>OZ038419.1:5393563-6751814 GCA_964036255.1 Caenorhabditis virilis
CTCATTTTAACACATTTTTCCCTCATTTTTTACCTCAATTTCACACATTTTTCCCTCATTTTTTACCTCAATTTCACACATTTTTCCCTCATTTTTTACCTCAATTTCACACATTTTTCCCTCATTTTCACACATTTTTCCCTCATTTTTTACCTCATTTTAACACATTTTTCCCTCATTTTTTACCTCATTTTAACACATTTTTCCCTCATTTTTTACCTCAATTTCACACATTTTTCCCTCATTTTTACCTCAATTTCACACATTTTTCCCTCATTTTTTACCTCAATTTCACACATTTTCCCTCATTTTCACACATTTTTCCCTCATTTTTTACCTAATTTTAACACATTTTTCCTCATTTTCACACATTTTTCCCTCATTTTTTACCTCAATTTCACACATTTTTCCCTCATTTTCACACATTTTTCCCTCATTTTTTACCTCAATTTCACACATTTTTCCCTCATTTTTTACCTCAATTTCACACATTTTTCCCTCATTTTCACACATTTTTCCCTCATTTTTTACCTCAATTTCACACATTTTTCCCTCATTTTCACACATTTTTCCCTCATTTTTTACCTCAATTTCACACATTTTTCCCTCATTTTAACACATTTTTCCCTCATTTTTACCTCATTTTAACACATTTTTCCCTCATTTTTTACCTCATTTTAACACATTTTTCCCTCATTTTTTACCTCATTTTAACACATTTTTCCCTCATTTTTTACCTCAATTTCACACATTTTTCCCTCATTTTTTACCTCAATTTCACACATTTTTCCCTCATTTTTTACCTCAATTTCACACATTTTTCCCTCATTTCACACATTTTTCCCTCATTTTTACCTCAATTTCACACATTTTTCCCTCATTTTCACACATTTTTCCCTCATTTTTTACCTAATTTTAACACATTTTTCCCTCATTTTTTACCTCATTTTAACACATTTTTCCCTCATTTTTTACCTCATTTTCACACATTTTTCCCTCATTTTTTACCTCAATTTCACACATTTTTCCCTCATTTTCACACATTTTTCCCTCATTTTTTACCTCATTTTAACACATTTTTCCTCAATTTTACCTCAATTTCACACATTTTTCCCTCATTTTTACCTCATTTTAACACATTTTTCCCTCATTTTTTACCTCATTTTCACACATTTTTCCCTCATTTTAACACATTTTTCCCTCATTTTTTACCTCATTTTAACACATTTTTCCCTCATTTTTTACCTCATTTTCACACATTTTTCCCTCATTTTAACACATTTTCCCTCATTTTTTACCTCATTTTAACACATTTTTCCCTCAATTTTTTACCTCATTTTAACACATTTTTCCCTCATTTTTTACCTCATTTTAACACATTTTTACCTCTATTTTTACCTCATTTTAACACATTTTTCCCTCATTTTTTACCTCATTTTAACACATTTTTCCCTCATTTTTTACCTCAATTTCACACATTTTTCCCTCAATTTTTACCTCATTTTCACACATTTTTCCCTCATTTTTTACCTCATTTTCACACATTTTTCCCTCATTTTTTACCTCATTTTCACACATTTTTCCCTCATTTTTTACCTCATTTTCACACATTTTTCCCTCATTTTTTACCTCATTTTCACACATTTTTCCCTCATTTTTTACCTCAATTTCACACATTTTTACCTCATTTTCACACATTTTTACCTCATTTTTTACCTCATTTTCACACATTTTTCCCTCATTTTTTACCTCATTTTCACACATTTTTCCCTCATTTTTTACCTCATTTTCACACATTTTTCCCTCATTTTTTTACCTCATTTTCACACATTTTTCCCTCATTTTTTACCTCATTTCACACATTTTTCCCTCATTTTTTACCTCAATTTCACACATTTTTACCTCATTTTCACACATTTTTACCTCATTTTTTACCTCATTTTCACACATTTTTCCCTCATTTTAACACATTTTTCCCTCAATTTTTACCTCAATTTCACACATTTTTACCTCATTTTCACACATTTTTCCCTCATTTTTTACCTCATTTTCACACATTTTTCCCTCATTTTTACCTCATTTTCACACATTTTTCCCTCATTTTTTACCTCAATTTCACACATTTTTACCTCATTTTCACACATTTTTACCTCATTTTTTACCTCATTTTCACACATTTTTCCCTCATTTTTTACCTCATTTTCACACATTTTTCCCTCATTTTTTACCTCATTTTCACACATTTTTCCCTCATTTTTTACCTCATTTTCACACATTTTTCCCTCATTTTTTACCTCATTTTCACACATTTTTCCCTCATTTTTACCTCATTTTCACACATTTTTCCTCATTTTTTACCTCATTTTCACACATTTTTCCCTCATTTTTTACCTCAATTTCACACATTTTTACCTCATTTTCACACATTTTTACCTCATTTTTTACCTCATTTTCACACATTTTTCCCTCATTTTAACACATTTTTCCCTCATTTTTACCTCAATTTCACACATTTTTACCTCATTTTCACACATTTTTCCCTCATTTTTTACCTCAATTTCACACATTTTTACCTCATTTTAACACATTTTTCCCTCATTTTTTACCTCATTTTCACACATTTTTCCCTCATTTTAACACATTTTTCCCTCATTTTTTACCTCAATTTCACACATTTTTACCTCATTTTCACACATTTTTCCCTCATTTTTTACCTCATTTTCACACATTTTTCCCTCATTTTTTACCTCAATTTCACACATTTTTACCTCATTTTAACACATTTTTCCCTCATTTTTTACCTCATTTTCACACATTTTTCCCTCATTTTAACACATTTTTCCCTCATTTTTTACCTCATTTTAACACATTTTTCCCTCATTTTAACACATTTTTCCCTCATTTTTTACCTCATTTTAACACATTTTTCCCTCATTTTTTACCTCATTTTAACACATTTTTCCCTCATTTTTTACCTCATTTTCACACATTTTTCCCTCATTTTAACACATTTTTCCTCATTTTTTACCTCATTTTAACACATTTTTACCTCAATTTTTACCTCATTTCAACACATTTTTCCCTCATTTTTTACCTCATTTTAACACATATTTCCCTCATTTTTTACCTCAATTTCACACATTTTTCCCTCATTTTCACACATTTTTCCCTCATTTTTTACCTCAATTTCACACATTTTTACCTCATTTTAACACATTTTTCCCTCATTTTTTACCTCATTTTCACACATTTTTCCCTCATTTTTTACCTCAATTTCACACATTTTTACCTCATTTTAACACATTTTTCCCTCATTTTTTACCTCATTTAACACATTTTTCCCTCATTTTTTACCTCATTTTCACACATTTTTCCCTCATTTTAACACATTTTTCCTCATTTTTTACCTCATTTTAACACATTTTTACCTCAATTTTTACCTCATTTCAACACATTTTTCCCTCATTTTTTACCTCATTTTAACACATATTTCCCTCATTTTTTACCTCAATTTCACACATTTTTCCCTCATTTTCACACATTTTTCCCTCATTTTTTACCTCAATTTCACACATTTTTACCTCATTTTAACACATTTTTCCCTCATTTTTTACCTCATTTTCACACATTTTTCCCTCATTTTAACACATTTTTCCCTCATTTTTTACCTCATTTTAACACATTTTTCCCTCATTTTAACACATTTTTCCCTCATTTTTTACCTCATTTTAACACATTTTTCCCTCATTTTTTACCTCATTTTAACACATTTTTCCCTCATTTTTTACCTCATTTTCACACATTTTTCCCTCATTTTAACACATTTTTCCCTCATTTTTTACCTCATTTTCCCTCATTTTTTACCTCATTTCAACACATTTTTCCCTCATTTTTTACCTCATTTTAACACATATTTCCCTCATTTTTACCTCAATTTCACACATTTTTCCCTCATTTTCACACATTTTTCCCTCATTTTAACACATTTTTCCCTCATTTTTTACCTCATTTTAACACATTTTTCCCTCATTTTAACACATTTTTCCCTCATTTTTTACCTCATTTTAACACATTTTTCCCTCATTTTTTACCTCATTTTAACACATTTTTCCCTCATTTTTTACCTCATTTAACACATTTTTCCCTCATTTTTTACCTCATTTTCACACATTTTTCCCTCATTTTAACACATTTTTCCCTCATTTTTTACCTCATTTTAACACATTTTTCCCTCATTTTTTACCTCATTTAACACATTTTTCCCTCATTTTTTACCTCATTTTAACACATTTTTCCCTCATTTTTTACCTCAATTTCACACATTTTTCCCTCATTTTTTACCTCAATTTCACACATTTTTCCCTCATTTTCACACATTTTTCCCTCATTTTTTACCTCAATTTCACACATTTTTCCCTCATTTTCACACATTTTTCCCTCATTTTTTACCTCATTTTCACACATTTTTCCCTCATTTTTACCTCATTTTAACACATTTTTCCCTCATTTTTTACCTCATTTTCACACATTTTTCCCTCATTTTTACCTCAATTTCACACATTTTTCCCTCATTTTTTACCTCAATTTCACACATTTTTCCCTCATTTTTTACCTCAATTTCACACATTTTTCCCTCATTTTCACACATTTTTCCCTCATTTTTTACCTCAATTTCACACATTTTTCCCTCATTTTCACACATTTTTCCCTCATTTTTTACCTCATTTTCACACATTTTTCCCTCATTTTTTACCTCATTTTAACACATTTTTCCCTCATTTTTTACCTCATTTTCACACATTTTTCCCTCATTTTTTACCTCAATTTCACACATTTTTCCCTCATTTTTACCTCAATTTCACACATTTTTCCCTCATTTTTTACCTCAATTTCACACATTTTTCCCTCATTTTTACCTCAATTTCACACATTTTTCCCTCATTTTTTACCTCAATTTCACACATTTTTCCCTCATTTTTTACCTCAATTTCACACATTTTTCCCTCATTTTTTACCTCAATTTCACACATTTTTCCCTCATTTTTTACCTCATTCCTCATTTTTTACCTCATTTTAACACATTTTTCCCTCATTTTTTACCTCATTTTCACACATTTTTCCCTCATTTTAACACATTTTTCCCTCATTTTTTACCTCAATTTCACACATTTTTCCCTCATTTTCACACATTTTTCCCTCATTTTTACCTCATTTTCACACATTTTTCCCTCATTTTTTACCTCATTTTAACACATTTTTCCCTCATTTTTTACCTCATTTTCACACATTTTTCCCTCATTTTTTACCTCAATTTCACACATTTTCCCTCATTTTTTACCTCAATTTCACACATTTTTCCCTCATTTTTTACCTCAATTTCACACATTTTTCCCTCATTTTCACACATTTTTCCCTCATTTTTTACCTCAATTTCACACATTTTTCCCTCATTTTCACACATTTTTCCCTCATTTTTTACCTCATTTTCACACATTTTTCCCTCATTTTTTACCTCATTTTAACACATTTTTCCCTCATTTTTTACCTCATTTTCACACATTTTTCCCTCATTTTTTACCTCAATTTCACACATTTTTCCCTCATTTTTTACCTCAATTTCACACATTTTTCCCTCATTTTTTACCTCAATTTCACACATTTTTCCCTCATTTTTTACCTCAATTTCACACATTTTTCCCTCATTTTTTACCTCAATTTCACACATTTTTCCCTCATTTTTTACCTCATTTTCACACATTTTTCCCTCATTTTTTACCTCATTTTCACACATTTTTCCCTCATTTTTTACCTCATTTTAACACATTTTTCCCTCATTTTTTACCTCATTTTCACACATTTTTCCCTCATTTTTTACCTCAATTTCACACATTTTTCCCTCATTTTTTACCTCAATTTCACACATTTTTCCCTCATTTTTACCTCAATTTCACACATTTTTCCCTCATTTTTTACCTCAATTTCACACATTTTTCCCTCATTTTCACACATTTTTCCCTCAATTTTTACCTCAATTTCACACATTTTTCCCTCATTTTTTACCTCATTTTAACACATTTTTCCCTCATTTTTTACCTCATTTTCACACATTTTTCCCTCATTTTAACACATTTTTCCCTCATTTTTTACCTCATTTTAACACATTTTTCCCTCATTTTTTACCTCATTTTCACACATTTTTCCCTCATTTTAACACATTTTTCCCTCATTTTTTACCTCATTTTAACACATTTTTCCCTCATTTTTTACCTCATTTTAACACATTTTTCCCTCATTTTTTACCTCATTTTAACACATTTTTCCCTCATTTTTTACCTCAATTTCACACATTTTTCCCTCATTTTTTACCTCAATTTCACACATTTTTCCCTCATTTTTTACCTCAATTTCACACATTTTTCCCTCATTTTCACACATTTTTCCCTCATTTTTTACCTCATTTTAACACATTTTTCCCTCATTTTTTACCTCATTTTAACACATTTTTCCCTCATTTTTTACCTCAATTTCACACATTTTTCCCTCATTTTTTACCTCAATTTCACACATTTTTCCCTCATTTTCACACATTTTTCCCTCATTTTTTACCTAATTTTAACACATTTTTCCCTCATTTTCACACATTTTTCCCTCATTTTTTACCTCAATTTCACACATTTTTCCCTCATTTTCACACATTTTTCCCTCATTTTTTACCTCAATTTCACACATTTTTCCCTCATTTTTTACCTCAATTTCACACATTTTTCCCTCATTTTCACACATTTTTCCCTCATTTTTTACCTCAATTTCACACATTTTTCCCTCATTTTCACACATTTTTCCCTCATTTTTTACCTCAATTTCACACATTTTTCCCTCATTTTAACACATTTTTCCCTCATTTTTTACCTCATTTTAACACATTTTTCCCTCATTTTTTACCTCATTTTAACACATTTTTCCCTCATTTTTTACCTCATTTTAACACATTTTTCCCTCATTTTTTACCTCAATTTCACACATTTTTCCCTCATTTTTTACCTCAATTTCACACATTTTTCCCTCATTTTTTACCTCAATTTCACACATTTTTCCCTCATTTTCACACATTTTTCCCTCATTTTTTACCTCAATTTCACACATTTTTCCCTCATTTTCACACATTTTTCCCTCATTTTTTACCTAATTTTAACACATTTTTCCCTCATTTTTTACCTCATTTTAACACATTTTTCCCTCATTTTTTACCTCATTTTCACACATTTTTCCCTCATTTTTTACCTCAATTTCACACATTTTTCCCTCATTTTTTACCTCAATTTCACACATTTTTCCCTCATTTTTTACCTCAATTTCACACATTTTTCCCTCATTTTCACACATTTTTCCCTCATTTTTTACCTCATTTTAACACATTTTTCCCTCAATTTTTACCTCAATTTCACACATTTTTCCCTCATTTTTTACCTCATTTTAACACATTTTTCCCTCATTTTTTACCTCATTTTCACACATTTTTCCCTCATTTTAACACATTTTTCCCTCATTTTTTACCTCATTTTAACACATTTTTCCCTCATTTTTTACCTCATTTTCACACATTTTTCCCTCATTTTAACACATTTTCCCTCATTTTTTACCTCATTTTAACACATTTTTCCCTCATTTTTTACCTCATTTTAACACATTTTTCCCTCATTTTTTACCTCATTTTAACACATTTTTACCTCTATTTTTACCTCATTTTAACACATTTTTCCCTCATTTTTTACCTCATTTTAACACATTTTTCCCTCATTTTTTACCTCAATTTCACACATTTTTCCCTCAATTTTTACCTCATTTTCACACATTTTTCCCTCATTTTTTACCTCATTTTCACACATTTTTCCCTCATTTTTTACCTCATTTTCACACATTTTTCCCTCATTTTTTACCTCATTTTCACACATTTTTCCCTCATTTTTTACCTCATTTTCACACATTTTTCCCTCATTTTTTACCTCAATTTCACACATTTTTACCTCATTTTCACACATTTTTACCTCATTTTTTACCTCATTTTCACACATTTTTCCCTCATTTTTTACCTCATTTTCACACATTTTTCCCTCATTTTTTACCTCATTTTCACACATTTTTCCCTCATTTTTTACCTCATTTTCACACATTTTTCCCTCATTTTTTACCTCATTTTCACACATTTTTCCCTCATTTTTTACCTCAATTTCACACATTTTTACCTCATTTTCACACATTTTTACCTCATTTTTTACCTCATTTTCACACATTTTTCCCTCATTTTAACACATTTTTCCCTCAATTTTTACCTCAATTTCACACATTTTTACCTCATTTTCACACATTTTTCCCTCATTTTTTACCTCATTTTCACACATTTTTCCCTCATTTTTTACCTCATTTTCACACATTTTTCCCTCATTTTTTACCTCAATTTCACACATTTTTACCTCATTTTCACACATTTTTACCTCATTTTTTACCTCATTTTCACACATTTTTCCCTCATTTTTTACCTCATTTTCACACATTTTTCCCTCATTTTTTACCTCATTTTCACACATTTTTCCCTCATTTTTTACCTCATTTTCACACATTTTTCCCTCATTTTTTACCTCATTTTCACACATTTTTCCCTCATTTTTTACCTCATTTTCACACATTTTTCCCTCATTTTTTACCTCATTTTCACACATTTTTCCCTCATTTTTTACCTCAATTTCACACATTTTTACCTCATTTTCACACATTTTTACCTCATTTTTTACCTCATTTTCACACATTTTTCCCTCATTTTAACACATTTTTCCCTCAATTTTTACCTCAATTTCACACATTTTTACCTCATTTTCACACATTTTTCCCTCATTTTTTACCTCAATTTCACACATTTTTACCTCATTTTAACACATTTTTCCCTCATTTTTTACCTCATTTTCACACATTTTTCCCTCATTTTAACACATTTTTCCCTCATTTTTTACCTCAATTTCACACATTTTTACCTCATTTTCACACATTTTTCCCTCATTTTTTACCTCATTTTCACACATTTTTCCCTCATTTTTTACCTCAATTTCACACATTTTTACCTCATTTTAACACATTTTTCCCTCATTTTTTACCTCATTTTCACACATTTTTCCCTCATTTTAACACATTTTTCCCTCATTTTTTACCTCATTTTAACACATTTTTCCCTCATTTTAACACATTTTTCCCTCATTTTTTACCTCATTTTAACACATTTTTCCCTCATTTTTTACCTCATTTTAACACATTTTTCCCTCATTTTTTACCTCATTTTCACACATTTTTCCCTCATTTTAACACATTTTTCCTCATTTTTTACCTCATTTTAACACATTTTTACCTCAATTTTTACCTCATTTCAACACATTTTTCCCTCATTTTTTACCTCATTTTAACACATATTTCCCTCATTTTTTACCTCAATTTCACACATTTTTCCCTCATTTTCACACATTTTTCCCTCATTTTTTACCTCAATTTCACACATTTTTACCTCATTTTAACACATTTTTCCCTCATTTTTTACCTCATTTTCACACATTTTTCCCTCATTTTTTACCTCAATTTCACACATTTTTACCTCATTTTAACACATTTTTCCCTCATTTTTTACCTCATTTTAACACATTTTTCCCTCATTTTTTACCTCATTTTCACACATTTTTCCCTCATTTTAACACATTTTTCCTCATTTTTTACCTCATTTTAACACATTTTTACCTCAATTTTTACCTCATTTCAACACATTTTTCCCTCATTTTTTACCTCATTTTAACACATATTTCCCTCATTTTTTACCTCAATTTCACACATTTTTCCCTCATTTTCACACATTTTTCCCTCATTTTTTACCTCAATTTCACACATTTTTACCTCATTTTAACACATTTTTCCCTCATTTTTTACCTCATTTTCACACATTTTTCCCTCATTTTAACACATTTTTCCCTCATTTTTTACCTCATTTTAACACATTTTTCCCTCATTTTAACACATTTTTCCCTCATTTTTTACCTCATTTTAACACATTTTTCCCTCATTTTTTACCTCATTTTAACACATTTTTCCCTCATTTTTTACCTCATTTTCACACATTTTTCCCTCATTTTAACACATTTTTCCCTCATTTTTTACCTCATTTTCCCTCATTTTTTACCTCATTTCAACACATTTTTCCCTCATTTTTTACCTCATTTTAACACATATTTCCCTCATTTTTTACCTCAATTTCACACATTTTTCCCTCATTTTCACACATTTTTCCCTCATTTTAACACATTTTTCCCTCATTTTTTACCTCATTTTAACACATTTTTCCCTCATTTTAACACATTTTTCCCTCATTTTTTACCTCATTTTAACACATTTTTCCCTCATTTTTTACCTCATTTTAACACATTTTTCCCTCATTTTTTACCTCATTTTAACACATTTTTCCCTCATTTTTTACCTCATTTTCACACATTTTTCCCTCATTTTAACACATTTTTCCCTCATTTTTTACCTCATTTTAACACATTTTTCCCTCATTTTTTACCTCATTTTAACACATTTTTCCCTCATTTTTTACCTCATTTTAACACATTTTTCCCTCATTTTTTACCTCATTTTCACACATTTTTCCCTCATTTTTTACCTCATTTTCACACATTTTTCCCTCATTTTAACACATTTTTCCCTCATTTTTTACCTCATTTTAACACATTTTTCCCTCAATTTTTACCTCATTTTAACACATTTTTCCCTCATTTTTTACCTCATTTTAACACATTTTTCCCTCATTTTTTGCCTCAATTTCACACATTTTTCCCTCATTTTTTACCTCAATTTCACACATTTTTCCCTCATTTTCACACATTTTTCCCTCATTTTTTACCTCATTTTCACACATTTTTCCCTCATTTTTTACCTCATTTTCACACATTTTTCCCTCATTTTTTACCTCATTTTAACACATTTTTCCCTCATTTTAACACATTTTTCCCTCATTTTTTACCTCATTTTAACACATTTTTCCCTCATTTTAACACATTTTTCCCTCATTTTTTACCTCATTTTAACACATTTTTCCCTCATTTTAACACATTTTTCCCTCATTTTTTACCTCATTTTAACACATTTTTCCCTCATTTTTTACCTCATTTTAACACATTTTTCCCTCATTTTTTACCTCATTTTCACACATTTTTCCCTCATTTTAACACATTTTTCCCTCATTTTAACACATTTTTACCTCAATTTTTACCTCATTTTAACACATTTTTCCCTCATTTTTTACCTCATTTTAACACATTTTTCCCTCATTTTTTACCTCAATTTCACACATTTTTCCCTCATTTTAACACATTTTTCCCTCATTTTAACACATTTTTCCCTCATTTTTTACCTCATTTTCACACATTTTTCCCTCATTTTTTACCTCATTTTAACACATTTTTCCCTCATTTTAACACATTTTTCCCTCATTTTTTACCTCATTTTAACACATTTTTCCCTCATTTTAACACATTTTTCCCTCATTTTTTACCTCATTTTAACACATTTTTCCCTCATTTTAACACATTTTTCCCTCATTTTTTACCTCATTTTAACACATTTTTCCCTCATTTTTTACCTCATTTTAACACATTTTTCCCTCATTTTTTACCTCATTTTCACACATTTTTCCCTCATTTTAACACATTTTTCCCTCATTTTAACACATTTTTACCTCAATTTTTACCTCATTTTAACACATTTTTCCCTCATTTTTTACCTCATTTTAACACATTTTTCCCTCATTTTTTACCTCAATTTCACACATTTTTCCCTCATTTTTTACCTCAATTTCACACATTTTTCCCTCATTTTCACACATTTTTCCCTCATTTTTTACCTCATTTTCACACATTTTTCCCTCATTTTTTACCTCATTTTCACACATTTTTCCCTCATTTTTTACCTCATTTTCACACATTTTTCCCTCATTTTAACACATTTTTCCCTCATTTTTTACCTCATTTTAACACATTTTTCCCTCATTTTTTACCTCATTTTAACACATTTTTCCCTCATTTTAACACATTTTTCCCTCATTTTTTACCTCATTTTAACACATTTTTCCCTCATTTTTTACCTCATTTTCACACATTTTTCCCTCATTTTTTACCTCATTTTCACACATTTTTCCCTCATTTTCACACATTTTTCCCTCATTTTTTACCTCATTTTCACACATTTTTCCCTCATTTTTTACCTCATTTTCACACATTTTTCCCTCATTTTTTACCTCATTTTCACACATTTTTCCCTCATTTTTTACCTCAATTTCACACATTTTTCCCTCATTTTCACACATTTTTCCCTCATTTTTTACCTCATTTTCACACATTTTTCCCTCATTTTTTACCTCATTTTCACACATTTTTCCCTCATTTTTTACCTCATTTTCACACATTTTTCCCTCATTTTAACACATTTTTCCCTCATTTTTTACCTCATTTTAACACATTTTTCCCTCATTTTTTACCTCATTTTAACACATTTTTCCCTCATTTTAACACATTTTTCCCTCATTTTTTACCTCATTTTAACACATTTTTCCCTCATTTTTTACCTCATTTTAACACATTTTTCCCTCATTTTTTACCTCATTTTAACACATTTTTCCCTCATTTTTTACCTCATTTTAACACATTTTTCCCTCATTTTTTACCTCATTTTAACACATTTTTCCCTCATTTTTTACCTCATTTTCACACATTTTTCCCTCATTTTAACACATTTTTCCCTCATTTTTTACCTCATTTTAACACATTTTTCCCTCATTTTTTACCTCATTTTAACACATTTTTCCCTCATTTTTTACCTCATTTTAACACATTTTTCCCTCATTTTTTACCTCATTTTAACACATTTTTCCCTCATTTTTTACCTCATTTTAACACATTTTTCCCTCATTTTTTACCTCATTTTAACACATTTTTCCCTCATTTTTTACCTCATTTTAACACATTTTTCCCTCATTTTAACACATTTTTCCCTCATTTTTTACCTCATTTTAACACATTTTTCCCTCATTTTAACACATTTTTCCCTCATTTTTTACCTCATTTTAACACATTTTTCCCTCATTTTTTACCTCATTTTAACACATTTTTCCCTCATTTTTTACCTCATTTTAACACATTTTTCCCTCATTTTTTACCTCATTTTAACACATTTTTCCCTCATTTTTTACCTCATTTTAACACATTTTTCCCTCATTTTTTACCTCATTTTCACACATTTTTCCCTCATTTTAACACATTTTTCCCTCATTTTTTACCTCATTTTAACACATTTTTCCCTCATTTTTTACCTCATTTTAACACATTTTTACCTCAATTTTTACCTCATTTTAACACATTTTTCCCTCATTTTTTACCTCATTTTAACACATTTTTCCCTCATTTTTTACCTCAATTTCACACATTTTTCCCTCATTTTTTACCTCAATTTCACACATTTTTCCCTCATTTTCACACATTTTTCCCTCATTTTTTACCTCATTTTCACACATTTTTCCCTCATTTTTTACCTCATTTTCACACATTTTTCCCTCATTTTTTACCTCATTTTAACACATTTTTCCCTCATTTTTTACCTCATTTTCACACATTTTTCCCTCATTTTTTACCTCAATTTCACACATTTTTCCCTCATTTTTTACCTCAATTTCACACATTTTTCCCTCATTTTTTACCTCATTTTCACACATTTTTCCCTCATTTTTTACCTCATTTTAACACATTTTTCCCTCATTTTTTACCTCATTTTCACACATTTTTCCCTCATTTTTTACCTCAATTTCACACATTTTTCCCTCATTTTTTACCTCATTTTAACACATTTTTCCCTCATTTTTTACCTCATTTTAACACATTTTTCCCTCATTTTTTACCTCATTTTCACACATTTTTCCCTCATTTTTTACCTCAATTTCACACATTTTTCCCTCATTTTTTACCTCATTTTCACACATTTTTCCCTCATTTTTTACCTCATTTTAACACATTTTTCCCTCATTTTTTACCTCATTTTCACACATTTTTCCCTCATTTTTTACCTCAATTTCACACATTTTTCCCTCATTTTTTACCTCATTTTAACACATTTTTCCCTCATTTTTTACCTCATTTTAACACATTTTTCCCTCATTTTTTACCTCATTTTAACACATTTTTCCCTCATTTTTTACCTCATTTTAACACATTTTTCCCTCATTTTTTACCTCATTTTCACACATTTTTCCCTCATTTTTTACCTCAATTTCACACATTTTTCCCTCATTTTTTACCTCATTTTAACACATTTTTCCCTCATTTTTTACCTCATTTTAACACATTTTTCCCTCATTTTTTACCTCAATTTCACACATTTTTCCCTCATTTTCACACATTTTTCCCTCATTTTTTACCTCATTTTCACACATTTTTCCCTCATTTTTTACCTCATTTTAACACATTTTTACCTCATTTTTTACCTCATTTTCACACATTTTTCCCTCATTTTTTACCTCATTTTCACACATTTTTCCCTCATTTTTTACCTCATTTTAACACATTTTTCCCTCATTTTTTACCTCATTTTAACACATTTTTACCTCATTTTTTACCTCATTTTAACACATTTTTCCCTCATTTTTTACCTCATTTTCACACATTTTTCCCTCATTTTTTACCTCAATTTCACACATTTTTCCCTCATTTTTTACCTCATTTTAACACATTTTTCCCTCATTTTTTACCTCATTTTAACACATTTTTCCCTCATTTTTTACCTCATTTTAACACATTTTTCCCTCATTTTCACACATTTTTCCCTCATTTTTTACCTCATTTTCACACATTTTTCCCTCATTTTTTACCTCATTTTAACACATTTTTACCTCATTTTTTACCTCATTTTCACACATTTTTCCCTCATTTTTTACCTCATTTTAACACATTTTTCCCTCATTTTTTACCTCATTTTAACACATTTTTACCTCATTTTTTACCTCATTTTCACACATTTTTCCCTCATTTTTTACCTCATTTTAACACATTTTTCCCTCATTTTTTACCTCATTTTAACACATTTTTCCCTCATTTTTTACCTCATTTTCACACATTTTTCCCTCATTTTTTACCTCAATTTCACACATTTTTCCCTCATTTTTTACCTCATTTTAACACATTTTTCCCTCATTTTTTACCTCATTTTAACACATTTTTCCCTCATTTTTTACCTCAATTTCACACATTTTTCCCTCATTTTCACACATTTTTCCCTCATTTTTTACCTCATTTTCACACATTTTTCCCTCATTTTTTACCTCATTTTAACACATTTTTACCTCATTTTTTACCTCATTTTCACACATTTTTCCCTCATTTTTTACCTCATTTTCACACATTTTTCCCTCATTTTTTACCTCATTTTCACACATTTTTCCCTCATTTTAACACATTTTTAATTAATAGAAAAACCTGGTATGCGTTTTACTGGAATGCTGACTTGTTCGTTCGGATAAACTTGTTTTTCTAATCTTAAAACCCATTATAAAATAGGTTTTACATATTTTTATCGTTATTTTCGAAATGGTTTCGAAATCCGAAAAAAATGGAATTTTGAAATCATACATTTTCAGAAATATTGGCAGGAAAGTCTAACAAGCTCTTGTAAGCCCAATTGTATTATTTCCACAAACTTTTCATTAGCTCGCACCTGAAAATGTAAACACAAATAAATTAAATAGAATTTTTGTCATTTAAAATTCCCGAATTATTTTATGAAAATATCTTAGAATTCCCATTTTTGATAAGTAAATGAAAAAAACATGCAATAGTGAGAAAATTAATATAATTGAATCAGGTTGAAATTTCAGAAATGGTAGTTTGAAAAATTACAATATCAGAAAATATTCACATGAAAAACGTGCCTTTTCAATTAATTTTAAATTTCAGCTTTTAAAGCTTAAATTTTGAATTAATAAATAAGGAATACAAAAAATCCAGAATTCAGAAAAAACTCCACATTTTTTAAAATGAAAATTTCCCTGCAAATAGATTTTAGTCTGGAAACGCACCCTGAAAATGTGTTTCAGGAAATCCAGGCAGCTCTGCACAGAAAACCTTGAAAACCTCGATCCGGAAAAGAAACCTGATTTTGGGATTAAGAAAGAACCAAAAAATTAGTTTCGTATTTACATTTTTGGTACAAAAATTGAAAATCAAAAACTTCAGTTAGACATAAAATTGTATGGATTTTTTTCAGCTTCTGTTCGTTTCTAGAAAATTTTGGAGCCTTTCAGAAAATTTTCAGGAAATCATTTGAAAAATGAATCTGGTTCATCATTTCTGAGTAATGATCAATTATTTGTTTTAATCTGATTTGAATTTTTTTTAAAATGTATTTTTATAATATTTAGAAAAATATATTATTAATATTATATTACTCTTCCATTTAAAAAAAGTATTTTCTTACATTTTAGCCACCATTTTGGCCATAGAAGGATCCAGATAATTTCATACTTGTGAAAAAAAAAGAAAATAAACATGCATTTTTATTGTAGTTATTCAAGTCAAGAAAAACTGTTATCCCAAGAAACCAGTCAACGATTTAACAAGACCTCCAGTTGTTTCTTGCAGTGGTCCCTTTAATGGTTTAACATCGTCGCCGAGTTGATCGACGATGAGTCCGGTTGCAGTTTTAGCTAATTCTTCCGGTGCGAGACTTTTATGAAAAACTGGAAAATCCTCACAATTTCAACAATTAAAGAATTACTCACTTCCAGGAAGATTGAGCAAAGCTCCTAAAAATGCATCGACCATCACAAGGCCGGAGAGAAGTAGAACCAAAATAATCAGCTGCTTTTGCATTTCGAACAAGTTTCGAATTGAACTGTATGAAAATTTGAAAACTGTTTCATCTTTTAAACATTTTCTGACCCTTCAAGAAAGCAAGAACAATTGAATTCCAGTGAAACAATTGAATTCCTAGATGAATAATATTATGTGTCAACTAAAATGTTCATTTTTTTGAATTTCATATTTTCCAGATGATCATCAACAAGTTTTTCTATTAATAAATGTGTATATTTTGTTTCCAACATGGTAATCATTTCTTTTTGAAATGTTTTTTTTGTTCAACTGGAATGTTATTGCTTTAGAAGCGTTCAGAAAATGTTTACAAGCCGAGGCCTTTTTCCAAATTTCGCAGTTCAATTCTAAACTTTTTTCGAAATACAAAAGCTGATTATCCACTTCTGGTCCAATTTCCAGGGCAACAAACCGCTGTAAATTTGGAAGGCGGCACAATTGATGCAATCAAAGGAGTCGGTGAAATCGTCCCACATGGAATTAATAGACCTCTGAAGTCATCAACGATGTAGTTAATAAAGGCGCAAGTCTTGTTAACGATGGATTCGAAGGAATCGCAAACCATTTTTGAACAAACGTTATAGAAAATCCAAGCGCCTTCTTTTGGTCGGAATGCTGACAAAACTTCTTTTGGTCGGAATGCTGACAAGTTGGGATGAAATTGTTTTTAAAACCATTATAAAATAAGTTTTTTATGATTTCCACAAATTTTTAAGATATCTATTTATTTCCAGAATTTGCAAAAAATTACCTCGCAGGGCATCTGAAAATGTATACACAAATAAAATAAACCGGGTTTTTGCTCACGGTGGTGGACAACAGAAATGGCGAAGAGCTCCTATCTGGAATAAATCTTTAACATTTTTGAAAAATGATGGAAAATAAACTAAATCGGAAGAATTTGGATATTTCTTAGTGCCAGAAACAGTTTTTTGACCTTTTTTTGCAAAAAAAATCGCTTAAAGCTCTTCATTTTTAAAAGAAAAATGAAAATCGAAACACACGAACGCAAGTATTGATTGGCGCCGACCGCGACGCACCGAACGACATTCGCAACGCGGTGCGTTTTAAGCGCCGCTTTCCACCATTATAAAGCCGAATTCGTAATATATAAAAATAAGCATTCTATGATTGAAATTTCAGAAATTCTGGCGTAACACAATAATAGAAATTTTTAAAATTACAATCTCAGAAAAAATTTGAAATAAACATGTCTTAAGCAATTAATTTTAAATTTTTGCTTTTAAAACTTGAATTTGGAATTAATAAATAAGAAATACAAAAAAAATAATTTTAAAAAAAAATAAAATTTTCCCTGTTTCAAATAGTCTGAAAATATAAATCACAAGGTTTTAAATCGTTCCACATCGTCCACACATTAATCTTAAAATTGAACCATTATTTTTATTTTATCACCCCAAATTCTTAAAAAATCACCAAACTACATCAAAAGTGAAAACAGAAAACAAAACCAAATTTCTAAATATAGTATGTACAATGAAAACTACAATAAAACCCGTGGAAATAATGGTGGGTGCTTTTAATTTAATTTTTTTTAATATTCAAAAAATAATAATGAAAAATTGAAACCAAACCCGTGGGACTAGGAAAAATATTTTTAAAAAACCAAAAACCAAAAAAAACTCCAAAAAAGCACGATTTTCAAACATTTGTCCCCTTCAAATTCCGGATATCAGTAGATAGTGATGTTCCTTGATCACAAGTTGGGAGGGTCTGGTACTGGGATGATGATTTTCCAGCTGAACCTCCGATTGGTGCAGAATATTTTGGAAGTGGTGGGTAGTAGGCTGGTGGTGGGTTGTCGAGTTCTGGATCAATAACGCAGATCTGCAAAAAAAAATTGTTGGATTTTTAAGTTTTCAAAATTTTTTAAAAATTTTTAATTAGAAAATGTGAAAGATCCAAAAAAATGTGAAAGATCCAAAAAATCCAAATTTTTGAAAAAAAAATATAATAAATTCCTCTAAAAGTCAAAAATCTGAAAATTTTGAGAAATTTTAATATTTTCCAAAATTTCGATTGGGTAATTTGAAATTTCTGAAAAAACCAGAAAATTGTGAATTTTTAAAAATTAAAAAAATCAAACATTGTTAATTTCTTAAATTTTTCTTGACCAAAAAATTAAAAAATGTTAAAATTGAAAATAAAAATATCAAAAAATCTGAAATTTTGAATATTCTTAAAATTTCTGAAAATTAAACCAGAACCAGAAAAACCAGAATCAAAAAATCAAATAATCTGAAAATTCTGCGAAATTTGAATATTGTCCAAAATTCCAAATTTTAATTGGGTAATTTGGTAATTCTGAAAAAAAAACCAGAAAATTGTTAATTTCATAAATTTTTCTTGATCCAAAAATGTAAAAAAATTTGAAAATTGAAAATCGAAATATCAAAAAATCTGAAAATTTTGAATATTTTCCAAAAAATTTTTTAAGGCTTATTTGTGAAATTCCATTGATTCTGTTTGAAATTCCGAAATTCCGCAGACACGGAAAAAAATCTGAAAGATCCAAAAAAATCCTAAATTTGAAAAAAATCTTATAAATCCTTCAAATTATCAAAAAATCTGAAAATTCTGCGAAATTTTAATGTTTTCCAAAATTCCAAATTTTAATTGGGTAATCTGATATTTCTGGAAAAACCAGAAAATTTTGAAAATTCTAAGAGACCTGTATATTTTCCAAAACTTCAAATTTTAATTGGCTGATCTGGAATTTCACGTGAAAAAACCTTAAAATTGTGAATTTCTTAAATTTTTCTCTTCCCAAAAATTCTAAATTTCTTCAGAATATCAAATCAAAACCGTCAAATTTCAATTAAAGCCTGAAAACTATGAATATTCCAAATTTTAATTTGGTATTCTGATTTTTTCTGAAAAAAATCCTGAATTTCTTTAATTTTTCAAATTTTTAACGTTCTAAATGCCTAAATTTTTAGCAAAAATTAGCTCGAATTTTTTGGAAGACGAATTTTTCTGATTTTTCACTGACCCCTGTTACCCCATCTTCAAAAGACACATTCCGACACCCCCCCCCCCCCCCCACAAACAAAAGCCAATCAATCTTAATTACGTCCAAAATTACACAATTTCCGTTCTTCGCATGTTTCAAACATTAATTTAGAATTCTAATCAAAATTATTATTATTATTATTATCATAAATTAACTATCCCTACCTTGACCACTGATTTGTCCTCCTTATCAGAAACTACAGTATCCGGCGATGTTGCCGCTGGTTTTCGAAGTCGTCTCGATATCCACAAAACCGCAATTGAGAGGAAAAAAATGGCGGAGAGGAGGAATGCTGAAATTAAAGCGTTTTTACAGAAAAATTCTCTAAAAATAATTCTATTCACCAATTATAAAAATCATCATTCCATTCGAAGTTTGGTGATGACCTCCGTGAATATTGAGAGCCGCCTTCGAGTTTCGGAAAATTGTGGCGTTCATTTGTTGGAGAAGACAGTCGGCGTCGAGGATCTCGCATTTGGGACCTTTGTAGCATGTTGGACACCGGCAGATGGGTTTTTTGTGGATCGGGTTTAGGGAGCAGGTTCCTCCGTTTCTGAAAAAAAAAATTTTTTTAATTCGTCAGAAAAATCCTTGTTGTGAAAAATAGCCACCAAAAATGGGCGGAAAAGGGCAAAAGCTCAAAATCTCGGAAATCACATATTTTCCACTATTTCAGAACTCAATTTCAGATTAGTTTTAAAATACAATTTTATAATGTTTATTTTTTCTTGGAAATTTTCTCAATCCCTGAAAATTCTGAAATTTTAAAGATTTTCAGAATTTCGGAAAAAATGTCTAAATGTCCGATTATCATTATTATATGAAATTAAATAATTTAGGCAATTTTTAAAAGTAATAACTCGAAATTTGCTTCGTACGCAATTTCACGTCATGGTGTATGTATGTACATTGCAAATCCGATCTTATCTGCAAAAGATCTCACAAATTTTCAAAAATTGTTCACTGTTTCAGAACTCTTAATAATTTCAGATAAGACTTGAAATACAATTGCACGTGATGTCTCCAAAAATTAAAATTTCCCTCAAAAATCTATGAAAATTAAATTCATCAATTTTTTTCTGACAATTTCATCATTCCCAAAATTTCACCGTATCGATTTCCAAAATAAAGATTTTCAGATTAAATTTCGAAAAAAAAGAACATTTCTGTTTAATGTAGTCAATTTTTTTAAAAATCAATAATTTCTAAATTCGTTTCGTATCGTTGGCGGTAATTCAAATATTTGAATTTTTGTGTGTGGGATCTCCAAAATGATGACAAATGTCCGCAAACACCAAGTCAATTCGGTGTATGCACAGATTTTATTAAAAGCGAATGAATTCGGTTCAAATTTACACGCCTTGAAATTTTTTTGACAATTCTCAAAATTTCAAAAAATAACAAGTTTCAGAATTTTGCAAAAAAAATTCTGTTTCGGTATAATTTAGTCAATTTTTAAAATCAATAATTCGAAGCTTACGCAATTTCGCGTCATGGTGTACATGGAAAATCCCCCTCTTACCTGCAATAGGTCTCCATACATCTTTCTTCATTCACTTCTCCTCCAAATTCACAAAACCTTCCACTATAACCATTCAAGCATTGACATCCATTACTTGTACAAGTTCCTCCTAAAAAAAATTCAAAAATTCAAATCCCTGTGCAATTTGTATATATTTTCTCCATATCATAAACCAGCATCTAACAATGTACTCCTATTGTCCTCCCCCAGTCCCCCTTTACAACAAGTCTATCTGTCATGTACCTCATTTGCATCACAATTCATTTTCACATGGTTTATGGATTCATGTATGAAGAAAGGGGGTTGCAAAAAAGAAGAATGCTCCATGGTTTTCGGGAGCCCCCCACTTACCATTTTTACAACCACAAGGGAGTTCACACCGTTCACCTGTGAACTCATCAGGGCATTGGCATCGGAATCCGGTTGGGGTGTTGGCACCCTGGCAGAAGCCGTTATTAAGGCATGGATGGAGATGGCTACAAATGTCGAGGTCTGGAAGAAAAATTTAATTACAGTGACACACTGCCTTTAAGGAAAATTTTTTTAATATTTTTTTAATAATTTACGACATCTGGAGTTTTTCACATTTTAAAGGCAGATTTTGGACATTTTAAAGGCAGATTTTGAAAGATTTTTGGAAAACTTTTTTTTAAAGGAAGATTTTCACATTTTAAAGGAAGATTTAGGAATATTTAAAAAATATTTAGAGTTTTTCATAGTTTAAAACCAACTTATTTTAAAAATTGTTTGGATTTTTACTACCACCCTGTCTTTAAGAGTTTAAAAAAGTTTCCCGTTCTTACCAAGAGTACAAAGCGCTCCACCAAACCCCGGATCACATTGACAAGTGAACGAAACATTATTAGCACATCCGCCATTAACACACCCCTTCTTCGGCGTGCACACTTCACAATTCGTTCCAGAATATCCAGCATGACATCGACATTGCTCCGGCGCCACACACTTCCCACGTCCGGCGCATGATTTGGAGCAAATTGCTGAAAAAATGTGGTATCTTTGAAGCACTTCAAACAATTCTTCCACCATATTTATATTCAAAAAAAGAACACTAAATTGTGCAATAACACTAATTAGCATAACTTTTTTAGTAGTCTTTGTCCACCTGTTTGAAATATGTGTTCACATCTGTGTACAGTAGGGATGAAGACGCAATACTGTAGATAATACATGCATGTGTGTCAGAAAATGGTTTTTTGGTAGGTGACAATCGTTTTTGATGGTTATCTCGTTTTGGGATTATGTATATTGATTTTAAATGTTTTGAAAAATAATTAGGAGCTTTGCGGGAGCTCCCCCCTCAAAAACTAAATAGGCCCTCCAACCAATTACCCAAAACCAACCAAATAGTTCCCATAAATGTGCTCTTATCCTGATGCCAAACCCCCAAAACCCCTCTCAAAGATTATCCATTTTCATTTATTCCGACCAATTCTCCGCATCTGTTTTTTTGTTTTTTGTTTCGCGGGGGGGCGAGGGTTTCAATAAGCACACATTTCCGCCTGGTATGATGAGATGGTGTGAATTGGGCGCCACGAAACGAGCGCGCGACAATAGACTGGCGGCGGCATCATCAAAATGTGGTGCTACTAGATTTTCGCGCATTTTTCTTTATTTTCCGAACATTTCTTTCGAAATGATGATTGATGATGAGGGAGGGGATCAGCGCGGAGGGAATGAAGGAGATGAAAGCATATGTTTCAAGGGGGGAGCGATGGAAATGTGCATTTTATGAGGAGGGGGGAGGTTTTTTTAATTTTTAACAAAAATTGAAAATATTTTAAAATGAAACTAGAGAAAACTGTAGTTTCAAAATTTGAAGCAAATCTATCAACCATTAAATTTAAAAAAAAAATAAAATCATTTAAAAAAATGAAAAATTTCATTCACTCAAAAATTACCACATTTTTAAAGGAGGAGTGTTAACATTAGCAGATTTAAAATGTTGCTAAATCGATCTGAAATTCAAATTTATATACCTAGAAACAATTTTTTGCAAAAACGGGCACCCGGAATCGAACTTTGGTCTAAAAAAACGTAAAAATTTCCACCAAAGTGGCAGCTAAGTTCGATTCCGGGTACCATTTTCAACTTTTTTGCAAATTTTTAAACTAGGTATATATAATTGAATTTCAGAAGGGTTTCAGATTTTATGAAATCGTTCTACTTCTGATTCGAATTTTAATTTTTTGTCCTCCGTTTCAATATTGTCCACTCAAATATTTTTGACAATTGCGTTTTGAGAGCTGCTCAACCTCACAGCCGCTCCGCGCGCACGCACCGCGGCTGCCGACACCCAACACTGGAAAATTGGCGAGAAAATGAATTTTTAAAATTTTCCAATGCGTTGAGTACCGGCAGCGGCGTCGCGTGCGTGCGGAGCGTCTGTGAGGTCGAGCAGCCCTCAAAACGCGATCTTCAAGAATATTTGAGTTGAATACCAGTGACAAGAAGTTTTTAAAAGTTTCTGACTTGAAAACCTTTCTGGAAAATTAGTTCTGAAGACGATTTCTAGGAATTAGAAAATAAATTTTTGTTTTTCGTTTGAGTGTTCAACGATGTCAACTTCAATCGAAAGTTCCAAAAAAATGTTGATAAACTTGGGAAGCAGTAATTTTTTAAATTTCTATTTATTTGAAAAGCTCCACATTTTTAAATTTTTCTATTGTCAAGATAATAATTTCTGACCGCTCGTTTTGCGGAGTGTCGTTGGGAATTTACTCGCAGCGCGACCGCTACGCGCTCAAATTTAAATTTCTCAGTTGGTCTTGCGCGTAGTGGTCGCGTTGCGAGTAAATTCCCAACGACACTCCGCAAAACGAGCGGCCAGAAATTTTTATCTTGACAATATTAAAGGAAAACTGTTGTAAATGTTGCAAAAACGATCTGAACTTCAATTTTATATATCTAGGTTTAAATTTTGCAAAAACATAGAAAAGGGGAACCGGAATCGAACTGTTCTACCACTTTGGTGGAAACAGTTACGTTTTTGAGACCAAAGTTCAATTCCGGGTGCCCTTTTCTACTTTTTTGCTAATTATTTCAGGTATTTAAAATAGAATTTCAGACCGATTTAGCAATATTTATAACCTGCGTATAGTCCTCCTTTAAAAATGTGCTAATTTGTGAGAAAATAAAAACATTTCATTTTTTTAATGATTTTTTCAAAATACTGATTGAATATGCTTCAAATTTTTAAATTACAGTTTCATAAGATTCCATTTTTAAACAAAATATTTTCAAAATTTCAAAAATTTCAGTTTCAAAAACAAAATATGCACATAATTTTTTTCGTGTTCTGATTATACGTTTGTCAAGGATGACCCATATTTTGAAGTGTTAATTTTTCAAAATGGAATTTTTTTTAATATTCGACATTTTCAGAAAATTTTGTTTCAACTCTTCAAAATCACGAAAAATCTGGAACACTTTTAAAGCTTCAATTCCATTTCTTAAAATGTTTTTATTCGATTTTTTTCTGAAAATTTAAAATATTTGCATTTTTAGCAAATTTCGGATAAATTTTCAGATTCCATATTTTTCTTAAATATTTTTTTTTAATTCTAAAAATTTTTAATTTCAAAAATCGCCAAGAAAATATTTCAAAACCTTCAAATCCCAAAGATAATTTAATTCTCCTATTTTTTTGCTTTATGTTTGAAATAACATTCCCCCTTTAAAAAAACACTCCAGCAACAATACCAGCAGTGGTTAGACCGCATAAAAACTGATGGACAAGGTTAATGTGATTGGCTTTAGTAATTAGAAAGAGAATTGGTTGGAAAAAACTAAGACCACACACGAAGAAACAAAAACCCAAAAGCACATTAACCTCAAAATTGAAGTGGTGCGAGGTAATTAAATGGGGAAGGGCAATTAGGATAAGCTTTAGAAAAAAACAAAAACTTACGAATCAAGCAACTCGGCCCGCTCCAACCATGCATACAACGCTTCTCACCGCTTGGTGTGCATTCTTGATGATCTTCGACGGAATCCTCGCAGAATCGATCGCAGAGAAGACCGTAGAAATTGCTGGAAAGAAGGGGATGGGGTTTCAGAGACAGTGCTGAGACTCACTTAGAACACATGACTCTATATTGAAAAGTCACATTGAAACCTTGACTCGTTTCGATATTAATGGTTTGGAATTGGGTGGTAGAATCAACTGTGTTTCCGAAATAGCCGATTTCTTCTGGAAAATTAGTATTGAATTGAAATTTGATAAAGTAGTTGTAATTTCTAGTTTTCTGAGAAGTGAACTTTAAGATTTTTATGAGGAAGACCTCTGGATCAACTTGAAAAAAAAACTTGAAAAATGAAATGAAATTCGTGAAACCGTATTTTTTTGAAGGAAAAAATTAGGCACTCTATTTTGGGCTCTAACTTTTTACAAAGTTGACCAATTTTCATGAAAATTATCTTGAATGAAAGACAATTTCTTGAGCTTTCTTTTGGTATAAGAATCATGGGGATAAATGAAAATTCGGTTTCATAGAAACCATCACAAAATCAGAATTATTTAATTTTTTCAAAAAAAGTCCGTTGAGATAGAAAAGGCTAATTCTTGAGATAAATTTTCGAATTTTTGTTTAATGAACGATATATAATCCACTTCTAAGTAAAAAACTTGAAAAATGAAGTAAATTTCTTGAAACTGAAAATTTTTAAAATTTTAAGTTGAAAATTTAGACGCTCCTTTCGTTTTTGACCTCTAACTTTTTAACACGTTTACCAATTTCCATACAGAATATCTTGTTCGAAAGAGGATTTCTTGGGCTTTCGAATGGTATAAATATTATCTTGAGAAATGGGATATAATTTTGAAAAAAATGTATTTTTTACCGAATCATCAACATTTTCCACAAAAATTTCAGATTCGCAGTTAAAGGAGAATATCAACTTTCATTTCTAAAATACTTACAGAAATATTATAATCATTCGAAAGCTAAAGAAATTCTCTTTCAAATAAGCTAGATTTTTCAAAATTTGACCTTTTCGTTAAAAAGTTACATCCCAAAATACTAGCTCAATTTCCTAGTGTCTGTTAGAAGCCTCTCTTTCAGGCCAAAATATTCTGAAACATAACATTAGAACAAATTTGCATCTACATAGATTATCGAAACCAATAATTCTGAAATAAAAACTACATTTTGACAATAACCTCAAAAATACGTTTCAAAACTTTATCGAGACTTAACTGATAGTTCTATTAAACAATTTGTTTCCTTTACTACATCTTTAAGATGAATAAAATTGTAAACAATGTCTAAAAATGTTAGAAAATATTCCGCTTTTTCAAGTAAAACAATTTCAGTTCTTGTAAAAATATGAATGTACCGGTACCGGACATCCGCCCTCCGACACGTCATAAAATCCAAAACATATCCTTTCCGGTATACCAAGGCGGCACGATTCAAAAAAAGGCAACTACTGATTTTTATTACCCCCATACATCTTTGTACACCAACAATTTTATTATCCCCCCTTCACTCACTTGATTTACCTTGATTGACGCGAAAAAGGAAACATCTGGTCACCATCGAAAATGGTGGCAGTTAAGGTCATGATTATCAGTTTTTTTGGGTGATAGTAGTGTTTGTTAAGCGTTAAGCGTGTATGCATCTTTTCTAATAACTACTGGGTGTGTAAATAAGGTTCAACACAAGGTGGTGATAAGAAATTTTTTTGGACAAAAATTAAATGTTGAGATAAATGGACGAGGACTAGAAACCAGATGGACTAGAACATTTCGATCAAGATTACGTTAAAATGACTTTATAATTTTTTGAGATCCAAAAATTCCAAAAGCAATTGAAATTTTCAAAAAAATTTCATTGTCGCTTTTATAATATAAGTTCTTGGCGTTCTGATAATTGAAAAAAAAAGAATATTCATCTTAAATTTCGAATTTAGCATTAAAATAACCGAATTCGGATATATTGAAGAATACAAATTTCAGTAATTTCAGATAATTATTTGAAAATCAATAATTACTAAATTTTAGATATCTTATCATTTTCAGACAGGTTTTAGACAAGAAGCAAATATTACGTGATCGAATTTTAAAAAACAACTCTTCTAAATTAAAATTTTAGAAACTGTAATTTTTTCTCAAATTTTCAAAGGTTCACACATTGTTTGTTTTTTACTAAAAATCTTCAAAGGATGACATTATAGAGCTAATAAATGTATATGTGATAAAAATAGACTTCATTCTCATTCCAAATCTGTTTTTAAAATTGTTTAAAACCACCTAGAAGCTGTGAAATCGAGCTTAAAAACAATGGTCTAGAAAAAGTTGGCGAAAACTAGTCCCCCGGCATTTACTATGCGAAAAATGCAGAAAACACACGTCATAGCTTAAAATAAAATAATTTAGTTATTTTCCATGAATATTCAAAAATGCAAACATGCAAAAAAACAAAGCAAAAAGGTGGGACCAACTTTTTCTAGGCCATTATTTTGAAGCTCATTTTCTCGGCTTCTAGGTGGTTTTAGAAATTTTTAAAAACATATCTAGAAAGGGAATTTTCTCTATTTTCATCGGTAAAGCCCTCCTTTAAAAATGAAATTCAATAACTCACCATTTTCCAAATCAGCGATAACCACATGAAGATCGTAGTATCTCTGAAAGAAAATTGTGGATTAATTTCACTTGATTAAAATTTTTTGAAACAGTATTTTTTTTCAAAACAATCTAGCTTACCGGCGCCTTTCCACCAAATCCCGCCACCCTCTGTCTCAACGCCATTCCGGCGTCCACCTTACTCTTCCTCGCCGTCGGATCCATCGACCCGCACCGGAAATTCGTACAAACCGTCTGTGACATGAGCACCGTTACCGGTGAGCTGACAAGCAGCTCCACCATTCCATTACAATTCCCTCCAACGATCAACAGATAAAAAACAAGTAGAATTTGTGAAATTCTTCTCATCTGAAATTAAAATATTTTTCATAACAAAAAAACAACAAAATTAGTAGAAAAATAAGAAAATGTTGCCGAATAATGACTCCCCCCGTGGGTGTGGTGCCACCACCCCACTTCTGACAATGAGTCTGTCCTTTAAGCCCCGCCCACTTTTGTGAGGGGAGGGCCGGAAGAGGAGGGAAGGGAGGGAGGAATGAAATTAGGATAGGATGAGCTGTTTTTTTGTGTTCGTTTTCGATTAATTGAAAATTTCAATTTGAAATTGAATTTAGATTGAAGAAGTTGTTCAATTAGTCGACAGAAGGGATGGATGGGGGATTATCTTGGAGTTTTTGGCACGGTGCCAAAGACCCTTTTTATTTTACTCAATATCAAATTTTTCAGCGATTAATTGAATAGATCTTAACTGAAATGGGTTGTTTTTACAAAAATGAGAAAAATACTGTTTCTGGAAAAAAACCAGAAACATTATAAATTTCAGATTTTTTTTTCCAGAATTTTCGAATTTTCTCATGCTCACCATTTTTTTAAAAAGTTCTTCTGTTTCAAATTTTTTATGACTGCTGGAATTTTTCTAAGTTTTTAATAGATTGACGTGATGTTGGGAAAAAATTGAAAAAAATGAGAAAAAATGAGATATTAATGAAATTCGTACCTTTAAGCACCCAGCTCGTAGCAATATTAAAGAAGGGCTTTACGGAGATCATAAATGTACTTTAAATGAAAATAGACTTCATTCTCACTCCAAATCTGTTTTTAAAATTTTCTAAAACCACGTGGAAGCCGAGAAAATGAGCTTCGAAACAATGGCCTAGAAAAAGTGGCCACCTGGCCGAACTTTTTCCTATGAGCGTTTTTTCGTGTTTCGTTAATAAATCGTTATGCAGAATGCTTATATATGTTTTTTTTCTCATTTTTTATGGATTTCTCATGCCTGCGGACTAGTTTTCGCCGGTGGACACATTTTCTAGGCCATTGTTTTGAGGGGCGTTTTCTCGACTTCCAGGTGGTTTTAGAACATTTTAAAAACAGATTTGGGATGAGAATGAAGTCTATTTTCATTTAAGCTGCATTTATTATCTCCGTAAAGTCCTCCTTTAAAGAACATTGGAAAAAAGAATTTTCTGTTTCAAAACTTACATTTCATTAGTTAGTTTTGTTCAACAAGGTTCTTCGGAGGAAATTATGGTTTTATTTTTAGAGATATTTTTTTAAAATTATTTCGATAATTTAAAATAAATTAATCTGTTTGAAAGAGGTCTGCGAGGACGAAATCTGAGAGGACTAAATGGCTTAAAATTGATAAAAGTATGACAGTTTATAGCTAAATTTTTAAAGAAAAAGGCGAACAAAATTCAAAAACGATAAAATCTTAGATGGCCGAAGAACCGCCTTTGGTTTTCTAGGCCAGTTGCCATTTTTTATATCCTGCGTATAGAGTCTACCTTAAAGCGAACCTTAGAGTTTTTATATTGACATTTTTGAGAATAAAACTCCCAACAGCAAAAAAAAATGCGATTCCCATATTAGCACCAATTGTACTCCATCTGTACCCAGTCCAAAATGTGCCAATTCGTGGAAAACAAGCGGGAATCCAGATATGAATCCAGATAAGAAACAAAAAAAAGATGCTCAAAATATTCAAAATATATAAAAAATAATAAAAAATAAAAAGCACATCCAATTATGATGAATAACTCCATAACTACAGTGTAATACAAAAAGCGGTCTTCCCTTTTTTTTTAAATAAAAAACGGTACCTGCAACATTAAACTAAGTATTTCTTTTTCGATTTTTGTGGCCTAGGTGGCACCAGGTATGCAAATTATTATAGAAATGGGTGGGAAAGTTAGCCATCTTACGCAATTCACTTATTAGATTAAGGAAGAAAAAAGAAAGAATAAGAGTACCGAAATGACTGCTGGTACTTACATCATTTTTAGTGTAATAAATACATGTACGTGGTGATGATTTTTGAATAAATTAGACGGAAGGTTTTTGAATATATGGATTTTTTTCAAGAAAATAAGGATGGTACCTTGTCTTTAACAAAGTTTGTCTTTTAAACAAATCGACTATTGAAATTACTATATCTAGCGATTGTTTTCTTACTTTTTTGAAAAAACTAAATTTTCAATCAATATTTACAGATGTTTTTTGGAAAAATCTGAAGTTTTAAAAATTTTCGAAATTAAAGGCACATTGCCAGCTATTTTAACCCTATCAGAAATACAATTTTAAAAATTATAGATTTTCTGCGATAGTCTGATGTAATTTATACGAAATCTTACTGTTAATTAACCGATTTACAGCAGCCGTACAAAATTTGAAAAAAATTGAATTTCCCCATATTCCCGTGTATCGCTATGATGAGTCGATACGCAGTCAATACGTGTGTTGAGTTGATACGCAGTGAAATAGAACGTACAAACCAAATAATCAAAAATTCAAATATTTTTTAAACTGACAGAGTTCTCGAATGAATTGATTAACCAGATTTTTTTCGATATATTGAATAAATGAAACAGGTATTTTTGTGAATTCCAAAAAAAACTGAAATTTCGTCGGGTCCCTGAATTTTTAAAGTAACTCTTAGAAACTAAATCAAACAGAAATACTACTAAAAAATCGTACATTTTTTAAGCGCCCGAATTTCAAAAATTTTCTTTGAAATGATTTTTTTTTTAGAAAATTTGAGATTAAAAATTGAATTTTCATTTTTTTTTCAAATTAGTGAATTTTCAAAACTTCTCAAAAAATAGATTTAAAAAAACAATTTTTGAAACAGAAATTTTTTCCAAAACTTTTCCAAAGCCGGAATTTTCTGGAGAATTGAAATATGCATTTTCCTAGAAATCGATTTAAACTATATAATGAATGGCAGATAGTCTTCAATTAAGAAATTGATTTCATAAAGAAGATAAATGAACTTTTGAAACCGAAATTTTTTTTAATTTTAAAAATGTTATTTTTTGGTCTAAAGCCCCTTTAAAGAATTGAAATTAACAATTTCTAAAAAAATCTGGAATGATAAGACCTCAATAATGAAAAAAAAGTATTCAACGCCATTATCCTTAAAGGCATTATCTCATTTAATTTTTTATCTGATTCTAATTTTGATTCACTTCACTTGCATGTTATTTTTAAGTCTTTAAATAAATCAAATACATGTTCAAAATCTTAATTTTCAGCCAATACTTAAAAAAAAGCAATATCTTGAACACCTGCAGGCACTATTAGTTTACAGGTGTTCCAAAAAAACAACTTTGCAGCTGGTACCTCTAGGAACACCTGTAGATACAAAAGCTGAGCACGATTTCATTTTTTAAACAAAAATTCGGGGATGCAAAATATTTTTATGCGAATTTTCAGGAAAAAAACGAGGCTAATTTGTTTTGATTCAATTCAAAACGATTCTCAAAACTTGAGGTCAAAACCGCATTCGTTGTCGGCAAAATGTTAAAAAAGGAAAACAGTGTTCAATTTATCAAGTCGCATAAACGGAAGCGGGGTGGTGACAAATTGGCACAATAAGAAACACCAGTGTAGGTGGAAAATGTATTGAATGACCCGCCGCTGTCGCCATTTTTTTGGATTGGAATTTTAAACATTTTGTGGACGTTGGTTTAGAAGAGAAAATTGCTTCAGGTTTTCCTGGGTGGTCCCTGTGGAACACTGTTCCGAATGAGCTTTAGTTTTTAGGTCATAACTTGCTTTTGAATTGAAATATCGTATTAATATTTGTATGCATCTTGTAGATAAAGAAATTTCCTATCGATTGATATATTACATCACAATTTTCAAAAATCCTTTCACAAAGTTATACCCAGTCAAAGTTGACCAATATTTATTAATTCTCAAAACAAAACATATGCTCCACTATTTTGATCATAACTCGTTTTCAAACTGAAATTACTCAGATATTTCTATATCTTCTTATAGAGCTTGAAATTCTCTATCAATCTATATATCAGACCAAAATTTATATAAATCTTATATCAAGTTACACCCCACCAAATTTGTAAAAAATAAATTTTCAGAAAGTACAAAATAAATCCAAATTTCCTGTTTCAAAAATAATTAAGATGCTTCTATTATAGATCGCGAGTTTATTTGTGTACACAATACTCTATAATTATTTTCAAGCCAAGTTTGAAACTGAAAATTCTGTTTCAATTAAATTTTCTAAATTTCTAGTGAGAATTTACTGCTTCAAAATTTAGATAACTTCATTTGATAATGGAACGGCTTCTATTCACGGTTCGATTTGATTCTTTCGACGGATTATAAAGAAATTTTGAAAATACCATTAAAACCGTTTTACATAAAATATTGTCACTTCAACTTTTAATTTTAATTTCGAGGTCCCAATTGTTTTGTTAAATTTTTAGTAAGAATTCTGTTTAAAAATTTAAAATTCGACGAAAATTTGAAAATTTTCAGACGCCAACTTTGGAGGTCAATATTCAAAAAAAGAAACGTATAATAAAAATTGGGCAAAAATGAATCAAAATGACACGACAAGCAGCGAATGAACATCTGCGAAATGTTGTTTTTGTATACATATGTATGATTTTTTGAAGAAGGAGGGGAGGAGGCGCGTCGCGGACGCGCACGCACCTGCAAAACTTGAAAAACAGATGTAATTGAAATTATTGCGTGATGCGTTTTGTTTTTGTGAAACAATAAGATTGGAGGGTTGGTATGGGAATGATATTAAAGGAGGACTATACGTAAGTTGCTAAATCGAGCTGAAATTCAATTTTCTAAATACACCTGAAAAAATTTGCAAAGGGGCACCCGGAATCGAACTAATGAATGATTCCGAGTAAATTAAAACAAAATGTGAAAATCGGTAAATAATCACTTTAAAAATGCAAATTTTTACTGTTTCAAAATTTAAATTAGATTATGTAATTTTTTAAAATTTAGCTAAATTTTCATATATTTCAACATTCCGAGAATAATAATAATTTTTCGATATCTCGCTCTACAAACCTTAGAATTTTCAGACCAATCTAATACACTAGTTAAAAAAATTCAACTACCGAATATTTTCTGTTTCAAAAAATAGAAAAAAACTATTTTTTAAAATTATCTATTAGTAGCTTGTATTTGAAGCACCGAAAATTTGGCTGTTTACGTTTTTGAGACCAAAGTTCGATTCCGGTTTCCCTTTTCTACTTTTTTTGCAAATTTAATTTTTTCCCTATGTATTTAAAATTGAATTTCAAATCGATTTAGCAACATTTCTAACAGTCCTCCTTTAAAGGGACTCTTTACTGTATTTGGGTTTCAATTCCATTTTCATCTTCTTCACTATATTTGAAAACCAATACAATGAAAAAAAATTTTCGAAATTTCCTTTTCTAGCACACGAAAAAAGCACATTTACAGGGTAAGGCGGCGAAATGGCCTAATCGCTCGGCCGCGCGCGAGAGAGCATGAGAATGTGAGAGTGTTTGAAATTGTTAGGCCATTCGCCGCCTTAAATGTGCTTTTTCGTGTACTAAGGAAATTTCGGAAAAATATTTTTCTTGTATAGGTTTTCAAATACCGCGAAGAAGATGAAAATGGAATAGAAACCGAAAAACAGTAAAGAATCCCTTTAATAGAAAATTTAAAAATTTGTTTCTTTTCAAATAAATATAAATTTTTAAAAATAACTACTGTTTCACAAATTCATAAAACAATTTTTTTTGGACCTCATCACTACTCAAATGAAGAATTTAAAAAAAAATGACTTCAAATTCTTAGAAATCATCGTTAGAATTATGTTTTTTGAAAAATTTTCGAATAAAAACCTCTGAAACTTTTTTTTAAACAGGTTTAGAAACGGAGGACAGAAAATTGACGAAGTAAATAGAAGGATTTCATAAAATCTAAAACTCTTTCTTAATTTCATTTTATTCGGGCTCTCTGATTTTCTATTACGAAAAACAAACTCCAAAGTATTCACAGAGCCATAATAACGATAAGTTGAAAACCCATCATTTTCCAGATAAAAAATTTCTGTTTCAAATAAAAAACCTATATTTTATGAGTTTTTTGTCGATGATTTTGTATTTCGATTTTGTATTCAAGAAAAAAAATCATGGAGGCTTGTTTCGAGTAGCATAGTAATACTATTCATATAAAATACGTTCGTGGAGCACCCAATATTTTTACTGCTTCAATAAAAATTGAAAAATTTCTTGATAATCTTGAGAACTCATTCTTCAAATATTCTGTATTAGAAGAAAAAAAACGATTTTTTGCTGTTTCAAAAAAACCGATTTGCAAATTTTCATAAATTTTCACAGATAGTTTCTCACAAGTTCATGAATCCCACCAGGAAGAACCTCATTTGGTTTTCTAGGCCATTTGTTTTTTTTAGAAAAAAAAATATTTTTTAGGTAAAAAGTGCAAAAAAAGGTTGTTTTCAAAAAAAAAGCAAATGGCCTAGAAAACCAAACGCGTTTCTTCGGCCATTAGGGACATCTAAGATTATACAGGGTGGCTACTAAGTATTCGTCGATACATTTTGTTACGTATTTTGATAACCAAGTTATAAATCCTTAAAATGTCTTGATACATCGATGAAAGAAGATGTATGGGGTAGTTTTCTTTATTAATTGTGAAGTATGGAACTATAGACTTCAATGTAGGGAACATAATGCTCAAAAGTTGATTCACTTTTTCGCCGTGTGAGTTATCCTAATATATTTGCCCATAACTTTTCATGAGTTTAGTATCAAGAACAGTGCAGTACGAAAAAATTAATTCAAACAATTTTCTTTAAAAACTGGTTGACGATTTTGTCTAACGCTCTGAAAATAGCTCACAGTCATGACCGGAAGTCAACGTTCTTGTAGCTAACATTTCGAAGTTTTCCAGCAATTTATCGAAATCCGCTTATTTTTCGGGTATTTCATGCTACACAGCGTTGGTTTTCAATCGTAATCATAAAAAAAGGTTCAAATTTTAAATTCAACACTGATATTTGTGATTATTTTCAAGTATTCAAAAAATCTAGGACGTTTGAAAGAAAAATCATAATTGCTCTGAAAAATCTTGTCATTTGATTTCATTTTGCTCCCGTTGTTTTACATAACGAAAAAAACCTAGTTTTTTGTTTTGAAAATTGTAAAATGGATATCTTCTAATATCTAAGCCACGTTTCAATATGATATGTGAACAGGGACGTATCTTATCGTACATCAAACTTCATCAAATTGGAAACCGCCGAACAAGTGGCTAGCAAGTACGACACCCAAGAATTTTCGTGAATTTCCAATTCAATTTTCATTTAACCGGCTTGAAAGTTTCGTATCATAAAAATAGTGTGTTTTTTCATAACATTACCCATTTTCAGCCGTTTTCCATGTTCGGAACGTTTTTTATGAAGGTTAGAATCAGTCAGAACCAGTTTGATCTGTCAGTCTCGATCAGTCTTCTAGTAAATCATAATAAAAATATAGCGATCATGAGCAAAGCTTTGTCAATCGCATTTTTATAACGCATGAGCATACTTCACATTATAAAGTTGAAATAAATTTTTTTGAGGCACCAGGTCGATAATTACGAACTGTCAAACATGAACGAAAATCCCAACTTTCTTAACGTTTGGCACAGAAAACCGAGGTAGGTTCACGAAAATGTTCGTAACTATAAAATGGCTCGGTTTTCATGGGCGTAACTTTAAGAACAGTTAAAAAAATATTTTTTCTACTAGAATCATCAACAGTTATTCAGTTTTCTAAGCACCATAATTTTTAGCAACTCGACAAAGTTGCGACGAATACTTAGTAGCCACCCTGTATATATTTTTTTTTAAATTTATTTAGTTAAATCATATGTTGACTACTTTTCGGAATAGTAATCACTCAATACATTTGGTTTGGAACAGTAATTTTTTAAATGTTCCGCTTGTTTATATTTTTCGAAATATTTTGTTACAATGATACGCGAGGCAGCTGCGATACGCGACGCAGCCGCGACGCACATCAGTATTATCAGAAAACCTACAAAAAATGGAGGAGCTCGTTTTTCGAAACCTTATTTTGAATTTTATAAAAAAGGAGGATCAAATTCTAAAACTACAGTACCCCCATGTCATTTTTTTCGCAAATATGTATTACCATTTTTTTTGAATAAACGTAATTTGCATGAAAAAAGACCAAGATTTCTCACAATGATATATGTACATACATATTGAGATAAAATAATAAATATTAGTCATCAGTACAATGAGGACCTTATCATTAAAATATCAATGGTGTTTATATGAAGAAACTATGCTAATTGTGTGAAAAATTATATTTTTTCTGTCGAAAATTACATTTTTATGATAATTCATAATTCAAATCACTGATGAAATATATTTGAAAATTAATGAAACATAAAAATGAAAGATAAATTTTTGAAGTCCGAAAAATCATAATTAAAAATGTTTCTAATCAGTACGACCAGGCACCAAAAGAAATGACCCCAAGTCCTTTATTTCTTAATAGGTGGTCGGTCTATAAACTCAATGTAACTTCCATTAATTTGTCATAAATTGAGAAGGGGAAAAAACAACAAAAAAATCATAAAATTTGTAACAAATGCTACTTTTTTTTTGAGCTTAACATCAAATATTTTTAAACAAAAATCGATATTTTTAATATATAGAGACTATATTGTTGCTGAGTGCGCCCGAAGAAAATCGGAACCAAAAAAAAGAAAAGAAAACAGATGTGGGAATATTGCAAGTTTTTTTATTTGATTTTTATTTTTTCGAAAATTGGCCTTTTTCTTCTTTTTGTTGCCTTTTTTTTTAGAAAAACGAAATTGGAGGAAAATAATAGATTTGTCTTGTGATTATAGAATAAGTTGGGAATTTTGCTGCAAATTTCAGAAAATGGAACGGGGATTAAATTTGGGATGACCAGGTAATGAGAATATTTACAAATGTCATTTAAAAAACCAAATTATTAGGCCTAGGACCAAAAATCCAAGAAATGGCCTAGAAATCCAAATTTTATAGAAAATGGCCTAGAAAACCAAATTTCAACAAAAATGGCCTAGAAAACCAAATTTAGAAGAAAACTACCTAGAAACTCAAAATTTCAGAACTTTGCATAAAAAACAAAAAGTATTGAAAATGGCCTAGAATCCAATTTACCGGAAGACAGCGTTGAAACTCAAAATTTCACAATATGACCTAAAAATCCACATTTCCAATTTATGGCCTAAAAACCCTATTTTTACCGAAAATGCCGTAGAAACAAACAATTTTTCAAAAACTTTCACAATTTCAGTAAATGACCTAGAAAACCAAAATTTGCCTAGAAAGTCGAAATTCCAGAAAGTGAAATTAAAATACAAAATTTTAGGAAATTGTCCAGAAAGGCGAAATTTCAGAAAGTTGTCCTTAAGATCCATATTTTTAATAAATGACCTAGGAAACCAAATGATACCGAAAATGGCCTAGAAACCCAAGCTCTGCTAAAAATACCTCAACGTTTCAGAAAGTGGACTTAAAATCTAAAATTTTAGGAAATGCCTAGAAAAGGAACATTTCAAAGGATGTCGTAAAAAGCCAAAATATCAGCACTTAGTAGTTTAGATCCAGAATTTTAGTTAATTGCCTAGAATCCCAAACTCGACTGAAAATGGCCTATAATCCCAAATTCTACTCAAAATAGCCTAGAAACTCAAAATTTCAAAACGACCGTTGGCTAAAAATCCACATTTCAACTTTGCGGCCTAAAAACCCAATTTTTACAGAAAGTGCCGTAGATACCGACAATTTTTCAGTGTTTTTCATTAATTTTTCAGTTTTCTGTATTTTTTGGAGGAAAAAAATTAAACTTTAATTTTTTCTCCAGAAAAATGAAAAAAAATGCTGTTTCAAATATTTCTCTAATTAATATTTTGCTTGAAAACACATTATTATTTCAGATAGGCTGCGGTAAACTAATTTTTGGATATTCAATTTTGGTTCTGCAAAAGCTGATTTACTTTTAAAAAATCCCCCAAATGTTCTTCAACACCATAAAAAAGTGAAATGAAAACGACGAACCCATTTTGCCGCCAATATGGTGCAGGTGTTTCGCCAAATTTTTATTGTGGAAGTTTTTCAGGAAAACGATCTTTGGGTTACTGTAGTTGCTCTTTGAAACGTTTTATTTTACGAGAAAATGCAGAAAAATATACAAATCTTTAACTGTATCTTTTCTTCAAATTCGCACTGAATACCCTATGTGTAACCCCGATTCCGTTCGACTTATCAAGCGATGGAACCCCATCATTGGACGGTTTTACCTGAAATCACAAATTTTCTCTAAATTCATATAAAATCCAACCTCATAACGATTCAAAAAATTGGAAATGAATAAGAAAAGCTCCATCCTCGCCAGTCCTTCACCCAAACATTGTCGTTTTCCAATTGAAAATGGGATGAGTTCCTCGATTTTTTTCAATTTTCCACTATCCGATTCTAGGAATCGTTCCGGTTGGAATTTTTCAGGGTTTTCGAAGACAATCTCATCCAACATGATGGTACTTATTTGGGCGATTACACCGGTTCCTTTTTTGATGTGATGCCCGTTAATAACGGTGTCTCTGGTGGTTTCATGGGTCAGGTTTAGTGGGACAATGTTGGCACATCTTTGGGATTCCTGAAAGCTTCCAATTATGAGCAATATTGAAAAAAATTGAATATTACATTAATAAACGCTGACATGTAGACTAGATCATTCTTATCGGATGTTGTAATTAGTCGATCACTTCCTATAACCCTATCCAATTCTTCATGGATCTTTTTCAGAACTTCTGGGTAATTTACAGCGTAGGCGAGTGCCCATGAGATGGTGGTTGTTGTAGTTGTCAGGCCGGCGAACCACAGATCCAAGCATACATTAGATAATTGAATTGTACTGTAAATAGCGACCTTATCTTCCAGAATGAATATTTTCAGAAAATATTAAAATTACTGTCTTTATTTTTTTAATTGGAAGCATTTCTTGCCTAAACTATTATTACAGAGTACTTTTTCGAAAATATCAGAAATTCGTTTTCTGCGCAAATTTCAGTTTTTTTCAAAAATTGCAAAATTCCGAATTTTCAAAAAAATATACTGTTTCAAATTTTTTTCGAGTTCAACATAAAATTAAATATAATGTTTATATGGAAAGTGCATTTGATTTAAATTGAATTTCCACAGAATTTTATGGTTCTAGTATTTTTTCAAAATTTTGTAGAATTTTTATATTCGAGCTCCAATTAGAGCTCCAAAATTTCTTCAAAATTAAAAAAATAATTTTCTAGAAAACACTTTGAGTAAAAATACTGTTTCAATGATTTAAAAAAAAATTTTGTTCCCAAAAAAACCTCTCAAAAATGTGAAAAAATTGAATTTTCGCAAATACATATATTCAAGATTTGCAAATTTAAAAGAATTTGACAACAAAAACTAAATTTTCGGCCCTCTTTTCGAAACCTGTAAAAATGAGCAAAATGACTTTTTTCAAGAAATATTTTCTCTTTAAAAAAACTTTTTTTTGAATAATATTATAATTTCCATCTAAACCTAATTTATCCTTCATTCTGGTCATATTTTATCGCAGTATGCTCTCCTTAGAAAACCCCAAAATTTCTGGAACACTTTCAAAAAATTTAAAAAATTACCGTTTCAACGATTTTTTAAAATTGCACATATAATTTTCAAGCTAATCTGTTTAATTCCTGCGTAGAATTTGAAATATAAGAAAATCATATTGTCAAGTTAAAAATTTTGGATCATCCATTTTCTACTAAAAGACCGCAGCGCAACCGCTCGCATTTAAAAATAGCACGACTTTGTGAGACTTAGATTTTCTGGGTAGTTCTAAACCAACTTGCATGATCAAGAATATTTGAGTTGACAATAGAAAACATAATTTTGTGAAATTTTCAGACATTTTTTTAGAAACCTGAAAAATTAACATTTAGATTGAAAATTCAAGAAAAAAAATTTTCTGATAAAAATTACTGTTTCTAATTTTAAAAAAAAAACGTTTCCATAATCAATCCATAATCATTCTGTGTCCCGTTGGAAAACTTTCAGAAAAATAGAGAAAAAAAATTCGTTAAAGCTTGTAAATTCCAGTTTTTTCAGAACTTTAAAAAAAATCAATTAATGATGATACGTCTTGTTTCTGGAATTTCCAAAAAAAACAATTACTGTTTCGAATTCTGTTCGAGTCCAAAATTGAATTAAAAGAAACATTGATAAACCAAAAAAAACAACTAATATTTTTTTTCCACCGCGGAAGAGTTTTGGTTTCTAGTCCGCGATTGTTAGGGTTCCTAGGCCACCAATTAAATTTGTACATTTTTACTCATTTTTGTTTGTTTTTGTTGCATTTAAAAACGCTTTAAATTTTACATTATAAATGCAAATAAAACAACAAAAAATTAATAAAAGTTGACAAATTTAATAGGTGGCCTAGGAACCCAAACTATCGCGGACTAGAAACCAAAACTCTTCCGCGGTGGGAACTTTTTTGCAGGTAGCTCGTTTTTTCCCGTTTTTTCTTCTGTGAATTAAAAAAAATTTGAAACAGTATTTTTAACATCAAAAAAAAATTTCTCATTTCCGGAAAATACTACGGAACTTGAAAATATATTATAAAATTTGAAATTTCAAAAATTCAAATCTTCAGAATTTTTAGTAAATAGTTGGTTCAAAAATATGTTTTAAAATTAATTATAGGGTGAATCGTTGTTTGTTTTTGAATTTCCGGAAAAATAAATTCGGAAACCGTAAATTTTTCAAAAAAAATTATTTTTTTCATTTTTTGTCGACAACGTTCCACAACTGTAATTTTCAACATTTTAAAATTTCTATTAAGAATCTATTTGTATCTTTTTAAAAAATGGTTATTTTCAAGAAAATTCGAATAATTTGTCACCTGAAACTCTCCAAATCCCCATCATCTTGCCTTCTCTTCTGCTCCTTTAAATAAGCTTCAACAAAGTCCGTATTTTCCATTCCCTCAAAATCAATATTTTTTCGATGCTCCTCAATCTGCCTATTGAAAAATGTGTAGAACTTCTCTTTAAACGTATCAATGCTGAAAATCGAATTAAAGAACATTTTTTGCATTCTTTTCTTACACATCATCCAAATTCGGCCTTGGAACCAGAAACTTCAACCATGGGACAAACATCAAGACTATAATTTTAATACTGCTGAAATTATCCGTCTGATAGTCGATCAATTGTTTCAGCGTTTTGAATTCTTCCGCCTTTTCGCCATCAAATCGATAACCGAATAATAATTGATTGATAACATTTGCCACTCCATTGTCGAATTTTTCCTGATGCGCTCGTTTTTACATTTCAAATCATTTTTACAAAAGCTTACTGTAATTTGAGCTTCACCATCTAATTCTAGATCAAATTTCTTAAAAATATCCTCAACTTCGATCAATATTTTTTCCTGCATTAAATCTTTCCCAAGCCCGAAATCCCTCAAATTTGTTAAAGCGAATCTTCGATGATCTCTCCATAAGGGACCATTAGTTTCGATTATACCAAAAGAGCCACCTAGAAATGTTAAAAGAAAATAATAGATCTTTCAGGTCACAAATTATCCCTACCTCTTACTTTCTCCTGAAAGTCCTGCGTTACCTTATTCGCGTAGGTGTCCGCATCTCGGATGAACGTCTCTTTAACACGTTCATAACTGCTGATAATGATGTAAGGAGTTGATGCTGGAAATTTCATTCGTTTACAAAATACAATTTCAGATTCCTAATTTTCAGAAAAAAATAATGTGGAAATTTCAAGTTCCAGAACACATAATCTTGGAAACCAATTTTTAAATTGTTTTTTAGATGAAATCTAAGTAACAGGAAAGAATAAGTTCAAAAATCTCCTCTGAAGTTTCAAATAATTTTGAAACCGTTTTTTTTAATTTTCAAAAATTCCAGATTTTCTTGAAAATTGTGTCTTTCTTGTAATTATGTGACTTTTGAAAATATGACACTCAAATTTTCTTAAAATCTGAATCTGATGTGAAACGAAAAACTTTTAAACAAAAAAAATTCGGAAATGAATTTTTCGGATAGGGAAAAATCGGTTTTTAAATACAAAATTGTTAATTTTTGACTATGCGGGTTGTGGGCTCTATCACGGTGAGACAAAGTGAACCGCTTATTGTGTGAGAATTTCACTACGACAATTTATTTTAGGGCGCAGAAAAAGTGGGCGTTTTGTGGGTGTGGCACTTTTGCAATTGTGCGGCCCACTTGAATTTTAAAAATCGTCGAGAACTTCTCGAGGTAAAAAATCAATAATTTTTGTTTTTCTTCAAACAATTCTTTATTTTCGCCATTTTTAATTATTTTTTTTGTAAAAAAAATTAAGACAGGTTACGATTGAAATAAAAAAAGACTTTTATTCTCGATTTGGAGTTTTTTTTTGCTTCAAAAGGCTATTTTTTCAATTTTTCCCTATTTTCGCTTGAATTTTCTTTTTGAAACCAATTTATTCCACAAATATTAGTTTTCAGGTGTTACGAAACGGAAAAAAATTTAAGCAACCACAGCAGGCGAGGAAAACGAACGGAGATTTTCGAATTTAGATGAATTTTATCATTTTCTGGGTATATAGGTTAGTTCTTTTTTGAGTATTGTTCCGAAAAGTCTTCTTTTCGTGGGAAATCGATAAAAATTATAGAACAATAGGAATCGATCTATACAATTTTAAGCTTAAACCCGCGTTTGAGCAAATCAAGATTTGTAAAAGAATGAACATTTCCTCGAATAATGTTGCGTGCAGAAGGACTTCAGATGTTCAGAATCATTGAAAAGGCGCCACAATATTTAGAGAAGACAATGACGACAGGCTGGAGGAACTGCGACGAGAAATATAAATAGTATTTTCTGGTCTAATAAAAAATAATTTAAAACATAATCTTTTTATTTGTTTATGCAGAAATAATTAATTTAAAGTTGCATTTCGAGTACAGAGTTCAGTCAGTAAGTTGCTCATTCAGTCAGTAAGTTGCAATTGCTCATCAGAATCCTCCGTCGATTCCCGTCCTTGCTCTGTAATTTTTATCGATTTCCCACGAAAAAAGACTTTTCGGAACAATACTCAAAAAAAACTAACCTATATACCCAGAAAATGATAAAATTCATCTAAATTCGAAAATTTCCGTTCGTTTTCCTCGCCTGCTGTTGTTGCTTCAATTTTTTTCCGTTTCGTAACACCTGAAAACTAATATTTGTGGAATAAATTGGTTTCAAAAAGAAAATTCAAGCGAAAATAGGGAAAAATTGAAAAAATAGCCTTTTGAAGCAAAAAAAAAACTCCAAATCGAGAATAAAAGTATTTTTTTATTTCAATCGTAACCTGTCTTAATTTTTTTTACAAAAAAATAATTAAAAATGGCGAAAATAAAGAATTGTTTGAAGAAAAACAAAAATAAAAACATTTCACCGGCGTAAATATTTCTGTGCATTTTTTCGTGAGCGTGTGCACACGCACTGCAAGTCCGCAATGAGGTTTTCGGTTCAATTTGGCCCACCGTGTCTATTGCACTGCGTATCAACTCACTACGCGTATTGACTGCGTATCGACTCAGAGCGGAACATACACAGGAATATTAATTTCTGAAAAAAATTTGAGAAAAATCCAAATAGTTTAATTTTGCGCCAATTTTTGTGTGACATTCAAAAGTTTTAAATTTTTTCAAACTTGGACACCTGTAAATGGGTATAGGAAAAAAGGGCCACCTGGCCGAACGTTTTCCTATGAACTTTTTTCGTGTTTTGTTGATAAATAATTATGCAGAATGCTTATATTAGTCCTTTTTAATGTTTTTTCATCTTAATTTATGTTTTGTTTTTCATTTTTTGGACTTTTCATGCCTGCGGACTAGTTTTCGCCGGTGGCCCTTTTTTCTAGGCCATTGTTTTGAGGCGTGTTTTCTTGGCTTCTAGGTGGTTTTAGAAAATTTTAAAAACGTATTTGGAATGAGTCTGAAGCCTATTTTCATCCCAGGCCCATTCATAATCTCCGTAAAACCCTCCTTTAAGCCAATATATAAAAGAAAATTCACCAGTTCAAAATATACCAGCACTAAATTTCAAATAATTTTTTCATAGTTTTTTTTTAAAAACAAATTAATCATAAACATTTTTCACAAAACAACAAGTATATTAATTATTTCAATTGAAAATGTTAGCTCAAAAAAATTTTGAAACAGTATTTTTTAAATAAAAAAAAAGTTTTTCATTTTTTAAAAAACACTACAAAACTTGAAAATCTAAAATTTGAAATTTCATTATGAATGAAACAGAATAAACATTTTTTGGAACTTAAATCTTTTTTCAATAAATAGTTCCTTTAAATATATTTTTTTCCATTGAACCGTTGTTTGTTTTTTTTTTGAATTTCCGGAAAAATAAATTCTGAAACCGAACATTTTTCAAAAAAAAATTTTTTTCCATTTTTTCGAAAAAATTGCACAAACCTATCCAAAAAGTGTATACATCTCCATAAACCTTATTCCATCTGCGGAACGCCTCATACCCAGGTGCAGGTTTATTCAACGACAACAAATTCCCAATAAATGGTATTGGAATTGGACCCGGTGGGTAGTTACGTCTTTTCCAGTAAAGTTCGTGAAATAGGAAAATAACCAAAATAGTGAATAAAAGAATCAAAATCATGTCTTTTTGATTTATTGTACTTGAGAAACTTAGAAGAGAAAAAAACTAATAAAATGTGATGATGATGATCGATTTGTGTGCTTAGTTTGCAGTTAGAGTGTATTTAGGAAAGGTATGTAAGAGAACGAGAAGTAGAGAAAAGTTTGGCATTGCCATGTGATTTTAAAAACGAAATGGAAAGTTTTTTGAACTTTTAAAAATATGGCGAAATTTGCAATTGAAAACGGCGTATTTTTCGTGAAATTTCAAAATTTTTGAATGCTAAAAACACACCGTTCGAGAAAATGCACAATCTCTTTCTTGGACACCATGCTGGAAATTGAAAAAAATGTGAAATATGCCTCAAAGTTTTTTTTAATCCGTAAATCTTGAGATGTGATAGTTCGACCCCATTTCCAGGCATGGTTTAAGATATATCACAGAAAAAAGTTAATTTATCTCTATATTTTTAAAATTGCGGTAAATTCAAAATTTCAAATGTTGTTAATAACAATGCCAAAAAAACCTTTTTTTTCAATTAAATGAGGTCTGCGAGGACGAAATAAATGGTTGAAATTGATAAAAGTATGATTTTTTATCAATCAATGAAAAAAAGAAAATGACGAAAAAATATCCAAAAAGAAAAAAAACGATAAAATCTTAGATGTCCCTAATGGCCGAAGAACCGCAATTTGGTTTTCTAGGTCATTTTTTTAGAAAACAAATTTTTTTTCACTTTTTACCTCTTTTTCAATTTTTTTCTCTGTTTTTATTCATTTCCAATTTTTTTCGGAGGAAGTTTTGCATATGGGAGTGTTGACTTCAAAATCGAGAAGATATAGGGAAATTTCCAAAAATCGGAAGAAACACGAAACCTTTGGGTTTTAAAAATATGTCATTTATTTTAGCATCTTTGTGAAACTATCTTTTGCAAAAAAAATATTTGAAAAAGAGGAAAAAAGGTGTTAAAAAAGTTGTTTTCAAAAAAATTAAAAACAAACGGCCTAGAAAACCATATGCAATTCTTCGGCCATTAGGGGCATCTAAGATTTTATCGTTTTTTTAAAATATTGTTTTCATTTATTGATCATACTTTTATCAATTTTAAATCATTTATGTCGTTCCCCCAGGTATCCTGTAATATGGGAAATTTGCAAATTGAAAAAAATGCATATCTTACGAGAAGATGCACAAATTCTCGAAAACTTGGAAACCTCATATAAATGTTGCATACTTTAAAAACAACAACCATTCGTTCCTTAAAAGCATGCTAAATAAAATTCTACAATTATGCGATAAGAACAAATTAAAATTACTTAACTCGCAAAGATCTGAAAAAAAATTGGAAACAGTGAAATTTCAAAAACAAAAACAACAGCTATTTTTTGAAAATGTATCTTTCTGAAAATTATCAAAGGAATTTTCAATAAAAAAATCCTTAAGGTTACCATTTCGAACAAGGCATCACTGTGGATTTGTTTTTTTCTAAAGATTATTAAAATTTTCATGAATTTCTCAATAATTTTTGAGTTTTTTGCAAATTCGAAAAATTACAGTTTCAAATTACGGGTTTTTAGGAATCATTTTCCGAATTTAATTGTGTTATGCTTATTTCTTTATGAGTTAATTTTATAGCATGAATTTTCTAAAAATTTCAAAGTTTTATTGAACACGTGGAAAATGCAAAAATTGATGTCTTTTTCATTCCATTTTTATTCGAAAAAATTCGCATTTTCTTTATTTCTATATTTTTTTCGTCTGGTTAGTTTAGGTTAGCTATTTTTATATATTTTTTAATATAATCGTATTATTTTTGAGAAAACTTAAAAAAACCTAAATTTTCTAAAAAGAGCGGCTCATTTAAATAATGTTTTTCTTATTTTAACCCTTTATTTTACGAAAAATTGCAGAAACCTGAGTATTTTTAAAGCTTCCTAATTCCCAGGTATTTCTCATCACTACAATGTAGCCTACATCTCTAATCTCTCTTCAAAGTTCACAATCTCTCGCCTCTCGTAACAGATATGAATTAAAAATCAGAAAGTGTTCAACTTGCCTCATTTATTGTTATTTTTTGTTACCTTGTCTCGTCCCCCACCATCTTTTACTGTCTGCGTATCTTCAATTCACTTGCACACACTACATATATTTTTTTAGCACAGCATTTTTTTTCGAGATGGCGTCTTTATCAAATTTTTTTGGAAACCTTCTCAAAGGACAAAAAGGTTCGATTGGAAGGCGAACGTTTGCTGAAATTGCTGAACGACGAAGAGTAATGGAGGCGAAGATTTCGAGAAAAGTGGTGGAGTTTGAGAGGGTTGATGGTGGGAAAGCAAGAGTTGAGGCGGTTTATGAGGTGAGATTTGGTTTTAAAATGACAAATTTTGCGAGAAAATTTTCCATAAGTTTTATAAATGTTGTCTATTTTAGAGAAAATCTATATTTTCTAAAGATTTAGCTATTTAGTATGAAAAAAAATATATTTTTCCCCACACGGTAAATTTCAAGTTGCAAATGCGCTCTATTACAAATTGCACCTTTCCAAAGGGTTTGCGACATTTTTTCGACTAGTGAAATAACCTCAGAATACAATTTGGAACACATTTTAAGAAAAAACTAATTAAAAGAGCAAAAATATAAAAAATAGTTTAAAATTTTGAAATTGAGTCCCAAAAACGTCATTTTTCGGAAGGTTGCAAAGTTTTTTTAGGATTTTTTAAAGGAAATCTATTTTTTTCTGAAAAAATTGTATTTCAATCATTAAATTCAACGATAAATTGCAAATATACCCAATTTTTTTAAAAAAGTAGGCCAACACAACAAAAGAAAAATTACGTCTATGAATATTTTTTAAAAAATCTGGATTCAAAATAATATGCAAAATTTGACACAGTAATTTTTTTTGAAATTTTTTTTGAATTTTGTTTTTTACATGAAACAAATGAATAATTTTATAGATCAACTCTTTGGAAAATTATGTTGGAACTGAAATATGAGTAAGAATACAAAAAAAACTATGGATTTTTAGAAAAATTTGAAACCGTATTTTTTGTAAATAATTGAAATCAATTTGTAAATTTCTGGTTGGGGGAGGGGGGGGGGGGGGTTAAAACCATGACGTCAGAAAAAATATTTTAGAATTTTAATTTTTCAGTAAAATTATCAAATTTTATTTTTTCTAAAATTTCAGCCCTAAAAACTAAGTTAAGTATATTTTCTCAAATTTCTACAATTCCAAAATTTGAAACAGTTAATTGCATAATTTATTCCCCCCTCATTTCCAGGACTCCCTCACATCGGGCTCTTCAATCGGTACCGTCGTCGGATTCCATGGTTCACCAGGCTCGCACAACGATTTCAAGTACATTCGCGAACTTCTCGATTCTTCTGGAATTCGATTTATTGGCTTGAATTATCCGGGTTTCAAAAATACCGAACCTTATGAGAATCAGGATTTTGGAAATGTTGAGAGACAGAGTTATACGAATGCGGTTTTGGATGAGTTAGCGATTCCGGGAAAGGTGAGCACTTTATTTGAAGACAAATTACACAAATTTGATTTTTGGTCGGAATACATCAAATGTCAGTGCATTCTGACCGAAAATATGCAATTTCAATTAATTCGGAGGCTACGGTAGACAAGTGTGCAAACACCGAGGATACATGCACCGGATTTGACGCGCAAGTTGAATTATTCGAAGATTCGAACCCGTTTCCCCACTTTTTACGTTTTCGTCCCTTTTTACAGACTTTATTTAATTTATTTCTTATTAATTACCCTTCCCAGTTATTCTGCCCGTTAATTATGTACCGTTTAATCTTATATTACTTTGTTTTCCTTGAATAATAGTCTGAAAAGACTAAAAATGCAATAAATAATATATCTACCACTGAACTGCGTTTATTAATCGTTTATTTATTTATAAAGGGACTTTTCCCTTCTCATCTCTAGATTTCCATACAAATTAGGCTCACCGAATCGCGACATGGTGCATCGACCGGGAATTATCGGTCTTGCGATTCGGAAAAGCTGAAATTTGCGTGGAAATCATAAAAAATGACAGAAATTAAAGAATTTTAAGATATTTATTGAATTAATTGTGAATTTTCTTCGAATTATTGTAAAAAAGATGATGTATAAAGCTATTTCGATAGTTTTTTACTGAAAGAGATGAAAAAATGACGTTGTTAACTATTAAGATAGTTTTCAACTGAGAGAGAATGAATTATTCGATGGTTGCTGCTAATCATGAAACGACGTATGCGGAAAATAACGTACAAAATGTTTGCCGTGAAATTTAATGAATGATGCGATTTATGATTGAGTTTACTTAGGTAACTGCTCGCAAAAATGATGGAAATTGATTATGAATGATCATTGATCAATAAATAAAGATTATAATGATAGTTTCACCAAGGTGATAGATTATGTAACGAATGAATGACGTCGACTTGTTGGAAATACGTTGAAGAATTGAATAATTCGAGTTTTTGGACTTTTTAGTCTATTAAGGTGAAAAATTCGAGAAATTTAACGTTTTTGCAACAAATGAGACAAAAATTCAACTAAGTTGAGCTGGAAATCATCTATGTAATACGCAAAAATTATAATATTTAAGTTAAAGAACAAAAAAGTTGGAAGAAATTTGAGATTTAGGAGTTCTAGGAAAATAAGTGAAAAAATTGGTCCAAAAAAATAACTCTAAATCCTCTCGCTTTCCTCCTTAATATGAATGTAAACTTTATTCGCCTATTCGTTAAATTATCGTCGTGATTGAATTCGTGATAATTGTTAAAAAAGATTGTTCAAAATTACAGAGAAATACTATGCTTCTGCACAATTTAAAGCTGATTGAAAATCAAAAGAGGAAGGAGATTTGCCGATTGATGAAACTTATGGATGCTGTGAAAATGTGCACCAAAGAGAAGATTGACGAAACTCAAAAGGAAATAGAAGAAAGTGATGATGAACTTGTGGAAGAGTGGGAAAACGAGAATCGGAAAAAGTTGAAAGAGCTCGAGAAGCAATCTGAGGAGGCTATCAGGCGCCATGGAAATATTCTCGAAAGAATACAATACGTCGAGAAGCTGGAGAAATATGTGGAGCAAAAAGGACTGATGGACAACTATCAAAGAATTTCTTGGAGTCTCCAAGAACTGGACAAGTTGGTTGATAGTTTGGATGAACCAAAGAGAAAGAAATTGAAGAAACAAATTGAAAAGATGAAGGATATTGTTGATGATGAAACAACGGACAAGAAATTGGAAGCTAAAGTTGAGGCTCCCATGAAGAAATTTGCGAAAGAAGCGCCGAGGGATAGAACTGAAGCTTTAGAAATTATTCAATTTCTTATCGACTACGCCAAAGCAAGAAGAAATCTGGAAGAAGAAAGTGATTTAAAAACAAACATTGTATCAGTCTTCAAAGGAATCAAAGATGAAGACCTAGAAGAAGTAAAAGAGAATGATTCATTGTTGAGAGATATTACGAAAGTCACTGAAGAAAGATGGAACATTCAATGCGGGTACTGGTGCAGTTCCAACCATCGTCATTACATGAAATGCCCTCAATACCCAAAAGTTGCACATCGGATATTAAGAATACTGCGAAATGGCGGATGCACTAATTGTGGTCAGACGAATTTGCAGCATAAATACGAAATTTGTCGACTTTCCCCTTGCTCGTATTGTTCCAACTATGGTCATCGGGAAAGCTTGTGCACTAAAAAGGAGGAAGATGAAAAAAAACGAAAAAAGAAGATGTGAGGAAAGGATGAGATCGAGAAAAATGTATCTCGAAAGAGAATTGGAAGGAAAAGAGGCGGAAAAAAGAGGTAAAAATGTTTAACATTCTTTAAATGATAAAACTGAAACTGTAAAAATGAGTTCGAAAACGATTTAGAAAAAATTGAAGATCAAATCTTCCAAAAATGAGTTCGAAAATGATTTAGAAAAAAATTGAAGATCAAATCTTCCAATGACTTTCAAAGAACTTGAAAAATAAATAAAAATCAACTTAGAAAACGTTTCAATCATTAAAAAATATATTAAGAAAGAAGGAAATTATTAATTATTATAATTTCAGAGGACGAATATGCAATTGAAACGGAGAATGGTGCAAATTTGGCAGAAAATGAGAAAAGAAAGTCGAAAGATTTGGAAGACGAATCAGCGATTGTGCCAAAAAACAAGGAGGAAAAAGAAGAAAATGAAAGCGAGAAAATGGGTAATAAAAACATTAATTAAAAAAAAAATTTTTTTAAAAAAGAAAATTATTTCAGCAAATGTTGCTGACAATGCTGAAAAAATCGAGGTTGCGGACTGTTCTGTAAAAATTGCCGACGTTCGAAACATCAAAGAAAGAGAAGCTGCTACAGACGAGAAAAATCAAGAAAGGAGAGTAAAAAATGGACCGGAGATGAAAAAAGGTAAAAATTGAAGTTAAAAAATCAATAAAATAAAAAGTTGTTCCAGAAGATTCATATCAAATCGAGCAAAATTCAGAAATGCAAGTGGGCGAAACAGACAAAGGAAAAGGTAAATTGATACTAAAAGTCTTATAAAATTATGAAAAATTATGCTTCCAGAAAAAATGGTCAAAGAAATAAGAATGTGGCTCGAAAGCACCAAAGAATTCAACAAGGCACAAAAAATGGAGAGAAGAAGAAAGAGTGGAAAGGAAGAGGATAGAGATGAATGGAACACGACGATGTGAGGAAAGGAGAAGAAGAGAAACGGTTAAATTGTAAATTTTAATAACATTTTTGAAAAATAAATATTCAAGAAAAGATCTTCAAAAAACAAGAAAAAAGTCAAAAAATTATTCAAAGAGTAGAGTGGTGATGGAGTCGACGGCGAAGAGATCTGGAAAAAATGAAAAAATCGATAAAAAATCAATAATTAAATTTTGGTTGATGAAAATTCTAAAATTCTAAAAAATTCTATAAAAACTAAAAAATAAAATTTAAAGTTCAAAAATCAATACATTTCGAGTCTGTGTATCAAATTTATGACAATTAGTGATTCATTGAAATGAAAAATACTGGAAAAGATCTCTAAAAATTGAAAAAATTTAGATAAAACGTCGAAAAATTCAAAAATTAATTTAGTTCGAGGATTGAGTAAGAATTTGAAAAATTAAGATAAAATAACTTGTGATAAAGATCACAATAAACATTTAAAATCGATTTTTGACGACATCGAAAAGATAGTTTAAATCATACAACACGTATGAAGGTTTAAATTTAAGAAAATTCGTCGTAAAAATTTAATTTAGAGATTTTTAGCAAATTTAAGCAAAAAAGACTTACCGGAGGTTGACTTGGATCAGAAGGGGAATGTCCAATCCATCGGTGTCGTATAACCTGCAAAAAATTAATTAAAAATGATAAAATATGGAAAAATTCTTACCTTGTGATTATAAGACGAGAAATTTGACGGAATATAGACCTTTGAGCGATGATCGTCTGAAAAAAGATAAATAGTTATGAGAAGAGTGATTCTGAAACAATAAAACGAAGGGAACATCAAATTAATAGTCGTGACGACAATTATTGAATAACAAAAAAGAATACAATTAAGGAAAATGCTGGAAATAAGTAGAAATAGATAAAATTTGCAAAATTAGTCTGAAATTGAAGAGAACACAGAAATGCTGCAGGAAACGCAGACGAAAAAGTGCAGTGGAGCACACTTACTAGGTTTCTATGGCAAAAATAGTGTTCAGACATGAAAACGTACAAAAATAAAAAGATTATAGACTAGTTACACAAACAAATGATAAATAATGGAAAATTGATAAAAAGGGAACAAAAATGACATACCGTAGGTATTTTACAATGGATTTTAACAAAGTTAAGCGGTCTCGAAAATAAGCTAGTCTAAATTAATGAATTTTAATTGAAATGAAGAAAAATTAGAGGGAAAATATAGATTTTGGAAACACGTGAAATTAAATGAGGAAACCGGAAATTTATAAGACGCAAAAAATTGAAAAATTCATAGAAAAAGATAACAAAACAACTCTGATAAGGAAATTTAAGAAAATTGCTGCAAAAATGGAGATTTTTTATAAAACTGGCGAAGAGTAAGCCTTAAGGTTTTATAAAAGTATAGCGAAAAGTAAGATATATGAATTGGAAATTGTGTTCATAAAACTGGCGAAGAGTAAGCCTATAGGTTTATGTAACATACGAGTTGGAAATTTTTAAATAAAACTGGCGAAGAGTAAGCCTAAAGGTTTTATGTTAACATATGGCGAAGAGTAAGCTGTATGTGTCGTGAAAGTTAAATTTCGCGATCATCCGTCCCTTTTATTGTATAGTCCCTACTAGGAACTCTGAAAGTACTGAAGAATTCGAAGCAGACAAATGGCGAAAAATTCTACAGCAATGCGCATGCTGGGTTGAAAGACCTCAGACCAGAATTTAAGCTAAAATTTTTATTGAATTATGATCAACAAAGGCCAAGTTGAAGATATGGAGATAAAAATTACACAAAAACGCTGGAAATATGAAAAATTCTAAAGTATTGAAGAGAGGAGTGGCTCTGAAAATTATAGTCTGAATGATTTTGAGGCTTCAAGGTTAACAATCTTACTTGGGGTTACTCGAGGATACTTGAAGAAAAATTGCCAATATACTCCAAAAAAGAACCGGTTCTAAATTAAGTTTACCCACCCAATCCCACCCCTGATACACGCCAGGGTTTTTATAAGGTTTTTTTCATAAGGTTTTAGGCGAATCTATTTGCGAAGAGTAAGCAAATTAGGTTAGAAAAAATGCGGAAGAAAAGCATTTTGGTTCTTAAAGGTTTATAAGGTTTTTATAGGTTTTTATAGGTTTTATAAGGTTTTATAAGGTTTTTATAAGGTTTTTATAGGTTTTATTAGGTTTATAAGTTGTATAAGGTTTTTATACAGTTTTTTATAAGGTTTTCATTAGGATTTTAAGGTTTTTTATACGGTTTTTTACGAATTTAGTTGCTAAGGAAGAGCAAGTAAATGGAATACCTCATTGTGAAGGAAAATCAATGACTGATCTAAGGAAGGATATTATGAACCCAACAAAATGAAAATAAAGAATAAAAGAGTTGAAATGAAAATGAGAAGCGTCTTATAAAATGGAAATGTTACAAAATAAAAGGAAAAACGTGGAAAAAACGAAAAAACAAAAGAAAAAACAAAAATAAAAATTTGAAAAAATAAAACACAGAAATTTGAATTCCCTCCAAAAAAGGAATAAGGAAGTGCGCTCTATTGACAAACAGGAATACTGTAGCGCCAATGAAGGGGAGGAAAAAGCAGATTAATTTTTTTCGAATTTTTTGAAATTAAAAGTTAAATTTATCAATTTTAACGCGATTTTTTCCAAAAATGGGTAGAAAAATTGTAGCATTCTTATAGAATGGCAGAGAAGTTGGAAAATGAACATTTTAGAGGTACAATAACACAATTTAGGATTTTTTTGAAGAAATATATTTCGAAATTGGAGAGATTATTAAAACAATTAGATAAATTATTTAAATTAGAGATTTATTTGTCAAGATAAGAATTTAGGGAAATTTAGAGAATGTAAATTTCGTGAAATAATGAATAGTTAGCTAAATTTCGTGAAATAAAAGATATTTATACTTCATTCAAGAAATCAAAATAAACAAATAAATATTTTATTTTCTCAAAAACAAAAAATAAAAAAGATAGTTAGTTCTTCGTAAACAAATAAATAGGGAGAGATGAAGAAAAGGTGACAAGGGTTCATAATTAGAGAGGTAAATTAAGCGTGCCGCCTGCGGGAGTCCTATTGTAGGACACACAATAGGGAGATCAGCTGTTGTAGACTGGGACAAGTCTGGGAAAAAATGTCAAAAAGAAATGCAGAAAAAATTAAATGTTACCTTTTCTAAAAAACAAAAGATTATGAGTTATAATATAAATTTTTTGGGAGAATTGAATCGTAAAACAAGGGTTTTACAAAAATATTTTTTTTGCATTATTATCATTATTAATATTATTATTATTGTTTTGTTATAATTGGATTAAGTAGTAATTCGTGGATTTAAATACGTTAAGTCAAATAAGTTGTCTATGGTTTTAAATTTAGGTAATAATCAATCAGTCGGAAGGAACCAACGACAAGTCGATCATGTATCAAGCACATCTACAACTCCTTAAGAGGAGCAAAAATTGCAAGAAGGTTTACGTGTTGGCGTACGAAAACAAATACTGCCGGAAGAGGGGAAGTCTGGTAAGAAATGAGAGAAGTGTGGAATTAGCGGAAAAGTTATTCGTCGCTGAATTTCTATTGAAAAATGTGAATGATATTTTCGAGAAAACAGTGAGATCGAAGAGTGAAGAGACTACGGTTGATTCAGAGAGAGTCATGAGATCTATTGCACGAGAAAATCATAAAATTTTTAATGAGAAAGTGAGAGAGTTGGAGATACCAGAAACTTTAGGGAGAATTCAAAATATTCTGAAAGAATACAAGAAAATTCTTCACGAAGAAGAAATCTTGGAATTCAAAAGAAGAGCGAAACATGGAATTCTGAATAAAGAAGAATTGGACAGCAACGAGGAAGAAAATAACGGAATCGAAAGCCGGGAATATGAATTAGACATGATTGGTAGGTTTGAACCCATCTCGTTCATTAATTACATTAGATTTAGCTGAGAAATTAAAATTAAAAAGTGTTGATAAATATCAAATGAGTATTAAAGGGTTCAATTCAACAGATAATGTGTTTTCAGCGGAACACTTGCTAGAGTGTAGAACATTAGAGAATGAAATATTTCCTATTAAACTTTTGTCTATTCCCAGAGAATTTAATGAAATTGAGACTACAGATATCAGTAGAAAAGATTATGAATATTTAAAAAAGGAAGAAATTACAAAAAATTTGTTGAAAGATATTAGTGAAATTAGCGAAGTAAAACCAGAGATAATATTAGGTATTGATTATTATTGGGAATTAATGAGAAGAGCAGAAACTAATAGATTACCTTCCGGATTGCATGTTAGCAAAACGATATTAGGCGCATTTATTTCGGGTAAGAAAAGGTGTCAGCAGAGTATTTTTACTGCAAATATTCATATTACTAAGAAAGTGAGAAAAGAACTAGATAAGAATTGTAATAAAGAAGAGAGTTGTGAAAGAGAGAGTAGCAGCGAATCAGAATATAGTGAATCAGATTCTGAAGAAGACGATGATGAAAAAATTAGGGAAAATATTTTGAAAGAAATGTGGAAAGTAGATTATTTAGGTATTAAGGAAAGAGAAATTATAGATCAAGAAAAAAGTCTAGATGAGTTGATAATGGAAGATTTTATTAAAAATATAAAAATGGAAAAGGGAAAAATAGAAGTTGCTTTACCATATAACGGGAGAGATAATGAATTGACGGATAATTTACCAATGGCTAAGAAAAGACTTGTGTCTAATTATAATAATTTAAAGGAGAATCCAGAAATCTTAGATAAATATAATAAAATTCTAGAAGAGCAGTTAAATACAGGAATTATTGAAAAAGTTCCGGAGAGGGAAATTGAGGAAAGGAAAAATATAACATATTTTATTCCTCACAGAGTAGTTGTAAAAGATGATTCGAATACAACTAAATTGAGAATAGTATTAGACTGTAGTAGTCACATGAGAAATGAATTAGCTTTGAACGATTGCGTTCATCCAGGACCTCCAATTATAGGAAATATTTATGGAATTCTTTTGAGAACTAGAACTTATCAAAATATTTTAATTAGTGATGTGGAAAAAGCTTTTCACCAGGTAAGAATGCAAAAAGAATTTAAAGATACGACGAGATTTTTGTGGATAAAAGATATTACGAAATCACCTACTGAAGATAATTTAATTCAATATAGATTTAACAGAATTCCTTTTGGATTAAACTGTTCACCTTTCTTATTAGCTGCAACAATACTGTATTATTTGGAAGTTAATAAAGAACCTTTAAATGAGATGATTAAAAGAAATTTGTATGTAGATAATGTGATAATAGGAACGGAAACAGTGGAGGAAACTGAGAAAGCGTATTATGAGACTAAGGAAACTTTTAAGAAAATGAACATGAATTTAAGAGAGTATAAAAGTAATTGTGAAGAAGTAAATAAGATTATTAACGAAGAGGATATTTTAAACAAAAGTAATACAAAAATATTAGGTATGATATGGAATTCTGATACGGATACGTTGTCGTATAAATTCCCAAAAATTCCAGAAAGGGTTACTATGAGAAGCGTATTGGCTTATAATTCAGGATTTTTTGATCCTACTGGAGTATTGATGCCTATAACAATAAAAGGAAAAGATTTAATGACTGATTTATGGGCTTTGAAAACAAAATGGGTAGACGAGGTTCCGGAAGAATTAAAAAAGGACTGGAAAGTAGTAGAACAAACTTTTGAGCCTAGAGAATTTAGTATTCCGAGAAAGGCTATTCCAGAAAAATCTAAGAAAACGGAGTTAATTATTTTCGCGGATGCTAGTTCAAGAAATTATGCAGCGGTAGCTTATTTGAGATCTATCTCGGTAAATGACGAAATATCTATTAGAATTTTGACAGCTAAATCGAGAGTGAATCCTTCAAGGGAATTTGCAATTCCTAAAGCGGAATTATTCGGAATAAGTATTGCGTCAAATTTAGCCGTAACTATTTGTGAAGAATTAGATATTAAAATAGATAAAGTTTACATATTGTCGGATAGCAAAATAGCACTTCATTGGGTTCATGGAAAAACACCTTTGAAAGTTTTAGCTAGAAATAGAGTTAATTCGATTAAGAAAAATATTCAATTAATCAAAGATAAGGGAATTGAATCAAAAATTATGTATGTGGAGACAAAGCAAAATCCAGCGGATATAGCTACGAGAGGTATGAGTCTCAAAGAATTAATTAAGAATAAATTATGGTTTGAAGGTCCAGAATTCGTAAAACTGGAACCGGAACAATGGCCAAATTTTGATTTAGATTTCGAAAAAATACCGAAATCATTGATTAAAGAGGTTTTGATAGAATGTAAGATAAATACGATCATGTTGAGAGAATGTAGAGGGAAATCAATTGTGCCTTATGAGAGAACGAATTCGATGGATAAATTAAGTAGGATAGTATTTTATGTTACTCAATTTATAATGAATACTCGGAAAAAAGGAGAATTTAAGACATTCTTCTTGAAAAAGGTTAAAAAGGGAGAAACCGAAGGACAGAAAATTATGGCTATTGAAGATTTCGTTATTGCTGAGCATTATAGAGAATTGGAAGAAGAAAATCAATTACAGTTACCAAGACACGTAGAGACTGAGACAAAAGAGAATGGATTAATTAAATGTTCTATAAGAATTGAAAAAGCGGATTTGCCTGTGGAAACTAGAGAACCTATTTTTATTGCAAATAATCATAGATTATCAAAGATGATTGTTCATGATACTCATAGAACAAATTATCATTTGGGTCATAAGCAGTTAGTGAATAAGCTGAGAAGAAAATATTTCATTCCGAAAGTGAATAGTCTTGCTAGAATTGAGAAAAAGAAATGTGTAAATTGTAGGAAACATCATGGATCTGTTTATAAATATCCCCCAATACCTCCGTTACCTCGAGAGAGAGTAATGATGACTTCGCCGTTTAGTAATACAGGATTTGATTATTTCGGACCTATAAAAATAAGAGATTACGGCACTGATAGAAAAGTATGGGTATTTTTAGCTACGTGCATGGTTACAAGATGTGTATATCTGGATTATGTTGAAGATAATTCTGCAGTTCAATTTGTAATGGCTTTTAAAAGATTTGTGTCAAGAAGGGGAAAACCCAAACATTTAACATCGGACAATGCACCAGCATTTAAATTAGGAATAAGATTGATTAATCAGGATATCGCGAGCTGGGAAGAAATTCCAGAATTCACAAATTATCTTGCAAAAAAGAGAATTAATTACAAGAATATTGTTCCACTAAGTCCGTGGAAAGGAGGATTTTATGAGAGAATGGTAGGAGTAGTGAAAGGATTGATTTATAGAACTTTCTCAAAAACAATTTTTACGAGAACTGAATTAGTAACTATCTTATGTGAAGTGGAAGCTTTAGTAAATGAGAGACCAATGTATGAACATGGTAGTGAATTAGAAAAATCAGTGACGTTACGTCCAGTTGATTTTATTATGCCAAATGTTCCAATTACTTTAGAAGGTTCAGAAAAAGAAGTTGAAGAGAATTTTGAAGAAGGTCACATTGAGAAACTGACTAGAGAATATTTAGACTCGTTGAAAACTGTTCAGAATAATATTTGGACAGACTGGAAAGATTCTTACTTGACACAATTACAAATTTCGAAAACAAAAATGAAATCGGGAGTTATTGAAGTTCCAAAAGTAGGTGCGTTAGTAATTATTCAAAAAGAATTGACTCCAAGAAATCAATGGCCGTTAGGAGTTATAATAGAAGTTCACGCGGATGAAAATAATGTAATTAGGAGCGCGTCAGTTAGATGTAACATGAAAATATTAAAAAGGTCGATAAATCAATTAGTTCCTATTGAAGTTGAAATGAACGAACCAGAAATGTTCAAGAAAATTGAGAAAGAAATAAGAGTTCAGCCTTGTAGAGAAGCTAAGAAAAATATAAATTACGAAGAAATCTCGGAAGACGAGGACGAAGAATTTTAAGAAAAAAAAAAAAAAAAAAAAAAAATGAGTTAAAAAAAAAAAAAAAAAAAAAATGAGTTAAAAAAAAAAAAAAAAAAAAAAAAAAAAATAATGACAGTTTAAAATATATATATATATACGTTTGTTAATTATAAATTATCTTTATTAAATTATCTTTATGTATTGTTAAAGAATCTCGATTACGAATATTGTTGAATGTCTTTATATTATTATTAATATTTATATATTATTGAATTTAATCTGAAATTAATTGCAGAAAACTTGGATATTGTGATTTGTCCTGAAGAAGGCTACAAAACAAACAAAGATGTCAAACGACAATGGATTAGAAAGAGATATCAATGATGGAAGAAATGTTCCTGAATTTCCACCGTTGAATGCAGAAGTACAAGAAGAAAGAAGAGAAGAAGAAATTGAAGAAATGATGGTCGAAGAAGTTCGTAAAGACAATGAAAGAATCGAAGAAATGATCCAACTCATGGAAGACGCATCAAGAGAAAGAAGACAAGAAAGTGTTGAGATAAAAGGTAAAAATAAAATAAAAATAGTAATTGTTGAATAAATTAGAATTATTACAGCTGGGATCACGAATAGTACAGCAGCTATTGTCGAGACAAACAAGAAAAATCACGAAACATTGTACAATGGAATGCAAAAATCAATCAGATATGAGATGGAAAGAGCTATAACAGCGTCAGAAGAAAGAATGCGATATTTCTACAAAGAAACTCAGAAATCTTTTGAAGAAAAGCTGAGAATGTTGATCAAAGATGAGAATGCGAACATGGAGAAGAGGATGAAAGAGGTATCGAAAATTGAAAGCACAAGAAAGAAGGAAGAAGTCGAGTTTCCAGCCAGGAAACAGTCCAAAATGGAGGAAAGTTCGTGGGCTTATCAAACTGAAAGAGAAAATGAAGAAGAGGATAGAGATCGAAAGAGTACCGCGACAAGCAGCAGACAAAAAGTGGATTGCTTTGGTGTACCAATTCCTTCAGAAAGAAAGTCAAGAGTTCCGTACGAACTAATGGAAGTGGAATTCCCAGAATCAAAAGGAAGCCAGAAAAGTCCAACAAAAAGCTTCCAAAGAGCTGAGAAAATGTCTCCATACAAAAAGGCAATGGTAATAAAAATAATTGGTTAATAAGAAAATTTAAAAATTATAATTTCAGTTTTGCAATTTCTGCAGAGGAAATCATCATTTGAACGATTGTAGAATCCACAGTTCGTGGGCAGAAAGGAAAGTGATGGCAGAAAGAAGAGGATTATGCCTGAGATGTTGTCTTCATTCGAATAATGTACCATGTTTGAGAGAATTGGAGACTTGTGATTGTGGGCTGAGACACCCTGAAAGTCGAAAGAAATAAAATTATCTCGTGTTGAGAATTAAAGAGTCATTTCTCTAAAAATTTAATAATTTAATTGTTACAGAATTAATAGAAATTCAGATTTTCGAGGTAGGTTCGTTGACGTCACTTTGGCTGTGTCGGGCGGGAATGTCAGTGCATTCTGACCGAAAATATGCAATTTCAATTAATTCGGAGGCTACGGTAGACAAGTGTGCAAACACCGAGGATACATGCACCGGATTTGACGCGCAAGTTGAATTATTCGAAGATTCGAACCCGTTTCCCCACTTTTTACGTTTTCGTCCCTTTTTACAGACTTTATTTAATTTATTTCTTATTAATTACCCTTCCCAGTTATTCTGCCCGTTAATTATGTACCGTTTAATCTTATATTACTTTGTTTTCCTTGAATAATAGTCTGAAAAGACTAAAAATGCAATAAATAATATATCTACCACTGAACTGCGTTTATTAATCGTTTATTTATTTATAAAGGGACTTTTCCCTTCTCATCTCTAGATTTCCATACAAATTAGGCTCACCGAATCGCGACATCAAATCTTACGACAAATCACGTACATTTTTTTTGAAACACCTGAATTGACGACAAATTTCAGAAATTATTTTTAATATTTTACTTTTATCAGACTTTTTCTGATCTTTGAACGCCAAAACTTCAGAAAAAAGTAAGAATATGTTTTTTTTTTCAATTTTTTGTAAAATTTAATTTATCAGTGACATTTTTACAGCCTGTAAAAATGGTATTGCTATTTTTTTTCGGAAAAAGTGTGATAAAAGGGTTTTTAGATATATGTTCATCAAAAAAACAATTTTTTTAATCACTAGTGAACAGAGCAACGGGGAATTATTATTTCAGCAACATTAAAAATTTTAAAATATTTTCTGAAATAGTAATTTTTCTGAACATTTTTTGAATTTTGAGATTTTTTGCAATAAGCCCATCTCTCGGGTGCAATAAGTAATATTAGGATGAATGAAAATTTAATTCTCTATCGAATGGTACTAAGAACAACATTTTGTGACCAAAAATGGCTGTTACACCAAAAATTAAGACAACCCCGAAAAATAGAATTTTTTTTGGTACGAATAAAGTTAGTGGTGTTTTTGAGTGGGTAAAATCGATAAAATTGTGAAACAAAAATTATGAAAAGTTTTACGAAAACTGAAATTTGCTGTTTTTTTTAGTTGGCCTAGAAAACCAAAGTGCGGGGACTAACTTTATCGGACCCAAAAAAATATTTTCCAATTTTTCGCGTTTTGGCGTTACTCGGCCATTTTTGGTCATAATTGATTGTTCTTGGTACCATTAGATAGAGAATTAAATTTTGTTTTATTTGAGAACAATTATTCTCGTCCTCGGATATTCCCTTCACAAAATATTTGGCGTCAACCAAACTCATATCGCACACATACCCATATTTTCAGACAATCTATATAGGACACAGCAGAGGATGTGAAAATGCTCTAATGACCGCTGTCAAGTACCAAAATGAAGGTCTCATTCTCCTGAATCCGATTGGACTTCGAGCACATAAAGGAATAAGACCGCAGTATAGGCTCCGAGCAGTAGAGTCGCTGTATAATATTTTACCAAGCTTCTTAGGAAATGAAATGATGGTGAGACGTAGGTTAGAGAAAGGAGATATTTTGGTTAAAGTGAGATTTTGCAGTGTATCAATCGGTTGGATTCAAAATTCAAGACGGAGAAGAGGCTATAAGTGCTCTCAGGTCGATGAACCGGACTGCAATTGAGAAGCAGTTGGAGTTTATTGAGAAATTTAATGAGTTGGAGGTAAATGGAACGGTAATTCGGTTTATTTATCAAAATTTTCAGACAAAAATTCTATTCCTATTTGCTGGAAAAGATCATCTAATGGAAAAAGAGATCATGTTTGAAGTGCTAGAGAAGTATAAAGGATTGAAGCATTTTGATTTTGATCAGGTTGTTGGGGAGGAGGATGTGAAAGAAATTGGAAGAACATTTGAGAGTGGGAAGGTTAGAAAAATACAATAAAAATTGGATCCTAAATTAATATTGAAGGGAGCTTCGGTATTTGTTGCAAAGGACAATCATTTTCAAAACAAGCAGCAAGCTGAGCTAATTGCCAAGTCGATCGAAGCCATATTTGCCACGTCAACGGTGCCAAAAAATAAAATTTAGATTTTTGAAATGAAGTGAATTAACATTTAAATTTTTTCTCAAATTATATACATAGCACACACTCTTTAAGAAATGGATTGCGGGTCATAAATGACATCTCAAATTGAATCCGCCCCAGCTCGATAGAATCGCAGAAAAGTGGTACTACCTGATATTTATTTTTAACATGCTCAAAAATAAAATGCTAATTTTAACTGTAAACCCGAAAAAAATTCCAACTCTGAAAACATCCGCATGTTTATTGATTGGATTGATGTAGTATTTTTCGTTGTAGACACGGTTGACGTGTCACTGTCGTCGTTACTGGTACTGAAATTGGTCATGTATAGTGTTTTGTCGGTATTGCTCTCGACATAAAGGTGAAAGAAATTTTGAAAACGTGGATTCAGCTGAAATTTTTTAAATTTTCTGAGTTTGGGTGTAAATCGATTTTTTTTTGATTCATTAATAAATTGTCGATAGAAATAGTTAAAAGAGGACTTTACGGAGCTAGTGAATTCACCTCGGATGAAAATGGACTTCATACTCATTTCAAATCTGTTTTCAAAATTTTCTAAAACCACCTAGAAGCCGAGAAAATGTGCTTCAAAACAATGGCCTAGAAAATGTGTCCACCTGGCCGAACATTTTCCTATGAGCTTTTTTCGTGTTTGGATAATAAATAGTTAAACAGAATGCTTATATTAGCCTTTTTTAAATGTTTCTTTTTTCATTTTTTTGAATTTTGTTATTCCTGCGGACTAGTTTTCGCCGGTGGACACTTTTTCTAGGCCATTGTTTTGAACCGCATTTTTTCGGCTTCTTGGTGGTTTTAGAAAATTTTAAAAACAGATTTGGAATGAGAATGAAGTTCGTTTTTTCCCAAGATATTAGTTTCGTAAAGTACTCCTTTAATGTTTGAAATTGATACAAATTCAGTGGACCACTCTCTTTAAAGGCATAGTGACAGGTGATATTTCTATTCTGGAAATCGAGTAGGTTAATCTTCTTGATTTTCCAATCTTTCTGAACACCAAAACAGCTAATAAAACCAGTTCTCTCGCGTCATATTAAAACATCATTTGATCAGTCGACCTTTTCCATGCGTTTTCCTGCGACAAATACACGTCTAGGATCAATGTACAGTTGTAGGCTACAAGGGAGGCTATCCAAACGAAAAACAAAAGAATAACAACACCACCCAAATATAAGAAAAAACAAAGAAATATCAATGGGTTAATGACTTCCAAAAACCACCCCTATATAAGGCTGATGCAACGGAACAGTTTCCAAAAATCAAAATGAACTTCTGTATTGTATTCTATCTTCTTACTTTGGGATCCCTATGGGCTGCTCCAGCTCCTTCTGAAGTCGTTGATATTCTTTCGAAGATTCTAAAGGAACATAAAGGTAAATTTCCTCAATGTTTTGCACAAAACATGCTCATTTTCCAGAGCTCCTCCCGTCAGAAGTTGTCGAAGCATATGCAAGCCTTTCAGACGCTGACAAGGCCATTATAAAGGAAGTTTTCAAGAGTGACAAGGTCAAAAATGAGAAGGATTTCATCTCGGCGTTGAAGGAAAAATCACCAGAACTTGGAGAACGTGCTGAAAAATTGTACGAAAAGCTTCAAAAGAGGATCAGTGGATTGCCAGAGGAGCCAAGGAAGTTTGTGACAGCGTTGATCGAAGCCGGACGAGTTTTGCATAGAAGACATGTGGCTGGGGAGAAGATTCAATTGGCTGATGTTAAATCGTTCCTCAATGCGTGAGTTACAAGTTCTAAAAATATAAAATTTCAAAATTCCCTTTACTTCAAATTTCAAAAAAAAATATATATTTAAGAAATTCGCGATTTTAGAACTTCAAAACTTATATGGCCTAACTTCCGTGGCCTAGAAACCCAAATCATCTTTCATTTTTCAGCCAATACGACGGGTTCAAGAAACTCTCCGATGAATCGAAACAAGAGTTGAGAGAAGCGTTCCCAGGAATTACGAAATTCCTTCAAGATGATAAGGTCAAGGCACAAATTGCAAAGATATTGGGTGATAAGTAATAGCTTTATTGATTTTTTTTTGAAATTTTAATAAAATTTTAGTTTCAATAGAGTTTCATCAGGTTTTCTTATAAGCTTTTCAGAAAAATTCAAATTTTGAACACATAATCGAAAAACAAACATTATTCGATAAAGGGAATCATGCTTATCATCAATTTTTCGATGTTTTCCGCTAAAACGCGACAAGTGATACTCTATCTTTAAAGATCTAATATCAACTCGTGAATTTCGCGGAGCTAAAAATAAAAGCTATCGAGATTTTAAATTTATTAAACACCAAAATTTATAATCAAAGAACAATCTGGCCTTCTAAATCTCCCGTTGGGGTTGTTGCTGTTGTTGTCCCTGTTCCCGTTCCCGTTCCCGTTCCCGTTCCCGTTGTTCCTGCTGTTGATGTCGGAGTCTGCACCACAGGCGAAACAGTCATCACAGATGACCTCGTACTTCGCAGCAGACGTGTTGTAGAAGGCGCCGGTGGCGGCAGGAATTTATTCCTTGTCCTTACAATCAGCCAAATCCATATACAAACACAGTAGAGAAATCCGAGGCAACAGAAGATTGGTGCAGATAATACGATTGCGGCAACAAATGAGTCCATATTTTTGTTGAATTTTTTTAGAAAGAAACAGCGACTTATTATTTTTTTTCGAAATGATTTTTTGTCCAGAAAATGAAAAACTAGCTACTTTTGTGTGGGAGATGGATTTCTACGTGGACGTTTAGAAAATGTAATATTTTTTGGAGCAGCGGCCTAAGAACCCAACACGAATTCTAGGCCAGCCAGCGCTTATGAGGCGGCCGGAAGAGAATTACAATTTCCTGTTTGTTCAACTTTTAAAGAAACTCGAAAAAGTTAGAGAAAATCTGGAAAATTCAAAATTCTCGATAAAAATATATTTGAGTGCAAAATTTCGTAACGGTCTTGTACACAATGTGCACTTAATTTTACGCACAAATACACATTTTGGAAAAAGTTAAATTTTTTAAATGTGAAAAAAATAACCAAAAAAATGCCATGTTGCTAAACACCGATCAGGTGTAATTGCGTAGCTTTGTACTTTTTTAAAGTTTTTCTGGTTTTTTTTTTGAATTTTTTAAAGTTTTCCGGACTTTTTTAAATTTTGTTTAAGTTTTTCTGATTTTTTTGAATTTTTTAAAGTTTTTTCTGTTTTTTCGAATTTTTTTAAAGTTTTTCTGGTTTTCTCGAATTTTTTTTTAGTTTTTTCTGATTTTTTCGAATTTTTTTTTAGTTTTTCTGCTTTTTTCGAATTTTTTTTTGGTTTTCTGGTTTTTTGCATTTCAATAAAGTTTTCTGATTTTTAAAAAAAATTTTTCTGCTTTAATTGAATTTTTTTTAGTTTTCTGGTTTTTTTAAATTATCTAGCGACAATTTGTTAATAAATTTGGCCGTTTTAATTTCTAAATTACAAAACAAAATCTGCGTTCTTGTTTTTATTACTTAAAAATCTGCGTTCTTGTTTTTATTATCTTGTTATTTTTAACTCATTCCATTCGGACTGGACTTATTGAAATGTCGTTTTTGTTGTAAAAAAAATGTAAATAAACGAATTTTTAATAGTTTTGGGGAAATAAAGAGATCACAACACAATACCCGTAGAAATGACTAAATACATCTAAACTGAAAACCAAACAAAGTTCTGAAAAATTATAAAAAGGGTGTCGGTGGTGGCAAAATGACAGGAGGTGATGGGATGGCGGATGAGCTGAAAATTTTTGAATTTCTTTAAAACTTCCTGAAAAAATTATACAAACTCACGTTTTATGATTGTTTTTGGAATACGGAGCAATGGTGTATCTCTCATAATCATTCTCGATGGTGTAGATTTTTTCATTTTTCGAATCTTTCGTGGCTGGCAGCTGCCAATGGCTCAAAATTTGGGTTTTCTGAGTGCGTGTCGGGTTGGAAATGAAACGGGCGGTGCAGATGATCACTGCGAAGAAGATGAACATTCCGCAGAACATGATGATGGTTGTTGTTGGGTCCGATGAGGTGCGTGATGAGGAAGCATCGGATTTCAGGACTTCAACAGCGGATGTTGACAGTTCCGGGGATTGAAGAGAAGGTTTTGGGGTAGAAGTCGACTTAACTTTAAATGTGTATTCCTGAAAAAAACAGAAAATTATGAAAAATTAAGCTATTTCGATTAAAAACATAACGATGGCCTAACGTTTGCAAGAAAGAAAAAGCTAGTCCCTCCGTGGTAAGAACTAGTCCCTCCTTGGTAAAAGCTAGTCCCTCTTTGATAAAAAACTAGTCCCTCCTTGGTGAAAAACTAGTCCCTCCTTGGCAAAAACTATTCCCCCCCGTTTGTTCTACCCAATTTTTCTCACCTCTGTTGTGGTACCATTGTATTGATCACATTTGTCACCATAATATCCAGGCTGACAGAAATACATAGTCTTGACGGTCAATAAAATTCCATTGGTGGTTTTGAAAGTTCTTGAGACTTCTAAATTATTGGAGAACGCGATGTTGGTGTTTTCGGTGGTGTGAAGAACTGGAAATTGGAAAAAAATAAGTAAATGTTTTTATTTAATTCGAAATATCTCCAAAACCTACCTTCCCCAGTCAGAGGGCTTCTCAAAACTAGTCGATACTCAAATCCTTTCTCAAAACCTTCGATTCTATAGACCACCATCGATGTATCATTCGCCGCCAATGTCATATTTATAATCTTTGGGACTCCAACAGTCGCGAGGTTTTCTTTAAGATTCACGGAAACGGCCAGCCGGTCGGAGGATGTGAATTTTTGTCGAACAACTCCGGCTCCGAGTATTTGGGGCAATGAGGTGAGAAGCAGGGTGATAAAGAAGAAAGTGGCAAGCATTCTGAAAAAAACGAAGTGTTCAAGAAATAGTACATAGGAAAAAACTATTCACAAAAAGACGGCGATTCTACAAAAAACCAATCATCTAATGCTAAAAGTTGTGAACACTGAATGAGTCCTGTTCCACCTATTTCCCGATCCCCGCCCTTCTGTCCAGGTGTCCCATTCGGGGCGGATCTTGATGGGGTAAAAAAAAACAATATCTGGCGGTCTATTTAAGTGCCGGACAGCTTGTCAACAGGTGTTAAAAAGTGTGTATAGTGAAAACAACAACAAGAAAGGAAGGAAGAGGCTAATGATCCGAGACTGCATACTTACTGTATCTAGAAAATTTGAATAAAACCTGAAGTTATGAAAAAACGAATAGTTCTTGAATAATATAAATTTCATTCATTCCAATATACTTCGGGAGGACCCGAGATTTCTAGGTATCGAAAGAAATAGAACGAAACGGAAAACATTTAGGAATTACTATTAAAGATAGGGTGCCAGTAATTTCAATTCAAAGTTTGGATATAAATCCTATTTTTATTTAACGACAACAGCTATCTTTAAGCTCTGTTTTTTTTTGACGTTGTATTTTGTAAAACTTTTGATGGGTGCCATGAACAAATTAACTTCGATTTAGCTCTGATTTCTCACAATTCAAAAAGAATAAAAATTTCGCAGTAATTGAAGTAGATACCCTCTTTAACAACAATACTTCAAAACTGCAAAACCACAATTGGTCTGAAGGTATCAGGAAGGCTGTACGTGTCGGTCAACTCACAAGCGCTATCCGGCCACTGCACCGCGTGGAAGCTTTTGCCTGCTGCCTTTGGGCCCTGAGCCGTACGCCTCTCCTTATGCGCCCGGGACTATCCAACCTCCGTCGGTTAACCCCTGGCGACGCAGCGCTTGGCGCGGACGCTCGGTCGCCGTTGACAGCAACACGTACAGGACTCCTCCCCTCACTTCATCCACAATTATCTACTGTCTAGAAGCTGACTCACAAGCGCCCGCCACGACGCTCAGTGGTTTAACAAAAATAAAAGATGCATTTGTTATGGAGAGATGGGCAAGGAGACCGTGAGTGAGGTCGTCTGGACAGAGAAACGAGAGAATGTGTGTGTGTATTTATGTTCGCGGTTCAGATTTCCCTTCTTTTTTTTTGGAAAATTGCCAAAAATTACTTTTTCAACCTATTTCCAAATATTTGTCGTGTAAATATTATTCTCGCTATCAATTTAGGTTCTTTTCCATAACACATTCATACTCAATCAAGTTCTTCCTATTTGTCAATCACTAATACGCTTCTCAGGGAAAGCAATGCACCGGAACATTCCCATTTTGTTCGGGACTGCACCGAAATTTGTCCCGGGACGCGTCCCGGGGCAAAACCCGGATAAAACGGTGCAGTCCCGGACAAAATTTGGACGGTTCGGTGCAAATAAATGTCTCGCCGCCTGCGTCGTGTGGGTGGCAATGGCTGCGACTGGCCTCCTGGAATCGAACCCGCGACGACTTGAACTCCTGCTTGCTTGACGTACGAGATCTTGAACCACTCGACTATACCTGAACTTGGGGGGAAAGGGGGATGGCGCGCTTATATGTGCGCTAGCGCCAGAGTTCCATAGGACTACATATCGGAGAACTTGGATAAGCATAACTATTGTTCTAGGAATCAGATAGGGCTCAAGTTTTGAAAACTTATAGACTGAAAGATGATTGTTAAAATATAGTAGCTTTTTTTTCTTAGAAAACTCTAATTTTCATTTTTTGCAAGGGGACAGTGAATAAGTCTCTATCTTCGATAATTGTGTAAATCTTCAAAACTGAAATTGATATTCACAAATAACATATACAAAAAAATTTCCGTTGCTTTCATTAAGATTTTTGAAGAGAAACTCAGAGCGGGTAGTGCCTGAATCGTTTCTGGTATTTTTAAATGAGTCATAGCTCATTTGAGATGTAATTTTACGCTGATAAAGGAACTGCTTTCAAAAACTGCAAAGTAGCACGTGGCTCCAAGTCTCATTCTCGATAATTAGTTTTCGAGTTCAAAAAATTATTTAAAAAATTTAAGAAATACAAAAAAAATTTAACTGAAGAGCTAACTAGGTAAAAATTTTAGGCAATCACAAATAAACCATTACGTCTTGAAGTGCCAAAATTTCAGCAAATTTGGTTCGTGGAAATTTCTAGATAAAAACATTACATCTGCGTTCGCAAAAAAAGCTCGAATTAAACCAATTTTCAGTTTTGTTTTCGAATTTTGTTGTTCTTGCACTTCGCACTCTTCTTTGTCCGGAATAATTGGAACAAAGTTTGATACATCCCCATATAAAATTGGACTGCACCAGTGCATCGCTTTACCTGATAATTTTGAACCATTTTTGTCCGGGACTGTCCCGAAAAAATTAAGGTGCGGTGCAGTCCAGGACAAATTTTGGTGCAGTCCCAAACAAAATGGGACTGCGCCGGTGCATCGCTTTTCCCGAGAATTTTGAACCATTTTTGTCCGGGACTGTCTCGGAAAAATGAAGGTGCAGTGCAGTCCCGGACAAAATTTGGTGCAGTCCCGTACAAACTGGGACTGCACCGGTGCATCGCTTTTCCTGAGTTCTTTCTCTTAACACGTGTCAGCTCCAAAATTGAGCCATTCCTGCTCATTCTTGATTTTTGACACCTTATCAATCAGTTCCTTATCTTTAGTCTAAGGCTACAAATCCCCTGAAATGAGTCCCTTTAAATTTCAAAATTCCCTTTGTTATTTACATTTCCAACAAAATCTAAACCTGAAAACTGGGGGTATCAGTTATGTGTCAACATGCGAAGAGTCTTCACACTTTTCTATGAATTCCTTTGTTGTTGTTTATCGGCAAGTTTCTGGGACCTCTTTGTTATTTCCGATCTTCTTTATTGATGCCGCAAAAATGGGTACTTCAATTTGACACAATTTCTTTAATCTTCCGGAATCTGCACAATTTATAGGGAATCAGGAAGTTTTTCATAAAATAAAAAAATTAAATTTTTAAAGTCATAAATAATTTTTTTTGAAAAAAATACTGTTTCCAATCAATTTTTATTTTGGAATCGAGTTCTTAACTATTTTTAAGATCTCCTATTAAAAATTTACTGTTCCATCAATTCCAAATCTCAAATATTTAAAAAAAATCGAGGATCTGAGAGCTTCTGTTATCCTGAATATTCAAAATACAATAATTTTCTGAAAATCTCTAATTTAGGGATAATATGATTACTAAAAACATAAATTTTCTATAAATTTCCATTTTTCTAACCGAAAATTACAAAAAATTGAAATATGAAACTTTTGAGACAGTTTCAGAAGCAAATTTTCATAAACATAAAAATATAATTTTTAAAAATTCTGTTTCGAAACCTTTTCGTGTCAAAAAATGGAACTTTTCTAAATTAATGAATCATAGGCAAACGTATACATATATAATAAAAAAACATTTTTTAAGTTTTAAAGGCAGCTGATCAGTTAACACGATCCAAATTCAAGGCAAAAGATCAAAATTCGAATGGGACCCCAGGTGGTCCAAAGAACAACACCAATATGTAGCCACATTCAAATAATTGTGTGTTCGCGCCAATTCCGACCGCGTTGCACGGACACAGACCGCGTCGCACGGACACGCGCGCATTCAAATTGTGATTTTTTCAACTTAGACTATGACTCGTGTATTTATCGGTTTGATTTCGCATAAATTGCATTGTACTAATGAGAGAACGCTCTAATTTTTGAAACTAAGAACAGGTAGGGTCAAATTAACTGAACAGCTGTCTTTAAGGCTAAAGTTTTAAAAAAGTTGCATAAAAATTTAAAAATTTATCATAAATTCAAAATTTAAAATATTTTTAAAATCTACGTCAAATTTCCAATCCAATGGTATTATTTTCAGAAAAATGTGATTTGATTCGTTAACTTCATCAAAATTGCGGTTTTTGTTGGAAAAAAAATACTGTTTCAAAATCTGTTTTTTTAAACTTTCGAATAGAGTTCAATAGTTTCTTTGTAATGAACAATCTAAATACAATTTTAAAGGGACCCTTTACTGAATTTGGGTTTCAATTCCATTTTCATCTTCATCACAGTATTTGAAAACCTATAGAAGCAAAAATTTTTATCTAAATTTCCTTTTCTAGTACACGAAAAAAGCACATTTACAGGGTAAGGCGGCGGATGGCCGAACCGCGTGCGAGAGAGCATGCGAATGTGAGAGTGTTTGCAATTGTTAGGACATTTCGCTGCCTTATTCTTGAAATGGGTGTGTTTGAGTACTAGAAAAGGAAAAATCGCAAAAATAATTTTCTTGTATAGGTTTTCAAATATCAAGAAGAAGATGAAAATGGAATAGAAACCCAAAAACAGTAAAGACTAAAAATATCAATTTTTTTAAAAATATCAAAATTTGCATTTTTCGACTCAAAAATTACAAAAATTTATGCAATTTGAAGCAGTTTCAGAAGAAAATTTTCAGAAACATAAAAAAAATTGAATTAAAAAAATTCTGTTTCGAAACCTTTTCATGTCAAAAAATGGAACTTTTCTAAATTAATGTGTCGTAGAAAAAGTTATGATCTGATTTTTGAAATGTAACATTTTATCAGGAGTAAATAAAGATGTCAAGCCAATTCGAAAATTCTTGAGGAATGAGGAAAACAAATAAAAATTACTGTTATTAAATTTTTTCTAATTTAAATCTTTGAACTCAAATTTTAATTTTTTAAATCATGCACCTCTAATTGTCAATCAATAACACGCTTCTTCCCGTGACACGTGTCAACTACTAAAACTGTGCAATTCTTCCAGATTCTTTACACCTTGTCAATCAATTCCTTATCATTTGAAAAAATTCGCAAAAAATCTGGACCTACAGTAAAAATCCATTAAAAAAGTCCCTTGGAAAAAACTTTTTTTTTAATTTGAAAATACCTTTTGTTTAATTACCGACAAAAATAACCAGACAAATGTTCTCAGCTATGTGCTAACATGCGAAGAGTCTTCATGCAATCCCTTTGTTGTTGTTTATTGGTAGATTTTTGGGACCTTCCCCTTTAGGATATTTCTGGACCTTTTTTATTATGAATACCGCAAAAATGGAACTCTTGACACATTTTATTGCAATTTTTTGCCGGAAAAGAAGGTCTAGAAAATTTTACCGGAATCGAAAAAAAATCCTTCTGTTATTCAGAGCCAGCTCCAAGTTTTCACGAAATTTTAAAAACAACTCTAACATTTCTGTTGATACGTGTTTATGAACTCTTTAATTTTCGAGTTATGCTTTTTTTGTAAGCTAAAATCTCTGTTTCAGAAAAAATCGAAATTTTGAAGTTATAAGTTGAATTTTTAATTGGTTTTTAAAACAATTAGCAATAATTCAACATATAAATCTGAAATTCCCTTAAATTCTTAAATAAAATATGAAAGAACATTTTTTTTGAAAAATTACTGTTTCATAAAATTTGTATTACTCTATTACAATGTTTCTATAGATTTTGTACGTATATTATACGGGTATTACATGTCTATGAATTCAAAACTCATACTATATTTCTACACGTTGGGCTACAGTGAGCCGATTACAACTACGAAAATTCAGTACGACGATTAAAAACTGAACGCATAAAAGCGGGCGTAGAATTTTTGCAATTGTGCGGCACGGTTTCACAAAACGCGTTATATTCAGCTATTCAGGAATGCAATTTTGAAATTCGGAGTGAAAAAAATTAGATTATTCCATACTTCATGTTTTTAACGTGCAAACTTAATTTTTTTCATGCTTTGTACCAGAGCTGCGCGAGAAAAAGTTTTCGAGAAAATTTCGAGAAACGAGAACAAATTTTCGAGAAATCCAAAAAAAATGTCTTAAGGAAACGAACAATTTCGCAAACTTAGAAACATATTTTATAATTTTTCATATGTTCCAAAGCACAACAAATGTTTAATACATTGCCATGCTCCTTTTTAACTGTTCCAGAAAAGCTTTGAATTCAAACATTTTCTTCAACTATTATTTTAATTTTTTTTTTATTTCTCGAAAAATGTCGAGAAATCGAGAAAAGAGAAACGAGAAATGCACAGCTCTGTTTTGCACGATTTAAAATGCCATTTGGAAATTTTCTTGAATTTTCGCTTGTGTGCAATTTGTCGTAACGGTAAAAATTTGTTCTCGATGACGATTTCGGTTCACTGCTCTGTTTTTATGCGGAAATGAATAAATTTAAAGAAATTAAATATTTTTAATTCGAAAAACATAAATTTTTGTATTTTCATATTGGACCCTGATCGCCTTGAAACTAAAAACGACGCTGTTTTTTCGGTTCTATTTTTCATTCAAAAAATTATTGCCGTTTCAAAAATTTTTTTTATAAAATGATCGATCGTAATTCACGAAGATGAACGATAGTATTGTCAACTCAATTATTCTTGATCATTGCGTTCGGAAGGCTGCTCAACCTCACAGCCGCTCCGCACGCACGCGACGTGGCTGCCGACACTCAACACTGGAAAATTGGCGAGAAAATGAATTTTTCAAATTTTCCAGTGTGTTGAGTGTCGGCAGCCGCGTCGCGTGTGTGCGGAGCGGCTGCCGACACTCAAAGAGATTTAGATTTTTTGGGTAAGTCAAAACCAACTTGACAATAATTGATCATCGTAATGAAAAAATCTGAAAAATTTTCAAAAATTCACTGTTTCAACTGGTATCTACATATTTTTTCGCTTCAAATTTGGAATTGGTTTCGAACAGTTTCGAACAGAATTTCATAGTTCTAACATTTTTTTTTCGAAAATATGTGAATTCAGTCTAAAAAATATGATATCTATGTCTGAAACGTTCAACTTTTACTTCTGGAAACTTTTTTTAAAAAGAATTTCTGATTTTTTCACTTCAAAATCACTGAATTCTCTACAATTAGCTTGAAAATTGAAATTTTTTAAAAATTTAAAAAATTTCACTAACATTTACTGTTTCAAAATTACTATTTCAATATATATTTTCTCCATTTCCAATGTCATTGGATTGAATGCCCTTTTTTTTATTGGTGCTTAAAAATACTCTAAAACTCTATTTATTAAAATAAAAAAGGTATCAAAAAGCACAATAAAAATACACGTATCATTGAAATAGGCAATAAAAGGACATACATCTGCAATAGGGTCTTTCTGGAAACAAATTTCCTTCCAGGGAAACAATTCTTTAATTCTGCACCGCCTGAGAAAAGATATGCGCACCGATTTTAGTATTCAAAAAAAGGGATGAAGGGAAAAAACACAAAAAAAAAACAAAAATTGAGATCTAATGAGTGGAAAACAAAAAAAAACATTATCGAATAAATTAAGAAATCTAAAGCTTTGGCCTAAAAGTAAGTATAAATAAGATGGGTGGTCCCCCGCCGGCGGGGGAAGGATTACGGCAGAATTGGTGTTGGTGGTGGCAGGAGAGTCGGTGGTGGCGGTGGCGGTTGTTGTCGGGAAATGGTGGCGTAAGTGTATCTGGAAAAAATGAGGAATTTCTGACGGAAGAGCCAAAAAGAAAACAACTTTTTAGTAGAATATGAGCGAAAAATCGAGTTTTTGAAAAATCTGCTCAAGACCCAAAAACTAAGAAAATCTGTCAGAATTTTTTGAGACTATCAGATAGAGAAAATATTTATGAAAAAATTGGCTGAATTTCAGAAAAATTGGATAAAAATTCACTGAAATTTGAGAAATTTAGTATACTGTAATTTTTACAATTTTTAAAAAATTCTATATTTTGAGAATTTGGCTTGAAATATTCGAAATTTGATTTAAAAGTTTTTTCATTTTTATCCCCCAACAAAATTTCCAAAAAACTCACTCATCATTCCCGCATTCCTTCTTCGGTGCTTCTGTATACCTCTGATAATCATAGACCCCATTCTCAATTGTATAAACATCCTTTTTCGTCTCAAATCCCTTGGATATCAGCTCCAAATTCTTTGGTGGATTCTGTGGTGGAAACGCCGGAGGGAGTTGGCAACGTGCCAACGCTTGTTCCCGATACGGCTTGAGTTTATAGGTGAAACAGGCGGCGCACAGGATTAAGGTAAGCGTGAGAATACTGATGCAGAGGATTATGGTGGTGATGGAGAGTTGGGCGGTGGTGGCTTGGGAGTCGTTGTCGGCGGTTTGGAGGTCGGTGGAGAATTTCTGGAAAAGATATGATTTTCAGGGGGAAAAAATACTGTTTCAATATTTTTTGAAAATTTTTATGCTAATGGTATTTTACAATGGATGGACGATGGTTGTTAAAAAATTAAAAATTACAAAACTTAATTTTAAAAAAATCGAAAATTCTGAAAAATTACTGTTTCCAAGTTTTTCAGAATTTCAGATTTTTTTTTGAAAAATTAATGAACTGGGAGTATGTGTATACATAACTTAGAGACTTTCACAATTTTCAAAAGATTAAACAATTTTTTAAAAAAGTCTTCATTTAAAAAAAATTTTGGCCTGAAATTTCAATATAAATTCACTGTTTCAGAATTTTTTATAAAGCGTGAATAATTTTGCGTGAATAATTTCTGCATTAACAATAATTGCAATTTAGTTGCTAACTTCATATTTTTTGGAAATTTTCAGACTATCAAAAAATGTCTAGAATTTGTTGCAAACTTAATGAAAATATCAGATGAAGGCATATTATTCCCATAAATTTACTTTTTCAGATTTTTTTTCAAAAATATTGATTTTCTTCACTCAATTTCTGAAAATTTACGATTTTCAGATAATTTCAAAAACTTTTTTCATTTTTTGACTATTTGGCAAACTTTGCAATTTCAGAAAAACTTGAAAAAAATAAGTTTTTGGGAACCTGAAAAAGCTTCTGAAATTATTTTAAATCTCAATTTTCAGAAGAATTTTATAGAATTTTATCTAGTCCTTTTTTCTTTGGGATTTTTTAGAATATTGAATAAAATTACTGTTTCAAAATTTTTTCAAAATACATTGATTTTTCTTGAATCAATCGCATTGGCAACTCACGTCGAGAAATTTAGAAATTTTCAGATTTTAACATTTTTCAGAAGATTAAAGACATCTGTTCAGCTAATTTGACCCTACCTGTTCTTAGTTTCAAAAATTAGAGCGTTCTCTCATTAGTACAATGCAATTTATGCGAAGTCACACGGATAAATACACGAGTCATAGCAGCGGTCCAAAGTTGAAAAAATCAAAATTTGAATGCGCGCGTGTCCGTGAATCGTGTTAACTGACAAGCTGCCTTTAAAGCAGTTTTTCAAATTTCTTTTCATTTTACAATAAGTTTGGTTGGCCTTTAATAAATTCATTCTTTCGGAAATATTTCTAAAATTTGTTATATTCAGTACAAATTTCAGGAATTTAGATTTTCTCTAATCAAAAACCTGGATTTTTCTTCCAAAAACGATAAGTAAAAAATTTCAATAAAAAGCTCTCAATTTCTGAAAAATTAAGATTTTCAGACAATTTTAAGAATTTTTTGCCTCTTCGTAGTTTACCGTTTCGGAAAAAGTTTTGGGAACTTTAAAAAAGCGAGACTTTTTTCAATATTCAAAAAAAATTGCTGTTTCACAGAATTTTATGAAAAAGTTTTCATATTTCTGAAATATAATAACAATACGTTTAATTCATTGGGATAATATTTCTGTTCGATGAATTATGATATCTTTTATCAACTTTTAACAACTCAGATATGTCAATTAGTCAAAACCCTAATAAACTCCATAAAATATTAAAGACAAGGTGCCACCCCACTTATTAATTTGAATTTCTTTTCGTTGTTAGTTCGAAAATCTATATCCCTAACTTATAATCGAAATTTCAATAAATTCACTGTTACAGAAGCTTTTCTAATGTTCTAACTTCAACACCGATTAGTGATTCTAACTTCAAAATCGATAAATGATTCAATAAAAAAATTTTCTCAAATTCTGTAAACTTAAGATTTTCAGATAATCTCAAAAACCTTTTTTTTGGACAATTCTTTAAAATTTCAGAAAATTAAAAATTGGGAACTTGAAAACTTATCTTCATTCGATTTTCAGAAGAAATTCTTGTCAAAAAGTCTAGATGTGGGATTTCTTTTCAATGTTCAAAAAAAAATTTCTGCTTCAGAATTTTATGAAAAAAATGTACATATTTTGTAATATCATTTATCAGGGATTCTTCTTTGAAACAATACTAGCCGGAACTAACAATTTTTCAGATTTTAGAAGAATTCTTACAAACTTCATATTTTCACAAATTTTGCGCGAAATTTGGAAAAAATTTGCTGTTTCAAAATTTCTTGGATAATATTGATATTCTCTGGATATGATTATACACTTATCAATTGGTGAAAATATTTTAAATTCTTAAAATATTAAAGACAATGTGTCACTTATAAATTTTCGAAAACAAATGCCATTTTTAGTTCGAGGTGAAACTCACAATTTGGCAAAACTCCCCAGTGTATCCAAATCGACAAGAACAGTACGGTTTTGGTCCATTGGCGAAACATTCGGCACCTGTAAGTAGTAATCCAATTTACATAATTATGTAAAAATTACGTAACTCTATAAATATTAATGAGCTAGCTAGGATCTCGTTTCTAAGATACTTACCATTAAGACAAACATTCTCCTTGTCACACGGATTGTTAGCCGTTCCATTAATTGGCAAACTTCCAGAAATTCCCGAAATTTCGCATTTCTCCCCACTGAAACCGTGTAAACATTCACAGACGAGTTCCTCTGAAGCGGTGAGAGATTGTCGATCGTCGAAGCGGAGCGACGAGACGCAGACACCTTGATTCTTGCAGCCACAATGACGGGGATCGACGGCTGGAAAGAGAGGGAATTATGACACACACCTGGGTAAATAAATGGGGCGAAGAAGGCGTGAAAGATAAAGGGGATTTTCGCTGGAGTTTAATGAATGTTTGACTCATAAAAGTTTGGGACAAATATTTGGAGCATTCGAATTTATGTTTTTGGATGCTTGTTGGGAGGGGTGGGGGGGAATAACATTAAAATTTCAGAGAAAAATGGCTATTGTGGTCTGAAATTTGAATATTTTCAAATTGCTTTAAAAAATGTAATGTTTCAGAAAATCCTGGTAATATTGGAGCATGTAATTTCAGACCATATTAATGTGAAATTTTGATTTTTCAAGTATCACTTGAAATTTTGAGTTTTTTCAAATTTTGGATTTCAAAATTCGAAATTCAAGGTTGGAAATTTCAAAAATTAGAAATTTTTATAGAAATCTAGATATTTAAAGTCTCAAAATTTCACGAAAAAAGAAGGAATTTTGAAGAAAAAATTGGAAAAATTTCAAATTTTTACATACAACTTATGAGCTGCAAGCCCCGGGTTTCAGGCCTTTTTTGATTTTTCAAGTATCCCTTGAAATTTTCAGTTTTTTTCAAATTTTTGATTTGAAAATTCGAAATTCAAAGTTCTAAACCGAAGACATCTTTTTTTCAGATTTTTCAGCAAAAACGTGACTGAAAATGTTCGGGTCAAATTTTCGTGAAATTTCATATTGTCAGGGGCCAATTTCGGTAATTTTTTATGTTTTCAGAAATTCAGCGTTTTTTATAGGAATTAATTTCTTTTTTTAAGTTTCAGTTGACATTTTAAGAATTCTTCCTCGAAAATCCCCTATTTTTTCTAGCAAAAATTGATTTCAATGTGTTCGAAACATCTCAAAGCCCAAAAAGCCGTCCAACTTACACTGACTACACTGCGGTCCTCTCCATCCAATCTCGCATCTCAAATGTCCCTCCGAATCACATCGTTCCCTTGCCAACGTCGGAGTACATGTCCTATCACAGCTCGGCCCGAAGAATCCCGGTTCACAAGAATAGACCGTCTCCACTGTCAATGTGATTCCTGTGGACGTTGTGTAGGTTATCGTGATCTCGTCGTCTTTTCGTAGTTTCAGCTTGGTGACGGCTGGTGAGGCGAGAACTAAAAAGAGAATTTTAAATTGATTTACAGTTTAAAAGATTTTGACTTTAACAAAACAAATCGTGATGTTATGAGTTTTACTTATCTGGATTATTATAACAATTTTGTAACATCAAAGATGTTTAAAACAATGTTGAATATTGAGAAAAATTTCTGAAAAAATCGATATTATGAACGCTTAGAAATCATTAGAATTTGAGAAAAACCCTATAAACCAGATTTTAGAATATTTCGATGCCAAAATCGAAAAACTCCAAGTTTTAAGATTCCAAATTTTTGCGAAAATTTCTACAGAAGCTTAAATTTAAAGGTTTCAGATCAGATTATCAACTTTGGATTATTGTAAAATTTTGAAAAAAGGTATTCAAACTTCTCTATTGACGTCAAAAATTAAAAAATTTCATAACTTTGTTTAAAAATTACGGGCGGTCAATAACATACAGTAACCCTATAGGAATAAAAATAATTTAATGTTTCAGAGAAGAGAAGCACAAGGCTTAATGTTGCTAGAACTCTCAAGTGGATAAAGCAAGGTAATGTAGAATCGGATGCGAATTAAAGGCGCATAGCGTTTATCTAATCACAATAAGTTTTTAAAAATGTGCTGCGCCTTTAAATCGCGTCGAGGAACTACAGTACGCCGCGGTGTCCAGTTTCGGGTATTTTCAAGGAGGACGTAGGTTATAAATGTTGCTTCTGAAGTTCAATTTTTTATACTACCTAGTGAAAACATTCGCAAAAAAGTAGATATGAATAAGGGCACACTTGACTGTCACTTTGTTGGAAACTTTTACGTTTTCGAGACCAAAGTTCGATTCCGGGTGCTCTTTTCTACTTTTTTGCAAATTTTTTCAGGTATATACAATTGAATTTAAGATTGATGTGGCAACATTTATAGCCTGCTAAAGTTTTTTCTGAAAATTTCCAGAAAAACCCCCCAAAGTTCAAAAAAGTGGTTTTTCCTCACCTTCCCCACTCATCGGGCTCTTCATCATCAACCCATACTGAAAATTCGGCTCAAATCGCTCCATCCGATAAACCGCCGTCTTCGGCACATTCGCCGCCAGTGTCACATTAATCGGCCTTGAGAGCCCGGTGCCCGGGTGGATTTTCGGCAGTTTCAGCGAGATCGACAATCGTTCCGAACTTGTGTACCGCTGTTTCAATACACCACCTGACATGACTGTCGGAATAAGACACAAAAATAGCAAGTGGTGGTTCATGTCTGGAATGAAACAAATATGAAAAATAAAAGTTTTGAAGCGTTAAAAATAGAAGAAAAAAGAAGAAAAAACAGATGTTCGAAACTGGTGCAAACACCCGACGCTATTTGCAAAATGATGATGATGATGATGTTACATATAGTTGTTAGAGTGTCTGGCATGAAAAGTGGGCGGGGCTTCAGTTAGGGGGAGGAGGATGGGGGACGTTACCCCAGATGTTCGGCGGGTTGTCGACCGGTGGAGGAATATGGGGGAAAGAAGAGTTTGTTGCAAATAGTTTTCAATTGAAAAACAAACAATATTAAAGGTCATTGATGGGAGGATTACGGTAGTTTTGGATTTTTCAGAAGTTTATGACATTTTTTGAGATTTCAAATAGCTATAACTTTTTTCGATTTTATTCCAGTTTCAATATTTTTACATACTTTTAAAGCTGAAAATCTGAAAATTCAATATTTAAGCTTCAGAATGCTGTAAGGATCATAGAAAATATAAATTTTTAGAAAAGTTATGAAATTTTCAAATTTTTTTGAGATTTGTGTAAATTTACTCAAATTTCAATGTTCTCACATAATTTTAAAGCTGAAAATCTGAAAATTCAACATTTCAGCTTCAAAATGATATAAGAATCACAGAAAAATATCGATTTTTAGAAAAGTTATGACAAAATGAGGCCAAAATTTCAAATAAATATAATTTTTTCGTTTTTTTAACCGAATACTAAATACTGCAATATATAGAATCTTTGAAATTTAACCCATTCAGGCTGAAATAAAAGTATTTTGTAGCCAACAAATAAATCTTTGAAGAAAAATTTGTAAAAAAAAGTACGTTTCAAAATTTTTCAAAATTCAGTTAGATTTCGTCGTTTTTTTAATAATGCCTCTTGGTTTTTTAAGAAGCAGAATTTTTAGATATTTTATGGCTTGAAAGTATCATTCAAATTTGAATTTGAATCCAAGTTTTTTAAACAGAAACAAAGATTTTCTAAATTTTCTAAATATTGACGGGGAATTACGAATTGTAAACGGCACTCCGAAAAGCGGCTCCCGTGCCGCGGTAAAACGGCACGTCGAAGAACGCGTGCCGTTTAAGAGCCGATTTAGCTGTATCGGTTCCGTTTCGGAGCTTTTCCGGCCTTTTCTAATTACAAACCGATAATTCATTCCTGAGGAGATAAACAGTGAACGAGCAAAATACATAACAAACATTGAATGTTATTAAAAATTTTGAAACAGTGATTTTTCGTTTTGAAATTCGATTTTTTGTCCGTAATCTGAGCATCACATCAAGTTTGAGTTAGGTTTGAATTTTTTAGAAATAAATTTTTCAAAAATCAAGGCTTTTAAACTTTAAAAAAAACAAACCTGTTTATTTTCAAAAAAATTCCCCTGAAAATTTTTAAGTTTTGTATTTTCAGAAGAATTACCTGAAATTTAACTTAATTTTTGAAAATTAGGATTTTTCTTAAATTTTTATCGCGTCAAGATTTTTGCCTATTCAATTTGCTTAGGAACAAACATTTCAAAAACCGAGAAACGTACTAACATATTTGGAAACTATATTTTTTCTTTATAATTATTCGAAAAGCCTACCTAAAACCTAGCTGCTGCACATTTTTTCTATTTAGTTTCCGGTGTATGTTTTTCTTCTGTCATAAAATACCAAAATAGGTAGCAATGTTTCGGCAGAAGTTTGCAATAAAAGGTGTCAAAACATGGCTCCAAAACCATCATAAAAGAGTTTTTAGCGTGTGTCGGAAGTAACAAAAGAATTAAAAAAGTGGTCCCCGATAAATAACACAAAGAAAGCGTAAAGTTCGTAAAGTGTGAAGTTTTCTAGGATGTTGACACATAGATGTGAACATTCTTCGATTTAATTTTTTGTTCAAGGATTACTGTAGTTAGTGTTTTTCAATTTTCCAAAAAAATCTGTCGGATGCTGGTTCGACTCCGGTCTGGTGAAGATCGATTTTTGCGAAGCTATCTCCCGAACCCCATTTGAGTTTTTCAATTGATAATAATGATATCGTGACAATATTCAAGATTCTAGAAAGAGCAGGAATGGCTCAATATTAAGAGGTGATGACACGTGCCACGTTTTTAACAAGCATGCTTGATTATTGATTGATATTGATTGACAGGTTCGAAATAGGAATATGAATGTGATAGGATTTGATAAGAAGGTGCCTAATCAGTCGAATTTGGAAATTGTTTATCACATCATTTTGTAAAAAAGGAAAAGTGAAAAAAGTCTGTAAATTTTGCAACTTATTTTGATCTTAGGAATCATTAAAAATAATGCACCGATTTTTTACAGTTTCGAAAAAGTTGGAAAAAACCCAGTGTTTTTTATACTGATGGTAACATGTTAAAAGAAATTAAATTTTTTATCATAATTTAATATTTATTTTATTCAGAATTTAATCATGGGTTTCAGATGTGTAAAATCAGATTCTTGAGTTATATGAAAAGCTTAATTTTTCGCACGTTTCAAAAAGATTTATTAAACGTTCTCAGCTTCATTGAAAGTAGATTTTTCAAAACTTTTTCATTCCTTTTCTGAAACAGTATTTATTTTTTTGAAAAAAATCGCAATAATAATCACATTTTGAAGGGAGCAGTAATTTTTTTAACCTAAAAATTTACTGTTTCGAAAATAAAGAATCTCGAAGATACTATTTGGTTTAGCAATGCGAATATTGTAATGGGATTCAAATGTGTAAAATGAGAATCTTGAATTCAAATGAACAAAATGTCAATAATTAAAAACTTTTCTGTTTCAGATATACATGTTGTCAAAAATGTTAATTCATTTTTAATGTTTCAATATTGATGTTGTCAAAAATTCTTAATTTTGAGCCGCTAAAAATAACACACTTATTTTTTACAGTTTCAAAAATGGTTGAAATAAATCTTGGATTTTTTTAAATCGATTTTGTCGATTTCTCTGATAAAATTTATTGATCCAAAATTTTAATAATTTTTCCGAATTTCTAAAACATAAGTTTTCAGTTTTGTCATAGTTTTGCTTGCCATCCATGTAAATTAAATTTCACAACTAGCTTTAAATTGTTAAGAGCATTTTTGAAACAGTGGAAAAATAGTTTTTTTTTTAAATTTATCCAAAAAAATTAATTAATTGTAAGAAATTTACTGTCTGATTGGAATGTCCGTTGAACGAAGTTTTAATTTATTTTTTCCACTGAAGCAGTAATTTTTCCGGATTTTACACAAAATCATTTTTCAAGAATTTTCACCGTTTCACTATTTTTTGAACTTTAATGTGAGCTTGACTAATATAATCATTGTACTCGTTGTTTTCTAAATTTTTTCCCAATAATTTAATTCATAAAAAATTCATCTAATTTCTTCATAGTCCACAATTGAAAGTAGAAATAAAACTTATTTTTAAATACAAGATTATTAAATGGACCGAATATACGCACCAATTGTTTTAAACCAAGAAGAACTTCTTAAAATGTGGTTGAAACAGTAATTTTATGAAATTTTTGTAAAACTTTGAATTTTCTTGAAATTCTGGTCTATTTTAGAATAATTTCAGGCTCAACTACCGTGTTTTTCAATTTAAAAATTAATTGAGGTTATCTTGCTATTGAAAAGTTCCAACAAAAAATATTGTTTTTTAAATTAAAATAATTATTTTTGGATAAATTTGAAAACTTTATTTTTCTACTGTTTCAAAAACGCTCTTAACAATTTTAAGATCGTTGTGAAATCTAATCGAAATGGAAGAAAGTACAATACTGAAAATTTATGTCTTAGAAATTCGGAAAATTATAAAAATTTTGGAGCAATACATTTAATCTGTAAAAATAGACGAAATCGATTAAAAGATTATCCAAGATTCAATTTCTTTCAAACATTTTTGAAACTGTAAAAAATAAGTGCGTTATTTTTAGCGAAGAATTTCGAGACTTGCATTCTAATTAAATTTCACATCGAGCTTAAAATTGTTAAGTGCATTTTTGAAACAGTGGAAAAATAAAGTTTTCCAATTTATCCTAAAAATTATTTTAATTAACCATAATTTTTTGTTGGGAATTTTCAATAGCAAAATAATATCAGTTAATTTTAAATTGAAAACACGGTAGTTGAGCCTGAAATTATTCTAAAATAGACCAGAATTTCAAAAAATTCAAAAAATTTTTAAAGATTCAAAAAATTACTGTTTTAACTAAATTTTATGAAGTTCTTCTTAAAAACCAAGAACATTTAGTGATGCACTCGGAAGTCTGTGGATTTTCAAAATAACCTTGTATTTAAAAATAAGTTTTACATGTTTCTACTTTCAGATTAATCAAATTAGTAAACCTCACATTAAAATTCAAAAAATTGTGAAACGGTGAAAATTCTTGAAAAACAATATTGTGTGAAATCCGAAAAAAACGTTTCGAAAATATATAGAACAAATAAAAATCTTTTTGAAACGTTAAAAATTTAAGCTTTTCGAATAACCTACAACCCGCCATAGGATTTTTTCACATTTTTTTGAAACTGGAAAAAATAGGTGCATTATTTTTAATGTTTTAAAATAAAAATCAAAATGAGTTGCAAAATCTTCAAACAATTGTTCTATAACATTACTGTTTCAAAAATGAGGGGATACAATTCAATTTCCAAATTAGACGATATATGGTTAAGGATCCTTCTTATCAAATCCTATCACATTAATATTCCTATTTGGAACTTGTCAATCAATATCAATCAATAATCAAGCATGCTTGTCAAAAACTTGGCACGTGTTATCACCTCTTAATATTGAGCCATTCCTGCTCTTCCTAGAATCTTGAATCTAGTCACCATATCATTATTATCAATTGAAAAACACTATCTACAGTAATCCTCGAACAAAATTAAATCTAAAGAATGTTCACGTCTACGTGTTAACATCCTTCACTAAATACTACCGTTTTTGTTACTTAAAGTGTTTGTTTACTCATTTTCAATTTTGGTATTAATAGACTCAGAATCACCTATAATTAACGGAATCGGGAAAAAAATCAGTTTAAAAGCTTCATTTCGCCAAAAACGGTCCTCGAAAACCCCAAAAACAGGTGGTGGCACCTCCCGTTTTGCACTGCCACCGCCTGTTTTCGGCACTTTTTCGGGAGCAGTTTCGGACCCGCGGGCGCCCGAAAAAATTTTTTTTTGGTTAAATTCATTAATAATTGATGCTTCTGAATATATTAAAACAAAAATTGAAAATCAGTAAACAAACACTTTAATGGGGACCACTTTCGGTATTATTCTTTTATTACTTCCGACCACTGGCAGAACATACTTTTATGCTGGTTTTGGAGCCATATTTTGACACCTTTTATTGCAAACTTCTGTCGAAACATTGCAGGCTATTTTGATGTTTTATGATAGATGAAAAACATGTACCGGAAACTAAATAGAAATAATGCGCATCAGCTAGGTTTTTGGTAGTTGTTTCCAATAATTATCAAGAAAAAGTACTGGTTCCCAATATTTAATATAATGCTGGTTCTGAAGTTGAATGGAAAAAGTAAAAATATTGAAACAGTGAAAATTATTAAAGAAAACTCTAATTTTCAAAAATGAAGTTAATCAGAGGAAAATTTTCGAAAATAAACAGAAAAAGTTCTGACTGAAAGTTTACAAGCCTTTATTTTCGAAAAATTTATTTGAAAATTCTAAAAAATTCAATACTAACTCAAACTTGACGTGATGTTCGGATTCCGAACAAAAAAATATAATTTCAAAACGAAAAATCACTGTTTCAAAAACTTTTTTTTTTGATTTTTGATAAAAAATTTTTTATTTTATTAAATAAAACATTTCACCGATATTTCTTACGTATTTTGTCGATTCAGATTTATCCCAAAATTAAGAAAATTCTAGAAAGCTTTTCAAATTTTGATGATACGTACAAGCCATAAAATGTCTAAAATTCTGAATTTTTGAAAAAAAAAACAATGAAATACTGTATTTCCGAGGATAAATTTCAATTTTTTGAGATATTTTAAGGACCTCTGGATCAGAAACACATTCATTTTAAAATTTCTGAAAATTTCAACCGGTTCGTGTAAACGAATTACGGATTTGTCAACCATTGGTTTTTAGTATCAATTTTGAAACAGTGATTTTTTTTAAATTGGATTTTTATCGATTCAAAAATTTAATTTTTAGTAGCAGTTATTTAATAATAAAAATAGCGGTTTCAAAAACATTTTTTAAATAAGATTGGATTTAAAATATGCTAATTTTTCATTTTTCTGATTGATCTTAACAAATATCTTGTCAGCCTAAGACTAACATTTTGAAAATAGTAAAACATGTTTAAAAATATTGTGAAACAGTGAAATTATAAGTATTGGCGGATTTCAGATTCTAAGTTTGGTTTTTAAAACTGAAACATGGATCCAAAAAACCTTGCAGCACCTAATTTTTAAAGCCACCCTCCAAACCTCCACCATCCGACTTATTTTCTATTTATCTTTCAGATCAACGCCCCATATGCTCCAAAAATCTCTTGGCGGCAAATAAATACACCAATAACAACAATATGTTAACACACTTGACTCCAATAACACATAATAAATAAATGTATCGGGGAGGAAAAAGAGAGAAGAAGAAGAAGATCAATGCACAAAATATAAATATGTATGAAATAATAGGAACAGATGTCCGATTGAAAGTGAAATTTCTTCTTCGAAAAAAAAGTAACATCTTTTGCGCAAAAACTTTATGAAAAGAAAGTGACTGGTTGGAAATTTGCACTTTGTTTTCTCTGGGTCCTCTACACTCTTGACGCTATTTTTTGTGAGAATCTTAATGAATGAAAAAATAGACGTTAGCCAGATGATCATTTTAAAACGTGTGTTTAGGAATTTGTGCCTGATTTTTGAATTTTGGTGAATTTATAGAAATTTCTATATAAATTTTTAAGCATTTCGGAAAATTCTGAAATTCCCAGAAAATGCGTATTTTTTGGAATTTTCAAAAGCCTTTAAATCTTGAGATTTTGAAAAAGAAATATCTCAACTGAATTTTCTTGAAAAAATACCTGTTTCAAAAAAATGGGTTACATTTTCAGTATTCCTGAATTTTATTATTTGAATTTTATAATTTTGGATCATCCATTTTCTACTAAAAGACCGCAGCGCAACCGCTCGCATTTAAAAATAGCACGACTTTGTGAGAGACTTAGATTTTTTGGCTAGGTCAAAACCAACTTGCATGATCAACAATATTTGAGTTGACAATAATCGACTAACGAAATATTGTAATTTTAATTTATGTGTCTTTGGAACGTTAAAGAATTTTTAAAGTTTCCACTCCACAAATTAATTTTTTCACCAGGTATATAAAATTGAATTTCAGATAGATTAAGCAATATTTATAATCTGCGTGTAGTCCTCCTTTAAAGACACACTGTCAGTTAAAAAATTTGAGTTTTTCTGCTTCCCGCCTCTCTATTACACTGCGTATCAACATACTACACACATTGACTACGCAGCGACTCACAGTGATGCGCGGGAACAACAATTTTTGAAATAAGAAGAGTATAATTCAAATTTAAGTGTTTTGAGCCATTTTTTTTTGAAAATTTTCCAATTGAACCCTTATAGTGCTAAAAAATATTAAAATAGCAGTGTGTCTTTAAGAAATCTAAGATTTTTATGAGTTTTTAAAAATACTTATTTTTAAAAATTAAAATATTATAACAAAGAAATCAATTTATAACCAAAAAATAAACATAAAAAACTAGTAATGAAAAATTTAACTTCTTAAAAAAATTATTTTTTTTTTGAGAATTTGCAGTTTCAAAAATGTTTCATAAAATTCAACGAAACGCTATTCAGAGATACGGTTTTACATTTTTTGGCGAATTTTTACAAAAAAAAATCCAGATCTTAAAAATGACGCAGTATGTGCATATTATATCGAGAAAAACGATTAAAATGACGTAAAATTCTTCCACAAGCATCATGGAACGGAAAAGCTCCCCAAAAGAGCGTACAATGAAAATAATAAGAGCTCTCTCTGTGAGAAATTTTCAACCGGAAATCATTCCCCCCTCCGTCCCACCCCATTTCCATGTACTACTGGAACTAAGAACGACAGAAAAAAAAGAGAAAACTCCAGGTAAAACGCTTTTTTTTCCTTTTTTTCGTTTTTGAATGCCATAAATAATCGTTTTAGAAAGTGCTGGAAGGGGGGGGGGGGTCCTCCCCACTTTCTTCTTTTTATTATATTTTCTTCATTCGAGTAAGAAAAAAAAAAGAATAGAAAATGTATACGTATTCATATTATTTCTTGAGCTTAAAAGGTTGTGACATGGTCTTTTTTCTATTTTTTCTTGGATACATATTTAGAGACCAGAAAATGCTTATGCACGAATGTTATATATGGTCCAATGAATTTGGCGAAAATTAGAATTTCTTTTCATTTCTAGACGGTAAAAATGAAGTTTTTCGCTGTAATTTGTGGGGGTTTTGAGATTCACCAGAAATGCGTCAGCACCGGAAGTGCGTCAGCATGGAACGTGACGAAAACCGTCAAAGATTGTTATATTTATTGTACTGGTTATAGTTAACTTTAAAAAATAATGTTAATTTAAATTTTTGAACAGTGAAAATGGGTGCACTTGAAGACACTAGAAATGCGTCAGCACCCAAAGTGCGCCAGCATGGAACTTGACGAAAATTGTTATAATTATTGTAATGCTCAGAATTAACGAAAAAATAATGTTCTTTTCAATTTTGGAACATGTAAAATCGGTACGCTAGAAGTGCGCCAGCACCCGAAATGCGCCAGCACTAGAGGTGCGTCAATTCTTGTATGGTTAAGAAAACTGTTTTAACTTAAAAAATTTCAAATTTACACACTTTTTTTTAAAATTTTATATTAAAGTTTTCTTTGGAGAGGTGCACCGAAACTGCGCAAGCACTAGAAATGCGCCAACGAGGTTTTACGGGATTTTACGATCCATTTTGGACAAAAAAGTCGATTTAGGAATTGTTGACATTTTAAAACATAAAACGAAGCTTTTCGGAGATCTAATTTGGTAAAAAAAAATTATGCACCAAAAATGCGCCAACACTTCAAACGGGTCAGTAAAGAATTTTCTGGATTTAGATTTGAAATCACCCGCTCAATATCTAATACTTTAAAATTCGTAATATGAAATTCACAAAAACTATCTTAGTACAGCTTAAAAAACATCATGCACCAAAAGTGCGCCAGCACTGAAACTGAAACTGCGTCAGTGAAAATTTAGAGAAAATAAAAAAATTAAATTAAAATCTTTAAAAAACCATAATAGAACATTTTTTTTGAAAAAAATGCACCAAAAGCACGTCAACACTTGAAAACGCGTCAGTGAAGAAAAATAAAAATTGCTCATTTTCCAAAAAAATACCAAAAAGTGTCAAAAAATAAGAAAATTAAATAAAAAAGAATATACTAACAACAATAAGAAGCGCCTAAACGATCCATGACGATTGAAAAAAAGAGAGGAAAAAAGGGAAGCGGTCAGCAGCAAAATGGACGCAAAAAATGGTCATGAAAACACCTGGCGATTTTCGAATAAAAATATGTGTTCCCTTTTCTTTTTCACTTGTTTTTTTCCCTTAACCTTCTTATGTGTTCAGGTATGTGCGGTTTTTATGGGTCGTTGTTGTTTTTTTTTACATCCGATGAGTATATTTACCAATGTTCTCAGAACCAAAAATTTTACGGCTACTGTTTGAGGTATTGGGTTTCGGATACAAGGATCAGGTTTTTGGTAGTTTTTATTAAGACCCAAATAAAAATTCGAATTTCGAAAAACTGTCAAACGTTAGAAATTTATGTCTATTTACACAGTCCCAGCCCGTTATTGGAAATATGGGGCCAAAAAGAGTAATGACACACGGAAACATGAATGAAAATCAATCAGACAAAATCAGCGGGAGACATCAAAATATTCATCTTCATCATGTCAATGGAAAGGATGGACGTTTCATGATTGACGATCGGAAGACGAATTTGAAAATTGTCTTCAAATTGGATTTGGGATTGGGCCCCCCAGAGGAGGGGACTTGAAGCTGAGGGACTTGAACTATATTTTTGAACAATTGCAGTATACATTATCATTTCTACAGTATGTATGACAACCTTAAGGACTCTTTATTCATAAACTACAGTAATTCTCAAAAAATTACAGTAATCATCAAAAAATTACAGTAATCCTCAAATAAACTACAGTAATCCTCAAATAAACTACAGTAATCCTCAAAAAATTACAATAATTCTCAACAAATTACAACAACCCTCAAATAAACTACAGTAATCCTCAAAAAAAACTACAGTAATCCTCAACAAATTACAGAAATCCTCAAAAAATTACAGTAATCCTCAAAAATTACAGTAATCCTCAAATAAACCACAGTAATCCTCAAAAATTACAGAAATCCTTTAAAAAACTACAGTACTCCTCAAAAAATTACAGAAATCCTCAAATAAACTACAGTAATCCTCAAAAAAATACAGTAATCCTCAAAAAATTACAGTAATCCTTAAAAAACTACAGTACTCCTCAAAAAATTACAGAAATCCTCAAATAAACTACAGTAATCCTCAAAAAAATACAGTAATCCTCAAAAATAACAGTAATCCTCAAATAAACTACAGTAATCCTCAAAAAATTACAGTAGCCCTCAAAAAAACTACAGTAATCCTCAAATTACTAGATTTTAACAGCTAAGTTGAAGGAAGCTTCAAATTCTCGAAAATGAAAAACGGTAACCCTACAGTAATCCCTAAAAAATGTAGTGTATTATGCAACTGTTAAAATTTCCAAACAACTGTAATCTTCTGAATAATAGGGCAGATTTATAAGTACGAATTTTCGAAAATTGAAAACAGTACCCCTAAAATACAGTAATCCAAAAAAATTACAGTACCCCTAAAATACAGTAATCCCCTAAATTTGTTGGAATTTCAAGCTTCTGTACTCACCTCGTTTTTAAGAATTTCCGGGAATAATTGATTTCGTGGAACACAACCAAAATTTAAGTCCAAAAAATAAATTCGCCTGAAACAGTAATTTTTTTGCAGAAAATTACGGTAATTTAATTTTTTTCTAATTTTTGAAAATTAGAAATTTTTAAAATACTAACTACATGAAATTTTGAAATTCAGAAATATTGCACTTTCTGAAATTTATTTGCTATGTATTTATTTAAAACAATTTTTTTACAGTTTCAAAATTTATTAATTTTCATAACTTTGAAATTTTTTACATTGGTTTTTAAATGCACTAACTGCTCCAGATTAAAATCTCTCGTGAATACATAAATACCAAAAAATATTAATTAAACAAATTAATGTTACGCAATCTTCAATTAGGAGTTCAATTCTAACGAGAGATCTAAAACTGCACCTAATTAGAAGGGGGGGGGGGCACGTGGGTGAGTTGGTGACAATAATAACAACAACACAGGTGTTCTGTCCATATTATGGTTACAGGCAGGAAAAAGTATCCAGGGGTTTTGTTGAGAAATCTATGGAGGTTTTTTTAGATTAAGGATGGGAAGTTTTGATAAGGAAATTGAAAAGGTTGTGCTATAAGTAGGGACCGAAATTTTGGCTGTGCTGAAAATTAAAAAAAAAATAAATCTCATTGTTGATAATATACATTTGTTTGAAATATATTGCGAACTATCGTATGATGAATTTTTTACATGCAAAACTGTAAGAAAATGTTTGAAACTGTAAAATTTCGCATGAATATGGTTTTTTTTGACGAAAATATTTTATTAGGCTTTGGATCTGGATCACGGCACGTCAAATGAACTAAACTAAGAAGTCGCAAGAATATCTAAAACGAACAAGATGTTCAAAAAACGTTTAGTTGTATTTTTACTGAAACTGTATATTTTTAAACCCCGTCACATAACAAAATTTGAAATAGCTTACTTGGTGATGTATTGAATTTTGAAACTGTAATTTTTTTTCTTCGGAAAAATAAAAATCAACTCAGAAATTTGTGATCTGGATACTTTAAAAATTCTTTAAAGTTCCAAAGACATAAATTAAATTTAAAAAATTTCGCGAGTCTATAAAATAAATAATAAAATTCAGGAATACTAACCCATTCTTTTGAAACAGATATTTTTTTACAGAAAATTCAGTTTTTTTTTCTAAAATCCGACGATTTAAGAGACGATGTCCTAGTCGCGTTGAATCATCGTGCCCTAGGCCGAATAATTGTGCTATCAATTTGAAACTTCGTACGTGAGTGCGGTAGGGGTAAAAGATTATTTTCGTACCACAAAACCTGTGAAGTGTCCCGGCGTTCGGGGGGAGCTCCCCGTTTTGTCTTACAACTTTGACTAGCTATAACTTTGCTTATTTCCCGAACTATAAGCAGATATGTATATTATTAGAAAGCTCTCATTAAGTTCTACAACTTTATTGTTGACAACAAAGCGCAAAAAAATTTTTTTGAGTATGAAAATGTTGATGATAGAAAATTAGATTTAGTTTTTCATAATTTTCAAATGAAAAAACCCCCAATCCGGTATAAATATTTTACGAATTCCTGTAGAAAATGATTTTTCCTATCGAATGATATATAGAAGATTAAAAACTGAGGGGACCATTGTTTCAAAAAATAGGCAAATATGTCAAAAAATGACACTTTTTGGCCAATAATACACATTCAAATGAGCTGTAAATACCTTAAAATTGAGTTTTTTGTTTCAAATTTGAACTTAAAAGGTTGTTTTTATCATTATCTTCCATTTCGAGCCATTTTTGTCAAAAAAATCGAAAACAAATTTATTTTGAAAATTTCGATGACTTTTTTTGGTCAATTTTTTGAAAAAATTTTGTAAAATTTTTTTTGCGTTTTTTTGCCAATTTTATGTCGTAAACATCATAATTGGTCTTTTTTATATTGTCAAGATAAAAATTTCTGGCCGCTCGTTTTGCGGAGTGTCGTTGGGAATTTCCTCGCAGTGCGACCGCAACGAGCAAGACCAACTGAGAAATTTGAATTTGAGCGCGTTGCGGTCGCGCTGCGAGGAAATTACCAACGACACTCCGCAAAACGAGCGGCCAGAAATTATTATCTTGACAATAACAACAGAAACATTTTTGAGCAAAAACCGTTAAAAAAAATTTTTACTAAATTTTTCGAAAAATTGACCAAAAAAAGTCATCGAAAATTTTCATAAAAAATTTTTTTTCGATTTTTTTGACAAAAATGGCTCGAAATGGAAGAAAATGATAAAAACAACCATTTAAGTTCAAATTTGAAACAAAAAGCTCAATTTTAAGTTATTTACAGCTCATTTGAATGTGTATTATTGGCCAAAAAGTGTAATTTTTTGACATATTTGCCTATTTTTCGAAACAATGGTCCCCTCTGTTTTTGATCTTCTATATATCATTCGATAGGTAAAAGCATTTTCTACAGGAATTCGTAAAATTTTTATACCGGATTTGGGGTTTTTTCATTTGAAAATTATGAAAAACTAAATCTAATTTTCTATCATCAACATTTTCATACTCAAAAAAATTTGTTTGCGCTTTGTTGTCAACAATAAAGTTGTAGAACTTAATGAGAGCTTTCTAATAATATACAAATCTGCTCATAGTTAGGGAAATAAGCAAAGTTATAGCTAGTCAAAGTTGTAAGGGAAAACGGGGAGCTCCCCCCGAACGCCGGGACACTTCACAGGTTTTGTGGTACAAAAATAATCTTTGACCCCTACCGCACTCACGTACGAAGTTTCAAGTTGATAGCACAATTATTCGGCCTAGGGCACGTACCAATGTGTTAAATTTAACGCGACTCAGACATTGTCTCTTAATAGTTTCTGAAAATTCTGAAAACGAACTTATTTTGCGGAATAGAGTCTCAATTTGAATTCTACAATAAATTTTGACGTATTTGTCAGATTGTGATCTTGAAATATGAAATCGTATGATTTCAATATTAGTTGGTTACAAAATCTGTTATTTAAACGTGAAAAACCTCTGTCAAAAAATCGACACGCCACGCCTGAAGACAATGGGGAGGGTTGCGTTGCGTTGTCTTATTATCCCTCACCATACACTATTTTTTTACTGTGGTATGAATGGCGATAGTTTTATAAACGAATTTAGCTATATTTTCGCTGAAACTGTAATTTTTTGTTCTCCAACGGTACATAGTCGCAGAATAACAAATAAACAATGTCATCAATTTTTTAACTATTTTGAAATTTTTGTTTGAAAAAATATATTCTGGAAATATTTATCATAGGAATATACGCAGGTTACAAATGTTGCTTCTGAAATTCAATTTTATAGAGCAAAAATTAGCAAAAAGGTAGAAGAGGGTACCCGGAATCGAAATTGGCTGCCACTTTGGTGGAAATTTTTACGTTTTTGACACCAAAGTTCAATCCCGGCTGCCCTTTTCTACTTTTTTGCAATTTTTTTCCATAGGTATTGAATTTCAGATCTATTTAGCTACATTTATACCAGTAACCTAAAAACCTACAGTAACCCAAAAACTTTCTCTTCTTTCCTTTTTTTTCAAATGATTGCCTCAATACCTACATAACTCCCTTTCATTCACCTACCGACACGATTAACACCTGCAACACCATCACCTTATTGCATCCGAAAACGACGCAATTTATTGGAATTGACAACCGAAAAAGAAAACTTCTGTCGTCCACAAATACCATAGTCCGGTTTTTGTTCTCTTTCAGGCACACCTGCGGTTATTGGCAGATGTCCAGTAGACAAAAAACTGTACTCGTTTTTTTTACGCAATATGTATACATTGTTTTCAGAGATGGTGGGGGGTTTTTTTAAAAGGCCAGATGGTTGGACATTTTATTAGAAACGGAAAAAGTTTTTGGAATGATAGGGGGACTACTTGAAAATTTAGGATCAAAGGAAGGTTGAGTTAGAATTTTCGGACAAGTTTCAGATTTTCTACTTTAAAACATTTTCGGTTTCAAAAAACTAATAAATGGTTTAAAGGAGGGTTTTACGGAGATTATGAATGCACCTGTGATGAAAATAGGCTTCATTCTCATTCCAAATCTGTTTTTAAAATTTTCTAAAATCACCTAGAAGCCGAGAAAACGCGCCTCAAAACAATGGCCTAGAAAAAAGGGCCACCGGCGAAAACTAGTCCGCAGGCATGAAAGTTCCAAAAAAAAGAAAAACAAAACATAAATTAAGATGAAAAAACATTAAAAAGAACTACTTTAAGCATTCTGCATAACTATTTATTAACGAAACACAAAAAAAGCTGATAGGAAAAAGTTCGGCCAGGTGGCCCTTTTTCTAGGCCATTGTTTTGAGGCGCGTTTTTTCGGCTTCTATGCGGTTTTAGAAAATTTTAAAAACTGATTTGGAATGAGAATGAAGCCTATTTTCTTCCCAATTACATTCATAATCTCCGTAAAGCCCTCCTTTAAGTAAAAATCTATTCAATCAATCTTAGTATGTATGTGATTTAAAATTATAATTTTTTTTGTATACATAAGTATATTTTGTTTCAATATATTTTCGAAATAATTTCGATTGAAAAAAAATGACTTTGAAAGTTAGAATTTTTAAAAAATTTAAAAAATTACAGTTTCAACAAATTAGAAAAAAAATTTAAATTTCTGAGCTTACTCAATTCCTGAGCTTCTGTTCGAATTCTATAAAATTGAAAAAATTTCGGTTTCAAAAACAATTAATAGAAAGACATTTTGTCCAAGAGTATTGCAAAAGATAAAAACCGTTAACAAATCTATTTTACAGTTTCAAAAACTAAATTTTGAAAATTAAAAAATTCAGATTTCGTTTTCTAAGCCCGAATAAAAATGGTTTGGAAAAATACCGTTTCAACAATTTAGATAACGTGTTCGAGATTATTATTCTTCGATCCGCAAAAGTATTGCACCACCTAAATTTTTTCGAACATATTTTTTTCTGATAATTTTTGTTAAAAGTGTCAAATTCAGTCAGTAATCAACTTCCACTGATAATTTTTGAAACCTAAAGTCCAAAAAAATTTTTCATCATTTTTTGTGAAAAATCGGTTTTTGCCGTTCCACAAAAGTATTGCTCCACTTTGAAAATCTTGTTGTTTATTGACCGATGATGGCCCAATTTGTTTTAAATTCATTAATTATGTCAATAAGAAGTGTAAAACCGTTGTTTGGCTTCAAAAAGTTGCAAGATAATGGTCAATAGCGCCAAAAACTGTCGAACTTTTTTCGATTGAAAATTTGGCAAACCCCTCTCAGAATTCAAGAAAAATTTCAGTGAACGGCATTTCTTCGAATCTTCAGTTTTTGGTTGATATGGTAAATTGGTTGGACATCTTCGTATGCCTAAATTTTGCTTATTCCGATGTGAGAACTTATGATTTAGACAAAATAAACGTTTTTAAAGATGCCGAAAATCAATTCGACAGTTTTTGGCCCCATTGATTATAATCTTGCAACTTTTTGAAATCAAACAACGGTTTTACACTTCTTATGGACATAATTAATGAATTTAAAGAAAATTGGGCCATCATCGGCCAATAAACAGCAAGATTTCCAAAGTGGAGCAATACTTTTGTGGAACGGCAAAAACCGATTTTTCACAAAAAATGATGAAAAATTGGACTTTAGGTTTCAAAAATTATTAGTGGAAGTTGATTACTGACTGAATTTGACATATTTCATCAGTTGAACACTTTTAACAAAAGTTATCAGAAAAAAAATATTTTCGAAAAAATTTAGGTGGAGCAATACTTTTGTGGAGCTGTGTATCTTAGTTCCAACGTTGATTTTCAGAAAAACGGTTATCTTTGAAAAATTTGGAAAAAATACGGTTTCAAGGAAAATATGTTATTTTTCTAAACATTTATTGCTTACTTAAACGTTAGTTGCAAATGATTTCAGAAAGTTTGAGCCATGATTTTCAGTCCGATTATACATTTTAATTTTTTTAAACGCTGTGTGTTCAAGACAATAATTTAAATTTTAAGCTTTTAAAAAATTTCGTAAAAACTGAATTTAGTTGTAAATTTGAAAATAAGTGCAAGATTAGATTTTTTTTTAAATTTAAATGTTGCGGTTTCAAAAATTTTGGATTTTCATATTTGGAAAAAAAAATGTTTCAAATTGTTTTGACACAATTTTAATGAAAAGTTTAACTGTTCACCGTTAAATAGTATGCATTTTTAAATATTGCTCTTTTTAAAAGAAACAATTGTACTTTCAGCAGAAATTTTATAGATTTCGAATTCTCGAATTTTTTTGTTTAGTTTATGGATGCTAAGTATTTCAGTTTCTAAGTATTTCTAAGTATACTTGAAATTTTAAGATCAGAAAGGTTGAGTTGGAATTTTCAGATAAAATTTTGAAGTTTCAGATTTTCTACTTTAAAAATGTCCGGTTTCAAAAAACTAATAAATCTATATTAATTAAAAATATATTCAATTAAAGACAGGGTGCCAGTTAAAAATTTCGCCGCTGCGGCGATAAGATTTTAAATTACCGCGTGTTTTGAATTTTCATGTGCGCTCCAATGAACAGCAGTCATGTGTGTGCGCGGTAATTTGAATTTTTGAATTTTTTGTGTGTTTTTTTCAAATTTCTTTCGTTTTTGTCCGATTTTTAGCGTTTTTTTTGCTGAAAGTCATTAATTATTTTTAATAAGTGTCAAATTAATTTTTCTTACAGGAACTAACCAGGATCCCTCCTAAAATGCGGGAAAAACGTTGATTTTCCTAATTTTCATCCAAAAATGAAAATTTCGCTATAATTTTGAAACCAGATTAAATATACGTACGTTTCACAAATAAATTATTATTTCACAGGTATTCTAGTTAATTTTTTTTGAAACAAATGAAACATTTACAGATTTCATGGAGACAATTCATCAGCGACCCAAAAAAATCAGTTTTCCGAAAAATTGATCAGTTTGACATATCATTTTAGATTTCTAAAAATGTCATTATCGTTTTTTAACAGTTTTTGTTTGTTTTTGAGGTTTTTGAATTTTTTTGAATTTTTCTTATTTTTCGGGTATTTGAATAAAATTTGCCTCAAAATTGTTTGAATCTGGTCGCAACATACTTTACTTATGTTATTCTACTGAAAAGAAACATTTTCCACTAAAAAAATTAAAAAATAACAGTTTTGAAAAAAATGTAAAAAATTCAAATTGTTGTGCTTCCCGCCAAAAAGCGTACGTGAGCGTACGGCGGGAATTCAAAAATAATTTTTTTCATCTTCCGGACGGAACTACAAAATTGTTTTTTTTCGTCGGGATTTCGCATGGAATATACTAGAATGTCGGTAGAAAGATGAATTTTTCACAATTAAATCCATATGGGGTAAAAATAACTGGCACCCTGTCTTTAAGCTAAGTATATCCTCTTGATTTAAAACTATAATTTTTTTTTACAATCATGACATCTTTTTTAAAATATTTTTTAAAAAATTACAGTTTCAACAAATTAGAATAAAAAGCTGAAATTTCTGATCGTACTGATCGTTCGAATTCTGTAAAATTGAAAATATTTCGGTTTCAGAAATAATTAATAGGAATATTTTTTTACAATCATTATTTTTAATAGTTGTGTATGATGGCAGAACAAACGCATTTTGCTGGAATTCTTTCGAAAATTTTGTGAAACCGAGATTTTTTAAATTTTGAAAAAGAGTTTTGAAAAATTAATCTCAATTTAAAGGACGCCTGAGGGGTCGAAATAAATGGTTAAAAAACGTAGCCCAAGAAACGCTTTTTGGAGTTTTCTAGGCCGTCTGATTTTTTTTCGAAAGTTCATTTTTATTTCTGGTTTTTCTTTTCTTTTCAGTTTTTTTCAGAGAAAATTATGTACAAAAGAGTAAAATTAAAAAAAAAATCAGACCACCCAGAAAAGACAAACGGCCTAGAAAACCAAACAGCGTTTCTTCGGCCATTAGGGCGATTTACGGTTTTATGGGTTTTTTTTGGAATTTTCGAGATTTTTTTCAATTATTTATAAAAAATCATAACTTTTACCATTTTTAAGCCATTTATTTCGTCCCCTCACGCCTCCTTAAATTGAAATTAATTTTTCAAAAAACCGGATTTTTAAAATTTGAAAAATTTCGGTTTCACAAAATTTTCTGAACAATTCTTACAAAATTGTTCTTGGTGTAGATTGAACTATTTTTTGACAAGATCATTAGGACGTTAGAGCGCGTTTGCTACCATAGCTTTTTATTTGCCGAAATGTCACCAGTTTATCCTTGGTTTTTTTGCACTTTTTGTGAATAAAAAATAAATTGTCGATCTGCAGCTCTTTAATTATATTATTTTTGTGTAAGAAAAGTTTTCTAACCAAGTGAATCTGCAAATAAAAAGCGATCGGAGCAAACGCGCTCTATCGTCCTAATGATTTTGTCAAAAATCGTTTGTTCTAAATTTTTTTTACAATGATGGTTTTTCCCAAAAAAAAAAATTTTTATCAACTCAAATATTCTTGATAATGCAACATAGTTTTGACCTACCCAGAAAATCTAAGTCTCTCACACAGTCGTGCTATTTTTACCTGCGAGCGGTTGCGCTGCGGTCTATTAGTAGAAAATGGATGATCAAAAATTTTTAACTTGACTATAAAATTAAACAATTTTAAATCAATTTTTTTTCAATCCACAAAAAACTTTAAAATTAAAAATCACAAAAAAACCGTATAAATCCCAAAAAGGTCAAAACAAAACAAATAGTTGGAAAAAAGAAGACAACCAGAAAAGTAATTAGGAATTGAAGGATAAATTTTCGAGTGTCTGTGTTTTTTTTTTTCTTCTTCTTCTTTTGGCAAATTGAACGAATTATATATAAATCAATCGAGAAAAGTGAGGGTAGGTATTATATATTTAGGAAAACGAACGGAAAGGCTCCTATAATAATAACTATATGTATAGTTTAGCTAAGAAAAATGAAAAAAAAACATGGGGAGAATTTATGATGAAATAAATGACCGTGAAAAATTTTGGAAGGAAAGAAGAATGGAATTATAGTCTCGTCGGGGATGAAAATGACCATGGTTTTTGGGGGAACAGTGGCGGGGTTTTGGGTTGAACAAAGGGAGGATTTTAAATTTGAAAAATATATAATTTACAGAAGCGATTTTTTGTATTTTGAAATTTTTATTTCCCAAAAAAATTAGAAGACATCCACGATGTGCATTCAAAAATTTCAGACTCAACATTTTTTGTAGCAAAAAGGCTACTGTATGTTGTTTTAACTTGGAAGAAAAAATACTTCCGAACTAATTATGGAGAAATTTGGGTATGAACGGCTTTTTTTTGAAATTTCAGTTTTAAAAATACATTTTGAAACAGATAAATTTCCAGAATATTATTTCAGTTTGTAAGAATGAGAAAAAGAGGCAGAAGAACGGATGAATAATCAAAGACTACGGTAGATTGGATTACTAAGTATATTGCAAATTAGAACAATTCAAAAAAATACTTCAAAAATTTTAAAAAATTAAAAAATTGCAAAAAATCAAACATTTCTAATTTTGTAAAACGAACAGTAAATTTCAAAAAGTTAATTCAAAAAAAATATCTAGATTTCCCCCAAAACAAGCGTGGTGACGTGGGTGTTGAAAGATAGTCCATGTTTGTGTTTTGTTTTCAGTGTTATTCGGTTATTTTTGCCCATAAAATATTTAGCATTATTCAACTGACACACTGTCTTTAAAGAAATCTAAAAAAAAATTAATATACCTACCTAGGAAAAATTGTATTTTTTATTCAAAAAATCATCAGCTTGTGAAAAAATTGAAACCGTGAATTTTTTAGTTAAAATTTTTTTTTAAAGTTGATAAAAAAAGCCTTTAAGTTAATTTTCATGGTATTTTTGAAACATTTTTAAAATTAAGTTTTACCCACTTTTCCGAATAAAAGAAGATTTATTCAGGAAACTTTATTTTTAATGAAAAATCATTTTTTTTCAAAGTTTACTACAAACATTTTCCGTTTCGAAACCCCAGTATTTTTTGGCAGAACATGTTCGTTTAAGATTTAAAATTACCGAAAATAAATTAGCTTGCCGAAACTTTCCATTCGAAAATTTGGGTTTTGAAAATTATAGCATTTTTTTTTTGAAAATTCGTCGTTTCAAAAATTGTTTTACTAATTTTCATTGTAGAAATTTTGTTCCAATAGCTAAAAACAACTGCAAAGAAATTTATTCCAAAAAAATGCGGTTTCAAAATTTTTTTTTTATTTTTTCTAAGAAGATTTTCCGATGATCGGTTGTACCTTTATTTTCTGATTTTAATAACTCGTTTCGGAAAATACAGAAAAAATTTTAAATGTTTTTTCAAATTTAAAAACATTTGCTTAGAATGTTTTTCGGAGCGAATTTTCGCGGTATAAAAAATTCTTCCAAGGATTTTATAAAAATTGAAAATTAGGGTGAAAGCACAATTGATTTTATTTGAAGAAAAATACATTTCGAAAAATTATTTCATAAAATATTACAGTTTCAAAAAGTTGCCGTTTCAAACTTGCTTCGGTTCAATAAATTTCCAATGTATACAATCATTAGCCTAATTTCAGTAAACTTCTAAATGAAAAAATTCAAAAATAAAATTTTCAAAAATTTTCTCGAAAAAAAAACTCGCAGCCATTGTAATGGTCTCACAATAGCTACAATTGTGTTAGTAACTGACCAATTCTTATCCAATTCCTTTCTTTTTTGTTTCTAATTGTGTCCGATTCGACCACATTCAATTATAATTACAAAATAAAGGATAATCGAAAACATTCCAACGATACGTTTTTTTTTCTCGTTTTATTGTAATTATTCTTTTGTCTCCGGTTTTGTTATAAAGTTTTTTTTGTGCAAGGAATTTGATTGTCAGGACGAATGAAATTTTTTTGGGGATTTTCAAGAAAAAGTAATAATTTGGCTAAGAAACTTTGAATTTTAATGAAAATTCGGAGTTATAAAACCCTTGACAACTATTTTTTGTTGATTTTATATAATATAGAAAATATCATCAAATTTCTGATTTAAAAATTGAAAAGCTGAATACTCCAAAAAATACAGTTTCACATTTTCTAAAACAAAATCAATACTGTCCTCAGGGAAAGCAATGCACCGGAACATTCCCATTTTGTCCGTGGACAAGTCCCGGACCGTCCCGAACACTTACAGTTTTGCTCTAACATCTCCGATTTTCAAAAACTTCGCTGCAAATGAAAGCTAGAGCGTTGCTGAATTCCTTAGTGAAATTTTGAAACTCCACCTAATTTTCAAGTAATGTTAGACATTTTTTGTTGGCGGCTTTATTTGATCGAAAAATAAAATAATGAAAATGAAATGCATATTTCAGTATCTTTTTTTCAGCTAGAGCTTCAAAATTTTACTAAGGAGGTCATCCATGCTCCAGCTTTCATTTGCAATAAAGTATTTGAAAATCGGACATGTTAGAGCAAAACTGTAAGTGTCCGGGACGGTCCGGGACTTGTCCACGGACAAAATGGGAATGTTCCGGTACATTGCTTTCCCTGAGTCCGTAATTGATGTATTTTTCGAACTGTAAATTTTGCCTGTTATAATTTGATTTTTACCAGTTGAATTTCTGAAAATTTAGAAAAAATAATTATCGACAACCTCATGATTTTTTTTATTAAAGGGACTCTTTACTGTTTTTGGATTTCAATTCCATGTTCATCTTCTTCACAGTGTTTGAAAACCTATACAAGCAAAAAAAATTATCGAAGTTTCCTTTTCTAGTACACGAAAAAAGCACATTTACAGGGTAAGGCGGCGAATGGCCGAACAGCTCGGCCGCGCGCGAGAGAGCATGCGAATGTGAGAGTATTTGCAATTGTTAGGCCATTCGCCGCCTTACCCTGTAAATGTGTTTTTTCGTTTCCTACTAAAGGAAAAATCGCAAAAATATTTTTCTTCTATAGGTTTTCAAATATGAAGAAGAAGATGAAAATGGAATAGAAACCCAAAAACAGTAAAGAATCCCTTTAATTATCAGACAAATTTATTATCGACAACCTCATGCAAATTTTGCACATTCGCTTTTTTTGAAACTGTATTTTTCTGTAATTTTAAGAGTCATATTTTGATTATGATTCCGTTTAGCATGTTTAGAAATGATGAAAGATTTATTTAGACCGTTTTTATCAAATTTATCTGAGAACGGATTTGCTAGAAATAACATTTTTCCTGATTATTTCGAAATTTTTCCAGAAAATATTGAAACAGTGAATACACATACATTTTTTTAAATTTTGTGTCCCTTTATTTTTTTTTCAAATTTTTTTTCAAATTTTGCCATACCAACCAATAATGAGAAAGTTTTGCAAATTTTCATTAACAAAATCTTTGAAACAGCAGTTTTTCAAGAGAAAAAATTAACTGAAAGTTCATGGTACTAAAAATTGAAAATTTTGAATAATTTTTATTTTTCACCTAAACGAATAGATTCATAATCTTTTCAAATAAAAACTCTGCAACAATGAGTTTTGTTCTGACTTATTCCGCAAACTGTTCAGAAAATTTTCAATCAATAATTTTAGAAATAGCTTGTCGATTAAAATAATCTATTGAAACAGAAGTTTTCAAAAATAAAAAACTAGTTTTTTCTTTCTAAAAACCAAAAGAATAGTAATAAAAAGGTAATTAATCGAAATCGACAAAATTTTTATAATGATAAGCTATTTAAATTTTAAATATTTTCGAATTTGCCACATCAAAAATCCGAATTCACTGAAATCATGACGTTTTTCAACATTAGACTCCTACTACCATATTTGACAAAAATAAAGTTGAATTCATCTAATATCGAAATTTTGCTACTTATTCCAAAAAAATTGAAAAAATTATTTTATGTAATAAGTGAAACGGATTTTGAAAATGACGTAAACTTGTGTCTATCGACAAATTTCAACCAAAATTTAAGCATTCTCTTTTTGAAGCTGCAATTTTTTTAAAGTTTCAGGCAAAAACCACGAAACTGTGAAAAAAATCAACCTGAATATTACCATATTTGACAAAAAAAACGTTGAATTCATCTAATATCGAAATTTGTATTTAATTGTATTTTGTAGTTTCATATAAATTTTTAAAAAATTTTACAGTTTCACATAATGTATTTAGGGTTGTACGCAAATTGTAAATTAATTAGAATCAGAATTTAGAAGTGGCTGAGGGGACGAAATAAATCGTTTAAAGATGATTTGTTTATAAATAAATGAAAAAATACCAAAGAAAAACTCGAAAATGGCGAAAAAAACCATACATCCGGCTTTCGCCCCAATGGCCGAAGAAACGCTCTTTGGTTTTCTAGGCCGTTTGTATTTTCTCGGCCGCGCGATTTTATTTTTTGAAATTTTATTTTTTAAATACTCTTTTATGGATAATTTCCTCCAAAAAAATAGAAAAGAAAAGAAAAACAAAAAACAAAATAAATTTAAAGGATGGTTTTGAGAGATTGAGATTATGAATGCGCCTGGGATGAAAATAGGCTTCAGACTCATTCCAAATCTGTTTTTAAAATTTTCTAAAACCACCTAGAAGCCGAGAAAATGAGCTTCAAAACAATGGCCTAGAAAAAGTGGCCACAGGCGAAAACTAGTCCGCAGGCATGAAAAGTCCAAAAAATGAAAAACAAAACATAAATTAAGATGAAAAAACATTAAAAAGAACTACTATAAACATTCTGCATAAATATTTATTAACGAAATACCAAAAAAGCTCATAGGAAAAAGTTCGGCCAGGTGACCCTTTTTTCTAGGCCATTGTTTTGAGGCGTGTTTTCTCGGCTTCTAGGTGGTTTTAGAAAATTTTAAATACAGATTTGGAATGAGAATGAAGCCTATTTTCTTCCCAGATGCATTCAAAATCTCCGTAAAGCCCTCCTTTAAAAAAATTAGGCGGTCGCGAAAAAACAAACGGCCTAGAAAACCAATACGCGTTTCTTCGGCCATTAGGGCGAAAGCCGGGTTTATATTTATTTGGTCCCCTCAGTCCTCCCCCCTTGATTTTATATACCTAAATCATAGTTTAAAAAACTAGAAATGCAAAAAAACAAGCACCCGGAATTGAACTTGGCTACCACTTTTTTGGTGGAAACTTTTACGTTTTTGATACCAAACTTCAATTCCGTATGCCTTTTTCAATTTTTTTGCAAATTTTTTCCCTAGGTATATAGAATTGCATTTCAGATCGATTTAGCAACATTTATAACCTATATATATATATATATATATATATTTATCAAGATATATATATTTTTTTTAATCTTTATCTTGTTATCTTTATCTTTATTCAATGTGTGGCACAAATTGAAATATACAGAAAAAGAATCAAAAATATGATGAACAAGTTACCTTCATCAATCTTATTCATCATATTTTTGCACATGTTGGTCAACTTTTAAAAATAAAGTGAGTTGATTAGTGATTTCTTGTGCATGCCAACAACTTTTAAAAATTGCAAAGTCTTTTCAATTTGTGCCACGAGTTGTATTCATTTCCAGAATGTACATAGATTATTCGAAACACGTAATTGAGATTATGCAATTTTTTAGACTTAAAAAATAAAATCTGAAACAGAAATATTTCTAAAAAAATATTACATTTCAAAGACGGGGTTACATTTTTGAAAAATAGAGAAATATTTGAATACGCTTCCTATTTTTTAAATCCTCCAAGTTCGTTCCTTATTCTTATTTAATACGTTTATGTATATCTGTCCCATGAAAAAATGTCAAAATTCTCCCGCAGATTGTAGTCTGAACACTTCATTTTTTGTATCAAGCCCCCTTTTGCACCTAAAAAATTTTTTCTTTCTATAAAATCTACCCATTTGTTTTTGTAGCTTCTGAGAAACCAATTATCTACAACGCACTTATGTATATTTATATTTATCCAAAGGACGTCTGGAATTACATTTGGCAAATGCTTTAAATAATTATGCGTTTAAAACAGCGTGCTTCATTTTAGATTTTACATCATTTGCAGACGAAGTTTGATCACCTTTTCAATAAAAAAATTCTTCAAAACCATGTAATTTTCAAAGTTATTTTTGTGCCAATTTAAAGATTAAAGACCCCTTTCTATTTTGCTTTGTAACTGGTCATTCGTCTCATTTTCCAACTGATTTTTCATCATTGACATTCAAATTGAAAATCAGGTGTTTTGTTAGACTTTGTAATTACAAGTTCCGTTTTCTATTATTATTTCCAATAATAATTAAATTTTTCAACCTGCTAAGAAAAACTTGAATGGCTTTTTCAGAATGAGTTTTGGATTTTCTGAAATTCGACAGATTTGAAAATCCAGGTCGTTAATATTGACATCTAAAAATAAAAACGATTTTCAATTTTAAAAATTTACTGTTTCAAAATTTTTAAAAGAAAAACATGGGATATTTTTGGTAATTTTGAAGGATAAAAAAATATATTTTTTTTAAATATTGTTTTCCGTCTTTTTTTCAAGATCAAAATCCGAAATTTTGCAAAAAAAAATTATCGATCTTTAAAGAGCTGTAACTTGGCTCATACTCCATTTCACTGGATAAAACTTTGAGGTTATCATAAACAAACCATTCTTAGTTCATGCGCGTTGAATTTATTGAAACAAACCAGCCAAAATTTAGCGAATTGGTTGAAATTTTTAGAAAATGCAATTTTTTATTGTTATTATCAAGCTGATTTTTCTTGGCAGCTCGTTTTTGCGCGCGCTACGGATAAAATTGAAATTTTGCAAAAAATTTGCCGAACTTTGAAGAGCTGTAACATGGCTCAAGCTCAATATCGTTGGGCAAAACTCTTAGGCTATCATATTGAAACAATTCTTAGTTTATTTGTCAATTTTCAGCAAATTTGGTTGAAATTTATGGAAAGTCATAAAAATGGTTTTCAATTTTAAAAATTTACTGTTTCAAAATTTTTTAAACAAAATTTCAATGGAGATTTTTGGTAATGTTGAAGGATAAAAATATTATTAAAAAATGGGTTTTTTTCAGCACATTTTGTTGAAATTTATTGAAATTGATCCTTTTTTAATGTTAGGCTGTTTTTTTCAATAATTTTCAACCAAATTTGCTGAAATTTGGCACATAAACTAAGAATGGTTTCTTTATGGTAACCTCAAAGTTATATCCAGCGATATTGAGTTTGAGCCAAGTTCCAGCTCTTCAAAGTTTGACGATTTTTTTTGCAAATTTTTTTTTTCAGATTTTGAGCTTGAAAGCAAGACGGAAATTTTTATTTTTAATCTTCGAAATTACCAAAAATTTCCACAAATTTTTTTTCTTTAAAAAATTTTGAAACAGTTAATTTTTAATTTTCCAAAAGACATGCTGAAAAAACAAATTCAAGTTTAGGTGGTTGAAAAATTCCATAATTACAGATATTTAATACCAGTTTTGGCATTTTTGGCCGGGATATTTGCTCGAAAAATTCTAAGATTGACCAAAATATCAAGTCTTGTTTTCAAAACCTGACCCATATTTTACAACTTATACCTGGTCATTTAAAAACTGCAAATTCCGTCATTTTCTGAAAATTACATGTTATGTTATACGTTATAATTTGGATATCCCTCAAACTTCCAAGAATTTGAAGGTCAGAGTATGATTTAGAATACGAACTTGGATCAGATTTTTTCCCTTTTCTCGATTTTTTGATAAACGCTGAAATCCCTTTTCCGATCTTTGTCTGAGAATTGTTCTTTTGATCTGAAAAAAGTAGGAACTCGTGCGTAATTACTTCCATATCAAATTTGCTATTTTCTAGACTTTCTGTAATCAAATTGTAGAAACGTGGTAGCTACTTTTTCTGTTAACATTTAACACGCATTGTCCGAAATGTTCGAAAAACCGATGTCACAATAAAAAAAATTTTGCTTCCGATTTGGATAATATTTCATATATAAGTTGTATATGGGCCCAGGATCAATTCCGAAAAATTTTGACAGGCTCCGCCCACTTTTGCAAGTGCGGCAAAGAGGAAATTTTGAAATTCTAACTTTTTTCTCCGTGGATAGAAATGAAAAATTCAAAAAGAATATGAAAGAACATTTGATACTAATCATTTTTTCTTGTGATATCAAAGTTCTAACTCATAGGCTTCATGGTGAAAATTTCAATTTTTTCATGAAAAAATGTATTTTTTCGAGTTTTGACCATGTCACATTAACTATGGCAAGGCTAGTTTTTGCATTTTTGAAATCTACGAGTCAAAATACGTCTGATAGGTGACATTTCGTAACCAATTTCAATGCGCTCTGAAATGTTTTCGACCGCCAAACATGACGAACCCGACCCCTACGCAAAACAGACGTTGCCATATCGCTAGTAATCTTTATAATATCATCAGTAGCAACACAAATTATGTTAGCTAGTGGTTTATAATTAAAAAATTGATAGTAAGTTGTTTTCTCGATGCTGAATTTTTCAAGAAAAATCGAAAAAACAGTGATTTTTACAATTTTTGGCTACTTGGCAAATATCGTTAGTCTTCTGTAAAATTTCGCCCTTAAGCTTGCTGAAACATTGAAAACAACTCAATTCAGAATAGATCTTTTATGCGTGATGTAAACTAGATGTATAGTCTGCCATCAAACATCTCAAAATCAAACATAGAAAAATGGCAAAATTTTACACTTTACAGGGTTTTTTCACTAGGAGTGTTCTGCAGAATTTCGACGGATTATTCATTGGAACCTATTTTATATTAGTAGCTGTATTTTTATTATTAAGCTGTAAAAATTTTCCGACCGAACAGTACCGCAATACTGAGATATGCCCGCTCGAACAGTGACATCTCAAAACCGCAAACTAGAAAAAAAGTCAAAGTTTGACTCTTCATAACTTTCGAATTAGTAGACTAATTTGCTTGTTCTATAGCTTGTTCGACAAGAAAAATAGTTTTCTTTATTTTAATCAAAATATAATTTAAAAAATTCTATTAAAATGTATATAAAATTGGATATAGATGTCAAAACACTTTGTTAAAATAATTTTTCAGTCGTTAGGATTTTTAGATAAAGCGAGCTCGAAAACCTATGAATATAACTAAAATTTTATTGGTACCGCCTGAGATATAAAATAAACAGAGCAAAAAATCATGCTAACCGCTGTCTTTCAAACTAATTCAGAGCTATGATTTTGAGTCCGTTGAAATTCTATTGAAACATCATGTATAGAATATTATTAAAGCATATTTTCATTGTGCGTTTTAATTCAATTATTTAAGCACAAAAAACTGTTACATCTATGTGTGAAACTGTTGCAGAGCACATTGCTCCGAATAATTTTGAAAGACAGCGGTTAGCATGCTATTTTGCTCTGTTTCTTTTATATCTTAGGGCTACCAATATAGTTTTAGTCATATTCATAGGTTTTCGAGCTCGCTTTATCTAAAAATCCTATAATAACGACTGAAAAATTATTTTAACAAAGTGTTTTGCCATCTACATCCAATTTTATATACATTTTAGTAGAATGTTTTAAATTATATTTTGATTAAAATAAAGAAAACTATTTTTCTTATCGAATAAGCTATAGAACAAGCAAAATAGTCTACTAATTCGAAAGTTATGAAGAGTCAAACTTTGACTTTTTTTTTCTAGTTTGCGGTTTTGAGATGTCACTGTTCGAGCGGGCATATCTAAGTATTGCGGTACTGTTCGGTCGGAAAATTTTTACAGCTTAATAATAAAAATACAGCTACTAATATAAAATAGGTTCCAATGAATAATCCGTCGAAATTCTGCAGAACACTATTAGTGAAAAAACCCTGTAAAGTGTCAAATTTTGGCATTTTTCTATGTTTTATTTTGAGATGTTTAATGGCAGATTATACATCTAGTTTACATCGCGAATTAAAGATCTATTATGAATTGAGTTGTTTTTAAAGTTTCAGCAAGATTAAGGGCGAAATTTTATAGAAACCTAACGATATTTGCCAAATTGCCAAAAATTTTCAAAAATCACTGTTTTTTCGATTTTTCCTCAGAAATTCAGCATCGAGGAAACAATTTACTATCAATTTTATAAATATAAACAATTATCTAACATTATTTGTTGCTACTGCTGAAATTACAAAGATTACTCTCGATATGGCAAAGTCTGTTTTGCGTTGTGGTCGGGTTCGTCATGTTTGGCGGTCGAAAACATTTCAGAGCGCATTGAAATTGGTTACGAAATGTCACCTATCAGACGTATTTTGACTCGTAGATTTCAAAAATGCAAAAACTAGCCTTGCCATAGTTAATGTGACATGGTCAAAACTCGAAAAAATACATTTTTTCATGAAAAAATTGAAATTTTCACCATGAAGCCTATGAGTTAGAACTTTGATATCACAAGAAAAAATGATCAGTATCAAATGTTCTTTCATATTCTTTTTGAATTTTTCATTTCTATCCACGGAGAAAAAAGTTAGAATTTCAAAATTTCCACTGTGCCGCACTTGCAAAAGTGGGCGGAGCCTGTCAAAATTTTTCGGAATTGATCCTGGACCCATATACAACTTATATATGAAATATTATCCAAATCAGAAGCAAAAATTTTTTTATTGTGACATCGCCTCCTCTAGTTGTTCGACCTTCTCAGATAATGCGTGTTAATTCTTTTGCAATTTTCTTCTGTGTTTTGAGCTCACTTCTGAGCTCAACAGAGCTGAGCTCAAAATGAAAAAAATTACTGTTTCCAGTTACAATAATTAAAGAAAATTTCCTTTTCGAGTACTCAAACGCATCAATTCTTCCAACGAAAAATTTTACTGTTTCACAGCCCTTTAATTAATTAATTGGTTTTTATTCATTTTAAATAAAATATCTTACTTTTGTTTATTTTTCCAGGGGTAAAAAATCGAAAGTAACATAAATCTCAATTTCTAGACCAAATGGATCCAGGATGCCAAATAATGGCCGAATTATCATCATCAATATTTCTTCGAATAATTCTAATATATTCCCTAATTTCATGTCTGATAGCATTTCCATTGGTTTTATGGACAACTTACAAAATTTGGTTCACAAAATCTTGTGAATTGTTTCATATTAATATTCTTATTATTATACAAGTACATTTTACCGGATTTTTGATACATTGTTTTGGAAGGTGGGTTGCATTCTAAGGCTGAACATTTCTGAATGTTTAAAAATCTTTCTGAAAGACTTATTGTAGATCTGTTAAAATATCGATAAGAACTAAACTATGAATTACGATATCAGTAAATATTAAAATACCGATTTTTAAAACATATTTTTGAAACTGTTAATATTTTTTGAAAAATAACTATTTTTGAGATTCGTATTGTTTGAAAATTGGTTCTCAGTGATTTCAGGGTAGGTGCCAAATCGATAGAAAATCGATTCGGAGAAATTGTGATTCCTTTTTTTTTTTTAATTGAAAAATCTGTAAAAAACCACGGTTTCAATTTTTTTTACTTACTGAAATAATCCTACTTCGCAAAATATTTTAAAATACAACATTAGTAAGTTTTTAATAAATTGCAAAACTGTAGAAATTTAAAGACAATCAACTTTTCAAAAAATTTTCTTTATACATACATATGTGCCAGAGCTTTGAAATATGAATATTCTGAAAGTCCGCGATAATTATCACAGTAAAATCCTACTGAACTAGATATTCCTGTTCTTGCGGTAAAATTAGATGGAGCAATTTAGAAGCAATATTCACATTTTTTCCAAAATTTATGAAACAGCAATTTTCATAAAAATTTGCAGTTTTTCCCAAACAACTTGCTGTTTTTTTTTTGTTGAAAAAGTAACACAAAACCCATTTCTCACTTTTACGTATTATTTTTAAATATTAAAAAAGATGTTTGTCAAAAATTTAAAAGGGATTCTAGGCCAAAATATCCTTTGGCGTGTGTTCACATATTCAATCGATTTTTCTCCATATCTCCGATTTTAAGGTTTTTTGTTATATGTCTCGTGCCACAAGAATGAATAGAAGAAGCAAAATCGATACGTTTTGAATTTGTTGAAAGTTGAAAAAGTGAATTTTAAAAATCAAAATTTGAAATTTCCATTTTCTGAAATTTTTTATTCAAAATTAATAATTTTTTAAATTTAAAATCAAAATTAAACTGCCCAAATATTTTTTTTCAACGTTTTTTTCTATACGATATAACAAGAAAAAATAACCATAATCAAATGTTTTTGATTTTTTGAAACAGAAAATTTGCGAATATTCCTAAAATCTAGTTTTTTGAGTTTCTGGAGTTTTGCACAATTTTAAATAGCAATTTTCTAATTTTTTAAAATTCAAAATCAATATTTTTTGAAGGAGGGCTTTACGGAGATAATAAATGTACCTCACAAGGGAAGTGCGCGAAGTCACCATCGCCAATCGAGTTGAGACCTATACCATTCGATAGAGCTTTAAAGCTAGGTCTAGAATCCGTTTTAAAAGTCTGCCGGTTCGACCTGTGAGCCGGTGAAACATGGGTTCAAAGTTCCTTGAAAAAGAGGTGAGTATATAAGCGCACCTGAACCCTCCTACCCCATGTGGCTGCGTGGTCAAGTGGGTTAAGCACTTGCCTGTGAAAATATTTTCCAAAAGTTCGATTCCAACCGGTTGGTAATTGTTTTGCATACTTTTTTCTTTTTGTTTAAAAACGTTTTAATAAAATAATTTTGAATAAAATAGTAATATAAGGATTTTGATTATTGACAACGGTGAACATTTACAAATTACCAAAATTAAAATTGACAAATGAATAACGATGAAAAATGATTAAAATGGGCAAACTTGTAAATTGTTTTATTAATACGTTTTTAAACAAAAAAACAAAAAGAAAAAAGTATGCAAAACAATTACCAACCGGTTGGAATCGAACTTTTGGAAAATATTTTCACAGGCAAGTGCATGGTGACTTCGCGCACTTCCCTTGTCAAATGAAAATAGACTTCATGCTCATTCCAAATCTGTTTTTAACATTTTCTAAAACCACATAGAAGCTTATATTTGTCCTTTTTTTTAAATGTTTTTCCTCTTAATTTATGGTTGTTTCATTTTTTTTGGGTTTTTCATGCCTGTGGACTAATTTTCGCCTTTGAACACGTTTTCTAGGCCATTGTTTTGAAGCTCATTTTCTCGGCTTCTAGGTGGTTTTAGAAAATTTAAAAAACAGATTTGGAATCCGCATGAAGTCTATTTTCATCCCAGATGCATTTATTAGCTCCGTAAAGTCCTCCTTTTAATAAAAAAAATTCAAATAAAAAAATTCCGTAATTCTAGTCCTTTAGAATCGTCCTCCACTCCCTTGACCTCTACAACTATTCCCTCGACAATCCATGTGACATGCTTCCTGAATATTGGAGATGTATATTATTCCGCTTTTTCTACGTGGGTGGTCAATGGTTAACATCCGCAACAGTTGTTCCATTGGTTATCGAAAGACTTATTGCTACTTGGAAAAGTGATCGTTATGAAAATCATTGTCTACACTTTGGTATTCTTATGATGTTTTTGCAGGTAGTGTGACAAAAATATAAAAGTTGAGAGTTTTGAAAACAATTTTCCAGGTTTTTATGATTTCTGTTCCAGTCGCTATTTATGCAGTAGCACATCTAAAAAATCAAGTACCGATGCCTTATTGTGCGGTAAGCGGGGGAGGATCCGTGAAAATTTTAATTTTTTTTCTATCTTCAGCTCGTTCACACCGACAGATCTGTGAACCTTGGTCAATTCATAAACATACTTATAATGATTTCACAAATAATTTCAAGAATAATTTTCCACTATCTATTCAAATGGAATCAGAATCAAAGAATTGCCAAGCTATCCACAAGCACCCTTTCCAATCGATATCAGCTAGAGGAGAATCTAAAATCCATGCAAAATTTGAAGGTTTTCGCCAATTTAACCTCCGGGTATTTTATAATACAAGCGGCGATTTTCATGGGAATCTTAAGTTTTGATAAGGATATGGAGAGACCCGAATATTTCGCTTTAATTGAGCGTAAGTGCTGAAAGAAAAATCGTGCTTTGATATAATGTAGTTTTCAGTGAATGGTAGTAGCCCTATATTTGCAATTCTTACAGTTTTGATACTAATTAAGATGGTACACAAGGTATTTGAAAAATGCCGAAGAAAATTTCTTAATTTTGATTTCAGAACAAAAAAAGCGTTAGATCATCTTTGGATTTCCATGTTAATGCTGATTCAACTGCCTATTTTGATCAATTTAAGAAAAGTATAAGCTGAATGAAATACGATTTCATTTTTAAAATTTTATTTCAATGAAATAAAATTTCATTTTTCACATTATAAAGACCTTTTTAAATTAAAGCTCAAAATTTTAAACCTATTTTAAAAATTCACCTTTTTGAGACTAACATCATTAGGTTATCAGAATAAAATTGTATTCTTTGGTCTGGTATTTAGATTCGTTGAAAAACGGATCCAACATGTCAAGTTCTTCGAATAATTCTAATATATTCTCTAATGTCATGTCTGATAGCATTTCCATTGGTTTTATGGACAACTTATAAAATGTGGTTCACGAAATCTTGTGAATTGTTTCATATTAATATTCTTATTGTTATACAAGTACATTTTACCGGATTTTTGGCGCATTGTCTTGGGAGGTGGGTTGGATTTTTAGGACCGAAGATTTCTGCATTTTTAAAAATGGTTCTGAAAGATTTAAAACGGCTTAAATATCGATACTTGTCCATTGTTTATGAATGACGAGTTCAGAAAAATTAGAAATCATTGCCATTCTCTAAGAAAAACATTTTTTAATGTAAATATAATTTTTAAAACCTACTGTAGTTCGAAAAACAAGAATTTAGTGACCTAGAATTTTTTTAAACGTTTTTTAAAACACTTTTTAAATAAATATAAATAAAACACACTTACCTTTAAATGAGATCACTTTAATTTATTTTAAAAATCAAATAAAACCTAAAAATTGTGCGAGTTATAGAGAAAACCATTTTTTTAAAAAATAGATGTATTTCATTTTAATGTACAGGGTGTTCAATAAATACTGCAGGAAGAATGTCCCATTGTGGTACAATGAAAAATTAATTTTTTTACGAGTATTTCATTGATTTCAATTCCCTGATATTATTTCTCATTAATTTCAAAGTTTCATGTGATTAGGACGTTTTTTAGAGAAATGGTGAAGGAAAAACCGGACCCAATTTGATGTTCGCCTGCTCGCAGCTCGCTAGTTTAGTGTTCGTTCATATTGGCAGCTTCATATTTTTTAGTTCTGATCCAAAAACTATTCAGCAACTTTATATTTACATTTTGAAAACCTTTTGGAGCTGATAAACGTGTAGTAATAAATTTTAGCTATTTTTGATCATCCGCTACTATCTGTTTTTGGATATCGTATGAAAAACTGTAAAATTTGCACTTTTTTGTTGGAAAAACAGTCAAAATAGAGAATTATCAAGAATCATTTTATTTATTTTGTCGTTGACACTTAACTACATTTCATACTGAAATATTAGAGTTCTGGATTCAGATTAGCTCATTTTATGCAAAATTGTTCAATTTTTGTTGAATCCAAAACTGAAAAAATAAAAAGTAGGTCTCCCAAACTCTGCCTGTAAAAAAAATACTGTACGGTTTTCAAACTTTTAAGTTTATTATATGTTTGAGGTAAAACTCGAACTTTCATTCCACCAATTTTCAGTTTCTTAGGAAAACTGGGTGCTCAGAAATGCTGAAAAATGTAAACTGAAACCAGCGAGCAAAGACGGTTTGAACTCCGTCACAATACTAGGCTCCGGTTCAAATACAAATGCAAGGAGTAGGAAACTTCTTAATGAATTGTGTAAAAATATATTTTTACTTAATTTATTCCGAGTTTGAGAGAGTTTCGTCTCGTAGTTTTGTAAATATCTATGTCTGAAGCATGCTGCAGTATTTATTGAACACCCTGTAAAAAAGATGTAAAATATAGGTTTCTCAAATAAAGTCGGAATTTTTATTGCTTGAAAATTAGTTAATAATTAATACACTTAACTTTAAAAAAATTGGTGGGTTGGATTTTTAAGACCGAAAATTTCTGAATATTTAAAATATCGATAACGGTTTATTGCAATTGAATCAGTAAATATCGAAAAACGAATTTAAAAAACATAATTTTGAAACAGAACATTTTTTGAAAAAAAACTAACTAGTTCGTTTTATTTGAAAATTTGTTTTTCATTCAAATTTGAATTAATTGCGATTTTCTTATAAAATTAATTTTTGAGAACTGAAACAGTAATTTTAGGAATTTTTTATTCTTATTCTTAGCATATATCGGAACAATTATTAAGATTTTTTAAAAGTTAAAATTATATCACATAATTTAAATATAATTTTTAAAAACCTATTGTAGCGCTTTTCTGAAAAATTTAAAATTCTGAGATGATAACATAAATAGATTAATATAGATTTGTTTATTTAATTCAAGGCCTGAAACTGTAATTTTTATTGAAAATTTAAAAAAAAAATGTATGGTAATACACCCGAAAAACGAAGAAATTTCTTATTTTTTTTAAAGACACGGTGTTCTGTAAAAACACTGCATTTTTCTACTTCCCATGGGATATGTATGCATATGTGTGTTTGTGCGCTCTATTGGAAGGAAGGTTGATGTGATTTTTTGGTGCTGAAAAAATGAGATGATTTTATGTTAGAACGGTGTCCCTTAAATGAATTCTCAAAAAATCATCTCCAGTTATTAATTGATAGTATGAAACAGTAATTTTTCGAAAATTCGGATTGAAAAGTTGGATATTTGAAATTTGAAAACAATCGGATATTTTAAAATTTGACAGTTTAAAATTTTTCAGAAAAATAAAAAAACTGTTTTTTCAAGTCGATATCACTGCGAAGTTTCTGATTTTGATTTTTTTGAGTAATGTGGGTTGGAATTTTTATTACTTGAAAATTAATTAATAACATAACAGGTGGTGTTGACGTTTTTCTACTAAGAATCCAGAAAAATTGAAAAATCTGCAAAAATTACTGTTTCAAATTTTTCAGAAAAATTAAAAAATTGTTTTCTCAAGTCGATATTAACTACGTCGGGTTTATGATTCGCTTGCTGTTTTCAGCATAATATAATAAATTTTCCAATTTTCAGAAATAATACACGTTTTCAGCAAAACAATTCAAAAGTTGTTATTAAGCCCGTAAGTAGTATTTGTGAGTCTGAAATCTAAGCGAATCTAAAAAACAATTTTCAGAAATAATACACGTTTTCAGCAAAAAAAGGAAATATGGAAATTTTAGAACAGTTTGCAGATTTTATAAAATTGTAAACTCCTTAAAGACAACGTCCAACTCAAGACAAATGTCATTTTCAAGGTTTGATTCTCTAGTAAAGAAAAATTTTTTTTGTGAAATTATAAAATGTTTTCAGAACGAAACAACTGTTCGTGATTCTTTAATTTTTCTTATTTGGAACAAAGCCTAATGTTTATTTTGATCAGCTCAAGAAAAACATAAGAAATACATTTCGAAAAAAAAGCAGAAAAACATAATTAAGTCTAGTGAAAGCTGGAAGCTCTCAGAAAGAAACTACTAGACAAAAGTTGTTTTTTTCCCCTAATTAACTTGGAAAAAGAAACAAATATATTTTTCCGCCTAAACTTGATCGATTGATTTCCCGCCTCCCCCCAAATAACCAAAATGGACGCCAATTGTCAAATAATGTCTGATTTATCAACATCATTATTTCTTCGAATAGTTCTTATATATACTCTAATTTCATGTCTGATAGCATTTCCATTGGTTTTATGGACAACTTATAAAATTTGGTTCACGAAATCTTGTGAATTGTTTCATATTAATATTCTTATTATTATACAAGTACATTTTACCGGATTTTTGGCGCATTGTGTTGGAAGGTGGGTTGCATTTCTAGGGCTGAAAATTTCTGAATTTTTAAAAATTCGGAAAGATTTAGTCCGGCTAAAATATCGAAAAGGGCTCATTTTAAAAATATACAGTACTCCACATAAGGATAGGTTCACCGGTGAAAAGTTCGAAAAATCGCCAAATTTCAAATTTCGAAAAAATGCCCGATAACAAAAAGTAAGAATTTAGGAAGACTTAAAATATAATCAAAAGCGTTTTTGGAAAATATTGAAATTCAAGAAAAAGTTTGGATTTTTCTCATTTTTGGCTCTTCGGCAATCCACAAAAAGATAGGTTCACTACCAAAAAAACTTTTAAAAAAATGTTTTTCTTAACAAAATCGATTAATTTGGAAAATTAATAATCAATTTGGATACCATCTTGACGAATGAGCTGGAATCCATTGCTTGGTAGAGTGCATCAAGCAGGGTTTGGTCAATGGTGGGCCATGCTTCGATAATGGCCTTCTTGAGCTCCTTAACATCTCGATAAACTTTTCCACATCATACATCTTATGAACAATAACTCCCCAAACATTTTCGATGATGTTCAAATCAGGAGAACATGCAGGCCACTCGAAAACTTGAGCTCCACGACGTTCCAGATACGCTCCACGACGTTCCAGATACGAGATTGTCTTTTTGACACGATGGATCGGTGCTCCATCTTGCATAAAAATGTGACTACCGTTATGTTCTCAGATAATGTCTAATGCCATTCCTCCGTCCAATCCGCGGCAAGAACCACATTTTTATGTAAGATGGAATGGAACGTCGTGGAGCGTATCTGGAACATCGTGGAGCGTATCTGGAACGTCGTGGAGCGTATCTGGAACGTCGTGGAGCTCAAGTTTTGGAGTGGCCTTCCTGTTCTCCTGATTTGAACATCATCGAAAATGTTTGGGGAGTTATTGTTCAGAAGATTTATGCCGGTGGAAAAGTTTATCGAGATGTTAAGGAGCTCTAGAAAGCCATTATCGAAGCATGGCCCGCCATTGACCAAACCCTGCTTGCACTCTACCAAGCAATCGATTCCCGAATTTTTCACTAGTAGTGCATCGAAGCAATTAATGCTTTCATTCAATTTTCAGGATAGTTCTTCACTCCTTGGACCTCTACAACTATTCCCTCGACAATCCATGTGACATGATTCCGGAAATTTGGAGATGTTTATCCCTCCGCTTTTTGTACATGTTCACCCAATTTCTAACAGCCGCTACAGTTGCCATATTGGCCATCGAACGACTCATTGCTACTTGGATAAGTGATCGTTATGAAAACCGCTGCTTTCATTTTGGTTTTCTTCTGTCCTTTTTTCAAGTAGCAATTTTGAAATTTAGTAATTCTAACATTTTTTAGCTACTTTCAGGTCGTTATCGCATCTATCCCAGTTGTTATCTATTTCCCAAAACATATCGGAAATCAAACAATTATGTATTATTGTGTGGTAAGAAGCTCAGAACTCTCTCTCAAAATTCGAAATGAATTTCAGCTCGTCAACACCGCTGAAACTTTGTTCATTGGCCGATTAATGCATATAATTACAATTTTGCTCCAAATTTCTTCTCGAATTTTGTTCCATTTCTTATTCAAATTGAACAAAAACCAGCGAACTTCCAAGTTTTCATCCAGCACTTTATCCAATCGATATCAGCTTGAGGAGAACCTAAAATCGATGAAAAATCTGAAAGCTTTTGCCAATTTAACCTCCGTGTATTTTCTGCTACAAGCAGTCGGTTTTATATCAATTTTAAATTTTGGAACTGGTTTGGAAAGACCATCTTTTTATGCACTTATTGAATGTAAAAAATTATTTTATCTGAAAGTGTGGGACAATAATTGAAACATTTTTTCAGTAGACGGAAGTTTACCACTTTTTGCGATTGTTTCCATATTATCAATGATAAAAATGATACAAAAGGTGGGCGGGGCTTAAATTTCAAAATTTCAGATAATTACCAATATTTTCAGAACAAAAAAAGTGTCCGAAATTCGTTGAGATTTCATATTGAAGCCACTCCAAATGTGTACTTTGATCAGTTTCGAAAAACTTTAAGTTAAACCATATTTGAAACCAATGTAAGTTATTACCTTCCACTTCTTGGGGAGCTCCCGTTTTTATCAATTCCGGGAGAATTCGTGAAATTCCCTCTCTCCAGAGAAGAGATGATTTAAGCCTATAACTGAAGTGACGCTAAAAAGAAAAACAACAACTAGCTCTTCTGAAAACACAATTTCCAGTTGGAGAAATAAATTATTTTGTACTCTTCTTAATTCTTTTTTTTGTAAATAATATGCCAGTTCTTCGTATTTTGAGTTTTTGGTATAAAATGCATTTCTTAGCGTTCTTTCATGACCATTTTCTCCAGAGCATTTTCAGTTGTCTCAAACGTAATAAACTTTGGTTTGCATTTTCATGGCAAACATCTTTAAAGGAGGACTTTGCGGAAATAATTAATGCATCTTGGATGAAAATAGACTTCATTCTGATTCCAAATCTGTTTTTAAAATTTTCTAAAACCACCTAGAAGCCGATAAAATGAGATTCAAAACAATGGCCTAGAAAAAGTGGCCACCGACGAAAACTAGTCCGCCGGCATGGAAAATCCAAAGAAAAACATAAAAAAGGACAAATATAAGCATTCTACATAAGTATTTATTAACGAAACCCGAAAAAAGCTCATAGGAAAAAGTTCGGTCATGTGGACACTTTTTCTAGGCCATTCTTTAGAGGCTCATTTTCTCGGCTTCTAGGTGGTTTTAGAGCATTTTAAAAACAGATTTGGAATGAGAATGAAGTCTATTTTCATTTAAAATACATTTAATATATCCGTAAAGTCCTTCTTTAAAAGTTAGAGGTTTTTGAACCCAGCCGCAAATGAGATAAATCTTGCTGGTGGATTCAATTATCTGAGCAGCAAAAGTGTATATAATAACGTCACATAAGACTTATGATTCATTATGAACACAAATTATTCCCAGACAAAATATGATTAGAAAAAGACAAATACATTTTTGCTTGCTTTATATTATAATAATCAAAAATCTGACTGAGTTCAGTGAGTCGAGAGAACTTCCACTTTTATTGTTAGCATGCTAATTTCCGTCAGTTTTAGACCTCACTCTAGAAAAAATAAAGAAATCTTTACTTTTTTCTCACAATCAGATTTTTTTCAATATATGCAAAATGTTTTTAAATCTAAATTTTTATTGTTTCACATTTTTCTCAAACTTTGGGCATCTTCATGCGATTTCATTGCCCCGCCATCTGCCTTCTAAATTCCAGATTCCAATCCAAAATGGATCCAAAGTGTCAAATAATGTCTGATTTATCATCATCAATATTTCTTCGAGTAATTCTAATATATTCTCTAATTTCATGTCTGATAGCATTTCCATTGGTTTTATGGACAACTTATAAAATTTGGTTCACGAAATCTTGTGAATTGTTTCATATTAATATTCTTATTATTATACAAGTACATTTTACCGGATTTTTGGTGCATTGTTTTGGAAGGTTGGTTGCATTTTTAGAGCTGAAAATGTCCTGGAAAATTTAGATCGGCTAAAATATCGATAAGGGTTCATTTTTTGTGATCGAGCATGTAAATATTGAACATTACCAATTTAAAAAATAATTTTGAAACAGTTAAAATTTAAAAAAAACTAACTATTTTCGAAATTTGTAATATTTGAATATTGGTTTCGTTCGATCTTAATAAGCATATTTTGCTAGAAAATTTTTTAGAGAACTGAAACAGTAATTTTAAGAGAATTTTGATTTAAATGGTAGTCATTCGGAACACTTATTTTGATTTAAAAAGTTAAATTTATATCTTAAAATGTAACTATTTTTTTAAATCGCATTTTTAGAAAATTGGTTTCGTTCGAATTTCAGAAGTTAGTAATTCTTAACTAATTGCTATTTTCGTAGAAAATTAAATTGTTTGAGAAATGAAACAGTAATTTTAAGAGAATGTTTTTTTTAAATGATAGTGATTTTTAAAGTGTCTCGGAATCTATATTTTAATTTAAAAAGTCAATCCCAAAATGTACGTATAATTTTTTAAAAGTGTTGCTGTTCGAAAAGCACGATTCTAGTGCACTAGAATTTTTTTGAACGTTCTTATACACTTTTTTAAAAATATAAACCTAAAGTGCATTTTTCTTTTAATGGAATCACATCTAGTTTATTTTTTAAAAATCACATAAAAAGTATGCAAATTTCAAAAAAACCTGTTTAAAAAAATGAGAATATTCACAAATTTTGAAGCAAGTAGAATATTAAAATCAATAATTTTAAAAAATAAACTTTTGAAACTGATTTTGTGAAATTTCAACAATAAGAAGAAATTTTTAATTTCATAAATTTTATTTTCTGAAAATTTTAAAAAAAAAGAGTTTTAGGATCCGATTCTCAGCTAAACATTTTTTTAAAATATTTAATTTCAGATTTTTGAAAAAAAAACAGAAAAAATTTTCCGAAAATTTTATTGATTTTTACGAATGAATCTAAAATTTTAATTTCTTTCCAAGTTTAAAAAAAATGCTGTAAAATAGAAGACAGACTCAAAATTTTGAATTTATGCCAATTTATTTTTTTTTGAAACCGAAAATTTTTAACTTTTAGTCATAAATAAATTCCAGAAATTTATAGATACACTTTAAAAAAGAGAAAACAATTCTTAAAAATAATTAATTTTTCTAGTGTGAAAATCCTAGCTAATCATTTAATTTTTAATTTTTAGATTTCCAAATGTATCTTCTGGAATTTTCTGAAAGCTTCGAGAATTTTCTAGAGCATTCTAGAATTTTTTGGAAGCTTCTGGAATTTTCTGGAGCCTTCTAGAATTTTCTGGAAGTTTCTAGAATTTTCTGGAAGCTTCGAGAATTTTCTAGAGCATTCTAGAATTTTTTGGAAGCTTCTGGAATTTTCTGGAAGTTTCTAGAATTTTGTCCTGGCCTATCCACGGACGCAAATAGGCCTGTCTAACATGGTGTCAGTATCTGTGGTAGAATGCTTGAATACTTATAGATCTTTGTATTGAATAAAGATTTATTGTTTCTTTCGAATGAAACGGGTAATGATTGGGGAAGGGTCGATCAGAATTTAGAATATATAGTGTTTCGGCAGTAATAGCGGAAGCGTGGACGTTCGGGTCCAAAATGGTCGGATGCGGCTGCGTTTCAGCTTGTCTCTTCAGCGTCGTCGTCGTCGTCTCTTCCTCGAGTCCTTGTCTACACTATAGTGTTCGTAGCTTGAGTGGCCTAAATTATAACGGGGAAGCAACAGCGGCGGGCGCGTTGCGGTCGGGCGGAGCGGCTGAACCACCTGCACATCACGCAACACGCGCGCATTCAAACTAAGAAACAGTACCTTATACTTTGCCAATAATCCTAAATCATGGCCGCCAACGGCCATGACACTCCCGCCAGCGCGACGACGAAGACAGAATGTAATGTTGAACTTCTTGGCGCGTGTTAAACTTGGATGGCGGATGATGAGTTCAATTTGATGTCCATCCTTGTTGTCGATTCGTCCTTGATGTTGTTCCATCCTTGATCTTGATCCTTGAAGATGTTGTTGATCCTGGTACTGCTCCGATGTCCCCTCTTGTGATATAAGTCTGAATGTTCTGAAAAAAAATTGACCGGAATCGGACGTTCGAGTCCAGATCGAAGTTTGACTGTTTTGTCTTGCCGTTTTATTCGGTTTGAAATATGGCTCGATTGGCACCAATTCAAAATTTGTAGTGAAAAAAACCGTTTATTTGAGTATTTTGTAAATTTGACCGACTGTTTTATGATTTCTGAGGAATTTATGGTTATAGAAACCAGTACGATGAATTGGCTGATTAAAAATGTCCGAAATGTAAAATTATCTGAATTGTGTGATGTAAATGATAACTGCGAATAGTGTTTTAGTGCGGTTGACGAGTACTAGATCAATGGGCTTCTTCCGAAGCCTCATCATAGTTTATCGGTTTTTTACATAGTCTCGGAATACTTTGCCTGATTTCAGATGCTGGCTCGATGTTCTTTATTTTTTCCACCGAGACGTCTGTACAAGCTTCGATTTCTAGAGGAATGAGCTGGTCGACGGACCGTTTTAGGATGTTCGAACCTTGTCGAATCGATGCTGATCTGATTTTTCCATCTTGACCTGGGTGCAGCTCCACGATGAGCGCCATTGGCCAACGATGTCTCGGAATGATTTCTGTTTTTACAATGACTAATTGTCCAATTTTTGGGGTGGTTGCCGTATATCTTCCTCTTCTATCTTTTGAGGTCGCGAGAGTCGTCAGATATAGTTTAGACCAATTATCCCACAGTTCTTCCAAGACGCCGTTTAGAGACGATATGTATCGGATGGCTGCCGCTTCTGTCGCCGTAGGATTATAACGCTCTTCAGGATCTTCGTTATCGAGCGGTGTGGCTGTACGAATGTTTGGGATGAGGAAATCGATCGGACGAATTGGAGTGATGGATTCGAAGTCTCCGTGCTGTTGTAATAACGGTCTATTATTCACGATGTTTTCGACTTCGCACAGTAAAGTTTCCATCTCTAATCTAGTGAATGTGGATTTTCTGAAGGATCGGAAAATCAGCTGTTTTACCAGCCCGACCACTCTTTCATAGATGCCTCCTTTCCACGGTGCAAGTGGTGTGATGTTTTCGTATTCAATGCGCTGTTCGGCCAAAAATGATATAAATTTTCCACCATTCGTCAGTGTGGCCAGATCGTTGTTGATCAGCTCCATTCCGAGCTTAAATGCCGGCGCATTATCCGATAATATGTATTGCGGGACACCCCGTCTTGAAAAGAATTTTTTCATGCTCAAGAAGAACTTTAATGTTGAATTGTCATCTACTAATTCGAGATGAACGGCCCTTGAAACTAGGCAGGTGATCAGCATAACCCAAACCTTCCTTTTAACCCCGTAATCTCGGATTTCGATGGGGCCGAAATAATCGAGGCCGCTGTGTTGAAAAGCCGGTGCTCGAACAACTCGATAAGCTGGTAGTGGAGGCAGATCCGGGTATTTAAAAGGCAGTCCATGTTCTTTGTTGCAAGGGACACATTTTCGGATGATTTGTCTTACTATAGTTCTGGCTTTTGGAATCCAAAATCTTTTTCGTAATTCAGCGATGGTATGTGTCGGGCCGATGTGGTGACATGTTCTATGAGCGTCATAGATCATCAACCGCGCGAGGGGATGGTGTGGAGAGATAAATATCGGTTCTTTTGTCTCCTCGGCCAATTCTGAATTATCTAGTCGCGGGGACAAAATGATCAGTCCGTCATTATTGAGCTTCGGGTGCAGACATCTAGGAATGTCTAGGCTTTCGGATGCTTCTAATTCTCGATAATGCTCGGAGATAAGTAGTCTATCTGCTAATTTGAATTTTTTCAGGAGGCATTTTTCGGATTCTGATATTTGAAATTTCGGGGATGGTCCCTTCTCGTTTGTGAATTTCTCGGCTGCTCGAAATTCTTGCATTGTTTTTCCTTCAAATTCCCAAGTTGGGGAAATTCTCCTCATTTGTTTGTTTACAAATTTCATCACGAAATACGTGATTCGTGATAATTTTTTCGCTGAATTGGTGACATGATACGGAATGAAGCTTTTTTCGCAGAACATTCTTGATTTTTGATATTCTTTATCTGGAAGCCTTTTGCTATTGTATTCCCGCGGGAATTCGTCAATAACTAAATTGTGAATTTTGCATTCAGCATATACTTCGCATAATAAATATTTCGGGATTTTTTCGAAATTGAGATTAAAATGTGGCCAATTTTCAGGTTCTTGAGATAGGAATGATGGTCCTTGAAACCATAAGCTACAACTCAATAAATCGTTGAGTCCCATGCCTCTGGTTGCAATATCGGATGGATTTTGCTTGGTCTCTACCCATAGAAATTTGATTTCGAATTGTTTGTCTCGTAGCGCCGTGATGTTGTTTTTGATGACTTTTACTCTGTTATTCGGAAAAGTTTGCAATACTACATCTGTATGAACCCAATGCAGGGCAACTTTACTGTCTGAGAAGAAGAAAATTTTATCAAATTTTCGGTCAAATTCGGAAGTGATCGTCACTGCCATGTTTGTTCCCATCAGAATAGCTAAAAGTTCCGATGTTGGTACTGTCAGCGTTTTCCGTGGCAAAATTCGACTTTTTGATTGTAGTAATTTGCACGTTGTGCTGCCGTCAGCGTACGTTGAGCGGATGTAAGCTGCTGCTGCGTATGTCGTTTTTGAGGCATCAGTGAAGATCAAAAGTTCGGATTTTTTCGTGTCTGCGTCGATTACGAGTCTATCGATTTCGAATTTATATGGATCGAAAGAATTCGCAAGCGTTGCCCACGGTACAACTAGTGATTCGGGGAGAGATTGATCCCATTTCCTCTGCATACTCCACAATTCTTGAATGAATATTTTTATTTTCACGATGATGGGTGAAAGAAGTCCTAGTGGATCGAATAAGCTAGCTAAGAAGGCTAGGATGCTTCGGAGTGTCGGATGAGATGGAGGAGTGGGAATCTTTACTGACAGTGTGTCTTTTAGTGGATCCCACATTAACCCTAGTATTTTTGTAGAGTTTTTCATCAATCTATCCTGCTCCGGTATTTTTTCGTCTATAGACGATACGTTGCTTTTGAATTCGCGAAGATTCATGTGCATGTTTTGAAAGATTTGTTTGGCCTCTTTGTAGAAGGTCTTTAATTCGTCGATTTTGTTTGTGCCAAGGATGACGTTATCAACATAGATATTTCGTAAGATCATATCATTCAACGGATGCGGATGCGTCGTCAATCCGTATTTCGTAGCGATGTTCAGTAAAAATGGGCTGCATGATAAGCCAAATGGTAACCTGTTGAAGCGTAACTGATGGATATTGTCCGGTGTCGGAGGTTTGCTGATGTCTTTTAACCATAAGAATCTTGTAACATCCTTAAATTTGTTTTGGATCCGAATTTGGTGAAATGCTTTCTCAACGTCGGAGCATTGTAAGTATTTATACTGCCGACATCTTAGCAAAATACCGGGGATGTTCCCGATCATGGAAGGGCCCGGGTGGAGGCAATCATTTAGACTCAATTCGCCCTTCATTTTACTGCTCCCATCGAGAACGATTCTTAGTTTTGTGGTATTTGAATCCTTCTTGACTACCACCTGGTGTGGGATAAAGAATTTCAATGAATCGGGACTGTTCAATTCGGATGGAGGAACGATTTCGATGATTCCCGATTCAAGCTGCGTTTGAATGATTTTTTCGTATTCTGACATAACTTCTGGATCATTGCTTAAATGTGAAAGCTGTGAAATAAGTCGTTTTTTCGCAACTGGAAAATTGTCTAACAGTTGACCTTCTTTACCGTTGAATGGTAAAGCCACTTTGATGTTACCGTCTTCAAACTTTGTGTTTTTTAGGAAGGCGCTGATGATTTCTTCATCAATGCTGTTTTCGTTTTTGACTAGTTCCGTGTCTTTAACTCCCAAAGTTTCCATTTCCCATAATTTTTGTATTAGATTTTCCGAACTATGATCTGGATACTTTGTGATTTCGAATTCGTCGTTTTCCAAGATTTCAGATTGCGCTAGAAATACGGATGCTTCGTACGTGCTGTCTTCGTATTGCGCTCCTGAGACAAATGGCCCCAGTTTGCACATTGTGATAGTTAAACCTGACGGTAACGTGGTGTCAACGGAATTGGAACATACTTGATGATATTGATCAATTCCAATTAATATATCTGGTACTACCGAATCATTCGTATCTAGATCCTCGATCAATGATTTCCATTGCGGATGATTAGCTAAAAGGTGAATTTCTGTTGGATTCAATGTAGGCAACGGAAGCCTGGTCAGCGTTTCCGGAATTGCCGACAATGACATATTGTGTAGAAGTCCATCTGTTGTCTGAACTCGTAATAAAGCTTCGGATGAATGTACTATTTTTGAGCCTGCGACTCCATTTATTTTCAATTTGCATTCGTTTCCCGTTTTCAGATTTAATTTTTTAACTAATGAGTTATGAATCAATGATTTGCTTGCTCCTGTGTCGATGAGACCCCAGGCGAAATGATTATTTTCCAGACGGAGACGAATTAGCATGAGAAACGTTTTTCTTGGCCCTCTGGAGAGCATTACATTTACCTCTTCAATGCGGTCTTCAGCATCAAGACTTGATCCGTGGCTGAGATGCGGATTTACTGTAGATTCTGTATTATCAAAGCTGATTTTTGATTCTGAGGTATTTGACGGCAACGGATGCGAGGGAGATCGTTCGTTTATCTCTGATTTTTGATCAAAGCCGATTTTTGATTCGTTTAGGACTGATTTTTTATCAAAGCCGATTTTTGATTCGTTCAATACTGATTTTTTATCAAAGCCGATTTTTGATGATTGAATTTGTGGTAAGGATACCTGATTAGAGTTCCGCTCTAAGTTATGAGAATACTGACCGTTGTCAGTAATTGGATTGAGCTCGCTGATTGAGTCTTGAAATGATGTTTGAAATGGAAATGGAGATTGAGATAAGGTGGATGTAAGATCCTTAAAATGAGAAACTGAATTACTAGAAACGGATGTATTAGAAACAATATTTGAAGGAAATAGTACTGAAATTTTTGATGAAAGTGAAGAATTTGAGAAATTTTTTGAAATTTTTGAAGAGATTGAAGAATTTTGGAAATTTTCAGTATCCTTTTCTGTCACCTCTTGAGGAACGAAAACACATTCCAGCGTCGCCGTTTCCGATTTGTTGTGCTGTTTGGATTGGTGTGTTTTGTTCTTGAAATGGACTGTCACGTGGACCCTCTGGATTTTGAACCGGATGCTGTTGGTTCTGCCCCGAGTTGGAGTTCGGAGATCCTGAGTTCCTCATATTCGATGGCTCTTTTTTGTTATTCCCCAGAAAGCAGAGAGCCATGTTGTGTGGTTTTCCGCAGTGAGGACAGTTCCTTATTTCGCACTGCGATGCCCAATGTCCTTGCAGAAGGCATTTGTGACATTTGCCATCTTGAGTGATCTTGCTTAGTCTTTCCTCAATCGGAAGTGGGCAATCCAATCTGTGATGCGGTCCATTGCATACCAAACATGGTCGATTTCTTTTTTCACGCCGGTTTGGCATCGGAGGAGCTTGTCTCTGGCTACCATAATAGTTGCCGGATGGTGCATTTCGCCTGTTATCATAAGCGTTAGTGCGGTATGAATAACCTTCCGCTCTTGATCTTTGCGAATAAGCTCCGACTTGGTCTTGTTGCCCGTTGTTTTGGTATCTGAAACTTGGCTGCCGAACATAATTTTGGCTCGAATTATGCTGCTGATATCTTTGCTTATCATTTCCTTGCGAAAATTGATTCATAGTTTGGATGAAGTTTACATCCACTTCTCTTTTGTCTGTGGATGGATAAATGGTCGATAGCACGTCCATGTTCGCTTCTTCCGCCGAGATCAGATCGAAGAGCAATTCCAGAGTGTCTTTCATAGAGAAAAGCCTTTTCTCTTTGCGTTTCAATTTGTGAAATTCCACTTGCATGGTACCCGGAAACTTTTTCAAAACTTCGGCGATTGTGGTGGCTCCATCGACATTGTCTCCGGAGTACATCAACTGTGTAACAATATTGGAGGTTTTGTACCAGGTTTTTAGCATGGTTTCAGGATTCTCGGTGGAAGGCGGGATGTTTGACAGTATTTTTACCAATTTTCGGCTTGCGTCACACTGAGAATCGTATCGTGTATTTAACATCTTCCATGCTTGATCATAGTATTTGTTTCGGATGGGAATGCAAGCAAGCATCTCAGCAGCTTCATTCCTGACCAATGATTTAAGCATAATAAGTCTTGTTTTGTCGTTCAATTCCGGGTTATTGTGTACCGCATTTTTGAAGATTTGTTTAAAATCTCTGTACTCCTCAAACTTTCCCGAGAATGTCGGAAGCTCTAGTTTTCCGAGCTTGAAATGCGAATACATTCTATTATTTGAACGATGTGCTGGAGTTTGGAGGTCATCCTCCGATTCCTCCGAAAAAAGTTGTTCCTGGGCTCGGTGAGAAATGTACGAATCTCTTGATTCCGAACGCTGCTGAATTCCAGATCTAGAGATTGTGCGGCTTGGTCGACTCGTGCGTCGCTGATTGCGGAAGTCGTCTTCACTTTCGGAATCGTGAATTTCGAAATCGTTATTCCAAGCAACCTTTTTTATATCTCTGGACTGACTTTGTGGTTTATAAACCGTATTCATATCTGGTTGCTGATGACTGTTGTTCCGAAGTTCCATTGAGCTTTGATTCGCAAGCTTCGATGTATTCCAAGAGTTCAGATTTACTGGATCCGAGTGGGTCCTGTAGTCCTGGACTTTTTGCGTTTGGATGGAATCGAAATTTCTTGTTTCAAGTTCGCGATCATTCGAAACTTGCGCTCGCAGCGCTGCTGGCATTCGGAGCTCCTCGAGATTAAGATCCTTGAGCTGATGAGCCCTAGCGTTCGTATAGAAAACGATTTTCGATTTCTTTAGTGGATAATCTGTCATCCCATTTTGTGATTCCGCTTCATCTCCCTCATTTTGCCGAGCAATGTCGGGGATTATAGAGTTCGATTTCAGAACGGTCGGAGGAAAAACGTTCGAAAATTCTTGTGCTGTAGCCATGGACGAGTGGCTTCCCGCTGACGACGGGTTGGATTCCCTGAGATCCTTTCCATTGCTCATTGCCATTATCTTTAGATTTTTGTCAATTGCAGACGCGATGGAATACCCATTGTCGACGTTGGACACGTTCATTGCTGAGTTTGGCTCGGATGTATTGAATAACTTTCCGATTTTTTCCACCGCTGTGTCAATCGATTTTCCAAAGTTCTGATTATGCTCTTCAGATCTTCGCAGTATTTGCGGATCACCCTCTATGTTTCCGCCGGAAGTTTTTCCAAACAACTGGAAGGTTTTCGTAGGAGGATCTGCTTTCACTTGGGAAGACGGATGCTGATCGAACGTTTCGAAAGGATTCGGAGTGCTGGTATACGTTGGAATTCCCAGCTGTTTCATTGTGTCATAGTGACTGTGTTGTTGGAATTGTTGCTGTTGTGAAGCTGGAATGCTTGGCTCTGGAGCAAGATCGTCTTCGAAGTCGGAGAAGGCCTCATATCGAGTTTTCCCGTCCTCCATGATCTCAAACTTGCTCTCTGCCCGCGCATAATGCTGTTTCAAAACCTCTTGAGTCGTATAATACGATACGATCTTGTTGATTTGATAATTGATTGCTTCATGAATAGCGGATGCTTTGTACTCTACCAATTTGTGGAGGAGTTTAGTATGAGTTTCTTGGTACAAATTATCTCGATCTTGCTGTGATAATTTTTCCCCTTGAATGTCAGATAAGTCTCTAGCCATCTTCGAGATGCGAAGGTGCACCTGTCGGAGGTAGATCTCACATTCGGTGAGTCTGGCGAGGTGATAATTCACCGTGGCCACGTTAACTTTGGTTGTTGGAGCACCGGTTGCCAGAAAGATCGTGGCTGATTCGGTGACTCCTTTGGCTCTATGGAGCCGTTTGGATAAGGAGGTTGCGCATTTTTGGAAGGTGTCGAACATCTTCATAAAATCCTAGGGTTTGGTTGTTGTCGCTTGGCGTGTGAACTCTGTAAAATTTAAAATTTGTGTTGAAACAACTCAAATTTTGAATTTATATAGAGACGAGTTCACACGGCAACGGAACGAACGAAAGGAAAAAACAAAAGAAAGTAAACCCATATGAAAGGAATTGGAAGATTGAACGGTTTTTGCTTGTGAGGTATATGTTGATGAATTTTATATATTTTCCGGTGTTTCAGCTGATCCCATGCGATCATGTGTCGGCTGAGCTATATATTTCGGATGCGATGTCGGATTCATGAAAACGTGATTGTTTTCGACTCTATGAGAAGTGATTGAATCTATCTGATAAGATTCTGAATCTGTGTCGGAGCGTTCCGATTCTTGATGTCCTCGATCGGACGATCAGATGTCGACAAGTACTTGAATTTCGTTGTAATATATTTTGGTTCCGGAACATTTTCATAATTCATCCGTCGTCACGAATGAATTGTATTTTTGAGTTTTGAGGATGATAGTCGCGAACTATTATACCTTTTTATAAAAAATTTAAATCAAGATCGACGGTACTCGTGACCGTCAACCTGTCTTCCGGATCGCCGGTTCTCGTGCCCGTGCCCTTCAGACATTAATATGGAGTCGCGGGAGCTCATGCCCGTGCTCCGACGTCGGGATCGACGGACTTCTGTCCGCCCCTAGTCAAACTGTTCTTGGATTGATGGTACTCATGCCCATCAACCCGTCTTCGGGATCGACGGAACTGTTTCCGCCCCTCAGACATTAATATGGAGTCGCGGGTGCTCATGCCCGTGCTCCGACGTCGGGATCGACGGAACTGTGTCCGCCCCTAGTCACAAAAACTTTTCTTGGATTGACGGTACTCATGCCCGTCAACCCGTCTTCGGGATCGACGGAACTGTGTCCGCCCCTCAGACATTAATATGGAGTCGCGGGTGCTCATGCCCGTGCTCCGACGTCGGGATCGACGGAACTGTGTCCGCCCCTAGTCACAAAAACTTTTCTTGGATTGACGGTACTCATGCCCGTCAACCCGTCTTCGGGATCGACGGAACCGTGTCCGCCCCTCAGACTCTATTAATGCGTATACGTAAAATTCAATTGGCCGATTTGAATTTATAATTTTATTAATTGAATGGTAAGCTTTTCCGGATGCTATGTAATTTAATTCACCTGTTGAGTGAACTGACTCGAGTACTTTTTCTGCTATGATTGCGTGAAGTTTTTATGCTCCTTCTTGTATGCTCATTGCTAACACCACGGGAAATGAAGGAGCAATGGTAGCGAAAGAATGATTGTAAAAAAAAACACGTTCGGAGGTTTCCTGTAGAGGATATTTTCGTTAAGTTGATGTGTATGTGTTCGATGTTGAGTAAGGCGACGTATAGTTTCTGAATATTCCCGATTCACAATAACTTGAAGGACACCTCTTACAATAATTTTTCAGACCGTAAAAAAGGGTGATCAGGCCTCCTTTTTGGCCCTAAAACGATTTGGGTATTGTGATTAATCCCGTATGCATCCGTGATTAATCTGAATCGTAGGACTAAGTTCCCGTGACTAGTATTGCAAAGCTCTGTGATTCTTCCTTCAAGAATTGAGTTCGGTATTTTTCTCTCACTAATTTACGTATTTTTACTCTGAATTTATAATTGATTGTTAAAACTGATTTTTTCCAGCGTTTCCTTGATTTTCCGTTGATTTTTTTGTCGGCGTCGATTAAGAGCGTACGTTTAATGAAATTCGGAGGAATGGTTGCCGAAGAGACAAAAAAAATTTCGAATATTATGGGAGGCAAATTGATATTACCTTATATCAGATTTTTTTTGATGGTTTGACCCATGATAATTGCTGTTAGATTAATGTCACGCTGACTATTTTCTAACCTTTCTCGACTTTTTTCCAGTTTTCAAATCTTATGTTCGATTAATTTGAATTTAAATAATTAAAACCGTTTGTTCGGAAGTTCGTAAAATCAGCGATTTCTGACTAATTGCTGTTTTTTGAAAACAGGTAAGACTCGCTGATTGAGTTCTTCGGATGCTTGAGTCCCACTGGCGGGATTAAAACTCGCCGATTGAGTTTTTCGGATGCTTGAGTCCCACTGGCGGGATTAAAACTCGCCGATTGAGTTTTCCGTATGCTTCAGTCCCACTGGCGGGATTAAAACTCGCTGATTGAGTTTTTTCGGATGCTTGAGTCCCACTGGCTTGATTAAAACTCGCTGATTGAGTTTTATAACGACCTGACTCGCATATGGAGTTTCTTTGAAAAAGAGTATTCCGACTTTTTTGGTAAAAAACGAGCGTTTTTAGGAGAAAGTGGAAACGAAAATAAACGTAGCTCCTACTGTGCGGTGGAGCGTATTTTCTCATTTCGCTATAGAGTGTGCATATTAGAGATGCACAGACAGCCGTTTTGGAGGAAATTTGAATGAGATTTGTTGACTAATTTGAGTGTTGTTCGATTTATGTGAATTTTTGATATAAATCGCCGATTTTTTCGGTAAAAACTCGCTGTTGGACTGTTTTGGCTCGCTGATAGAGCATTTTGAACTCGCTGGTTGAGTTATTCGGATTTTAGACAGGTGAAAACTCGCTGATTGAGTTTTTCAGAATTTTAAAAAGGTAAAACTCGCTGATTGAGTTCTACGGATGCTTGAGTCCCACTGGCGGGATTAAAACTCGCCGATTGAGTTTTCCGTATGCTTGAGTCCCACTGGCGGGATTAAAACTCGCCGATTGAGTTTTTTCCGGTCCGTGTGACCCGGATTCGTAAGTGACCAAGAACGGTCGATGCACCATGTCCTGGCCTATCCACGGACGCAAATAGGCCTGTCTAACATGGTGTCAGTATCTGTGGTAGAATGCTTGAATACTTATAGATCTTTGTATTGAATAAAGATTTATTGTTTCTTTCGAATGAAACGGGTAATGATTGGGGAAGGGTCGATCAGAATTTAGAATATATAGTGTTTCGGCAGTAATAGCGGAAGCGTGGACGTTCGGGTCCAAAATGGTCGGATGCGGCTGCGTTTCAGCTTGTCTCTTCAGCGTCGTCGTCGTCGTCTCTTCCTCGAGTCCTTGTCTACACTATAGTGTTCGTAGCTTGAGTGGCCTAAATTATAACGGGGAAGCAACAGCGGCGGGCGCGTTGCGGTCGGGCGGAGCGGCTGAACCACCTGCACATCACGCAACACGCGCGCATTCAAACTAAGAAACAGTACCTTATACTTTGCCAATAATCCTAAATCATGGCCGCCAACGGCCATGACAAATTTTCTGGAAGCTTCGAGAATTTTCTAGAGCATTCTAGAATTTTTTGGAAGCTTCTGGAATTTTCTGGAGCCTTCTAGAATTTTCTGGAAGCTTCTAGAATTTTCTGGAAGCTTCGAGAATTTTCTAGAGCATTCTAGAATTTTTTGGAAGCTTCTGGAATTTTCTGGAGCCTTCTAGAATTTTCTGGAAGCTTCTAGAATTTTATGGCAGCTTCTAGAATTTTTTGGAAGCTTCTGGAATTTTCTGGAGGCTTCTAGAATTTTCTGGAGACTTCTGGCATTTTCTGGAAGCTTCGGAAAATTTGTTGGGCCTTCTGGAAGCTTCTGAAATTTTCTGGAAGCATAGATTTTGAGAGAAGTTGAATATCCTGCTGTAAAATCCGATTTCCAGAATAGTTCTTCACTCCCTCGATCTCTATAACTATTCCCTCGACGATCCATGTGACATGATACCTGAACATTGGAGATGTTTAGTATTCCGTTTCCTCTACGTGGGTGGTCAATGGTTAACATCCGCCACAGTTGTCCCATTGGTTATCGAAAGACTTGTAGCTACTTGGAAAAGTGATCGTTATGAAAATCGTTGTCTAAATTTTGGTGCTCTTATGGTAGTCCTTCATGTTTTTATCACAATTATCCCAATTTCTGTCTATTTTCAAGGCAATCTTCAGAACCATGCTATGATGCCTTATTGTACCGTAAGACACCTCTCCTCTCGTTTACCTAAATTAACTTAAAACCTAAATTCCAGCTTGTCCACACTGACAAAACCGTCACCCTCGGCCGACTTATCACCATCACTGGAATGTTCTTCCAAATCCTCGCCAGAATTATTTTTTCCTTACTATTCAAATGGAATCAGAATCAAAGAATTACCAAGTTATCCATAAGCACCCTTTCCAATCGATACCAGCTAGAGGAGAATCTAAAATCCATGCAAAATTTGAAAATATTCGCAAATTTAACCTCCGGGTATTTTATAATCCAATCCGCGTTTTTTATAGCAATTTTAACATTTGAAGATGAGCTAGGAACACCCGAATATTATGCTCTAATTGAAAGTAAGTGCTGAAAATCTGAAAATATATGCACATTTTTTCAGTGAATGGCGGAATCCCAATTCTGGCAATTATTACTATTTTAATGCTGATTAGGATTGTTCAAAAGGTTTTTTTTAAAGTTTGATAAAAACCCCCCGAAATTTTTAAAATTTGCAGAACAAATCAAGTGTTCGATCTATCTTAGAATGTCACGTCAAAACGGATCCAAGTGCCTATTTTGCTCAATTTCAGAAAATCATAAGCTAATGAAGTCATCGTTTTTTGAGTGTTCTTTTATCGCGCAACTCTCTGGGGGAGCTCCCCCCGTGATTGGAAAAGAGTAAAAACCAAAAAAGAAAAGAGAAAATTGGTTTTACTAAAGACAACCTTGATTATTTGTTCACGTTTTTTTGTTTGAGATTGTTCCACGAAATTGGGTGCTAGGATATTTTTTTTGATTAAGTTTAGGTTTCTTATTATGTGAGAAATTCCCATGAATTTTTTCTGTTTTTAGTTCCTTGAGAATTTTGAAAAATGCACTTTTTAAAGGCAGGTTATCAGTCAATAGGATCCAAATCCAAGGCGAAAAATAAAAATTGGAATGAGGGGCCAGGGGGCTCGAGAAAACAAAACAAGTATGTAGTAAAATTCAAATAATTGTGTTTCGCGCCAATTCCGACCGCGTCACACGATCCGGCGCGCATTCAAATGTTGTTTTTTTGAAATCAGGTGGGGTCAATTGAACTGACACACTGCCTTTAAGCTAAATTATTTTGAGAACACTTGAAAAAGGGGGGGGGGAATTTTTCTGAAATTGTGTCAACTTATTTATTTCATCATTAAAGTTCCCAGTAAAAAGTGTTAAGAATATCTTGTCTGAAGTACACTATATTTTTTAGAAAACGCGATACAGAGATTTTTCGAAAAAAAAAGCATTTTGTCAAAATTCTTGAAGTTCTCAAAAGATGTGTATTAGAGAGAAATGAGTTGAATTTTCAACTCAAAATTTTCAAAAAAATGTTTTAAAAATTGTAAAAAAAATTTTTTTCCATAGTTCTATCGAGAACAATGTGAAAACGATGTTAAAGACAGTGGATCAGTTAAGTTGACCCTACCAGATCTTAGTTTCAAAAATTAGAGCGTTCTCTCATTAGTACAATGCAATTTATGAGAAATCACACCGCTTCTATACACGCTTCATAAAAGCGGTCCAAAGTTGAAAAATCAAAATTTGAATTTTTAAATTTTTTTTTTGCGCGTGTCCGTGCAACGCGGTCGGAAGTGGCGCGAAGCACATTTATTTAAAGGTATTGTTCTTTTTACCACGTAGAAATGAAAGATCTACAAAAATTTGTAAATCTTAAATAAAACATTGTGCTATCGATGTGAACACATTGGAAATGTCTAGAAAACGTTCCAATTTTTTTTCTCAAAAATTTGAAACCGTAATTTTTTTAAAGAAAAAAACAAATTATCTTCTTTTTATAAATTTTTCGTGAGATGGGCAGCATTTTTTAAAAAATGCCAGAAACTGCAATTTTATCTGAAAACAAAAAAAGCACATATCATGAGAAAGTTCTATTTAAAATTTCTGAAAAAAATTCTAAAAACGTCAGACTAAAAAAAGGAAATGCCCAAATTTTTGTGTCTTTCGAATTTTCTTAAAAAACATGTCTTATTATTTTGTTTTTGTGAAGGCAAGACCCTGAAATTCAGAATGTAGAAATAAACTTCCCTCAAAATCCTCGCCCCGGAAACCATTGCTTCTAAATGAAACTCAATACATTACACAGTATACCTATAATTTTCTCAAAAAAAATTATAGACAATTTTAAAATTTCAGCTTAAAAAATTCGCAGTTTCAAAAACTTTGTCATACATTTTTCAGGTTTTTTTGGGGAGTTTGAGGTCTTAAGACTTTATTAGGAAAAGTGCATATCAGATTTCAGAAATCAGCTAACAACAGGTGAATTTCAGTCACAATTAATCATTTGACACATTTTTCGAATGTTTTCCTAATATGTGACACTTTTTAATTAAACTGTTCATATTTGCAAAATATAATTTTTTTTAAATCTAAATTTTCAATGTTTCATACATATTTTTCTCAAACTTTCCAAATCTGTTTTTAAAATTTTCTAAAACCACCTTGAAGCCGAGAAAATGAGCTTCAAAACAATGGCCTAGAAAAAGGGGCCACCGGCGAAAACTAGTCCGACTTTGGCATCTTAGTGCGATTTCATTGCGACTCGCATCTACCTCGAAATTCCAGATCCCAATCCAAAATGGATCCAATGTGTCAAATAATGTCTGAATTATCATCATCAATATTTCTTCGAATAATTCTAATATATTCCCTAATTTCATGTCTGATAGCATTTCCATTGGTTTTATGGACAACTTATAAAATTTGGTTCACGAAATCTTGTGAATTGTTTCATATTAATATTCTTATTATTATTCAAGTACATTTTACCGGATTTTTGGCGCATACATTTGGAAGGTTGGTTTGATTCTTAATGATGAATTTTCAAAATTTTTGAAAGAGAAATTTATATTAGCATACTTAATTAGAAAATTAATTTTTTTTTAGAGAAATGAAACAGTAATTTTGAGATAAATTTTAAAAATAAGTAATAGTGATTTTAATCATCTAATGGAACACTTATTTTGATTAAACGAGTCAAATTCATATCCCAAAATGTAAATATACTTTTTTAAAACCTGTTATAGTGCGTTTCTGATAAATTTAGAAGTCTGATATTCCAATGAACAGTAGATGACTATATCAAATTTTGAAAACATTATCAATGCCTGAAACTGTAATTTTTATTGAAAATTTAAAAAAACGTATGGTAATTCATACACCCGAAAAAATAACGAATTATTTATTTTCTTTAAAGACACAGTGTCAGATTAAAAATTTCAATTTTTCTGCTTCCCACCGAATATCTGGTTTGTGAGGCCGCTCTATTGCACTGCGTATCAACTCAACGCGCATATCGACTGCGTATCGACTCATAGCGACGCGCGGGAAAAACAATTTTTGAAATAAATTGAGAACATTTCGAGTTGTTTTGTTTCGCACCATCTTTTTCTGTACCGTAATACATATCGGGAAATTAAAGTGAATTTTTTCAAAATTTAGAAAAACTGCTGTAAATCGTTTAAATATCGGTAAGATTTCACATAAATTGCATCAGACTATTAAGAAAAAGCTCTAATTTTTATAATCGAATTTTAATAATGTTAAAATAGCTAATAGTTTGGCATTAAAATATAATTTAGAAATATCTTAAAATTTACATTTTCCAATCAAAATTTATTTTCATTTTTTTAAAAAATTTGCAGTTTCAAAAATTTTAGAATCATACCGGCGTTAATTTGATTCACTTCATGATGTCCCTGCGTTATATATTATATTTTACTTCTTTACTTCATAATATTTCTTTTTTTTAGAATAACTATAGTAATTATTCCAATCGTAATTTTTTGAAATAGCTGGAAGTGTGTCTTTAAAAACAGTTTAGTTGATTCTCCTAACTTTCAACTCCAAAAACAAGGGTATACTAAGTTTTCTGAAATTTTTTTTCGGCAATTTACCCGACTTTTTGCTCCTTATTTTGAAGTCGAAAAATTGTGTGATTTATTTCTAAAACTAGGAGTTTTTCTAAAAAAAACGATAAATTCAGCGTTTCGAAATACTGATATATTTTCCAAGACCGGAAAAGAATAGAGAAGCGCCATAAGCTCACTAATTGCACCAAGGGTCTTGACGCGAAATGCTATACATTCATTTTTTCTCTGGTATTATTTGAAAACTGTTCTCAGACAAAATTGGAATTTTTTGGATAAAAAAAAAATTTTCACTGTTTCAAAATGTTCATGAAAACTAGTAGTGATCGAAGCTAATAATGCCAGATAAAATCAAAGTCCAGGATTTTCGATTGTTGCTAGAATGTCAACCTCAATTCCAGAATAATCCTTCACTCCATCGACCTCTACAACTATTCCCTCGACAATCCATGTGACATGATTCCAGAAATTTGGAGATGTTTATCCCTCCGCTTTTTGTACATGGGCACCCATTTTTTAACAGCCACTACTGTTGTCCCATTGGTTATTGAACGACTTATAGCTACTTGGAAAAGTGACCGCTATGAGAATCGATGCCTTCAGTTTGGAATTCTCATGATTGTTGTGCAGGTATTGATGAATTGATTGCAATAAGCATCATATTTTGCAGCTTATCCTTACTTCTATTCCTCTGGGTTTGTATTTCCAAGCAAATATTCAAAATCAAGTTGTTATGCCTTACTGTGTGGTAATTTCAATTTTAGGGTTCCCGCAGAACAAAAAAGTAAGTGTTCCAGCTCGTCAGCACTGCTGAAACTGTGATCATCGGCCGAATAATCAATATAGCTTCCATCGTGTTTCAAATCTTCTCCAGAATTTGTTTCCATTTCCTCTACAAGTGGAACAAAAACCAGCGAACTTCCAAGTTTTCATCGAGCAGCTTATCCAATCGATATCAGCTTGAGGAGAACCTAAAAACCATGCAGAATCTGAAAGTTTTCGCGAATTTAACTTCCGGATATTTCCTCCTACAAAACGCCATTTTTATATCGATTTTAAATCTTGGTAATGAGTTGACAAAATCGGAATATTATGGACTTATTGAGTGTAAGAATTTGGTTGAAAAACTTCAATTCTAGCGTGATTTTCAGTGAATGGAAGTGTGCCAATTTTTGCAATTATTTCGGTACTTATGATGATCAAACTTGTACAAAAGGTGAGAGAGAGAGAAAGATAGAGAGAGAGAAAGAGAGAGAGAGAGAGAGTTTTCGAGAAAAAAAATTTCAGAACAAAACAAGTGTTCATTCCTCATTGGAGCTTCATCTCAAAACCAGCCCAAATGTGTACTTTGATCAATTTCGGAAAAGCATCAGTTGATTCGTCAATTGTTTGTGAGTCATTTTTAGGAACTTTACAAAAAGCTCGTGATAAAATTTAATATACTTTTCATCACCTGTCTACGTCTCTCACAATCCTGTGCTATCTCTATTTGGGACCTTTAGTAATTTTGACTTTTTTTTGACCAGTTGTTGTGTGTTTGTAAACATTTCTTTTAAAAATCGTGATCAAACTGAATTGAGATGAAAAATGAGTAGAAAATCTCCTAGACTCTAGTACTATTTAATTTCTGACCTGATCAAAAATGTGTAAAATTTCTGATTTCTGCGTCACGCATGGTTAGTGGGGGGGGGGGTATTTAAAAAGGGATGGGGGCATTGAAAATGTTTAGTTTAGCTTTCGAATTATCATGCTTCATTTTTTTTTCAGATGCACATCATATTCTTCATTTTAATCCTTCTACCCACAACGTCTGTTGCTAGAAAGATCATCCTTCACAACAGATGTCCATTTACAGTATGGCCAGGGATCCTGGGACCTGGTAACCCGTCTGACGGAGGATTCCGCTTGGATACCGAGAAAGCAAGGGACATTTATGTTGACGATTCATGGAAGAATGGGAAAATTTGGGCAAGGACCGGGTGTGATAAGCAGATGCATTGTGAAACCGGGTTTTGTAAGGTAATTTGATGTTTTTTGGAACTTTTCTATCAACCTACTGTGGAAACAAACCAAACGTGCTCTATTGAACAAACTCGGCATGGAAAAAAATTTATTTTTCGAAAAAAAGCAATTTTTGACAAGTTTGAATTTTCTGACAAGTTTCTCTCAAAAAGTCCACATTTTCGGAACTTTCAGAACAGCGAAAAATGCGACGGACAATCACCCGATCAGCCAGTCACCATGGCAGAATTCAGCCTGAACGGTCATCATCTCCAAGATTTTTATATGGTTTCAATGGTTGATGGTTACAACATCCCAATATTTATTGAAGCCAAGGGTGGGAATGGTAAGTTAGACTATATTTCGGGGAGCTCCCAATCAAATTTTGTTAAATTCAGGTTGCAAGCGTGCTGGTGGCTGTTTCACCGACATCAACCAAATATGTCCGAACGAGTTACAAGTGCACGGAATTGGTTTTGAGGAACGCGTGGTTGGATGCAAATCTGGATGCCTGGGCTATAAAACGAGAAGCGAGTGTTGTCGAGGAAGTTATGAGAACCCGGAGAAGTGTACGAGAAGCACTACTGCACAAATATTTAAGGATGCTTGTCCAACAGTGAAGACTTATAAATATGATGGGAATAATGCGACGTTTAGTTGCCAGAATACTGCTGATTATCTTGTGCAATTTTGTTGATGTTTACATTAATTGTTGAGAAAAGGTTAATGGAAATAATTTTTGTTAATAAAGGCAATTCATTTAAATTTCTTAACATGCCCGGACGTTTTTTAGCTTTCAATATGTACTCCATGTTCCCTGTTTTTCTTCAAAAAATGCGAAAAAACAATTCCCTAAAATTATTGCGCGCTAAAAACAGACCCTCGTCACTGTGTAGCATCGTAGTGCCGCGCACGCAACAGTGGTTTACGGAAACGTTTAAAAAATTGGGGGGTTTTTTAAATTCGTATTTCGACAATGAAAAAAACTTTAAAACGATGGACAAATTTTCAAAAATTTAAAATACTGAAAAAAAAATAAAATTTCGATTGTCCACGAGAAGTTCAAAGATGAGGAGGGACTAGTTTTTTGAAAGTTAGTCCGTTAAAATTTGTCCTCTTTTTTTTAAATTTTTTTTTCAGAAATTATGCGTTAAAAGCGTTTTTTGGCTGTTGGGTGTCTTGAAAAATGCTTAAAATGAGTAGTAGAAATTGGTTTTGCGTCATTTTTGAATCGTTTTTATTTTTGGTTTCGATAAATTTTCCAAAAAACAAATTTCGGCACATTTTTTGCATATGACTGGCCAACTATGACATCTTCTAAAAATTGTCAATAAATTTTGACTAAACTAAAGTATTTTCGAGAAAAATTGGAATTAATTAAATATCATGGGAATTCTTTAAAAACTTACTTCTAAAAATATGAGCGAAATTCACTTAAAATTACAATTTTCATAATTTTGTCAGCAATTAAAACTTCGTGAGAATTAATTTCTTGTGACGTCGAAAATTTGCAAAAGATTCTTTAAATTAAAATTTAACTGAAAATAATTTTTTCTGCAAATAAAATTCCCTAAACAGCTTTGATTGTTCCATTGCTTCTAATTTGTTTGTATGAAACTTCGCTCAAATTGCTTTTAAATAACCAAAACATTTTATTACTATTTTTTCAAGTTCGGAAAAAAAAATTTCCCGAGCTCGAATTTCCCACCACCTGCATGCAGCAGACTTAATCTTGGATATATTTATTTTACGTTCATTTTTAGACTTTTCTGAAAAAATTACTGTTTCACCATTTTTTAAAATTCTGCAATTATTCATTAAGGATAGTAAAGTTTAACGAAAATAGCAATTTCAAAATCTCAAATGGACCCAAATTGCGTAATAATGTCTGATTTATCATCATCAATATTTCTTCGAATAATTCTAATCTATTCCCTAATATCATGTCTGATAGCATTTCCATTGGTTTTATGGACAACTTATAAAATTTGGTTCACGAAATCTTGTGAATTGTTTCATATAAATATTCTTATTATTATACAAGTACATTTTACCGGATTTTTGATACATTGTGTTGGAAGGTGGGTTGGAGTTATTGGAGGCCTCAGACATATGCAATTTCGAAAGAGTGTATTTTCAATTTTTACTATTTTTTGAAACAGAAATATTAAAAAAAAAGCTTTAATAGTCGATGTCTGAGATTCTCGACATCAGGCCTATTGAATGTAGCACACTTGCACCAACGTGAAGCTAGGATCTTGATATTTTGCATGGAAGGTACCTAGGTCCCTCTTAGAAAAAAAAAATACATAATTTATTTGGCCACGCCCCTTTGACCTAGTTTAAAAAATCCGGGTGGTCCCAAAATCGAAATTTTTAGTTTTAAAGATAAAGTCAAAATCTTTTCGGAAATGGATTGCCCACACATTTTTGAGTATTTTTCATGTTGACACCTAATTTCGAGCTTGTCGGCATCATGCCGAAAATTTTATTTTTCTGAAAAAGTGGTCCAAATTTTCCAGTTTTTCCCATTTTTCGATATGACGAAGTACTTGGCCTCGAATGGAATTTTCAAAGATTTTAAAAAAGCTTTTGGAGCATCTATTGTCAACTCAAATATTCTTGATCATTGCTTTTTGAAAGGTTGCCCAACCGCACTGCCGCTCCGCACGCACGCGACGCGGTTGCCTATCACTCAACACAGTGGAATATTGGCGGGAAAATACATTTTCAAAGTTTCCCGTGTCGATAGTAGCGTGCGTGCGTGCGGAGCGTCTGCGAAGTTGAGCAGCCCTCAAAACGCAATGATCAAGAATTTTGATCACATTATCACGGTTTTTACATTTTTTTAAATCATTATTATTTTCTCTATAAATATTTTGTGAAGAATGAACCAGATGAAGAAGAACATGAAGAAAATAAAGAAAAAGAAAGACAATTTAACAAAAGTAAATGCCCGGTAAAATATAAGAGTCGGTTTGATAACCAAAATGATTCCAAGAAAACAACAAAACGTATTTTCTCAACAAACTTTATTAGAAACCAGTTAATAGAACACAAAGATGTGCAATAAGCACCGAAAAGGGTCTCAGTGAAGATTGTAAACAATCTTCACCAACAAAAACAGTCACAAAATATGGGAAAATCCTAAGGGATAACTGAATTTTTTCAACAAATTCCAAATTCCCTCGCCAAAACTACAAAGTTCCGTCATTACGGAGTGACCATAGTTTAGTGTCTCTCTACACAGGAGACGCACAGAAAAAGGGGAAGGTGGAATGGGTAAACGGGGGAAAGCGAACATAAACGGGGACAAGGGGATATTATAACTCAAAAAAAATATTTGAAACAGTAATTTTTTGCCGATTTTTTAATTTTTCGGATTCTTAGAAAAACACTAACAAAAGCTGTTATTAATTAAAATAATCTGAAATTTTTAGGCAAAGAATTACGGCGAAAAAACAAAATTCGATAGGGAGCCCAGGCGGTCCAAAGAACTAGACCTTTTTGAAACTAAGATCAAGTAGAGTCAAATTAATTGAACAACTCCCTTTAAGCCCATTTTCTCAACTCTTGCATATTCGGAGAAATTTTCATAAATATGTAGATATCGAGAGCATTATAAAATATCCTCCTGTAAAATCCGATTTCCAGAATAGTTCTTCACTCCCTGGACCTCTATAACTATTCCCTCGACAATTCATGTGACATGATTCCCATGTATTGGAGATGTTTAGTATTCCGCTTTCTCTACGTGGGTGGTCAATGGTTAACAGCCGCCACAGTTGTCCCATTGGTCATCGAAAGACTAATTGCAACTTGGAAAAGTGATCGTTATGAGAATCGATTCTTAAATTTTGGAATTCTAATGATTTTTGTACAGGTTTTCATAACTCTAATTCCACTTTCTGTCTATTTTCAAGCTCATATACAAAAGCAAATTATTCAGCCTTATTGTGCGGTATGAATACCTTGTGATTCTCAAAAAAAATTTTTAAATCCTTTAGCTGGTCAGCACTAGTGCCACTGCCTACCTTGGAAGGTCTATCAATGCCACCGCCCTCATGTTCCAAATTCTGGCTAGAATTACATTTCATTTCTTATGCATTTGGAACAAAAATCAAAGAATTTCCAAGTTTTCATCAAGCACTTTATCCGATCGTTACCAACTTGAAGAAAATCTTAAATCCATGCGAATTCTGAAAATTTTCGCCAATATAACATCAGGCTATATTTTTCTACAAGCCACTAGTTTGATAGCTCTTTTAACATTTGAGAATGGATTGAAAAGATCCGAATATTATGCACTTCTTGAAAGTAAGAGGATATTCTATTTTCTTTAAATCTTTATTTTAAATTTCAGTAAATGGTGGCAACCCTCTAGTGGCAATTATCACGATTTTGGTTATGAACAGGTTGCTGAAAAAGGTTTGGAAAAAATTAAAGAAAAAGTGCTGAGTTTCATATTTCAGAACAAGTCTAGAGTTCGATCTTCGTTGGAAGATCACGTCAGAACGGATCCTAAGGTTTATTTGGACTTGTTTAGGAAAAGTATAAGTTAATAAAGGTTTTTGGAAGGTGAAATGAAGAAATGGGTCTACAAAAATAGTCATAACTACTCAGGAAATTTTTCGCGGATCCGCGCATATAAAATTAGCAGATCCGTCATTTTCCTATGCGCGGATCCGCCATTTCAATTGAAACTAGTTGAAATTGCGATCCGCGCATAGGAAAATGGCGGAACCGCAACTTTTATATGCGCGGATCCGCGAAAAATTTCCTGAGTATTGAATAAGTCAACATTTTGAAATAAAATTTTGAAACAAGTTTGATAAAGATTTAAGCATTCCAATGAAATTAAACTTTTTGAGATTTATTGATTTTCACGAATACAGTGACACTTCAAAGTTATATCAAAAATAAGTACATTTTTGAAAATTTGAAATATTCATTTAAAGGGGGACTTTACAGAGATAATAAATGTACTTTAAATGAAAATAGACTTCATTCTCATTCCAAATCGGTCTTTAAAAATTTTTAAAACCACCTAAAAGCCGAGTAAATGAGCTTCAAAACAATGGCCTAGAAAAAGACGGACTAGTTTTCGCCGGTGGGCCCTTTTTCTAGGCCATTGTTTTGAAGCTCATTTTCTCGGCTTCTAGGTGGTCTTAGAACATTTTAAAAACAGATTTGAAATGAGAATGACGTCTAGTTTCATCCCCGCAAAGTCCTCCTTTAAGAAAAAAAAATAAAAAAAAATAAAAATAATTTATGAAAATTGAAAATCATGTAACACAAAGCCTGAAACTCGTCTTAAAATTTTCTTTAAACAATTCATAAGGGAATTTAATCAAAAGTGCATCGCAATTAATCCCCGGGTTCATATTCTGTATCTGTTCCACAGTTTTCCCATATTCCTTGGCCACTTCCCAGCACGTTTCGCCGGTTACTGTGTTTTTGCACGCTTCGATTATTATTATTGCTAAAACTGATGTGATGAGCAATACTGATATCGTTATGAATGTCATTTATCTGAAATTAATATTCTTAAGAAATAGAAATTTAAAAAAAAGTGGTTAAAAAACTATTATTCGTTCGTTTTTATAGCCAATATTATAGGAATGTTTTTTTTGTCTCTCTTATTATCAAGTTCATGTGATATTTTGTTCAATTCTATTTGCAAGTTACATGAAATTGTTTATGTCTTGAAATATTTATTTATCAAAAATCAATTACGCAATTGTTGTTGGTTAGAATTTTGAAAGGTCATTATCATCTAATTTTATTTCCAACGCAGATTCTGAAAAATTTCCAATATTCCAACTGTTGTTTCATACAAATCTTACTGTTTACCAATCTGAAGTGTATCACAATTAAGACCTCGGTTCAATTGATATCATCGATTCATCCTAATCACATCATCGATCATGATTATCAACGGTCAATCCATGATTTGTTGCCAAACTCCAGCAAGTATCCCCTTGTCGAATGGTCTCGAAATTCTTGCATCCTTCAACAATTGACAATGAGGTGAAGACGAGTAACAAGCAGATGAAAAGGGCCTTCATACTGAAAATATTTATTTGAAATTTAGTTAGAGATGGGAGATTGAAAATACACGTTTTAGCTGAACGTACACCACTTAACGAGAAGCCTCCTTGGTTTTTATGCTAAGTTCCTTACCACATCACATCCTTGAATATTGAACCTATCAATTTATATTTTTATTTTTATTTGTATAATTTTGTTGTTAAAAACATTGATACTATCCCAATGCACGCGCTTCTAAAGAACTTTGAGTCAAATATGAGTAATGATGTTCAAAACACATAATGTTAATGACATTGTTCAAAAGTAGATGTTTTAGTACAGTACCCGTGCCAATATGATTTTTGAACGGGGGAATATGAGTAAGTATGACAAACATGTATCATTTTCAAACTACAATTCAGTCCCATATAAGTTGGTTGTTTCTTTTATTTTCTGAAAAAAATTATAAAAATGCTTAATCGATCTGAAATTCAATTTTATATATCTAGTGAAAAAATTAGCAAAAAACTAGGAGTGGGCACCCGGACTCGAACTTTGGTGTCAAAAATTTAAAAATTTCCATCAAGCCAATTTCAATTCCCTTTTGCCCTTTTCTACTTTTTTGCTCATTTTTTCCACTATATTGAATTTCAGATTTGGCGTTTTTATAATCTGTGCATAGTCCTCCTTTAAAGACATCATTATTTTCGCGGGAAAATATTTTGGCAAGTGCGCTCTAATACAAATCGGTCTCAATTTGCCCTCAATATTCTGATTTTAGTAAAAATTCATGTAACTTTAGCTCCCAGAATTCAGTACTTCAATTCAAATTTTCAGCCTATTTTTCAGATTATGATTCGAATTAAGGCCCTCTTCATCATCAGCTTATTCACATTCTTGCCTATTTTCGAGGGATGTCAACATTTTGCAGCAATTCATAGGGACGATACCTGCTGGAGAATTGCTCAGACTTATGATACAACTGTTGATAGACTTCGAGTTTTGAACAAGCATATGAAATGTGCGGCTCTGAAGATTGGGAGAAAGTAGGAATGATTTGAAATTGAAGTTTAGAAATTTTAAATTAAATTTTCAGGATCTGCGTTGGTTAATTTGTGTCATTAATTTTATTCAAGACAATAAAGCTTCAAATTTTTATGTGTTTTCGACCCGAAAAAATCAAATCATCTTCGATCAGCCATAAAAAATCGAAGTTTAAGAGATAAGGAGCAACTATTTAAAAACCTGCAATAGAGACTGAAATTTAATTAAATTGTTTTGTACTGAGTTCTTCTCATCGGATTATTGATCGTCTACGCATCAGTGGCATTGATCGACGCATGCGCTCGAACTGAATCGGTCCAAGAAGGGGATACTTGCTGGAGTTTGGCAACAAAAAATGGGAAATCTGTTGATGAGATCAAGCAGTTGAATCCTGGGATCAATTGCGATACACTTCAAATTGGATTCCCGTAAGTTTTATGGATTCCTGTAAGATTTCGGGATTTCATGGCGATTGCATTTTTTTCCAGACTTTGTGTTGAATGAATGAGCATCGGATTTTGGCAAGGCATTCATTATATAATTCATCACATCAAGTTCAGTTAATTTTTTAAATGTTGTTCAAAATAAAGCAAGAAAATCCCCTCCCGAAAATCCCTAGAAAAACATGAATTTGCTCTAGCTTCTAGTGAAGTTTTTTCGAAGGATTTATACATGATATATTATTAAGTTACATGTAAGAAAACATCGAAAAATAATATTTTTTATTATAATGACATTTTTTTAAATACGGTCGAAATTATCGAATGGTCTCGAAATGCTTGCATCCTTCAACAATTGCCAATGAGGCGAAGACGAGCAACAAGCAGACGAAAAGGGCCTTCTGAAAATATTTATTTGAAATTTAGTTAGAGATGGGAGATTGAAAATACACGTTTTAGCTGAACATACATCACTTAACTAGAAGCCTCCTTGGTTCTTTATCACTTCAAATCCTTGAATTTTGAACACTCTCTCTCTCTAAACCTCTCAATTTCTATGTTTATTTTTATTTGTATAATTATGTTATTAAATTTAAAAAAAAACAAACATTGATACTATCCCAAAGCACGTGCTTCTAATGAACTTTGAGTCAAATATGAGTAATGCCGTTCAAAACACAAACAAACACAGTGTTCAATGGTATTCTTATCAATCAACGCGGTTTGTTAAAAAAACCGAGGAAGTATGGGACATTTTCGCATGTCAATTAGAGGATTAATGCACAGAAATGGGCGTGGCAAGGAAAACGCAACTGTTGCACATGCGATATTATAGTAAATAGTGTGCAGGGAGAAGAGCGTTTAGACTGTTAAATCGAAAATTAAAAAAAACTTTGCAAGTTACAAAAAAGAGCACAAAATGCAAGCAAAATTTTGGAGGGAAATTTGGACTAACTTTGGAAAGTTCATGACATTTAATTGAAGCGTTCGACATTTCATTTTTCTCTAAATCTCTCGATTTCGGATGCTCCTAAATATTTTGTATTTATTTTTACTACTTGTTTTTATGCACTTTGTTTTTTTTTTTGGAAAAATAGAGTGAACTCCTATCTACAATTAAAAAACAAAACAAAAATAGCTCCGAAGAATAATATTATTCTAAAACAAGAGGTTTAGAGAAAGATGAAATGTCGAATGCTCCAAATAAATGTTACGAATTGATAAGGAACTTGGTATAAAAATGTGGGTTGCAAATTCATTGTCAGTGACCTATTTTTCCCTTTTATATTTTAAGATCTTCAGACAAAATGAAAGTTCTTCTCATCGGATTGTTGATCGTCTTCGCATCGGTGGCATTTATAGAAGCTTGTGATCGACATTCAACGGTCGACGAGGGAGATACTTGCTGGGGTTTCGCGAGAAAATATGGGAAATCTGTTGATGAGATCAAGCGGTTGAACCCTGGGGTCGATTGCGATACACTTCAAATTGGATCCTCGTATGTGTTATAAGAAGGTCAAGGTCAATCTGAAAGTATTTCAGACTATGCGTTGGATGATCAACCACTTTCAAGAGTCCTCGAAAATTTCAAGGGTCCTCACATGAATAAATAATCCACTGAAAAACTTGTTGGCCAATAAAGTTTTCATTTTTTTTAATTTATAAATTGTTTTGGAAGAAAAAATCGAAAAAAAATTGTGAAACTTCTCACAATATTGTTTTTTCCCCTGGTCACAAGATCAGTACTTGTATCGACAACACTCAACGTTTTTCTGGTTTTAATGGGAATCAGGGTTGCCGTTTTTTTTCGATTTTTTTTCGGTTTTCGTGATTTTCGGGTGTTTTACGCCGAAAAAGTTTTATTTATTTCGGGTAGCGCGAAGCGCGTAAATTTTTATTTTATTTTTTTCGGTTTTCTATCCTCAATTTTTTTCGGTGTTTCCGTTTTACGAAAAACAGGTTTTTAAATTTGAATATACCATTTTTTAAACATCAATTTCCAACTATTTTACTAATTTTTAACTGAATGAAGGTAGAAACCCTTAAAATCGTTTTTTTTTCTGATGAAATATGATTCATTAATCACTTGGAACGCCGAAAAAAAATTTTTTCGGTATTTTTCCAATAAAACGAAAAAAAAATTATTTTTTTTTCGTCATTTTTTCCTGGCTGACGAAAAAATTTATTTTTTTTCGTCATTTTTTCCTGGCTGACGAAAAAATTTATTTTTTTTCGGCATTTTTTACTGGCCGACGAAAAAATTTATTTTTTTTCGGCCAAAAACTTTTTCGGCGGCACCCCTGATGGGAATAACAAAATTCCTAAAAATTCCTGGAAGTATTGGATCTCATCCCCGAGTCTTAACCTTACTTAGAGATCATCCAGAATTCACTAAGGAGGGATCTTCGTCCTTCAAGTAAGTAGTTATTTTTGAAAATTACACCCCACCCCTTTTTAAGGTACAATGGCAGGAATTATTATTGGCGTACTTTTTCATCACAAGTTTTAAATTCAACAAATTTTTGTGAATATGAAATTGATGTAAAAAGTGTTTTTTAAGGCCTTAATATACAAAATGTCTCCAGGTATTCCCGAATTCGTCGGAGAAAGCGATAGTATTTGAGTGTCAAGGATTAATGAATCATTGCTGTGAACTGGAATGTTGTAATTATGCTCTGGAAATTTTGCAAGCTTTTGGGTCAGTTTTTAAATTGTTATGATGAATTTTCAGTGTTTTCTAGAACTTTGATAATTATTCTTTCATTTTATATTCTGTTGAGAAGGAGCTTCAAAATAATTTCAAATAAAATTAGAGCATAAATGTAAGTTCTTTAGAAGTTGTTCACTTTTTAACATGATAATTTTTAGGGAAAATGTGCCAAATTCATAAAATCATGTTTCCACCGAATTTGTTGCACCTTTTTCAATTCTTACAACTGTCAAAATTGTCTTTTTTCTTCTACCACCCTCTTCACTCTCGCCGCTCTGCGTCTCGCTACTTGCTGTGTTAAGGACAGATGGACGCAGGCCAGTGAGTTGTCTGCATTTGTGAAAACACTAGTTTGACTCGTTTTAGTGATTCGATGGTTACAAACCCAGTTACTCAAGGTAATTAGGAGTTTTGACATTTCTGAATAGAAATTGTCAAACAATCGTGAATTTTGGCTGGCTCTTGTGGGGTTTCCACAGTGGGCGAATTAGGACTGGATTTGAGTTTACAGTATATTTTCATCTACTTCACGATATCTGAAAATCTATAGAAGCAAAAAATTTCCTTTTCCAGTACACGCAAAAATATATTTACAAAGTAAGGCGGCGAAATGGCCCGCACGCGAGAGAGCATGCGAATGTGAGAGTGTTTGCAATTGTTAGGCCATTTCGCTGCCTTATTTTTTAAATGGGTGTGTTTAAGTACTAGAAAAGGAAATTTCGAAAAAAAAAATACAAATTTTTATATAGGGTTTCAAATGTCAAGAAGAATATGAAAATCAGTACACAATCCACTTAAGAATTATATTGAATGTTGCTTTTTTTTAAAGCTGCGTTATCAGAAGTTGCGCGGAATTTAATAATTTAACAAGGCTCTAGTATGTTTTGGAAGAAAGAAAGAAGTGCTAGTGAAGAGATGCAGACACGTACATTAAAATGAGATGCTTACGGCCTCCAAACGACGCATACATCGAAAGAAAATCACCAAGGGTTGTTGCGTTTTTATTTTGTTATTTACTCACATAAATGAAAATTCTAATTGTCTTGTGTTTATTTCTTCTAGAACTATCGTCAACAAATGCTCATAGAAATGAACCATATAGGTATATCATCCAAACATTTTTATGATATTTGATACATTTTGTTTCAGATTCAATGGAATCAACTATCATTATATCAATTCTTCATCGATTATCAAATCAGATAGTAATTTGACTTATTGTGAATATAATTATGATGATAAAGATAAAAGCAAGCTTATTTTGGTGAGAAATGTTTTTTCCTGGCTTAATTGCGTGGCTTCTTGAGTGTAATTAAGTTAAATATAAAATTTGTCGAGATTTTCAGATATTAGACAATAATCAAACACCAAAAAAAATCGGCTTCAATTGCGATGCTTCTCGTTACGAATGCTGCGAACTTCGATGTTGCTTAACAACAGAAGCCGAATTCTTAGCTGGTGTAGAGAAGATGTGGTTTCTGCTTAAGTGAGTTTAATTATTTAAATGAAAAACAGTTTCTAAAATTATTATTTTTTAGGGTTTTTATATTTTTGATTGTTGTTTTTTTCGTCGTTGCGATATTATTATTCATCGTAGACACATGTAAGAATCCAGAAATACGTAACGAATTTTTGGAATTGGTTCGTGAGATTCCACGCCGTTGCCAACGTGATCATGATAATGTCAGCGTACATACAATGGAAACGGATATTTCAACTGTTAAAGACAGCTGTTCAGTTAATTTGACCCTACCTGTTCTTAGTTTCAAAAATTAGAGCGTTCTCTAATTAGTACAATGCAATTTATGCGAAAGCACACCGATAAATACACGCGTCACAGTAGCGGTTCAAAGTTGAAAAAATAAAATTTTGAATTGCCGCGTGTCCGTGCGACGCGGTCGTTGTCCGTGCAACGCGGTCGGAATTGGCGCGAAACACAATTATTTGAATGTGGCTAGATACTGGTAATGTTCTTTGGACCACCTGGGCTCCCATTCGAATTTTGATTTTTTGCCTAGAATTTGGATCGTGTTAACTGACAAGCTGCCTTTAAATAGTTTTTTTTACAATTTTGAAATCTACCTCAGGGATCACTTTTTTCTCATGAATTTTTTTTTGGTATATTTTTTTCGTTTGTTTTTTTTTGCTGAGCAATTTTTTCACCAAATAAAGTTTATGCTCGTGTCGTAATGTTCATTTTTTCTGCAGAGAATAAAGCTACCCATTCAGAAAAATTAAAAATTGCGAGTACTCCCACACTTCATCGTTTAAAACCTTACCATTTGTTTGACGAACCTCTTCAGAACAGTTTTTCAGAGAAAATTTATGAAATTTACCACAATTTGGTAGAAAAATTGTGAAAATTGATAAAGATTGAGCAAAGTTATAAAGTTTTGAAAATTTCCAAACTTTCTCGTGCTCACCACGAGACCTTGAAATTGCGTTTCTCGTCGTGAACACGAGAAATATTGGAAACTTTCAAAAACGCATAACTTTGTGCAAAATTGTCCGATTTTCATCATCTTCGGATCCTAATGTTCATTTTTTTCTGCAGAGAAGTTTACAAATTCAAAAAAATTAAAAATTGTGAGTACATCACATCTCATCGTTAAAAATCTATTTCAATCTTCAATATCCATTTTAGAGCAATAACCATGTTATTGTCTGAAAAAAATCAGTTTTTTCAGTGCATCGCAAAAAAAATCGACGTAATATAATTTTTCAGAATACTTATGAAATCTACAACAGTTTGGTACAAAAATTGTGAAAATTGATAAAGTTTGAGCAAAGTTATAAAGTTTTGAAAATTTCCAAACTTTCTCGTGCTCACCACGAGACCTTGAAATTGCGTTTCTCGTCGTGAACACGAGAAATATTGGAAACTTTCAAAAACGCATAACTTTGTGCAAAATTGTCCGATTTTCATCATCTTCGGATCCTAATGTTCATTTTTTTCTGCAGAGAAGTTTACAAATTCAAAAAAATTAAAAATTGTGAGTACATCACATCTCATCGTTAAAAATCTATTTCAATCTTCAATAACCATTTTAGAGCAATAACCATGTTATTGTCTGAAAAAAATCAGTTTTTTCAGTGCATCGCAAAAAAAATCGACGTAATATAATTTTTCAGAATACTTATGAAATCTACAACAGTTTGGTACAAAAATTGTGAAAATTGATAAAGTTTGAGCAAAGTTATAAAGTTTTGAAAATTTCCAAACTTTCTCGTGCTCACCACGAGACCTTGAAATTGCGTTTCTCGTCGTGAACACGAGAAATATTGGAAACTTTCAAAAACGCATAACTTTGTGCAAAATTGTCCGATTTTCATCATCTTCGGATCCTAATGTTCATTTTTTTCTGCAGAGAAGTTTACAAATTCAAAAAAATTAAAAATTGTGAGTACATCACATCTCATCGTTAAAAATCTATTTCAATCTTCAATAACCATTTTAGAGCAATAACCATGTTATTGTCTGAAAAAAATCAGTTTTTTCAGTGCATCGCAAAAAAAATCGACGTAATATAATTTTTCAGAATACTTATGAAATCTACAACAGTTTGGTACAAAAATTGTGAAAATTGATAAAGTTTGAGCAAAGTTATAAAGTTTTGAAAATTTCCAAACTTTCTCGTGCTCACCACGAGACCTTGAAATTGCGTTTCTCGTCGTGAACACGAGAAATATTGGAAACTTTCAAAAACGCATAACTTTGTGCAAAATTGTCCGATTTTCATCATCTTCGGATCCTAATGTTCATTTTTTTCTGCAGAGAAGTTTACAAATTCAAAAAAATTAAAAATTGTGAGTACATCACATCTCATCGTTAAAAATCTATTTCAATCTTCAATATCCATTTTAGAGCAATAACCATGTTATTGTCTGAAAAAAATCCGTTTTTTCAGTGCATCGCAAAAAAAATCGACGTAATGTAATTTTTCAGAATACTTATGAAATCTACAACAGTTTGGTACAAAAATTGTGAAAATTGATAAAGTTTGAGCAAAGTTATAAAGTTTTGAAAATTTCCAAAATTTCTCGTGCTCACCACGAGACCCCCCCCCCCCCCCCCCCCCCCTCGAAATTTCGTGTCTCGTCGTGAACACGGGAAATGTTGGGAAATTTTCAAAAACGCAAAACTTTGTGCAAAATTGCCCAATTTCAGTGATTTTTGCAGAAATTTGAAGAAAATTCACATAATTTTCCACTAACCCTGCGAGTTCTAAATTTCGTGGCCTAGAAACCCAAGTGATCATCTGTTTTTGTTGTTGGACGCTGACCACTATAAGAGACTTGAGACATGGAAAGAGACGCAGACACTAGCTTGAAACGAGAGTGTATGTAACTTCTAAACGACGCAGGCAAAGAAAAACACGAGTGATTGTTTCATTATTATTATTTAGCTTTTTCACTTCTTGAAATGAAATTCTTACTATTTTTGTGTCTACTATTCCCGGAAATCACATCGACTGCTCAGACGTATGATTGTTTCTCATAGTTTTGGTTAAATTTAAAAAAATATTGTTACAGAACTAATGTTAGAGGAATGAACTATCACTTGGTTAATTCTTCTTTACCCAAAAACATATCTGAAAATGGTAATCTGACAAATTGTGAGTATACGTATGATGATAGCCAGATATCACTACTGGTTTTGGTGAGTTTTTAGGCATTTTTTTTCATTCTTCAAAACACGTACTACCATTCACTTTTGTCTGAAATTTAAAGAAATATATGTGAGGATGAAGATTATTCAAAAAATTCGAAAAAAAAAACAATATTTCCGAAAAATTCAAAAAATTAAGCGCGTTTGCATTGGGGCGCATTTGCAGCATTTATTTTATGTTCATCGGAATTCTCATTCGATTTTACATATTCTCTCCGAAATTTCAAGAAAAAATATTAATTTTTGACAAAGTTTTCTCCAATTTTCAGATTTTATACGAAAAAAAGACAGAACAAAGAACAATCGGCTTCAATTGCAAAGCAGATAGTTTTAACTGCTGTGGACTGGGATGTTGTCCGAAACCGAAACTTGCTGAAAAGGTTGGAGGGTAATTTTTCTAATTTTTCCAGTAAAAATGAAATTTTCTAATATTGACAGAATACTTATTGGACTCTTCTTTTTGGGTGCCTTCTTCGCATGTGTTATCGCTCTCGTTTTCAAACTTATACAAGAGGCTTACCGGGGTATACAACGGTTTTACCGATTTTACCGGAGTCGTAACAATCGACAACAACGCGATGATGTCAGTGTCAAGACAATGGACACAGAAATATCGAATGCTGAGGAAGTTATCGGACTTTAAAAAGAAAATTTTAAATTCAGGCTTGATTAGTGCTTTCTTTTTTTCTCAGGAATAATTTTAATTTTTTTCATATTTTTCTTTCTCATTCTTTATGTGTTCAATATTAATTAATTACCTCATAATTCATTGAATTGTTTAACAAATATTTTATCAGAATAAAAATCAAAAGAAATTTATGATTTTCCTTTAAAAAATATAAATAGAAGCGGTCGAATTGCACTTTTTGCCAAAAAAATGCAAAAACGACGTCGATTTGCAAAATTTGGTTTTCTTGCCTATTTTTTGGAAAGGGGGAGGGAAATAAGCTCCGCCGACTTCAATCTTATCTGGAAGTTTTTTTTTCAGAATTTTCATGAAAAATGGAACAATTTGGTACAAAAATTGTGAAAATTGATAAAGTTTGAGCAAAGTTATAAAGTTTTGAAAATTTCCAAAATTTCTCGTGTTCACCGCGAGACCCCCCCCCCCCCCCTCGAAATTTCGTGTCTCGTCGTGAACACGGGAAATGTTGGGAAATTTTCAAAAACGCAAAACTTTGTGCAAAATTGCCCAATTTCAGTGATTTTTGCAGAAATTTGTAGAAAATTCACATAATTTTCCACTAACCCTGCGAGTTCTAAATTGTGTGGCCTAGAAACCCAAGTGATCATCTGTTTTTGTTGTTGGACGCTGACCACTATTAGAGACGCAGACACAGGCTTGCAGCGAGAGTGTATGTAACTTCTAAACGACGCAGGCAAAGAAAAACACGAGTGATTGTTTCATTATTATTATTTAGCTTTTTCACTTCTTGAAATGAAATTCTTACTATTTTTGTGTCTACTATTCCCGGAAATCACATCGACTGCTCAGACGTATGATTGTTTCTCATAGTTTTGGTTAAATTTAAAAAAAAATTGTTACAGAACTAATGTTAGAGGAATGAACTATCACTTGGTTAATTCTTCTTTACCCAAAAACATATCTGAAAATGGTAATCTGACATATTGTGAGTATACGTATGATGATAGCCAGATATCACTACTGGTTTTGGTGAGTTTTATAATAAAACACGAGAAAAATGTGTTATTACAAAAAAATTGTTGTGTAGGCATTTTTTTCCATTCTTCAAAACACGTACTACCATTCACTTTTGTCTGAAATTTGAAGAAATATATGTGAGTTTTCCGGCGGCCCATAGGTAGGCGCGCGGAATTTTGCATCGTGTTGCAGGGAAAAACAAGAAGGAAAGAGTTTAGGCATTTTTATTGTATTAAAAAAGAATGTGAGAGTAAATTAGGGTCATTAAGGGTCTGAAGTGGGTCGAAAACCGTAAAGGTGTTGAAAAAGTCGAAGGAAAAAGCCTCGTCGGCGTGGAACGGCGTTCCTTGGGTCGAAAAGTAGAACGACTGACGAACACTGGCCTAAAAGGTGATAGAGTTTAGTAACAGGAGACGCAGAGACTACACCACATGCACATCTAAGTGCATGAACTGTAGTCCCCGCGCATTCAAACACACAATATTCTTTTACCTGATATTTCCTTGTTTTTAAGGGTTTTCATGGCGGTCTCGGCCGCCGTGACACTCCCGGAGGAGGGAGAGCTTCGATCTCCAGGTAACTTGGGGTGATCGGTTTAATCCACGGCTCTGTCCTTGTCTTTAGCGTTGCGGTGCAAGTTGACGGTGTTCGGAGTCGGTGATGTAGATGTCGATGATGCCAATGTCCGTGTTGATCCGTTGTTGTTGTCGCGATTGTTGTCCATTGTCCCTGATCCTTGACCTTGGCCCGATTTTCTGAAAAAATTTTTTGCCGCGGCTCTGCGGAAGAACTGAATTGTTCCTGACGAAATTGTTTTATGTTTTGTTATTGCTATGATTTTAATAAATAATTTATTAAAGCAACAGTGTCCTATGGCTAATAGCCCGTGGGACGTAACAAGGAAACAACAACAAAAAAGGAGAAAAATTGGAAAGCTGGGGTGGACCATCAGAGTCTTAAGTTGGCTCCCGGTTCCTTGAGCTTGTTACGGGTTTGCTGTGTTACAGAGCGCGTGGGGGTGCGTTCCGCTGCAGTGCATACAACGTCGAGGTCCCTTCCTGCACGCTACTTCGTTGCTGTGACGGAGGCAGTTCAAGCAAAGGTGTTTGCGTTGGGCGACGTCGATTCTTTCAACGGCTCGTTTGAATGTATCGCAGTTCGTTTCTGGGTGTGGGTTGCCACACAAGGCACAGAAGACGTGCTGAAAGCGAAAGGTTTTGTACTGTGATGATTTTGTCATCGTTACCCTCTTTTTTGACGCAGATGGGTTTGTCTCCGAGCTTGACTGGTGCTGTCTTTTGCCGCGTTGTTTTGACGATTTTGTTTCAGCCGGAGCTGCTTTCTTCGAGAAGTTCTGGGATTCTCTAAGCGGAAGAGCTGGCGAACGGGTAGCTGTCAGTTCCGGCTGTGGGCCGAAATGCTGTAAGTGATAAGTTTATCGCTGTCTCGGTTAATCTAGAAACTCACTTGTTGGTAAGTATTCGGCTGAAACTGGGGTCCAGGAAGGAACACGAACGGGATCGCTTGTTGTGGAGCGATGAAGGCGTTCGGTGTTTGGATCTTTGATGGCTCTTGACCAGTGTTTGAAGTCGCCGGTTCAGGGGCCGAGGATTTCGGCACTGCTGACGCGTTTTCGTCCAATTTGTGCAGGATACGGTCCATCTTTTCGTGAATTGTCATATGCTGGCGGTCCACCTCCTGTCGGAGCTCTTCCAGTTGCCTTTTGTAGCTGTCTGACAGCTTGTTGTGCACTGCGACGAGTTGTCTTTTCACATAGGATCCCAGTTCTTCGAAGCGACCTGAACAAGGGGTTGATTGTGTTCTAAATCCGTAGGATCTAAATTACCTTTTGTGGATGCTTGATTATCTGTGGCGTTTGCTTCCAAACGATTTAGAACTCTGAGAAGTTCCGCAGTCGAATCGTCAATCGCTACTTTTACTTCGTAGTCAAAGTTAACGTTTTCCGGTACCGAATCGTCCGTTTGAACTTCTTTCGGAGCTGCTGTCTCAACTGGCGCGTCTCCAGCCTCATCAAATAACTGATGCAAGAACGGATCGGAATCATCGTTGGAGTAATCGGAGCCAGGTGTGGTTCCTCCTGGGTGGAGATTGTCTCCGTTTGAGATATTTTCCGATGACTGGAGTATCGGCCCCGAGTGCTCCGTTACGACAGATTGAACTGGGACGAAGTCGGCTAAGGTGACCGTCGGAGAGTTCGTTGACTCTTCTGGCTCGATCTTCTTGGCTGGCTCGTTTTTTGCTGAGTTACGTTTTGACTTTGCCATTTTTGTCTGAAAAAATAACTTTAGTTTCTTGTAACTATGTTTTTTAACGAGCAATAAACTTGAGATTTGAACGGTAACAGTAAAGGTACGCGGTAACGTATTAATAGGTAAGAGAGGGATTTCTCGTCATAGGATTAACGATTTTAGGTTTTCTAGAGTACTGTGATGTGACTTATCTAGATGGAGAAAATGTTTCTAGTAGTTGATTCTAGAATTCGGCGTAGTTCACGTCCTTCTTGCACACGCGGGCTGGTCCTCTGCGAACAATTTCCCTTGTTGGCGGAGTGGATGGAGTGGGCTCCTGTGGAGAGTATTCAATCTCTAATGGGATTAGATGATTTATTGACCGTTGTACTATACGTTTTCCTTGACGAATTTTAGCTGTGCGGATTTTTCCATCTGCACCTGGGAGTAGTTCTAAGATGCGACCTACTGGCCATCTGTGTCGTGGAAAGTTTTCCGTCTTGATGATCACGATGTGTCCGACTTTAGGCGCCGTGGCCGAGTAAGCGTGATTTCGCTGTTTAGTGACTGGGAGGTTCGCCAGATAGGTTTCTGACCAAATTTTCCACAATTCGTCGAAGTATGATGACAAGGAAGATAGATACTGTCGGGCTGCGAGCTCGGTGTTGGACTGATCATACCTGACCCTTGGATCTTTGCTGCTCATAGGAGCGGCGATTTGAGCTTTGGGGCTGATAAAGTCCACCGGGCGGATCGGGATGTTGTCGAGGTCGTTGCTCGGTGGCATCATAGGCCGATTATTTGCTAAACATTCCATTTCTGCCAGGATTGTGATAAACTCGGATCGAGTGAATTTTGGATTCCGAAAGGAACGATAAAGTAGGTGTTTCACTACTCCGACCATACGTTCGTAAACTCCTCCTTTCCAAGGGGATAGAGGTGTGATTGTGTCATGTTCGATACGCCAGTCGGCTAAGAGTGTCATGAATCTATCGTCTGTTACAAAGGATTCGAGGTCGCTGTTAACGATTTCCATCCCGAGTATAAAACACGGTGCGTTGTCCGTCACGATGTAAGTCGGAACGGTTCGTTTCGAGAAAAATCTTCGCAATGCGAAGATGAACTTAATAGTCGAGTTGTCGTCGACTAGTTCTAGATGGACGTTTCTGGTTACGATGCAGGTGGCTAGCATAACCCATACTTTTCTTGTAACCCCGTAGTCGATCATTTCGAATGGACCGAAGTAGTCTATTCCGGTATGATCAAACGGTTTGATTGGCTGAACTCGCACGGCTGGAAGTGGCGGAGGTTCAACGTATCTGTACGCCGGTCCATGTTCCCGTTGACATTTGACGCAACTACGAACTTCTTGTCGTGCCAATGTTCGAGCTGATGGCATCCAGAAGTTTCGCCGTAGGTCAGAAAGCATTTGAGAAGCTCCGACGTGGTGTCTCTTGGCACGATGGTGCTCGGAGATGATCTTCCGCCCCAGCGGGTGGTTTGGAGAGATGTAGATCGGGTATTTCTCATTGTAGGAAATGTTAGCGTGTTCGAGTCGAGTGTAGAGCCGGATAAGCCCGTCTTCATCGACGAAACTCTTAAAGTTCTTAGGTACGTCCCGTTTGTCGACTAGTGTCAACTCCCTGTAGTGCTCTCGAATGATGAAATTATCACAGACGAGAAGTTCAGCTGTTTCGGATTTAGCTTCAGCGTATTCTTTCAGAATTCTCGATTCTGGTTTCTTTTTTGCTTTAGCTAAAAGGATAGTGCAAACTCGGAGAATACGGTTCGTGATTCTTGCCAACTTCTTGACGGAGTTGGTGTAAGCGAACGGAACGGAGCTAGATTCTTCAGGAAGATCAGAAAAGGAGTGGACGACCACGTTGTGGATCCTGCATTCCATGAACACTTCGGAAGATAGGTGTCTCGGAACTTCCTTTTCGTATGATACGTTGAAATCTGGCCATGATTCCGGTTCATTTCTTATGAACGCGGGGCCGTGGAACCACATATCATTGTTCGAAAGTTCTTGTAACGTTGATCCTCGAGTGGCTATGTCAGCTGGATTCTGATCCGTCGCGGTGTGTAAGATTTTTACTGAAATTCCTTGAGAAGTGAGAGTTTCTCGTTGTTTCAATATCTTGTTCACGCGGTTCTTGACAAAGGTTCGCCAGGTTGCGGTACCATGGATCCAGTAGAGAGCTACTTTACTGTCGGTCAATAGGTAAATATTGTTGAATGTTTTATCAAATTCGTTGATCACCCTGACTGCGAGGTTCATCCCGATCACGGTTCCGAGTAATTCGGCTTGCGGGATTTCCGTTTTCTGATTAGGTAGGATTTTACTTTTCGCCGACAGTAGTCTGCATGATACAGAACCGTCGTTGTATTCTGCGCGAATATATGCGGCCGCCGCATATGTGGTTTTTGACGCGTCAGTGAATACTACTAAGTCCAGTTTAGTATGATCTGGAGCCATTACTAAACGGTCGAATGAAAATGTGTAAGGTTCAAACACTCTTGAGATTTTGTTCCAGGCTGGAACTAGCGTGTCGGGGAGTGGATCGTCCCACTTCCGCTTCATTTTCCAAAGTTCCTTCACCAGGATCTTGATCGATACAACTAACGGAATGAGAATTCCTAGTGGATCAAACATGGAGGACTGGAAGGATATGACCCGTCGGAGTGTCGGGTTTTCTGGTGGTCTGGGAAACTTGATCGACAAGGTGTCGTCTGTGGTTCTCCACATGACACCAAGGATCTTTATTTCATCCTGATCGAGACGGTCAGCCGTTGGGATTTCAGCATCTATCTCTACGACATTGCTTTTGAATTCTCTCAAACGCATTCCCATTCTATCGAAGATGGTTTTAGCATCATTGTAGAAATCAGACAATTCCTCTCTGGAGTTGGTTCCGAGGATCACGTTGTCAACGTAAATGTTTCGTCGGATTTTCTCGTTCAGAGAGTGATAGCTTCTGGTGAGGCTGAAAACTATCACGATTGCTAATAGGAATGGACTAGAGGCGAGTCCGAATGGAATTCTGTTGAACCGAAGTTGAACGATGTTTCCATCCGTCGGTGGTTTCCGGATGTCTTTCAGCCATAAAAATCGAGTGACATCTTTGTACTCATCTTGTAGTCGGACTTGGTGGAAAGCTTTTTCCACGTCACTGCACTGGATGTAGACGTAGTGTCTGCATCTAAGTAAGATGCCAAAGATGTCTCCGATCAATGGAGGACCTGGATCGACACAGTCGTTCAGACTGAGCTCATTTTTCATCTTACTGCTGCAGTCCAGTACGATTCGAAGTTTAGTCGTGTTGGAGTCTGCTTTAGCGACCACTGTGTGAGGGATGAAAAATTTCAATGAGTTCGGATCGTTGAGTTGTTCTTGTGGAACGTGTTCGATAATGCCTGACTCGAGTTGACCGTCGAGGATCTTTTGATACTCGGTCATAACCTCTGGACGTTTGGATAAGTTCAGGATTTGCGATTGTAGTCGTCGGCGAGCAAGAGGGAAGTTGTCTGAAAGTCCCGACTGTTTTCCGTTGTAAGGAATAGCAACCTTGATGTAACCTTCTTCGAACTTGGTGGTTCTCAGAAATTCGGCGATCATGGCTTCGTCGTGGGACTTTTCATCCTCAATTAGTTCCTGGTCTTTGATTCCCAGGTAGTCTAATTCCCATAGCTTCTTCAGTTGAGCGTAGGTTTCTTCGTCCATCGTAGGTGGATCTAACTCTACGCTGTCTGAACATACGTGGTTCACTGAAGCTACTAGGATCGCGGATTTTTTGCGTGGGCCCGACAGAAAGAGTCCGAACTTGGTCAGAGTTGCTGTCAGACCAGACGGCAGTTGATAGTTCGAAGCTTCGTCCATGATTTCCCAGAAATTATCTATCCCGATGAAGATTTCCGGAGTGATTGAACGGTTGGATTGTAGGTCCTCGAGGAGGGCTTTTCCGTATGGTAAGTTGTTCAGTGCTTCTGAATCAGCGTGGCTCAATGTAGGTAGGTTTATGTGTTGGAAACTGTTTGGTACTGATTGCAACTTGAATTCAGTAGTGGATCCATCGGTTTGTAATCCTTTAAGGGTTACTACCGAGGATAGAACAATTTCCGAACCTGTTACCCCATTGAGGCAGAGCCATTCGCTTGCCAATGTTGGCAAGCCTAATTTCTCCACGAGCGGTTCGTGGATCAGAGAGTCGGATGCTCCCGAATCGATCAATGCCCATGCGTACTGATTATCAGAAAAATTCAGTTTCAGAAACATTAGGAGGTTGGCTCGGTGAGTATTCGAAAGATAACCGTGAATCTCTCTGATTTGCTTGCCTGGAAAGGTAGTCTTAACTTGAGTTGCTTTAGAGTTGGAGCAAAAATAAACGTTGTGGATCTGAGCATTACCAGAAGGAGTTGAGCATGAATTAACCGGAGTGGAGCAAGATGTGGGAGCTGGAACCGTTACAACATTACTGTTGACGGTTCGCCGGTTGCGGAGCTTGTTCTCCGTTCCGAAAAAACTGCTCGTTCTCTCCTTGAATCTGTCTCGAAACCCCATGTGGAGCGCCTGGCGGAGCAACTGGAAGTTGGACCGTGTTTGGTCCGAGATATCTAGGCACGTTGCTGTAGATCGGACATAGGCTGCGATGGTGCATTCCACCGCAATTCTGGCAGCTCGCCGCGGAGCACTGCTCTGGGAGGTGACCGGTTTTCAGACATTTAAGACATTTGCCTTCGTGGCAAGTTGCCTGAAGCCTGGCTTCCCACGGTAATGGGCAGTCCTTTCGAAGGTGTCGACCTTTACAAAACTCGCAAACCAAAATGGACTTGGTTCTCGGTACTGTTCCTGTTGGACCAGTTTTCTGAGGTTTGTAGGCATTGCTTTTGTAGAGCGGTTGCCTTGGTCTCGGTGGAGCTTCCTTCACTTCGGCGAAGTTGACATCGATTTCTCTCTTGTCAGTATTCGGAAGTTTATTGGTGATATTCACCAGGGCCTCTTCAGCGGTGATGATATCTAGTAGATAGTCCAGAACTTCTTCCGTCGACAATCTGCGTTTTCCAGCTCTTTTGAGTTTCTCGAATTCCACCCTGATTTTTGCTGGGAATTTGGAGAGAATCTCCTCGACAAGCGCGGTGTTGTCGATGTTCTCGCCGGCATATTTCAGCTGACTCACAATGTTCGCCACTTTAGAATGTGTGTTATGCATGTTTCTGGAGTGGTACATTGCGGCTGGGATTTCTCGCAGTACTTCGAACAATTTTCTAGTAACGTCCAATGGACAGTTGTACTTCCTTTTGAGCAGTTCTAGAGCTCGGCCATATCCGGCAGCTGTGATCGGAACTGGTCTGATCAGTTCTTGAGCTTCACCTTGAACCAAACTTTTTAATTTTACTAGCTTTTGCTTGTCCGCTAACTCCGGATTGTCGTGGATTGCGCACTTGAAAAGCTGTTTGAACTCGAAGAAGTCTTCTTCCTTTCCCGAAAATTTCGGAATCTCGATTTTTGAGATCTGGAAGTTCTTGTAAGCTTGGCCTGATAGATTGTCTTCATCGTCGTCAGAGTCAGACGCGAATAGAGCATACTCGACTTTTGGTTTTCCCAATTGAGTCAAGTTTTTCTCCGTCGGGAGTGTTCTAGTATCATCGGCTGAGCGAGTTGTCTTATGACGGACTTCGGCGGTCTTAGCTGGTGAGAACCTTACTGCTTGGGCTTCAGCTTTATCTTCCTCAGCAGATTCGTCAGCAGACTCATCACTGTAAGGAGATTCGGATGAATATTCTTCCGAGGAAGATTCCATGCCCTGAGCTTGTCGGGAAGCAACGTTCTGCGTTGGCAGTAGAGCCGCGTAACTTGTACACTGTGGCCACTGCTGAGCGTACGCTTGAGGTTGGAACAAGGATCCTGGCCAAAAGTAAGGATGCAAGCCTGGTGGTGGTTGCGGTGGAGCAACGAATTGCGGGATTTGATGAATCCCTGGCGCAATGCCGTTCAAATTCATCGAGCCGATCTGGTTTTGTAAGGCTTGCTCTTGATAAGATGATGGTGGAACGTATTGTGCTGGCGTTGAAACCAGTTGTTGGGCTTGCGGTCCGGATGGTAGGACTTGTCCGGAGGTGATATAACCGTGGTTCGACGTGGAGTGGATCAGGGGTGATGGACCTTGACTATTAGTCACGGCCTCCCTTTTTTCATCTCCATCTTCCGGTATGTTGCCGGAGTCGGATTTTGGGGAGATTCCCGGTACGGCTTGCGCTTCTGGATTGGCCGGAAGAGCGTTCCCGTAAAAGGTTTTCTGGTAGGCGTTCGGTGTACTCGTGAAGAGTGGCTTGCCGAGTGATTCGCTACCCAATTGTGGTGGCGCGGAGCTAGAAAGATTGATATCTTCCTGGCTTGCGCCACTCTGGTGAACTGGATGTGGTTCTTGTTCATGTTGTGAACAAATCGTGGCGAAGATCGATACTTGCTTGTTCTCCTGAGATTGTTCATCTCTTGGAGCAGCAGCGACAATCTCGCCTTCAAAATCTGCTGAGCAGAAATTGTACGGAGTCTGGTTTAAATATTCCAGAGCCTCGTGTCGAATAGCTGAGTATTCTTCCTTCGAGATCAGTGGAGTAAGCAGTTTCAGAAGCGTTTGAACGTCTTCCAAGAGTTGAACGTGATTTTGTTCGATCAATTTCTCCCGGAGTTTGTTGAATACTTCGTCAAACTTGGAGGTCCAAACCTTACGGTTAGGACGAGGAGCGGCCTGGTCAGCCAAATCGGATGCTAATCTCTCAATGAAGAGATTGGCTCGACTCAAATATCCTTCCGCTCGAATGAGGCGTCCAATCGCCTTCTTTATCTGGAGTGGATCATGAGGGCGCTTGTGGAGCAGTTGTTCGAGGTGGCGGCCATGTTGAATCGCCGACCGAGCGGCGGCCAGGCGAGAATTGGTGGAGGTGACACATTGTTGCAATGAGTGGAACATGTTTTCTAGCTTGTTTTCTGGAATAGAAAATCTTTGAGTAGCCTGAGTTTGCAAGACGAGGGTCTAGAATCCGACTTGAAACGGAAAACTACCACTCAAGTAAGAATGTGACCTTCTAGAAATGAGAAGTGAAGTTTTTTAGGCCAAATACGGAGTTTTGATTTGGCTGCGTACCCGTTGTGTAACGTTTGATACTCAGTCAAGTCCGATGGGGCGCACTTCCTCCTGTGAGAGTTGGCTGTTTGCCAACGTTCGGTGGAGCGTGTTTTCTGTTTTGAGTACCAGCGTACTCTAGCAGGCGCCTGACGGGCCTATGCTTGCAAGAAAATCGTAGGCGGCTGACGGCCTATTTTTGGGTATTTAGCAGGCGCTGTAGGGCCAGTGCTAGTAAAAGGGGGTTGATTAGCAGGCACTGTAGGGTCAATGCTAATTAAAAAATGTCTAGCAGACACTGTAGGGTCAATGCTAGTTTAAAAAATGTTTAGCAGACACTGTAGGGTCAATGCTAGTTTAAAAAATGTTTAGCAGACACTGTAGGGTCAATGCTAGTTTAAAAAATGTTTAGCAGACACTGTAGGGTCAATGCTAGTTTAAAAAATGTTTAGCAGACACTGTAGGGTCAATGCTAGTTTAAAAAATGTTTAGCAGACACTGTAGGGTCAATGCTAGTTTAAAAAATGTTTAGCAGACACTGTAGGGTCAATGCTAGTTTAAAAAATGTTTAGCAGACACTGTAGGGTCAATGCTAGTTTAAAAAATGTTTAGCAGACACTGTAGGGTCAATGCTAGTTTAAAAAATGTTTAGCAGACACTGTAGGGTCAATGCTAGTTTAAAAAATGTTTAGCAGACACTGTAGGGTCAATGCTAGTTTAAAAAATGTGTGGCTAGTAAAAGGAATTGCAGGCGACTGACGGCCTATGGTTGCAACAACTTTGAAAGGATATCCTTTTGTTCCGGATGTTTGAAATGCTATGATTTCGGGACGAACGGAGCACAATGGGATGAAACAGAGGATACTATTTCTTTGTAGCGTTTTTGACTTGTTTTGGGGTATTGTCTGACTATATATTCCGTTTTTAGGAGTGATCAATTCCTTTTTTGGAATTATTATCGTAACATTAACAACGTTCAATTCCTGCAGTGCATTAAACGTAACTCCCTGAGAAGGGAGAGCGAACGCTAACAATGATGTTTCTCTTTCTATTGGTCCCGTTGGGTCCTTTTCAGTCCAATGATTGTATGACAACTTATGAAAAGTTTTTTAAATATTTTTTTTCTCTGAGCACTCAACTCCTTCTCTTCTCAATTTAACGCAGTTCATGATAACAAAATTTTATTCTTTAACAATTTGACAATTTAGAAAGTTTTTGTTGGCAACCGGTTTTTGGACCTGAGTGGTAGAATGGAGTGGAGCGTGGAGTGGATCGTGATGTGGGAGTCGTCGTGGAACTTGTTGGAGGAGCTGCTCTGAAAATATAAAATTTCTTGATTTATTTTCAAAGTTCAGCGTGGTTTCCTTACCAATGGTTCTCGTAAGCTGCGGCCCTTGTTCCGCAGAGAGCGGATCCGTGCCCGGACGCGCCACAGCTTTTGCATGACTCTGCGTAGCAGCTCCTGCCTCTGTGAGAGTGCTCGCTGAGAGCACAACGCGGGCAGGTTCCCAGAACCATAATGCGGATGACTCGATCGGTCAGGAAGCGGTAATCAGGGCAGCGGCTCGAATAATGAAATTCGGGTGCTGTACATCTGAAGCTGCAACGACTGTTAATCTGACGGTCCCTTCCAGGAACAGTAAATGCCATCTGGAGTGTCATCCAATGTCGGTGGTCCTCCAGATTCGGAAGTGATTGTTCCCAGAGCCAGAACTCCGGAGCTCCTCGGCGCCCAAACTCGTGCGCAACTTGGATCCTGAATTCCAGTTCCTGGAGCACTTTCGCCACCCTTGCCGAGAATTGTTCGTATGTTTCGTCACCGATTAGGCATCGTGAAAAGTACAGTTCTGGGTTGGGATACGGAATCCTTTCCGCTGGAACGCCATTTGGAATCGGTTGAACCGGTGGTGGGACTGGAGCCCTCATAAGTGGGTCTTCCTCTGGGGCCGCTTGAGGTGGAGTCGGATCCTCTTGGCGCGGAGGTTGAGCATGAGGTGGAAACGATGATTCCTTGCCTGCATCAGATGCCTCCGTTGGTGGCGCTTGCGCTGTAGTCGGCGGTGGAACAGCCGGTGGAGTTGGGATCGCCTGAGCTTTCCTGTATTCCCTGATCAGGTATTCAAGTTCGTCGATGTGTCTCGAGAGATCGATTGTCGGCTGGAAAACCGATGTTTCCTTTTAAGTCGATAAGTATTTTAATGTCTTTCATCACATTTAAGTGACCGTTTTGAAAAGAAACATTTACTCACCTTCTGGTTTGCAGAAGTTCTGACTTGGGGCTGCTCCAGGCCGTTGTGCTCCGGTTTCGTGGTGTTGGTGTTTTCCGGAGTCGCTGTTGCTTCTGGTGGTATGGGGTCAGAAGTCTGAAATAGTTTCCATTTTGATAAGAAAATTTGAGTAAACTTGACTTACGTCGGTTGCTGTCGGCGGTGACTGCTCGACCGTATTTGGAGTAGTTTGGCTCATTGTAGTACGTGTGAGTTGCCGAAAGTTATTATCCTTGAAATAAAATATTATCGTTTCGATGCCGATATATTTTAGTTTCGGTACAATAAGATGACATAAGAGATCAAGATTCAGTGATAAGAGATCAAGATTCATTAATAAGAGATCAATATTCATTAATCGACACTGCCAAATGCTAAATGATCGAGAAGAATAAATAGTGATATTGATGGTGTACTTAATCGTTACCTTTTGATGATTTCAGAAGTTTATGGTTTCGGAATATCTCGAAAACTACTGATAAAGGTTTTGAAATGAGCGGGTAATTGATTAGGGACGCCTAATTCTACCTTTCAACGGTTTCAATCGTTTACTATTTTGCAATGCGTTATACACTACTGATAAAATTGAATTTTGATGACCGGATAGTTAATTGATTCTGATTCGACCTTTTAAATGAGTTCAAAAGTTTACAACTATCAATGTGTTGTAAGACTAAAGATTAAAAGGTGAATATATGCGAAAGTTGTATACGCGGAGGTACAAAAGACTAAACGGTACAAAAGTTTCAATTAATGTCGATGATTTTTGTCTCACTTCCCATGGTTGCCTCATAATTAATTTACGAAATGAAAATTTTGAATTTTGTGTTGAAAGAAAATAGAAAAATTTTGAATTTTGTTTTAAAAGAAAAAATAGAAAATTTTTGAATTTTGTATTAAAATTGAAAGATGAAAAATTGAAATTGATTGAATTTTGTGAAAAAAATAAAGATGAAAAGTGGTAGAATGCTAATTTATGATTGGCGAGTAGTGGAGCAAACGACGAAAATGTTCGAGAAAACAACAAAAAAGAGAAAAGTAAACAAAATGACCTGACGAATTCAAAATCTCTCCCTATTCACTCTTTGTCTGCGTCCTCTCTGATGCACAGTGTGTTGTGGTGTCCCCGCGTGGGGGAACGCCAACTACTGAGTCTTACAGCGGGGAGACGCAGACATTTTCAAAAAAGAATGCCTTTTTTCCCGTAATTTCTTGCTTCCCTGATGTTCCTATGATATGATCGGCCGGTTCGTAAAAAACCAGTCGATGCACCATTTTCCGGCGGCCCATAGGTAGGCGCGCGGAATTTTGCATCGTGTTGCAGGGAAAAACAAGAAGGAAAGAGTTTAGGCATTTTTATTGTATTAAAAAAGAATGTGAGAGTAAATTAGGGTCATTAAGGGTCTGAAGTGGGTCGAAAACCGTAAAGGTGTTGAAAAAGTCGAAGGAAAAAGCCTCGTCGGCGTGGAACGGCGTTCCTTGGGTCGAAAAGTAGAACGACTGACGAACACTGGCCTAAAAGGTGATAGAGTTTAGTAACAGGAGACGCAGTGACTACACCACATGCACATCTAAGTGCATGAACTGTAGTCCCCGCGCATTCAAACACACAATATTCTTTTACCTGATATTTCCTTGTTTTTAAGGGTTTTCATGGCGGTCTCGGCCGCCGTGACAGTGAGGATGGAAATTATTCAAAAAATTTGAAAAAAAAATGTTTCCGAAAAATTCAAAAAATTAAGCGCGTTTGCAATGGGGCGCATTTGCAGCATTTTTTTATGTTCATCGGAATTCTCATTCGATTTTACATATTCTCTCCGAAATTTCAAGAAAAAATATTAATTTTTGACAAAGTTTTCTCCAATTTTCAGATTTTATACGAAAAAAAGACAGAACAAAGAACAATCGGCTTCAATTGCAAAGCAGATAGTTTTAACTGCTGTGGACTGGGATGTTGTCCGAAACCGAAACTTGCTGAAAAGGTTGGAGGGTAATTTTTCTAATTTTTCCAGTAAAAATGAAATTTTCTAATATTGACAGAATACTTATTGGACTCTTCTTTTTGGGTGTCTTCTTCGCCTGTGTTATCGCTCTCGTTTTCAAACTTATACAAGAGGCTTACCGGGGTATACAACGGTTTTACCGATTTTACCGGAGTCGTAACAATCGACAACAACGTGATGATGTCAGTGTCAAGACAATGGACACAGAAATATCGAATTCTGAGGAAGTTATCGGACTTTAAAAAGAAAATTTTAAATTCAGGATTGATTAGTGCTTTCTTTTTTCTCAGGAACAATTTTAATTTTTTTCACATTTTTCTTTCTCATGCTTTGTGTGTTCAATATTAATTAATTACCTCATAATTCATTGAATTGTTTAAAAAATATTTTATCAGAATAAAAATCAAAAGTATATGATTTTCCTTTCAAAAAAATATAAATAGAAGCGGTCGAATTGAACTTTTTGCCAAAAAATGCAAAAACTACGTCGATTTGCAAAATTTGGTTTTCTTGCCTATTTTTTGGAAAGGGGGAGGGAAATAAGCTCCGCCGACTTCAATCTTATCTGGAAGTTTTTTTTTCAGAATTTTCATGAAAAATGAAACTGTTTGGTACAAAAATTGTGAAAATTGATGAAGTTTAAGCAAAGTTGTGAAGTTTTGAAAAATTCCAAAATTTCTCGTGTTCACCGCGAGACCCCTCACCCCCCGAAATTTCGTTTCTCGTCGTGAACACGAGAAATGTTAGGAAATTTTCAAAAACGCATAACTTTGTCCAAAATTGCCCAATTTCAGTGATTTTTGCAGAAATTTGTAGAAAATTCACATAATTTTCCACTAACCCTGCGAGTTCTAAATTTCGTGACCTAGAATCCCAAATGATCATCTGTTGTTGTTATTGGACCGGGACCACTTTAAGAGACGCAGACACTGGCTTTAAACGAGAGTGTATGTAACCTCAAAACGACGCAGACAAAGAAAGACACGAGGGATTGTTGCATTATTATTTTTATTCCGCTTTTTCACTTCAAGAAATCATGAAATTCTTACTATTTTTGTGTCTAGTTATTCTGGAAATCACATCGAATGTTCAAGCAGATCCGTATGTTCAAATCTTATAATATTGCATAAACTCATTTTGTTTCAGATTTAATGGAATAAACTATCATTTTGTTAATTCTTCTCAACCCACAAATAGATCAGACAATGTGAATTTAAAATATTGTGAATATACATACGAAGATAAAGATATACCGAAATTGTTTTTGGTAAGTTTTTATTTTTAAAAAATGAGACAAATTATACTATTTTTCAAGATTAAACAAATGTTTGAAAGTTTTTCTTAATTTATTCAGGAAATGATATTTTTTGTTTATTCATAATTGTAATAGAAACTTTAAAAAATCAAGAAAGTCAATGGTGTTCGAGAATCGTGATTTTTTCATTTGTTGAAGACACCGATAATACCCATAGTTTTCGAAAAATGTTATAAACAACATATCAAATTTATAAATATATAAATTATTCCTAATTTTTCAGATGATTTTCGAAAAAAAAACAGAACAACGAAAAATCGGCTTCAATTGCGAAGCAGCTCGTTTTAATTGCTGTGGACAGGGATGCTGTTTGATTCCAGCAAAACCAAAAACCCTTTTACAGAAGTTTCTTATGATTGTTGACATTATGATAATGTGAGTCTTTAATTGTTTTTCAGTATATTTGCTCTAATCTTTATAGCACCTCCATTTACCTCGGTTCCTGTTATTTAGTTTTGTTCGTATTTTTGAAAATTGTCGATTTCTTTAAAAACTGGACGGAAAACAAAGAAAAACTCTGGAAATTTGCAAATGAAACATGTCAATGGATTCGTAACCGTCGTCAACGTGATGATGTCAGTGTCAAGACGATGGACACAGAAATATCGAAAGCTTAAGAGACGCTCTCTGAGAAGCGGTTAAATCGGACTGTAATAGACCGAATATGGGATATAAACGAATTCTACAACTTTGGTAATTAAAGAAAAATTCAATGCAAAAAAATTAAAGATGTAAACTTGAAAAAAAAAGTAGTCTCTGTGTTTAAAGGAGGGCTTTACGGAGCAGATGAATCCGTCTTGGATGAAAATAGACTTCATTCTCATTCCAAATCCTTTTTTAAAATTTTCTAAAACCACCTAGAAGCCGAGAAAATGAGCTTCAAAACAGTGGCCTAAAAAAGTGACCACCTGCGAAAACTAGTCCGCGAAATTTTTTTCTAGACCATTGTTTTCAAGCTCATTTTCTCGGCTTCTAGGCGGTTTTAGAAAATTTTAAAAACAGATTTGGAATGAGAATGATGTCTATTTTCATTTAAGGTGCATTTGTTTTCTCCGTAAAGCTCTCCTTTAAAGACGTTGTCCTCAAAGTTGTAGAGTTCGTCGAGAGCTTTATCTCCAATATTCGTAATCAGACTTTTTTTTCAAAATTAACTTCAGGACTAATTCGTGCTTTTTTCTCAGGAATAATTTAATTGCTTTCACATTTTTAAATGTTTGTTTTGCATATAAGTGTATTAATTACCTCATATTTCATTGAATTGCATGAAAAATATTTTTGCAATAAATTATATTAATATCAAAAGGGTTTGAGAATTGTCTTGGTTTAATTTTTTTTTCTGAAACGTACTCACAAGTATAAATAACTTTAATTAGAAGATAAGAAAAGTTTAAGATTAGTACATCTGACTTTTAAAATATTCGAGATAGAAGCTACCTTAAAGACAGCGTGTTGGTTAACAAGATCCAAATTTAAAGTTCCTAGCGCGTCGCCCAAGCACGCATATTTATTTTTTATTTAAAATTGCAACGTTCTACAAAATGAAATTTTAGAGATCAGATTTTTAAAGCCAAATTCCAAAGAACAAAACAATCGTTTCGTTATTAAAACACGCCTCGTGTGAAACGCCACGGAACGGTGACGCGCCCCCCCCTCCCCATGTGTTAATATGTAGGTGGCGCGGCGCTTGATAAAATTATTGAGCATTATAAAGCGAAGAGAGCCAGACACTGGTTTCAAACGAAAGTTTCTAAGAAAAATATTTTGAGCTTCTTGTTTTGTTAGTTTTTTCACCTTATGAAATTCTTACTATTTTTGTGTATTGCTTTCCTGGAAATAATATCAAGTGTCCAAGATGATCCGTATGTTTTTTTGGATCAATTTGGATCAAAAAATTTCTGCTACAGGTTAAATGGAATAAATTATCACTTTGTTAATACTTCTCTACCAACAGATATATCAGAAAATGATAATCTGCTATATTGTGAATATTCTTATGTTGACATACCGAAACTGGTTTTGGTAGGGACTCTTTACTGAATTTTCTATTCCATTTCTATTCCATTTTCATCTTCAAGCAAAAAATGTTTAGAAATTTTATTTTCCAGTTTATTGCTTGTCGGCAGCCGCGTGCGTGCGTGCGGAGCGTCTGTGATATTGTCAACTCAAATATTTTTGATCATTGCGTTTTGAGGGCTGCTCAACGTCACAGACGCTCCGCACGCACGCACGCCGCTGCCGACACTCAACACACTAGAAAATCGGCGGGAAAGTAACATTTTCAAATTTCCGAGTGTGGTGAGTTTCGGCAGCCGCGTGCGTGTGTGCGGAACGTCTGTGAGGTTGGTCAGCCCTCAAAACGCAGTGATCAAGAATATTTGAGTTGGTAATCGAACAATTCTTGTTTAAGGTTTCAAAATATCAAGAAGAAGTGGAATAGAAACCCCAAAATAAGTAAAGAATGAAGAAAATTCTTTAATACATATTTTTGGTTCAATTTTTTTAATTTTCAGATGATATTTGAAAAAAATCCAGATAGAAGAAAAATCGGCTTCAATTGCGATGCGCATCGCTCCGTATGCTGTGGACTGAGCTGCTGTTTGAAACCAGAAACTTTTTTAGAAACATTTCTTAATTTCGTTTTGTTTTTTTTAGCGTAAGTTGCGTAAGTTCAAACTATTTCCAGTATAATTATTATAATCTTGGATAGGACGCTTATTTTTGGATTCGCCGGGCTTGTTGGTTATTATCTCGTTTATTTTCTCGGGGTCTCGATGATTGTAACTTTTAAATATTTAAGGAATTATATATGTAATGATGTCAGTGACAAGAAAATGGACACAGATATATAAGAAGATGCCAAGCTTATTTTGAAAAAAAAATCAAAAAAAAATCATAATCAAATTGCAGATCAGAAAATTGTTTATTTAATTTTTTTCAAATAAAAAATTGTTTACGCAAAATTCCACAACATACTTAATTAAGTATTGTCAACTTAAAAATTTTGTATCATCCATTTTCTACTAAAAGACTGCAGCGCAACCGCTCGCAGGTAAAAATAGCACTACATTGTGGGAGAATTAGATTTCCTGGGTATTGTCAACTCAAATATTCTTGATCATGCAAGTTGGTTTTGATCTACCGAAAAAATCTAAGTCTCTCACACTGTCGTGCTATTTTTAACTGCGAGCTGTTGCGCTGCGGTCTTTTAGTAGAAAATGAATGATCCAAAATTTTTAACTTGACAATAGATCAAAATCAACTTGCACGATCAAGAATTTTTGAGTTGACAATAGCGGAGGTTTGCTACAGTAACCCTGAAAAAAATCATTTTCAAACACTTTAACATTTGAAGAAATTTTTCAGAATGTTTAAAAAAACTTCAACAATTTTCTTCCAGATGTTCCAGAAGGTTCTGGGTGATTTTTGAAATTCCGACGTACCGAAAAAAGTTTTAAATTTTTATTTCAAATTTTCAGATTCCAGATATCTTAAAAAACGCATTTCAAAGATAGCGAAACAAAATTCTGAAGAATGAAACCTCATTTTTTGTGCCCTGTTTCAATGAAATCGAAAGAGTTCGTCGAGAGCTATTAAAAAATTTAAGAATCGCACCGCAATTCATTTTTCTAACTGAGCTATTCTGTTTTAATCAAAAAGCGGGTGCAACCGCGCAACGCGGGCTCACTTACTGGGGGTTCGTTAGTTTTTGGTGTTCATTGCTACTTGTACTAATAATCTATGAAGTTCGAGGTTTTTATCTCCAAATAGGAATAGGGCATGCAGCCATTATCGTTTTTGTAGCAGGAATCGCCTCATAGGAAGTAATCGGACTTTTATTTCAAAATTAACTTCAAAGCTAATTCGTGCTTTTTATTCAGGAGTAAGTTAATTGTTTTTATATATTTTTATTTTTTGGGTATTTGAAGTGTATTAATTACCTCATGTTTCATTGAGTAGCTTGAAAAAAAAAGTTTTTTTGATGCAATGAATATCAAAAGAGTTTGAGAATTTTGTTGGTTTAATTTTTAATCACAAGAACAGATCATTTTAATTATAAAATAATAGAAGTTTAAGTACTTCAGGATAATTTCGGCTCGTAAACGGCTCGTGCGCCGAATTGGTCCGAACGCAAGCCGTTTACAAGCCGATGTGAAGCGCGCGAGCCGTTTGACGCCGAAAGTTCCCTGAGACATCTGACTTTTACAATATTTGAGGTAGAATCTACCTTAAAGACAGTGTGTTAGTTAACACGATCCAAATTTCCAGTTCCTAGCTGAAACCAATTTCCTAGATGAAACCTAGAAGCAGAGAAAATGAGCTTCAAAACAATGGCCTAGAAAACTTTTTTTTTTTTTTTTTTTTCCTATGAGCATGCAGAATACTTCAATTAGTTCTTTTTTATGTTTTTTTTTCATTTTAATTGATGTTTTCTGGATTTCTTATTCCTGCGGACTAGTTTTCGCCGGTGCACACTTTTTCCAGGCCATTGTTTTGAAGCTCATTTTCTCGGCTTCTAGGTGGTTTTAGAAAATTTTAAAAACAGATTTGGAATGAGAATGAAGTCTATTTTCATCCCAGATGCATTTATTAGCTCCGTAAAATCGAATTGCACTGGAAAAATACAAAATAAAGTGATGTTATACAAGCCAACAATTCCTCGAAACTAGAAACCAAAGGACTCCCGATTCATCCGATCAAAAACTAAAAAAAAATCAAAATATTAAAAAGTGCTACAAAAAACAGCTGAAAGTTGTGTTTTGCACACCGAAAAAATAACAAAACAATAAATAAACTGAAAAAAAATGCAAATAAGGAAAAATGAAGGGTGTATGGGAAGGGAAGAGATTTAGAGATAAGTAAATGGAGATTAGATACGGAATACATGGTATAAAAGGTTGGGAGTGAGTTTTCAGAAGACATGTTCTAGATTTTAGGCAACATTTTCAGGACACAATTTTTTTTTGAAAAAAAATCTGAAATTCAAGGCTATCTGAAATTTCTGAAAATTGATTCTCACTTCAATTTTTTGTAAATACATCACTTTTTTGCCTCTAAGAATCAAAAAATGCTCTTCTCATGATCATCGAAGAGCAAAATATTTGCACAGCCTCAGATGACCACCCACCTTATTTACTAACGCTTCGTTGTTTCCTTGTCAATAATCTGTTTTTAGTTTTGACCACCAGCTTCATATAAAACACCCCCAATTCTTTCATTTTTCAGAGCCCACCATGAAACTCATCGCCCTCGTCTTTCTAACCATCCTTGCTGCCTCCACCACAGATGCCCGCAAGATCACCATCTACAACAAGTGTCCTTTCACCATTTGGCCAGGGATCCTGGGTCCCGGCAACCCGGCCGGCGGAGGCTTCCGTCTAAACGCGGGTCAATCGCGAGACATTGACGTCGACAATTCGTGGAAAGCTGGACGAATTTGGGCGAGAACTGGATGTGATGCTAAAATGAATTGTGAGACGGGATTTTGCAAGGTTTGAAATTTTAGAATTTTTTCTTCGTTTCCTTTCAAGAAATTTAAAACCTTTTTTTTAGAAAGAAAAAAACCGAGAACCTATTTGAAACATCTAGAACGTTCTGAAAATTTCTGAAATTTTTTTTGGTTGCCTCAAAATGTCAAAATTTCAGGTGATAGGTAGAAAATTTTCAGGGTTACGGTAGCTTCTTAAAATATTTTGATTTCAGAATTTTAGATATGAAATTTCAGCAAAATTTTGAAAAAAAAATTTTTTTGAAAAATTTCCAGAAAATTAGGATTTTTTTGAAAGTCCTGATTTTCAGGCGGTTTTTCAGAAATTGGAAAATTCTTATAAATCTGAAAATCAGAGCGTTCTTAACAAAATTCTAATTTTAAGAACAGTGAACAATGTGGCGGAGCTGGAGGTGTACCGCCCGTCTCTTTGGCCGAATTCACCCTAAATGGTGCAGGATCCCAAGACTTTTATGATGTTTCACTTGTTGATGGATACAATATTCCGGTGTTTATTGAGGCAAAGGGTGGAAAGGGTATCATTGGATATTTTGGGATCAAACCCATCTTATAGATATAATTTAGGTTGCAAACGCGCTGGTGGATGCTTCAAGGACATCAACGAGCACTGCCCTTCAGCATTACAAGTAAAAGGAAGTAGTGGACGAGTTGTAGCTTGTAAATCGGGATGTCTTGCCTTTAACACGGACCAAGAATGTTGTCGTGGAGCAAACGCTACACCTGATAAATGCTCCCAAAGTCAAACAGCCAAGATATTTAAAGATGCTTGTCCAACTGCTTATTCTTACGCTTATGATGATAAGACCTCCACTTTCACTTGTCAAACCTCCGCTAATTATGTTGTGCAATTTTGTTAAAATTTTCTTTTACGGATAAAAAATGATAAATATTTCATTTTTTTGCCCACTGTGGAAACCCCACAAGAGCTGGCCAAAATTTAAGATTGTTTGACAATTTCCTTTCAGAAATGTCAGAACTCCAAATTACCTTGAGTAACTGGGTATAAACCAACAATTCCGAATTTGTTGCGAGACATACGTTTTCACCAATGCAGACAACTCACTGGCGCGCGTCCAACTGCCCTTAACACAGCGAGCGGCGAGACGCAGAGAAGTGAGAGTGAGGAGGGTGGTAGAGAAAAAGACAGTTTTACTGTCGTTTTTTCAATAAATATTTAAAATGCTTTAAAACGGTGCAAGCTGAAAATTTTTTTTTGTAGAATACAGCCGAGATTTTTCCCAATATCTCTAGCCTGAAAAAATGCCCGCATTTTGTTTTATTGATGCTAATTTTTCTCATAAAACGTTTTTTTTTTTAAATATATAAGAAAAAATTGAATATATAATTTTCAAAAAATAAAGAAATAAAATCAGCTGTCGCTATAATTTTAAAGCAAAAAAACACCTTGATGCTGTCACACTTCTTTTGTTTTCCTTGGTTTCACTGAAACATACCATTTCTCGAAATATATGTATCTATGGACTCCTACATAGCCCACAATTACTCAAAATGCTCCCCCGAGAATTTCACATATTTCTCCACACCAGAATACATGGAAATTGTGGTTCGAATCATTAGTATCATCTCGACACCGATTTGGTGTCTCGGATTTTATTTGGTGTTGAAAGCGACGCCGAAGAATTTGGAAAATGTGAAAATTGTCATGTTACATACGCATGTTTTGTAAGGCTTGGACCCTTAATTTCAAGGATTTTTTTTGGAACTTTCAGCACATTTTTACTCGATTTTGTCATCTTTTTTCTGGTGACACCGACACTTTTCCTTCCAGCGTGTGCTGGATATTTGAATGGGATGCTCCCGAAAATTGGCGTGCCTTTTAAAATATCTATGTTACTAGGACAAATGTCAATTACTTGTAAATTGTTTTTTTTTATTTTTTTCAACATTTTTTTCGGTTTTTCAGGCGTTGGTTACTCCTACGTAATGCTCTTTGAAAACCGTCATCATTCCCTAGCAATGATCAATTTCAAATTGAGCAAACCAATCAATCGATATATATTCTTCAGCATTCTCTACACTTGCTCATTCCTTGCCGTCGTCTCCTCATATTTTGAGGTTATAGACCAAAACTCAGCAAAACTTGAAATTCTGAAAACTATCCCATGTCCTTTACCATTATTTTTCGAACCTGGTGCTCAGGTCCTCGCCACTGATGTCCACCAAATTTCACTTATTTGCCTCATCAATGCTGGAATTATGTCATTAATTGGATGTTTCTTTTTCCTACATACTAGTTATCATTTAACATTTACTGTTGATAGGAATATGTCTAAAATTACAAGGGATCTTCAACGAAGATTTCTAAGGAATCTTTGTATACAGGTACTCAAGGGTTTCATATTTTCTCAAAGGTAGAATTAATTAAGGTAACCATTCCCACTTCTGTCATTATTACTCCTTCGGTTTTGTGCTTTTTACAAATGATGTTTGGAGAATATAATCAAGGTTTTTCATCCCAATCTTCTCAGATTCAGAACCAATTTTTCTATTTTTTCAGCAGTAAATAACCATATCGTAATCGGATTATCTGCTCACAGTCTAGCTGCGAACTTGGCACTATGTCTGATTCATAAACCATACCGAAATGCGGCTATTCAAATGTTTTCGCCGGAAAGGAAGAAGAAATCAGGATTAGCGATAATTAGATTGAAGAAATATTCAGGAGCGATTTATCGAGAATGAAACTCGTGTTTTTCCAACTGCGGGAATATCCGCGAAGCAAAGTCGTGTTTGGAAGTGGTTCGAGAGAAAATTTCAGACATTGTCACATTTGTGAATACTTCATTCAATTTTTGTGACATGATATTAACGCATTATTTTTCATTTTCTTTTATTTTTCAGTAATAAAATGAATATGTGAACTCCCACGATTAGTAGTACCTTAACAAGTGGGATGCTATCTTTAATAGAAATGTTTTTCGACTCAGTTGGATCAATACACATCTCAAAAATTTGCATTTCAAGTCACGAGTCTTCTTTGACAATTTTTTAAATTATCAGAATGAGATAAATGATAGGTGCTGTGCCAGAGAAAGAACGATTGACAGGGTTACTTCGAAAACTATCAAACATCATGTTTATTTGTTGTGATTCATTCTCTACACCTCATTTTTCAAAGCTGAACTCGATGATAGTGCTACTAATTTTTTTTAGAAGTTTTGAAATAAAAAACCACCACCTAGGCATATTGCAACGCTTTAAAAAAATCTTCAAAAGCTTAAAGACGGCTGTTCAGTTAATTTGACCCTACCTGATCTTAGTTTCAAAAATTAGAGCGTTCTCTAATTAGTACAATGCAATTTATGCGAAATCACACCGATAAATACACGCGTCATAGCAGCGGTCCGAAGATGCAAAAATCAAAATTTGAATGCGCGCCGGATCGTGCGGCGCGGTCGTGGATCGTGCAACGCGGTCGGATTTGGCGCGAAACACAATTATTTGAATGTCTCAACATAGTGTCATTGTTTTCTCGACCTCATGGCCCCATTTTAATTTCTATTTTTCGCTTTGGTTTTGGATCGTATTAACCGACACGCTGCCTTTAAAGTAAATGGGAAAAACGATATTTCAGAAAGCGAGTGCTACTTCGTATTGAAAAATATTAATTTAAAAAATCAGCTGTCGTTCCCGACAAGTTGCAAGAATATCTCACTGTTTTCATTATAATGGATTTATATCTGGCGAACAATTATTCCAAATGTTTTTTCGAAAATGTTTCTTATTTGGCAACGAAGGAATACATGACAATTGCTGTTCGAATCATCAGTATTCTCGCATTCCCAATCTGGGTTCTAGGCGTCTATTTAGTGGTGAAAGCGACACCGAAAGCCTTTTCAAACACAAAAAATGTTATGCTTCATTCTCATTTTTGGTAAAGAGGGACTTCGACGTTTCAGTTTTCTTATTCCCAATATTTTCAGCACATTGCTCCTCGATCTGGTTATATCTGTTCTAGTGATACCATTCTTGATTCTTCCATCGTGTGCTATAAACACGACTGGACTTTTTTCCAAAATTGGTGTTCCGTTTAAAGTTTCTATTTATGTTGGACAGTTGTCAATTGCTTGTGAGTTTTTTATTGGTGTTTATCATAACTTCTAGTGTCCACCAAGAAGGTTCGTTAGTAATATCGTGTGAAATCGACACGGTACATTAAATTCCCTGTGAGATATAACGCAAGAAAGTTCATAGTTTTCAGGTGTTGGGGTTTCTTACTCCATGTTATTCGAAAATCGGCATCATTCCGTCACGATGATTCGTTTCAAATTGAACCTGCCAATTCATCGATATATTTTCTTCGGTCTTTTGCACACTATATGTGCCCTCGCGTTTGTTTCATATTATTTCGAGGACATAAATAACGATGAAGCAAAACTTGAAATTCTGAAATCTATTCCATGCCCTCAGCTAGAATTCTTTAACGCTGAAACTCAAGTTGTCGTCACCGACGTTCGACCAACGGCTTATATTTGTCTCTTTCTTCTGTTTTTGGTTGAATCTACTGTCATCTTCTTTGTAGTTCATGCCACTTATCATCTAGCGTTTACATCTGACAAAAATGTGTCGAAAAAAACGAGGGAATTACAGCGAAAATTTCTGAAGAATATTTTTATTCAGGTATTCTTTGATTGAATTTAAGACATTTTTAAAAGTGAAATGCTTAGGCGATGATTCCAACTGTAGCGGTCGCTATTCCCGCAATTTGGTGTTTTGCAAACATGGCTTTTGGGAATTATAATCAAGGTTTGATGAGCGATTTAAAAAACTAATACTTCTCTTTTTCAGCGGTCAACAATCATATTGTGATTGGAATGGCAATGCATAGTTTGGTTGCAAATGTGACCCTTTGTCTGATCCATAAACCATATCGAGATGAGACATTCCGCTTATTATTATGTAGAAGAGGAAGTGAACAAGGATTTCCTACGATCATGGGAAGGATGACTTCTAGAACTTCCGCCTTGCAAACACCGCCAAATGAATTTACCTCGAGACGAAAGTGAAATTTGATGTTATCAAGATTTCATCTGTTGCGAATCGGTCAAAGTTTATGTGTTTTTCATTTTCTATTCTTCCGAACTCAATGTTAGGCAAACTCCGATCGCGTTTCACGATCCGGCGCAAGCCAGTACCTGCAACAGCCGATCATTTATTTGTATCTGACAACCGCTGGATACAGTTGTGTCAACTATTTTAAATCTACATCCCCTTCTAAGTACAAGGAAGTTGCATCTTCATGCATATTTTAAAATCAAACGCTCTTTGCGTTGGCGAGCGGCACTGTTACTAATGCTACGCTAGGTTTGAAGTGAATACCTGATAAAAAGACCAATCTTTTGTTTCATCTCTTCCAAACGGTGTGATTGGTAATATACCAACGAATATCCGAATTGAAGATGTCTAACGAGTAGTTTTTTGATGGTATGATTTTCCTGCAAACCACAACCGGGTTGAATTCTTTAAATTTCACCAATCCTGACTGCATTCAAACGGTCTACTTTGGGTTGAATTATCCGAGAACGGGAACGATATTGGAAGTTTGGTAGGAAATTTTCAAATTTCAATTAATTTTTTTGAGAAATAATTTCAGTTGTGGTCTTCCTCCGAATTATCCTAGTAAGATTGTTCCATTTTACCATTGATTTATGTGCGGCGGCGATTGCAATAATTTATTTTGAACACTTTTGAATAACATGCCATGGTTTTCAGTTCAGATTTTCGAATATTCAATAAAGACAGGTCAAAAACTCATGAAATCAGCTGTACAAAAACACCTCCACCTGCGAGTATTGAAAAGCGTTGATCATGATTTAAGAAAAAGCTTAAAGATCGGGCAAGCGACAACTGGTTTCCAGAAATGGTATTGAAAAAAAATTAATTTAAAAAATCACCTGTCGCTCCCGACATGCTTGACAAAAGTAGCTTTTTTCTTCATTCACAATGGATTTATATCTGGCGAACAATTATTCTAAATGTTCTTTCGAAAATGTTTCGTATTTGGCAACCAGGGAATACATGAAAACAGCTGTTCGAATCATCAGTATTCTTGCGTTCCCAATCTGGGTTCTAGGCGTCTATTTGGTGTTGAAAGCGACACCGAAAACCTTTTCAAACACAAAAAATGTTATGCTTCATTCTCATTTCTGGTAAGCGGGCTAAGGATTTTCAGTTTTCTTATTATTCCAATATTTTCAGTACATTGCTTCTCGATCTAGTTATATCTGTTCTTGTGATACCATTCTTGATTCTTCCATCGTGTGCTATAAACACGACTGGACTTTTTTCCAAAATTGGTGTTCCGTTTAAAGTTTCTATTTATGTTGGACAGTTGTCAATTGCTTGTAAGTCTTTTATTGTTGTTTCTTAAAACTTCAAGTGTCCACCAAGTAGGCTCGTTAGTAACATCGTGTAAAATCGATGAAACAACGGTACATAAAATTCGCTGTGAGACATAAGGCAAACAACTAGATAGTTTCCAGTGGTTGCGGTTTCATATCTCATGTTATTCGAAAATCGGCACCATTCCGTCACGATGATTCGCTTCAAATTGAGGCTGCCAATTCAGCGATATATATTCTTCGGTCTTATGTATACTTTCATTTCTATTTCATTACTTTCATATTATTTCGAGGACATAAACAACGATGAAGCAAAACTCGAAATTCTGAAATCAATTCCATGTCCTCAGCCGGAATTCTTTAACGCTGAAACTCAAGTTGTCGTCACCGACGTTCGACCACCGGTTTATGTTTGTCTCTCAATCGGAGTTCTCATCGAATCTATTGGCATCTTCTTTGTAGGCCATGCTACTTATCATTTAGCATTTACATCTGACAAAAATGTATCGAAAAAGACAAGGGAATTACAGCGAAAGTTTCTGAGGAATATTTTTATTCAGGTATTCTTTGATTGAATTGAAGAAATTTGTAAAATTGAAATGTTCAGGCGATGATACCAACTGCAGTAGTCGCTATTCCCGCAATTTGGTGTTTTATTCAAATGTATTTTGGGAATTATGATCAAGGTTTGATGAGTTGCTTAAAAAAACTAGCACTTCTCTCTTTCAGCGGTCAACAATCATATTGTAATAGGAATGGCAATGCATAGTTTGGTTGCAAATGTGACCCTTTGCCTGATCCATAAACCATATCGAGATGAGACGTTTCGCTTATTATTATGTGGAAGAGTAAGTGAACAAGGATTTCCTACTATCATGGGAAGGATGACTTCTAAAACTTCCGCCATGGCAACACCACCCAATGAATTTCAATCGAGACGAATATAAAATTTTATAGTACGGATGTCTTCTAAAATATTGTTCCAAAACCCAAAAAAAAGGATTTTTAAATCTTAGAAGATCTTGAAAAAATGGTTTTGAACTCGCTAATAAAATATTAAAATATTTCAAAATATATCCGAAAAAAAGCTCAAAAACAATTATTACAATTGTTGCCACAAATAATCCCTTCGAGAAATGGAACAACATTCTTGGCAAAATTAGAAGGCACATCACAACTGCAAAAATTGCTCAAAATTGATTTTCGAACATCCCGTATCCTTACCAAACTTCCATAATGGTCCCACTTCTGGGATCATTCAACCCAAGGTAGAGCAGTTGAAGGCAGTCAGCATATGTGCAATTTCCAGTGTCTAAACCAGTAGTATTCTGCAGAAAAACCATGCCAGAATAGGTTGTCAAATAAGTATCATTTATGAAATTGTAAGCACTGATCCCTTGACAATCCGATTCGGTAGAATTGTGACATTCTTCTCGTTTCACTCCGTCGATTCGAAGAGTAATTGTTGTGCTTCCATTCAATGTGTTGCAACTATCTGTAAACATTTTTAAATGAATAATGAACCATATCATGCAGTTGAACTAATTATCATGGCAGTAACGGAAGAAGTTTCCAATGGTACGAGTATTGTATCATCGCCTGCGCAACTGCTAACAGCCGAGGTATAGTTCGCCGGGGTATGATAGTACCAAAAATAAAAACATCTCCATCCAAGCGATGTCGGATACAAGTTCCCAGTTCCATTGCATACATCGGTTACTGAAAATGAATGATTAAACCTAGATCTCCTTTGATAGGCCGTGCTACTGGCCGCGGCCGCAAAATCACAGCCCTAGAGAACCACGTTCAAAAAAATGTACTCACCAATAATATTGAAATTCAATGTATTGCCGGTGACTGTTATTTTGTTTTCCATAATCGCCTGATAATAATAGGAAAGCACTTTTATGCTCTGAAAAAATTTTTTTGGTCGTTATGATCAATTTTTCACTGTCAAAAAACATAATTTTTTGACACTGTGCCGCACTTGCAAAAGTGGGCGGAGCCTAATTTAAAAAAAATGTTTATGGCCCCCTGGGCTATCAATAAATTAAATATTATCAAAATTTGAGACAAGATTTGTTTTATTGTGACGCGGCCTTTCACATGTCGTTTGAACCGCTCTGACACCGCTTGTTAAAGACAGTGTATGAGTCTATTTGTCCCAGCCAGATTTTAATTTCAAAAATTAAAGCTTAAACTCCTTAACACATTGCAATATATGCGAAATCACACTGATGAATACACGCGTCATATTATAACATTAGTATATTTTATTATAACATTAGTATAATTTATTGATATCCAAGGGGATCTAACTGAAGAGCCCCAACCCCTTGGTAGACCGTCTTAGCTTAGGGGCGAAACGGTCGACTTTGAATTTATTTCTTTTCTTACTTTTATTTATTTATAGCAGAGGTGCAAAGTTGGAAAAAATCAAAATTTTAATGCGCGCGTGTCCGTGCGACGCGGTCGGTGTACGTGCAACGCGGTCAGAATTGGCGCGAAACACAATTATTTGAATTCGGCTACATATTGGTTTTGTTCGTTGGATCACCGGGGTCCCCATTCGGATTTTGATTTGAATTTGGATAATGTTAACTGATCAGCTGCCTTTAACGTCATTTTCACTTGCACCCCAAGGACCGTCGGCACCTTATATGTTCATTAACCAATTATTCTAAACGTACTTGTCCCTGTGCAAAAGTTGTGATGTTTCCAGCAGGACAAGTCGCATTAGTCATATTCATTTTGACGGCAACTTTTGTTGTCTCGGGATCGAGTTGAGTAACACTTGTAAGGTCATCCCATTCACAATAAACGCATAACGTTGAGTTCACTTGGTAAGCAGCCTGAAAAGCAAGTTCTAATTTTTTTTACGATGATCCAATAAAACTAACAATACAATCGACATCGTTGTAGCATGCCGTCCAACACTTCTGAAAATTTGTCGTGATTTTCTGATAACTACACGTTTTCCAAGAGTTCGGAGCACCCCAAAAAATGATCATCATAGGATCGGAAGCCTGGAAATGGTCGCTTTTTTGCAAATTAAAGAAGCCGTCAGAAATCTCACAATCTTTCCCAGATAGAAAAATAAGAGAAGAGAAGCGGAAGATTTTATTCCAAACATTTTGCCAAAATGGACAAAAAAAAACAAGAGTGGCTGCCGTGGAAGTTTTGAAAACGATGATAAATGAGCATCGTTTGTTTTAGAGTTTTGTAAATATTTGGAGGATGCAACGTTAATTATATAGTTCTCGTTCAAAAAAGAAAGATCTGAAACAATCTCAGGTGTATGTTTGGGATCTCTCCTGGAACTACAGAAGGAATCCCAATAGAGGGACCTCAGAAGGAACTCCTATTGAGAACTTAGAATTTTTTTACACCGATGTTAAAAAATAAAAATCCCACAATTGGTATCCCTATTGTAATTTTTTTAGTAGCTACTGGAATGTTTTGGATTTTTTTTGGTAGCTTCTGGAATTTCTTGAAAGCATCTGGAATTTTTTTTGGAATTTTTTTGAAGCTTCTGCAATTTTCTAGACCATTTTGGAATTTTTTAGAATTTTTTTTGATGATTACTGAACGAAAAATGAGAGAAATAGTTTGTAAAATGAAGAGACGCAGAGAAAAAAAAACGATAAAAAACGCTAAAAACGTTAGGTTACGGTATTGACAAGATAAAAAATTTCTGGCCGCTCGTTTTGCGGAGTGTCGTTGGGAATTTCCTCGCAACGCGCAAGACCTACTGATAAATTTGAATTTGAGCGCGTTTCGGTCGCGCTGCGAGAAAATTCCATGGAAGTCTGGTATATATATATATATATCATTTATTCAATTGAACAATGATGAAAACAAACAACGAACCCACAAGAGTTAGTAGTCGTTCAATAATTATCGATCCTCCTTATGTCAAATCCTTCCCATTATTATTATTTGTGATATTTTAAACTTTACGTCACCATATCTAGTCTTTCCGGTACATTCTCCATTCTCAGGTGATTATTTCTTTTCTTATAATCAGCCTTACATAATGTTAAATTTATTTTTTTTAACCGTTCTTTGTTTAACGCCTGACAGAATAAATAAATAAAGAGATCCCAATGTCAGAAGTTCATTGACTCATTTTAAAATTGCCAAGTCCGGAACACTAGAAACATTTATTTCGAAAACCTGACATTTTAATCTTTAAATCAGCTGTTCTAGAAATATTAAAAATAATTTGCATGCAGAATTCTCAAAAATCAATGTTACTTCACTTATGGAATTCTACTTAGCCAACAATTATTCAAAATGCCCTCCCGAAAAATTCCCATATCTAGCAACAAAGGAATACATGACAAATGTGGTCCGACTCGTCAGCATGATCTCAGCTCCTATCTGGATTCTCGGTTTTTATTTGGTGTTGAAAGCGACTCCAAAAAATTTTGGAAATGTGAAATCTGTTATGCTAATTTCACATGTTTTGTATGGTTTTAAAATTGTTGATTTATAATAGTAATAATTTAGTTTTACGTTTCAGCGTATTGTTCCATGAGCTCGAGACATCTTTCCTCGTGACCCCAATGTTTTTCTTCCCTGCATGTGCAGCGAACTTGAATGGGATGCTCTGGAAGATTGGCGTTCCTTTCAATGTTTCCATGTTTTCGGCCCATATTTCACTAGTTTGTGAGGTTTTCTTTTAGTATTTGAGAAATGTGATTTTTCAGGGCTCGGGATATCATACATTATGATTTTTGAAAATCGTCACCATTGCCTCACAATGATCCGCTTCAAATTGAGCAAACCAATTCATCGTTACATTTTCTTTGGGATTTTTTTTACAATCACTTTCCTTGTTATCGGCTCCTTCTATATCGAGGATCTAAACCAAGAATATGAAAAACTCGAAATTCTTAAAACCATTCCATGCCCCCAGATCGAATTCTTCCACCCCGACACTCGAATAACAACCGAAGATTCCACTTCTGCTGGGAAAGTGTCTATTTTAGTTTTTTTGGCAATTTCGGCAGCCTTTTGCTATTTTTTCCTTAGCAGTACCTATCACTTGGTTCATCATACCCGCGGGACAATGTCACAGAAGACAAGGGAATTACAGAGACGTTTTCTAAAAAATGCATTCATCCAGGTAGTTGTATCTATTGGATTTAACATACTAGATTGGATTCCAGGTTTTGGTTCCGCTAATCGTGGTTGCTTTCCCTTGTACCATTGCATTGTTATCACTAATATCCAAAAAATATAATCAAGGTTTGATTCTGACTGTTGCTTCAAAATTTGGCTAGGCTTTCAGTAATAAATAACCATCTTACTATTGGAATAACTGCACATGGCCTCGCTGCAAATGTAACTCTGTGCTTGATCCATAAACCATATCGAGATGAAGTATTTCGCTTTATATCGATAATAAAAACGAGGAAAGCTCGACCAATAATTGTCAATTCAGGACTGCTAAAAGTGTCCGTAATCTCGATCAGATAGAATAACCATCGACCTTGTTTTTTTCCTGGTTCATAAACACAACTATTGTTTATTTATTTATTTATTTATTCACCGGAAAGTATATGAAAGACTTTATTCTGTTTCAGCTGGCACCATGGAAGCTTGTCAGTTAACACGATCCAAATTCAATTCAAAAATCAAAATTCGAATGGGAGTGGTCCAAAGAACAATACAAATATGTAGCCACATTCAAATAATTGTGTTTCGCGCCAATTCCGGCGCATTCAAATTTCGATTTGTTCAACTTTGGAGCCGCTTCTATGAAGTTTATCGCTGTGATTGAAATGAGGCAGGGTCAAATGAACTGACGCTATGTCATTAAATGAGATCAAACGTATTTTGGAAGTTATTCGAAAAAAATTAATTAATTTTTTTAAAAATTTAAAATCAATTATTTTGTTTGTTCAATTATTCATGTTTATTCTGCTAAATTTATTGCAACTATAATTTATTCATCCAATTTATTCAAAATTCTAAGAGCAAGTGTACACCGGGGATCCAACATCACTCTGTCTGAAATGAGGGCTTTACCGAGATAATGAATTCATCTGGGATGAAAATAGACTTCACACTCATTCCTAATCAGTTTTTTAAATTTTCTAAAACCACCTATAAATGGTCGAATTGTAAAATATTCAGATCCAGAGTACTTAGACTATGAAAGTCGACTGAAATTTTTCAATCTAAAATCACTAGCAGAAAGACGAGAATACCTTGACCAAAAGTTCCTAAGAAATCTTCTATTTAATAAAGCAAAAATATCCTGGAAAACCATGTTTGAACTCAAAAAGGTCCGTACACGTTCTAAGTTCAATATTTTATACCCCGTCCCAAAAAAAAATATCAGAAAGAGAGCTTTCATTCCAAGAACTGTTCCAAAATTTATGAAAAAGGTTAAATCTTTATCTGAAAAAAATATCGAAAAACTACACAGTGCCATACTGATGAGTCAGATCAAAAAAGGATCAATTTCTTTAAACTTGTAACATAAATTATATTATATATCCTATCACTGATCTCACTAACAGTTTTCTATATTTCCCTTTTTTCACTTGTTCTCACGGTTATTTTTTTTTAAAAAATTCTAGTGAACGACTATACGGTTTTTATGATTAATACGGTTTTCCTCAAGGCATTAACCGGTTAGATATTTCCCCTTCCCCTTTCCCCCGACGATTATTCATTTTTACTGTAAATTTTGCATTTTTATACATATATATTTTTTTTCTTTTCTGATAATTATGACCAAGCGTTTGTTTGTTTATTTATGCATTTCTCTTTACTTATTCTGATCCTACTCAACTTTTTTTTTCTTTTTTATTTATTCTCTTATCTCCCATACTATGTAAAATGTTATAATCGAATATTTCATAGTTGGTTGTGAAAAATTTTCACATTTTTTTTACCACGTTGCCTTTCCGCATACGTAAATAAATTAAATTAAATTAAATTAAATTAAGTTTATCGCTGTGATTGAAATGAGGCAGGGTCAAATGAACTGACGCTATGTCATTAAATGAGATCAAACGTATTTTGGAAGTTATTCGAAAAAAATTAATTAATTTTTTTAAAAATTTAAAATCAATTATTTTGTTTGTTCAATTATTCATGTTTATTCTGCTAAATTTATTGCAACTATAATTTATTCATCCAATTTATTCAAAATTCTAAGAGCAAGTGTACACCGGGGATCCAACATCACTCTGTCTGAAATGAGGGCTTTACCGAGATAATGAATTCATCTGGGATGAAAATAGACTTCACACTCATTCCTAATCAGTTTTTTAAATTTTCTAAAACCACCTAGAAGCCGAGAAAACACGCCTCAAAACAATGGCCTATAAAAAGTGGCCACCCGCGAAAACTAGTCCGCGGGGATGAAAAATCCAAAAAAAATGAAAAAAGCATAAATTAAGATGAAAAAAAATTTAAAAAAGACTAATATAAGCATTCTTCATAACTATTTATTAAAGAAACACAAAAAAGGTCATAGGAAAAAGTTCGGCCAACTTTTTCTAGGCCATTGTTTTGAAGCTCATTTTCCCGTCTTCTAGGTGGTTTTAGAAAACTTTAAACACAGATTTGGAATGAGAATGAAGTCTATTTTCATTTAAGCAACATTTATTATCTCCATAAAGCCCTCCTTTAAACTCGTCCAAAAGTTTTTCCCCGCTCTTAATTTCTGTCATGTCGGAGTCGCTGCGTGTTTCAACTGCATATGTTTAACGAACTTTTTGTGATACTCTCATTTCGTCATTTTTCAGCTGCTAGTTGCTGTGAAATGAATGCTTATTATTTAATGACTTAAATTTTTGAAAGAGTTCATACAATTTATTTTTTTTACCAAAAATGAAATCATAAATCCCGCAAAAAGTGTTATGATGAGCAAAGATTGATCGTTATTCCAAAAAAAAATTATGATCTCCATTTCCTAATGCATTTTTGAACCCCGATATAGATGAAATAGGCTATAAATACGACGACAATTGCAAGTCTGAAAAAAATTGGATTTTTTTTCAGGTGATTATGACAAGCGCGTACATTGCAGTTTTGAGAAGCGGCCAGAAGGCAGTACAACATTCTAGTCCACAGCATCGGGCTCCGATTCCATCGCAATAATAGTTGAATTTGTAGGGTGTTGAAGAATTGTTCTGAAAGTTTTGGGACCTCCCGGTTATTTCCATTTTTTTTTAAATTCTAACCTCATCAATGTCTTGAACAATATACTCACAAAATACTGATTTTCTGCCGTATACTGTTATATCCACTGCTGAATCCAAATCAGTATAATAATAGTAACTCACTCCACCGATCCTAAAATTATTTAAAGCATTATAAATATTTGTTTGAGTACCAAGAAGTTTGGGACGTGTTCCCAGCATTCCACCGGACTAAAGTATTCAGCAAACTGGCATCAGTTCCTTGGATCAGTTCCAGTAACACTACACAAATCAGTAGGAAAACGTTCATTCTGGAACTAATTATAAATTGGCGGGAGAATCCCAAGTTCAAGATAAGTTGGTCAAATAACCAATCGATAGGAGCATCACAAATTTTTCAAAAATATTTTACTACCAATAAAAAATGACCCGAAAACATGGAAAAGATACTCAAAGTTGGCTAGTTTCCTCGCGAGTTCTGACGGGCTCGTGCTGCCTTTTCTGTTGTTCTACTTCGGCTTTGTACAAACCAACCGACAACAAAACAGCCATGAAGGTGAAGAATAATCCGTACCTGAAAAATGAATATTTGAAAACATCCCTTCTCGTGACTTACAAGGCATAAGAGTTCCAATCATCCCAATCACTACAGCATTCGGTTTTGCAGCACTTGTAAAAGGATCCTTTGCAGTAGAAGAAGATTTTTTTGGATTTTTCGGATTTCTGAAAATTTTAAAGATATGACTTTCAGAAAAATTTGTTTTGTTTATTTGTCCAAATTTTTGAACCAAGTAAATTGCTCAGTTTTAGGAAAATTTAGGAAAACTTTTGAATTTTAAAATATTCGAATTTTTGTTTCATATTCTAGAGAAAGAGGGAAAATATTAGAAAAAATTGAAAATTTCAACAAATTAAAAAAAAATCACTTAAATTTCGGTTTCGGGAACTGAAAATTTGATTTCAATAATTCCGATAAATTTTAATTTAAAGAAAATGGGTTTGCCTTTTCCCGGAATTTTCAGATTTTTCAAGAAATTTTGAAAAAAACAAAGAGGATGTAGATTTCAAACATTTTTAAAAATTTGTATTCGTACAGCACTTTTTTTTTTAGAAAATTTTAGAAAATTCTAAACCTTTAAGTTTTGAAAAAAAATTTTTAAAGTTAAACAATTTTCAGCACATTTAAAATTTTTTAATTATTTTATCAGATCACAATAATTAAGTATGTTTTTGTATCGAAGGTTCAAATCTCCCTTGACTTTTAATCCGTTGACTGTTAAATTATTTCTGAAACGGTATTTTTTTTTTTTGAAAAATTCACCTTGAGTTTGATTGAAATTTCATTTTAAAAAATTATGAAACCGCGTTTTTTTCTAAAAATTCTAAAAAACCCCCAGAAATCTGCAAAACTCATATTTTCTTTTGAATTTTCAGATTGTTTAAGAATTTTTAAAATAAAAAAACGAGGATATTCAAATTAATAGATTTATACAGTTATTGTGAACTTAATTATTCTTCATCATTGTGTTCGGAAGGCTGCTCAACCTCACAGCCGCTCCACGCGCACGCGACGCGGCTGTCGACACTCATCACACTGGAAAATTTGAAAAATTCATGAAAAATTCGAGCGGAGCGGCTGTGAGGTCGAGCAGCCTTCCGAACGCAATGATCAAGAATGATCAAGCAAGTGTTATGAAAATTTTAGAAAATTTTAGAAAATTCTGAAACTGTAATTTTTTGAAAAAATTATTTAAATAATATTTAAAAGTTTGACAAAACCACGTAAATTCTTAAAAAATAACAAAGTTACGAAGGTTTTTTTTATTAATGTTTCGGAGGAAAAAGTCGAAAAATGAATTTCTGAAGGTGAAAATTATGTAATGCAGTTATAGAATTGTCAGCTTTAAAAAAACAGTAGCTATAAATTTTTCAGCGTTTTTGGTAAATTTTAAGAAAAATTTAAATACAACTTATTTTCGGCTAATTTAAAAATAATCGAATTTTTTTATCAAGTCACAATAATTTTGAATATATATATCCTTTATCGAAGGTTCAAATCACCGTTTACTTTCGTAAAATTATTTCTGAAACTGTAAATTTTTTAAAAAATTCGACTCCGGGAGCTGAAAATTTGATTTTAAAATTTTCTATAAATTTTCATAAAACTTCAGTAATTTTAAAAATAAAATTTCAAATATTCTTTTTTTGGAAAGTTCAACCAATATAGGATGAAACGAATTCTCAAACTTGTGGCAAATTCTTCATAAAATTTATGAAACCGTGTTTTTTTAAAATTTATTTTTAAAAAACCACAGAAATCTGCAAAACTCATATTTTTCTTTTGAATTTTCAGATTTTTTTCAGAATTTTTGAAATAAAAAACGAGGATGTTTAAATTTTCACACATTTAAAAAACCACTCTATTAGCAATTTTTATGAAATTTTAGGAAATTTAGAAAATTCTGAAACTGTAATTTTCGAATTGAAAATTTTCAAAATTTTAAAAATTCAAATTTTCAGAAATAAAAACCACTCACAATCCCCATTTCAGCATTTTCTTCAATTATCGGATTATAATTCGAAATATCCGCCGCTTCTATTGTATATTCACAATATTTATAGTCCTCCCGATTGTCGTTTAACAAATTCACCTGATGTAACAAGGACGAGGCATAGTAGTGAAAAGCTCGGCCATTTAATCTAGAAAAAATGCGATGATTAATAAAAAATAAATGAAACTCACGAAAAAGGGTTCGTTCCATTGGGACTTTCACCAGAACCATCAATTTTTCCAATTAAATAAACTAAGAAAACCGTGTAGAATTTCATGAATGGCCTTTTCTGTGTAACAAGGAAGTGCATGGGAGAACGCAACGAATGTCTATCGGCCATTTTTTTTGCAATCTCTTGTTGTCTGCGTCTTTTTTTAAGTGTTCAAAAAGTGTGTAGTTTAGTGCGGAGACGTCTGGCATTCAAAACACAGAAAAAAGATTGAGAGAGTAGCGTAAAGATGGTTTTTTGGAAAGATTTCATAAAATCAGGAAGTTTATTAGTTTCTTATCAATTGTATTTAAAAAACTTTTTAATTTGTTCAAGGTTATTTGATAGAAATGTCTCAAAAATGGAATTTTTTCTATCCTTGATAATGTAAGACCAGAATTCATCGAGTTTATAAAAGTTTTTGCAAGTTTTTCAAAAGAAAATATCCTGAAATTATGCCTAAAATCTATAGATTTGCAATTGAATATAGAATGCCAAATGAAGTGGTACATTGTCTTTAAAGGAGGACTAGGTCATTAAGACATGGTGCCAGTTATTTTTTAACAGTTTTTTTTGTCCAAAAATCATGAAAAATTGAACAAAAACCCTATTATTTTTTTTTAAAGACCAGAATAATACTTTGAAGGTCAACAATTTTAGTTTTCAACGTGATTTTTATTGTAAGAAAAAATTCGGTGAAAAACATTTCAAGTTTTTTTTTGCAAACAATTGTTCGATTAATTATTGGTGTCTGCACACAAATCATCAAAAATGACGCGAAAATATGGTGGAAAGTTGGAAAAATATTCGAAAAAGGTTTGATTATATATTTTCGTGAACGTTTTATTTGTCATCTACGGAATCGCCGACTAGGTCGCTTGCATGCGTGCCCCTACCGTCTCGTCACCGAAGAGTTTGTTGAGAAAAAACAGGTGACGAATTTTAGGATAAAATCATGTGCTAATGAAGCCGAGAAAAAACACAAAAAAAAAAACAAATTTCTAAATATTTATTTTAAAATTATCTTCATTAAACTTCTTTCTCCTCTTTCTTTTCCTTTTTAATTCCTTCTTTTCCTCAGCCATTCTCTTCCACTCCTCTTTTGTTCTCTTTCTCCATTCGAATGCATAGAATTTCCAGTCGAAAGTTTCGACTGGAAACTCCATGCATGCCACTTCTTTCAACTCATCCTCTGCCATTCTTATCTGTTTGCATAAACGCCTCTTCTCAACTCCTTTCAACTTCAGCCACTTTTCATTTTTAATTTCCTTGCATCGTTGGAGATCCCAGTATGTTTTCAACCACTTAGGAACTTCAAAATGTTGAATCTCCACTGATTCTCCCTTAAGTTTCGCCAAATGTTCAATCAATGCTCTCAATATTATCTGCTGCGCTGCTCCAGAACGTTTCAAAAATCCCTCTTTGTTAAACGCAATTTCGCGCATTTGTTCGTATTTCAGGTGGCGTAAGAATGTTCTTTCCGTGATGTCACCCATTAGCTTTTCCCTTTTCACCATTCTGACGACATTAATCAAGCAGCTGATCTTATAATAGCACATGAAACAAATGATTGAAGACAACAAAAACACGCCACTGCTCGCTCCTGATCCTATCACCATATGCAACCACAGTTTACTAGGTTCCACTGGAAGCGGTTTCTTGTTCAATGGATTGAAAATACAATGTTGATCACCCGTAATAAGCTTCGCACAAACGTATCCTTTTTTGCACTCTCTGGAAAAAAGAAACAATATTATCGATCAATGCAAAAATAAAGAAAATAATCCATCTGAAGCTAGATCAAGTATCAATTTGGATTTGTAATTTAAAAATTTGCTAAACTATGATTTTTTTTTCTAAAAAAAATGTCTTCTGACGAAAATTGCATCAAAACCTTGAAAATGAGGAAAATAGGAAATTTTTTGGGAAAGTTAGTCCCCGCACTTGTTTTTCTAGTCCCCGTACATATATTCTTTCTTTTTTCAATTTTTTAAAAATAACTATTTTGTCGAATAAAAACCAACGTGACCTAGAAACCCTAGAAAAGCGGGACTAATTTTTCTAAATTCTTTGTCGCCTACATTTTTCGTGATTTCAAAACTATAAATAATGTGATAATTCGGTAGAAAGATTTCAATTAGATTAAAGAATGTAAGGATATTATCAATTACTAACTTATTAAATGTGCAGTTATTTCCTTCCTTCGGATTTGCTCCTCCATCAGCATCTGTTACACCAGTCGGAATTGCTTCACTATCAGCATTTGTTGCAGAGGTAGGAATTTCTTCTCCGTCAGCATTTTTCGTACCCATAATCACGATCGTCTTGTGTTCCGGATGACAGAATGCATGTTTGAATTGTGGTGGTAATGGGGCCGATACTCTACAAGCGACGTTCGTGATATAGTGTTTGTCGCCAATGAAGTACTCCTTTCTAAAGCCATAGATTCTCTTCACTGAAACAAAAGGTTTTTTTTTATAAAATAAGAAAATAACAAACATTGTGGACAACAGTGACCATATTTACAAATTCCAGCTTCATTTGGACATGTTCCTGAATAGATATCCGAAGGAGAAGTGTTATTGCATTTCGGTTCGTTGAACAATGGTGTAGCTTCATCTCGACAAGTGTATAATTCCTTATTATCATCTGAAACTGTTTTCTATTCAAAATATTCCAGAGTTATAAATACCTTGACAGCAGAACTTGCTCTTTTCGTCGCACCACTTATTGATATTTGTTTCATTGGGGAGGAGCATCTCGTTTATACCGTTATTACATTTTTTGAAACTGCTGCACGTTATGAATGGAACTACAGCTTTACCAACTTGACATCTCTTGTGTTCTAAACATTTTTTTTTATTGAAAACATTTTTAGCAATTCGAAAACTTACCGAAACAGCACATTTTGGTTACGTTGAAGACTGCAACACAATCAGGTCTGAAAAATTGAAAAGAAGTGTTGGAAAAAACGAACAAATTCCAATTTGGTGATATCCCTTCTAAAACCCTTATACTTACTCAGGATAATTCTTCGCACTGAAACGTTCTTGACAATCATCATTTGTTTGACAGAACGTGTGGTTGTTAGTCAATGAAGCAGTAATTATCAAATGTTTTGTAAGGTCGCAAACACTGGCCTTTGCACAAACTCCGTCGTTACGTGTAAATTTTCCGCCATGTTCTATAATTGATACCAGTACACCGTCCTTTTTGAAACAAAACGTGTCAATTGCAAAGCAATCCCAATTCTTGTTACATCCTACCAGTTCCGGATTTTCTGCATTTATAATTGGTTTTATATTGGTGGATCCAAAGCTTTGAACTGAAAAGAAAAAAATTCTTTGTACAATTTTTGATACTCAAAAAACACACATTTATAGCAAAATCTCAATGGACTACGATTTATTCCACTTTGATCCGATCCCCTACTATATCCCGGATGACTGGCTGCACCGCAAAACTCGTCATTTCCCATGTTGCAATCGGAATTTTTGTTGCATGTTTTCGGTTTTGATGTTCCTGGTATTTTTGCATCAAAATCTGAAAATTGTTATTATTTGAAGACATTTGAGGATTTGATGCTACAAAAACCATGCAAATGCTAAACTCAGAAAAACGGTAAAGAATAAAAAAGTATTGGTGGAGTATATACAAACAAAGTACCTGTTGGCAAAATCTTCACTTCCTTGTATCCGAAATATGCAAACGAATATGGAAATGCTAGAAAATTGTGAATTTTAAAAAGAAATTATTGGTGGAACATACGACATGAAATTGTCTCATTTCCCAATTCCACATTGTACCAGTCCTGATCCATAGGTCCAACAGGTTCCCACGAATATGACGAACTTTCATCGCTGTAAGAGTGAAATGCATGCATTTTGGTTGGGCAAAACATGTCAAGGTCTTCTAAACATTTCTAATTTATGTGAAATTGTGAAAATTTTTAATCACCACAACAGAAACTTTCATTATTTTTACGATAGCATATTGAACTAGATGGACAAGGTTGGTCTGTTCCGCAATGCGAGTTGTTAGTAGTTGGTTTTCCAGTTGGACATGTTGGATTACAATTGATTGTTGGAACGTAATACAATCCACATATAATGATTATGATACAGAAGTATTTCATCTTCAATATTCTTGTTTTCGTTAAATGGTGCTCAGAATTCATTTGTTCTTAAATATTTGTTCTGATTCAGAATCTTTTATAATTTTCAGCGAAGTATCTACTTGTTTAAGTTTATCTACTTGGAATAATATCTTCGAAATTCAAATAATCATGTCGATTAATTCGTGTTGGATGAAAGTGCACGTTTATTTTTCATGTATTTTCCAAACTTTCTGACCATGTATATATTGTCAAGATAAAAATTTCTGGCCGCTCGTTTTGCGGCGTGTCGTTGGGAATTTCCTCGTAACGCGGCCGCGGCGCGCTCAAATTCAAATTTCTCAGTTGGTCTTGCGCGTTGCGAGGAAATTCCCAACGACACTCCGCAAAACGAGCGGCCAGAAATTTTTATCTTGACAAAAACATATCATAATTTCCCATATTTTTATATTCATTTTCAAAATTCTGAAACCCGGAAAACTAAAGGGTGTTCAATAAATACAGCAGGAAGAATATCTTACTGTGGTACAACAAAAATTACTACAAGTTTATCAGCTTCAGAAGGTTTTGAAAATGTAAATATGAAGTTTCTGAATAGTTTTTGGATCAGAACTAAAACAATATGAAGCTGTCAATAACTAACATAAGCTCGCGTGCTGCGAGCATGCGAACATGAAGTTGGGCTGGTATTTCCTTCAATATTTCTCTAAAAGTCATCATCATATGAAATTTTTTATGAGTCCAAATAGTCTTCACTATTTTTCGGCCTTCTCAGATAAATTTTTTCAAAAATCAGTTTCAAAACCGTTTTCCGCGTATTTTTTTTTTTAGATATTTTTGTTACAACATCATAATACATGACAATGCGTGATTATGGCTGAAAATAATTTTTAGATATTATGAAAAATGCGAAAAAAACATTTTCAGTTCAGAACGGTCGAACCGGGTCTTGTGGAAACGGTTCGAAACACTGATCGGAATCGCACTTTTTTGTAGGAAAACAGTCAAAATAGGAAATTATCAAGAATAATTCTATTTATTTTGTCGTTGACACTTAGGTACATTTCATACTGAAAAATTAGAGCACTAGAGTTTCAAAGAGTTTCGTAACGTAGTTTTGTAAATATCTACGACTGAAGCGTCCTGCAGTATTTATTAAACGCCCTGTAGTTTCATTTCGAAAGAAAATTATTAGGAATCGAGATGTTTCGTTTTAATACGTCTCAGAATCTCAGAAATCAGGTTTTCAAAACTTTCAAAAATCATAAAAAAATTTTTTTGAAAATAATAGCTGTTAAACATTTTAAAAATTATCATTTCAAGTACACCTTTATTTAATTGTTTAAATCGATTTATTTCATTCTGTCTTTAAAATTGTTCTGCAGGTACAACCATATATGCACTTTCCTTCAACTCATCTTCAGCCTCTCTTATATTTTTCATTAGTTTACGCTTCTCCACTCCTTTAAGACGGTTCCATCCTTCTCTTTTGATTGTCTTACATCGTTGAAGTTCCCAGTATGTTTCTAACCACTTCGGTATTTCAAAATGTTGAATCTCCACCGATTCTCCCTTAAGTGTCGCTAAATGCTCAATCAATGCTTTCAATATTATCTGCTGCGCTACGCCGGAACGTTTCGAAAAATCTTCCTTGTTGAATGCAATCGCTCGTTGTTGTTCCAGTGAAAGTTTTCGGATAATATTCCTGTCAGTAACCGATGACTGACCAACCTCCATCGTGTTGTTATCGATAGTCTTTGTAGCGAAGATCTTATAATAGCACATGCAACAAATTATTGAAGACAACAAAAACACGCATATGCTCGCGCCTGATCCTATCAACATATGCAACCACAGTTTACTAGGCTCCACTGGTATCGGTTTCTTTCTCAATGGATTAGAAATACAACGTTGATCACAAGTACCTAGCCTTGCACAAACTTCTGCGTTCGTGCACTCTCTGGAAAAGTGAAAATAAAGCTTTATCTTGTACTAAGATATAATTACTTATTAAATGTGCAATTCTTTCCTTCCTTCGGAATTGCTTCTCCATCAGCATTTGTTGCACCCATAATCACAATGGTCTTGTTTTCCGGATGACAAAATGCATGATTGAATTGTGGCGGTAATGGGGCGGATAGTCTACAAGGGACGTTCGTGATATAGTGTTTTTCGCTAATTATGAATTCATTCTTATCGTTTCTTTTCACTGAAACAAAAATTGTTTTTTTAAAGAATACAAAAGTAACCAACATGGCGGACAACAGTGACCATATTTACAGATTCCAGCGTCATTTGGACATGTTCCTGAATAAATATCCGTCGGAGAAGAGTTATTACATTTTGGTTCGTTGAACAATGGTGTTGCTCCATCCAGACACATCCACAACTCGTTCTTATCATCTATAACTGTTTTTTGTTCAAACCATTCTAAAAGTATAGAAACCTTGACAGCAAAATTTGCTGTTTTCATCGCACCACTTATTGTGCACTAACTGGTTTAGACCATTGTTACAATTTTTGAAACTGATGCAAGGTTTGAGTGGATATTCAACTGTGCCAAATTGACATCCCTTGTGTTCTAATTTTTTGTTTTATTGATTACATTTTTGACAGTTCGAAAACTTACTGGAACAACACATTTTGGTTTCCGTTAAGTTGGAGACTGCAACACAATCAGGTCTGAAAAAATAAAAGCATGTGTTGATAAAAAGCGAACAATTTCCACTTTGCTGGACTTCTCTTATGAAACCCTTATACTTACTCCATGTCGGGATGTTTTTTCGCACTAGCACTTCCTTGACAATCATCATTTGTTTGACAGAACGTGTGGTTGTTAGTCAATGAAGCACTGATTGATCCATGTTTTGTAAGGTCGCAAGCATTTGCCCTTGCGCAAACTCCGTCATGTCGTGTATAATTTCTGCCATTTACAATTGATACGCGGCTTTCTTTCTTTTCGAAACAAAACGATTCTGGTCCATGAGTTGGAAAACAATCCGAATTGCTATCGCATCCAACCAATTCCATTTTTTCCGTTTTGATAATTGGCTTTACGTTGGTGGATCCATGGTTTTGGACTAAAATGATCAATAGTTTTATATAATTTTGGAAATTAAAACAAAAAACCCACACTTGTAGCAGAATGTCAATGAAGTTCCATTTTTTCCACTTTGATCCAATCCATATGCCGGATGAAATGCTGCACCGCAAAACGCGTCATTTCCCATGTTGCATTCGGAGTTTTTATTGCATGCTTTCGGTTTTGATTTTTCTGGGGTTTTTGAATTGAAATCTGAAAAACTACTTTTATTTTGAAGACTTTTGAGCGTTTGCCGTTTCAAAAAAACATGCAAATGCTAAACTCAGAAAAACGGAAAATAATAAAAAGGTATGCATGGAGTTTGTACAGCATTAAAGAATGTACCTATTGGCAAAACCTTGTTATCAAAATTGGTATTGCCTATTCGCCTAAACACGTAAGTAATTGAGTAGGGAAATGCTAGAAAATTGTGAATTTTATGATGTTGTAATTGGTAGAACATACGGCATGAAATTGTCGCATTTCCCAATTCCACATTGTACCACCTATTTTCGGTCGATCTAACAGGACCCCACGAATACCATCCAGATATGGTCTTGTGGATTGCATGCATTGTTGTTGGGCAATATTTGTCAACTTCTCCTAAATATTTGTAATTTATGTGAAATTGTGAAGAATTTTATTCACCACAACAGAAATATCCGTCCTCGTTTCCATAACATAATGATCCCGATGGACAAGGTCTTCCTGCTCCGCAAAATGATTTGTTAGTAGTTGGATTTCCAATTGGGCATTTTTGATTACAATTGATTGTTGGAATGCAATACAATCCAAATAATATGATTATGATATAGAAATATTTCATCTGTAATATTCTTGTTTTCATTCAATGATTATCATAATTTATTTTTTCTTAAATACCTTTTTTGATCACAGTTCCCAATCTTTTCTGATAAACAGCGGAATATTTACTTTGTTAAAAATTGAAATAATATCTTCGAATGATATTTTAATAAAAACTTTGACTTTGAAATATCATTTTGATTAATTTGTGTTGAATGAAAGTTAATGTTTATTTCAAATTGATAAATCCATTCAAAAGTAACAAACCACCAAACTTATGACCTCAAAAAACGTAGATTTAAAGGCATATGGCTATCTCAGGTACATATATAGCATACGACAAAAAAGTTCAGCAAGTTCTAGAACTCCCGAAAAATATGAAATTAATTTCAAAAATTAAAAAAATGTAAAAAAAAAGTTGTAGAATTTGTGCATCAAGCTGTGACAAACTAGAATCTTCAGAAGTTGTGTTTTTTTTCTGAAAATCGCAAAAAAAAATCTGAAATTTTAAGAATCACAATTTACCTCAATTAAAAACTAATCAATGCACTTTTTCGTTTGAATTTTTTTTTAGAAATTTTCAAATTTCTAAAAAAAATAGAATTTTGAATCTCAATCAAAAATTGGCCTATTACCAAAAAATTGACCGCAAAATGAGATTTAAAAAAAGATTCAAATTTTCAATGTTTTGTATACTCCCTTTAACTTTATTCAATGATTACTAAATTAACAAAAAAAACAAAGAAAAACTTTGAAAATAAACCCGAAAACAAAAAATCCTAAAAATTGGTAGGGTTCAAATGGTTCTTCAGTTCTGACAGGTTCGTGCTCGAATCTTCTCTCAACCTTCCTAATTACCCATTTAATCACCATGATAAACATCATGAACACGAGAATTGCATATCTGAAATAATAATTACTTTTTAAATTTATATTTCTTTAAAAATAGTAACATTGTATAAAGGAAGAAATTATAGAACCCATTACAACAGTTGAGTTTACAGCATTTTGCGGTTATTCCCGAGCAGTTGTTGCGATATTGGTGTCTGAAAATAAAAACGATCATTTTTTTTGGTTTTGTTTAAAAATCACGTGATAACTTTAATTGTCAAAATTTCAAAAAAAAACACAAACTTTAAAAAAATTAAATATATAATTTTAAATTATGCATTTTTTCCAGTGAGATTTTTAAAAACAGGGCCTTTCAAAGGTTATAAACATTGCCGTTATCTATTAGGAATTTGGCTTAATTTCTAAATTATTTTTCTGTTTCGTGTCTTGGATTAATCCAACAAAGATTCACAACAACAACGTACAAACTTATCATTAATCTTTACACGAAAGTAAGTAATCTTTAAAAAACAGTTCTTTGTCCAAAAATCATGAAAATTGAACAAAAATCCAATTACTTTTTGCATTATTTTGTTTTAAAAGAACAGAATAATACTTTGAAGGTCAAACATTTTAGTTTTCCACGTGATTTTTATTGTAAGAAAAAATTCGGTAAAAACATTTCAAATTTTTTTTTGCAAACAATTGTTCGATGAATTATTGGTGTCTGCACACAAAACATCAAAAATGACGCGAAAATATGGTGGAAAATTGGAAAAATATTCGAAAAAGGTTTGATTATATATTTTCGTGAACGCTTTATTTGTCATCTACGGAATCGCCGAATATGTGGCTTGCAAGCGTGCTCTACCGCACACGTAGTCTCGTCACCGAAGAGTTTCTTGAGAAAAAACAGTTAGGTAACGAATTTTAGGATAAAATCAGATGCTAATGCTAATGCGGAGAAGCCGAGAAAAAACAGAAAAAAAATAAATTTTAATTAAACATTTATTTTAAAATTTTTCTTATTAAAAGCCTTTCTCCTCTTCTTCCTTCGCTTCTCCTCTCTCTTATCCTCATCAATTCTCTTCCATTCCTCCTTGGTTCTCTTTCTCCATTCAAATACATAGAACTTCCAGTCGAAAGTTTCGACTGGAAGCTCTATGTATGCCGTCTCCTTCAACTCATCCTCAGCCTTTCTTATCTTCTTATACATACGTCGCTTCTCAACCCCTTTCAACTTCAGCCATCGTTCTTTCTTCAATTCCTTCCATTCTTGCAGATCCCAGTATGTTTCTAACCACTTCGGTATTTCGAAATGTTGATTCTTCATAACTGGTTCTCCTTTCACTTTCGCTAAATTTTCAATCAATGCACCCAATATCATCTGCTGCGCTTCGTCGGATCTACTCAAAAAAGCTTCCTTGTTGAACGCCATCTCGCGAAGCTGTTCAATTGCGAGATGACGCAAAAATGTCCGAACAGTAATTTTATCGAAACCACGATTGTCCCCAGTGGATTGAACATACAATAGTGATCACCCGTAACAAGCTTCGCACAAACTTCTCCTTTCTTGCACTCTCTGGAAAAAAAGAAACAATATTATTGAGTAATAAAGAAAATATATTTTCTGAAGCTAGATCAAGTATCAATTTGAATTTTTAATAATAACATTTGCTAACTATGATTTTTTTTTTCTAAAAAAAAATGTTTCCTGACGAAAAATTGCATCAAAAACTTGAAAATGAGGAAAATAGGAAATTTTTTGGGAAAGTTAGTCCCCACACTTGCTTTTCTAGTCCTTGTGGTTTGTATTTAATATAGTCTTTCTTTTTTTTTTTAAATAACTGTTTCGTCGAATAAAAACCAACGTGACCTAGAAACCCTAGAAAAGCGGGACTAATTTTCTATATTCTTTGTCGCCTACATTTTTCGTGATTTCAAAACTATAAATAATGTGATAATTCGGTAGAAAGATTTCAATTAGATTAACGAATGTAAGGATATTATCAATTACTAACTTATTAAATGTGCAGTTATTTCCTTCCTTCGGATTTGCTCCTCCATCAGCATCTGTTACACCAGTCGGAATTGCTTCACTATCGACATTTGTTGCAGAGGTAGGAATTTCTTCTCCATCAGCATTTTTCGTACCCATAATCACGATCGTCTTGTGTTCCGGATGACAGAATGCATGTTTGAATTGTGGTGGTAATGGGGCCGATACTCTACAAGCGACGTTCGTGATATAGTGTTTGTCGCCAATGAAGTACTCCTTTCTAAAGCCATAGATTCTCTTCACTGAAACAAAAGGTTTTTTTTAATAAAATAAGAAAATAACAAACATTGTGGACAACAGTGACCATATTTACAAATTCCAGCTTCATTTGGACATGTTCCTGAATAGATATCCGTCGGAGAAGTGTTATTGCATTTCGGTTCGTTGAACAATGGTGTAGCTTCATCTCGACAAGTGTATAATTCCTTATTATCATCTGAAACTGTTTTCTATTCAAAATATTCCAGAGTCATAAATACCTTGACAGCAAAACTTGCTCTTTTCGTCGCACCATTTATTGTTATTTGTTTCATCGGGTAGGACCAACTCGTTTACACCGTTATTACATTTTTTGAAACTGTTGCACGTTATGAATGGAACTACAGCTTTACCAACTTGACATCTCTTGTGTTCTAAACATTTTTTTATTGAAAACATTATAGCTTTTCGAAAACTTACCGAAACAGCACATGTTGGTTACGTTGAAGACTGCAACACAAACAGGTCTGAAAAAATGAAAACAAGTGTTGGAAAAAGCGAACAAATTACAATTTGGTGATATCCCTTCTAAAACCCTTATACTTACTCAGGATAATTCTTCGCATTGGAACGTTCTTGACAATCATCATTTGTTTGACAAAACGTGTGGTTGTTAGTCAATGAAGCAGTAATTATCAAATGTTTTGTAAGGTCGCAAACACTGGCCTTTGCACAAACTCCGTCATTACTTGTAAATTTTCCGCCATGTTCTATAATTGATACCAGTACACCGTCCTTTTTGAAACAAAACGTGTCAATTGCAAAGCAATCCCAATTCTTGGTACATCCCACCAGTTCCGGCTTTTCTGCATTTATAATTGGTTTTATATTGGTGGATCCAAAGCTTTGAACTGAAAAGAAAAAATTCTTTGTACAATGTTTGATACTAAAAAACCCACATTTATAGCAAAATCTTAACGGACCACCATTTATTCCACTTTGATCCGATCCATTACTATATGTCGGATGATATGATGCACCGCAAAACTCGTCGTTTCCCATGTTGCATTCGGAATTTTTGTTGCATGTTTTCGGTTTTGATTTTCCTGGTGTTTTTGCATCAAAATCTGAAAATTGTTATATTTTGAAGACATTTGAGCATTTGAGCAACGAATTTTCTGAGAAAGGAGAAGTATAAAAATTTATAAATTAAGTAGTTTTTTGGCTTGATAAAAAGCAACAAGGGAGCCACCAACGGTGCGTAACAAAATCATTTTTCCGATTTAAAACAAAATGACGCGAAATTGCAGAAATGTGGGTGATTTTGCATGATTTTTTCACAATTTTGCATGATTTTTTTTTCACAATTTTGCATGATTTTTTCAGATTAGTTATTCATTTTATGTCCATTAATTTTCTTTCTACCGTTCGGCGCATTTGCGCAACTGTGTAAAAAACTGTATTTTCATTTTTTTTGCCCAAACGTTCGTTCCCCTTTTAACAACAGGAGTATATAAATCATTAAAAAATGTACCTGTTGGCAAAACCTTCAGTTCATTGCTTCCGAAATAAGCGAATGAATAGGGAAATGCTAGAAAATTGTGATTTTTATGAAGTTGTAATTGGTAGAACATACGACATGAAATTGTCGCATTTCCCAATTCCACATTGTACCACCTCGTATCGGTCAAATCAAAAGGTTCCCACGAATACGATCCAGCCTTCTCCGAGTGAAATGCGTGCATTTTTGTTGGACAAAACTTATCAACTTCTCCTAAACATTTGTAATTTATGTGAAATTGTGAAGAATTTTAATCACCACAGCAGAAACGTTCTTCCTTTATACGATAGCATATTGAGTCAGATGGACAAGGTTTTTCTTTTCCGCAAAATGAGTAGTTAGTAGTTAGTTTTCCAGTTGGACATGTTGTATTACAATTGATTGTTGGAATGCAAAAGAATCCAGATATTATGATTATGATATGGAGAAATTTCATCTTCAATTTTCTTGTTTTCGTTAACTGGTGCTCAAAATTCATTTGCTCTAAAATAATTGTATTGATTCACAATCTTTTATGATGATCAGCGAAGTTTCTGCTTTGTTCAAGTGTATCTACTTGGAATAATATCTTCGAAATTCAAATTATCATTTCGATTAATTCGTGTTGGATGAAAATGCACGTTTATTGTATAGGTATCTTTCCAAACTTTCTGACCTTGTATGTAACATATCATAATTTCCCCACAATTCTGAAATCCGGCAAACTAATTTCTTGATTTTGAAAGAAAACTATTAGGAATCGAGAGGAAGAGAAAGAGCGTTTCCAAACGTCTCAGAATATCAAAAATCAGATTTTAAAAACTTTCAAAAATCATTAAAACACAAAAATCATTAATTTTTTTTGAAAATAAATAGGAAAAACTAATTTTTTCCGATGAGCTTGATTTATAACTGTTAAAATTATAACTGTTTTAAAAATCATAAGAATTTTTCTCAAAATAAAAAACTTCTAATTTCAAGCTTATATCGAAGATATCATGCAGAAAAAGTTTCAGTAAAACACTTTTATTTCATTACTTAAAACTATTCAATTAATTCCATCTTTAAAATTGTTCGGCAGGCACAACCATATATGCACTTTCCTTCAATTCATCCTCAGCTTCTCTTATTTTTTTCATTAGTTGACGCTTCTCCACTCCTTTAAGACGGTTCCATCCCTCTCTTTTGATTGCCTTACATCGTTGAAGTTCCCAGTATGTTTCTAACCACTTCGGTATTTCGAAATGTTGAATCTCCACTGATTCTCCCTTAAGTGTCGCCAAATGTTCAATCAATGCTTTCAATATTAGTTGCTGCGCTAGGCCGGAACGTTTCAAAAAATCTTCTTTGTTGAATGCAATCGCTCGTTGCTGTTCCAGTGAAAGTTTTCGGATAAAATTCTTGTCAGTTATGATCTCCGATGCTTGACCAACCTCCATCGTGTTGTTATCGATCGTCTTTGTAGCGAAGATCTTATAATAGCACATGCAACAAATGATTGAAGACAACAAAAACACGCAAATGCTCGCGCCTGATCCTATCGCCATATGCAACCACAGTTTACTAGGTTCCACTGGCATCGGTTTCTTCTTCAGTGGATTGAACATACAATAGTGATCACCCGTAACAAGCTTCGCACAAACTTCTCCTTTCTTGCACTCTCTGGAAAAAAAGAAACAATATTATTGAGTAATAAAGAAAATATATTTTCTGGAGCTAGAACAAGTATCAATTTGGATTTTTAATAATAACATTTGCCAAACTATGATTTTTTCCAAAACAAAAACAGTTTTCTGGCCAAAAATTACATCAAAAACCCGAAAATTAGGAAAATAGGAAATTTTTTGGGAAAGTTAGTCCCCGCACATGTTTTCTAGTCCTCGTGGTTTGTATTTCATATGTTCCTTCTTTTTCAATCCTCTTTTTAAAAAAACTGTTTAGTAGTATAAAATGCCCATGTGTCCTAGAAGAAAAACCCAATAGCGGGGACTATTTTTTCTTTGTAGCAAAAACACTTATGTTTAGTTTTTTTTGTTTTGCTGCTAAATTTTTGGTCACCTAGAAAAACGTATGCGTTCCTGCACTCTCTAGAAAAGTGAACTCAAATATTCTGTTATTATATATTATCAAATACTTGCTTGTTAAATGTGCAATTCATTCCTTCTTTCGGAATTTCTTCTCCGTCAACATTTATTGCACCCATAATCACAATTGTCTTGTTTTCCGGATGACAAAATGCATGATTGAATTGTGGCGGTAATGGGGCGGATAGTCTACAAGGGACGTTCGTGATATAGTGTTTTTCGCTAATTATGAATTCATTCTTATCGTTTCTTTTCACTGAAACAAAACGCTTTTTTATAAACAATAAAAAGTAACCAACATGGCGGACAACAGTGACCATATTTACAGATTCCAGCTTCATTTGGACATGCTCCTGAATATTTATCCAACGGAGAAGAGTTATTACATTTTGGTTCGTTGTATAATGGTGTTGCTCCATCCGGACACATCCACAAATCGTTCTTATCATCTATAACTGTTTTCTGTTCAAACCATTCTAGAAGAATAAATACCTTGACAGCAAAACTTGCTGTTTTCATCGCACCACTTATTGTGAACCAACCCGTTTACACCATTGTTACAATTTTTGAAACTCTTGCAAGGTTTGAGTGGATACTCAACTGTGCCAAATTGACATCCTTTGTGTTCTAATTTTTTGTTTTATTGATTACATTTTTGACAGTTCGATAACTTACTGGAACAACACATTTTGACTTCCGTTGCGTTGGGAACTGCAACACAATCAGGTCTGAAAAAATTTAATGAACTGATTCATTTTGAACAAAAAAATCAAAAAATGCCGAGAAATTCAATGCAGAAATGGCAGAGAAATGCCGAGAAATACTTGAAATTGCAATTTCTCGGTATTTTGTGAACTGTAGTTTACTTTAAGACCAACCCAAACGATTAAATGTGTGTTCCTTTAAACAAGTTTTTGGAAAACATTTGTTTTTGTGTCTATCATTGTGGAAATTTTACCAAAAAATCAGTAGTACGTCCAAATGACCAACACATGCCCAAAATGTCTGATTTAGGCCCAAAAAGCCTATCTGGGTCGAAAAAATATAATACCGAGAAATTGCAATTTCTCAGCATTTCTCTGCATTGAATTTCTCGGCATTTTTTTGAATTTTTTTTTCAAAATGAAAAAGTCCATAAAGATGCGTCGATAAAAAGCGCCCAATTTCCAGTTTGGTGGACTTCTCTTCTAAAACCCTGATACTTACTCCATGTCGGGATGTTTTTTCGCACTGACACTTCCTTGACAATCATCATTTGTTTGACAAAACGTATTGTTTTTAGTCAATGAAGCACTTATTGATCCATGTTTTGTAAGATTGCAAACATTTGCCTTTGCACAAACTCCGTCCTTTCGTGTATAGTTTCTGCCATCCACTACAATTTTTACGCGGGTGTCTTTCCTTTTGAAACAAAACGATTCTGATCCATGAGTTGGAAAACAATCCCAGTGGTTATCGCATCCATCCAATTCCTTCTTTTCATCATTGATACCTGGCTTTATCTTGGAGGATCCAAAGTTTTGGACTGAAGGCAATCTTTTTATAAATTTTTGGAAATTAAAACAAAAAACCAACACTTGTAGCAGAATGTCAATGGAGTTCCATTTTCTCCACTTCCGTCTAATTCGTCTGGGTCAGCCGGATGATATGATGCACCGCAAAACTCGTCGTTTCCCACGTTGCATTCGGAATTTTTGTTGCATGCTTTCGGTTTTGATTTTCCTGGGGTTTTCGAATCGAAATCTGAAAAATTGCTTTTGTTTTGAAGAAGTTTAAGAATTTATTGTTTCAAAAAACATGCAAAACTGAGAAAAACGAAATAAAAAATAAAAAGGTATGCATGGAGTTTGTACAACATTACAGAATGTACCTATTGGCAAAATCTTGTTATCAAAGTTGGCAAAACCAATTGGATCATACATGTAAACAAATGAATAGGGTAATGCTAGAAAAATGTGAATTTCAGAAAGTTATTAGGTTGTCCGGAAAAAAATGGGATTTTTTTTCTGTTTCACCTCGTTCATTTCTCGAGGAGGTTTTTTCCGTTTTTATTTTTTTATTTTATGCATTAAGTCTTTCACAATGAATACGTGTTTCCGTATTTCAGATAATACTTATTATGGCTGAATTTCTCTTGAAAGATAAACATGCCTTCAGGGGCTGTTTCCTTTACGAGTTCCTTTTGGGACATTCAGCCGCTGTTGCTCATCGAAATTTGTGCGATGCGACAGGCACGGACACCCTCAAATACGAAATGGTGAACTTCTGGTTTCATCGCTTCAAAGAAGGTGACGGCGATCTCTCGAACAAGCCAATATACGGCCGCCATCAGACGAGCGTTTCCAGAAGGAGCTGGAGTAAGAGCCCAGATCAATTGTTCGTAAAGTTTCTTCGGCACTTGGGCTACACAAAACAACATTACACCACCACCTCCGAGCAAGTGGAAAGAGCCAAAGTTTGGTCAACTTGTTCCTCACGTTATGACTGGTCAGAAGAGCATGCGTTGCCTTGTCTTTGCTCTGCCGAAAACGGAACACGGAGTGAATTCACAATATTTTCATTGGAGATTAAAAGTGATGTGCTTTGTTCAATCATAGTAGAAAGCTTCAATGGGTAGCAGCTGGAGAAACTCCAAAAACAGATGTCAAAGGAAAGAAACGTGATGCTTTCGATTTGGTGGGACAAGGAATGCGTTATCTACCGTGAACTTATTCAAGATCGAGTCACTGTCAACGCGGACCTGTACTCTCTCCAAATACAAAAAATGTACGATCAACACCACCTCCTTCGTCCAGGAGCCTCACCGATTCTCTTACTTCGTGACAATGTAAGACCACATGTCGCTTTAGCGACCAAGGATAGACTGCATGCACTGGATATCAAAGTTCTGCCACATCCACCGTATAGTTCGGACCTTGCCCTAACTGATAATCACATTTTCCGCTCACTTCAAAGCTCTCTCAAAGATTTGCAGTTCGACGACCGAGAGCACCTGGAATCGTACCTTGATGACTTTTTTGCCTGCCAGCCTCCGGAATTCTACGCAAAGGGAATAGAACAACTTCCGATGCGTTGGCACGAGTTCATCCAACAACGTGGTCAATATATCACTCATTGATAATTGTTTTAAATTAATAAATTTTTGTTTGAAAAAAATCGAAAAAATTCCCATTTTTTTCCGGACAACCTAATATAATTGGTAGAACATACGACAAGCAATTGTCGCATTTCCCAATTCCACATGGTACCACTCCGTATCGGTCGATCTAACCGGACCCCATGAATACCATCCAGACGTCGTCTTGTGGATTGCATGCATTTTCGTTGGACAAAACTTGTCAAGGTCTCCTAAACATTTGTGATTTATGTGAAATTGTGAAGAATTTTATTGACCACAGCAGAAATATCCGCCCTCGTTTCCATAACATAATGATCCCGATGGACAAGGTCTTCCTACCCCGCAAAATGATTTGTTAGTAGTTGGATTTCCAATTGGGCATTTTTGATTACAATTGATTGTTGGAATGTAATACAATCCAAATAATATGGTTATGATATAGAAATATTTCATCTGTAATATTCTTGTTTTCTTTAAAGTGTCTGTTTACTGATTTTCAATTTTTGTTTTAATCGGCTCAGAATCACCTATTATTAACGGAATCAGCAAAAAAATTCAGTTCAAAAGCTTAATTTTGAGCAAAACGGTCCCTCAAAAACCCAAAAACGGGTGGTGGCACCTCCCGTTTTGCACTGACACCGCCTGTTTTCGGCACTTTTCCGGGAGCTGTTTTGGACCCATGGGCGCCCGAAAACATTTTTTTTTGACAAATTCATTAATAATAGGTGTTTCTGAATAGATTAAAACAAAAATTGAAAATCAATAAACAAACACTTTAAATGGTTCTCTGAATTCAGTTGTTCTTAAATAAGTGTTTTGATCACCTTTCAAAATCTTTTATTATAAGCAGCGGAATATTTACTTTGTTAAAAATTGAAATAACATTTTAATAAATACTTTCACTTTGAAATATCATTTTGATTAATTTTTATCGAATGAAAGTTCATGTTTATTTTAAATTGAAACAGCCATTCGAAAGTTACAAACCACCAAACTTATGACATCAAACAACTGTAGAATTTGTGCATCAAGCTGTGATAAACTAGTATCTTTAGAAGTTGTTTTTTTTCTGAAAATTGCAAAAAAATTCTGAAATTTTAAAAATCACAATTTACCTCTATTATAATAGTAATCAAAGCACTTTTTCGTTTGAATTCGAGTTTTTTTTAAATTTTAAAATTTTGAATCTCAATCAAAAATTGGCCTATTACCAAAAAATTGACTGTAAAATGAGATCTAAAAAAAGATTCAAATTTTCAATTTTTGGAATACTCTCTTCAACTTTATTCAATGATTACTAAATTAACAAAAAAAACAAAGAAAAACTTTGAAAATAAACCCGAAAACAAAAAATCCTAAAAATTGGTAGGGTTCAAATGGTTCTTCAGTTCTGACAGGTTCGTGCTCGAATCTTCTCTCAACCTTCCTAATTACCCATTTAATCACCATGATAAACATCATGAAAACGAGAATTGTATATCTGAAATGATAATTATTTTTTAAATTTCTATTTCTTTAAAAATAGTAACATTGTATAAAGGAAGAAATTATAGAACCCATTACAACAGTTGAGTTTACAGCATTTTGCGGTTATTACCGATCAGTTGTTGCGATATTGGTGTCTGAAAATAAAAACGATCATTTTTTTTTGGTTTTGTTTAAAAATCACGTGATAACTTTAATTGTCAAAATTTCAAAAAAAAAACACAAACTTTAAAAAAATTAAATATATAATTTTAAATTATGCATTTTTTCCAGTGAGATTTTTAAAAACATGGCCTTTCAAAGGTTATAAACATTGGATTAATCCAACAAAGATTTCACAACAACAACGGACAAAATTTCCATTAATCTTTACACGAAAGTAAGTAATCTTTAAAAAACAGTTTTTTGTCCAAAAATCATGAAAAATTGAAAAAACCCCCAATTATTTTTTGAATTATTTTGTTTTAAAAGACCAGAATAATACTTTGAAGGCCAACAATTTTAGTTTTCCACGTGATTTTTATTGTAAGTAAAAATTCGGTGAAAAACATTTCAAGTTTTTTTGCAAACAATTGTTCGATGAATTATTGACACCTGCACACAAAACATCAAAAATGACGCGAAAATATGGTGGAAAGTTGGAAAAATATTCGAAAAAGGTTTGATTATATATTTTCGTGAACGTTTTATTTGTCATCTAAGGAATCGCCGAGTATGTGGCTTGCAAGCGTGCTCTACCGCACACGTAGTCTCGTCACCGAAGAGTTTCTTGAGAATAAACAGTTAGGTAACGAATTTTAGGATAAAATCATGTGCTAATGCTAATGCGGAGAAGCCGAGAAAAAAACAAAAAAAATACACATCTTAATTACAGATTTATTTTAAAATACTGGTCGTTAAACTTCTTTCTTCTTTTTCGTCTTTTTTTTTCCTCCTTTTTTTCTTCATCCACTTTCTTCCACTCATCTTTTGTCCATCTTCTCCATTCGAATACATAGAATGTCCAGTCGAATATTTCGACTGGACACTCTATGTATCCGATTTCCTTCAACTCATCCTCAGCCATTTTAATCTTCTTAAACAGACGCCGCTTTTCCACACCTTTCATTTTCATCCACTTTTCCTTTTTGATCGATTTGCATCGTTGAAGTTCCCAGTATGTTTTTAACCAATTCGGTATTTCAAAATGTTGATTTTCCACTGATTCTCCCTTAAGTTTCGCCAAATGTTCAACCAACGCTTTCAATATTATCTGCTGTGCTTCTTGTGAACGTTGCACAAATTTGTCCTTGTCAAAGGCAATTTCGCGCATTTGTTCGTATTTCAGGTGGCGTAAGAATGTTCTTTCCGTGATGTCACTCATTAGCTTTTCCCTTTTCACCATTCTGACGACATTAATCAAGCAGCTGATCTTATAATAGCACACGAAACAAATGATTGAAGACAACAAAAACACGCCACTGCTCGCTCCTGATCCTATCACCATATGCAACCACAGTTTACTAGGTTCCACTGGCATCGGTTTCTTCTTCAGTGGATTGAACATACAATAGTGATCACCCGTAACTAGCTTTGCACAAACTTCTCCTTTCTTGCACTCTCTGGAAAAAAATAATCAATATTATCGATCAATGCAAAAATAAAGAAAATAATCCATCTGAAGCTAGATCAAGTATCAATTTGGATTTGTAATTTAAAAATTTGCCAAACTATGATTTTTTTTTCTAAAAAAAATGTCTTCTGACGAAAAATTGCATCAAAACCTTGAAAATGAGGAAAATAGGAAATTTTTTGGGAAAGTTAGTCCCCGCACTTGTTTTTCTAGTCCCCGTATATATATTCTTTTTTTTTCAATTTTTTAAAAATAACTATTTTGTCGAATAAAAACCAACGTGACCTAGAAACCCTAGAAAAGCGGGACTAATTTTCTATATTCTTTGTCGCCTACATTTTTCGTGATTTCAAAACTATAAATAATGTGATAATTCGGTAGAAAGATTTCAATTAGATTAACGAATGTAAGGATATTATCAATTACTAACTTATTAAATGTGCAGTTATTTCCTTCCTTCGGATTTGCTCCTCCGTCAGCATCTGTTACACCAGTCGGAATTGCTTCACTATCAGCATTTGTTGCAGAGGTAGGAATTTCTTCTCCGTCAGCATTTTTCGTACCCATAATCACGATCGTCTTGTGTTCCGGATGACAGAATGCATGTTTGAATTGTGGTGGTAATGGGGCCGATACTCTACAAGCGACGTTCGTGATATAGTGTTTTTCGCCAATGAAGTACTCCTTCCTAAAGCCATAGATTCTCTTCACTGAAACAAAAGGCTTTTTTTAATAAAATAAGAAAATAACAAACATTGTGGACAACAGTGACCATATTTACAAATTCCAGCTTCATTTGGACATGTTCCTGAATAGATATCCGTCGGAGAAGTGTTATTGCATTTCGGTTCGTTGAACAATGGTGTAGCTTCATCTCGACAAGTGTATAATTCCTTATTATCATCTGAAACTGTTTTCTATTCAAAATATTCCAGAGTTATAAATACCTTGACAGCAGAACTTGCTCTTTTCGTCGCACCATTTATTGTTATTTGTTTCACTGGGGAGGACCACCTCGTTCACACCTTTATTACATTTTTTGAAACTGCTGCACGTTATGAATGGAACAACAGCTTTACCAACTTGACATCTCTTGTGTTCTAAACATTTTTTTATTGAAAACATTTTTAGCAGTTCGAAAACTTACCGAAACAGCACATTTTGGTTACGTTGAAGACTGCAACACAAACAGGTCTGAAAAAATGAAAAGAAGTGTTGAAAAAGCGAACAAATTACAATTTGGTGATATCCCTTCTAAAACCCTTATACTTACTCAGGATAATTCTTCGCATTGGAACGTTCTTTACAATCATCATTTGTTTGACAGAACGTGTGGTTGTTAGTCAATGAAGCAGTAATTATCAAATGTTTTGTAAGGTCGCAAACACTGGCCTTTGCACAAACTCCGTCATTACGTGTAAATTTTCCGCCATGTTCTATAATTGATACCAGTACACCGTCCTTTTTGAAACAAAAAGTGTCAATTGCAAAGCAATCCCAATTCTTGTTACATCCTACCAGTTCCGGCTTTTCCGCATTTATAATTGGTTTTATATTGGTGGATCCAAAGCTTTGAACTGAAAAGAAAAAAATTCTTTGTACAATTTTTGATACTCAAAAAAACCCACATTTATAGCAAAATCTCAATGGACTACCATTTATTCCACTTTGATCCGATCCATTACTATATGTCGGATGACTGGATGCACCGCAAAACTCGTCGTTTCCCATGTTGCATTCGGAATTTTTGTTGCATGTTTTCGGTTTTGATTTTCCTGGTGTTTTTGCATAAAAATCTGAAAATTGGTATATTTTGAAGACATTTGAGCATTTGATGCTACAAAAACCATGCAAATGCTAAACTCATAAAAACGAATTGTTCCCCTTTTAAAAGTGGAGTATATACATCATTAAAAAAATGTACCTGTTGGCAAAATATTCAGTTCATTGTTTCCGAAATAAGCGAATGAATAGGGAAGTGCTAGAAAATTATGAATTTTATGAAGTTATAATTGGTAGAACATACGACATGCGATGGTCTCATTTACCAATTCCACATTATACCAGTCCTGATCGTTAGTTCCAAAAGGTTCCCACGAATATGACGAACTTTCATCGCTGTAAGAGTGAAATGCATGCATTTTGGTTGGGCAAAACATGTCAAGGTCTCCTAAACATTTCTAATTTATGTGAAATTGTGAAGAATTTTAATCACCACAGCAGAAACGTTCTTCCTTTTTACGATAACATATTGAGCCAGGTGAACAAGGTCTTCCTGCTCCGCAATATGAGGAGTTAGTAGTTGGTGTTCCAGATGGACATGTTGGATTACAATTGATTGTTGGAATGTAATACAATCCATGTATTATGATTATGATGCAGAAGTATTTCATCTTCAATGTTCTTGTTTTCATTAAATTGTTCTTTGAATTCATTTGCTCTTAAATATCTGTTTTAATTCACAATCTTTTATGATGACCAGCAAAGTTTCTACTTTGTTCAAGTTAATCTACTTGTAATAATATCTTCGAAATTCAAATGATCTTTTTGGATGAAAGGACACGTTTATTGTATATGTATTTTTCCAATCTTTCTGACCTTGTATATAAAATATCATAATTTTCCCACATTTTTATATTATTATTCAAAATTCTGAAATCCGGAAAAATAAAATGTGTTCAATAAATACTGCAGGAAGAATATCTTACTGTGGTACAACGAAAAATTAATTTTCTTGCGAGAATTTCATTGATTTCAATTCCCTGATATTATTTCTCATTAATTAAAAAGTTTCATATGATTAGGTCGTTTTTTAGAGAGATAGTGAACGAAAAACCAAACCCAATTACATGTTCGCATGCTCGCAGCTCTCAAGTTTATGTTCGTTCATATTGGCAGCTTCATATTTTTTGTAGTTCTGATCCGAAAAAATATTCAGAAACTTCATATTTACATTTTCAAAACCCTTTGGAGCTGATAAACGTGTTGTAATAAATGTTAGGAAATTTTGATCCTCCGTCACTACACGATTTTTGATATCATATGAAAAACTATCGGAATCACATTTTTTTGTAGGAAAAACAGTCAAAATAGGAAATTATCTAGAATCATTTTATTTATTTTGCCGTTGACACTTAGGTACATTTCATACTGAAAAATTAGAGCTCTAGATTAAGATCAGCTCATTTTATGAAGAAAAAAAAAGTTCAATTTTTGTTGGATCCAAAACTGAAAAAATAAAAAGTAGTCCCCCAAAACTCTGCTTGTAAAAAAAATATGTTACTTTTCTCTAACTTTCTTGTTAAATATATGTTTGAGGTAAGACTCAAACTTTCATTCAACCAATTTAAAGTTTCTTATGAAAACTGGGTGCTCAGTAATGCTGAAAAATGTAAACTGAAACCAGCGAGCAAAGACGGCTTGAACTCCGTAACAACACAAAGCTCCGGTTCAAATACAAATACAAGATGTTGGGAACTTCGCAATAAATTGTGTAAAAAAATTTTTTCAAAAACCATTAAAACATTTTTTTTTTAAATAAATAGGAAAAACTTTTTTTTTTCGATTTATAGCTGTGAAACATTTAAAAAATTATAATTTCAAGCTTATATCGATGATATCATGTCGAAGATTTTTTTAACACATTTATTTCATTCTTTAAAATTGTTCTGTATGTACAGCCATATACGCACTTTCCTTCAACATATCCTCAGCCTCTCTTATATGTTTCATTAGTTTGCGCTTCTCCACCCCTTTAAGACGGTTCCATCCTTCTCTTTTGATTTCCTTACATCGTTGAAGTTCCCAGTATGTTTCTAACCACTTCGGTATTTCAAAATGTTGAATCTCCACCGATTCTCCCTTAAGTGTTGCCAAATGTTCAATCAATGCTTTCAATATTATCTGCTGCGCTAGGCCGGAACGTTTCAAAAAATCTTCCCTGTTAAATGCAATCGCTCTTTGCTGTTCCAGTGAAAGTTTTCGGATAAAATTCCTATCAGTAATCATCTCTGATGGCCGACCATCCTCCATCGTGATGTTATCGATATTCTTTGAAGCGAAAATCTTGTAATAGAACATGCAACAAATGATTGAAGACAACAAAAACACGCAAATGCTCGCGCCTGATCCTATCACCATATGCAACCACAGTTTACTAGGTTCCAGTGGAATCGGTTTCTTCCTCAATGGATTAGAAATACAACGTTGATCACTCGTAACTAGCCTTGCACAAACTTCTGCGTTCGTGCACTCCCTGGAAAAGTGAAGATAAATAAATCTTTATCTTGTACTAAGATATATTTACTTATTAAATGAGCAATTTTTTCCATCCTTCGGAATTTCTTCTCCATCAGCATTTGTTGGACCCATAATCACGATTGTCTTGTTTTCCGGATGACAGAATGCATGATTGAATTGTGGTGGTAATGCGGCGGATGCTCTACACGCGATGTTCGTGATATAGTGCTTTTCGCCAATTATGAACTCATTCTTATCGTTTCTCTTCACTGAAACAAAAAGTGTTTTTAAACAATAAAAAAGTAACCAACATGGCGGACAGCAGTGACCATATTTACAGATTCCAGCGTCATTTGGACATGCCCCTGAATAGATATCCGACTGGGTAGAGTTATTACATTTTGGTTCGTTGAACAACGGCGTTGCTCCATCTAGACACATCCATAACTCGTTCTTAACATCTAGAACGTAGGAAGGATTTTCTTGTTCAAAATATTCTAGAAGTACAAATACCTTGGCAGCAAAATTTGCTCTTTTCATCGCACCACTTATTGTGAACCAACCCGTTTACACCATTGTTACAATTTTTGAAACTGATGCAAGGTCTAAGTGGATACTCAACTGTGCCCAATTGACATCCTTTGTGTTCTAATTTTTTGTCTTATTGATTACATTTTGACAGTTCGAAAACTTACTGGAACAACACATTTTGGTCTCCGTTAAGTTGGAGACAGAAACACAGTCAAGTCTGAAAAAAATGAAAACATGTGTTGATAAAAAACGATCAATTTCAACTTTGCTGGACTTCTCTTCGAAAACCCCCTATACTTACTCCATGCCGGGTTGTTTTTTCGCACTAGCACTTCCTTGACAATCATCATTTGTTTGACAAAACGTAAGGTTCTTAGTCACTGAAGCACTAATTGATCCATGTTTTGTAAGGTTGCAAACATTTGCCTTTGCGCAAACTCCGTCATTAAATGTATAATTCCTGCCATCTACAATTGCTACGCGGCTTTGTTTCTTTTTGAAACAAAACGATTCTGGTCCATGAGTTGAAAAACAATCCGAATTGCTATCGCATCCAAGCAATTCCATTTTTTCCGCTTTGATAATTGGCTTTACGTTGGTGGATCCATAGTTTTGGACTGAAAAGATCAATATTTTTATACAATTCTTGAAAAAAAAAAACCAACACTTGTAGCAGAATGTCAATGGAGTTCCCCTTTTTCCACTGTGATCCAAACCATATTCCGCATGGAATGCCGCACCGCAAAACTCGTCATTTCCCAAGTTGCATTCGGAATTTTTGTTGCATGCTTTCGGTTTTGACGTTCCTGTGGTTTTTGAATCGAAATCTGAAAATGTTTACATTTTGAAGAAGTCTGAGCATTTGTTGTTTCAAAAAACATGCAAATGTTAAACTCAGAAAAACGGAAAAACTGTATGCGTGGAGTTTTTAAAACATTAAAGCATGTACCTATTGGCAAAACCTTGCTATCAGAGTTGGTATTGCCTGGTTGCCTAAAGATGTAAGTAATTGAATAGGGAAATGCTAGAAAATTGTGCATTTTAAAAATATATTATTGGTGGAACATACGACATGAAATTGTCTCATTTCCCAATTCCACATTGTACCACCTATTCTCGGTCGATCTAACAGGACCCCACGAATACCATCCAGACGTCGTCTTGTGGATTGCATGCATTTTTGTTGGACAAAACTTGTCAAGCTCTCCTAAACATTTGTAATTTATGTGCAATAGTGAAGAATTTTATTCACCACAACACAAATATTTATTCTTTGATCGATAACATAATGATCCCGATGGACAAGGTCTTCCTGCTCCGCAAAATGAGTTGTTAGTAGTTGGATTTCCAATTGGACATGTTGGATTACAATTGATTGTTGGAATGCAATACAATCCAAATAATATGATTATGATATTGAAATATTTCATCTGTAATATTCTTGTTTTCATTAAATGGTTCTCTGAATTCATTTGTTCTTAAATAATTATTTTGATCACCTTTCACAATCTTTTATGATAAGAAGCAGAATATTTACTTTGTAAAAAATTGAAATAATATCTTCGAATGATATTTAAATAAATACTTTCACTTTGAAATATCATTTTGATTAATTCGTATCTAATGAAAGTTCATGTTTATTTCAAATTGATAAAGCCATTCAATAGTTACAAACCACCAAACTTATGACCAAAAAAAACTGTAGAATTAGTGCATAAAGCTGTGACAAACTAGTATCTTTAGAAGTTGTGTTTTTTGTCTGAAAATTGGAAAAAAATTCTGAAATTTTAAAAATCACAATTTACCGAAAATGAAGCAGAAAATGAGATTTTAAAAAAGATTCAAATTTTCAAATTTTGGTATACTGTCTTTAACTTTATTCAATGATTACTAAATTAACAACAAAAAAGCAAAGAAAAACTTTGAAAATAAACCCGATAACAAAAAATCCTCACATCATGAAAACGAGAATTGTATATCTGAAATGATAATTATATTTTAAATTTCTATTTCTTTAAAAATAGTAACATTGTATAAAGGAAGAAATTATAGAATCCATTACAACAGTCGAGTTAACAGCATCTTGCGGTTATTCCCGAGCAGTAGAAGCCGATTTTTTGGGATTTTGGTGTCTGAAAATAAAAACGATTTTTTTATTAACAATAATTAATCAGGATTTTGCTTTTAATGATATAGGAAAGTTGAACTGATATTTTTGCAATGCAAAATGTTCATTGTCTGTTCATTACTTTTTACTTTTTACCCCACGGGACATGTTGAAATAAAGACAACTAGAAATTTAGCTAGCTATTTAGCTAAATAAACTATAAAAATTGGTCCAGTTGAAGTGTTACTTTCTCGGATCATTTTTTCTTTCAGACATCTCAAAGATCATGTTTCATGTTGAAGACTTTTTAATAAAATCCATTTATTTCATACTTCATAATTGTTCCGCGGGTACAACCATATATGCCCTTTCCTTCAACTCATCTTCAGCCTCTCTTATTCTTTTGATTAGTTGACGCTTCTCCACTCCTTTAAGACGGTTCCATTCTTCTCTTTTGATTGCATTACATCGTTGAAGCTCCCAGTATGTTTCTAACCACTTCGGAACATCAAAATGTTGAATCTCGACTGATTCTCCCTTAAGTGTCGCCAAATGTTCAATCAATGCTTTCAATATTATCTGCTGAGCAATGCCGGAACGTTTCAAAAAATCTTCCTTGTTAAATGCAATCGCTCGTTGCTGTTCTAGCGAAAGTTTTTGGATAAAATTCCTATCAGTAATCATCTCTGATGCTTGACCAGCCTCCATCGTGTTGTTATCGATCTGCTTTGAAGCGAAGATCTTATAATAGCACATGCAACAAATGATTGAAGACAACAAAAACGCGCAAATGCTGGCACCTGATCCTATCACCATATGCAACCACAGTTTACTAGGTTCTAGTGGAATCGGTTTCTTCTTCAGTGGATTGAAAATACAATGTTGATCACCATTAACTAGCTTTGCACAAACTTCTTCGTTTGTGCACTCCCTGGAAAAGTGAAAGTAAATATTCTGCTATCATGAATTATCAAATACTTACTTATTAAATGTGCAATTCTTCCCTTCTTTCGGAATTTCTTCTCCATCAGCATTTCTTGCACCCATAATCACAATTGTCTTGTTTTCCGGATGACAGAATGCATGATTGAATTGTGGTGATAATGGGGCGGATAGTCTACAAGCGATGTTCGTGATATAGTGTTTTTCGCTAATTATGAATTCATTCTTATCGTTTCTTTTCACTGAAACAAAAAGCTTTTTTATAAACAATAAAAAGTAACCAACATGGCGGACAACAGTGACCATATTTACAGATTCCAGCGTCATTTGGACATGTTCCTGAATAGATATCCAACGGAGAAGAGTTATTACATTTTGGTTCGTTGTATAATGGTGTTGCTCCATCTAGACACATCCACAACTCTTTCTTATCATCTAAAACTGTTTTCTGTTCAAAAAATTCTAGAAGTATAAATACCTTGACAGCAAAACTTGCTGTTTTCATCGCACCACTTATTGTGAACCAACCCGTTTACACCATTGTTACAATTTTTGAAACTCTTGCAAGGTTTGAGTGGATATTCAACTGTGCCAAATTGACATCCCTTGTGTTCTAATTTTTGTTTTATTAATTACATTTGTGACAGTTCAAAAACTAACTGGAACAACACATTTTGGTTTCCGTTAAGTTGGGGACTGCAACACAATCAGGTCTGAAAAAATGAAAAGAAGTGTTGAAAAAAGCGAATAAATTCCAGTTTTGTGGGTCTCCCTTCTAAAACCCCTATACTTACTCCATGTCGTGATGTTGTTTCGCACTGGCACTTCCTTGACAATCATCATTTGTTTGACAAAACGTATGGTTGTTAGTCAATGAAGCACTAATTGATCCATGTTTTGTAAGGTCGCAAATGATTGCCTTTGCGCAAACTCCGTCCTTTCGTGTATAGTTTCTTCCATCTACTACAATTTTTACGCGGCTTTCTTTGTCTTTGAAACAAAACGATTCTTGTCCATGAGTTGGAAAACAATCCCAATGGTTATCGCATCCATCCAATTCCTTCTTTTCATCATTGACAACTGGCTTTACGTTGGTGGATCCAAGATTTCGGACCGAAAAGATCAATACTTTTATACAATTTTGGACAATAAAACAAAAAAACCAACACTTGTAGCAGAATGTCAATGGAGTTCCATTTTTTCCACTTCTGTCCAATCCCTTCTCATATGTCGGATGATATGATGCACCGCAAAACTCGTCGTTTCCAACGTTGCATTCGGAATTTTTGTTGCATGTTTTCGGTTTTGATGTTCCTGGGCTTTTCCAATCGAAATCTGAAAAATTACTTTTATTTCAAATAAGTTTGCGCATTTGCAGTTCCACGAAAAAAATGCAAATGCTAAACTCAGAAATACGGAAAAAAATAAAACGGTATGAATGGAGTTTGTAGGATATTAAAAATGTACCTATTGGAAAAATCGTGTTATCAAATCTGGCTAAATTTAGTCCATAATATGTGTAAACAAATGAATAGGGTAATGCTAGAAAAATGTTTTGTAAAGTTATAATTGGTAGAACTTACGACATGAAATTGTCTCATTTCCCAATTCCACATTGTACCAGTCCGTATCGGTCGATATAACAGGGCCCCATGAATACCATCCAGACGTCGTCTTGTGGATTGCATGCATTTTTGTTGGACAAAACTTGTCAAGCTCTCCTAAACATTTGTAATTTACGTGCAATAGTGAAGAATTTTATTCACCACAACACAAATTTTTATTCTTTGTTCGATAACATAATGATCCCGATGGACAAGGTCTTCCTACTCCGCAAAATGAGTTGTTAGTAGTTGGATTTCCAATTGGGCATGTTGGATTACAATTGATTGTTGGAATGCAATACAATCCAAATAATATGATTATGATATTGAAATATTTCATCTGTAATATTCTTGTTTTCATTAAATGGTTCTCTGCATTCATTTGTTCTTAAATAACTGTTTTGATCACTTTTCACAATCTTTTATTATAAGCAGCGGAATATTTACTTTGTTAAAAATTGAAATAATATCTTCGAACGATATTTTAATAAATACTTTCACTTTGAAATATCATTTTGATTAATTTTTATCGAATGAAAGTTCATGTTTATTTCAAATTGATTTTGTCTGTAAATTGCAAAAAAATTCTGAAATTTAAAAAATCACAATTTACCTCAATTAAATACTAATCAATGCACTTTTTGAACTCTACTTTTTTAGAAATTTTCAAATTTTGAATCTCAATCAAAAATTGGCCTATTACCAAAAAATTGACCGTAAAATGAGATTTTAAAAAAGATTCAAATTTTCAATTTTTGGAATACTCTCTTTAACTTTATTCAATGATTACTAAATTAACAAAAAAAAAAAAAAACTTTGAAAATAAACCCGAAAACAAAAAATCCTAAAAATTGGTAGAGTTCAAATGGTTCTTCAGTTCTGACAGGTTCGTGCTCGAATCTTCTCTCAACCTTCCTAATTACCCATTTAATCACCATGATAAACATCATGAAAACGAGAATTGTATATCTGAAATGATAATTATATTTTAAATTTATATTTCTTAAAAAATGCTAACATTGTATAAAAGATACAACAGTCGAGTTTACAGCATTTTGCGGTTATTACCGAGCAGTTGTTGCGATATTGGTGTCTGAAAATAAAAACGATCATTTTTTTGGTTTTGTTTAAAAATCACGTGATAACTTTAATTGTCAAAATTTCAAAAAAAAAACACAAACTTTAAAAAAATTAAATATATAATTTTAAATTATGCATTTTTTCCAGTGAGATTTTTAAAAACAGGGCCTTTCAAAGGTTATAAACATTGCCGTTATCTATTAGGAATATAAGGCAGTATTTGTAAGAGTGGAACTGTGACACAAAGGGCCCTGCCTTAGGGCGAATATGAAATATATCAGTTTCATATTTCATTCACATATACCAGATGGTTATCAAACCATTTTACGTTGATATTGAGCCAACAGGATATGTTTTTGTAGCGTGACAGAGCACAGAACTTAGAAAATCGAAATTTTTAAAAATGAAGATAGAATGTCATACTTGATTTCAAACGATTTCAAATAGAATTTCGATACTTTTTCCAGTTGACAATTTTTCTCTAACCCTAAGCACTCAAAAGTTATACCCCAAAATATGTGAAAAATCGTCATTTTTTGGGAAAATCAAGAAAAAAAAGTCAATTTTTGGATGGAGGTACATGGGGTTTTTTCACACTTTAAACTACAACTCATCTGCTTTTTAAAACAAAAAAGAGTTTTAAAATAAATCCCGGAATAAATGTAGGGAGTCTCTTCGAATTTACAACTTTTTTCCAAAAATTAGGTTTCTCGTGCGTGTACGCTAGAAAAGTGCAGGTATTTTCAAAATTAATTTGTTTCCACAAGTTTAATTATATTTATAGTATTTAATTAATGATTTTTATTAATATTTGCAGGTGAGTTTCCAACAAAAAACACTGTATTCACGTGTAGTAGAGCGTGCAAAATACGAAAAATGGGAAATTACAAAAAATGAAAATAAAAAGGCATGATTAGTATCATTCGATAGCTATTTCAATAATGAACATTTTTGTAATTGAACACCTTTTTCGATAATTACTTATTTTCAAGTTACATCCCAAAACGTGAAAACAACTAGTCGTCAGTTTCGGACATTCAAAAAAATAGTGTTTTCTGGAATGAATATCCCAGGATTTTTTCACCATATAAACTTCAATAAATATTCTATTTAGAACAACAAAGATTTTTGAAATAAAACTGGGAGAAAAAGTAAGGTGACTATCCAAAGTCACAACTTGTGGTCAAAAGTTATGTGTTGCGTTCGTATACTCTAGAAACACGTCATTTTCAATGCATATTATAGCGGGACATCGGTTAAAATTAACCGGTTAACCGGTTAACCGATTTAACCGGTTAATCGGTTAACCGGTTAACCGAGTTAACCGGTTAACCGGTTAAATCGGTTAACCGGTTAACCGAGTTAACCGGTTAACCGGTTAAATCAGTTAACCAGTTAACCGATTAACCGGTTAACCGGTTAACCGGTTAATTAACCGGTTAAATTGTAAAGCATAATGGAATAAACAAAAACATTGATTTTTTTCTATTTCACAAGCAGTCAATAAGTTTTTAAATATTTTTCGTATCCAAATTTTTTAAAGAGTACCCTTTTTGCATTTTTTTTCAATAGGATTATTCATTTAAAAAATTGTTAGCGATATTTAAAATACGCAACTCCCATTGTTCACATTTTTGAGAAATATAATCTTATTCACTTTTTTCTCGAGCTGAGTTGGCAAATAGACGAAAATCTGAGGTGTAGCTCTTGGGTGTAAGGTGCTAATGAAGAACTGTGAAAAAGCGAACAGTAGATGCATTTTTGGTTTTTCGAACCAGTTTCTTTGTTTTTTGGTATTCTGATGCTTTTCCAGGCAACTTGATGTTAATTATATCGATATTACTATTTTTTGAAATACAGAAAACCCTGCTGAAAACGTTGAAATTTCTGAAATTTTTTAGATTTTCGAATTTTTTCAAAATATTTCGGAAGCTAGAGCCTTTACATTCTTATTCTCAAAAAATCAGCCGATTTCATCGATTTTGAACAGTGAGCAAAGCAATTAGAAAAACACGCGATGCCTCGATGTTAATTATATCGATCGAAATTGGCGTAGGAATGTGGACACACACGTGATGCAATGAGCGCACACACGCGAAGTATTTTTTTTCTAATTTCTTTTTTCACTGTTCAAAATTGATGAAATCGACTCATTTTTTGAGAATAAGAATGAAAAGGCTCTAGCTTTGGAAATATTTTGAAAAATTTTGAAAATCTAAAAATTTTCATAAATTTCAACATTTTCAGCTAAGTTTTCTGTATTTCAAAAAGTAGTAATATCGATATATTTAACATCAAATTGACTGAATAGTCATCAGAATATTAATGTGTAAAAGATAACAAGTCTTCATTCAGAATTCGTGAAGAAAAACATAAAATATGAAACATAAATTTCCAATTTTTCATGTTCGTTTTGGAGCATCTTTATGCGTTTTAAGTATCTTTCACTTCTACCTACATTGACGGTAAATGTTGACTTTATTTCGCTAAATTTCATGTTGATTTGAAACCTACCTTATTTTTCAGGATTTTGAAAATTAACCGGTTAATTAACCGGTTAACCGATTTAACCGGTTAACCGGTTAACCGGTTAACCGATTAACCGGTTAACCGGTTAACCGAGTTAACCGGTTAACCGCTTTAACCGGTTAATCGGTTAACCGGTTAACCGAGTTAACCGGTTAATTAACCGGTTAACTTTAACCGATGTCCCGCTATAATGCATATACGTGTAATCCGCTTGTGGCTCAATTTTTAAAAGTGTACAATTAAATAGGTTCTCTTTATATTACACGAAGAAGTTTTCGAACATCCTGTGTTACGTTATTAAAAACTGACAGCAGAGTACTAAAAAGCTCGTGCAAAAGGCAAACATTTTTAAAAAGTATTTTTGCGTTAATAGTGTTTCTGGCAACTAAAAAAGAAACAGTTACTTCAAACATGATATCAGTTTCTTGGCATAAAATCAGGATGGTTGTCAGGCCTACGGTTCAACCGACTTGTAATATAAAGAGAACCAATTTAATTGAGATTTACACTTTTAAAAATTGAGCTACAAGCGGATCACACGTTTATGTATTGAAAATGACGTGGTTCTAGAGTATACGAACGCAAAACATAACTTTTGACCATAAGTAGTGACTTTGGATAGTCACCTTACTTTTTCTCCCAGTTTTATTTCAAAAATCTTTGTTGTTCTAAATAGAATATTTACTGAAGTTTATATGGTGAAAAAATCCTAGGATATTCATTCCAGAAAATACTTTTTTTTTTGAATGTCCGAAACTGACGACTAGTTGTTTTCACGTTTTGGGACGTAACTTGAAAATAAGCATTTATCGAAAAAGGTGTTCAATTACAAAAATGTTCAAAATTGAAATAGCTATCGAATGATACTAATCTTGCCTTTTTGTTTTCATTTTTTATAATTTCCCATTTTTCGTATTTTGCACGCTCTACTACACGTGAAATCGGTGTGTTTTGTTGGAAACTCACGTACAAATATTAATAAAAATTATTAATTAAATACTAGTAATATAATTAAACTTGTGGAAACAAATCAATTTTAAAAATATCTGCACGTTTCTAGCGAAAAACTTAATTTTTGGAAAAAAGTCGTGTACTCGAAGAGACTCCCTACATTTATTCCGGGATTTATTTCAAAACTCTTTTTTGTTTTAAAAAGCAGATGAGCTGTAGTTTAAAGTGTGAAAAAACCCCATGTACCTCCATCCAAAAATTGACTTTTTTTTCTTGATTTTCCCAAAAAATGACGATTTTTCACATATTTTGTGGTATAACTTTTGAGTGCTTAGGGTTAGAGAAAAATTGTCAACTGGAAAAAGTATCGAAATTCTATTTGGAATCGTTTGAAACCACGTATGACATTCTATCTTCATTTTTAAAAATTTCAATTTTCTAAGTTCTGTGCTCTGTCACGCTACAGTACCCAGGTTTTTCCACAAAATTTCTTATGTCATGGATTACTGAAATGTTATACTTTACGAATATATAAAAATCTTTCCCTAAGGCACGCAAAGTTTCACTCTTAGAGAGACGACCTTATATGGCTTAATTTCTAAATTATTTTTCTATTTCATGTCTTTGATTAATCCAACAAAGATTTCACAACAACAACGGACAAAATTTCCATTAATCTTTACACGAAAGTAAGTAATCTTTAAAAAACAGTTTTTTGTCCAAAAATCATGAAAATTGAACAAAAATCCAATTACTTTTTGCATTATTTTGTTTTAAAAGAACAGAATAATACTTGGAAGGTCAACAATTTTAGTTTTCCACGTGATTTTTATTGTAAGAAAAAATTCGGTGAAAAACATTTCAAGTTTTTTTTGCAAACAATTGTTCGATGAATTATTGACACCTGCACACAAAACATCAAAAATGACGCGAAAATATAGTGGAAAGTTGGAAAAATATTCGAAAATGGTTTGATTATATTTTCGTGAACGTTTTATTTGTTAGGATAAAATCAGATGCTAATGCTAATGCGGAGAAGCCGAGAAAAAACAGAAAAAATATAAATTTTAATTAAACATTTATTTTAAAATTTTTCTTATTAAAAGCCTTTCTCCTCTTCTTCCTTCGCTTCTCCTCTCTCTTATCCTCACCAATTCTCTTCCATTCCTCCTTGGTTCTCTTTCTCCATTCAAATACATAGAACTTCCAGTCGAAAGTTTCGACTGGAAGCTCTATGTATGCCGTCTCCTTCAACTCATCCTCAGCAATCCTTATCTTTTTATACATCCTTCGCTTCTCAACCCCATTCAATTTAAGCCATCGGTCTTTCTTCAGTTCCTTCCATTCTTGCAAATCCCAGTATGTTTGTAACCACTTCGGTATTTCAAAATGTTGGTTCTTCACAACTGGTTCTCCTTTCACTTTCGCTAAATTTTCAATCAATGCACCCAATATCATCTGCTGCGCTTCGTCGGATCTACTCAAAAAAGCTTCCTTGTTGAACGCCATCTCGCGAAGCTGTTCAATGGCGAGATGACACAAAAACGTCCGTACAGTAATTTTATCGAAACCACGATTGTCCCCTGTCAACATCCTAACAATCAATTTCAAAACCGAGATCTGATAATAGCACATGTAACAAATGATTGAAGACAACAATAACACGCAACCGCTCGCTCCTGATCCTATCGCCATATGCAACCACAGTTTACTAGGTTCCACTGGCATCGGTTTCTTCTTCAGTGGATTGAAAATACAATAGTGATCACCCGTAACAAGCTTCGCACAAACTTCTCCTTTCTTGCACTCTCTGGAAAAAAAGAATCAATATTATTGAGTAATAAAGAAAATATATTTTCTGAAGCTAGATCAAGTATCAATTTGAATTTTTAATAATAACATTTGCTAACTATGATTTTTTTTTCTAAAAAAAAATGTTTCCTGACGAAAAATTGCATCAAAAACTTGAAAATGAGGAAAATAGGAAATTTTTTGGGAAAGTTAGTCCCCACACTTGCTTTTCTAGTCCTTGTGGTTTGTATTTAATATAGTCTTTCTTTTTTTTTTAAATAACGGTTTCGTCGAATAAAAACCAACGTGACCGAGAAACCCTAGAAAAGCAGGACTAATTTTCTATATTCTTTGTCGCCTACATTTTTCGTGATTTCAAAACTATAAATAATGTGATAATTCGGTAGAAAGATTTCAATTAGATTAACGAATGTAAGGATATTATCAATTACTAACTTATTAAATGTGCAGTTATTTCCTTCCTTCGGATTTGCTCCTCCATCAGCATCTGTTACACCAGTCGGAATTGCTTCACTATCAGCATTTGTTGCAGAGGTAGGAATTTCTTCTCCGTCAGCATTTTTCGTACCCATAATCACGATCGTCTTGTGTTCCGGATGACAGAATGCATGTTTGAATTGTGGTGGTAATGGGGCCGATACTCTACAAGCGACGTTCGTGATATAGTGTTTGTCGCCAATGAAGTACTCCTTTCTAAAGCCATAGATTCTCTTCACTGAAACAAAAGGCTTTTTTTAATAAAATTTAAAAAAATAACAAACATTGTGGACAACAGTGACCATATTTACAAATTCCAGCTTCATTTGGACATGTTCCTGAATAGATATCCGAAGGAGAAGTGTTATTGCATTTCGGTTCGTTGAACAATGGTGTAGCTTCATCTCGACAAGTGTATAATTCCTTATTATCATCTGAAACTGTTTTCTATTCAAAATATTCCAGAGTTATAAATACCTTGACAGCAGAACTTGCTCTTTTCGTCGCACCACTTATTGATATTTGTTTCATTGGGGAGGAGCATCTCGTTTATACCGTTATTACATTTTTTGAAACTGTTGCACGTTATGAATGGAACTACAGCTTTACCAACTTGACATCTCTTGTGTTCTAAACATTTTTTTTTATTGAAAACATTTTTAGCAATTCGAAAACTTACCGAAACAGCACATTTTGGTTACGTTGAAGACTGCAACACAAGCAGGTCTGAAAAATTGAAAAGAAGTGTTGGAAAAAACGAACAAATTCCAATTTGGTGATATCCCTTGTAAAACCCTTATACTTACTCAGGATAATTCTTCGCAGTGAAACGTTCTTTACAATCATCATTTGTTTGACAGAACGTGTGGTTGTTAGTCAATGAAGCAGTAATTATCAAATGTTTTGTAAGGTCGCAAACACTGGCCTTTGCACAAACTCCGTCGTTACGTGTAAATTTTCCGCCATGTTCTATAATTGATACCAGTACACCGTCCTTTTTGAAACAAAACGTGTCAATTGCAAAGCAATCCCAATTCTTGTTACATCCTACCAGTTCCGGCTTTTCCGCATTTATAATTGGTTTTATATTGGTGGATCCAAAGCTTTGAACTGAAAAGAAAAAATTCTTTGTACAATTTTTGATACTCAAAAAACACACATTTATAGCAAAATCTCAATGGACTACCATTTATTCCACTTTGATCCGATCCCCTACTATATCCCGGATGACTGGCTGCACCGCAAAACTCGTCATTTCCCATGTTGCAATCGGAATTTTTGTTGCATGTTTTCGGTTTTGATGTTCCTGGTATTTTTGCATCAAAATCTGAAAATTGTTATTATTTGAAGAAATTTGAGGATTTGATGCTACAAAAACCATGCAAATGCTAAACTCAGAAAAACGGTAAAGAATAAAAAAGAATTGGTGGAGTATATACAAACAAAGTACCTGTTGGCAAAATCTTCGCTTCCTTGTATCCGAAATATGCAAACGAATATGGAAATGCTAGAAAATTGTGAATTTTAAAAAGAAATTATTGGTGGAACATACGACATGAAATTGTCTCATTTCCCAATTCCACATTGTACCAGTCCTGATCCATAGGTCCAACAGGTTCCCACGAATATGACGAACTTTCATCGCTGTAAGAGTGAAATGCATGCATTTTGGTTGGGCAAAACATGTCAAGGTCTTCTAAACATTTCTAATTTATGTGAAATTGTGAAAATTTTTAATCACCACAACAGAAACTTTCATTATTTTTACGATAGCATATTGAACTAGATGGACAAGGTTGGTCTGTTCCGCAATGCGAGTTGTTAGTAGTTGGTTTTCCAGTTGGACATGTTGGATTACAATTGATTGTTGGAACGTAATACAATCCACATATAATGATTATGATACAGAAGTATTTCATCTTCAATATTCTTGTTTTCGTTAAATGGTGCTCAGAATTCATTTGTTCTTAAATATTTGTTCTGATTCAGAATCTTTTATAATTTTCAGCGAAGTATCTACTTGTTTAAGTTTATCTACTTGGAATAATATCTTCGAAATTCAAATAATCATGTCGATTAATTCGTGTTGGATGAAAGTGCACGTTTATTTTTCATGTATTTTCCAAACTTTCTGACCATGTATATATTGTCAAGATAAAAATTTCTGGCCGCTCGTTTTGCGGAGTGTCGTTGGGAATTTCCTCGTAACGCGGCCGCGGCGCGCTCAAATTCAAATTTCTCAGTTGGTCTTGCGCGTTGCGGTCGCGTTGCGAGGAAATTCCCAACGACACTCCGCAAAACGAGCGGCCAGAAATTTTTATCTTGACAAAAACATATCATAACTTCCCATATTTTTATATTCATTTTCAAAATTCTGAAACCCGGACAACTAAAGGGTGTTCAATAAATACAGCAGGAAGAATATCTTACTGTGGTACAACAAAAATTACTACAAGTTTATCAGCTTCAGAAGGTTTTGAAAATGTAAATATGAAGTTTCTGAATAGTTTTTGGATCAGAACTAAAACAATATGAAGCTGTCAATAACTAACATAAGCTCGCGTGCTGCGAGCATGCGAACATGAAGTTGGGCTGGTATTTCCTTCAATATTTCTCTAAAAGTCATCATCATATGAAATTTTTTATGAGTCCAAATAGTCTTCACTATTTTTCGGCCTTCTCAGATAAATTTTTTTTTAAATCAGTTTCAAAACCGTTTTCCGCGTATTTTTTTTTTTAGATATTTTTGTTAAAACATCATAATACATGACAATGCGTGATTATGGCTGAAAATAATTTTTAGATATTATGAAAAATGCGAAAAAAACATTTTCAGTTCAGAACGGTCGAACCGGGTCTTGTGGAAACGGTTCGAAACACTGATCGGAACCGCACTTTTTTGTAGGAAAACAGTCAAAATAGGAAATTATCAAGAATAATTCTATTTATTTTGTCGTTGACACTTAGGTACATTTCATACTGAAAAATTAGAGCACTAGAGTTTCAAAGAGTTTCGTAACGTAGTTTTGTAAATATCTACGACTGAAGCGTCCTGCAGTATTTATTAAACGCCCTGTAGTTTCATTTCGAAAGAAAATTATTAGGAATCGAGATGTTTCGTTTTAATACGTCTCAGAATCTCAGAAATCAGGTTTTCAAAACTTTCAAAAATCATAAAAAAATTTTTTTGAAAATAATAGCTGTTAAACATTTTAAAAATTATCATTTCAAGTACACCTTTATTTAATTGTTTAAATCGATTTATTTCATTCTGTCTTTAAAATTGTTCTGCAGGTACAACCATATATGCACTTTCCTTTAACTCATCTTCAGCCTCTCTTATATGTTTCATTAGTTTACGCTTCTCCACTCCTTTAAGACGGTTCCATCCTTCTCTTTTGATTGCCTTACATCGTTGAAGTTCCCAGTATGTTTCTAACCACTTCGGTATTTCAAAATGTTGAATCTCCACCGATTCTCCCTTAAGTGTCGCTAAATGCTCAATCAATGCTTTCAATATTATCTGCTGCGCTACGCCGGAACGTTTCGAAAAATCTTCCTTGTTGAATGCAATCGCTCGTTGTTGTTCCAGTGAAAGTTTTCGGATAATATTCCTGTCAGTAACCGATGACTGACCAACCTCCATCGTGTTGTTATCGATAGTCTTTGTAGCGAAGATCTTATAATAGCACATGCAACAAATTATTGAAGACAACAAAAACACGCATATGCTCGCGCCTGATCCTATCAACATATGCAACCACAGTTTACTAGGCTCCACTGGTATCGGTTTCTTTCTCAATGGATTAGAAATACAACGTTGATCACTCGTACCTAGCCTTGCACAAACTTCTGCGTTCGTGCACTCTCTGGAAAAGTGAAAATAAAGCTTTATCTTGTACTAAGATATAATTACTTATTAAATGTGCAATTCTTTCCTTCCTTCGGAATTGCTTCTCCATCAGCATTTGTTGCACCCATAATAACAATGGTCTTGTTTTCCGGATGACAAAATGCATGATTGAATTGTGGCGGTAATGGGGCGGATAGTCTACAAGGGACGTTCGTGATATAGTGTTTTTCGCTAATTATGAATTCATTCTTATCGTTTCTTTTCACTGAAACAAAAATTGTTTTTTTAAAGAATACAAAAGTAACCAACATGGCGGACAACAGCGACCATATTTACAGATTCCAGCGTCATTTGGACATGTTCCTGAATAAATATCCGTCGGAGAAGAGTTATTACATTTTGGTTCGTTGAACAATGGTGTTGCTCCATCCAGACACATCCACAACTCGTTCTTATCATCTATAACTGTTTTTTGTTCAAACCATTCTAAAAGTATAGAAACCTTGACAGCAAAATTTGCTGTTTTCATCGCACCACTTATTGTGCACTAACTGCTTTAGACCATTGTTACAATTTTTGAAACTGATGCAAGGTTTGAGTGGATACTCAACTGTGCCAAATTGACATCCCTTGTGTTCTAATTTTTTGTTTTATTGATTACATTTTTGACAGTTCGAAAACTTACTGGAACAACACATTTTGGTTTCCGTTAAGTTGGAGACTGCAACACAATCAGGTCTGAAAAAATAAAAGCATGTGTTGATAAAAAGCGAACAATTTCCACTTTGCTGGACTTCTCTTATGAAACCCTTATACTTACTCCATGTCGGGATGTTTTTTCGCACTAGCACTTCCTTGACAATCATCATTTGTTTGACAGAACGTGTGGTTGTTAGTCAATGAAGCACTGATTGATCCATGTTTTGTAAGGTCGCAAGCATTTGCCCTTGCGCAAACTCCGTCATGTCGTGAATAATTTCTGCCATTTACAATTGATACGCGGCTTTCTTTCTTTTCGAAACAAAACGATTCTGGTCCATGAGTTGGAAAACAATCCGAATTGCTATCGCATCCAACCAATTCCATTTTTTCCGTTTTGATAATTGGCTTTACGTTGGTGGATCCATGGTTTTGGACTAAAATGATCAATATTTTTATATAATTTTGGAAATTAAAACAAAAAACCCACACTTGTAGCAGAATGTCAATGAAGTTCCATTTTTTCCACTTTGATCCAATCCATATGCCGGATGAAATGCTGCACCGCAAAACGCGTCATTTCCCATGTTGCATTCGGAGTTTTTATTGCATGCTTTCGGTTTTGATTTTTCTGGGGTTTTTGAATTGAAATCTGAAAAACTACTTTTATTTTGAAGACTTTTGAGCGTTTGCCGTTTCAAAAAAACATGCAAATGCTAAACTCAGAAAAACGGAAAATAATAAAAAGGTATGCATAGAGTTTGTACAGCATTAAAGAATGTACCTATTGGCAAAACCTTGTTATCAAAATTGGTATTGCCTATTCGCCTAAACACGTAAGTAATTGAGTAGGGAAATGCTAGAAAATTGTGAATTTTATGATGTTGTAATTGGTAGAACATACGGCATGAAATTGTCGCATTTCCCAATTCCACATTGTACCACCTATTTTCGGTCGATCTAACAGGACCCCACGAATACCATCCAGATATGGTCTTGTGGATTGCATGCATTGTTGTTGGACAATATTTGTCAACTTCTCCTAAATATTTGTAATTTATGTGAAATTGTGAAGAATTTTATTCACCACAACAGAAATATCCGTCCTCGTTTCCATAACATAATGATCCCGATGGACAAGGTCTTCCTGCTCCGCAAAATGATTTGTTAGTAGTTGGATTTCCAATTGGGCATTTTTGATTACAATTTATTGTTGGAATGCAATACAATCCAAATAATATGATTATGATATAGAAATATTTCATCTGTAATATTCTTGTTTTCATTCAATGATCCTCAGAATTAATTTGTTCTTAAAGACAGCTGTTCCGGAATTAGACCCTACCTAATGTTAGTTTCAAAAATTAAAGCTTTCTCTCATTAGTACAACGCAATTTACACGAAAAATATCGATAAATACACGCCTCATAGCGGCGGTCCAAAGATGCAAAAATCAAAGTTTGAATGCGCGCAGGAACGTGTTTGGATTTGGATCGTATTAACTGAAACGCTGCCTTTAAATACCTTTTTTGAACACAGTTCTCAATATTTTATAATAAGTAGCGGAATATTTACTTTGTTAAAAATTGAAATAATATCTTCGAATGATATTTTAATAAATACTTTGACTTTGAAATATCATTTTGATTAATTTTTATCGAATGAAAGTTCATGTTTACATCAAATTGATAAAGCCATTCAAAAGTAACAAACCACCAAACTTATGACGAAAAATAGAAAATAAAATGGGGCCCAGAAGATCGAGAAAACAGTACCACTACGTGGAGGCATTAATTGTGTTTCGCGCCATTTCTCACCGCGTTGCACGATCCATGACAGCGCCGCACGTTCCTGCGCGCATTCAAACTTTGATTTTTGCATCTTTGGACCGCCGCTATGAGGCGTGTATTTATCGATATTTTTCGTGTAAATTGCGTTGTACTAATGAGAGAAAGCTTTAATTTTTGAAACTAACATTAGGTAGGGTCTAATTCCGGAACAGCTGTCTTTAAGAACAAATTAATTCTGAGGATCATTGAATGAAAACAAGAATATTACAGATGAAATATTTCTATATCATAATCATATTATTTGGATTGTATTGCATTCCAACAATAAATTGTAATCAAAAATGCCCAATTGGAAATCCAACTACTAACAAATCATTTTGCGGAGCAGGAAGACCTTGTCCATCGGGATCATTATGTTATGGAAACGAGGACGGATATTTCTGTTGTGGTGAATAAAATTCTTCACAATTTCACATAAATTACAAATATTTAGGAGAAGTTGACAAATATTGTCCAACAACAATGCATGCAATCCACAAGACCATATCTGGATGGTATTCGTGGGGTCCTGTTAGATCGACCGAAAATAGGTGGTACAATGTGGAATTGGGAAATGCGACAATTTCATGCCGTATGTTCTACCAATTACAACATCATAAAATTCACAATTTTCTAGCATTTCCCTACTCAATTACTTACGTGTTTAGGCGAATAGGCAATACCAATTTTGATAACAAGGTTTTGCCAATAGGTACATTCTTTAATGCTGTACAAACTCTATGCATACCTTTTTATTATTTTCCGTTTTTCTGAGTTTAGCATTTGCATGTTTTTTTGAAACGGCAAACGCTCAAAAGTCTTCAAAATAAAAGTAGTTTTTCAGATTTCAATTCAAAAACCCCAGAAAAATCAAAACCGAAAGCATGCAATAAAAACTCCGAATGCAACATGGGAAATGACGCGTTTTGCGGTGCAGCATTTCATCCGGCATATGGATTGGATCAAAGTGGAAAAAATGGAACTTCATTGACATTCTGCTACAAGTGTGGGTTTTTTGTTTTAATTTCCAAAATTATATAAAAATATTGATCATTTTAGTCCAAAACCATGGATCCACCAACGTAAAGCCAATTATCAAAACGGAAAAAATGGAATTGGTTGGATGCGATAGCAATTCGGATTGTTTTCCAACTCATGGACCAGAATCGTTTTGTTTCGAAAAGAAAGAAAGCCGCGTATCAATTGTAAATGGCAGAAATTATTCACGACATGACGGAGTTTGCGCAAGGGCAAATGCTTGCGACCTTACAAAACATGGATCAATCAGTGCTTCATTGACTAACAACCACACGTTCTGTCAAACAAATGATGATTGTCAAGGAAGTGCTAGTGCGAAAAAACATCCCGACATGGAGTAAGTATAAGGGTTTCATAAGAGAAGTCCAGCAAAGTGGAAATTGTTCGCTTTTTATCAACACATGCTTTTATTTTTTCAGACCTGATTGTGTTGCAGTCTCCAACTTAACGGAAACCAAAATGTGTTGTTCCAGTAAGTTTTCGAACCTAGAAAGCCAGATTGCATTTCTTCGACCATTGTTCATATTCGATTTAAAATTTTTATCGGTTTTTATTATTTTTTTTCGACATTGAAATGTTTTTTTTTCTACCATTGGTCATATTCTTATTCTTATTAATCTGAAACTCATTTCTGTGTTTTCCAGGCCGTTTGATTTTTTTTTTGAAAAACAATGAAATCTTTGTGCATTGGGTGTGCATATGATCTGGTGCATCCGTTCGAAATCGAAAATAAGAAACAAATTACGAAAATCACCTAAATCGAAAGAAATATGAAAACTTTGGGCTCAAAATATATGGCCATTATGTTCCCTCTTTGTCAAGCTATTTGCAAAAGGCGATCACTGAAACCTCGAAGCTCGACGATCGGGAATATTTGGATTAACCATAATTATTCAAGATTTTGCCTGCAAAGCGTCTCAATCTGAACAAGGCAAGTTTTCTAGCTATTTCGCTAAAAAAAACTATAAAAATTGGTTCAGTTTAAGGGTTTATTTCTCGGATCATTTTTTCTTCATGTTTCATGTTGAAGACTTTTTATTAAAACACATTTATTTCATTTTTTTAAATTGTTCGGCAGGTACCACTTTATTTAATTATTTAAAACTATTTAATTAATTCTTTCTTTAAAATTATTCGGCAGGCACAACCATATATGCACTTTCCTTCAACATATCCTCAGCCTCTCTTATTTGTTTCATTAGTTTACGCTTCTCCACTCCTTTAAGACGGTTCCATCCTTCTTGTTTGATTGCCTTACATCGTTGAAGTTCCCAATATGTTTCTAACCACTTCGGTATTTCAAAATGTTGAATCTCCACTGATTCTCCCTTAAGTGTCGCCAACTGTTCAATCAATGCTTTCAATATTATCTGCTGCGCTAGGCCGGAACGTTTCAAAAAATCTTCTTTGTTGAATGCAATCGCTCGTTGCTGTTCCAGTGAAAGTTTTCGGATAAAGTTCGTGTCAGTAATCATTTCCGATGACTGACCATCTTCCATCGTGTTGTTATCGATCTTTTTCGAAGCAAAGATATTATAATAGCACATGCAACAAATGATTGAAGACAACAGGAACACGCAAATACTCGCGCCTGATCCTATCACCATATGCAACCACAGTTTACTAGGTTCCACTGGAATCAGGGGTGCCGCCGAAAAAGTTTTTGACCGAAAAAAAAAAAATATTTTCGTCGGCCTGGAAAAAATGCCGAAAAAAAAAAATTTTTTTTCGTCAGCCTAGAAAAAATGCCGAAAACAAAAAAAAATTTTTTCGTCAGCCAGGAAAAATGCCGAAAAACTTTTTTTTTGGTTTTACCGGAAAAAAACCGAAAAAAATTTTTTTTTTCATATAGAAAAAACAAATTTTCAACTCGAAATTTCGTTTATAACTGGAAAAAAAAACCAACAAGTCTTAACAAATAAATAAAAAAGATAAACATAACAAGTTTAAAAAAATCAACAATCAAGATTTTCGTGACTATCAGTGCATCTGGGGGCACATCCTTGGTAAATTTTGATTCAAAAACAATATCATAGAAAAATTTGATGGTGATAATTGCTTTCTATAGTCGGTGAGAATATGTCGAGCAGATGAAAACGCTCTTTCTGCATCGACTGATGTAGCCGGGAGAGCAAGAAGATCTTGAGAGATGATAAAAAGGCGAGGAAAATTCTTCTGATTCTCATTTTTTGACCAAAATATAAATGGGTTTTCAGATGTTGAGTGGTGTACGCGAGTCCATTTTTCAAGCTCCTGAAACTCGATTGTTTCATGAAATGAAAATTCCATTAGGAAAACTCACCTCCGCGGCAGAGCTCGTAGATTCCACTGTACTAATAGTGACATTCGAGAATCTGAATATATCCGTTAGATTTCAAGGATCCGAAAAGTCGTACCTGTTTGGAAGAATTCCAGAGAAGAGGTCGTCTTCTTTCGTCTCGGAACCAATTTGCTCGTTTTCGAAACCAATATCTGAAACTTCTTTCATCCTTTCCAGCAAAATGTTTTTCACACTATCTTCCAACAATGTCAGCTAAAACAAAATTATAGATATTTTTGAGTTCCCCATTTTTCTACCTTGAAGCGAGGATCGACCGCGGTTGCCAGAAGAATAGTATCATTTTTTAAATATTTTTCCAATTCCAAAGTAAGCTTTGCCGAACTCGCGCTTAACATCTTACTACACCTGAAATTTTTCATATTAAAAATGAGGTTGATGGAGATTGATAACCTTGAAACTGGTGTTGGTTCTAATTTTTTGATCAAGCTCATCAAAAATGGAATGGTGGCACTGGCAGGGAAGAAAGATTCCTGAAAAGAATGGATACATAGTAAAAGTGTGTCGTGTGATAGAACATTTTACCTGTGCTCTTATAATAGACGTTTTGAGAGGTTGCAAGTTCTCTACTAAAACACCAATCAAATCAAAATCATGGTCTTCCAGTTGTGGGAAGCCTGCTGGAGCGGTTATTTGGTAGATTTTCAATGGTTCCTTTAATTGCAAAAATCTCTCGGCCATATCAAACACACTCAACCAACGGATATCTATCGATTTTTTCAACGAATACACCGGAAGATCCATCAATTCCTGACAATCTTCAAAGCTCTTTCGTTGAATTGCCGATTTTCTCAATTTTCTCGCAAACTTCTTCATTTTATCGATAACCTTCACCATTTCTTTATCTTCTTCTACACCTGCACGGGCAGCAAGGCTCACTTTGTGGAGAAGACAGTCATAGTGGGGAATTTGCATCATGTTACACGCAGACACCATATTTGATCCTCCATCTCGAACGAATCCGACCACTTTTCCATTGATGTCATAATCATCCAAAACCGAATCAAATAGCTTTTTAATATTCTCACCAGTATGACGGTTTTCAATTGGTAGCGCTGAGAGCAGTCTCAAAATCGGCTCTCCGTTTTTCATGAAAATACAAGTCATTCCCAACACCTCGTGTTTTGCGGCTTCATCTGACCAAATATCTGCTCCGATAGACAGTTTTTGGCATATTTTCAATTCGGATTTCAACATATTTTTGTACTTTGCATAAATATCTGGTAAAATCTTTGTTGTCATACAAGTTCTCATTTTAGGTTTGTAATTCGGCCGGAGTTTATGCAGCAAGAATCGGAATCCCAATTTTTCAGTCGTGTTCAATGGAAGACCATCAATAGCAATTGTCATGGCCACAACTTCATCAAGTTCTCTCGAAGATGATCCGTCGTCTTGCCAAGTTTTCATCATATCTACTAAGGCTCGTTTGGCATTTTTTGAGGCGGTTTGAGTAACAACTCTTTTTTCACTTGAACCTTCTCCTTTCAAAGCGGCATCAATTTCTTCCTTAGTATGTTTCTGCTCAAAGTGATATTTAAAACCAGAGGTACCTGAAACCAACAAGTTAGTGTTATTCTTTTCAAAATTATTCATACTATTTTTAATTTGTTTTTTCATAGGATGCCCGCATAAATTACATTTCGCTTCGCTTTTTTCAGCGTTCCAGGTTATTAATGAATCATATTTCATCTGAAAAAATGATTTTAAGGTTTTACGCTTTCATTCAGTTAAAAAATAAATAAAAAAGTTGGAAATTGAGGTTAAAAAATAATACTTTCAAATTTAAAAATCTGTTTTCCGCAAACACCATAATGAGCAATTTTTATAATGAGCAATTTTTCAAAATGCGTACCGTAATCACCTTACCGTATCTTCTCTTTATAATTTTATAATCCACAACGAAAACAGTGAAAAAATAAATAGTCTATACAAAAAATAAACACCCAAAAAAAATTGAGGGCTGAAAACCGAAAAAAATTTTGAGCCGAAAAAAAAAAAAAATTTTTTTTCGCGCTCCGCGCGACCCGAAATAAAAAAAACTTTTTCGGCGTAAAACATCCGAAAATCCCGAAAACCGAAAAAAAAAAAAAAAAAAACGGCAACCCTGACTGGAATCGGTTTCTTGTTCAATGGATTGAAAATACAACTTTGGTCACCCGTAACAAGCTTCGCACAAACGTCTCCTTTCATGCACTCTCTGGAAAAGTGAAGATAAATATACCGTTATCTTTTACTAAAAAATAATTACTTATTAAATGTGCAGTTCTTTCCTTTCTTCGGAACAGCTTCAGAATTTGTTACACCAGTCGGAATTTCTCCTCCATCAGCATTTGTTGCACCCATAATCACAATAGTCTTGTTTTCCGGATGACAGAATGCATTATTGAATTGTAGTGGTAATGGGGCGGAAGCTCTACACGCGACGTTAGTGACATAGTGTTTGTCGCCAATGATGAACTCATTCTTATCATTTCTTCTCACTGAAACAAAAAGCTTTTTTATAAACAATAAAAAGTAACCAACATGGCGGACAACAGTGACCATATTTACAGATTCCAGCTTCATTTGGACATGTTCCTGAATAGATTTCCAACGAAGAAGAGTTATTACATTTTGGTTCGTTGAACAATGGTGTTGCTCCATCCAGACACATCCACAACTCATTCTTAACATCTAAAACGTTGGAAGCATTTTCTTGTTCAAACCATTCTAGAAGTATACATACCTTGGCAGCAAAATTTGCTGTTTTCGTCGCACCACTTATTGTGAACCAACTCGTTTACATCATTGTTACAATTTTTGAAACTGATGCAAGGTTTGTGTGGAAGTTCAATTGTGCCAAATTGACATCCCTTGTGTTCTAATTTTTTGTTTTATTGATTACATTTTTGACAGTTCGAAAACTTACTGGAACAACACATTTTGGACTCCGTTACGTTGGGGACTGCAACACAATCAGGTCTGAAAAAACAAGATATGGACAGAATTTTTGAGATTTTTCAATCAAAAATTTGCAAAAAAAAATCCACGTTGGTGGATCTCCCTTCTAAAACTCTGATAATTACTCCATATCAGGATGTTTTTTAGCACTGGCGCTTCCTTGACAATCATCATTTGTTTGACAAAACGTATTGTTTTTAGTCAATGAAGCACTAATTGATCCATGTTTTGTAAGGTCGCAAACATTTGCCCTTGCACAACTTCCGTCATTTAGTGTATAATTTCTGCCACCCTCTACAACTAACACGCGGCTATTTTTCTTTGTGAAGCAGAACGATTCTGATCCATGACTTGAAAAACAATCCGAATGGTTATCGCATCCAACCAATTCCTTCTTTTCAGCGTTGATAATTGGCTTTATGTTGGTGGATCCAAGGTTTTGGACTAAAAACATAATTATTTTTATGCATTTATTTTTGAAATTAAAACAAAAAACCAACACTTGTAGCAGAATGTCAATGGAGAACCATTTTTTCCACTTCCATCCAATTGAAACTGATATGTCGGATGAGATGATGCACCGCAAAACTCGTCATTTCCCATGTTGCATTTGGAATTTTTGCTGCATGCTTTCGGTTTTGATTTTCCTGGAGTTTTCGAATCGAAATCTGAAAATTACTTTTATTTAGAAGTCGCCGAGAAACGAATAAGTTCAGTCAAGAAGTCAACCGACTCCTGGTATACATACAAGATCCAAAAAAATGTACCTATTGGCAAAACCTTCCACTCATAGTAATCTATAAAAGCGTATGAATAGGGCAATGCTAGAAAAATGTGAATTTTAAAAAGTTTTGGTAGATAAAACATACGGCATGCAATGGTCTCACTTCCCAACTCCACATTATACCACATCGTTTCAGCCGATTCAAACGGCTCCCACGAATACGTTTCATATTCCACCTTCCTTATTGAATGCAGCTTTGTTGGGCAAAACTTGTCAACTTCTCCTAAATATTTGTCATTTATGTGAAATTGTGACGAATTTTATTCACCACAACAGAAATCTTCATTCTTTTTACGATAACATATTGAGTTCGGAGGGCAAGATCCGCAAGTTGAATTTGTAGTTGGTTTTCCAATTGGGCATGTTGGATTACAATTGATTGTTGGCATGCAATACAATCCAAATAATATGATTATGATATAGAAATATTTCATCTGTAATATTCTTGTTTTTATTAAATGGTTCTCAGAATTCGTTTGTTCTTAAATACCTTTTTTGTGCAAGGTTCACAACCTTATATTATAAGCAGCGTAATATTTACTTTGTTAAAAATTGAAATAATTTCTTCGAATGATATTTTAATAAATACTTTCACTTTGAAATATCATTTTGATTAATTTGTGTCGGATGAAAGTTCATGATTATTTCAAATTGATAAAGCCATTCAAAAGTTACAAACCACCAAACTTATGACATCAAAAAACTGTATTTTTCAAAGTTTTAAAACCTTTTATAAAATGAGATTTTCGATATTGTTTTATTTTCTTTTTCAATTATCTGAAAACTCAATTTCTTGAAAAAAATAAAAATCTACTAAAATTTAAAAATAAATCAGAAGCGTTTTCTTTGCTTCGAAAATTCGTTTCCCTGTTTCTGCACGTGCTCAATGATAAAATCCTAGATCTTTATTTCATTTTCAAAAAATTATGCGAAATATACGACCTACGCGGATGTTCCAATTGGCACAGTTACGCTCAAATGCACCGAACGGTTTAAAAAATGAGTAGACAAAGTATAAAAATATATCTAATTACATCCCCAAAACGAAAAAATACAAATTATAACAGTAAATGGAATATGTTGAGATAAATGGCCGAGGACTAGAAACCTCAGAGGGACTAACTCTCCACACATCGATTTATAGACCACCTATTCGGGCGTCACATTAGTTTTTGATTTGGGAAGGCAGTCAAGCTCGTGTTTATTTCGGCCCTGAAAGTGAAAAAGTCATAAAAAGCTGAAAAAACACTCTAATCAGTTTAACACGATTGTAAATGGATGGAAGTAAAAATTGGTTCCATCTTTTTTAAAAATAAAAATAAACAAAACTATAAATTAATTGAATTATTTGAAAAATTAAGAAGAATTGAATTGCCGCCGCTGTCACTTTACTTAAAACTATGCGCCTGTTGCCCGCCCACTTGTTGGAATTTCAGTGGAAGTTTTTCACCACAAAAATGTTTAGCACGTTGAAGAATTTTTTAATGAAACAACTTTATTTAATTATTTAAAACTATTTAATTAATTCTTTCTTTAAAATTATTCGGCAGGCACAACCATATATGCACTTTCCTTCAACTCATCTTCAGCCTCTCTTATTTTTTTGATTAGTTGACGCTTCTCCACTCCTTTAAGACGGTTCCATTCTTCTCTTTTGATTGTCTTACATCGTTGAAGTTCCCAGTATGTTTCTAACCACTTCGGTATTTCAAAATGTTGAATCTCCACTGAGTCTCCCTTAAGTGTCGCCAAATGTTCAATCAATGCTTTCAATATTATCTGCTGCGCTAGGCCGGAACGTTTCAAAAAATCTTCCTTGTTGAATGCAATCGCTCGTTGTTGTTCCAGTGAAAGTTTTCGGATAAAATTCCTGTCAGTTATGATCTCCGATGCTTGACCAACCTCCATCATGTTGTTATCGGTATTCTTTGTAGCGAAGATCTTATAATAGCACATGCAACAAATGATTGAAGACAACATGAACACGCATATGCTCGTGCCTGATCCTATCAACATATGCAACCACAGTTTACTAGGTTCCACTGGAAGCGGTTTCTTCCTCAATGGATTGAAAATACAATATTTATCTCCCGTAACTAGCTTTGCACAAACTTCTCCTTTCTTGCACTCTCTAGAAAAAAAGAAACAATATTATTGAGTAATAAAGAAAATATATTTTCTGAAGCTAGTTTTTTTCTTGCCAAAAATTACATCAAAAACCCGAAAATTAGGAAAATAGGAAATTTTTGGGAAAGTTAGTCCCCGCACATGTTTTCTAGTCCTTGTGGTTTGTACTTCATATATTTTTTCTTTTTCAATCCTCTTTTAAAAAAACTGTTTAGTAGTATAAAAATCCCATGTGTCCTAGAAGAAAAACCCAATAGCGGGGACTATTTTTTCTTTATAGTAAAAACACTTATGTTTAGTTTTTTTTTGTTTTGCTGCTAAATTTTTGGTCACCTTGAAAAACTTCTGCGTTCTGCAATCTCTAGAAAAGTGAACTCAAATATTATGTTATTATGTACCAGGATTGATTAAAGTGAAATGTTCAGAGGATATCCGCCTGTTTTTGTGTACCGTGTAAGTTATTGATGAAATTTCAGCCAAAATCCCTATTTTTTTCAGTTATGCACCTGTATGTACAGTTCTCGAGAAGCCGATCCAACCATGCAGGGAACTTTGTCTATCGGCTAAAAATGGATGTGAAACGCTTATGAAAAAATTTGGATTCCAATGGCCTGATCAGTTGGATTGTAACAAATTTCCAGTGACCGATTTGTGTGTTGGAAAGAATACATCAGATGCTGGACGTGGAAATCGTGGACCAATGCTAGAAAACACGTATGGATTTGGTCCATCGTCGAATGAAATTGTTCTGCCTGCTGATAGATGCCCCCAAAGTTCCAATACTTTTGATCGTTTATCCAACGCCGCTGTGCGGCGAAACGCTAATAATCTATTATACATTTTAAAAAGTTCACTGGAATATTCTCAAAAAAACCAATCATAGTGGTCACACTTGATTATATATCGAACGGTTATAATTAGAGGCTTAAATAAAGAAATGATGCTGAAAATATGTTTATGTAATCTTCTTTGCTCTATCTCGACTCACCGTTTCAATTAAAATAGCCATCACAATAGAACAATCATTTTCTTTGAATAATTTCCCTATTTTTTTATCCTATTTTTTCATAAACTTTCATGGAATTTTGACTACATTTTTTTAAAAATGAAGAAATGAAAATCCGCAATCATTAGGTTTCAAAAAGTCCCTCCACTTTCGGAGACCCCCTATGGTCTACTGGTTAAGTAATCATTTCTTCACGTGAACCGATGCGAGTTCAATTCCACTCAGTAACTTTTGAATTTTACTATGAAAAAGGCTTCAGACGCACAAAAAATGGGGACAGACGCCCCGCCTTCTTACCCAGTTATATAAAAGGATTATCAAATACTTGCTTGTTAAATGTACAATTCATTCCTTCTTTCGGAATTTCTTCTCCATCGGCATTTGTTGCACCCATAATCACAATTGTCTTGTTTTCCGGATGACAGAATGCATGATTGAATTGTGGCGGTAATGGGGCGGATAGTCTACAAGCGACGTTCGTGATATAGTGTTTTTCGCTAATTATGAATTCATTCTTCTCGTTTCTTTTCACTGAAACCAAAAACGTTTTTATAAACAATGAAAAGTAACCAACATGGCGGACAACAGTGACCATATTTACAGATTCCAGCTTCATTTGGACATGTTCCTGAATATTTATCCAACGGAGAAGAGTTATTACATTTTGGTTCGTTGTATAATGGTGTTGCTCCATCCGGACACATCCACAAATCGTTCTTATCATCTATAACTGTTCTCTTGTTCAAACCATTCTAGAAGTATAAATACCTTGACAGCAAAACTTGCTGTTTTCATCGCACCACTTATTGTGAACCAACCCGTTTACACCATTGTTACAATTTTTGAAACTCTTGCAAGGTTTGAGTGGATATTCAACTGTGCCAAATTGACATCCCTTGTGTTCTAATTTTTGTTTTATTAATTACATTTTTGCCAGTTCAAAAACTTACTGGAACAACACATTTTGGTTTCCGTTAAGTTGGGGACTGCAACACAATCAGGTCTGAAAAAATGAAAAGAAGTGTTGAAAAAAGCGAATAAATTCCAGTTTTGTGGGTCTCCCTTCTAAAACCCTGATACTTACTCCATATCAGGATGTTTTTTCGCACTGACACTTCCTTGACAATCATCATTTGTTTGACAAAACGTATGGTTGTTAGTCAATGAAGCACTAATTGATCCATGTTTTGTAAGGTCGCAAATGATTGCCTTTGCGCAAACTCCGTCCTTTCGTGTATAGTTTCTTCCATCTACTACAATTTTAACGCGGCTTTCTTTGTCTTTGAAACAAAACGATTCTTGTCCATGAGTTGGAAAACAATCCCAATGGTTATCGCATCCATCCAATTCCTTCTTTTCATCATTGACAACTGGCTTTACGTTGGTGGATCCAAGATTTCGGACTGAAAAGATCAATACTTTTATACAATTTTGGACAATAAAACAAAAAAACCAACACTTGTAGCAGAATGTCAATGGAGTTCCATTTTTTCCACTTCTGTCCAATCCCTTCTCATATGTCGGATGATATGATGCACCGCAAAACTCGTCGTTTCCAACGTTGCATTCGGAATTTTTGTTGCATGTTTTCGGTTTTGATGTTCCTGGGCTTTTCCAATCGAAATCTGAAAAATTACTTTTATTTCAAATAAGTTTGCGCATTTGCAGTTCCACGAAAAAAATGCAAATGCTAAACTCAGAAATACGGAAAAAAATAAAACGGTATGAATGGAGTTTGTACGATATTAAAAAATGTACCTATTGGAAAAATCGTGTTATCAAATCTGGCTAAATTTAGTCCATAATATGTGTAAACAAAGGAATAGGGTAATGCTAGAAAAATGTTTTGTAAAGTTATAATTGGTAGAACTTACGACATGAAATTGTCTCATTTCCCAATTCCACATTGTACCAGTCCGTATCGGTCGATATAACAGGGCCCCATGAATACCATCCAGACGTCGTCTTGTGGATTGCATGCATTTTTGTTGGACAAAACTTGTCAAGCTCTCCTAAACATTTGTAATTTACGTGCAATAGTGAAGAATTTTATTGACCACAGCAGAAATATCCGCCCTCGTTTCCATAACATAATGATCCCGATGGACAAGGTCTTCCTACCCCGCAAAATGATTTGTTAGTAGTTGGATTTCCAATTGGGCATTTTTGATTACAATTGATTGTTGGAATGCAATACAATCCAAATAATATGATTATGATATAGAAATATTTCATCTGTAATATTCTTGTTTTCTTTAAAGTGTCTCTTTACTGATTTTCAATTTTTGTTTTAATCGACTCAGAATCACCTATTATTAACGGAATCAGAAAAAAAAATTCAGTTCAAAAGCTTAATTTTGAGCAAAACGGTCCCTCAAAAACCCAAAAACGGGTGGTGGCACCTCCCGTTTTGCACTGACACCGCCTGTTTTCGGCACTTTTCCGGGAGCTGTTTTGGACCCACGGGCGCCCGAAAACATTTGTTTTTGACAAATTCATTAATAATAGGTGTTTCTGAATAGATTAAAACAAAAATTGAAAATCAATAAACAAACACTTTAAATGGTTCTCTGAATTCAGTTGTTCTTAAATAAGTGTTTTGATCACCTTTCAAAATCTTTTATTATAAGCAGCGGAATATTTACTTTGTTAAAAATTGAAATAACATTTTAATAAATACTTTCACTTTGAAATATCATTTTGATTAATTTTTATCGAATGAAAGTTCATGTTTATTTTAAATTGAAACAGCCATTCGAAAGTTACAAACCACCAAACTTATGACATCAAAAACTGTAGAATTTGTGCATCAAGCTGTGATAAACTAGTATCTTTAGAAGTTGTTTTTTTTCTGAAAATTGCAAAAAAATTCTGAAATTTTAAAAATCACAATTTACCTCTATTATAATAGTAATCAAAGCACTTTTTCGTTTGAATTCGAGTTTTTTTTTAATTTTAAAATTTTGAATCTCAATCAAAAATTGGCCTATTACCAAAAAATTGACTGTAAAATGAGATCTAAAAAAAGATTCAAATTTTCAAATTTTGGTATACTGTCTTTAACTTTATTCAATGATTACTAAATTAACAAAAAAAACAAAGAAAAACTTTGAAAATAAACCCGAAAACAAAACATCCTAAAAATTGGTAGGGTTCAAATGGTTCTTCAGTTCTGACAGGTTCGTGCTCGAATCTTCTCTCAACTTTCCTAATTACCCATTTAATCACCATGATAAACATCATGAAAACGAGAATTGTATATCTGAAATGATAATTATATTTTAAATTTCTATTTCTTTAAAAATAGTAACATTGTATAAAGGAAGAAATTATAGAACCCATTACAACAGTTGAGTTTACAGCATTTTGCGGTTATTCCCGAGCAGTTGTTGCGATATTGGTGTCTGAAAATAAAAACGATCATTTTTTTGGTTTTGTTTAAAAATCACGTGATAACTTTAATTGTCAAAATTTCAAAAAAAAAACACAAACTTTAAAAAAATTAAATATATAATTTTAAATTATGCATTTTTTCCAGTGAGATTTTTAAAAACAGGGCCTTTCAAAGGTTATAAACATTGCCGTTATCTATTAGGAATATGGCTTAATTTCTAAATTATTTTTCTATTTCATGTCTTTGATTAATCCAACAAAGATTTCACAACAACAACGGACAAAATTTCCATTAATCTTTACACGAAAGTAAGTAATCTTTAAAAAACAGTTTTTTGTCCAAAAATCATGAAAATTGAACAAAAATCCAATTACTTTTTGCATTATTTTGTTTTAAAAGAACAGAATAATACTTGGAAGGTCAACAATTTTAGTTTTCCACGTGATTTTTATTGTAAGAAAAAATTCGGTGAAAAACATTTCAAGTTTTTTTTGCGAACAATTGTTCGATGAATTATTGGCACCTGCACACAAAACATCAAAAATGACGCGAAAATATGGTGGAAAGTTGGAAAAATATTCGAAAATGGTTTGATTATATTTTCGTGAACGTTTTATTTGTTAGGATAAAATCAGATGCTAATGCTAATGCGGAGAAGCCGAGAAAAAACAGAAAAAATATAAATTTTAATTAAACATTTATTTTAAAATTTTTCTTATTAAAAGCCTTTCTCCTTTTCTTCTTTCGCTTCTCCTCTCTCTTATCCTCATCAATTCTCTTCCATTCCTCCTTGGTTTTCTTTCTCCATTCAAATACATAGAACTTCCAGTCGAAAGTTTCGACTGGAAGCTCTATGTATGCCGTCTCCTTCAATTCATCCTCAGCAATCCTTATCTTTTTATACAGCCTTCGCTTCTCAACCCCATTCAATTTAAGCCATCGGTCTTTCTTCAATTCCTTACATTCTTGAAGATCCCAGTATGTTTCTAACCACTTCGGTATTTCGAAATGTTGATTCTTCATAACTGGTTCTCCTTTCACTTTCGCTAAATTTTCAATCAATGCACCCAATATCATCTGCTGCGCTTCGTCGGATCGATTCAAAAATACTTCCTTGTTGAACGCCATCTCGCGAAGCTGTTCAATTGCGAGATGACGCAAAAATGTCCGAACAGTAATTTTATCGAAACCACGATTGTCCCCTTTCAGCATCCTAATAATCCATTTTAAAACCGAGATCTGATAATAGCACATATAACAAATGATTGAAGCCAACAATAACACGCAACCGCTCGCTCCTGATCCTATCACCATATGCAACCACAGTTTACTAGGTTCCACTGGCATCGGTTTCTTCTTCAGTGGATTGAACATACAATAGTGATCACCCGTAACCAGCTTCGCACAAACTTCTCCTTTCTTGCACTCTCTGGAAAAAAAAATCAATATTATTGAGTAATAAAGAAAATATATTTTCTGAAGCTAGATCAAGTATCAATTTAAATTTTTAATAATAACATTTGCTAACTATGATTTTTTTTTTCTAAAAAAAAATGTTTCCTGACGAAAAATTGCATCAAAAACTTGAAAATGAGGAAAATAGGAAATTTTTTGGGAAAGTTAGTCCCCACACTTGCTTTTCTAGTCCTTGTGGTTTGTATTTCATAGCCTTTCTTTTTTTTAAAAATAACTGTTTCGTCGAATAAAAACCAACGTGACCAAGAAACCCTAGAAAAGCGGGACTAATTTTCTAAATTCTTTGTCACCTACATTTTTCGTGATTTCAAAACTATAAATAATGTGATAATTCGGTAGAAAGAATTCAATTAGATTAAAGAATGTAAGGATATTATCAATTACTAACTTATTAAATGTGCAGTTCTTTCCTTCCTTCGGATTTGCTCCTCCGTCAGCATCTGTTACACCAGTCGGAATTGCTTCACTATCAGCATTTGTTGCAGAGGTAGGAATTTCTTCTCCGTCAGCATTTTTCGTACCCATAATCACGATTGTCTTGTGTTCCGGATGACAGAATGCATGTTTGAATTGTGGTGGTAATGGGGCCGATACTCTACAAGCGACGTTCGTGATATAGTGTTTTTCGCCAATGAAGTACTCCTTCCTAAAGCCATAGATTCTCTTCACTGAAACAAAAGGCTTTTTTTAATAAAATTAAAAAAAATAACAAACATTGTGGACAACAGTGACCATATTTACAAATTCCAGCTTCATTTGGACATGTTCCTGAATAGATATCCGTCGGAGAAGTGTTATTGCATTTCGGTTCGTTGAACAATGGTGTAGCTTCATCTCGACAAGTGTATAATTCCTTATTATCATCTGAAACTGTTTTCTTTTCAAAATATTCCAGAGTTATAAATACCTTGACAGCAAAACTTGCTCTTTTCGTCGCACCACTTATTGATATTTGTTTCATTGGGGAGGAGCATCTCGTTTATACCGTTATTACATTTTTTGAAACTGCTGCACGTTATGAATGGAACTACAGCTTTACCAACTTGACATCTCTTGTGTTCTAAACATTTTTTTATTGAAAACATTTTCAGCAGTTCGAAAACTTACCGAAACAGCACATTTTGGTTACGTTGAAGACTGCAACACAATCAGGTCTGAAAAAATGAAAAGAAGTGTTGGAAAAAGCGAACAAATTACAATTTGGTGATATCCCTTCTAAAACCCTTATACTTACTCAGGATAATTCTTCGCAGTGAAACGTTCTTTACAATCATCATTTGTTTGACAGAACGTGTGGTTGTTAGTCAACGAAGCAGTAATTATCAAATGTTTTGTAAGGTCGCAAACACTGGCCTTTGCACAAACTCCGTCGTTACGTGTAAATTTTCCTCCATGTTCTATAATTGATACTAGTACACCGTCCTTTTTGAAACAAAACGTGTCAATTGCAAAGCAATCCCAATTCTTGTTACATCCTACCAGTTCCGGCTTTTCCGCATTTATAATTGGTTTTATATTGGTGGATCCAAAGCTTTGAACTGAAAAGAAAAAATTCTTTGTACAATTTTTGATACTCAAAAAACCCACATTTATAGCAAAATCTTAACGGACCACCATTTATTCCACTTTGATCCGATCCATTACTATATGTCGGATGACTGGCTGCACCGCAAAACTCGTCATTTCCCATGTTGCATTCGGAATTCTTGTTGCATGTTTTCGGTTTTGATTTTCCTGGTGTTTTTGCATCAAAATCTGAAAATTGTTATATTTTAAAGACATTTGAGCATTTGATGTTACAAAAACCATGCAAATGCTAAACTCAGAAAAACGAATTTTCTGAGAAAGGAGAAGTATAAAAATTTATGAATGAAGTAGTTTTTTGGCTTGATGAAAAGCAACAAGGGAGCCAAAAACGATGCGTAACAAAATCATTTTTCTGATTAAAACAAATGACGCGAAAATGCAGAAATTTGGGTGGAACAATGGCGCAAACTTTTGCATGATTTTCAGTTATAGGATTAGTTTATTTTATGTCTATTAATTTTCTTTCTACCGTTCGGTGCATTTGCGCAGCGCAACTGTCTAAAAAACGGTATTTTCATTTTTTTTTGCCCAAACGTTTGTTCCCCTTTTAAAAGTGGAGTATTGTAAAGATAAAAATTTCAGACCTCTCGTTTTGCGGAGTGTCGTTGGGAACTTCCTCGCAGCGCGACAGCAACGCGCTCAAATTCAAATTTCTAAGTTGGTCTTGCGCGTTGTGGTCGCGCTGCGAGGAAATTCCCAACGACACTCCGCAAAACGAGAGGCCAGAATTTTTTATCTTGACAATATATACAACATTCAAAAAATGTACCTATGGGCAAAAGATTCACTTCCTTCGATCCGACATAAGCGAATGAATAGGGAAATGCTAGAAAAATATGAATTTTAGAAAGTTGTAATTGGTAGAACATACGACATGCGACGGTCTCATTTCCCAACTCTACATTATACCACATTGTTTTATTCGATTCAACAGGTTCCCATGAATACGTTCTTTTTTTATCTTCCGAATTGATTGCATGCATTTCTGTTGGGCAAAACTTGTCAAGTTCTCCTGAAAATTTGTGATTTATAAGTGAAGAATTTTAAGAGAATTTTATTCACCACAGCAGAAACGTTCATTCTTTTTACGATAGCATATTGAGCCAGATGGGCAAGGTTTTGTTTTTCCGCAATATAATTGGTTAGTAGTTGGTTTGCCAGTTGGGCATGGATTACAATTAATTGTTGGAATGCAATACAATCCAAATAATATGATTACGATATGGAGAAATTCCATCTTCAATATTCTTGTTTTCATGAAAGTGTTTTCTGAATTCATTTGTTCTTAAATAACCGTTGTGATTCGGAATCTTTTATAATGTTCCGCGAAGTATCTACTTTGTTTAAGTTTATCTACTTGGAATAATATCTTCGAAATTCAAATAATCATGTCGATTAATTCGTGTTGGATGAAAGTGCACGTTTATTTCATATGTATTTTTCCAAACTTTCTGACCATATAACATATCATAATAACTCAATTTCCCTATAACACATCATGGACCTATTCAGTTTGAAAAAAAAATACAAAAAATGTCGAGAAATTCAATGCAGAAATTGCAGAGAAATGCCGAGAAATGCAGAGAAATTTCTATTTCTCTGCATTTTTTGAACTGGTTTTCTTCGAGACCCAAACGATTTAATCTGTGTCCCTTTAAACAATTTTATGGAAAATGTTTGTATTTGTGTCTATGATTGTGGAAATTTTACCAAAAAATCAGTAGCGAGTCCCAATGACCCTTAGACGCCCAAAATATCTGATTTAGACCCAAAAAGACTGTCTGGGTCGAAAAAAAAAGACATGCCTAGAAATGCAGAGAAATTGCTATTTCTGCATTGAATTTCTCGACATTTTTTGTATTTTTTTTTCAAACTGAATAGGTCCATCATATTTTCCCCACATTCTTATATTCACTTAAAAAACAACTTATAATTTCAAGCTGCTATAGATGATATCATGTTTTTTTTCTTAAAAATAATCGTATTCTTTGGATTAAAATTTTATTTTTCCTCTTTCCTTTTTCCTGTTTGCGCAAATTTGCGTCTACAAAGTAAATTTTAAGCTAATGAGTTGTAACTGATGAGACTCGTTCCTAACTAGTGAAGTACACTCTAGTGTACACGATGCTGAAGTAAAGTTTTAGTGGAAATGAAAGGACCATAATACCTAAATAAACTACGAGAAGGAAAATTCTCAATGAACAGTTTCTTCTTTCTTTCTTACTTTTCACTAAATCACTAAAACACGTTGGGTTTTTTTGCTTATTGGTTGACATTCTTTTTAAAATTTTGTTTACTATTACATTCTGAAAGAAAAATATGTTATCTTTCTAATGAGCTATAAAACATAAAAATTGGTTCAGGGGTTCCAAAGTTACCTGCTGTCAAAAAATGACTGTTGTTGCAATTGTGCGTTTTGACAGTGATGACGTCACGCATGGGTTAGCATAAAACGGCCGCATTGAGAATTTTCCTTCTCATAGTTTATTTAGGTATTATGGTAATTTCATTTCCACTAAACCTTTACTTCAGCGTCGTATACACTAGAGTGTGCTTCCCTGGTTAGGTCGCATTGCAATAGAGTCGAAACGACCGCGTCTAGGTTATCTATCTTTTTTTCACACTTTATTTTTTTCTCAAATGTAGAAAAAGTTTCAGTGAAACACATTTATTTCATTACTTAAAGCAAGTTATTTTATTCCTTTTTAAAATTGTTCGGCAGGTACAACCATATATGCACTTTCCTTCAACATATCCTCAGCCTCTCTTATTTGTTTCATTAGTTTACGCTTTTCCACTCCTTTAAGACGGTTCCATCCTTCTCTTTTGATTGTCTTACATCGTTGAAGTTCCCAGTATGTTTCTAACCACTTCGGTATTTCAAAATGTTGAATCTCCACTGATTCTCCCTTAAGTGTCGCCAAATGTTCAATCAATGCTTTCAATATTATCTGCTGCGCTAGGCCGGAACGTTTCAAAAAACCTTCTTTGTTGAATGCAATCGCTCGTTGCTGTTCCAGTGAAAGTTTTCGGATAAAATTCCTGTCAGTAATCATTTCCGATGCTTCACCATCCTCCACCGTGTTGTTATCGATCTTCTTTGAAGCAAAGATCTTATTATAGCACATGAAACAAATGATTGAAGACAACAGGAACACGCAAATGCTCGCTCCTGATCCGATCACCATATGCAACCACAGTTTACTAGGTTCCAGTGGAATCGGTTTCCTTCTCAATGGATTGAAAATACAATGTCTATCACCTTTAACTAGCTTTGCACAAACTTCTCCGTTCTTGCACTCTCTGGAAAAGTGAAAGTAAATATTCTTTTATCATGTATTATCAAATACTTGCTTGTTAAATGTGCAATTCATTCCTTCTTTCGGAATTGCTTCTCCATCAGCATTTCTTGCACCCATAATCACAATTGTCTTGTTTTCCGGATGACAGAATGCATTTTTGAATTGTGGTGGTAATGGGGCCGATACTCTACAAGCAACGTTCGTGATATAGTGTTTGTCGCCAATGATGAACTCATTCCTATCGTTTATTTTCACTGAAACAAAAACATTCTTTAAAAGGCCATGATTATTGACAGAATTTCGATTTTTACTTATTTTCATTTTCTTCGCAATATTCAAAAAAAATCAAGTTTTTCGAAATTTCCAATATGGCGAAGAAGATGAAAATAACTACAGATCAAAATTTTGTTAATAATCCTTTTAACAATGAAAAATAACAAACATTTTGGACAACAGTGACCATATTTACAGATTCCAGCTTCATTTGGACATGCCCCTGAATAGATTTCCATCGGAGAAGAGTTATTACATTTCGGTTCGTTGAACAATGGTGTTACTCTATCAAAACACATCCACAACTCGTTCTTATCATCTAAAACTGTTTTCTGTTCAAAAGATTCTAGAAGTATAAATACCTTGGCAGCAAAATTTGCTCTTTTCGTCGCACCACTTATTGTGAACCAATTCGTTTACACCATTGTTACAATTTTTGAAACTGATGCAAGGTTTGAATGGAAGTTCAACTGTACCCAATTGACATCTATTATGTTCTAAACATTTGTTATATTGAAAACATTTTTAACAGCTCGAAAACTTACCGAAACAGCACATTTTGGTTACGTTGAAAACTGCAACACAATCAGGTCTGAAAAAATGAAAAGAAGTGTTGAAAAAAGCTAATAAATTCCAGTTTTGTGGGTCTCCCTTCTGAAACCCCTATACTTACTCCATGTCGTGATGTTGTTTCGCACTGGCACTTCCTTGACAATCATTATTTGTTTGACAAAACGTATTATTTTTAGTCAATGAAGCACTTATTGATCCATGTTTCGTAAGGTTGCAAACATTTGCCTTTGCACAAACTCCGTTCTTTTGATTATAGTCTATGCCGTTTTCTACAATGAATAAGTGTCTACCTGGCTTTATAAAACAAAATGTTTCAGGTCCATGAGTTGAGAAACAATCGGTATTGTTATCGCATCCAACCAATTCTATCTTTTCAGTGTTGATAATTGGCTTTAAGTTGGCGAATCCAAAATTTTGGACTGAAAAATTATCATTTTTAAAACAGTTTTTTTTTTGAAATTAAAACAAAAAAACCAACACTTGTAGCAGAATGCCAACGGAGTCCCATTTTTTCCACTTCCATCCAATTCATACCTATATCCCGGATGAGTGACTGCACCGCAAAATTCGTCATTACCAATGTTGCAATCGGAATTTTTGTTACATGCTTTCGGTTTTGATTTTCCTGGTGTTTTCGAATCGAAATCTGGAAAATTACTTTTGTTTCAAATAAGTTTGAGCATTTGCAGTTTCACCAAAAAAACATACAAATGCTAAAATCAGAAAAACGGAAAAAAATAAAACAGTATGCATGGAGTTTGTACAACATTAAAGAATGCACCTATTGGCAAAATCTTCCACTCCTCGTACTCTTCATAAGTGTATGAATAGGGAAATGCTAGAAAATCGTGATTTTTAGATGGTTTTGATTGATATTTAAAGCATACGACACGAAATTGTCTCATTTCCCAATTCCACATTGTACCACCTCGTATCGGTCGGATCAACAGGACCCCACGAATACGATCCAACCTCCTCCGAATTGATTGCATGCATTTTTGTCGGACAAAACTTGTCAACTTCTCCTAAATATTTGCAATTTATGTGAAATTGTGAAGAATTTTATTCACCACAACACAAATGTTTATTCTTTGTTCGATAACAAATTGAGTTCGGAGGGCAAGATCCGCAACGTGAATTTGTAATTGGTTTTCCAATTGGACATGTTGCATTACAATTAATTGTTGGAATGCAATACAATCCAAAAATTATGATTATGATATTGAAATATTTCATCTGTAATATTCTTGTTTTTATTAAATGATTCTCAGAATTCATTTGTTCTTAAATACCTGTTTTGATCACAGTTCTCAATATTTTAAGATAAGCAACGGAATATTTAATTTGTTAAAAATTAGAATAATATCTTTGAATGTTATTTTAATAAGTTCCTTGACTTTGAAATATCATTTTGATTAATTTGTGTGAAATGAAAGTTCACGTTTATTTTATATTTAAGTTTTATGAATGAGAAATGTTTGTCTGAAAATCTGAAAAAACATTTGTGAAATGTTAAAAATCACAATTTACAAACTAATCAATACACTTTTTTTTTCAAATTTTGGATCACAATCAAAAGTTGAAAAACAATATTGTCAAAATTTAGCTGAAAAAATAATTGTTTTTTAAATTTTGAATCACAATCGGTAATTTGCAAAAGCTTTCAGCGGCCTATTACCCAAAAATTAGCGGTAAAATGAAATTTTTAAACAATGTTTTAAACACTTCAAATTTTGGAATACTGTCTTTAAAGGCATCTTGTCAGTTAATACCATCCAAATTCATGGCAAAAAATCAAAATTCGAATGGGAGCCCAGATGGTCCAAAGAACAATACTAAATATATACAATATACAATACTAATATTCAAATAATTGTGTTTCAATTCCGACCGCGTTGCATGATCCGGCGCGCATCCAAATTTTGATTTTTTCAACTTTGGACCGCTGCTATGACGCATGTACAGTAGCGGTCAAAAAGAAACACCCCTTTGGTTTTTCTGTCATAACTCCGCGCATAGTTGGAATTTTTTGATGAAATTTGGATATGATATGTAGTACACGACTGGAATTTAAATTCCCAAGTTTCATAAAAAGATTTCATACTAGAGCATATTTTCGTTATTTTTTGTGATTTTTGCGATTTTTGGTTTTTCAGACAGCGTTTGTTAGGAATTATTTTTTGAAGTTATGATGGAGTTTTCAAGGAAAACTTTCGTTTTTAGTTTTATTAAAGGTCCGACTGTATTTTTAGTTCAAAATAACTGCAAAAAAAGTATTCAGAAAAACTTTATCGATGAAAGTTTGGGAGCGAGTCGGTGAAACCGGTGGATCACCGTAAAACCGACTAGATCTTTGAATCCAGTCGATCTTTTTTACTTTAAATATTGTTTTTAAACACTCAATATAATAAGAAAACAGAAAAATAATGTAAATATTGCATATAATATTCATAATCACAAACAGAGATCAGAATAGTCCAATAGTAACACAATTTTTAAGTAAATCCGACATATTCAACGGTGAATATCGTAACGCAAAGAGCTTGGATTAATATAAACTAACCTGTATTTTAAAGAAAAATATTTTTAGATTATAATATACTTAATTTTAGAAGTGTACCTTAAAGATAACCAGTTTTATGAACGGGTATTCACGGATTTGCATGAGTTATATCTGGGCTTGATATTTCCGCGCTAGAAATCAAGCGTAAAAAGGTCAGATCCACGATGATATCCTACTTAATTATGTAAAACGGCTAACTAATCACAAATTGACAGAAATATAGTGTTTAGATCGCGATAACTGGTCGCTTCACATTCATCGAATCTCATGCCCAGGTTCAAGTAACACAAATCCGTGAATGCCCGTTCATAAAACTGGTTATCTTTAAGGTACACTTCTAAAATTAAGTATATTATAATCTAAAAATATTTTTCTTTAAAATACAGGTTAGTTTATATTAATCCAAGCTCTTTGCGTTACGATATTCACCGTTGAATATGTCGGATTTACTTAAAAATTGTGTTACTATTGGACTATTCTGATCTCTGTTTGTGATTATGAATATTATATGCAATATTTACATTATTTTTCTGTTTTTTTATTATATTTAGTATTTAAAAACAATATTTAAAGTAAAAAAGATCGACTGGATTCAAAGATCTAGTCGGTTTTACGGTGATTCACCGGTTTCACCGACTCGCTCCCAAACTTTCATCGATAAAGTTTTTTTGAATACTTTTTTGCAGTTATTTTGAGCTAAAAATACAGTCAGACCTTTAATAAAACTAAAAACGAAAGTTTTCCTTGAAAACTCCATCATAACTTCAGAAAAAATTACTAACAAACGCTGTCTGAAAAACCAAAAATCGCAAAAATCACAAAAAATAACGAAAATATGCTCTAGTATGAAAATTTTTTATGAAACTTGGGAATTTAGATTCCAGTCGTTTACTACATATCATATCCAAATTTCATCAAAAAATTCCAACTATGCGCGGAGTTATGACAGAAAAACCAAAGGGGTGTTTCTTTTTGACCGCTACTGTATTTATAGGTGTGATTTCGCATAAATTCAATTGCACTAATGAGAGAACGCTCTAATTTTTGAAACTAAGAACAGGTAGGGTCAAATTAACTGAACAACTGTCTTTAACTTTATTCAATGATTACTAATTTAACAAAAAAAGCAAAGAAAAACTTTGAAAATAAACCTGAAAACAACAAAAAATCTTAAAAATTGGTCAAGGCTCAAATTACAACAGTCGAGTTTGCACCATCTTGCGGTTTTGTTTAAAATTCACATGAGAACTTTAATTGTCAAAATTTCAAAAAAACAACACAAATGGAATAACGTTTGAGTATAAAAATATCAAATTTTAAAAAATTAAATATATAATTTTAAATTATGCATTTTTTCCAGTGAAATTTTTAAAAACTGGGCTTTTCAAAGGGTTATAACAATTTCCGTTATCAATTAGTAATTTGGCTTAATTTCTAAATTATTTTACGATTTCATGTCTTGGATTAATCCAACAAAGATTCACAACAACAACGGACAAATTTTCCAATAATCTTTACACGAAAGTAAGTAATCTTTAAAAACCAGTTTTTTGTCCAAAAATCATGAAAATTTGAAGAAAAACTCAATTACTTTTTGCATTATTTTGTTTTAAAAGACCAGAATAATACTTTGAAGGTCAACAATTTTAGTTTTCCACGTGATTTTTATTGTAAGAAAAAATTCGGTGAAAAACATTTCAAGTTTTTTTTTGCAAACAATTGTTCGATGAATTATTGACACCTGCACACAAAACATCAAAAATGACGCGAAAATATGGTGGAAAGTTGGAAAAATATTCGAAAATGGTTTGATTATATTTTCGTGAACGTTTTATTTGTTAGGATAAAATCAGATGCTAATGCTAATGCGGAGAAGACGAGAAAAAACAAAAAAACACACATTTTAATTACACATTTATTTTAAAATTCCTCTTATTATAAACCTTTCTCCTTTTCTTCTTTCGCTTCTCCTCTTTCTTTTCCTCGTCGATCTTTCTCCATTCCTCCTTGGTTCTCTTTCTCCATTCAAATACATAGAACTTCCAGTCGAAAGTTTCGACTGGAAGCTCTATGTATGCATTTTCCTTCAACTCATCCTCAGCCTTTCTTATCTTCTTATACATTCTTCGCTTCTCAACCCCTTTCAATTTCAGCCATCGTTCTTTCTTCAATTCCTTACATTCTTGCAGATCCCAGTATGTTTCTAACCACTTCGGTATTTCGAAATGTTGATTCTTCATAACTGGTTCTCCTTTCACTTTCGCCAAATTTTCAATTAATGTACCCAATATCATCTGCTGCGCTTCGTCGGATCGATTCAAAAATGCTTCCTTGTTGAACGCCATCTCGCGAAGCTGTTCAATTGCGAGATGACGCAAAAACGTCCGTACAGTAATTTTATCGAAACCACGATTGTCCCCTTTCAACATCCTAACAATCCATTTTAAAACCGAGATCTGATAATAGCACATGTAACAAATGATTGAAGCCAACAATAACACGCAACCGCTCGCTCCTGATCCTATCACCATATGCAACCACAGTTTACTAGGTTCCACTGGCATCGGTTTCTTCTTCAGTGGATTTAACATACAATAGTGATCACCCGTAACAAGCTTCGCACAAACTTCTCCTTTCTTGCACTCTCTGGAAAAAAATAATCAATATTATTGAGTAATAAAGAAAATATATTTTCTGAAGCTAGATCAAGTATCAATTTGAATTTTTAATAATAACATTTGCTAACTATGATTTTTTTTCTAAAAAATGTCTTCTGACCAAAAATTACATCAAAAACCCCGAAAATTAGGAAATTAGGAAATTTTTTGGGACAATTAGTCCCCCCACTTGTTTTTCTAGTCCTTGTAGTTTGTATTTCATATAGTATTTCTCACGGGGTTTTTTTTTACAACGGAGAGTGGACCGGAGTGAGATAGAGCGCACTTTGCGCGCACACACACTCTCTCTGAAGAAAACGCAACAGACTAGTGGTCTCGTTGTGTGTTCGCGGTAAGAAAGCCGCTGGATCGGTTCCTCATGAATAAGTAAATTGAAATATACATTTTTCTTTTTCTTTTCTGAGATAATGTGGAGTATGAAAATGTGTGAAAAAAGCAAATTTACTGAAAAGGAATAGGATTATTGGAAAAATTGCGATGTAACTCAAAAAATGCAAAATGGTAACTATTAATTCCCCTAATGTAAGGAATTTTTATACAAACAACGAAACTTCTGAAATTACTTTCAAAACGCGTGTAGACATCTAACCTTCACCTTTTTGGTCTCAACTTTTTCTAAATGTCGCTTAGATCGCACTAATTCTTTCTTTAGAACAGGCCCAGGCATCACAAAAATAAGAATTTGGTCTTGAAAAAACATGAAAATTCGTAGTAGTAGTAAAGGTAAATGCTCAAAACGTTTGTCCCAGTTTAAAAATAAATGGCAGAAGAAAATATGGAAGAATTTTTGCACAATAGTTAGACCGCAATCTGTAAGCGCGCTCTATCGATGACGGTCTATTTTTTCGCTAGCTGTAGTAAAAAATACCCCGCGTTTCTTTTTTCAATCCTTACTTCAAAAAAAACTATTTCGTCGAATAAAAAACCCACGTGACCTAGAAACCCTAGAAACGCGGCACTAATTTTTCTTCATAGCAATAACCTATGTTTCTTTTTTTGTTAAATTCTTTGTCACCTAGATTTTTTGTGGTTTCAAAACTATTAATAATGTGATAATTCAGTAGAAAGATTTCAATTAGTTTACAGTATGTACGGATATTATCAAATACGAACTTATTAAATGTGCAGGTCTTTCTTTCCTTCAAAATTGCTTCTTCGTCAGCATTCGTTGCACCAGTCGGAATTGCTTCACCATCATCATTTGTTGCACCCATAATCACAATTGTCTTGTTTTCCGGATGACAGAATGCATGATTGTATTGTGGTGGTAATGGGGCGGATAATCTACAAGCGACGTTCGTGATATAGTGTTTTTTGCCAATGATGAAATAATCCTTATCGTTTCTTTTCACTGAAACAAAAGCGTTTTTTAAAAAAACAATAAAAAATAACCAACGTGGCGGACAACAGTGGCCATATTTACAGATTCCAGCGTCATTTGGACATGTTCCTGAAAACATTTCCAAAGAAGAGTTATTACATTTTGGTTCGTTGACGAATGATGTTGCTCTATCTAGACACCTCGAAAACTCGTCATCTAAAACTGTGTTTTGTTCAAAACATTCCAGAGTTATAAATACCTTGACAGCAGAACTTGCTCTTTTCGTCGCACCACTTATTGATATTTGTTTCATTGGGGAGGAGCATCTCGTTTATACCTTTATTACAGTTTTCGAAACTAGTGCAACGGTTCAATGGAAGTACAACTGTACCAAATTGACATCTCTTGGGTCCTAAACGTTTGCTTTATTGAAAACATTTTTAACAGGTCGAAAACTTACCTAAACAACACATTTTGGTTACGTTGGAGACTGTAACACAAACTGGTCTGAAAAAATGAAAAGAAATGTTGAAAAAAGCGAACAAATTCCAATTTGGGGATATCCCTTCTAAAACCTTGATACTTACTCCATATCAGGATGTTTTTTAGCACTGGCACTTCCATAACAATCATCATTTGTTTGACAGAACGTATGCATGTTAGTCAGTGAAGCATTAATTGATCCATATTTTGTAAGGTCGCAAACATTTGCCGTTGCGCAAACTCCTTTCATATGTCTAAAATTTCCATCATCGTCCGCAATTCCTACTGATGTGTTTCCTCCTTTTATAAAACAAAACGTTTCTGATCCAAGTGTTGCAAAACAATCCGAGTTGCTATTACATCCGGTCAATTCCTTCTTATCCCCATTGATTATTGGCTTTATGTTGTTGGATCCAAACTGTTGGACTAAAAAATTACCATTTTTAAACAAAATTTTTTTAAATGTAAACGAAACCCACATTTGTAGCAGTATCTCAATGGGGCACCATTTTCACCACTTCTGTCTAATTCGCTTGAGAAAGTCGGATGAGATGATGCTCCACAAAACTCTTCATTTCCTATATTACACATCCAATTGGCAACGCATTTTTTCGGTCGCGATGTTCCTGGTGTTTTCGCATCGAAATCTGAAAAAAATTATTTTCAAAGGTTTGAGCACTTGACGTTTCAAACAAACAATGCTATGCTAAAAAAACGGAAGAGAATAAAAAGGTATGCATGGATATCAGGGATGGGCGGGAAATTTTTTCCCGTTTTCCCGGTACCATGACAGGAAATTTTCCTTCCCGAAAATTTCTCGAAAAGTTTCGGGAAATTTCGGGAAATTTTTTTAATAGAAAAATAGAAAAACATCAAGAAAATCAAAAATTCGAAAAGATCAAGCTATAAAAATCAACGAATTTTGTTTCCCGAAAATTTTCCCGGAAACTCTTTCCCGCCTATCTCTGATGGATATACATCATTAAAAAATGTACCTGTTGGCAAAATCTTCACTTTCTTGTATTTGAAATAAGCAAATGAATAGGGAAATGCTAGAAAAATGTGAATTTTGTAAAGTTATAATTGGTAGAACTTACGACATGAAATTGTCGCATTTCCCAATTCCACATTGTACCACCTCGTATCGGTCGAATCAAAAGGTTCCCACGAATACGATCCAGCCTTCTCCGAGTGAAATGCATGCATTTTTGTTGGACAAAACTTGCCAACTTCTCCTAAACATTTTAATTGAAATTGTGAAGAATTTTATTCACCACAGCAGAAACGTTCTTCCTTTATACGATAGCATATTGAGTCAGATGGACAAGATGTTTCTTTTCCGCAAAATAAGTAGTTAGTAGTTAGTTTTCCAGTTGGACATGTTGTATTACAATTGATTGTTGGAATGCAAAAGAATCCAGATATTATGATTATGATATGGAGAAATTTCATCTTCAATTTTCTTGTTTTCGTTAACTGGTGCTCAAAATTCATTTGCTCTTAAATAATTGTATTGATTCACAATCTTTTATGATGATCAGCGAAGTTTCTGCTTTGTTCCAGTGTATCTACTTGGAATAATATCTTCGAAATTCAAATTATCATGTCGATTAATTCGTGTTGGATGAAAATGCACGTTTATTGTATATGTATCTTTCCAAACTTTCTGATCTTGTATATAACATAATTTCCCCACAGTTCTGAAATCCGGAAAACTAATTTCTTGATTTTGAAAGAAAACTATTAGGATTCGAAGTATTTCCTTTCCAAACGTCTCAGAATATCAAAAATCAGATTTTCAAAACTTTCAAAAATCATTAAAACATTGTTTTTTGAAAATAAATAGGAAAAACTAATTTTTTCCGATGAGCTTGATTTATAACTGTTAAAATTATAACTGTTTTAAAAATCATAAGAATTTTTCTCAAAATAAAAAACCTCTAATTTCAAGCTTATATCGAAGATATCATGCAGAAAAAGTTTCAGTAAAACACCTTTATTTCATAACTTAAAACTATTCAATAAATTCTTTATTTAAAATTGTTCGTCAGGCACAACCATATATGCACTTTCCTTCAACTCATCCTCAGCTTCTCTTATTTTTTTCATTAGTTTACGCTTCTCCACTCCTTTAAGACGGTTCCATTCTTCTCTTTTGATTGCCTTACATCGTTGAAGCTCCCAGTATGTTTCTAACCACTTCGGTATTTCGAAATGTTGAATCTCCACTGATTCTCCCTTAAGTGTCGCCAAATGTTCGTTCAATGCTTTCAATATTATCTGCTGCGCTACGCCGGAACGTTTCAAAAAACCGTCTTTGTTGAATGCAATCGCTTGTTTCTGTTCCAGTGAAAGTTTTCGGATAAAATTCCTGTCAGTTATGATCTCCGATGCTTGACCAACCTCCATCGTGTCGTTATCGATCGTCTTTGTAGCGAAGATCTTATAATAGCATATGCAACAAATTATTGAAGACAAAAAAAACACGCCAATGCTCGCACCTGATCCTATCAACATATGCAACCACAGTTTACTAGGTTCCACTGGAATCGGTTTATTCTTCAATGGATTGAAAATACAGCGTTGATCAACATTAACTAGCATCGCACAAACTTCTCCTTTCTTGCACTCTCTAGAAAATTGAAAGTAACTTTCTGTTATCAGGTATTATCAAACCAGGAGTTGCGTGCCGCTACGCGGCAAAACTCCTGGACGACGCCTCGCCTTCGGCTTCGCTTCCTAACATGCCTCCGGCGTGCCCCTTTTGTTACATTCGTTTCAAATAAAGATTACTTGTTATGAGATTCCAAACATGGTGACCTAACTTTTATTTGAAATCCGGAGTTAGTTTTTCGTTTATCATATATTTGGATTTCGCTTTTATTATCTACAATCATAACAACGACTTTTTCTACGGCTCGCCTCCGGCTTCGCACTTTACACGCCTCCGGCGTCACTTTCAATTATTTACCGATTTCACACCTTCTGAATTTAATTGCGGGGACCGAAATTTCTTGATCGAAAAGTATTGGAATGCGAGCCGAAGGCACAGAAGAAGCTCGCCTTCGGCTCGCTTCTTCCGTGCCTTCGGCACGCATTCCAATACTGTTGATCGTTTTTCCAACGCCGCTGCGCGGCGAAACGCTCCTAATCTAAATTTTAAAAAATGTCACTGGAATATTCTCAAAAAAAACCAACCATAATGGTGACACTTGATTTTATATCGAACGGTTATAATTAGCTGCTTAAATTAAAAAAAAGAATCTGAAAGGAGTTCTTTACTCTAGCTCACCTTACCGTTTCCATTAAAAGTCTTCTAATTTCTAATGTTTTTCTCGACTTATTTTACTTTTTTACTATTTTACATCTTTTGTTACGCTATGACTCTTGCGGGTCTTAGTTATTATATTTATTTACTTTTTTTTTACTTTACTTTATTACATGTCCTTTTTTTATATTCCGGTGAATAAATCAATCAATCAAAAAAAGTAGTCATCACAATAGAACGATCATTCTCTTTGAATAATTTTTTAAAGAATGAATTTAAACTCAGAAATGACAACAAAAAAATGAAGAAATCAAAATCCGCAATCATTAGATTTCGAAAAATCCCCCTCTTTCGGTGACCCCTATGGTCTACCGGTTAAGTAATCATTTCTTTACGTGAACCGATGCGAGTTCAATTCCACTCAGTAACTTTTGAATTTTACTATGAAAAAGGCTTCAGACACACGCCCCGCCCCCTTACCCAGTTATATAAAAGGATACTTACTTGTTAAATGTGCAATTCATTCCTTCTTTCGTTATTTCTTCTCCATCAGCATTTTTTGCACCCATAATCACGATTGTCTTGTTTTCCGGATGACAGAATGCATGATTAAATTGTGGTGGTAATGGGACGGATAGTCTACAAGCGACGTTCGTGATATAGTGTTTTTCACCTATGACGAACTCATTCTTATTGTTTCTTTTCACTGAAACAAAAAGTGTTTTTTTTAAAGAATAAAAAAGTAACCAACGTGGCGGACAACAGTGGCCGTATTTACAGATTCCAGCGTCATTTTGACATGTTCCTGAATAGATTTCCAACGAAGAAGAGTTATTACATTTTGGTTCGTTGAACAATGGTGTTGCTCCATCCAGACACATCCACAACTCGTTCTTATCATCTAAAACGTTGGAAGGATTTTCTTGTTCAAACCATTATAGAAGTATAAATACCTTGACAGCAAAACTTGATGTTTTCGTCGCACCACTTATTGTGAACCAACTCGTTTACACCATTGTTACAATTTTTGAAACTGATGCAAGGTTTCAGTGGATATTCAATTGTGCCAAATTGACATCCCTTGTGTTCTAATTGTTTGTTTTATTGAAAACATTTTTAACAGTTCGAAAACATACTGGAACAACACATTTTGACTTCCGTTACGTTGGGGACTGCAACACAATCAGGCCTGAAAAAATGAAAAGAAATGTTGAAAAAAGCGAACAAATTCCAATTTGGGGATATCCCTTTAAATTTTAATTTTTTTTAATTTTTTTTCAAATGAATAGGTCCATAAAGATGCGTTGATAAAAAGCGAGCAATTTCCGCTTTGATGGACTTCTCTTCGAAAACCTTGATACTTACTCCATGTCGGGATGTTTTTTCGCACTGACACTTCCTTGACAATCATCATTTGTTTGACAAAACGAATTGTTTTTAGTCAATGAAGCACTTATTGATCCATGTTTTGTAAGATTGCAAACATTTGCCTTTGCACAAACTCCGTCCTTTCGTGTATAGTTTCTGCCATCTACTACAATTTTTACGCGGCTATCTTTCGCTTTGAAACAAAACGATTCTGGTCCATGAGTTGGAAAACAATCCGAATGGTTATCGCATCCATCCAATTCCTTCTTTTCATAGTTAATATCTGGTTTTACGTTGGAGGATCCAAAGTTTTGGACTGAAAAACTGCAATCTTTTTATACAATTTTGGAAATTAAAACAAAAAAACCAACACTTGTAGCAGAATGTCAATGGAGTTCCATTTTTTCCACTTCCGTCTAATTCGTCTGGGTAAGCCGGATGATATGATGCACCGCAAAACTCGTCGTTTCCCACGTTGCATTCCGAATTTTTGCTGCATGTTTTCGGTTTTGATTTTCCTGGGGTTTTTGAATCGAAATCTAAAAATTTACTTTTATTTTGAAGAAGTTTGAGCATTTGCTGTTTCAAAAAAAATGCTAAACTCAGAAATACGGTAAAAAATAAAAAGGTATGCATGGAGTTTGTACAACATTAAAGAATGTACCTATTGGCAAAATCTTGTTATCAAAACTGGCAAAATCTATTGGATGATACGTGTAAACAAATGAATAGGGAAATGCTAGAAAACTGTGACTTTTATGACGTTGTAATTGGTAGAACATACGACATGAAATTGTCGCATTTCTCAATTCCACATGGTACCACTCCGTATCGGTCGATCTAACAGGACCCCATGAATACCATCCAGACATCGTCTTGTGGATTGCGTGCATTTTTGTTGGACAAAACTTATCAACTTCTCCTAAACATTTTAATTTATGTGAAATTGTGAAGAATTTTATTCACCACAGCAGAAATATTCGTCGTCGTTTCCATAGCATAATGATCCCGATGGACAAGGTTCGTCTTCTCCGCAGTATGAGTAGTTAGTAGTTGGATTTCCAATTGGGCATTTTTTATTACAATTGATTGTTGAAATGTAAAACAATCCAATTAATATGATAATCATATAGAAATATTTCATCTGTAATGTTCTTGTTTTCATTAAATGGTTTTCAGTATTAATTTGTTCTTAAATACCTTTTTTGAGAACGGTTCACAATCTTTTATTATAAGCAGCGGAATATTTAGTTTGTTAAAAATTGAAATAATATCTTCGAATGATATTGTAATAAATACTTTGACTTTGAAAGATCATTTTGATTAATTTGTGTTGAATGAAAGTTCATGTTTATTTCAAATTGAAACAGAAATTCAAAAGTTACAAACCATCACACTTATGACCTCAAAAAACGTAGATTTAAAGGCATTTTATCTATCTCAGGTATATATCATACGACAAAAAAATTTCAGAAAGTTCTAGAACTCCGGAAAAATATGAAATTAATTTCAAAAATTAAAAAATGAAGAAAAAAGTGGTAGAATTTGTGCATTAATCTGTGACAAACTCGTATGTTTTGAAGTTGTATTCTTTTGTCTGAAAATCGCAAAAAAAATCTGAAATTTTAAGAATCGCAATTTACCTCAATTAAAAACTAATCAATGCACTTTTTCTTTTGAATTGTAGTTTTTTTTTTAGAAATTTTCAAATTTCTAAAAAACTAGAGTTTTGAATCACAATCAAAAATTGACCTATTACCAAAAATTAGCAGTAAAATGAAATTTTTAAACAAATTGAAATTTTCAAATTTTTGGTATACTGTCTTTAACTTTATTCAACGATTACTAAATTAACAAAAAAAAACAAAGAAAAACTTTGAAAATAAATCCGAAAACAACAAAAAATCTTAAAAATTGTTCAAGGCTCAAATGGTTCTTCAGTTCTGACTGGTTCGTGCTCGAATCTTCTCTCCACCTTCCTAATTACCCATTTAATCACCATGATAAACATCATGAACACTAGAATTGCATATCTGAAATAATAATTACATTTTAAATTTCTATTTAAAAAAAACTAGCATTGTATAAAGGAAGAAATTATAGAATCCATTACAACAGTCGAGTTTACAACATCTTGCGGTGATTCCCGAGCAGTAGAAGCCGATTTTTTGGGATATTGGTGTCTGAAAATGAAAACGATTATTTTTTTTGTTTTGTTTAAAAATCACATGAGAACTTTTGTCAAATTGTCAAAATTTCTAAGAAAAAAACATCGAATAGAGTCATGTTTCAAAAAATTAAATATATAATTTTAAATTATGAATTTTTTCCAGAGATATTTTTAAAAACTGGACTTTTCAAAGGTTATAACCATTGCCGTTATCTATTAGGATTTTTTCTTAATTTCTAAATTTCAAAAATTCCTGAAACGGTGAAAAATAATTTGAAATTTTTAGAAAAAAATGTCAGAAATTCTTCGATAAAATCGCCCGAATCTGAAATTTCATAAACTTGAAAATAAAGTATTTTTTGAAAACATATCTGAAATTCAATACTTACATTTCCCTTTGCAATAATTGAGCTAATATTCAAAGAATTGTCATTTTCCTCAAGAGTATATTCACAATATTTCCAGCTGTTCGATGGGCGGTATGAAGAAGAGTAATAGTGGTATTGTCTTCCATTGAACCTGCAAATTCAGAGGCGTAATTGAGCGAGAGTCAAGCGCGAATATACCAACTTACTGATATGGATAACTCCCTGCTGAAACTCCACTATAGTAACTGTATCTCGATCCTGACGAGAAAAATGAAGAATGTGATCCTCTTGATCCAGATCTAGATGATCCAGTAGAACTTCCAGATGACCCTCTTGCTCCAGATGTCCCTCTTGAACTAGTTCCACTCTTTTTTGCAAGAATTTCAGCGAATATGAGGAAGAAAATTAGTATCGAAAATTTCATGAGAACAATCGATTTGTCAGACAGTTAGAACCAAAAAAACGAAATTCGAACAATATCTTCTCTATCCATCAACATTTCTCAACGTGTTCAGGTGATAAGAAGGCAATGTTTTTTTTTAAAACTAATAAAAGCGGAAGTTATCCATTCCCCCTGGGTATCAACAAAACCTTATCAATAAACCTTATTGGATACACGTTTTTGGATTTTCTGAGAAAATAAATGTAATGTAGAACAAACACAGCGGCCAATATATATTTTTCAGAGTTTTGGTGCATTCATGTTACGAAAAACTTTAAAATCAAGTTTATTTTCAGCAAATCTAAAATTTTCCAATTTTTTATTAGGCAATCATTTTTACTTTCAAACGAATTTGCAAACTTTTGGTAAATTCTTCATAAAAATTATGAAACGTATTTTTCTTTTGAATTATAAGATTTTTGAAAAAAATAGGATTACTCGATTTCACGAATGTACTACTAAATGGTTGCAAATTCTAAAACTTTAATTTTTGTAAAAAATAGAAAAATAATTTAAATATTTAAAAAAAAAGTTGAAAATATTAATTTTTTCTAAAATTTCAAAAAAACATTTTTCCCGGAATTTTCAGGTTTTCCCAGAATTAAAAAAAATAGAAAATTTAAAATATTTTTAAGTTTAACAAAAAAGTCTAAAAAATCAATAAAAAATTCATTTTTCTAAAATTTTCTAAAAAAAAAATTCAGTAAACTGTAAAGCTCACATTTTTCCGGAATTATTAGATTGTTCCAGAATTGTAGAAAAAAAAATTTAAAAAAATTTTTAATTTTAACAAAAAAAGTTTTTAAAATTATTTTTTACCAAAATTTCAGCTCATATTTTCCCGGAATTTTCAGATTTTCCAAGAATTTAAAAAAAAATAGAAAATTTGAAAAAATTTTAAAGTTTAACAAAAAAATTTGAAAAAATCAATAAAAAATTAATTTTTTCTAAAATTTTCTAAAAAAAAATCCAGTAAACTGTAAAGCTCATATTTTTCCGGCATTTTCAGATTGTTCCAGTATTTTTGAAAAATATCGAAAATTTTGTTAAAAAAGTTTAAAAAATCAATAAAAAATTCATTTTTCTAAAATTTTCAAAAAAAAAATCCAGAAAACTTAAGAGCTCACCGTTTTCCGGCATTTTTAGATTGTTCCAGTATTTTTGAAAAAAATAGATTTAAAAATTTAATTTAAAGTTTGATAAAAACCTTTAAAAATCAATAAAAATTAATTTTTTCTGAAATTTCTAAATAAAACCAGGAAACTGTAAAGCCCAGCTTTTTCCAGAATTTTTAGATTGGTTCAGAATTTTTGAAAAAAAAAAAACATTTTAATTTTTAACAAAAAAAAGTCTAAAAAATCAATAAAAATATTAATTTTTTCTAAAATTTCTAAAAAAAATCCAAAAAACTGTAAAGCTCATCTTTTTCCGAAATTTTTAGATTGTTCCAGTATTTTTTAATCATAAGAAAAATAGTTTTAAAATATTTATTCTGATAAAAAATATAGGTTCCTAAGAAATTGCTGATGACGCCCATTTTTTGAACCCGGTATCGAGATCTCTTCATTATGCCGTCAAGGGTGTGACTCCGTTTTCTCGATCAGCTTCACAAAAGGGTCGAAGCTCTTCACCATTTACCGGAGCATTCCCTTCCGGCTTCTTCCTACATTTGTTATCGATAATCGTACCCCATCGTACGCATAATATAATCCCAACGAATACAAGAACAACCCATAGGAAATGAATCGAAAAATATCTGGAAAATATTTTTTTTGTTGATATAAAAAAAATTGCAGATTACATGACGTCCAGAAAAAAGGAATAGAATCTTGAAGTACAGCAGTCGAGATGACAGCATTCCGCGCCGAAACCATCACAATAGAAGCCTATCTTTTTGGGAATTGTTGAATGGAGACTTGTAGTCTGAAAATAATTTGGGATATTAAATATTTTTTGAAATTTCTGAAATCCGATCTATAGCTTTTTTTGAATTCACAAAAAGAAACAAGAAATATTGATTTTTTATGTGATTCATAATTTTCTTCGACATTTTGAAATGGCTGTCAAGATTCTCAAAAATCTTTAATTATTTTTGAAATCTAAAAATTCAAAAAGTGCGACTCTGAAAAAAAAAATTTTTTTTTAATTTTTTGGAAAAATTACTATTTCAGAATTTAGTGATAAAGCTAACAATTGCATGCCATTGCTGAAAAGAAAGCAATTTTCAAAAAAAGAAAGACATTTTCAACAAACTGATGTAAAAATCATGAAAATCGGACAATTTTGAACAAAGCTATGAGTTTTTGAAAGTTTCCAATATTTCTCGTGCTCACTACGAGAAAGCTCATTTCGGTGTCTCGTGGTGAACACGAGAAATGTTGGCATTTTTCGAAAATTCATAACTGTGGTAAATTTTTATCAATTTTTACGATTTTTGTATTAAAATGTTGTAAATGTCATAAATATTATGAAAAATTATATTATGACGCCTTTTCGAAAGAATAAATATCAAATGTGATCCACTAAAAAAACATTTTTTTCTGACAATAAAATGGATATTGCTTTAAAATGGATATCGAAGGTTGAAATATATAATTCAAAAAAAAAAAGATTTTTTTAAAATCTTACATTTCCCATTAAATAATCCTCTTCCATAACTATATCACTGATATTCAACTTCTTATCAACATCATTTTCATAAGGTGTATATTCACAAAAAACTCCGCTTTCACTTTGCGACCTTCTAATTCCATGCCCAACGTAAATCGGACTATAAAAATAATGGTAGTTCATTCCATTATACCTATAAATAATAAAAACAGTTTTCTCTAGCAATTTTCACAAAAAAAATCTCACGAGTTAGATGCCTTATATCCATAAGACTGAGAAGTGAAGAAACCCGAGGAGACTCCTAATCCGACACCGGATCGTGCCCCAGAAGCACCTCTACCTCCACCTCCTCTTCCACCTCTTCCACACGTTTTTTCGATCAAAATTAAGAATAGAAATTCTGAAATCCTCATGAAAAAATATATATATTGACGAATTGTGAAGAACACATGTTCTCTGTTTTTCTCTCACTCACTCTCTGTTTTCTCTGCAGTTTACATTATATCTCCGTGAGACGCCGCGTCCACCAGTTTAAATCAAATGACCTTTCTACTAAAAGTCCACTTTTCTTCTGGGAGCTCCCAAAGGAGAATACATGAGATGAATACGGACCAATTATCGAATTTTATTTAAATTGGCAAAAAACTCAAAAATATGTACGTTTCTGAGATTTCATAAATATCACTTTTGAAATTAGTGCACACTTTTTACAGACTGCATATTTGAAATATTTAAAATTATGGATCAAAATCGAAAATTGGCAATAGCCTTCTTTATACAAAAATTATATTCAAATTTGCAAGTTTAAAACAAAACACTTGTCAGAAAGCAGAAAATGGATTATTAGAGTAAAATCTTTTTAAAAAACAGAAACAACAAACAATAACAGGCCCGCCAATTTTTGATTTTGAACCAAAATTTAAATTTTTTTTAAATTTCATTTTTAAAAGACTCATTTTTACACACTAATTTTGGTAATAGGCGGTTGAAGGCTATCACCAATTGTTGATTTTGATCCAACATTTTAAAGGCAGCTGGTCAGTTAATACGATCCAAATTCAAGGTAAAAAATCAAGATTCGAATGGGATCCCAGGTGGTCCAAAGAACAAACCGATATGTAGCCACATTCAAATAATGGGGTTTCGCGCCAATTCTGACCGCGTTGCACGGACACGCGCGCATTCAAATTTTGATTTTTTCAACTTTGGACAACTTTCCATAATTGTGATACTATTTTTTCACAAAACAATTATCTAAAATGAAGAAAAAAGCGCAAAACAATGTTTTTTTCGAAAATAAATCAAGCGGCCTTGAAACTCTATTTTTCTTCGGCAATTTAAGGATATTCCGAATTTATTCGCTCGTTTTTGGAATTTTTGTTTTTTTTTGTCTTTTTCTTTTTAATTTATTGATAAAGAAACATGTTATATGGAAGAGAAATACGAGCGGGGACTAGTTTCTCGTCGAGTGTGAAACCTAGGCCACCATTTTGTAGTTCGGTTGGAATTCGTTTGGAGTTTAGTTGTTAACTCGTGTAAAACCGTTTTGTTGGTTTTTAAGTTTCTAGTTGTTGCTAGAAAGTGACTAGCAGGTGCTAGTATAATATTCACTTGTTTTGAATCATATTTACCCGTTGTTTATCTTTTATTTCTTGTTTAAAATCTAATAAATCTTTGTAAAATAATCTCGCGTTATTTTTGTTGTTTAAACTGGTTTCTCCACCACTCTTCTTTCGTGGAACCTGAACACCACCAGGGACCACCACATTACTTGGGGGCCGAACCGGTTTAGAGTTGGAAAACCGCTTGAATAGCAAAATTTTCGTGATTTTTGAAGGTTTATTGATTTTTCTTGAATTTTTTCGCTTTTTCTTTTTTTTTTGCCGTTTAATTTCGAATTTTTGTACGTTCGGATTTTGTTTGGTCTTCCCCTAGAGGTTGACATTAAACAGACCGTCTGGGCAAATTATTTGAAATCTTCGTCGCCGTTTTTTTCGATTTTTTCAAGTTCTGTTGTTTGTAGCCATTTACAAACACTGAGACCGAGAAATTCGTTAAAATTTGAATCGTCGGATCGTTTCATTTTGTTCTTCTGTGGAAAGAGTATAAATACTGAGATATTTGTATATCTGGAAATAGAGATATAGAATAAATTTGAAAATGTCAAGGATGCCAGTGTCAACATCGTCCAAGTCGCCTTCCCCCAGGTCGTGCGCATCGAAATTGTCTGTTGCATCAGGATCGGGAAGCAATTCAAATGGTGGAAATGTGCAAGTGAAGAAAGCAGATGAGAAAAATGATGACAATTTGGAAAAATATGTGCAGAAAGTGAACCAATTTTTGCAGGAAGTCTGCGAATGGGTAATTTCGTGTGATGATGATGCAAATTGGTCAAGTGAAGAAATCGCCAAGAAGCAAAGCGTTTGTCAGTCAGCTAGGAAGTTGCAAGAGGTTGCTGGTGATTTATTGAATGGTTATGGAAGAAAGTTTGATGTCAGGAAGTTCATGTATGTGAAAGAAGCTTTGAAAATTTTTTCGAAAAATATTGAAGATGCTGAGAAGTATGCAGAAATGAACACTAGAATGTCAAAGAAGCAGATGTGTACTATTTTTGATACATTGAAAGAAGGATATGGAAAATTGTTGAAAAGTTTTGATGAAGTGAAGGAAAATGTTGAAGCGAAGGATTTTGCTGAAAATAATCCTGAAAATGTCGGATATTTGAAAGAATGTGATAAAGTTTGGAAAATTTTGAAACGGCTGGGCATAGAAAATGCTGATCAAATGTGTAAAGCTATGGGAAGTATTGCAGCTGATAATTCTAAATTTCTGAAGGAAAATATACATTGGATGGATAGGGTTAGAAGGCTCGAAAAAGAAGAAAAGATTAATAGTGATATGCAGGAGGAGTTGAGAGAATCTATCCGTCAAAAAGATGTGCTAATTTCGCAGTTGACGGAAAATCAGGCTGAAAATAAAGAGTATTTGGAAGAATGTCGAAAAATCTGGAAAGTTTTGAAAAAGATTGGTGTGAATAGTGCAGCAAGTTGCGTAGCATTATTTGAGAATGTAGCTGATAAAGGACTCAAAGTAAGAGCTGATCTAAAGTCACAAAGTGAGAAAATTCTGCAAATGGAACAACAATTGAAAGAGGAAATCGAGGTGAAGGATGATTTGAAGGAGAAATTTTGTCAAAATGTTGATGAAATGAAAAAATTGAAGGAAAATATTCAGCAAAAGGATGTCGAAATTCAAAGTTTGAAGGAAAAGCTGAAAAAGTTGGAAAAGGAAGTCCTTTTGGCTCCGAAGAAAATTTTGTCGAATGAAGAAGAACATGTTAAAGAGGATGAGAATTCAGGAAGACATAATGTTTCGCCAGCGTTATCAGTAAAAGCGAATAAGATGTTTATTGCACATGTGTTGAAGAGTTCAAATGAGCAAATTGTTGAAAAGCATAATGGAGAGATTTGTGTTGAAAATGTTGGACAAATGTGTTCAGATGGTCTGAATGAAAGAATTGCCGCAATGGAAGCGAGTATTGCAAAATTGACGGAATTTATGATGACACAAAAGGATGCTAGGTGTGAGTCGGTTGTTTCCGAGAGCAGTTGTCCGGTGTCAGGATCAAGTTTTAGAGTGGAAAAAGCTAGAGGCTTGCATATTGATGATGAAGTGCATAAACCACAAGTTCGAAAAAGTGCTGAAGGAAGTTCAAACGTGGAAAATAGTGTTAAAAGATGTTTCAAATGTGGAAGAAATGGACATTTTGCAAAAAGATGCTGGAATAATAATGTTGCTGAAGCAAATGGTGTGAAGATTGATGCTTTTAATTGGAAAACTGAGCGAGGAGATAAAAATCATGCTACAGTTGGAAGGCAAACTATGGAAAAGTCTGAAATTCTTGGCACAAAGTTGAAGCTGATTATTGATAGTGGAGCAATGACAAGTGTGTTATCGTCCAAGACATGGAATAGAATCAAGAATGGAAATTTGAAGAAAGAGCATTTTGTGGAAAAGAATCCAGGTTGTATGGATATGAGGAATGTTTCGAAGGATAAAATGAAGATCATTCGTCAGGTTGAAGTTCCAGTGAAGATGAAAGGCATGAAAGAAGTTGTGAAATTCCAAGTTGTTGAGAATGAACATGAATTAGCAGTGTTGGGAATGAATGCATTCAAATGTTTTGGAATATACATTGGATGGAAGAGTTTGAAGAAGGAATCGGTGAATGTGAATGCTGTGATTGTAGAGAGCAGTGGTTCAAGAGATGAGAAGTGGAAAAAGTGTTCGTTGAACTTGAAGATGATGTCCAGTAGAGGCATATGTTCGGAAAGTCCGGAACCAAATGTTTTTCAGGTTAAACCTATGGTCAACCAGTCACAATGGAGTTCATATGATCAAGTTGGAAGATGTTCAAAGAGGGAAAGAACGCCAAGTTCAAGGAATGATCCCCAGGGAAAAGTCAAGACTATTGGTGGAAAAGCTCAAATGAGGGAAGTCAAGCCATGTTGGATGCAGGGTACAAATGATGGAATGAAGGGAGCAGGTCAAAAGTGGGTCAAGAACAAGCTGAAAGTCAAGAACAGCGAAGAGACAGTTCAATTTAATAAATGTTCTACCCAAAACCCTATCGCCCCGTATTTTTGTTATTATGATTATGTACTGCCGAGAAACCTCAAACAGTCAGGAGCCTGTTTTTCTAAAGGAGGGGGATGTTATATGGAAGAGAAATACGAGCGGGGACTAGTTTCTCGTCGAGTGTGAAACCTAGGCCACCATTTTGTAGTTCGGTTGGAATTCGTTTGGAGTTTAGTTGTTAACTCGTGTAAAACCGTTTTGTTGGTTTTTAAGTTTCTAGTTGTTGCTAGAAAGTGACTAGCAGGTGCTAGTATAATATTCACTTGTTTTGAATCATATTTACCCGTTGTTTATCTTTTATTTCTTGTTTAAAATCTAATAAATCTTTGTAAAATAATCTCGCGTTATTTTTGTTGTTTAAACTGGTTTCTCCACCACTCTTCTTTCGTGGAACCTGAACACCACCAGGGACCACCACATTACTAACATTCTTTTGCTGTTTCAAAGCCCCGCCCCCAAAAATGAAATTTTCAGAGTCAATTGTTTGAATTTTTGGCTGAAAAATTGGATTAAAGACAATGCGTCAGTTAATTTAACCCTAATTGATTTCAGTTTCAAAAATTAGAACCTTTTCTCATTAGTACAATGCAATTTATACAAAAAAATATCGATAAATACATGGCTCATAGCAGAGGTTCAAAGTTTAAAAAAAAATCAAAATTTGAATGCGCGCCGGATGGTGTGGCGCGATCGAAATTGGCGCGAAACACAACTATTTGAATATTGTATTGTTTTCTTGACCTCCTGCCCCCCCCCCCCCCCCCATTCGACTTTTTATTTTCTCCTCGAATTTGGATCGTGTTAACTGACGAGGTTCTTTTAAAACAAAGAAAAAAATAAATATTTTATAAAAATTCACGTTTTTCGTCGTTCAAAATATTTTCTTTTTCGTATCATTCATTCCAAACAAAAAACTCCAAACAAAGTCATAATCAAAACTATTTCATCTCCAGTTTTTCCCAAAAAAAAAATGGCAAAAGATATTTCATTCGATTCCGGGAAGAACAAAGAGCCGACTTGTGGTTCGGATGGTGACAAACCTCGCAAATGTGTTGTCATCAAGAAGAAAAAAGTGTCGGATGATGTTGAAAAGATTGAGATGAGATATGTGGCTTATAACAAGATTGAAAAAGGTTCAAAATCAACCACTTTGGAGGTGATTTCCGATGCTAGTTCGTATTTGAGAGAGCAAGCGAGTCAGTTGAATTATGATGAAGTTCCATCAAGCAAAGTTCCATCAGGGCCAGGTTTGGAGAGTAAAGAACATCGCAAATTGAAGCTTTGTCTTCCAGTCTTGATTGTAATTTTCATATCAATTCTATTCCAAAATTTCTCACATTCATTTTCAGAGCATTCGCGCCCGTTTTGAAGACATCGAACTAAACAAAAGTCTCGATAAACACAAGAGAAAGCAAGCTGGAGCTTTACGTTCACTTTGTGATGAAATCCTTGCCGAAGCCTCATATATTCTTCAAAATGCCCATCCAATTTCAGCGGATTTTATGAAAAAGGTTCATAATATTAATGACGTGTCGAGAAAGGTCTTGATCGGAAGTGAATCTAGCACCGGGTTGGAGACATTGAGTGCTGATGTTAAAGAAATTGCCGCTTCGAAATCGAAAACTAGTGATAATCTTGAAAAAACGAAGAAAAAGAATTCATGAATAAATGATTTTTTATTTTATTTTTTTTTAATCGTTCGATGATTTATGCCTAATTTATGCCTGGTCTACTTTAAAGGCAGTGTGTCAGTTATCCAACCTTATCCACTTTCAGTTGTTAAACAAAAAATGACCATTAGCGTTCACCGGTTAAAATGGAGTGGCCTTTTTCCGAAAAGTTCAGTTTACTTCAAGGAGCTCTTCTTTGCTTCTGGGAGCTCCGAAAGATGTCGAGGGGAGACCCTGACTTTATAAATTACTGAATTTCGTTTATTAAAATTGGCAAAAAATATTAAAAATACATTCCTGAGATTTCATGAAGAAATAGAAGATATCAAACATTTAGTTTAAGCTGTAAACTCTTCTTTCGTTGTTTGGTCACGTCACGATCCGCATTGCGCATTGGAGGCGTAATTTTTGCGTAAATTCTTTTTATAACCGCCCAACATTTAGGAATGAAATCTATCAACCAACATATCAACCCCATAACCAGAATAAATCCTAAGGAAAGAAGGAGAACGCACCTATAAAATAGTGGTTTTGCTAAGAATAGAAAGTAAATTTTGAAAACTTTACCCGAAAAATTCTAATAATTCCAAATATCTATTTAAAAAAGTTGTGCAACAACCAAGACTACAGCATTCTTTTCGATTATCTCCGCAATTGAAGCCAATTTTTCGAGGCACTGTTTTCTCATCCGTTATGATCTGAAATTTTTTCTCAGCTCTTGTTGTTAGGTTTTAAACCAACCAAAATAGGTTTCCATTCGTCTTTATCATCATACATATATTCGCAATATGTCATATTATTGTCTGGTTTTGTTGGAGCAGACTCATTGATATAATGATAATTTATTCCATTGAATCTGGACATATTGACATTTTTAAAAATTCAGACTTCAAGTTAAAACTTACGCACTATCCCTGATAAACGATGTTGTTTCGGGAAGGAAAAAACACAAAAATAGTAGAACCTTCATGAGTAAATGGCGAAATAAGAATGCAGCAAGGCTATATATATATATATATTTCTCTGTCTGTGTCCTCTGGAGCTCTTTTGCATTCTTTCTCTCTCTGTCTCTTTTAGAGTTTTTCTAGCTCAGTTGTCTCACCAAATGTGCACCCTCGTGGTCAGCTTGCTCTTTTCAATAAATGAGCAAGCTGATAAAGCGTAACGTATTATGCAGCTAATGTGCACTTTTTTTCACATTGTACACAGTTTTATGCAAGATTTTGATCGGATATACGTAACCTCGGGTGTTCATGTTATGATAAATTGTCAAAATCTGTAAAATTTTGACTAAATTTCGAAAATTGAACCTAAAAATTTCCAAAAAGTTGATTATAAAATATTCAGAATTATGAGTTTAAAGGAGGGCATTACAGAGATTATAAATGACGTTAACTCGCCGAAAAATGACATACTTATGTTATAAATGGGTTTTAAAACATTTTAAAAAGTTCATCGAAGAAAAACGGAAAAAACGAGCTAAAGGTTTCCACCGCGGAAGAGTTTTGGTTTCTAGTCCGCGATCATTTGGGTTCCTAGGCCACCTATTAAATGTGTGCATTTTTATTAATTTTTTGGCATTTAAAATGTAATAATTTCATCTTACAATTTACCTTTTCCATGAAATCCTTTTTTTAACGGCTCGTTAAACTGACACCGTGTCTTTAAGTCCAAGATTTTTGAACGGCTTTCTTAACATAATGTAAAGTCTAGTTTTGCATTTTCAGATCAAAATTTCATGAAGCAACTCATTTTCAAAAAAAAAATTTTTTTCACGACTCATTTCAAGTGTTTCGATAATCGAAAGGTTTGCGGGAACTCCCACTATTATAAGAATCACATTTATTTTTTCTCAAATATTATACAAACAATTAACGAAAAAATAACAAAATTTTCCTGAGTAATGGATAAAGCGAAAGTTTTAAAAAGTCCCTGAAAGAAGCCAAATTCCGGAAATATAAATATCCCCTGAAAATTGAAATTTTTATCAAATCGTCGTTGTCTCCTCTCTCTTTCTAGCGCCTTCACGAAAAGGTCTATATTCTTGAAAATTATTTTGAGCATTTTGAGCACGAAGCGTCTGCTGGTTTTCTTTCTCGAGATATCCCATACAAGCACACAATGCTATTAGTACAACAATTACCAATATGAACTGGCTGAAAAATGTTTTTTTTTAATTTTGTGGCAAAAAAGCAATCATTCTTACAACATGGTCATCAAAACATCAGCTCTTTCTGAAATACAACAATCAAGTTTACAGCATTTTGCGCCGAATCCCTCGCAATAGAAACCGATTTTTTTCGAATCGGTGGTGTTGAGAAATGTGGTCTGAAAATATTTTCGAAATTTCTCAAAATGACACGGGGTTTTCGAAAATCACATTATTTATGAAAAGCCTATTTTTGAAGGCATTTTTCGTAGAGTTGCATTCTGTATAAAAAATTAGAAAATTATGAGATTTTAAATTGAACATATTTTCGAAACTTTTGAAGTTTTTAATTTTCTTCTCTCAAATTTTAATTTCAAAATTATAATTGAAAATTAGGGTCAACAAAATTTATGAGCACTTCTGAAAAGAGCTCTGAGCATTTCTCAGATTGATGTATATTTCAAAAAAATTAATTCATTGAAATATAGAATTTTAATCAGACTATCAACTTTAAATTTTTCGCGAGAGTTTGATAGTTGTCAACCTGCCACAGACCCTGTGAAGTGTCCAGGCGTTCTGGGGGAGCTCCCCGTTTTGTCTTACAAATTTTATGTGCCATAACTTTGCTCATTTTCCGAACTATGCGCAGATATGTATATTATTAGAAAGCTCTCATTTAGTTCTACAAGTTTAACTATATTGCAAAAATTTTTAAAAATTTTTTTGGGTATAAAATTTTTTAAAAATCAAAAACCTACATTTCCCATTTCATTATCCTCTTTAATCTTTATCTGACTAATATTCAACTTCTTATCAATTCCATTTTCATCTAGTTTATATTCACAAAACAATCCCTTTGAACTTCCAGCCCGATTTCCAGCAAGCATCCCAAAGTATAAATAATGGTAACCAAATCCATTGAACCTGCAAAAAAACGTACATACTTTTAAAATTAATTTTTAAGTTAAGATAAAAACTCACGAATTGGACGACGAATAACCATAAGATTGAGCTCTGAAGAACCCTATTCCACCGCCTCCACCTCTTCCACCAACACCTCGGCCACCACCTGAAACCCCTCTACCAACACTTGCTCGTCCCGCAGAGAATCCTCTACCACCGCCACCGAATCCACCTCTTCCGCACGTTTTTTCGATTGAAATTAGGAAAAATAATACGAAAATTTTCATTAACAAACGAATCAATGAATTATACTAGCTCGTTGTTGTGTTGCATTCTCTGTCTGCACCCTCGTAAATTGTCATATCTCTCGGCGGGGGGTGCGTCACACGGTTAGATGAAAGTGACCTTTCTGCAACGAGAACACATGTGTCTGCTATTTATAGATCATCTTCTGGTAAATATTAAAGAAACACAATATCTGTTTTTCTTCAAGGATAGATTTCTACTTCTGATAATAGTAAGATAAAATATACACAGATAACATTTTTTTGAGCTTATCAAAATTTTTAAAGACACTGTATCACCTATTTCCACGAAGGATCAAAATAAATAAACCAAAGCTTTGAAACCAGCTTAAATTTTAGCAAAACGAGTGAAATCGCGCTGTTAAAGACAGATTCCCACTTGAAGCATATGAACTAATAAGGGTTTCCAAAAAATATTGATGGATTTTGCTCAAATTTGAACCATGAATGCTCGGAATATGATAACCTGTTAGTTTTATCTATTTTGAGTCAAATTACAGCTCTTCAAAGTTCGATTTTTTGCAAATTTTCAGACTTTGAGCTCAATTTAAATTATACCAAGCGAACGAAATCGAGCTGTTAAAGATAGGTTGCCACTTGAAGCAGCCATATGGGTATGAAATAAACTTTTTATTTTAGAAAACCTTTAATTAAGTGTAGATCACCATCTCAATTTTAAAAAATTGAATTTATACAGTATATAAAAAATGTATTTATATTCCTGAGGTCCAATAAGAGGTCCAATAAGAGGTCCAATAAGAGGTCCAATAAAACACAAAGTTTAAAAATTTTTGAACAATTATCTCCTAAATTGTCGTAATTTCTGTAGCAGTTGTCGAAACCTTTCGAAAAGAGAATTTCTTGAAAAATTTCGCTATTCGATCCCGCATCCGTTCAAATGTTTGACGTATTGCTGATATGTTTTTTTTAAATACTGCACCACAACATGCGAGTAAAACAAACGACGCTAGCAACAAATAAACTTTTCTATAATTTCGTTATTTTCAACCATTTTTTTGTAAAACTTTATTTACCCCAATTTCACCCATTCCCTTTCATTAATAACAGCTTCTGGTATGCAACAACTAATTCCACAGCATTCCGAGTATTCACCTTGGCAATAAAATCCGATTTTCTTTTTTATGATCTCTTTTTCACTTGGAAATACCATCTGAAAGGTTGTTTTTTTCTTGAATTCTAGGTTTAGGAGCTCACCAAAAAATTCTTAAATTTATACGTGTCATCATACAAATATTCGCATTGTGTCAAATTGCTGTGAATTCTGCTTGGAGAGTTTTCGTTGCGAAAATGATATCCAAACCCTGTAAACCTGAAAAAAAGATTATTAATCGTGATTTTTAAAAATAGTATGAGCATATGTTTTCAGTTGCACAGTTGTAGGAGATCCTTCAACAAGAGAAAACAGTAGAACAATTACGAAAGCCTTCATTTTTTAGGAGAGTAAATAACATTCGTCATCACTTCCACTATTCGGCGTCTCTTTAAACCATCGTTGCATCTTCAACCCTCGTGGTTAATGTAGCATCTTTCTCTTCATCTATTGTCAAGTTTAAAATTCCATTTTCATCAGAAAGACGCAACGCACGTGCACGCAGGTAAAAATTATTTGTGAGAGACTTGGATTTTCAAAAAATGTATTAATCTCAACCAAATTTGCTCAAATTTGGCAAATTGGTTAAAAATGGAACAAGTACATATTTCTAAAAATTTTAACCAGAAATATCGAGTTTGAGGCGAGTTATAGCTCCACAAAGTTAAAATTTTGACAATTTACTCAAATCAAATTTAAATTTGCTCAAATTTTGCAAAATAGTTCAAAATAAGCCCAATATGAATACACCTTTATTTTGACCAAACGGATCAGATCTAGATGTTAAAGACAGTGTGCTAGTTAATTTGACCCTACTTGACTTCAATTTCAAAATTTAGAGCTTTCTCTCATCAGAACAATGTAATTTATGCGAAAGCATGTCGAAAAATGAGCACGTCATTATGGTTGCTAAAATTCAAAGAAAAACAACCTTGCAGTTTAGCATTTGCAATTTTTCCATTGGGCATATAAACTGGCACACTACCTTTAAGAGCAAAAATCCGACGGGTTTTCAGTAGGAAACCTCTTTCTTCAAGTGTTTTTATTTTACTGGAATTCATGTTCAACAGAACAATTACGAAGAAAAATTAATTCGCCTGAATTCAAAAAATCAAATTTATTAAGCAAACATGTAATCAAAAATTTACATCCCTGAGATACAAGAAAAATACCATATCATTGTATTTACACAAACGAATCAATCAATTGTCGTTGTGTCTGTACCTGTTGTTGAAACTGCATCACCACGAGAATTTCTCGAAAATATTCCAGTTATACGCTCCCGAATACGTTGAAGAAATTGAGAAGCTTTCTCTCTGTTCTCGCGTTTTTTAAAGTATTTATCCAAATATACAAATAATAACATTAAAACAAGCGCAGAAAAAAACAGAAGCGTGGGTCTATAATTAACTTTTTCTGGATATTTTCAAAAAAAAAGTGTTTACCTAACATGTAACCACGCCTGTTTATTACTCCTCTCAATAATAACAGCTTTTGGTATGCAACAACTAACTCCACAACATTCCGAATATTCACCTTCGCAATAGAATCCGATTTTCTTTTTTACAATCTCTTTTTCACTTGGAAAAACCATCTGTGAAATGTTTTTTTCATGTTAGGGTTAGGTTTAGGAGCTCACCAAAAAATGCTTAAATTTATACGCATCATCATACAAATATTCGCATTGCGTCAAATTACTGTGAATTCTGCTCGGTGAATTTTCGTCGCGGAAATGATATCCAAACCCGGTAAACCTGAAAAAAGCGTTTATTAAACGGTGCTTTTAAAAAAACAAATATGAGCATACTCTGCAGATCCTTCAGCAAGAAAAATCAGGAAAAAAAGTGTGGCGATGTTCATTGTAGAGCCCTACGTAGAGTAAACCACATGCATCATCTCTTTTTCTGTCTGCGCCAGAATCTATGCGGTCTGGCCAATAATGTCTACGTCTTCGTCTCAAATAACGTCTATGTCTGCGTCTCAAGGCTCCGATCCCTAGGCCATTAAAATTAGGCCATACAATTTTGGAACGGGAATGCTAGGTTTTTTTTCCATTTTCTGCCCCTTTTTTTCGAATTTTGAAAATGAAAACGTTGGCCGAGCAGGTTTTATAAGTTTTATAGTTGTTCTCGATTTAAATATAGCAAAAGAGGAAACATCTAAAAATTGAAAAGTTCCGTTGTAGAACATTGCTTCGTGAATTAACGTTTTTAAAGAATTTCTAATAAATTTAGGCGCTGCTCAATGAGCCCATATTGAGAAGCAACATATATTTTTAGATTTTTCTGGTTTCCGATTTTAAGCCAGGAAAATGATTTTTTAAAGTTGAATTTATACATCTGGATGACGAATAGATCCAGTTTCAACGGCTACAGAATAAGGCTTTAAAGGGACTCTTTACTGAATTTGGGTTTCAATTCCATTTTCATCTTATTTGCAGTATTTTAAAACCTATAGAAGCAAAAAAATTTATCGAAATTTCCTTTTCTAGTACAGGAAAAAAGCACATTTACACGGTAAGGCGGCGAATGGCCTAACCGCTCGGTCGCGCGCGAGAGAGCATGCGAATGTGAGAGTGTTTGCAATTGTTAGGCCATTCGCCGCCTTATCTCGGAAATGGGTGCGTTTGAGTACTAGAAAAGGAAATTTCGCAAAAATATTTGTCTTGTATAGGTTTTGAAATATCAAGAAAAAGATGAAAATGGAATAGAAACCCAAAAACAGTAAAGAATCCCTTTAAACGAAAATCACTAAGAAAATCACATATGGAAGAAAATTTTGATTTTTTTCATCAAAAACGTTCACAGTTGTAAAAATGAATACTATGTAAGTTATTCTGATGAATAACAAAACCTATAAAATGAACAACGTTGTCAAGAAAGTAGTGTACTTCCCCCCTCCCCGATATGCCCCCCATGACATCCCCCACTGAGAAACTCTTTAAAGACAGAATTTTTTTTGTAAATTTTTTTTGCATTTTTTTTTGTTTTTTTTTGCAGATTTGTTTTTTTTTTCATACCACATTTTCAGAATACTTTTTCCAGAATCTTTTTTCCAGTATCCCACACATTTTACAGACCCCCCCATATTCAAAAAACATGATGTAGAACAGTCGTAAACAACACGAACAATGTTTTTACTACCAACCATTGTCCCCTCTGTGTCAATTAATCGTCTACGAAAATTTGAAAACATTGTATTTTCATGACAAGAAATAACTGAAATCATGCAGCGATTTCATAACTTCAAATGGAAAATTTGAAAACATTGTATTTTCATGACTAAAATCATGCAGCGATTTCATAACTTCAAATGGAAAATTTGAAAACATTGTATTTTCATGACTAAAATCATGCAGCGATTTCATAACTGCATACGGAAAATTTGAAAACATTGTATTTTCATGACAAGAAATAACTAAAATCATACATCGAATATGCAAGCGGTATTGAAAATTTTAAAACATCCAAGATCCATGACAAGAATGTATTATGAAAAATAATTTTTTTTGTCCGAGCACCGGAACACCCCAAAAAATCGAGGTTTGTCAGTAGAGCGCGTTTTGAAGCGGTTTGCTTCTACAGTACAAATCATAAATTTCATAATTGCTTACAAAAATTATGAGTACATCGCAGATTCATTACATGGAATAACTACAAATAATTTTTTGTATCGAAAACCACATGAACAACATATTTTACAAATAATTGACCGGATAATTTATTGTTAATTTAAAAAAAAAAGGAACTTGTTCCAATTTCAAAAACATATTCCATTAAAAGTACATTGCACTCTGGCGAAGGTTGCAGATTCATGACAAGAAATAACTAAAATCATGCAGCGATTTCATAACTTCAAATGGAAAATTTGAAAACATTGTATTTTCATGACAAGAAATAACTGAAATCATGCAGCGATTTCATAACTTCAAATGGAAAATTTGAAAACATTGTATTTTCATGACAAGAAATAACTAAAATAATGCAGCGATTTCACAACTGTCAACAAAAATTTTGAAAACATCGTATTTTCATGAGAATAATTATTTTTTGTCCATTTTGCGAAGAATTTTTATATTTTGGATGAAGATTTTTTTTGAATTATCACGAAAGATTATTTTTAGGATGAAAATTTTTTGAATTATATTTCGAGATAGTAAGAGATGTTATTTTGAAAAATGAGGAAATCTAAACACAGGTTACCCGGATGATTAATTTATGACCGCATTTCATATAGTAAAATAGTCGTATTGTGGTATATTTTTATTGCATGTTTCTTTTTTCATTTTACAAAGTTTGCTTTTTCTCTTTTTATATTTTAAAGTTTTTTTTTAAATTTCAGTCTATCGACTCGATCTTGCAAGGAGATGTTTTCTGGGTATCTAGACTACCCGAAAACTCGCCAATATTCTGAAATTGAAGAAGGGATTTTGCGATCAATTATTTAGGTAACAAGTTTAAAAAATAGTTTCATAAAAGCATATTCTTTCAGAAAGAAAAAAAAAACTTTTTTTTGTGGATCTATATTCACAAAATTCAGATGCCGAAATGGTCCAATAGGATGTTTACTTTCGAATTGACCCAAGGCATCCACACAAACGCGATCAACAAAAGTTCAGTCATATTTACGCCGAATACACAGAAGGCGCAACACACAAGTACTGTTGGTCACCAACGACAAATTTGAAAAATTTGATAACAGAACAAGTGGTAAATTTTTGTAAAATAAACTGAATTTTATTGTGTCGTTGTAAACGGGTTCATGTGTTTTTCCAAATCAAGCATCGATAACTGTCAACAAAAATTTTGAACACATTACAGATTCATAACAAGAAATAACTAAAATCATAAATTGAATATGCCTATGACCTTGAAAATTTTAAAAACAACTAAAAAAACACACCGAATCCACGATTGTCAACAAAATTTTAATAACACCTCAGTTACATTTTCATGGGAGTTGCTTCTTTTTTCCTTTTTTTTATATTTAAGAGTTTTTTTTTTAAATTTCAGTCTATCGACTCGATCTTGCAAGGAGATGTTTTCTGGGTATCTAGACTACCCGAAAACACACCAATAATCTGAAATTGAAGAAGTGATTTTGTGATCAATTATATAGGTAACAAGTTTTTAAAGCAAAGAAGGCATTTGTATTCTCTAGCTCATGCTAAATTTCTATTTCAGCATAGTTGAAGAACTAAAAAGCAACTACTCAGCCAATTTGAGAACATATGATATATTGAGATACGTCTGCAACGAAGAACAGAGCAGATGGAACGTAGAAGACGGAAATCTATTGATGGACGCATATATGACAATTAAAAATACACTGATATTAGGAAATCAGAATTTCATTGATCTACCAAGCTTTGTTGAAGTTGAACGGTGAGGTTGTTTTTAAAAAAAATCAAATGCAAGCATATCGTTATTCAGATGCAACAGAATTATCGCTCACGAGTTAATGGCTCTGTTCGCCATGGAAACAAGTAATTACAAAGGTAACAAGTTTTTAAAAAAAGTTTCATAGAAGCATATTCATGCAGAAAGAAAAATCTTTTTTTTTAGGGATCTCCGATAGGATTTCTAAACGTCAAAGCAAGGAAAACATTTTTTATCTTGGTAATTGTTTACCTTTAATTTTATTTACCCCTGTAATTAATTTTGAAAGTAGTGTCACACTATTTAGCTGAAATTTTGTCTACTTTATAAAATTTCATGTTAGCATTTTCTATTGTACTTGACAGTTTTTTCTTCTTGATGGGATTTTTTATTGTATCGTTTTTAAAGATTTCTAGATTGAAAATCCGACATATTAAGAGAACATTTTAAAATTTACATACCAACTCCTTTCTAACAGCAGTATCGGATTTTTCTTTGACATTATGAGATCCTACCTTATTCGATATGTCTTTAAGATCTACCGAATTCAAGACGACATCTTTGACAATTTCAACAGAAGATGAATGTGTTGAAACAGGTGTCTTGACTTTTAGACTTTTATTAGCTTTCACTTGTGGAATATTCACAATTCTTGTGGCATGTTTCGGTTTTGGTTGTTCTGCTTTCTTTGTAATTCGTTGTATCGGAGATCTCTTTACAGTAGTGTTTATTCCGGTCTTCATAGTAGCCATTCTTTTTTTCTAAAAAACAGACGTGTGGTAAAATCGTGATATTAAACGGAACTTATGAAAATAAACTTCTAATTTTCGTCGTTTTTTTTACACATTATTTGAAAATGTATGTTTTTTAGCATATTTTAAAGGATTTTTACAACTTTATTCAAATTTTACATACAATGATTTTTCATATTTTTAAAACGTTTTACAGTTGAAAAAATGTTTTCGCCTGGGGTTTTTATTGTTGTAGACAAGAATTTATAAGTTTTCGTGTATGTCCCAAGCGATTAGCCTAAATAGAATTCAAAGAACTGTGCCATGTATTACACAATATTAAAAATATTTGTAAATTCTAAGCAGATATTGTCAACTTAAAATTTTTAGATCATCCATTTTCTACTAAAAGACCGCAGCGCAACCGCTCGCATTTAAAAATAGCGCGACTGTGTGAGAGACTTAGATTTTCTGGGTAGATCAAAACTAACTTGCATGATCAAGAATATTTGAGTTGACAATAACTGATTGAGAAAAAAAAAGAATTTGCATGGGAAGACGGGTGTAAGATGTCCATCTTTTCAAATTTATGGACATGGACACACACACACACACACACACACACACACACACACACACACACACACACACACACACACACACATACACACACATTTTATGTTATTTTTTAATGTGAATTTCATAATTTTTACTTGTTTTTGATACATTTTACATGATTTTAGCATTTTTTTCAAACATTTGAGGTGTTTTAACATTTTTTCCTGAAGATTTATATGCCTCTAAATACATTGCAAAGCATTTTTCACGTTAGTCGAATGGATTTTCAAAAATGTCATTGTTACCATAGAATTTTTAAAAAATTAACATACCAATTCATTTTTAATTTGTTTATTCAATACTCGTTTAAGATCTTCCGAATTCAAGACGGCATCCTTGACCGTTTCCACAAAGGATCTACGATTAGCAATGACTTTCTTGCCTTTTAGAGTCTTCACGACTTTAACTTTTGGAACTATCACAGTTTTGCCTTTCTTTTTCTTGAGTTCGTCCGGATTTTTTACAACATTTTTGTCTCCACTGTTATTTTTCACGCTGTTCACAGTGTTAACCATCTCGAACTGAGGTTCTGAAAAATCGAATTTTATGATTAAATGTGTGTTTTAAACAGATTAAGAAAAATTCAACAGATGAAAAACTGATAGACTTAGACAGAAACTTCAACTTTGTCTACAAATATTCGTTGATTTGAACAACTTACAGAAGGATTTTACAACTTTACACTAATTTTGGATATTTTTGAATTTTTTTAAACACATTTGAACATATTTCATGAAGTTTCAGAAAACTTCACACTACTTTAGATAGATTTCCACAAGTTTATGTTGACTCGACAGAAATGTGTACAAGACTTCTAATAGATTCATATAAAATATGTGTTAGTTTCCACTAATTCCAGAGCTATTATGTATATTTAAAGACGATCAGTTAATGAACCTCAAACTGCGCACTATACTAGAGTATGTATGTTCTCAAAAAGGAATTTCTACTAATCCACTGGTTTGAAAGAAATGTGTTAAGTATTTAGGGTTATTATTATTATTTTCATAACAGTACATATACTGAAAAGACATAATTGAAATTAGCCATCAGCCAAAAAGTCGTTGTGAAAAATGTATTTTAAACGGAAATCGCCATAATGAATACAAAACAACTTTCATTGAAATGCTTAATTTTTTCATTATAGACTACAAGTTTTTTCTCGCACATTTTTTGTGAAAATGCTAAATAATCATGAAGTTGATGATATTTTGCAATAAAAACTCTACTGATGAGAGTTTTGACAAAAACTTAGATTTTTGTTTGAAAGTGTACAACAAAACATAATTTTTTATCAATACACATTCCAAATCTTATTACAAACTACCTTCTTCTTCTTCTTCTTCTTCTTCTTCTTTAGGTATCGTCGATGTTTTCAGATGTTATTATTAGCATTATTCAAGTATTTTACACGCGGACGTCTAAATATATTTCTTGATCATACTTTGTATGGTAGCGCATTGTTTCTTTCAAGCTACAATTCAAAAATAGAGCATACAAAAAATATATTTAATACAGGGATCGAAACATTGATTATTCAGTGAAAAAACACGAAAATCACGATTTTTAAAAACTTTTATAATTTTGTTGACGGACATAAAATGGCAACAATCAAAATAAGACGGTTTTTTAAAAGGGGCGTGGCCATCGGTGAAACTTTCATGTTAAGACTTTCATATGAAGCTTTTATTTTTGATGAAAAGAACCGTTTTAGGCAGATTTTTCTAATAATAAGCTTTTTTTTATTTTTTATTTTAAATTTAAAAAATAAATTTTGACTTTGACTTTGATTTTGTCTTTGATTCTTTGATTTTGAATTGATTCAATGTGTTTTTTCACTGAATAATCAATGTTTCGATCCCTGTATTAAATATATTTTTTGTATGCTCTATTTTTGAATTGTAGCTTGAAAGAAACAATGCGCTACCATACAAAGTATGATCAAGAAATATATTTAGACGTCCGCGTGTAAAATACTTGAATAATGCTAATAATAACATCTGAAAACATCGACGATACCTAAAGAAGAAGAAGAAGAAGAAGAAGAAGAAGGTAGTTTGTAATAAGATTTGGAATGTGTATTGATAAAAAATTATGTTTTGTTGTACACTTTCAAACAAAAATCTAAGTTTTTGTCAAAACTCTCATCAGTAGAGTTTTTATTGCAAAATATCATCAACTTCATGATTATTTAGCATTTTCACAAAAAATGTGCGAGAAAAAACTTGTAGTCTATAATGAAAAAATTAAGCATTTCAATGAAAGTTGTTTTGTATTCATTATGGCGATTTCCGTTTAAAATACATTTTTCACAACGACTTTTTGGCTGATGGCTAATTTCAATTATGTCTTTTCAGTATATGTACTGTTATGAAAATAATAATAATAACCCTAAATACTTAACACATTTCTTTCAAACCAGTGGATTAGTAGAAATTCCTTTTTGAGAACATACATACTCTAGTATAGTGCGCAGTTTGAGGTTCATTAACTGATCGTCTTTAAATATACATAATAGCTCTGGAATTAGTGGAAACTAACACATATTTTATATGAATCTATTAGAAGTCTTGTACACATTTCTGTCGAGTCAACATAAACTTGTGGAAATCTATCTAAAGTAGTGTGAAGTTTTCTGAAACTTCATGAAATATGTTCAAATGTGTTTAAAAAAATTCAAAAATATCCAAAATTAGTGTAAAGTTGTAAAATCCTTCTGTAAGTTGTTCAAATCAACGAATATTTGTAGACAAAGTTGAAGTTTCTGTCTAAGTCTATCAGTTTTTCATCTGTTGAATTTTTCTTAATCTGTTTAAAACACACATTTAATCATAAAATTCGATTTTTCAGAACCTCAGTTCGAGATGGTTAACACTGTGAACAGCGTGAAAAATAACAGTGGAGACAAAAATGTTGTAAAAAATCCGGACGAACTCAAGAAAAAGAAAGGCAAAACTGTGATAGTTCCAAAAGTTAAAGTCGTGAAGACTCTAAAAGGCAAGAAAGTCATTGCTAATCGTAGATCCTTTGTGGAAACGGTCAAGGATGCCGTCTTGAATTCGGAAGATCTTAAACGAGTATTGAATAAACAAATTAAAAATGAATTGGTATGTTAATTTTTTAAAAATTCTATGGTAACAATGACATTTTTGAAAATCCATTCGACTAACGTGAAAAATGCTTTGCAATGTATTTAGAGGCATATAAATCTTCAGGAAAAAATGTTAAAACACCTCAAATGTTTGAAAAAAATGCTAAAATCATGTAAAATGTATCAAAAACAAGTAAAAATTATGAAATTCACATTAAAAAATAACATAAAATGTGTGTGTATGTGTGTGTGTGTGTGTGTGTGTGTGTGTGTGTGTGTGTGTGTGTGTGTGTGTGTGTGTGTGTGTGTGTCCATGTCCATAAATTTGAAAAGATGGACATCTTACACCCGTCTTCCCATGCAAATTCTTTTTTTTTCTCAATCAGTTATTGTCAACTCAAATATTCTTGATCATGCAAGTTAGTTTTGATCTACCCAGAAAATCTAAGTCTCTCACACAGTCGCGCTATTTTTAAATGCGAGCGGTTGCGCTGCGGTCTTTTAGTAGAAAATGGATGATCTAAAAATTTTAAGTTGACAATATCTGCTTAGAATTTACAAATATTTTTAATATTGTGTAATACATGGCACAGTTCTTTGAATTCTATTTAGGCTAATCGCTTGGGACATACACGAAAACTTATAAATTCTTGTCTACAACAATAAAAACCCCAGGCGAAAACATTTTTTCAACTGTAAAACGTTTTAAAAATATGAAAAATCATTGTATGTAAAATTTGAATAAAGTTGTAAAAATCCTTTAAAATATGCTAAAAAACATACATTTTCAAATAATGTGTAAAAAAAACGACGAAAATTAGAAGTTTATTTTCATAAGTTCCGTTTAATATCACGATTTTACCACACGTCTGTTTTTTAGAAAAAAAGAATGGCTACTATGAAGACCGGAATAAACACTACTGTAAAGAGATCTCCGATACAACGAATTACAAAGAAAGCAGAACAACCAAAACCGAAACATGCCACAAGAATTGTGAATATTCCACAAGTGAAAGCTAATAAAAGTCTAAAAGTCAAGACACCTGTTTCAACACATTCATCTTCTGTTGAAATTGTCAAAGATGTCGTCTTGAATTCGGTAGATCTTAAAGACATATCGAATAAGGTAGGATCTCATAATGTCAAAGAAAAATCCGATACTGCTGTTAGAAAGGAGTTGGTATGTAAATTTTAAAATGTTCTCTTAATATGTCGGATTTTCAATCTAGAAATCTTTAAAAACGATACAATAAAAAATCCCATCAAGAAGAAAAAACTGTCAAGTACAATAGAAAATGCTAACATGAAATTTTATAAAGTAGACAAAATTTCAGCTAAATAGTGTGACACTACTTTCAAAATTAATTACAGGGGTAAATAAAATTAAAGGTAAACAATTACCAAGATAAAAAATGTTTTCCTTGCTTTGACGTTTAGAAATCCTATCGGAGATCCCTAAAAAAAAAGATTTTTCTTTCTGCATGAATATGCTTCTATGAAACTTTTTTTAAAAACTTGTTACCTTTGTAATTACTTGTTTCCATGGCGAACAGAGCCATTAACTCGTGAGCGATAATTCTGTTGCATCTGAATAACGATATGCTTGCATTTGATTTTTTTTAAAAACAACCTCACCGTTCAACTTCAACAAAGCTTGGTAGATCAATGAAATTCTGATTTCCTAATATCAGTGTATTTTTAATTGTCATATATGCGTCCATCAATAGATTTCCGTCTTCTACGTTCCATCTGCTCTGTTCTTCGTTGCAGACGTATCTCAATATATCATATGTTCTCAAATTGGCTGAGTAGTTGCTTTTTAGTTCTTCAACTATGCTGAAATAGAAATTTAGCATGAGCTAGAGAATACAAATGCCTTCTTTGCTTTAAAAACTTGTTACCTATATAATTGATCACAAAATCACTTCTTCAATTTCAGATTATTGGTGTGTTTTCGGGTAGTCTAGATACCCAGAAAACATCTCCTTGCAAGATCGAGTCGATAGACTGAAATTTAAAAAAAAAACTCTTAAATATAAAAAAAAGGAAAAAAGAAGCAACTCCCATGAAAATGTAACTGAGGTGTTATTAAAATTTTGTTGACAATCGTGGATTCGGTGTGTTTTTTTAGTTGTTTTTAAAATTTTCAAGGTCATAGGCATATTCAATTTATGATTTTAGTTATTTCTTGTTATGAATCTGTAATGTGTTCAAAATTTTTGTTGACAGTTATCGATGCTTGATTTGGAAAAACATATGAACCCGTTTACAACGACACAATAAAATTCAGTTTATTTTACAAAAATTTACCACTTGTTCTGTTATCAAATTTTTCAAATTTGTCGTTGGTGACCAACAGTACTTGTGTGTTGCGCCTTCTGTGTATTCGGCGTAAATATGACTGAACTTTTGTTGATCGCGTTTGTGTGGATGCCTTGGGTCAATTCGAAAGTAAACATCCTATTGGACCATTTCGGCATCTGAATTTTGTGAATATAGATCCACAAAAAAAAGTTTTTTTTTTCTTTCTGAAAGAATATGCTTTTATGAAACTATTTTTTAAACTTGTTACCTAAATAATTGATCGCAAAATCCCTTCTTCAATTTCAGAATATTGGCGAGTTTTCGGGTAGTCTAGATACCCAGAAAACATCTCCTTGCAAGATCGAGTCGATAGACTGAAATTTAAAAAAAAACTTTAAAATATAAAAAGAGAAAAAGCAAACTTTGTAAAATGAAAAAAGAAACATGCAATAAAAATATACCACAATACGACTATTTTACTATATGAAATGCGGTCATAAATTAATCATCCGGGTAACCTGTGTTTAGATTTCCTCATTTTTCAAAATAACATCTCTTACTATCTCGAAATATAATTCAAAAAATTTTCATCCTAAAAATAATCTTTCGTGATAATTCAAAAAAAATCTTCATCCAAAATATAAAAATTCTTCGCAAAATGGACAAAAAATAATTATTCTCATGAAAATACGATGTTTTCAAAATTTTTGTTGACAGTTGTGAAATCGCTGCATTATTTTAGTTATTTCTTGTCATGAAAATACAATGTTTTCAAATTTTCCATTTGAAGTTATGAAATCGCTGCATGATTTCAGTTATTTCTTGTCATGAAAATACAATGTTTTCAAATTTTCCATTTGAAGTTATGAAATCGCTGCATGATTTTAGTTATTTCTTGTCATGAATCTGCAACCTTCGCCAGAGTGCAATGTACTTTTAATGGAATATGTTTTTGAAATTGGAACAAGTTCCTTTTTTTTTTAAATTAACAATAAATTATCCGGTCAATTATTTGTAAAATATGTTGTTCATGTGGTTTTCGATACAAAAAATTATTTGTAGTTATTCCATGTAATGAATCTGCGATGTACTCATAATTTTTGTAAGCAATTATGAAATTTATGATTTGTACTGTAGAAGCAAACCGCTTCAAAACGCGCTCTACTGACAAACCTCGATTTTTTGGGGTGTTCCGGTGCTCGGACAAAAAAAATTATTTTTCATAATACATTCTTGTCATGGATCTTGGATGTTTTAAAATTTTCAATACCGCTTGCATATTCGATGTATGATTTTAGTTATTTCTTGTCATGAAAATACAATGTTTTCAAATTTTCCGTATGCAGTTATGAAATCGCTGCATGATTTTAGTCATGAAAATACAATGTTTTCAAATTTTCGTAGACGATTAATTGACACAGAGGGGACAATGGTTGGTAGTAAAAACATTGTTCGTGTTGTTTACGACTGTTCTACATCATGTTTTTTGAATATGGGGGGGTCTGTAAAATGTGTGGGATACTGGAAAAAAGATTCTGGAAAAAGTATTCTGAAAATGTGGTATGAAAAAAAAAACAAATCTGCAAAAAAAAACAAAAAAAAATGCAAAAAAAATTTACAAAAAAAATTCTGTCTTTAAAGAGTTTCTCAGTGGGGGATGTCATGGGGGGCATATCGGGGAGGGGGGAAGTACACTACTCTCGAAAATATTAAGATAAAATATGTGTTCTCAAAAAAAAGGTTAAACGTTTCGCCTCATGTGAAAAATTGTTGTTCATATAAAAATGCTTAAAGACATTGTATCACCTATTTCCACGAAGGAACAAAATAAACCAAAACTTTAAAATCAGTTTAAAATTTAGCAAACGAACGAAATCGAGCTGTTAAAGACAGTTTGCCACTTGAAGCAGCCATATTAATATGAAATAAACTTTTTGAAAACATTTAATTAAGTGTAGATCACCATCTAAACTTTAAAAAATTGAATTTATGCAGTTTATAAAAAATTTACATTCCTGAGGTCCAATAAAAAGTCCAATAAAATACAAAATTTAACAACTCTTGAACAATCATCTCCTAAATTGTCGTCATTTCTGTAAAAGTTGTTGAAAGCTTTCGAAACGAGGATTTCTGTTGTAAAGAGCCACAACATGCGAGTAAAGCGATCGGTACTATCAACCACCAAATATTCCTATAATTTCATTATTTTCAACTATTTTTTTTGTAAAACTTTACCGTGGAATCACCGAATCCCTTTCAATAATAACAGCTACTGGTATGCAACAATTAACTCCACAACATTCCGAGAAGTCACCTTCGCAATAGAATCCGATTTTCTTTCTTACGATCTCTTTTTCACTTGGAAAAATCACCTGCAAGGTTGTTTTTTTCTTGAATTCTAGGTTTAGGAGCTCACCAATGAATTCTTAAATTTATACGTGTCATCATACATATATTCGCATTGTGTCAAATTGCTATGAATTCTGCTTGGAGAGTTTTCGTCGCGAAAATGATATCCGACCCCTTTAAACCTGACAAAAAACTATTATTAATCGATATTTAAAAAAATAGCATGAGCTTACGTTTCCAGTTGCACAGTTGTACGCGTAGGAGATCCTTCAACAAGGCAAAACAGTAGAAACATTACGAAAGCCTTCATTTTTAGGATTTTTAGGAGAGTAAATACCATTCACCATCACTTCTTCATTTCTTTTTCTATCTGCGTGTCTCACTGAGAACCTAGGAAATCTTATCGTCTAACTATCTTCGCGTTTTCAATCCTCGCGGTTAGCATAGCATATTGCTCTCTATTGTCGAGTTAAAAATATCGTATCATCCGTTTTCTTCAGAAAGACGCAGCGCAGGCGCTCAATATTGTCAACATACAATTTTCGTACAATATGATGTATATGCAAGTTGGTTTTGACCTACCCAGAAACTCGAAATCTCTCACAAAGTCATGCTATTTTCAACTCAAATCAAAATTGGCGAGAAGCCGGAGCAGGTGGCCTAGAAACACAAGTTGTTGAGAACTAGTCCCTCTGGGGTTTCTAGTCCTCGGCCGTTTATCTCAAAAAATTTCATATTTCTGAAAATTTCACCCAGAAATGTCGAGTTATAGCTCATCAAAGTTCAAATTTTGACGCATTATAGCCAGACCAAGTTCGTACACTTCTCTCTTGTAAGATTAATTTGAAATCATATTTTATTTACTCAAATCAAATTTAGCAAAATAGTTCTATGTATGCCCAATATGAAGAGGCAGGCCTTTGCTGTGACCAAACGGATCAGATCTAGATGCTAAAGAAAGTATGCTAGTTATTACTTGGTTTCAATTTAAAATTTAGAGTTTTCTCTCATTATTACAATGTAATTTATGTGAAAGCTTATATCGAAAAATGAGCATGTCATAATGGTTGCAAAAATTCAAAGAAAATAAGCCATGCAGTTGAGAATTTGCAATTTTTTCCATTTATCATATAAACTGCCACACTACCTTTAAGAACAAAAATCCGACAGGTTTTCAGTAGGAAACCTCTTTCTTCAAGTGTTTTTATTTTCTGGAATTCATGTTCAACAGAACAATTACGAAGAACAACTACATAATTCGCCTGAATTCAAAAAATAAAATTTATTAAGCAAACATGTAGTCAAAAATTTACATTCCTGAGATTCCTGAAAGAGAGAGAAAAAACACCATATCATTTAATTGACTAGCGAGTCAATCAATTGTCGTTGTAATTGTACCTGTTGTTGAAACATCATCACCATGAGATTTTCTCGAAAATATTCCTGTTACACGATCCCGAATACGTCGAAGAAATCGAGAAGCCTTCTCTCTGTTGTTGCGTTCAGAAAAGTATATCAGAAAACACAAAAAATAAAGGGGAGCAATGATGCAGAGCGTGCGGTTCCTATAATTGGATATTTTCAAAAAAAATGTGTTTCATCGTAATGTCGACCTGGCTCTTTCATCAGCAACAGCTTCTGGTATGCAACACCGAAGACCACAACATGCCGAGTATTCACCTTCGCAATAGAATCCGATTTTCTTTTTTATGATCTCTTTTTCACTTACAAAAGCCATCTGTGAAATTTTTTCATGTTAGGGTTAGGTTTAGGAGCTCACCAAAAAAGTCTTAGATTTATAAGCATCATCATACAAATATTCGCATTGCGTCAAATTACTGTGAATTCTGTTCGGTGAATTTTCGTCGCGGAAATGATATGCAATCCCGTTAAACCTGAAAAAAGCGTTTATTAATCGTTATTTAAAAAAAACAAATATCAGCATACGTTTCCGGCCGCTCATTTGATGGCGCAGCAAATCCTTCAGCAAGAAAAATCAAGAAAAAAATCGAGGCGATGTTCATAGTAGAGCCCTACGTAGAGTAAGCAACATGCATATACATAGCATCCATTTTTCTGTCTGGGCTCCTTTTTGAGAATCTATTCTGTCTGGCCAATAATTTCCATGTCTGCATCTCAAGGCTCCGGTCGCTAGGCAATTAAGAATTGTGAAACGAAGGTGTTCGATGTGGATCGTGTAAAATTCACTCGGGTTCGTTATAGATAATTGGAATAACGAAGCTATTGGTCATTTTTCGTAAAATTATTGATTTTTTTGAAATTGGTTTTAAAAAATGGGATGATCCCAGATTTTCATTTTTCTAGAATATGTCATTTTTAAATTTTTAAGCATTTGCATTTTTGATTTTGTAGTGAGTTTTCATCGAAAATTTCAGAAATAACTGATATTCTATATTTTAAAGGAGGGCTTAAAAACAGAAAAAACGAGCCACCTAAAAAAAAGGGGGACCGCGGAAGAACTTGTGTTTCTAGTCCGCGAAAGTTTGGTTTCCTAGGCCACCTATTAAATTTATTCATTTTTTCATTTTTTGTTGTTTTTTTTTGCATTTAAAATGAAACAGGGTTATAATTTTGCATGAAAAACAAGCTGATGAATGTTTTTTTTTTAATTTCAGTTTGCACAGCCGTACTTTTTGTTTTTTTCTGCTATTTTTTCAGAATGGGAAAAACTAGTGTTGTATTTGTGTAGAAACTTAATAATTGCAAAATTTTGCATCACTTTTTGCACTGTTTTTCATTGTAAATGCAAAAAAAAAAAATTAAAAAATAAATAAAAACGCACAAATTTAATAGTTGGCCTAGGAAACCAAGCTGTCGCGGACTAGAAACACAAGTTCTTCCGCGGTCCCCTTTTTTTTAGGTGGCTCGTTTTTTTCTGTTTTTTTCTTCTACGAATTAAAACAAAAATTTTTAAGCCCATTTATAACATGAGTATGATTTTTTTAAACGTTTTAACTTCATTTATAATCTGCGTAAAGCCCTCCTTTAAATATATTTTTTTGATGAGTAACCAAGAAAAAAAATTGGAATTTCCGCCAATTGGACAAGTTGCGTCAACATAAGTGTTTGATTGACGCATTTCATCCTATTGCGCAATTTTTCAAGCTCGTTTCTAGATTTGGTAGTAAAAATCCCGTGTGGAGTCAGCAATATGAACCAAAATCCAACGAGTTTTCAGTTGGAAACCCCTTTCTTCATGTGTTTTTATTTTCTGGAATTCATTTTCAATATAACAATTTAAGCGAACAACTAATTCAGCTGAATTCAAAAAATCAAATTTATTAAGCAAACATGTAATCAAAAATTTACATTCCTGAGAGAGAGAGAGAGAAAAACACCGTATCATTGTAATTACTCAAACGAATCAATCAATTGTCGTTGTGACTGTATCTGTTGTTGAAATTGTATCACCATGAGATTTTCTCGAAAATATCCCAGTTACACGATCCCGAATACGTTGAAGAAATCGATAAGCTTGCTCTCTGTTCGACCGTTGAGCAAAGTATATCAGAAATAACGCAAGACAAAGAAAGAAAATAAGCGCATGGCGGAATAGATCCTCGTTCCTATAATTGGATTTTTTCAAAAAAATTTTTTTTTCACATTTATGTCGACCTCTCCCTTTCATTATTCCTCTCAATAATAACAGCTTTTGGTATGCAACATTTAAGACCACAACATTCTGAGTATTCACCTTCGCAATAGAATCCGATTTTCTTTTTTACAATCTCTTTTTCACTTGGAAAAACCATCTGAAATTTGTTTCCATGCTAGGGTTTCCTAATTTCTTTTTTCTTCTTTTACTCACCAAAAACGTCTTAGATTCATACGCATCATCATACATATATTCACATTGTGTCAAATTACTGTGAATTCTGTCGGGTGAATTTTCGTCGCGGAAATGATATCCAATCCCATTAAACCTGAAAAAGCGCTTATTAGTCAGTATTTTAAAAAAATATATATCACCATACGTTTCCGGTCGCTCAGTAGATGGTGCAGCAGATCCTCCAGCAAGAAAAATCAGGAAAAAAAGTGAGGCGGCGTTCATTGTTGCGCCCTACGTAGAGTAAACAACATGCGTATAGCATCCCTTTTTCTGTCTGGGCTCTTATTGAGAGTCTATGCTGTCTGGCCAATAATTTCTATGTCTGCGTCTCAAATGCTAGTGGTCAGCGTGGCGTCAGCTATCCTATTATATATTTGAAAACGCCGGGAAAGTGTCTGTTAACACAAATCTGTGCGCAGTTTTTTGTGTTTCCGAAGCCTCCGTCATAGTAAAATTTAGGGGATAGAAGAACGGTAAGAATAAATTTTCAAAAGACGTGGAAAGGATTCGAACACGACACCTTTCGCACAGCGAGTAGATTACTTAGCCGTTAGACCAAACGGGACAGATTGTAACACATTGTTTTTTGCTACCACTATTTTGGAGAACTCCATTGTTGGTGCGGGCACTGTGAGCGAGAACAAAACAGTACGAGAGAAAGAGTGAGGGGGGAGAGGGCAATGATCGTCCAGCGTGCATACATCATTTCGTTTTTTCTTAATTGTTATTTCTGCATATACTGTTAATTAAATTATCGAAATGGCGGAAAGCATGAAGAACGTACCAAAAATGTGAAAAAGCGTTGGGCTTCTTCGGTTCGGTTTTAATGGCGCGCGTTCAAATACTTTTAGCTCCAAAAATTTTGATAATTTGAGATAGTGGACTTAAGTGACTGTACCAGCGGTGAATGGATTGAAATATGAAATTAGGATCGGTTGAAATATGAAATTTCGCAGCGCAGCGGCGTTGGAAAAACGATCAAAAGTATTGGAATGCGTGCCGAAGGCACGGAAGAAGCGAGCCGCAGGCGAGCTTCTTCTGTGCCTTCGGCTCGCATTCCAATACTTTTCGATCAAGAAATTTCGGTCCCGACTACTAAATTCAGAAGATGAAATCGTCAAACAATTGAAAGTGAAGTAGCACGCCGAAGGCGTGTTGGGGGCGACGCCGGAGGCGATCCGTAGAAAAAGTTTTTATTAGAATTTGTTTAGATGCGCTTTCCTCGCTGTTATGTCCACTAGATAATTATCGCTCATTTTCTGAAAAGTCGAAGAAAAAAGTAATAGTGCAGTGAAGTAGCACGCCGAAGGCATGTTGGGGGCGAAGCCGGAGGCGAGCCGTAGAAAAAGTTGTTGTTGAGATGAGTTTAGATTTAAAGGAAATAGGCGAAATCTAAATATATGATAAACTAACAACTAACTTCGGATTTCAAAGAGTAGCTAGGTTTTTCATCGCCGTCGTTGGTATCCCATTTTTTAAAGATATCTTTATTTGAGAGGAATATAACAAAAAGGGCACGCCGGGGGCGTGTTGGAAAGCGAAGCCGAAGGCGAGGCGTAGTCCAGGAGTTTTGCCGCGTAGCGGCACGGAACTCCTGGTATTTAAGAAAAGAAAAAGAAAAGAAAACATGAAGATATTAAATAAAATAGACCATATGTGATAAATGGGCGTGGTCTATTTCGCAAATAGTGCGCACACCTTTTCCAGGAATTTTTATATATTTTCAGTTAGGCATTAACTTTTCGGTTTTCATTGTTTTTGATTTTTTTTTCAACGTTCGCCAATTCTAGGTGTATTGTCAAGCTGAATTTTCTTGACCACTCATTTTCCGCTGCAAAGGCGACGCAACCGCAACCCGTGAAAGCAACTGAGAATTTTGAAAGGAATCTTGAAAAATGTATCGCACTTCAAAAAAAACTTGAATTTCTCACTCTTTGGACTAATATTTGTAACTTTTGATGGTTTTTTGGAGCATTGAAAAATGCTGTTCTCAGATTTTTGGATTTTAGATTTTATTACAATTTTCTGAAAAATTCGAGGTATTTGAGAAATTTTGGCTTTGAAAAGAGTGATTTAAAAAAATTTCAGATTTTAAGCTAATTTTCTAGGCGAATTTATCAAGAATCTGAAAATTTCAAGCTTTCAAAACTGATAAGTATTCAAGAAGAACACAGGATTTTTTTTGAAGTATCAATTTCTAGCAAATTTAAAAATTTTTAGAATTTAAAAAGTGTATTAAATAGTTGTTTATCATTTTCAGAAATTTAAGAACTACATTTTAGAATCTAACTTCACTATTTTCAGTTTTCATCCTTAAGATAAAACTCATTTATTCATAATCTGGAAATTTCGATACAGCTTTTGGTATTAGGCTTAATGTTCAAAATTGACTTTATTCAGCAGATATCACATTAACGGAGGGCTTTACGGAGATAATGAATGTGTCTGGGATGAAAATAGACTTCATACTCATTCCAAATGTGTTTTTAAAATTTTCTAAAACCACCTAGAAGTCGAGAAAATGAGCTTCAAAACAATGGCCTAGAAAAAGGTGCCAAAACTAGTCCGCAGGCATGGAAAATCCAAAAAAACAAATTATAAAGGCACTAACAGGAGCATTCTGCATAACTATTTATTGACGAAACACGAAAAAAGCTCATAGGAAAAAGTTCGGCCATCTTTTCCTCGGCCATTGTTTTGAAGCTCATTTTCTCAGCTTCTAGGTGGTTTTAGAATATTTTAAAAACAGATTTGGAATGAGAATGAAGTCTATTTTCATCCCAGACGCATTTATTAACTCCGTAAAGCCCTCCTTTAAGTAAAAATTATTTACAATATTCCTGAGATCGATAAAAAATAAAGATGTTTCCAAAATTGTGTGATCGTTTTAAACCGTTGTTAATTCCGTGTCCGCTGTTGAAACTGTGGAATCTCTTGAAACTGTCGAATTTCTTGAAACTGTTGATTTTTTTGAAACTGCGCCATTACTTCTACTGGTCTGTAGAATCCTGGCCCATTTTCTCTTGAGATATGAAAAAAGAAGTGCTAGGCTGAACAAACATGAAGGGATCAAAAATATCGATAATAATATCCTAAAATGTCAATTTTTATATATCTTGAAATATTTTAGAGAAACTTTACCCAATAAGCTGCAAAGACTCGATTATATCCTGCCGTATTGATCGACAACAATCAATACCACAACATTCCGGAAATTTATCTTTGCAGTAAAATCCGATCTTTTTCATTCCAGCTTCAGCTTCATTTTGGAATATCATCTGGAACAAAATGAACGCCTCTTTAATTACGTTTCCTTGAGTTCTTCAACCCACCAAAATAGCCTTATGTTCCACATCTTCATTATAAATATATTCGCATTGTGTCCAATTGGTGTGCGTCATGTTCGGTGAGTTTTCATCTCGAAAATGATATCTATATCCGGAAGGTCTGAAAAAAAAACAATAGTTTTTATTGCGAGCTTTTCATACGGATTAATTGAAGATGATAAAGCTGTAGACGACCCAAACACAATAAGAAATATAAGAAGAACTACGAATATTTTCATGAATAGAAGCGGGAAAATAACGGCAAGAATGGCCAGTTGATTTCTTTCTCCTTTCTCTGTCTGCGTCAACCCATGCTTCTATTTATTTTTTCCTTTTGTTTCTCCGTCTCCAAACCTAGTGGTCAGGATAAGGTCAGCAACATACTCATAGTGAGGGAAAGAGCACCCAGTTCGATTATTGTAATATTACTTTCAGACTCGTTTTTTTGGGTCGATAACTGTTAAATTCATTTCAATTTTTGATATTTTCGGCAGTTATTTAAATTATAAACCCCAGAAACCTTTTCATCGTCTTGTAAATATTCACACCGTTTCCAATCACCATCCGTTTTGTTTGTGGAGTTCTCCTCGAATGAATGATATATATATCCGGTAAGTCTGAAAAAAGGGGAAAACATCAATTTTTAACTCTAGAAGGACGTGGAGACGAATAAGAAATCGAAAGAACACAGGAGCATAGGTTAAAAAGTAGGATTATTTTCATGATGAGTAATTGACGGGGGGGGGGGGGGATTTCTTGATCTCATTGATATTTCGTTAAACCTTCGGATTTCTGCGTCTCCGATCCTATGGGTCAACAATATATGATAAGTGAAATCGCGGTCTATTATGAGACACCGATTCTAGGCATAATTCGGCGCGGTATCTCTCAAGTATAATTTAGTAAAAGTCTATAGTTTTGCATATCACTTTGAAGCTAGGTTTGGATCGCTCAGTGAAAAAAATTCAATTTTCGAATAAAAATAGAGACATGGCTAAAATTAGCGTCACTGGAATGCCCATCGAGAGTAGATTTCAAAAACACTTGAAATTTTCTGGTTTTTCAAAACTACCGTAGACTTGTGCTCATTTTTCTGAAAATCGGTAAAAAATTTTAAAGTTTCGCTTACCGGTTTTTTTTACAGACCATCTCTGAGCACACTTCAATTGGTTTTTATTCGTAAGCTCAAACTGGCGAACGTACGTAAGCCGGGGTAATTCGAATTGTAATTTTTCATAGTAGTTTTGTTTAGATTACATTGTATGTATATTGTCTTCAAAACTTATGTGCTGAATTTTGTTCAAAATTTAAATCTGAAAAAAACTGACAGTATGCCTTTAACAAGCAATGTTCGGAAACAATATGATTTCTGAGTAATCAATTTTTGTATTTTCATATTTTTTAAATATAAATATTTCTTTTTTCTTTGGGAGGTTCTATTAAGTACTGCTTTCATTACTTGATAGAACCTGGTTGGCAAGACTTGTTTTTTATTTCACAGTGGAAACAAATTTAAGAAAGCAAATTTCTGAACAACAATTAGAAATGGGGTTAATATGACAACGTCGAATATGAAATGCGGAGGATACCAAATTCATAATATTTTTTGTCAATTCGTCAGATTTGAAAAACCTTCATTAATATTTGAGGAAAGTTATAAGCCCTCACATTAAGCCATATTTCAGGATATGTGGATTTTGGAGATCCATTATTTAAAGGAGGACAATACGCAGGTTACAAATGCTGCTAAATCGATCTGAAATTCAATTTTATATGCATACCTAGTGAAAACATTTCGGAATCGAACTTTGGCCTAAAAAACGTAAAAGCTTCCACCAAAGTGCCAACAGCCAAGTTCGATTCCTGGTGTCTTTTTCTACTTTTTTGCAAATTGTTTCCCTAGGTATATAAAATTGAATTTCAGATCGATTAAGCTACAATTATAACCTTTGTCCTGCTTTACGCGAAGTGTTTATTTTGTCACCATAATGACTCAATTTTTCACGGGTATTTTGAGATACATTCCTACCTAATAATCAATCTGTAACATTTTGTGATAGATCGTATTTTAGTATATATATATATATCACAAGATAAAAAGTATTTATGAAAAATTATCTTTATTAAGAGTCGTAAATTTATATTCCAGATCGTCAAATCCTCCGGTTGTTTTCTCAAAATTAATGAGCAATTATCTCTTAAATAAACAACAATCAAGACCACAACAATTTGACAAAAGTCCTTTGCAATAAAATCCGATTTTCCTTGTTCCAGCTTCATCTTCATTTGGGAATATTATCTGGAAAATAAGAAACTACGAAAGAGTTCGAAATTTCGACTTACCAAAAAATTCTTTGATCGCTTTGCATCATCATAAGTATATTCACATTTTGTCCAATCTTCATGATGTCTGTTCGGAGTGTGTTCGTCGATAAAATGATATTTTATGCCACTATATCTGAAAAAAAAGCAATAAAAAAGTTTGTTTAATCAAAACTTATACATACGTTGGATATGTCGAAGCTACAATCGATACTAGAGAAAGAAGAAAAATCACGAGGCCATTCATTGTGATAAGTGAGTTAATGAAATAAATGAAGCGATGATATTTTGCTTTTTTTTTCGTTTGTGTTTTATTGAGCCTCAATACACTTTTGTTTCGATTCCTAGTGCTCAGCGTGGCTCAATCAACACAATGGGCGTGGTCTATGTCACAATTAGGGAGGGGGCACACTTTCTGCTCAGACATTTCAATATTTTACGAAATCCATTTATCTTCCGAATTGGTCTGTTTTTCGTAACTTTTCTCAATGTAAGCAAACTCTAAAAATATTTTGGTGTACTCAATGACGATTTTTTTCTCAGATGCTTCAACTCAAGACGCACATCTTGGGAATATTAAAAATAGTAAAAAAATTGTAGTATCGTCAAGATAAAAATTCCTTGCCGCTCGTCTTGCGGAGTGTCGTTGGGAATTTCCTCGCAACGTGCAAGATCAACTGAGAAATTTGAATTTAAAAAAAAAGTAATTTATAAAAATTTCAGATTTGAAGTTTCGAAGCAAAACTGAGGTATTGTCAAGATAAAAATTTCTGGCCGCTCGTTTTCCGGAGTGTCGTTGGGAATTTCCTCGCAGCGCGACCGCAACGCACTCAAATTCAAATTTCTCAGTTGGTCTTGCGCGTTGCGGTCGCGCTGCGAGGAAATTCCCAACGATACTCCGCAAAACGAGCGGCCAGAAATTATTATCTTGACAATATCCAAATAGGAAACCTGGATTTTAACGTTTTTTATTTCTAGAAAATTTGAACATTTCAATTTTTAAAGAATTTTCAGAATTCAATAAAAATAAATCAAAATTTATAGTTGTTGTTGGGAAAATTCGCGAAAATCAAATAAATTTTCAATATTGGGAAAAACTGGCGTTTACAAAATTTCAATCTCTTAGCCCGATTTTTGAAATTTGATGCCGGAACCCGTCGCGATAGTTAAATCTGAAAATCTGAAATGGGGCACTGTTTTAGACGTGATTTAACTTTTCACGAAATGCACATAATTTGAAAAACTGCAGTGTTTTGAAAGCTTCGCTTTGATTTTTGATGAAATTTTGTGATAGATCGTATTTAAGTATATATCACCAGATAAAAAGTTATTTATGAAAATTGTCTTTATTAAGATCCGTAAATTAACATTCCTGATAGTCAAATCCCTGGTTTTTTTTTCTCAAAATTAACAATAAATTCTCCATATCTTAAATTGTTGTTGGTTCCGTTGTCGTTGCCGTTTCCGTTGTCGTTGCCGTTTCCGTTGCCGTCGCCGTTGCCGTTGTCGAAGGCGTTTCAGGAGCATGAGACTTTCTAGAAAATACACGAGCCATGAATTTGCTCAACTGTGCTCTTCTCTCTTCGGTGAAAATTGAAATCAAAATAACTGGAAAACAAAAACAAAGCAGTATGACACCCCCCACGAACCTGTAAATTCATCAATTTTAGAATTCAAGATATATATTTTCTTTCTCACCCTAAATAAATCAAAAAACCGTAGATAAATGGTACACAACAATCAAGACCACAACAACTTGAGGAAAGCCCTTTGCAATAAAACCCAATTTTCCTTATTCCAGCTTCATCTTCATTTGGGAATATTATCTGAAAAATAAGAAATTCTAAATAGTTCGAACTTCGACTTACCAAAAACTGCTTTGAGTCCTTTGCATCATCATAAGTATATTCACATTTTGTCCAACCTTCATGCGTTCTGTTCGCAGATTGTTCGTCGATAAAATGATATTTTATGCCACCATATCTTTAAAAAAACATTAAAAAAGTTGATAAATCAAAAAATTTACATACATTGGTCCGCCTGCTCTAAAAAAAGCTCCAATCGATAATATACAAAAAAAGACAATTACGTTGTCATTCATGGTGATAAGAGAGTAAATGGAGCAAATAAAGGCGACGATATGTTTGTTTCCTTTTTCTGTTTGCGTGTCTCCATTCCTAGTGGTCAGCGTTACCCAATCAGCACAATGGGCGTGGTGGGAATATTGAAACATTTATAGTATTTTTTCAAAAATTTGAATTTAAGCGCTCTTTTGCAAGATTGTCTAACTTTTTCTAAAAATGTTGTCTAACTTTTTCTAAAAAGGGTCCAAAACAGCTCCCGAAAGAGTGCCGAAAACAGGCGGCGGCAGTGCAGAACGGGTGGTGCCACCACTTGATTTTGGGATTTTCAAAGACCGTTTTTGGCGATATGAAGCTTTTAAACTGATTTTTTTTGCCGATTCCATTAATTATAGGTGATTCTGAGTGAATTAATACCAAAATTGAAAATGAGTAAACAAACACTTTAAGCTAATTTTCTAGGGTAATTTCTCCAGAATTTGAAAATTTCAGATTATGTCATCAAATAATGTCATCAAAACTTATGTGACGATTTTTTAAAAGCTGAAAAGACTGATAGTCTGTCTTTAACAAGCAATGTTCGGAAACAACATGATTTCTGAGTGACGAATTTTTGTATTTTCATATTTTTTAAATATAATTTGTTGTTCTTTGGGAGGTTCTGTCAAGTAATGAAAGAAAAAGGTTTGCAAGATTGACGGTTTTTAATTTCAAAGTGGAAAAAATTTAAGAAAGCAATTTTCTGAACAACAATTAGAAATGGGCTTAATATGACAACCTCGAGTATGAAATTCGGAGGATACCAAATTCATAATATTTTTTGTCAATTCGTCAAATTTGAAAAACCTTCATAAATATTTGAGCAAAGTTATAAGCCCTCAAATTAAGCCAAATTGCAGGATATAAGGATTTTGGAGATTCATTATTTAAAGGAGGACAATACTCAGGTTACAAATGTTGCTTAATCGATCTGAAATTCAATTTTATATACCTAGTGAAAACATTTGCAAAAAAGATGAAAAGGCAGCCGTAATCGAACTATGGCCTCAAAAACGTAAAAGCTTCCACCAAAGTGGCAGCCAAGTTCGATTCCGGGTGACTTTTTCTGCTTTTTTGCATATTGTTTCCCTAGGCATAAAATTTAATTTCAGATCGTTTAAGCTACATTTATAACTTTTGTCCTCCTTTAAGCTGAAACCATTGGGTTTAACTTCAAGGTGTTTATTTTGTTTCTATAAAGACTCAATTTTTCAAAAAATAGAGATTTTTTCATGGGTATTTTGAGATACATTCCTTGCGATTAATCAATCTGTAAAATAGTATGATAGATCGTTTTTTAGTATATATCGCCAGATAAAAAGTATTTATAAAAATCGTCTTTAATAAGAACCGTAAATTTACATTCCTGATAGTCAAATCCCCGGTTTTTTCGCAAAATTAATGAGCAATTATCTCTTAAATTATGGTTATTTCCGTTCCCGATGTCGAAGCCGTTTCAACAACATAAGAATTTCTAGAAAATAAACGAGCCAGAAATTTGCGAAACTGTCGAAAATAATCGACACATGTGAGAAATAAAAAACAAATCACTAGCGAACAACAAATCAGAAGTGCAATGCCCACAAGGAACCTGTAAATTCATCAATTTTAGAATTAAAGGAGGGCTTTACGGAGATAACAATGTATCTGGGATGAAAATAGACTTCATACTCATTCCAAATCTGTTTTTAAAATTTTCTAAAACCACCTAGAAGCCGAGAAAACGCGTCTCAAAACAATGGTTAGGCAAGGTGGCCACTTTTTCTAGGCCATTGTTTTGAAGCTCATTTTCTCGGCTTCTAGATGGTTTTAGAAAATTTTAAAAACAGATTTGGAATGAGAATGAAGTATATTTTCATTTAAGTTACATTGTTATCTCCGTTAAGTCCTCCTTTAAAGATATATATGTTTTCTTTCTTACCCTATACAAATCAAAAAGAAGTCGATAAGTGGTACACAACAATCAAGACCACAACAACCTGAGAAAAGCCCATTGCAATAAAATCCGATTTTCCTTACTCCAGCTTCATCTTCATTTGGGAATATTATCTGGAAAATAAGAAACTCCGAAAGAGTTCGAAATTTAGGCTTACCAAAAAACGATGAGATTGCCTTGCGTCATAAGTATATTCACATTTTGTCCAACCTTCATGCGTTCTGTTTGGAGATTGTTCGTCGATAAAATTATACTTGTCATAACACACTATCTCATATTTACCGGTATTTTATTCGCATTTTTCTTTTATTGAACGACTAACTCTTGCGGGTTCGTTGTTTGTTGTCATCATTGTTCAATTGAATAAAATGATATATATAAAAAATGATATTTTATGCCAGGATATCTAAAAAAATATTTTTTTACAGGTGGTGAATCAAAAAATATATGTACATACGATAGGGGATCTCTATCCACAGAAGTTGCCATCGAGACTAGACAAAGAAGAAAAATTAGGACGCCATTCATAACGAATATGCAGTGAACCCCTAGTTGCTGTGGATAAGGGATTTCTCACTATAGAGTGCGCAGACTGTAAAACAGTCGATGTGGTCCGGTATTTCTTGTTTCGTTTTCTGTCTACGTCTTATTGATCCTTCATTAAACGGCCAAATGTCGATGCCTCCATTCCTAGTGGTCAGCGTGGCCCAATCAACATAATGGGCGTGGTTTATGTCGCAATTAGTGCACACTTTTTGCTCAGAAATTTTCATATTTTACGAAATCTTTGGAATTTTGCAAAAATCTCGTCTATTTTGCCCTGAAACCCCAAAAAGGTTACAGGGATTCCGCTAAATCAACATGGAATTTGATGAAAAACATCATAAGGATTAAAAATTTCCGTATTTCCATTCGGGGCCAAGTACTTCATCATATCGAAAAATGGGAAAAACTGGAAAATTTGGACCACTTTTTGAGAAAAATCAAATTTTCGGCATGATGCCGACAAGCTCGAAATTAGGTGTCAACATGAAAAATACTCAAAAATGTGCGGGTAATCGATTACCGAAGAGATTTTAACTTTATCTTTAAAACTAAAAATTTCGATTTTGGGACCACCCGGATTTTTTTCAGTTTTTTGAATAGAATTTTTTCTAAAAATTTCAGATCTCCAGAATCTGAAGATTTCAAGCTTTCAAAACTGATACTTATTCACAAAGGAAACCTGGATTTTTTAAAATTAATGTAACGTTTTTTATTTTTCGAGAAAATTTGAAAATTTAAATTTTTAAAGAATTTTCAGAATTCAATCAAAATGTACGTTTTTGTTGCGAAAATTTCGAAAATCAAATAAATTTTCAATTTTGGAAAAAATTGCGGTTTCAAATTTTAAATTTCTTAACCTATTTTTGAAATTTGATGCCGGAACCCGTCGCGATAAATAAATCTGAAACTGTTTTTGAAGTGATGTAACTTTTCCCGAAATGCACATATTTTGAAGAATTGCGGTGTTTTGAAAACTTGCTTTGATATTTTTTTGTTCAAATTTATTCAGAAAACAAGATATACATGCCTGTGACAAAAAAATACACAAAATTAAAACGATAAAATGTTAAAAATAAAATTTCTCAGCGAATCTCGTCACATTCTGCGGATCCGAACACTACTCGGAAGAACGTAGATCGTGTTCGACCGATTGTTGAGTTTAGAAACAGTATACAACATGAAAACTAGGCATATGATACAAATTCTGAAAAAAATACTTTCATTGACAATATCTGCGTCTATAGAACTGTACCCGACGAAAAAAACATAGAACATCCTTGAAGGTTGGCATTTAAGCCCGGAGCAAGTTTCTTCCTCTCTGCAATAGAACCCGATTTTGCTTGACAGTGTATCGTTTCCAAGAATTATCTGGAAAAAAATACAAGCTTCAATTAACGGAAGAACGAAAAAAATTATTCATTTATATATTTTTTTCTTTAAACTTACTAAAATCCCCTTATCTCGATCAGCATCATTATAAGTATATTCACAGTACTGCCAACCAACTTCTGCTGTCCTATTTTCTGATGAAAAATCGACATAATGATATTTTATACCACTGTATCTGAAAAAAAACCCATAAAAATTGTTCACACTTAAAATAAACATACGGAAAATCTGCCTGAACATAAGAAGTCGAAAATATTTCCAGAAGAAATACGCACAAAAATACTAGAACTCTCATTATTATTCAGATGATGGTAACTACTATTTCTAGGGACGCTGCTCTCCTTCTGTCTACGTCTAGGGTGCACCTTGCAATTTTGGACGCCTCCCATGAACAGTTTTGGACGCCTCCCATGAACAGTTTCGGACGCCTCCTATGAACAGTTGCGTCATTAGGTAAATATGATTATGGATGCTCCCGCACAGTATTGGTGTTTTTTGGAAATTTTGCTTCTCTTTTTGCACTTCGTTTTTTGTGACTTCAAATTCTCCTCATGCGTCTTTTTTTTGTATTTTCGTTACAGTTCTTCCATTTTTCGTTTCACTGATTATCTATATAAACCCACGTGGCCTTGAAAACCAAGTTCGCGGACTAACTTTCAACAATTTCTGTGTTTTATGCCTCTCTGTTTATGAACCTCAAAAAATTAACTTTTCCTGCATTTTGGGTAAATTTTCAGGTAAACTCGAATTCCTCAAAAACCTGAAGAATCCTGAAAATATCGCCCAATGTTATCCCCCAAAAATAGGTAATGTTGAAAATATTATTAGCTGCTCACAAACTCGGCTTTATAAACAAGCAAGCGCGCTCTAAAAAACCGGCACGCTCGCATATGAAATATAACGAGTGGGAGACTATACGCAGACAACTACCTCTCGCCATACAACACTCTCTCGCAGAAGAGGGACGCCCATCTTTAGAAAAATAGCACTGAATAGAAATTAACTCGAAGTAATTGAACTTTTTCAGTTTTGAGCCCATTTATTAAGCTATTTATTTAGAGATTATAATCGAAGTTTGTGAAAATCTAGGAATCTGCATTTAAATTTTAAAAAATGAGCCGAGGTGAAAATATTCCTGGTGAGTTCCATTAATTAGTTTTTCTGCAGTGTTGAAAGCTTGTCAAATTTATTCAGAAATAAAAAAATAACTTTCAAAAAAAGATATACAAACGTTCCTGAGACAAAAATAACCCGACAATATATTTAAAACATAATCTATGCCAAAGTTGAATCCGTTCTCACGGAATTGATACTCACGTCATCCCGACAATTGGAATTAAGCCTTGCTCGTTCCTTCTTGATTCTATCAATACGTAGACCACATATGAGCACGATTATGATAAGCACTAAGAAGATGCTGTAAAATGACTTTAATGGAGAATATCTGTGTCAGAAGAACTGTACCCTAACACATAAAAAACGGTGTCATCGTTTACTCGGCATCTAATATCGTAGCAATCTTCACCGTCTTCTTTGCAATAAAAGCCGATTTTTTTTGGCACAGTATCATTGGGAAAGATTATCTGCGAAAAAAAGTGAGCTTCAATTTACAGTGCAGCTTGGATAAAAACGAGCAAAACAGCATTCGTCAAATTTAACTTATTAAAACCCGCTTATATCGATTAGCATCGTCATATGTATATTCACAGTACTGCCAACCAACTTCTGTTGTTCTATTTTCTGTTGAAGAATCGACATAATGATATTTTACACCATTGTATCTTAAAAAAAACACATAACAATTTTCATAAATTTTTTGCTATATTCATACGGGATTTCGTCTGCCTTAGCATAAGTTGAAAATATTTCCAGAAGAAATACGGACAAAAATATTACGGTTTTCATGATTTTAGTAGAGTAAAATGAAGGAATAAATACACATCTCTAGTTTCTTTCCCTGTCTCTGTCTTCGAGAAGTTACATTCTTTATACTGTTTTATGTCTGCTTCTCTCGTATCTCTTATTTAGAGTGGTCTTTTTCGTCATCTGTTTAGTGAAAGGTTGTTTTGCAACTAGTGCGCAATGTTTTGACGCCCTCTAGACGCCGAAATTCGTTAAAAACGCTGGAATTTTAAAATTTCAATTAAAACGGGAGCACTTTGTTTTTAATTTTTAAAAATTACTGTTATTTTATTTGAAAACGAATTTTATGCTGATAAAATGCTGATAAATATGCTGATAAACAAAAAGTTTAAATTTTTAGTTAAATTAAAAAAAAATCGAACTACAGAGAGCTGTAACTTGGCTCAATTTCCATATATTTCTGGATAAAACATTGAGGTTTTGAACAAGCAATTATTCTAATTCGATTTTCCCAATTTTAACAAAATCCATCAACATTTTTCAAAAAAAAAAATCAACAATATTTTAAACAAATTATGGATTAATATTTATTTAGAAATACTTTTAAATTATTTTACAAACAAAAATTGCACAAAAAAATATATATATATTCCTGAGATAAAAATACAAAAATTTCATTTAAAAAAAGGGGGGGGGCATCGCGGACAGAATAAACATATCTGAAAAAAGAAAATTTGATCCACTGTGGCCGACTCCGAAGAAAGTTAGTTTCTGAAGGTTTTCTAGGCCACGTGGGCAAAACATTTGTCGCATTCAAATTGCGTTTCGTAGGAAATGTCCATATTCTATTTGTTTCACAGGATTTCTTGTTTATTTTTCGAATCTGCAAAATTTTCTTTTGCTTGGTAGATAATCATATTCTTTTTCATCTGAACTTCATTTCTGAGCTCTTCGGAGTCGCCCTTTTTTATTAAAAACAAAAAAAAAAAGATTCTCTAAGCCACCAAACTAATATCTGTTTCCATTGTTTTGACACTAAAATTATCCCCGTTCTGCAGAGTGTCCGTTTTGTCGGATCGGGCGCTCAAAAGTCGGCCTGGATAACTGTGCTGGCGTTTCAGGAGGATAACTCTGCTGGCGTTTAGCAATCATTTCGATCTGATTTTTTTTCATGTGTTCTTCCATTTCGATCCGATTTTTTTTCAAGTGTTCTTCCATATTGTGGGCCAGACCAATGCAACAACCAAAAATTAGAAAACCTATCACACATAATCTGTAAAAAACACTTTTTTTAGCGTATACATATTTTAATATAACAAGGGAGGTATTTATCTCTTAGAAATTGGATTTTCTCAAGTTTCGAGGGTTTGAAGCGAGCTACAGTGCGTCGCATAAAGATAAGACACTCCTTGTATTTACGTGTTTCTGGGTATACCCAGTGTTTTTATAAGTGTTCGTTTTCTTGAAAATCTATTAACTTTTAACAAAAAAACGTTTTAAATGTCTTGCGAATATTTTCTGACAAAATTCTATCCATGAAATCAAGTTGTCTCTTCAAGAAACTTGATTACTGGTCTATAATTCAGAAACATCAGAAATTTTAGCGAAAAAAAGATATTTATAAAAATTGTATCCAATTCTTGCGTTTTTAATCAAACTCCAGGACTTTCAGTGCGATCCCGTCTTTTAAAATCGAAAAAACCTCATTTTTTGAAAAATTTTTGAGGGGGTGGAGCCTATTTTTGGTTTTTTTTTTAAATGAAATCAATGCAGTTTGGTGCATATTTTCCGGGGTATATTTTTTGACACGCTGAATTCGATAATGACAGTGAATTTTCAAGACAACGAACACTAACTTAGAAACACGCAAATATAAGGGGAGTCATATCTAAATTGGAGATATCGCGACCTTTGGAGACCCATACCTCAATTCAAACCATCCAACTTTTTATAGAACATTGAGGAGTTCATATTGGGCCTGTGTTCAACTAGTACACGAAACTTTGACAAAACTTATAATTTTTCAGTGGGTTTTTCAGACCTCCCTTGTAAATTGCGTACGTGTAATCAATAGCTCCCCATGGTATAGGTATGAACTGACATCCGAGATCTCTGCAAGTTTCATTTCTTTGGCAATAAAACCCGATAATTAATGACTCGTTATAGTTGGGAAGAATCATCTGAAAATATGGAGCTTTTCTAAAACTAGGTGAAACATCCAAACCAGCATAGGCTTGTATTTATCAGCGTCATTATAAGTGTATTCGCAATATGTTAAATTAAATGCGTTTTCTTCAAACCCTGAACCGTTTGTTGATGAAGAATTCGAATCGACATAATGATATTTTACTCCATCAAATCTAAAAAATGCATCTTTTGTTTAAATATTTTGATTTAAAAAATTACTCATACCTTGAAGATTGCCCAAAAGCAGCCAAATACAGGAAGAAACTCATAATCGCGACGATTTTCATCAGTTTTGGCGCAGTTTTGGCGACTGAATTGCGAGATACATATTTCCCTGTCTCAGTCTTCGAGAAGTTGCATTCTTTATACTATTTTATGTCTGCTTATCGCATATATCTCGTATTTAGAGTGGACTCGTTCATCATCTGTTCAGTGAAATCTTGTTTTGCAACAATGTTTTGAGGTCATGTATTGTTAACCCAAATATCCTTTCTCATTTCGTTCTGAAAGCTTCTCAACTGTACTAGCGCTCCGCAGGCAAGCCATGCGGCTGCCTCCCAATCAACACACTACAAAAGTTTTTTTTTTTAAATCAGTTTCATGCCAATTTTCAGTGTTGAGTGGGAGCCATTGCTTGCGTGCGGAGCGCTAGTGCAGCAGAGCAGCTTTCAGAACGCAATGATCAAGAATAGTTGACAATATCCGAAATTCGTAAAAATGCTGTAATTTTCAAATTTTAAGTAAAACAATATTTTTAAAATTTTTGAAATTACTAATTTTAGTTTAAACATTTAAAGAGGTGTGTGGTCCGGAGAGCTCAGAAATAGGGCTTTTTTTTTGAATAAGAATATGATTATCTACCAATTAAGAGCTAAAAAACGTTCAAGTCGAAAAAAACCGATCGATTGGCCCAGAAACCAGAAACAAAAAATGGTTTAAAGCGAATATAAACATTTTCTAAGACATTTAATTTGGGTTTCAAGGTTTTTGTATTTTTCGTTAAATGGCCTAGAAACCCGAATTACATTTCTAGGCCACTGTCCATATTCGATTTTTTAAAATTGTATTTTATATTATTTAATTTTTTTACAATTTATTTAGAAATTAAAAATACAATTTTTCAAACAAAAATTGCACAAAAAATAGATATATTCCTGAGATAAAATTACACGAATTTTATTTTTTTTAAAGAAGAGGGGGGGGATCACGGACAGAATAAACATATCTGAAAGAAAATTTGATTCACTGTTGCAGACTCCGAAGAAAGTTAGTCCCTGAACTTGGTTTTCTAGACCACATGGCCAACATTTATTAACTAGAAAAACTTTCAAAAAAAGCTATACATTCCTGAGACAAAACGAAAAATAAATAACACGACAATATATTTAAAACATAATCTATGCCAAAGTTGTATCCCTTCTAATTGCATTGTTACCTCACGCCATCCTGACTATTGGAAGTAACGCTTGCTCGTTCCTTCTCGAGTATTTCAAAATGTGGACCACATGTGAGCACGATTATGATAAGCACTAAGAAGATGCTGTAAAAGGATATTAGGTGATTATCTGTGTTTGAAGAACTATACCCGGACAAATAAAATAAGGTGTAATCTGGGACTAGGCATCTAAGTTCGTGGCATATTTCATCTTCTTTGCAATAAAAGCCGATTTTTCTTGGCGCATTATCATTGGGAAGGATTAGCTGCAAAAAATATAAACTTCGATTTACAGCGAAACTTGAAGAAAAACGAACAAAACACCATTCGTCAAATTTAAACTTACTAAAATCTCCTTCCCCCGATCAGCATCATCATAAGTATGCTCACAGTAATGCCAGCCAAATTCTGTTGTTCTATTTTGTGTTGAACAGTCGGCATAATGATATTTTACACCATTGTATCTAAAAAAAACACCTAAAAATTGTTCACAATTAAAATAAACATACGGCCAATAGGCATGAACATAAGAAGTTGAAAATATTTGAAGAAGAAATACACACAAAAATATTACGATCTTCATGAATTTAGCGGGGTAAAATGAAGGAATAAATTAACGTATTCTGTTTCTTTCCCTGTCTCTGTCTTCGAGAAGTTATATTCTTTATACTGTTTTATGTCTACTTATCGCGTACATCTCGTATTTAAGGTGGACTCGTTCATCATCTGTTCAGTGAAAGGTTGTTTTGCAACAATGTTTTGAGGTCATGTATTGTTAACCCAAATATTATTTTTCCTTGCGTTCTGAAGACTGCAATACCGCAGTTGCGCTCCGCACTCAAGCGACGCGGCTGCCTCCCAATCAACACTGCAAAATTAAAAAAAAAATCAGTTGCATGCCAATTTCCAGTGTTGAGTGGGAGGCATCGCTTGCTCGCTCGTTCAGCAGAGCAGCTTTCAGAACGCAATTATCAAGAATATTTGAGTTGACATTATCCGAAATTCGTAAAAATGCTGTAATTTTCTACAGTTTTTAAATTTTTGAAATTACTCATTTTAGTTTAAACTTATTTAAAAGGGGGGGGGGGTCTCCGGAGAGCTCTGAAATAGGTTTTAGATTAATAAGAATGTGATTATCTACCAATTAAGAGCAAAAAAAACGTTCAAGTCGAAAAAAACCGATTAAAAAATTGGTTGAATCGAGTATGGACTGAAAAAAATGCAAATTTGGCTTTCTAGGCCATATAAGGAAAAAAAACCGAAAGATTGGCCCAGAAACCAAAATTATATATCAAACGGTCTATATTCGAAGGAAATTTATTAAGAAAACCCAGGTTTGGAAATACGAAAAGATGGCCTAGAAACCCAAATTACAATTCTTCGGCCATATTCGATTTTTAAAATTTTTATCGCGTTTTCTTATTTTTTCGACGTAGGGAAAGTTTGTTTGCTCAAGTCAATATTAAAGACAGCTGTTCAGTTAATTTGACCCTACCTGTTCTTAGTTTCAAAAATTAGAGCGTTCTCTCATTAGTATAATGCAATTTATGCGAAATCACACCGATAAATACACGCTTCATAGTAGCCGTCCAAAGTTGAAAAAATAAAAATTTGAATGCGCGCGTGTCCGTGCGACGCGGTCTGTGTCCGTGCAACGCGGTCGGAATTGGCGCGAAACACAATTATTTGAATGTGGCCACATATTGGTGTTGTTCTTTGGACCACCTGGGCTCTCATTCGAATTTTGATCTTTTGCCTTGAATTTGGATCGTGTTAACTGATCAGCTGCCTTTAACTTCAAGCTTATTGGAGCAGACAAATTGATGAATACAAATTTTAATATCGATTTTTTTGAATCGATAAAGAATTTGATTACAAACCATCAAAATTATGAAATAATTATAAATGTTATAAATTCCTGTAATATTTCGGACAGCATGGAGGATTAAAATTTATTTAGAAATCGAAAAAAATAATTTTTCAAACAAAAATTGCACAAAAAAATATATATATTCCTGAGATAAAAATACACCAATTTTATTTTTTTTAAAGAGGGGGGGGGGGGGCATCGCGGACAAAATAAACATATTTGAAAGAAAATTTGATTCACTGTGGCCGACTCCGAGAGAAAGTTAGTCCCTGAAACTTGGTTTTCTAGGCCACATTACCAAAATTTATTTTATTAAACAAAGAAACTAAAAATGAAGAAACTAAAAAATTAAAGAAATGGCCTAGAAACACAAGTTAAGGGACTAACTTTCTGGAGAGCTCAGAAATGAGTTTCAGATGAATAAGAAGACAAATTGATAGAAAACAATTTTTGAAGTCGGAAACATATTTAAACTCCTCCCCCCCCCCCCTTTACAAAAAACAAGAATCGCTAGGCCAACAAACTAATATCTGTTTCCATTGTTTTGACACTAAAATTATCCTGTTCGGCCGAATTTCGGCTTTGTCGGACCGGACGCTTAAAATTCGGCCTAGCGGTCTTGCGACGAGAGTAAAGAGGATATGACGAACAACCACGGCTCGCGGGTACACTCGGCTTCCTGGATGAGTTTACACGAGGATAACTCTGCTTAGCAGTCATTTCGGCCATTTCGTTTTTTCTTTTCTTCTGCTCTTCCGAATACAAAGCAGCGACCACACAGCAAAAAATTAGAAAACATATCATCCATACTCCGCTGTAAAAAAACATTTTTTTAGCTTATACATATTTTAATATAACAAGGGTTTTAATATAACAAGGGAGGTATTGATCCCTTTGAAATTGGATTTTCTCAAGTTTCGAGGGTTTGAACCGAGCTGTTTTTGAGGGGAGTCTTGTCTTATTGCGACACCCGAAGTTCAGACTACTGGCTGAAACTGTTTTTTTTTTGAAATCAATGAAATCAATGAATTTTGATGAAAATTATCACAGATATGGTTTATGACACGCTGAATATCGATGACAGTGAAAACACGAAACTTTGACAAAACTTATAACTTTTCTGGGGGTTAATACCTCCCTTGTAAATTGCGTACGTGTAATCAATAGCTCCCCATGGTATAGGTATGAACTGACATCCGAGATCTCTGCAAGTTTCATTTCTTTGGCAATAAAACCCGATAATTAATGACTCATTATAGTTGGGAAGAATCAGCTGAAAAAATGGAGTTTTTCCTAAAACTACGTGAAAAATCCAAACCAGTAAAGGCTTTCTTTTATCAGCGTCATTATAAGTGTATTCGCAATATGTTAAATTAAATTCGTTTTCTTCAAACCGTGAGCTGTTTGTTGATGAAGAATTCGAATCCACATAATGATATTTTAGTCCATCAAATCTGAAAAAAAGGCAGAATTTTAAAAAAATATTTTGATTTTTTAAAATTACTCATAACTTGAAGATTGCACAAAAGAAGTCGAAAATATTTCCAGAAGGAATATGCTCAAAATCGCGACGAGTTTCATTAGTTTTGGCGAGTAAATAGCGAAATACACAATTTTCTTCGAGTTTCTTTCCCTGCCTGCGCCTTCGAAATGCTCAACGCTATTTTTCATATTTATTGACATTCTGCTTCTCGCATACATCTTGTTTTTAGAGGGGGCTCTCTTCCGTCATATGTTTAGTGAGCCTTTTATTTTGCATCTAGTACGGATTTTTATGACGTACCGTGGTCGAAATTCGGATATTTTTGACCTTTAAAGAAAACTTGAATTTTTTGAAATTTCTCATTGAAGTAGGCCATAACATGCCCAACGAATATATCTGTGATAAAAATAGATGTTGTACGAAATACAAATCTGTTTTTGAAATTTTCTAAAGCCGAGCAAACGAGCTTCAAAACAATGACCTAGAAAAAGTGTCCACCGGTGAAAACTAGTCCGCGGGCGTAATAATATTATTATATTATCCTGAAATTCCAAATTTTGAAAACTCTAGTTATTTCTCAAGCTTTTCCCCGATTCTCATGATTTTTATATAATTTTAAAGCTCAGAATCTGAAATTTTGAAATTTAAGCATCAAAATGATACCAAATTCTCAAAAATCTGAGCAATATTCAAAAATTGAACGTGATTTTAAAAATTGTCTAAACATTTCGAATTTTGATACCTTTAAATATTTTTCAAGTTTTAGCGATTCTGGTAATTTTTATATCATTTTAAAGCATAGAATCTGAAATTTCGAAATTTATGCTTCGACCCCATCACCGGTTTATTAACATCCTTGTTATCATAGGTGTATTCATAATAAGTACTTAACGTAATCAATTTCTGAAATACTCGGTGCAAACGACGAGTTGAAAAAATAATATTATTCCCAATTAAATCTTGAAAAAAACAGCAAATATTTGCCGAAATAAAATTCAAATGTGATTCATAGCTCAGTTTCGGGAGCTCCCGATCAATATTGAAGAGAGTTTCCGGTATTAGTATTATATGTAATAGATTTTTCGAAATCCTTCGAATTTCTTCGGAATTTAGTTTTTGATATTTTCTTTAAAAATTCCCCCGAAACCCTTCTTATCTTTAGAAATTCCTGGAATCTTTGACATCGTCTAAAACATTTCAAACTCAATATAATTTCCAGATTTTCAAAAAAAAATTTTTTTAGAATTTTTGAAAACGAAAAAATTTGCAGATTTGGTTGACTGATAGAGAATGTTCTCAATGTGAATCCCTAGCAGTCCCATTCACTAAAATGCAACTCCGACCAAGCTATGGATCTTCAGTTCGAATTTATTTCGCAAATTCAAATACCAGTAAAAAAATATATTTAATCTGATGAAGCCGTCGTTGTCTCCGTCATTCTTGAAAGAGGACGAAGAGAATTTTCAGATTGGAGGCGACGTTGATTATTTGCTTCACGTCGATAGCTTATGATTTTTTGGGCTAGTATTATGCAGGCAGCGATTACTAATAAAACAACGAGGAGTCTGCAATGAAAAAAATGTTGAACAGAAAAGAAATGGTTAAAATACCTAATTAATATCAAAACTGCAGCCCATGCCTTTCTTTGTGTTTCCTCTCTCAATTTTACACATCTGTTTCCGCAACAACATCGGAGTCCGCAACATCCCGGCAAGAGTGAATTTGTACAAAGGAAGCCAATGGTTCTGGGATCAGATTCACTTGCAAATATCATCTTTAAAAAAGTTCCGGGGAATTTTTTGAAGATCATTATCACTTACCATCACCGGTTTATTAGCATCCTTGTTATCATAGGTGTATTCACAATAAGTCACATAATCAATTTCTGAAATATTCGGTGCCGACGAATGGTTGACAAAATGATAATATTCTCCATTATATCTGAAAAAATGCTAAAAATTGCAAAGAAACTGAAATAAAATTAACGTGTAGGTCGGGCACGGTTGAACGTAATGTGCAGTGGTGATTTCCAGAATAAATAGGCATGAAACAATTAAAATTGTCATCATTATAATGCGGGTGTATTCTTGGTGTATTTTATTTCTAGGGACGCTGTTCACCCCTTTTGTCTGCGTATCTGTGACGAGAGAGCACACCCATTATTTTGAGTTAATTGTGAGTCATATGCTCAATAGTTTGATAAGATTTCTGGAGCATCGAGAATCCGAACATTTTTTTTGCAAATTGTTGATTGAAAGTATTATAAAATGCAAATATTCTTCAGAAGAATAAAATTCTAGTTTTATTCTCTCCGTCTCTTACAGCTGTTGTTTTCAGAGAAAGAGAGAGAGAGAGAGAGAGACGCAGAGTAAGCAAACGCGCCCGGATGCATACACATGTGGAAAATCGTGAATTCATCTTTAATTTGATGAATCTGTCGTTATTTGTGTTGTTCTTGAAAAACACGCCCTCCTATGCTAGCCGATAATTTGCTCTGTACATAAAAAACGATGTTTTTGAGCAAAAAATTATACATTTTTGCAAAAAAAATTGGTGTGTAAAATTGGTTGGCCACCATTGAACGGGAATTTTAAAACCTGAAGCCTGTGAGATTATCTGAAAGAACTTTTTCAAAAAATTAATCGAATATTATACGTCGCTACGCTATGACGCATTTGTTCGGTGGGAATTTGAATTCTTGGAAAAAAATTTTTAAGGAGGACTTTACGGAGATAATAAATGCATCTGGGATGAAAATAGACATCATTCTCATTCCAAATCTGTTTTTAAAATTTTCTAAAATCACCTAGAAGCCGAGAAAATGAGCTTTTTCATGCCTGCGGACTAGTTTTCGCAGGTGGACACTTTTTCTAGGCCATTGTTTTGAAGCTCGTTTTCTCGGCTTCTAGGTGGTTTTAGAAAATTTTAAAAACAGATTTGGAATGAATGTGAAGTCTATTTTCATCCCAGGCGCAGTAATTGCCTCCGTAAAGCATTCCATTAATGACTTTCTGCATGAAAAATATGAGAAAAATTGTTTTTTTTTAAACGTTCCATAAAATATTATTACAAATTTTTCCACGTCTTCCCTAATCATTTCAATAATTCCGCTCCATTTTTCAATAAAACCGAGGAAACAAATAGTTTCAACAAAAAATCATGGGATTGCTTCTTGGAATAATGGCGGAAGCCAAATCACACTATGACAAGAAAAAACGGGCGGCTATTAATTACTGTAACATGAAACAATATGTGTATATGGATATTGGTTATGAGACTGGTGTACCGATTGGAAGGTGAGGTTTCTTACGAAAATTTCCAGTTTTCAAAAAAAAAAATCTAAATAAATACCAATTTTATATATTTTTCTTGAAATGTTATGAAAAAGTTTTTAAAAGACTTTAATGAATGCGTCTGGGATGAAAATAGACTTCACACTCATTGCAAATCTGTTTTTAAAATTCTCTAAAACCACCTAGAAGCCGAGAAAATGAGCTTTTTCATTCCTGCGGACTAGTTTTCGCAGGTGGCCACTTTTTCTAGGCCACTGTTTTGAAGCTCATTTTCTCGGCTTCTAGGTGGTTTTAGAAAATTTTAAAAACAGATTTGGAATGAGAATGAAGTCTATTTTCATTTAAGCTACATTTATTATCTCCTTAAAGTCCTCTTTTAAAAATATTTCAATGTTTTAAACTGAAATTTATTCTTCACTTTCTAATTTTTTAAAATAATTTCTAAAAAAAATATTCAAATTCCCAATTTCCATTTTATAAAAAATGTTTTAATAAATAAATTTATGAATAATTCATGAAAATAAAAAATTTTAAAAATCGTCTATTTTTCTGATTTTCGAAAATTTTCGAAAATATCGATTTTTATATTCCAAAATAAATGTTGCGCAAAAAAATTGACTTCAAAAATTACCTGTTTCAAATATTTATTTTTAGAAACTTGTGGAGCAATTGAAATAGTTCATGCTATTCAATTTCTAAAAATTAAAATTTTCAACTTCCCAAAATTTTTATTCGAAAAATAAAAAGTTTAGAAGTTTTATAGATACCTCAATTTTTCCAAAATAACACATTTTTTCAGAATAATTATAAAGCTGGACAATTCAATCAATGAATCGCTCATCGAGCTGTTCCTAAAACTCGCCCGTGGTCAATACTATCATCCAGGATACGGTCAAAAACTACAGTATACCCAAACTCCAATCGATTACATTTCCTCATCAAAAAATCTAATAATGTCCGGAGATGTGTTGCACAAAAATGGGACGATTGGATGCGCGCCACTCTTGGCTGGAACATTTGAAGAAAAAGCTGAAAAAATGGTGACAAAGGTTGAAAACCAACGTGGAAAAGTGTGTCTTTTGGCGTCGGATCGGAGCCCAGGTCAGTTTTCATCGATTTTTTACATTTTGCTGGAAGGTTCGGGACCGACACAGATTGATGGATGTTGTATTGGGGATGTTGTTGAAGGGATTGGGTATTTGGATGAGATTGTGATGGAATATGGAACGGAACATGGACAGCCGAAAAAGGAGTTGAAGATTCATCAATGTGGACATTTATGATCCCTTTTTTTGTTTTTGAATGAATTTTTTAAAAATTTAAAAATTACATGTCTGAAGGAAGATAAACCCTAAAAAACAATTTGATTACAAAAAATATGTTAAGCTTAAAAAATTTTAATACAAAAAGATTTAATTTCAATTTTATTATAAAATCATTGGAGCGCACTTTCTTCATTGAAAACCAGCAAGTGGAGAAAGTAGAGAGACGCAGACAGATAGTGAAGAAAGTGTGCTCTAATGATTCTTCCAATACAATTGAAATTTTATCAATTTTTTAATCGAATTGAAAAAAATCTTTTTAACTTAAAATCGTTCTGTAATCAAATGTTTTTCTCAGAAAATAGTCTACTCTCCTTCTGAAGCATCAAATGGAGCGTAACTGCTTTATTAGGCTTCTGTATGAAAATGCGAAAATTTGAGGAGCATCGAGAAACCGTTCAAGAATCAAAATCTTTTGAATTTTTTCGAAAAAGTAAATTTTTTCTAAAAATCTAGTTTTTTTCTGAAAACCGTTTTTTTTTTCAAAATTCATGTTTTTTTCATGAATTAAAAAAAAATTTTAAAGCTCGGAATCATATTACGAAAAATCTCTTTGAAATAATATCAAAAAGTATTCAGAAGTCTAAATTGTATTGAAAATTGTCAATTCTTCAATATTTCTCAAAATTTCCAGATTCTCATGATTTATGCATATTAATTTTGAAGCAAGGTATCTGAAATTTCAGTGTTTTGAGCCTTAGAGCATTCAACGGATTTTTTAAATTGATTTGAAAATCAGGGAATTTGAGCTTTTTCGAAAGTTTCAGCTTTTTATAAAAAAAATTTTTTTAATTTTTGATTTCATTTTGAAAATGAAAATTCATAAATTTATAATTTCAACTTCTAAATGGTAGCAAAATGTTGAAAACTACTCGAAAATTTTGAGCAAAAATAATAAGTTATCCTGAAAATTTCGAATTTTGAGAATTGTAGTTATTTCTCAAGCGTTTCCCCTATTCTCGTGATTTTTATATCATTTTAAAGCTCAGAATCTGAAATTTCGAAATGTATGCTTCAAAATGATACCAAATTCTCAAAAATCTGACCAATATTCAGATTTTGAACGTGATTTTAGAAATTGTCTGAAAATTTCGAATTTTGATACCTTCAACTATTTCTCAAGTTTTATCGATTTTCGTGATTTTTATATCATTTTGAATCTCAGAATCTGAAATTTCGAAATTTATGCTTCAAAATGGTACAAAATTCTAAAAAATCTGACCAATATTCCAAAATTTAGAGCAAAAATTTGAAAAAATATCTGGAAATTTCGAGATTTTAAAGTCGTTTAGAAATTGTCCGATTTTTATGATTTTTCTATGATTTTCAAGCTCAGAATCTGAAATTTCAAAATTTAAGCTTCAAAATCGTCTTTCAATCTCAAAAATCGGAGCAATATTCAGAAATTTAGAGTCATTTGAGAAAATCTGAAAATTCTGATTTTGAAGATCTTTGAATATCTCACAAGTTTCGGAATCTGAAAATAAAAAATATCAACTTCAAAAAAAACGATTTCGAAATTTGTAAAATACTAAAAAAATTTAATTTCGAATTAAAATTCTGAAACCACGTTTCTTTTCAAAATCCAACATAAAACAAACAATACAATAAAAAATTATATGAAAAGGTGATCATTCTTGTCAGATAGAAAACCTTCCAACCAAAAACTGAGGAAGGATGTATTCTGGAATGCAACCATCAGGATCGATGTGAGCACACTCGAAACTTTCCAAAATCTGGAAAGTTTTCATCATGGCCTGTGAAACTTATAACAAGATGTTTATAGTTCGAAGTGTCTCATCCTGGTGGCCCTCTGCATCTTCCATGCTGAATCCAAGCCATTTTTCCCTTTCTTTGACAGCTCTGCTCATCCCATAAGAGGGTTTCATGAGATGTATAGAGTTCGTGAATGTATTTTTGATTTGTTGAATGTAACGAAAACTAAAGAAACGAGAGATAATCGAGGTTATACTCTAGCGGATGCAAAAATCATCATTAAAGAGGAAACCAAAAGTAAAGAGGTAAATTTTCGCTGAATTTTTATATGAACTCTTTTTTTAAATATTTTTTGCAGTGTTTCGACACCCTTGTTGCTCCAGAGAGTAAGAACGATTACTGGCCTTATGGATACATGGCTTATGAATCTATGAGAGCTTGTCAATGGGTCGATGTAAGTTTGAAGAACCAGTGGGCCCCGCCCACTTTGCAGCCTTATTTGCGGCCCTGAAACGTGCCTTGGACCCACCGAAATGTTACACGAAACTTTTGTCACTGGTGTAATTTGATATGACAAATCTAAAAATCACAAAATTAGAATTCACAAGAGTGTTAAGTATTGCTCAAAAACGCGAAAAACCTCATTTTCCACCAAAAAATCGATATTTTCTACATGAAGGAGTAGAGATAGAAAATAGTTTCCTACAGATGAAATACTCAGTATAAAGTTCTCTATCATAATCCGTTTGAATTTTCAACTTTTGTCCACCAGAAAAACGTTTTGTCTCGAATTTTGACGCCGTGCCACTCGTGCAAAAGTGGGTGGAGCCTAAGAAAAAGTTGGACTAGAAATTCATTAAATATTATCAAAATTTAAGACAGGAGTTATTTTATTATGACATTTCACAAGTCGTTCACAAGCATTTTTTTTTTTAAATTCTGGTTTTTAGATAACATCTTTAACAGATCTTTAACTGAAGGTAATCAGTAATTATGAGAGACGTTAGTTGGATGTATACATGTCATAACTGTTCGAAAAATCGAAATTTTATCGGATGTTTTGATATCAAATTGAAGCTGGAATAATTGTCTATACACTGCAATTGCATTTTTTACCAAATTTTGGGCTTATTAAGAGTTATACACCTTTAAAGGGACTTTATAGGGATTTAATAGAACCTCAGCTTAAAGAGAGGGGAGGAGCCTAACACAAAAAACGAAGAATTTTTAAAAAATAAAAAAAATACAATCAATATAAATTAAGGAAAAAGATGGTGGCGGTTTTCACGGATGGAGAAACGATTCGATTAAAAATTTCAAAAAAGAAGGACGCCAGTCATGTATCTACGCGGATTATGCGCAAACTGGTGAAGACTATGCTCGGCTTTTATATTGTGTGTTTGAGAAGCTGCCAGCTTGTAAAACGAAATTCGACGAGGTTAATTGGTTTTTTTTTGGAATATTATTTCAGTTATTTAGATTTTGGGAGAGTTGCTGCGAAGTAAAGGATTTTATGATACAACAACCGCTGGAGCTACAACTACTACTAAATCCAGTGCAACGTCAACCGCAAAGTCCCGAAATAAATGCAGCAATGCTGTTCGTAAGTGTTCTAAATCAGTTTTCCTGATCGGTTTGGGATCGGTTCTACGAATATAACAATACAAGTTTGGCTAATCAAAACAAGCCTGATATTAAGACATTTGTTTGGAAAAAAATCCACAATATTCTTCGAAACTATGCGATCAGATTTCGGATCTCTAAACAACCTTCCACATTTTTATTATTTTTCAGCGCCTAGAATAAATTGTTCCACAATCACAGAGGGCCAATGTAAAAGCGAAATCTGGAGAACTATTATCAATGTAGATTGCCCAACGGCTTGTGGACCGTGTATTTGGAATGAAACCACAGAGAATCCGACGACAATAGTGACAGAAACTACAATTGGAAGTACAACTGTCATCATTCCTTCAAAACCCGAACCTTTCTTCATTGTTGGCAATAGTTCAACCGAACCAATAACTTATTATCATGGTATGGACTACGTTCGTGAATGTTTGAAGGATTTATTGAACGAATCAAAAGATAATAGAGACTTTTTTCAATTTTTCAATGGATCGGATATAAGAAAGATTATGGAACAGGATAATAAAAGTAAAGAGGTGATTCTTGTGACGTTTAAATTTTTTTAAAGAAATTCTGAAACCGCGATTTTTTAAAATGAAAACGAAAAATCAATTTTTTTCAGAAATAAACAAAAAATACATTTTGCTATTATGGTTTTTTTTGTTTAAAAATACCTTTAAAACTTTATCAAAATTTTTTTGCTGAAAAATTGCTGCTTCAAATTTTCAGAAATTAATAATAAAACTGGACAAAATTAAATATTTCATTATTTTGCAGTGTTTTGAAAATCACTTGCCAGCCAAGAAGAAGGACTACTGGCCTTATGGATACATGGCTACTGAAGCAATGAGGGCTTGTCAATATATTCAGGTAAGTATCACAGGGTCTGAGCGATCTGCTATTTTTGGGTAATCTTTGAAAAATGAGTTCACATTGTTTGGAGATTCAGAATTGATTCCAGAATTTTTCAAAAAAAAACTGGTTCAGTTTTTTTCACAAATTTAGAAATTGTCTATACCGAAATTTGGTACACAATTAAACTTTTTGGATAAGCATCTTAAAGGAGGGCTTTTCCAGAGCTTTCAAAAAAAGTAAATTCTGGAAACGACTGTACGAACAGCTCTAATTTTTCTGAAGTTTCATCTAGACATTTTCGAAACGGTGATTTTATTGTTCGAATTAAAAAAAAAAGGCCAAAGGGTATTTATTTTAAAATAATAATTTTGAACAATTTTATTTTGTTGTTGAAAGATTATTATTGTTCAATCAAAATTTTTCAGCCCGAAAATGGTGGCGGCGCATATATTTGGACGGAAAATGCAGTTGAGGTTTTAAAAAATGAAGGAGAGAAGTCGTGTCTTTTTGCGGATTATGCTCAAACTTGTCAAGATTATGCGCAGCTCAATAATTGTGTTTTTGAGAAATTGCCAGCTTGTAAGATACAATTCAACGAGGTTATTTTTTTAAAATGAATACTGTTTCAATTTTTTTTAAAATTAGATTTTGGGAGAGTTGCTGCGAATCAAGGGATGTTTTGTTACACCGACTACTACTGGAGCCACAACAACCATCAAGGCGAGAACAACTACCAGTAGTGCTTCTAGTAGTAAAACGTCTAAAGCTACTAAAACTTCGAATCCACCAACAAGGACAACCGCGTCGCGAATGACGGAAACGACTACGACCCGAAATAAATGCAGCAATGCTGTTTGTAAGTGTTCTAAATCAGTTTTCTTGATCGTATTCGGATCGGTTCTACGAATATAACAATACAAGTTTGGCTAATCAAAACAAGCCTGATACTAAGGAAAATTTTCGGAAAAAATCCATGATATTCTTCGAAACTATACGAATCTGATCAGAATTCGGATCTCTAAACAACCTTCCACATTTTTATTATTTTTCAGCGCCTAGAATAAATTGTTCCACAATCATAGAGGGCCAATGTAAAAGCGAAATCTGGAGAACTATTATCAATGTTGATTGCCCAACGGCTTGTGGACCGTGTATTTGGAATGAAACCACGGAGAATCCGACTACAATAGTGACAACAACTACGATTGGTAGTACAACTAGGACGCCGACAACTAAAAACAATGCTAAAACTACAACAACTTCGAACCCTCCAACAAGAACAACCGCGTCGACAATGACGGAAACAACTACGACCAGAAATAAGTGCAGCAATGCTGTTTGTAAGTGTTCTAAATCAGTTTTCCGGATCGGATTTGGATCGGTTCGACGAATATAACGGAGAAGTTAGGCTAATAAAAACAAGCATTTTTCAGAAAAAAGTCCATGATATTCTTCGAAACTATGAAAATCTGATCAGGATCGGATCTCTAAACAACCTTCCACATTTTTATTATTTTTCAGCGCCTAGAATAAATTGTTCCACAATCATAGAGGGCCAATGTAAAAGCGAAATCTGGAGAACTATTATCAATGTTGATTGCCCAACGGCTTGTGGACCGTGTATTTGGAATGAAACCACGGAGAATCCGACTACAATAGTGACAACAACTACGATTGGTAGTACAACTAGGACGCCGTCAACTAAAAACAATGCTAAAACTACAACAAGTTCAATTACTACGTCAACAACAACCGAATCCAGTACTATCAAAAGGACGAATTCTCCGACAACTTCGACACCATCTACGGATAAGACTTCCACATCTACTAAAACTTCGAACCCTCCAACAAGAACAACCGCGTCGACAATGACGGAAACGACTACGACCAGAAATAAGTGCAGCAATGCTATTTGTAAGTGTTCTAAATCAATTTTCCGGATCGTATTCGGATCGGTTCTACGAATATAACAATACAAGTTTGGCTAATCAAAACAAGTCTGATACTAAGGAAAATTTTCGGAAAAAATCCATGATATTCTTCGAAACTATACGAATCTGATCAGAATTCGGATCTCTAAACAACCTTCCACATTTTTATTATTTTTCAGCGCCTAGAATAAATTGTTCCACAATCATAGAGGGCCAATGTAAAAGCGAAATCTGGAGAACTATTATCAATGTTGATTGCCCAACGGCTTGTGGACCGTGTATTTGGAATGAAACCACGGAGAATCCGACTACAATAGTGACAACAACTACGATTGGTAGTACAACTAGGACGCCGACAACTAAAAACAATGCTAAAACTACAACAACTTCGAACCCTCCAACAAGAACAACCGCGTCGACAATGACGGAAACAACTACGACCAGAAATAAGTGCAGCAATGCTGTTTGTAAGTGTTCTAAATCAGTTTTCCGGATCGGATTTGGATCGGTTCGACGAATATAACGGAGAAGTTAGGCTAATAAAAACAAGCATTTTTCAGAAAAAAGTCCATGATATTCTTCGAAACTATGAAAATCTGATCAGGATCGGATCTCTAAACAATCTTCCACATTTGTATTATTTTTCAGCGCCTAGAATAAATTGTTCCACAATCACAGAGGGCCAATGTAAAAGCGAAATCTGGAGAACTATTATCAATGTTGATTGCCCAATGGCTTGTGGACCGTGTATTTGGAATGAAACCACTGAAAATCCGACGACAATAGTGACAGAAACTACAATTGGAAGTACAACTAGGACGCCGACAACAACTACCCCTGGGACTAAAACAACAACAACTCGGGTCCCAACTTCAAAAACAGTAAGGACTAGTTCAGAGGCAAGAACAACTACATCCAGTACTACCGAAAGGACGAATTCTCCGACAACGTCGACACCTTCAACGGATAAGACTACCACATCTACTAATACACCGATCCCGACGACATCAACGGAACCTACCACCACCACTCAGCACGTAATCTATAGAAAAAATTGCAGCAATTCGAATTGTGAGTTTTTTGTTTATAGCATTTCACAAAGCCCTTGTTTTTTTTTTCAGCTACCAAATATAATTGTTCCGCAATCAGCGAAAATCAATGTAGAGACGCGATATGGAGAACTCTTATCGAGGTATATTGTCCAACTGCCTGCGGACTTTGTATCGAGATTGAAACCACAAAAAATCCGGCGACAATAGTGACAAAAACTACAATTGGAAGTACAACTAAGAGGGCAACAACTAACAACAATGATAAAACTACAACAAGACCAACGCCAATAACAACCGGTACTACTGAGACTCCGAAGCCAACGGAACCTACCACCACCACCCAGCACGTAATCTATAGAAAAAATTGCAGCAATTCGAATTGTGAGTTCTTTGTTTATAGCATTTCACAAAGCCCTTGTTTTTTTTCAGCCACAAAGTATAATTGTTCCGCAATCAGCGAATATCAATGTAAAGACGCGATATGGAGAACTCTTATCGAGGTATATTGCCCAACTGCCTGCGGTATTTGTATCGAGAATGAAACGACAGAAAATCCGACGACAATAGTGACAGAAACTACGATTCGTACAACTAGGACATCAACAACTACAACAAGTGCTAAAACTACGAGTTCAATTCCTACGTCAACAACAACCGGTGCTAGTGAAACTCCGAAACCAACGGTGACAACAACCGCAACTATTGAAACCACAAAGCCAACGGTGAAAACAACAACCACTGGGACTAAGACTACAACAACTCGGGTCCCAACTTCAACAGCAGTAAGGACTAGTATCGAGGCAAGAACAACTACAGCCAGTACTACCGAAAGAACTAGTCCTCCGACTACAGCAACAACGGATAAGACTACCACATCTACAAAAACACCGATCCAGACGACATCGACGGAATCAACTACCACTCAGCACGTAATCACTCGAAAAAATTGCAGCAATTCGGATTGTGAGTTTTTTTTTAATTGTCAAATCAAATATTCTCGTTTATTATTTATAACATTTTACAAACCCCCTGTTTCTTCAGCCAAAATATATAATTGTTCGGCAATCAGCGAAGACCAATGTAAAGACGCAAAATGGAGAAAGCTTTTCGATTTTCATTGTCCAAATGCGTGCGGTGTTTGTATTGAGCACGTAATCTATCGAAAAAATTGCAGCAATTCGGATTGTAAGTTTTTTTTTAAATTGTCAACCCAAATATTCCTGATCATTTCGTTTGAGGGATGCTCATCCTCACTCCCCCGCTCCGCACGCACGCACGCGGTTGCCGACACTCAACACACTGGAAAATTTGAAAATTCATTTTCCCGCCAAGTTCCCAGTGTGTTGCGTGTCGGCAGTCGCGGGCGTTTATTATTTATAACATTTTACAAACCCCCTGTTTCTTTCTTCAGCCAAAATATATAATTGTTCGGCAATCAGCGAAGACCAATGTAACAACGCAAAATGGAGAAAGCTTTTCGATTTTCATTGTCCAAATGCGTGCGGTGTTTGCATTGAGCACGTAATCTATCGAAAAAATTGCAGCAATTCGGATTGTGAGTTTTTTTTTAATTGTCAACCCAAATATTCCTGATCATTTCGTTTTGAGGGATGCTCATCCTCACTCCTCCGCTCCGCACGCACGCACGCGGTTGCCGACACTTAACAAACTGGAAAATTTGATTTGAAAATTTATTTTCCCGCCAAGTTCCCAGTGTGTTGCGTGTCGGCAGTCGCGTGCGCTTATTATTTATAACATTTCACAAAGCCCTTGGTTTTTTCAGCCAAAAGATATAATTGTTCGGCAATCAGCGAAGACCAATGTAACAACGCAAAATGGAGAACTCTTTTCGATTTTCATTGTCCAAATGCGTGCGGTGTTTGTATTGAGAATGCAACCACAGAAAATCCGGCAACACTAGTGACAAAAACTACGATTGGTAGCACCAAGGCAACAACAACAACAGCCATTACTACCGAGCGAACGAGTTCTCCGACAACATCAACGACGGATAAGACTACCACATCTACAAAAACACCGATTACGACGACATCAACGGAATCTACTACCACTCAGCATGTAATCACTCGAAAAAATTGCAGCAATTCCGATTGTGAGTTTTTTTTTAAATTGCATTTCAAAATCCTATTTTTTTTCTTCAGCCACAAAATATAATTGTTCCGCTATCAGCGAAGAGCAATGTAGAGACACAAGATTGAGAGATACTTTGGATGTTGATTGTCCAAATGCCTGCGGTGTTTGTATTGAATGTAATGATCAAATTGCAGAATGTGAAAACGATTTGTCAATCTGTACTGAACCTGAGTTTAACGACTTCGCCAATGTAACATTTAAATTTTTGAACAGAACAACATTAAAATATTTTCCAGACATATTGTAAAGCTACTTGCGGAAGATGCTCACCATCCGAAATCTTGCAAGAACGGGATCCTGTCGGCCCACAATAGATCATCCATTAGAAGTGATTAAGAAGTACTGCACCACGAACTGCAAAATTTGCTAAAGTATTCATTTTATTCCCCTTTTTTGTTTATTGTAGTGAATTGATTAAATGATAAAAGAGAAAACTGATTTTTTTTATTAAATAGTTTATTCAAAAAAATTTTATTTAAAAAACCCGAAAACCATTGTTTTCCTTTCCCCGTTCGAGAATTTGTTCCCTAGAATAATGCCAGGTTTAAGAATTTTCAGCAAAACAATATTAAGGGGAAATGCCTAATTCACTCTTCAATTTTCATTTTTCCTCTGATTTTAAAGTATTAATACACTACTCAAAATTCAAAATTTTCAAGGTGGCGTCAAACGAAATTGTTAGAAATTCAGAGAAATTTGAAAAATGATCTGGAACCTTCGAGCTTTAAGCTCTTTTTCGATTTTAATGATTTCCATATAATTTTGGAGCTCAGAATCTGAAATTTCGAAATTTTCACTTCAAAATGGTCTCAAAACATTTGAAATCTGGAAATTCCGATTTTTGAGATCTATGCATGGTTTTGGAATCTGAAAATAAAAAATCCCAACTTCAAGTGTATGAAGATTTTAAAATTTGTAATACTTTAAAAAATTTGAATTTTGAATTAAAATTCTGAAACCACGTTTCTTTTCAAAATCCAACATACAACAAACAATACAATAAAAAAATTATATGAAAAGGTGATCATTCTTGTCCCATAGAAACCTTCCAACCAAAAGTGAGGAAGAATGTATTCTGGAAGGCAACCATCAGGATCGATGTGAGCACAATGAAAACTTTCCAAAAGTTTTCTGGGAAGTTTCCATCATGGCCCATGATACAATATGTTTATAGTTCGAAGTGGGTCATCCTGGTGGCCTTCTTCATCTTCCATGCTGTCGAAAGGGTCGAAACCACTCAGAATGAATGTTCTGATGAAGTTGTAGATTGTGATAACGATATGTCAATCTGCACGGAACCTGAGTTTAACGACTTTGCCAATGTAACATCCTAATTATTGACTAGCACAACATTATAATATTTTCCAGGCCAATTGTAAAGCTACTTGCGGAAGATGCGCACCATCTTCATCGACAACATCCACAATCTCGTCGAGTACTAAAACTACAACAACTCCGACGTCAACTACGGTTACGACAGAGCAGACAACAACGAAACCGACTACGACCGTGGCTACGACCGTGGTTACGACCACAACAGAGAAGGCGACAACACAACCGATAGTTGGAATCGGACCTGAGTTGAGTTGTACACAATTCAATGGAGTCAAGGTATTCGCGATTCGGAAACGTTTGAATTTTTCATAATACTAATAATTCCAGATGGTATACACCGAAGCAGCATTTTCATGCAAAAATGAAAACGGCGATGCTCTTTGTTCAGTTTACAAGTCAACTGGCTATCCAGGTCCTGGAAATGATGATGCAAGACCAACAGGTTGCTATTCACTTGATGGTCAAGCAATTAGGCCCGAGGTACGATCTATAGGAATTAACCAATGTGCAAAAACTTGTGGATATTGTTGTTTATCTCTATCTCCAGTTCCTGGTCTTCCTTCTCAACCAACTATGACACTCGGAATCGGACCTGAAACGAGTTGTACAGTATATAATGGATTCAAGGTATTAGATATTAAAATTTATGATTTGTTATGATAGTAATTCCAGCATGTATACACCAGAGAAGCAGTTTCATGTAGAAATAACCGTGATGATAGTGATTGTATTAAATGGTACGGTCCAATTTGGCCAGATGAAGGAAATGATGTTCCAAGACCATTAAAATGCTATACAAACGTCGTCAACGGTCAAATTATGAATAATTTGAAAAATGCAGCAAACAAACTATGTCCAAGAACTTGTGGGTATTGTTGCCTGCCGAAGGACGAAATATCTCCTGCTCCGTGCACTCACTATGCTGCTGACCTTCACAAAGATTGCCCCATATGGGCAAAAAACGGGCACTGCACTAACCCTTTCTACAAAAACAAGGGATTCTGTGACACAACCTGCAAAGTTTGCAGTGGCAAGGCAAATTTTGCCATGACATAGCAAATTTAGTAAGCTAAAGTATTCCTAAAAACACAATTATTTTATTCGCCTTTGTGGTTTTTGTACTTAATAAATGAGAAAAAAAGAAAACTGTTTTTTAAATTATAATGTGTATTCAAAACGATTGAAAACATTATAATATATCCAGCTTATGCAAATAATGGATACTGTCGGCTAACAGAAGATACCCCATTAGAAGTGATTAGGCAGTTCTGCGCCACGACTTGCAAAATTTGCGAAGGGATTCATTTTATTAAAAACAGTTTTTTCAATTAAAATTATTATAGGCTGCTCAAACGCCGCGACGCGGCGGCCGACACTCAGCACTCTGGAAAATTTTAAAATTGATTTTCCCGGTGAGTTTTCTAGTGTCGACAGCCGCGTGCGTACGTGCGGAGCGTCTGTGTGGATAAGCATTTCCTCAAAATGCGATGATCGAAAATCTTTGAGTTGAAAATCTGCCCTTATTCAAAACCAACGGAACTTTCTTTGAAACTAAAAAAAAACTAATACTAGACCTAATTTCTTTCTCAAAATTCATTTTCCCACAGTTAATTTTAACTGAAATCATGTCTGAAAATCGATCTGAAATTTATTTTAATTTCAGAATCATTGATTCGATTAAAATCCAGCATTTTCCACATAAATTATCTGAAAGTTGCGGATTTTGAGGCCTTTAAATATTTCTCAAGTTTAACCGATTCTCGTGACTTTTATATCATTTTGAAGCACAGAATTTGAAATTTCAAAATTTACACTTCAAAATGGTCTCCAAATCTCAAAAATCCGAGCAATATTCAAAATTTCAGAGTGATTTGAGAAAATCTGAAAATTACGTATTTTAGATCTTCACAAGTTTCAGAAAAATCTGAAAATGAAAAAAAGTAGAAAGATTTCGAAATTTGTAAAATACTAAAATACTAAAAAAAATTTGAATTTTGAATTAAAATTCTGAAACCACGTTTCTTTTCAAAATCCAACATAAAACAAATAATACAATAAAAATTTATAAGAAAAGGTGATCATTCTTGTCAGATAGAAAACCTTCCAACCAAAAGTGAGGAAGGATGTATTCTGGAATGCAGTCGTCAGGATCGATGTGAGCACATGCGAAACTTTCCATGGGCTAATACTTATAACAATATGTTTATAGTTCGAAGTGTCTCATACTGGTGGCCTTCTTCACCACTACGACACGCGCTCTTGGAATCAGAGCTGACTTGAGATGTACACAATTCGATGGAGTCAAGGTATTCGAGATTCGAAAACTTTTGAGTTTTTCATAATACTAATAATTCCAGTATGCATACACCAGAGAAGCATTTTCATGTTATAATACCCTGCCCGACCCAGTTTGCTCAACATTTTTCCGGGCTGTTCCTGCTCCCGGCCCTGGAAATGATAATCCTAGACCAGTCAAATGCTATTTAATTCCCAACTTGAAAGAAGTTGCAATTAGCCAATGTGCAAAAACTTGTGGATATTGTTGTTTATCTGCACCTCCAGATCCTGCTCCACTTCCATTTCCATTGCCATTTCCATTTCCTGTTCCGATTGCTGGTCATGGCCCTGCTCCTGCTCCAGTTCCACATCCAGTTCCTGCTCCTGCCCCAGTTCCACATCCAGTTCCTGCTCGTGCTCCAGCTCCACATCCAATTCCTGCTACTACTCCGTGCACCAGTTATCCCCCAGACACATATTATAACTGTAGAAATTTTAAAAGGCAAGGGTTCTGCGATCCGAACTCACACTATACAAATGTTTATAAGAAGAAATACTGCGCCACGACCTGCAAAGTATGCTAAAGTATTCCTGAAAATGCAATATTTTTTTTCGCTGTGTTTTTTTGTACTGAATAAATGATAAAAAAGAAACCTGTTTTTTTTTAATTATGCGATTGAAAACACTATGTTTCAACAAAAGTTGGCAATTTCCAAAATACGAAAAACATTCACTCTAAAAATTGTTTAAAGAAAATGGTCTGGAAAAAAGAGTCTCACAGTAGTTTTAAAGAGAAGCTGCCGAATATACGCAATAATAACATTTTATGGAATATTAATTATAAATTATTTATGATTAATACATTAAGAATTAAAAAAAATAGCCACATTCAAATAATTGTGTTTCGCGCCAATTCTGACCGCGTTGCACAGACACGCACGCATTCAAATGTTGACTTTTTCAACTTTGAGCCGGTGCTATGACCCGTGTATTTAACGATATGATTTTACATAAATTGTATTGTACAAATGAGAGAACGCTCTAATTTTTGATACTAAGATCAGATAGGGTCAAATTACCTGACCCACTGTCTTTAAGTAAGATTAAGAATAATTAAGAGAGGACTGAGGTCCGAAACAAAAAAGGGGTATATCTCATGTCATAAACGGTTGAAAAAAGTCACTTCTTTGGCTTTTAACCGTCTTTAATTAGTTTTTGAAGTGAAAAGAGGCGGGTTCGATTCCGATCTGTAATTTTTGAATTTTTCTCTCTGTGAGGCTTCGGATACACAAAAATTGTACAGCGCGACCCCTTATCCATTTATGAATAAGGATTTTGTATTGTCAAGATGAAACTTCCTGGCCGCTCATTTTGCGCGGCATCTTAGGGAACTTCCTCGCAACGGGACCGCAACGCGCAAGACCAACTGAGAAATTTGAATTTGAGCGCGGTGCGGTAGCGTTGCGAGGAAATTCCCAACGACACTGGAAACTTCGAGCTTTTTTAATGATTTTTTTGAAGCTCAGAATCTCAAATTTCGAATTTTATATATCAAAATGATGCCAAATTCTCAAAAATCTGAGCAATATTCAGAAATTTCGAGTGATTTGAAAAAATCTGAAAATTCCGTATTTTGATACCTTCAAATATTTCTGTTTTACCGATTCTCGTGATTTTTATATAATTTTGAAGTTCAGAATCTGAAATTTCAAAATTTACACTTCAAAACAGTTTCCAAACCTCAAAAATCCGAGCAATATTCAAAAATTTCAGAGTGATTTGAAAAGATCTGAAAATTCCGGTTTTTAGATCTTCACAAGTCTCAGAAAAATCTGAAAATGAAAAAAGTAGAAAGATTTAGAAATTTGTAAATTACTAAAATACTAAAAAAATTTTGAATTTTGAATTAAAATTCTGAAACCACGTTTCTTTTCAAAATCCAACATAAAACAAACAATACAATAAAAAATTATATGAAAAGGTGATCATTCTTGTCCCATAGAAACCTTCCAATCAAAAGTGAGGAAGAATGTATTCTGGAAGGCAACCATCAGGATCGATGTGAGCACAATGGAAACTTTCCAAAATCTGGAAAGTTTCCATCATTGCTCATGAAACTTATAACAAGATGTTTATAGTTCGAAGTGTCTCATCCTGGTGGCCCTCTGCATCTTTCATGCTGCCGAAAGGGTCGAAACCACTCAGCATGAATGTTCTGATGAAGTTGTAGATTGTGATAACGATATGTCAATCTGCACGGAACCTGAGTTTAACGACTTTGCCAATGTAACAGCCTAATTATTGACTAGCACAACATTATAATATTTTCCAGGCCAATTGTAAAGCTACTTGCGGAAGATGCGCACCATCTTCATCGACAACATCCACAATCTCGTCGAGTACTAAAACTACAACAACTCCGACCTCAACTACGGTTACGACAGAGCTGACAACAACGAAACCGACTACGACGGTGGCTACGACCGTGATTACGACCACAACAGAGAAGGTGACAACACAACCGACTACTACGAAACGCGGTATCGGAGCTGACTTGAGATGTACACAATTCGATGGAGTTAAGGTATTTGAGATTCGAAAACCTGAATTTTTCATAATACTAATAATTCCAGTTTGTATACAGCAGGTCAGCATTTTCATGTGATAATATCATGTCCGACATGGCTTGTTCAACATTTTTCCCGGCAAATCTTTTTCCCGGTTCTGGAAATGATAATCCTAGACCAGACCGATGCTATTCACTTCACGATGTTGCAACTAGCCAATGTCCAAAAACTTGTGCATATTGTTGTGTATCTGCACCTGCAGTTCCTGCTCCTGCTCCAGTTCCATTTCCGGTTCCTGTTCCCGTTCCTGGTCCTGGCCCTGCTCCACCACCAGTTCCACATCCAGTTCCTGCTCCGTGCCGCAGTTATCGCCCAGACACACATTATAACTGTGGAAATTTTAAAAAGAATGGGTTCTGCGGCCCGAACTCACACTATACACATGAACAGAAGGTGCAATTCTGCGCCACGACCTGCCAAGTATGTTAAAGTATTCCTGAAAATGCAATAATTTTATTCGCTCTTTTGGTGTTTTTGTACTGAATAAATGAGAAAAAAAGAAACCTGTTTTTTTAAATTATATTATTGAAAACATTATGTTTCAACAAAAGTTAGCAATTTTCAAAAACACGAAAAACATTCATTCTAAAAATTGTTTAAAGAAAATGGTCTGGAATAAAGAGTCACGCAGTTGTTTTAAAGAGAAGCTTCCGAATATACTCAATAATACAATTTTATGGAATATTAATTATGAATAAAGACTTTTTTAATTTCTGACAAATAAGTAATTCGAGGAGGTCCGAAACAAGAAACAACAAAAGGGGTCCGTCTCACGTCATACACCGTTGAAAATTATATTTTGTTTAGAAAAAAATGAAACCGGAAATTTATATTTTGTTGAAATTTGAACTTTAATAAAATTAACCTCTCTAATTTTTTAATAAATTAAAAACTGTTTAGCAAGTAACTTATTCAAAATTGCTCAAATAACTCTAAAATATCCAAGTGTGAATGATGAAACAGATAATATAAATTTTAAAAAACAGTTTTTACAACTAAAATTATTATTGGCTTCTCAACCGCCGCGACGCACGCGACGCGGCGGCCGACACTCAGCACTCTGGAAAATTTTAAAATTAATTATCCCCGCGAGTTATCTAGTGTGATGAGTGTCGGCAGCCGCGTGCGTACGTGCGGAGCGTCAGTGAGAATAAGCATTTCCTCAAAATGCGATGATCGAGAATCTTTGAGTTGAAAATATGAGGAATTGAAGATATCAATTTGAATTTCTGAACTTACTCAAATCCAATTTTGAAACGGAACTTTTTGGAAACTAAAAAAAACTAATACCGGACCTAATTTCTTTCTCAAAATTCAATGTCAGAATCATTGATTCGATTAAAATCCAGCATTTTCCACATAAATTATCTGAAAATTTAGAATTTTTAGACCTTTCAAATATTTCTCTATCATTTTGAAGCTCAGAATCTGAAATTTCGAAATTTGTGCTTCAAAATAGTCTCCAAATCTTAAAAATCTGGCAATATTCAACAATTTCAGAGTGATTTGAAAATATCTGAAAATTCCGATTTTCAGATCTTCACAAGTCTCAGAAAAATCTTTATTTGATTTTTTGCCTTGAATTTGGATCGTGTTAACTGACAAGATGTCTTCAAAATCTTAATTATACGTCAAAATTAGCAATTTCAACGGAAAACTATCCATTTTCAATTTTTAGAGTGAATCATTCGAATAAGAGAATAAATCCTTATCAAAATTTTTTAAAGAAATTCTTAATGTATTAATCATAAATAATTTATAATTAATTTTTCATAAAATGCTATTATTGAGTATATTCGACAGCTTCTCTTTAAAACCACTGTGAGACACTTTTTTCCAGACCATTTTTGGCATTTTTGGATTTTTGGCATGAATGTTTTTCGTGTTTTTGAAAGCTGCTAACTTTTGTTGAAACACAATTATTTCTCGTTTTGAATACACATTTTAATTAAAAAAAAAACAGGTTTCTTTTCTTCTCATTTATTCAGTACAAAAAACACCAAAAGAGCGAATAAAAAAATTGCGTTTTCAGCAATACTTTAGCATACTTGGCAGGTCGTGGCGCAGAATCGCACCTTCTCTTCATGTGTCCATTGTTTACTTTCGCAGAACCCATTCTTTTTATAAGTGATACAGTTAGAAAATTCGTCTGGGCGATAACTGGTGCACGGAGCAGGAGCAGGAACTAGAGGTGCAGTTAAACAACAATATCCACAAGTTTTTGCACATTTGTTAATTGCATGATTTTTCAAGCTGGGTATAATTGGACCGTTACGATCATCTGAATAGCATTTGACTGGTCTAGGATTATCATTTCCAGGACCGGGAGCAGGATCCGTCGGGAAAAGTGATGAACAAACTGTATCGCTATACTCATTACTACATGAAAAAGCTTCGCTGCTGTATACCATCTGGAATTATTAGTATTATGAAAAATTCAAAAGTTTTCGAATCTCGAATACCTTAACTCCGTCGAATTGTGTACAACTCAAGTCAGCTCCGATTCCAAGCGCGCGTGTCGTAGTGGTGAAGAAGGCCACCAAGATGAGACACTTCGAACTATAAACATATTGTTATAAGTATCATGAGCCATGATGGAAACTTTCCAGATTTTGGAAAGTTTCTAGTGTGCTCACATCCATCCTGACGGTTGCATTCCAGAATACATTCTTCCTCACTTTTGGTTGGAAGGTTTCTATGGGACAAGAATGATCACCTTTCCTTATTATTTTTTATTGTATTGTTTGTTTTCTGTTGGATTTTGAAAAGAAACGTGGTTTCAGAATTTTAATTCAAAATTCAAATTTTTTTAGTATTTTCGTTTTCACAAATTTCGAAATCTTTCTACTTTTTTTCATTTTTAGATTTTTCTGAGACTTGTGAAGATCTAAAAATCGGAATTTTTCAGATCTTTTTAAAGCACTCTGAAAATTTTGAATATTGCTCGGATTTTTGAGATTTGGAGACCATTTTGAAACGAATTTTGAGCTTTAAAATAAAGGTCACGAGAATCGGTTAAACTTTGAGAAATATTTCAAGGTCTCAAAATTCGAAATTTTTGGATAATTTGTGTGGAAAATGCTGGATTTTAATCGAATCAATGATTCTGAAATTCTGTTTTTTAGTTTCAAAAAAGTTCCGTTTCGAAAGTTGGTTTCGAATAAGTGCAGAAATTCAAATTGATATCTTCAATTCCTCATATTTTCAACTCAAATATTCTCGATCATAGCATTTTCAGTAAATGCTTATCCACACAGACGCTCCGCACGCACGCGGGCGGCTGCCGTCACTCAACACTGGAAAATTCGCAGGGAAATGAATTTTAATTTTTCCAGAGTTCTGGGTGCCGGCCAACGCGTCGCGTGCGTGCGGTCTTTGTGGTTGGGCAGCATATAATAATTTTAGTTGAAATAAAGCTTTTGAACATTTATATTATCTGTTTCAACATTCAATCAAATTTTGATTTTCTGTCTTTTTAGAGTGAATCATTCGAATAAGAGTAGCGGCCCAAAGTTGAAAAAATCAACATTTGCGCCGGATCGTGCAACGCGGTCAGAATTGTCGCGAAACACAATTATTTGAATGTGGCTATTTAAAAAAAAATTTAATTTATTAATCATAAATAATTTATAATTAATTTTTCATAAAATTCTATTATTGAGTATATTCGGCAGCTTCTCTTTAAAACCACTTTGAGACACTTTTTTCCAGACCATTTTTGGCATTTTTGGATTTTTGGCGTGAATGTTTTTCGTGTTTTTGAAAGCTGCTAACATTTGTTGAAACATAATGATTTCTCGTTTTGAATACACATTTTAATTTTAAAAAAACAGGTTTCTTTTTTCTTATTTATTCAGTACAAAAAACACCAAAAGAGCGAATAAAAAATTGTGTTTTTAATAATACTTAAGAAGAACAACAATATCCACAAGTTTTTGCACATTTGTTAATTGCATGATTTTTCAAGCTGGGTATAATTGGTCCATTAGGATTATTTGAATAGCAGTTGACTGGTCTAGGATTATCATTTCCAGGACCGGGAGCAGGATCTGCCCGGAAAAGTGATGAACAAACTGTATCGCTATACTCATTACTACATGAAAAAGCTGCTCTGGTGTATACATACTGGAATTATTAGTATTATGAAAAACTCAAAAGTTTTCGAATCTCGAATACCTTGACTCCATTGAATTCTGTACAACTCAAGTCAGCTCCAATACCGCGTTTCGTAGTAGTCGGTTGTGTTGTCACCTTCTCTGTTGTGGTCGTAACGACAGTCGTAGCCACCGTCGTAGTCGGTTTCGTTGTTTCCAGCTCAGTTGAAATCGGGACTGATTTTGTTTGAGTTGTCGATGAAGATGGTGCGCATCTTCCGCAAGTAGCTTTACAATTGGCCTGGAAAATATTATAATATTGCGCCAGTCAATAATTAGAATGTTACATTGGCAAAGTCGTTAAACTCAGGTTCAGAGCAGATTGACATATCGTTATCACACTCATCAACTTCATCATAACATTCAATACAAACCCCGCAGGCAGTTGGACAATGTACCTCGATAAGAGCTCTCCATTTTGCGTTTTTACATTGATTTTCGCTGATTGCGGAACAATTATATTTTCTGGCTGAAGAAAGAAACGAGGCGGTTTGTGAAACTCTATAGAGACTAACAATCCAAATCGCTGCAATTTTTTCGAATGATTACATGTTGTGTGGTTTCGGCACTTTCGGCAACATGGAAGATGAAGAAGGCTACCAGGATGATCCACTTCGAACTATAAACATATTTTTATAAGTATCATGGGCCATGATGAAAACTTTCCAGATTTTGGAAAGTTTCGAGTGTGCTCACATCGATCCTGATGGTTGCATTCCAGAATACATTCTTCCTCACTTTTGGTTGGAAGGTTTCTATGGGACAAGAATGATCACCTTTTAATATAATTTTTTTATTGTATTGTTTGTTTTATGTTGGATTTTGAAAAGAAACGTGGTTTCAGAATTTTAATTCAAAATTCAAATTTTTTTAGTATTTTAGTAATTTACAAATTTCGAAATCTTTCTACTTTTTTTCATTTTTAGATTTTTCTGAACCTTGTGAAGATCTAAAAATCGGAATTTTTCAGATTTTTTCAAATCACTCTAACTTCCTGAATATTTCTCGGATTTTTGAGATTTGGAGACCATTTTGAAACGAAAATTTCGAAATTTTCAGATAATTTATGTGGAAAATGATGGATTTTAATCGAATCAATGATTCTGAAATTCTGAAATTAAAATAAATTTCAGATCGATTTTCAGACATGATTTCAGTTAAAATAAACTGTTGTAAACTGAATTTTAATTTTTTAAAAATTAGCAATATTCAGAAATTTCGAGTGATTTGAAAAAATCAAAAAATTCCGAATTTTGATACTTTCAAATATCTCTCAAGTTTTACCGATTCTCGTGATTTTTCTATCATTTTGAAGCTCAGAATTTGAAATTTCAAAATTTATGCTTCAAAATAGTTTCCAAATCTCAAAAATCTGAGCAATATTCAAAAATTTCAGAGTGATTTGAAAAGATCTGAAAATTCCGATCTTCACAAGTCTCAGAAAAATCTAAAAAAAAAAAGTAAAAAGATTTCGAAATTTGTAAATTACTAAAATACTAAAAAAATTTGAATTTTGAATTAAAATTCTGAAACCACGTTTCTTTTCAAAATCCAACATAAAACAAACAATACAATAAAAAATAATAAGGAAAGGTGATCATTCTTGTCCCATAGAAACCTTCCAACCAAAAGTGAGGAAGAATGTATTCTGGAATGCAACCATCAGGATCGATGTGAGCACACTCGAAACTTTCCAAAATCTGGAAAGTTTTCATCATGGCCCATGATACTTATAAAAATATGTTTATAGTTCGAAGTGGATCATCTTGGTGGCCTTCTTCACCACTACGACACGCGCGCTTGGAATCGGAGCTGACTTGAGTTGTACACAATTCGATGGAGTTAAGGTATTCGAGACTCGAAAACTTTTGAATTTTTCATAATACTAATAATTCCAGATGGTATACAGCAGAGCAGCTTTTTCATGTAGTAATGAGTACAGCGATACAGTTTGTTCATCACTTTTCCGGGCAGATCCTGCTCCCGGTCCTGGAAATGATAATCCTAGACCAGTCAAATGCTATTCAGATGATCCTAACGGTCCAATTATACCCAGCTTGAAAAATCATGCAATTAACAAATGTGCAAAAACTTGTGGATATTGTTGTTTATCTTCACCTCCAGTTCCTGCTCCTGCTCCAGTTCTTACTCCTGCTCCGTGTACCAGTTATCCTCCAGACACACATCATAACTGTGGAATTTTTAAAAAGAATGGGTTCTGCGGCCCGAACTCTCACTATTCACATGAACAGAAGGTGCAATACTGCGCCACGACCTGCCAAGTATGCTAAAGTATTGCTGAAAACGCAATTTTTTTATTCGCTCTTTTGGTGTTTTTTGTACTGAATAAATGAGAAGAAAAGAACCCTGTTTTTTTTTAAATTAAAATGTGTATTCAAAACGAGAAATAATTGTGTTTCAACAAAAGTTAGCAGCTTTCAAAAACACGAAAAACATTCATGCCAAAAATCCAAAAATGCCAAAAATGGTCTGGAAAAAAGTGTCTCACAGTGGTTTTAAAGAGAAGCTGCCGAATATACTCAATAATAGCATTTTATGAAAAATTAATTATAAATTATTTATGATTAATACATTAAGAATTTCTTTAAAAAATTTTGATAAGGATTTATTCTCTTATTCGAATGATTCACTCTAAAAATTGAAAATGGATAGTTTTCCGTTGAAATTGCAAATTTTGACATATAATTAAGATTTTGAAGGCAGCTTGTCAATTAACATGATCCAAATTCAAGACAGAAAATCAAAATTCGAATAGGAGCCCAGGTGGTCCAAAGAACATTACTAATATGTAGCCACATTCAAATAATTGTGTTTCGCTCCAATTCCGATCGCGCATTCAAATTTTGATTTTTTCAACTTTGGAGCCGCTTCTATGACACGTGTATTTATCGGTGTGTATTAATTAAGAGAGGATTGAGGTAAAAAAAAAAACACGAACGAGGGTCTATCTCATGTCATAACGGTTGAAAAAATTCACTTCTTTGGCTTTTTTCACATTGAATTTCTTCTTCTTTTCTCATTTTTTGCCAGTAATGCTTTAATTTAGATTTTCAACCGTTTTTTGGGAAAGTTTCTGAAAAATAATGTTATTCCGAGTTTAGGGGAAAAAAGGTTTTTTAAAAAAAATTCTCGATTGAATTTTTTTGTCAAACTTTCAATTCTAAAAATTCAGAAAATATTAAAATTTCAGTTTAATCTGAAATTGTCATTTTGCCTATTCGGGGCCCAACCATTAAAAAAAACATATTCTTAATTTATTTTTCAGAAAATATACTTATCCCATAATAATTTATCAATTCTTGGCCACTTTTCCCGCAGCATATGTTTTGAAGGAGAAGCTGTCACCATTTCGAATACAACTGAATATTATTACATTATTCGATTGTATTCTACAACTTTTAACGTACCTATGAACATTAATACCAACTGTGACATTTTAATTACATCCAATTGTTCCGGGATGTCCCGCAGCTGTACATCCAAAGTACTGTGGACAAATGGATATAGTTCGGATTTCAATAAAAAATATACTTATTCAAATAAAGCTCCAGTATTTTCCAAAGAAAATAGCATAAAATCCATTCTCCCTATTCCTTTCGTCTCTGACAGTACGTCTTCCCTCATAAAAACGTCAATTAGTCTAGTTGGCTTAGAAGCCACCGTAGTGGAGCTGAAAGGCAAATCATTACGGGATATTCTAGTCCGCAATAGACTTTTCGATGTTAAATGTGAGAGGAGAAACTGTCGAGTATGTCCGGAGTTAGGTAAAGGTGGATGTAGTAAAAAAGGAGTAATTTACAAAAAAACATGTGGATTTGGAGGGAATTTTACATTGGTGAAACTGGACGACCATTGACCAAAAGGTTTAATGAACATGCGAGTGCTGCCGAAAAACCAAAAATTGTCTCTTATCAAACTACTGTTTGGGCAAACCACTGTTTTTTTAAAAACCTTTTTTCCCCTAAACTCGGAATAACATTATTTTTCAGAAACTTTCCCAAAAAACGGTTGAAAATCTAAATTAAAGCATTAGTGGCAAAAAATGAGAAAAGAAGAAGAAATGCAATGTGAAAAAAGCCAAAGAAGTGCATTTTTTCAACCGTTATGACATGAGATAGACCCTCGTTCGTGTTTTTTTTTACCTCAATCCTCTCTTAATTAATACACACCGATAAATACACGTGTCATAGAAGCGGCTCCAAAGTTGAAAAAATCAAAATTTGAATGCGCGATCGGAATTGGAGCGAAACACAATTATTTGAATGTGGCTACATATTGGTATTGTTCTAGGCTCCCATTCGAATTTTGATTTTTTGTCTTGAATTTGGATCATGTTAATTGACAAGCTGCCTTCAAAATCTTAATTATGTCAAAATTTGCAATTTCAACGGAAAACTATCCATTTTCAATTTTTAGAGTGAATCATTCGAATAAGAGAAGAAATCCTTATCAAAATTTTTTAAAGAAATTCTTAATGTATTAATCATAAATAATTTATAATTAATTTTTCATAAAATGCTATTATTGAGTATATTCGACAGCTTCTCTTTAAAACCACTGTGAGACACTTTTTTCCAGACCATTTTTGGCATTTTTGGATTTTTGGCATGAATGTTTTTCGTGTTTTTGAAAGCTGCTAACTTTTGTTGAAACACAATTATTTCTCGTTTTGAATACACATTTTAATTTAAAAAAAAACAGGTTTCTTTTCTTCTCGTTTATTCAGTACAAAAAATACCAAAAGAGCGAATAAAAAAATTGCGTTTTCAGCAATACTTTAGCATACTTGGCAGGTCGTGGCGCAGTATTGCACCTTCTGTTCATGTGAATAGTGAGAGTTCGGGCCGCAGAACCCATTCTTTTTAAAAATTCCACAGTTATGATGTGTGTCTGGAGGATAACTGGTACACGGAGCAGGAGTAGGAACTGGAGCAGGAGCAGGAACTGGAGGTGAAGATAAACAACAATATCCACAAGTCTTTGCACATTTGTTAATTGCATGATTTTTCAAGCTGGGTATAATTGGACCGTTAGGATCATCTGAATAGCATTTGACTGGTCTAGGATTATCATTTCCAGGACCGGGAGCAGGATCCGTCGGGAAAAGTGATGAACAAACTGTATCGCTATACTCATTACTACATGAAAAAGCTGCTCTGCTGTATACCATCTGGAATTATTAGTATTATGAAAAATTCAAAAGTTTTCGAGTCTCGAATACCTTAACTCCATCGAATTGTGTACAACTCAAGTCAGCTCCGATTCCAAGCGCGCGTGTCGTAGTGGTGAAGAAGGCCACTAAGATGAGACACTTCGAACTACCAGAATACATTCTTCCTCACTTTTGGTTGGAAGGTTTCTATGGGACAAGAATGATCACCTTTCCTTATTATTTTTCATTGTATTGTTTGTTTTATGTTGGATTTTGAAAAGAAACGTGGTTTCAGAATTTTAATTCAAAATTCAAATTTTTTTAGTATTTTAGTAATTTACAAATTTCGAAATCTTTTTACTTTTTTTTTTTAGATTTTTCTGAGACTTGTGAAGATCTAAAAATCGGAATTTTCAGATCTTTTCAAATCACTCTGAAATTTTTGAATATTGCTCAGATTTTTGAGATTTGGAAACTATTTTGAAGCATAAATTTTGAAATTTCAAATTCTGAGCTTCAAAATGATAGAAAAATCACGAGAATCGGTAAAACTTGAGAGATATTTGAAAGTATCAAAATTCGGAATTTTTTGATTTTTTCAAATCACTCGAAATTTCTGAATATTGCTAATTTTTAAAAAATTAAAATTCAGTTTACAACAGTTTATTTTAACTGAAATCATGTCTGAAAATCGATCTGAAATTTATTTTAATTTCAGAATTTCAGAATCATTGATTCGATTAAAATCCATCATTTTCCACATAAATTATCTGAAAATTTCGAAATTTTCGTTTCAAAATGGTCTCCAAATCTCAAAAATCCGAGAAATATTCAGGAAGTTAGAGTGATTTGAAAAAATCTGAAAAATTCCGATTTTTAGATCTTCACAAGGTTCAGAAAAATCTAAAAATGAAAAAAAGTAGAAAGATTTCGAAATTTGTAAATTACTAAAATACTAAAAAAATTTGAATTTTGAATTAAAATTCTGAAACCACGTTTCTTTTCAAAATCCAACATAAAACAAACAATACAATAAAAAAATTATATTAAAAGGTGATCATTCTTGTCCCATAGAAACCTTCCAACCAAAAGTGAGGAAGAATGTATTCTGGAATGCAACCATCAGGATCGATGTGAGCACACTCGAAACTTTCCAAAATCTGGAAAGTTTTCATCATGGCCCATGATACTTATAAAAATATGTTTATAGTTCGAAGTGGATCATCCTGGTAGCCTTCTTCATCTTCCATGTTGCCGAAAGTGCCGAAACCACACAACATGTAATCATTCGAAAAAATTGCAGCGATTTGGATTGTTAGTCTCTATAGAGTTTCACAAACCGCCTCGTTTCTTTCTTCAGCCAGAAAATATAATTGTTCCGCAATCAGCGAAAATCAATGTAAAAACGCAAAATGGAGAGCTCTTATCGAGGTACATTGTCCAACTGCCTGCGGGGTTTGTATTGAATGTTATGATGAAGTTGATGAGTGTGATAACGATATGTCAATCTGCACTGAACCTGAGTTTAACGACTTTGCCAATGTAACATTCTAATTATTGACTGGCGCAATATTATAATATTTTCCAGGCCAATTGTAAAGCTACTTGCGGAAGATGCGCACCATCTTCATCGACAACAAAATCAGTCCCGATTTCAACTGAGCTGGAAACAACGAAACCGACTACGACGGTGGCTACGACTGTCGTTACGACCACAACAGAGAAGGTGACAACACAACCGACTACTACGAAACGCGGTATTGGAGCTGACTTGAGTTGTACAGAATTCAATGGAGTCAAGGTATTCGAGATTCGAAAACTTTTGAGTTTTTCATAATACTAATAATTCCAGTATGTATACACCAGAGCAGCTTTTTCATGTAGTAATGAGTATAGCGATACAGTTTGTTCATCACTTTTCCGGGCAGATCCTGCTCCCGGTCCTGGAAATGATAATCCTAGACCAGTCAACTGCTATTCAAATAATCCTAATGGACCAATTATACCCAGCTTGAAAAATCATGCAATTAACAAATGTGCAAAAACTTGTGGATATTGTTGTTCTTCATAAGTATTATTAAAAACACAATTTTTTATTCGCTCTTTTGGTGTTTTTTGTACTGAATAAATAAGAAAAAAAGAAACCTGTTTTTTTAAAATTAAAATGTGTATTCAAAACGAGAAATCATTGTGTTTCAACAAATGTTTCAAAAACACGAAAAACATTCACGCCAAAAATCCAAAAATGCCAAAAATGGTCTGGAAAAAAGTGTCTCAAAGTGGTTTTAAAGAGAAGCTGCCGAATATACTCAATAATAGAATTTTATGAAAAATTAATTATAAATTATTTATGATTAATAAATTAAATTTTTTTTTAAATAGCCACATTCAAATAATTGTGTTTCGCGACAATTCTGACCGCGTTGCACGATCCGGCGCAAATGTTGATTTTTTCAACTTTGGGCCGCTACTCTTATTCGAATGATTCACTCTAAAAAGACAAAAAATCAAAATTTGATTGAATGTTGAAACAGATAATATAAATGTTCAAAAGCTTTATTTCAACTAAAATTATTATATGCTGCCCAACCACAAAGACCGCACGCACGCGACGCGTTGGCCGGCACCCAGAACTCTGGAAAAATTAAAATTCATTTCCCTGCGAATTTTCCAGTGTTGAGTGACGGCAGCCGCCCGCGTGCGTGCGGAGCGTCTGTGTGGATAAGCATTTACTGAAAATGCTATGATCGAGAATATTTGAGTTGAAAATATGAGGAATTGAAGATATCAATTTGAATTTCTGCACTTATTCGAAACCAACTTTCGAAACGGAACTTTTTTGAAACTAAAAAACAGAATTTCAGAATCATTGATTCGATTAAAATCCAGCATTTTCCACACAAATAATCCAAAAATTTCGAATTTTGAGACCTTGAAATATTTCTCAAAGTTTAACCGATTCTCGTGACCTTTATTTTAAAGCTCAAAATTCGTTTCAAAATGGTCTCCAAATCTCAAAAATCCGAGCAATATTCAAAATTTTCAGAGTGCTTTAAAAAGATCTGAAAAATTCCGATTTTTAGATCTTCACAAGTCTCAGAAAAATCTAAAAATTAAAAAAAGTAGAAAGATTTCGAAATTTGTGAAAACGAAAATACTAAAAAAATTTGAATTTTGAATTAAAATTAGTTTTTGAAGTGAAACGATGCAGGTTCGATTCCGATCTGAAATTTTTGAATTTTTCTCTCTGGGAGTCTTCGGATACACAAACATTGTACAGCGCGAAACCTTATCCATTTATGAATAAGGATTTCGTATTGTCAAGATGAAACTTCCTGGCCGCTCATTTTGAGAAATTTGAATTTGAGCGCGCTGCGGTCGCGATGCGAGGAAGCTCCCAACGATGCTACGCAAAACGAGCGGTCGGGAATTTTCATCTTGACAATAGCAAGGAATCTTTAAAAAAAAATGAAATCTAGAATGTTAGCGAAAAAGAAATTTGAATCTGGAAATTTCGAGCTTTTTTAATGATTTTCATATGATTTTGAAGCTCAGAATCTCAAATTTCGAATTTTATATATCAGAATGATACCAAATTCTCAAAAATTTGAGCAATATTCAAAAATTTCAGAGTGATTTGAAAAGATCTGAAAATTCCGTTTTTTAGATCTTCACAAGTCTCAGAAAAATCTTTAAAAAAAAAGGAAAAAGATTTCGAAATTTGTAAATTACTAAAAAAAATTTGAATTTTGAATTAAAATTCTGAAACCACGTTTCTTTTCAAAATCCAACATAAAACAAACAATACAATAAAAAATAATAAGGAAAGGTGATCATTCTTGTCCCATAGAAACCTTCCAACCAAAAGTGAGGAAGAATGTATTCTGGAATGCAACCGTCAGGATGGATGTGAGCACACTAGAAACTTTCCAAAATCTGGAAAGTTTCCATCATGGCCCATGATACTTATAAAAATATGTTTATAGTTCGAAGTGTCTCATCTTAGTGGCCTTCTTCACCACTACGACACGCGCGCTTGGAATCGGAGCTGACTTGAGTTGTACACAATTCGACGGAGTTAAGGTATTCGAGATTCGAAAACTTTTGAATTTTTCATAATACTAATAATTCCAGATGGTATACAGCAGCGAAGCTTTTTCATGTAGTAATGAGTATAGCGATACAGTTTGTTCATCACTTTTCCCGACGGATCCTGCTCCCGGTCCTGGAAATGATAATCCTAGACCAGTCAAATGCTATTCAGATGATCCTAATGGACCAATTATACCCAGCTTGAAAAATCATGCAATTAACAAATGTGCAAAAACTTGTGGATATTGTTGTTTATCTTCACCTCCAGTTCCTGCTCCTGCTCCAGTTCCTACTCCTGCTCCGTGTACCAGTTATCCTCCAGACACACATCATAACTGTGGAATTTTTAAAAAGAATGGGTTCTGCGGCCCGAACTCTCACTATTCACATGAACAGAAGGTGCAATACTGCGCCACGACCTGCCAAGTATGCTAAGGTATTCCTGAAAACGCAATTTTATCCGCTCTTTTGGTGTTTTTTGTACTGAATAAATGAGAAAAAAAGAAACCAGTTTTTTTTAATTATAATGTATATTCAAAACGATTGAAAACATCATGTTTCATCAAAAGTTGCCAATTTTCAAAAATACGAAAAACATTCACTCTAAAAATAGTTTAAAGAAAATGGTCTTGAAACTAACACATCTGTGTTAAAGAGAAGCTTCCGCATATACTCAATAATAACGTATTATGGAATATTAATTATGAATTAAGATTTTTGTTTGTAATTTCTGACAAATAAAGTGTCTCACATTGGTTTTAAAAGAGAAGCTGCCGAATATATCAATAATAAAATTTTATGAAAAATTAATTATGGAAGAAGAGGAAGTGGACTTTGAGTCAGCTTTGAGTCAGGAGAGGAGTCACTTCTTTGGCTTTTTTCCCATAGAATTTCTTCTTCTTTTCTCATTTTTTTCCGGTTACCATTGTTAATGGAGTGACCATCGGAAACAAAAATAGAAATATTTTGATAAGTTGTCACTCATTTAAGATCCATGAAATATACTCACTTGCCATCTTTTGGTCTCCAGCGGTAAATTAAAGTCGTTTTGAGCGGTAGAAACTCCCGTTTTCTTCACAGACGAGGTCTAATGCCCTTCGTCTGTCCAATCCGCGGCAAGAACCACATTTTTATGCAAGATGGAGCACCGATTCATCGTGTCAAAAAGACAATCGCGTATCTGGAACGCCGTGGAGCGTATCTGGAACGTCGTGGAGCTCAAGTTTTGGAGTGGCCTGCCTGTTCTCCTGATTTGAACATCATCGAAAATGTTTGGGGAGTTATTATTCAGAAGATGTATGCCGGTGGAAAAGTTTGTCGAGATCTTAAGGAGCTCAAGAAGGCCATTATCGAAGCATGGACCGCCTTTGACCAAACCCTGCTTGATGCACTCTACCAAGAAATGGATTCCAGCTCATTCGTCAAGATGGTATCCAAATTGATTATTAATTTTCCAAATTAATCAATTTTGTTAAGAAAAAAAATTGTTTTAAATGTTTTTTTGGTAGTGAACCTATCTTTTTGTGGATTGGCGAAGAGCCAAAAATGAGAAAAATCCAAATTTTTTCTTGAATTTCAATCTTTTCCAAAAACGCATTTGATTACATTTTAAGTCTTCCTAAATTCTTACTTTTTGTTATCGGACATTTTTTCGAAATTTGAAATTTGGCGATTTTTCGAACTTTTCACAGGTGAACCTATCTTTATGTGGAGCACTGTATATGTTAACAAATATGTAACATGTCAAAAGCAGTTAAATGAAATAATATGGATACTTTCAGCCGCTGTTAATGTGTTCTTCGGTGTTTCGGAAACAAATAGCTGATAATAATGGAACAAATATTATCGATCTCCCAATAATGTATCCAGGGGCATTATTTGACATAGGCATTATTTGACACATCTTGGATTTTATTAGACTATTATATGGAAACGCGCTAAAATTAAACGGTATGATTTTCCACGATTCAATTTATCATTTTTGTTGAAAAATTTATTGTTTCGACATTTGGCTAATTCTATGGAAAATAACTAAACTTCGAGCTAAAAAAAGCATACACAAACAGTATGTGAGCAGTTTTCTAAAACAGTTTCGTAAATATCCATAAAAGATCTTTCGAATGAGCTGGGTCTCATCTGGAAAAGACCTAAGTAAATTAAAGATAACATTTCAGAAAAAGATTCTAAATTCTTCTATTACATCCTGAGGTTAGCCAATTATTATGACGTCCAATTCTTGAAGACTTCCTTATTGCAAACGAATTGGATAAAGTTACAAATACTATGAGTTTGATTTTAGCCGAACATTTTATACTTCCAAAATTACAGGTTTTCAAAATTTATAATATTTCATTTTATGAATCGAATTTTTACAGTTAGAAATCATGAGGAAAATAACAATGGATGACATCGAAGAGAGCATCAGTGATATGAGATACTATTTTCCATTGAAGCAGCCTCAGATTAAAACTGTCAACATTTTCCTGGTGCATCAGTGCAAATTTCTTGATGATGATCAGTGTTCCTATACGGATCGGATTTCGGATCAATCCGGATCGGGAGAAATCCGGATCAAACCGGATCGGATCAATAAAAATCATGGAAATTGTTTTGTGAAGTTTTTTTCCAGAAAACGCGTTTTACTATTTTCTAGAGCTTAAATATAGCTGTTTATTTTTGAGACAGAAGCATTTGAGGATTTGCTGGCTGTTGGTGAAATTGTTAGTTGGATGACAATTTCGTTTAGATGTCGCTTAAGAAAAAGTGGACTGTTTCATTGTTTTTCATCCTTTTTTTTGAAAAAAAAAATTCCGGTAGTTTCTTGATTCTATTGTACTTTTAGCACATAAAGAACTAAGCTCAATCCTTAAAGAAGAAACGAACTCTAAAGAAGTTAAAATGTCTTATCAATTGCTCTTCCATATTTTACTATTTTTTAAAACGGACTTAACCATGGTTTTTTGTATTTTAAAAGGCCGGATATTTGATTTTATGTATATTAAAAAATTAAAAAACGAAAACTAGAAATACTAGAAAGATGGTAGCAAAATTACAAGAATTTCGGTCAAGTTCAATTCCGGGTCCTTTGGGTTTCTATTCCATTTTCATCTTCTTCTTGATATTTGAAAACCTATGCAAGAAGGATATTTTTGCGAAATTTCCTTTTCTAGTACTCAAACACACCCATTTCTAAAATAAGGCGGTGAATGGCCTAACAATTGCAAACACTCTCACATTCGCATGCTCTCTCGCGCGCGGCCGAGCGGTTAGGCCATTTTTTGGCCAGGCCGCTTTACCCTGTAAATGTGCTTTTTTTCGTGTACTGGAAAAGGAAATTTTGATACATTTTTTGCTTCTATAGGCTTTCAAATATTGTAAAGAAGATGCAATTGGAATTGAAACCCAAATTCAGTAAAGTGACCCTTTAAGAATATTGTCATTTTTCTCTTCTTTCCTCTTTATTCGTGTTTTTTGCCCAAATTAAAATTAAATTAAATGATTATTTTTTTAGATCTCGAACCCGAAATCTTTATTAATGAAACAAGATCGGTCCGGAATTTTAAAATTAAAAACTACTAAAATTAGGCTCATTTTTCTGCTCACGCCACAAACAGTTCTCTTTAAGAAATTTTAAGGTTTAGTAAGTAATTAACAAGAATTTGTAGCATCTCTCTACAGACGCGTCTGTGCTGGTTGCCGATTCAGTTTCATTACGGCAAAATCCAAATTTGTGATAACCTAATAAGACTTTAAAGAATAAACGTGCATTTCCTAGCTCGACTTACGAATTTTCTTAATTTAAGCTCATTTTTTTCTGAAAAGCCGATGAAATTTTAAAGGAATTTTTAAACATTTTGGATTTATATATTATCACCATGTTTCGAACCCCATAAAAAGGAACCTTCTTTTGAGAATAATGTAACAAAAGCTACACGCGACTCCTGGTAATAACTAAAATAATAACAAATGTACCTAGCAACGGCGTGCCCATATTTCTTAATGTAGAAAAATACTGGATGGTGAGCCATCTACTTGCACATACTATCTCTGCGTATATAACGATGGTGGACCGTATGAACTGGCACAGTGCCAGGACTCCTTCCACATAGTAACAACTTGCAATCGATCACTATCGTTCATCACAAAAAACATACTTTTCTTCACCAATCAGCTCAAATTTTGCTTTAGAAAAACAATTTTTTTAAAGTAATATTCAGAAAACTGGCTTATTTATTGAATCCACTAATAATATCCGTTTCTGCAACGTTTGCTATTTTCCATTGAAGCAGCCTCAAATTAAAACTGTCAACATTTTACTGGTGCATCTGTGCAAATTTCTTGATGATGATCAGTGTTCCTATACGGATCGGATCCATAAAAATCGTGGAACTTTTTTTGTGAAGTTATTTTCTAGAATACGCGTTTTACTATTTTCTAGAGCTAAAAAAATCTGACAATGTGAACTTTTTTTTATGTAGAATTTGAATAAATTTGGTTTAATATTTTTTGAAAATACCATTTAACCACAAAGAGACGCTTCTAAACATTTAAGCCAAATTTGCAGAAATTGAGGCAAATAGACAAAGAATAATTGCTGTATTAAAACCATATGTCTGTCTATTTTTTAAAAACAAATTAGAAGGGGGCACCAAAGGAAGTGTCTGAAGCGTTTCTGGTTTTTTTTTTCAAGATCTCATCATTGTAACTATCCATTTTATCACTAAAATCACTAAAATCACTAAAATCAAACTTAAAATTTCAGAGGGATTATGCCTTCAACCATGTCTCGAAATGGGGTCGAACTTCCATAGTTCAAGATTTCAATGTTGAATAGTACACAAGCTTTAAAGGAGGGCTTTACGGAGATAAAAATGCACCTTGAATGAAAATAGACTTCATTCTCATTCCAAATCTGTTATTAAAATTTTCTAAAACCACCTAGAAGCCGGGAAAATGAGCTTCAAAACAGTGGCCTAGAAAAAGTGGCCACCTGGCCGAACTTTTTCCTATGTGCTTTTTTCGTGTTTCGTTAATAAATAGTTATGCAGAATGATTATATTAGTATTTTTTATGTTTTTTCATTTTTTTTTTGGATTTTTCATGCCTGCGGACTAGTTTTCGCCGGTGGCCCCTTTTTCTAGGTCATTGTTTTGAAGCTTGTTTTCTCGGTTTCTAGGTGCTTTTAGAAAATTTTAAAAACAGATTTGGAATGAGAATGAAGTCTATTTTCATCCCAGACGCCTTCATTAGCTCCGTAAATCCCTCCTTTAAACATTTTTTCATCAAAAATGCTTTATTTCGAAATTTGCACCGTTTTTTAAGAACATTTGATGATAAAACAAATATTATTAGATAGTTATAACTAGGCCCAAACCGTGATCGATTGCCAGTTGTTATGTGCAACGGGTCCTGGCACTGTGCCATTTCATACGATACACATGCTGTCATTATATATTGTGAGATAGTATTAGATAAGTTGAGATTTAGATACGTTTACGCAACCAGATGACTCACCATCCCGTATTTCTCTTCATTAAACATGACGGGCACGCCGTTGCTACATTTATTATTATTATTATTATTATTATTATTTTAGTTATTATAACGAGCTCTACTACTTAGTTTTTTTAAAAAGCTTTTCTGACCAATTTCTCATAATCAAATCTTTTGTGCAAAATGAATCAATGTTAAGCGGAAAAAATAATTTCGTTTTTATATTTTCAGATATATTTGATGAGGCTTCAAAGATTGCCGTACAACTTTTTAATAAACGCTGAACGAAATCTACTTATGAAGCCTAACCTAAAAGTAGACCATGTAAATCCATCTTTTACTTTTGATAAATTAATATTGTTTGTTTGTTCCTTTATAAATAAAAATGTGTTTCTATTGGGTTGCTAGGTATTGTCAAGATGAACATTCTTTTTGCGAGGATGTTCCCTACGATGCTACGCAAAACGAGCGGCCAGGAATTTTCATCTTGACAATAACACATTCGAGACGTAATACGAGGGTCGTCGCAATTTTTTAAACTGACTAGGAATCCTATTTTCGCGTCAGACGTTTTTTGGAAATTACATAATGTATATGCGTGGGTTTCTGTGTGGATAATAAAATGTGAAAATATTACAACTCACAACTACCGTATACCTGAGATAGCCATGCGCCTTTAAATCCATGTTTTTTCGAGGTCACCCGTTTGGCGGTTTGTAATTTTTGAATGGCTTTATCAATTTAAACAATCTATAGCTCAAATTGAAGATAAAATCATGAATTTTAATAATATGGTAAAAAAAATAAATAAAAATTAGTGTTTTATATATCAAAAATAGAGAAAAGGAAGAAACTTTTTCGAAAAAATAAAAAGATGGAATTTCTGTGCATTGAGCTATTATTTTTCGGATTCCGCGAATTAAAAAACCTTTGTATGTAAAAAAGGTCAAAAAAAAATACGGTGGGAAAAAAGTTATACGACATAGAAAATTAGGGATCGCCCAATGCGCAAGGCTGTGTTTGTGGTGGAGGTGTGCTGCACCAAATGTAAAACTTTTATTTCGTATAACTTTTGAACGGATTGACCAAATTAAACAATTTATAGCTTTTCTGAAAGGAAATTTCTTAAAGATGAGTCGACATGTTAAAAAAATTAGATAATTTACTTTTTTTCAATTGGAAAACAAAAAAATCTTTGGAAGATTCAATTTTTAACACATTTGAAAACGTTATTTGCATATTCGCAATTGAAAAAAGTAAATTATCTAATTTGTTTAACATGGCGACTCATCTTTAAGAAATTTCCTTTCAGAAAAGCTATAAATTGTTTAATTTGGTCAATCCGTTCAAAAGTTATACGAAATAAAAGTTTTACATTTGGTGCAGCACACCTCCACCACACCAGCCTTGCGCATGGGGGCGATCCCTAATTTTCTATGTCGTATAACTTTTTTTCCCAGTGTATTTTTTTTGTATATTTTGTGGTATAAAGATTTTTTAATGCGTGGAATCCGAAAAATGATAGCTCAAAGCACAGAAATTCCATCTTTTTATTTTTTCCAAAAAGTTTCTTCCTTTTCTCTATTTTTGATATATAAAACACTAATTTTTATTAATTTTTTAACGACATTATTAAAACTCATGATTTTATCTTCAATTTGAGCTATAGATTGTTTAAATTGATAAAGCCATTCAAAAATTACAAACCGCCAAACGGATGACCTCGAAAAAACATGGATTTAAAGGCGCATGGCTATCTCAGGTATACGGTAGTTGTGAGTTGTAATATTTTCACATTTTATTATCCACACAGATACCTACGCAGATATAGTATGTAGTTTCCAAAAAACGTCTGACGCGAAAATAGGATTCCTAGTGAATATTTTTTTCAAAACTTTTTAAATGTGAAAAAAATCGTTTTCTGTCCCCAAATCGTGGTCGAAAAAACCAATTCTTATTGCGTTTCATTGGACATTCGTCTTTGGCACGAGTCTAAAAGGGATTGTTTTATGATTTCGAAAAAAAGTCGTTAATTTAAAAAAAAGTATCTTAATTATCTCGAGAAATCAAAATAACCCCAGATTAGGTCTTGCCGCAGATAACCAATCGTTGATTTATAGCACAAGTATATTATGAAGATTTTGTTAGCCTTACAGAACTGAAAAAAACACTGTTTTATGTTTTTTTAAACTAAAATAACAATAAATACTTTTTAAATATAATTTTTTAAAGTTTTCTCGAAAACAAGCTACTTATTTCTTGTATATGTCATCAATTGCTTTCAGATTTCGGAATAATTTTATATTTTTGTGACCAATATGTACATTTTCTTTTACAACCAATCAACCTTATATTATTATACCCTATTACATTATCCCCCATAATCTGGCTCATATTGTCCATTGATATCTCATATTTATTGATTGATTTGTTTTCAGAATGACTGCGATTTCAATCAGAGATCATTACGCATATGGAATGTTTGGCCGGTCAGCTCAAAATGGACCTGTTTTAACGTTTAAAATTGGGAAAATTCAATGGTTTGTTTGTTATTTGAAGAAGTTTTTATTCCAGGAACACTTTTCAACAAGCGGCTTCGCTGCTGAAAAAGAGCTATTTGAGATCGAACGGCCTTCGGCGTGCCGTTCGATCTCAAATAGCTCTTTTTCAAAAAAAAAATATTTCAAATCTTTTAACAACAGACACTTTGAAGAGAGATTATAATTTCAGGGAAGTAGTATCTAGTCTGATCGAAGTAGAGGCTGACGAATATGACACGAAATTTGATGTCGAATGCAGACCACTGTTTTTGCATGAATCTGATTATTATCAATCAAGAGATTGGTATTGTGATGCTAAATTTAAATTAATATTATCGAATAAACGCATCACTTTTGCGGAGTATGAACTGGATTATCAATTCAGCAAAAATTCCCCAATATGTGAAATTGGAACATTTTTCGGTTGGGGATACTTTGAGTATACTGCGGAAGTCCGAATAAAGTCGATGAGTGGATTTGACCAACCGGTTTCGGAATTCTCATGTCCCATTGATATTGATTCAGAAATTGTGTTCCGCAATGAGATACATAAACTATATGTTAATAAATATGTAAGTTCAGTATATTAGGATGTCCAATTAGCGTTTAAACTAGCATTTACTGATTGAAATCGAGTCCTCTCCAAATGCGGCACAAATAGTTCGATGGCATTCTGTTGCAGTTTTATCCTCTTCAAAACAAGAGGGAATTGAATAAAGTAATATACAAAAATATATATAATAAAAAAATACATATATATAAACATAAGATGCTGATGATTAAAAAGAGATTATACATAGTTGCTCGAAGCACTTGCACAATTGTTTCGAAATGTTAGGGAATACGTAACACGTTTTACTTATTGGACAACCTAATAATAAAAACAATTAGAGAAAATAATGTCGATACTTCCAGCCGCTATTATTCTGCTCTTCAGTGCTTCGTGAGCTTATATCTGCCGAAAATAATGGAAGAAATATCATCGACGTCATAGAAGAATTCCCTGACTTTGACATAGAGCATGTCGTGGACTTCATTAGATTATTGTATGGAAGACGGCTAGAATTAAAAGGTTTGCTTTTTTTTTTGAAGGAAACGGTCGAATTTTGAAGCTAAAAATCCGAAAATTCAAATTCTCAGCTTTAAAGTGATCCATAATTTGTGTAACGTCAAATGTAAATTGAAAAACACTTTTCAGAAAAAGATGGTGGTTACTTCTTTTTTATTCTGAGGTTAGCCACAAAGTATGACGTCCAATTCTTGATATCGAATCTTGAAGACTTCCTTATTGCACACGAATTGAATAATGTTCCAAATGATGAAAAATTGGAAATAGCCGAAGCATTTAAACTGCCAAAACTGCAGGTTTTCAACATTTTATAATATTTCCCTTTTGAATTGAATTAAAATTACAGTTAGAAACAATGAGGAAAATAACAATGGATGACATCGAAAATATCATCGACGAAATTATAGACGGCGCAAATCTGCGTCAGACTGTCAATCTTTTACTGGTGCATCTGTGCACATTTTTTGATGATGATGACGATGATGATGATGAAGAAAAGTGTTTAATAAATATTGCAGGAAGACTATCCTACTGTGGCCATTTTAATTTTTAAAATTGAAATCATTTTCAGAAAAATTCTAAAACTACAAACTTAAGTAATTACAATACGCTTGGTTTTATAAAAATTACTATTATTTTGAAAATTATTAGATTTCCCATAGAATTTCTTCTTCTTTTCTCATTTTTTTCCCACTAATTCTCTAAAAATTCCGAAAATATTAATATTTTGGTTTAATCTGAAATTGTTATATTGCCCAACCCTGAAAAAATTCAAAAAAACATATTCTTAATTTATTTTTCAGAAAAAATATACTTATTCCAGAATAATTTATCAATTCTTGGCCACTTTTCCTCCAGCATATGTTTTGAAGGAGAAGCTGTCACCATTTCGAATACAACTGGAAATTATTAAATTATTAGATTGTATTCTACAACTTTTAACGTACCTGTGAACATGAATACCAACTGTGACATTTTGATTAAATCCAATTGTTCCGGGATGTCCCGCAGCTGTACATCCAACGATTTGACTAATACCGTATTCTTGGCATTCGTAGACAAAGTTTCCTTTGGCGTAGGTCTCGCCTGGAACGTTTTTTTGACAATTTTGATGAAGCTACCGTTGAAAAAATAAAAATAGTTGTTGAATTTTTGAAACTCTAAATTTTCAGAAATTAGTAAAAATTAACAAATTTTATCAAATTTAACCATTTGTTTGCTCAACCTCATAGACGCTCCGCACGCAGGCGGCGCGGTAGCCGACACTCAGAACTCCGGAAAATTTTAAAATTCATTTTCCCGATAATTTTCCAGTGGCAGCCGCGTGCGTATGTGCGGAGCGGCTAGGAGAATAAGAATTTCCTCAAAACGCGATGATCGAGAATATTTGAGTTGAAAATATGAGGAATTGAAGATATCAATTTGAACTTCTGAACTTATTCAATACCAACGGAACTTTTTTTGAAACTAAAAAAACTAATACTAGACCTAATTTCTTTCTTAAAATTCAGCTTTCCGTAGTTTATTTTAACTGAAAGCATGTCTGAAAATCGATCTGAAATTTATTTTAATTTCAGAATCATTGATTCGCTTAAAATCCAGCATTTTCCACATAAACTAACCCAAATCCTTATTCTGCCCATTTCCATCAACACACTTTGCATTTTTCGCAGCTCTGAGAGCAACTTTTCCATCATCAGTCACACATTCCATCGCATATCCGGCCGGAATACGACGTTGTTCACCTAATGGAATTTCGACACCTTCCTTGGTTATACAGCCAAGTAGCAGGGTTTTTCCGAATGATTCACATTGGAATTTGAATGAATCTTCGACCCAAGTTTGACCTGAAAAAATGGGTATTTGATTTGGATAAAAAGGTGTCGGATAATTTTCATTCAAAAAATTCTGAAAATAATTATATATTTATATAGTAGTTTTTAATTGAGCTCATTTTGATAAATTAACTTTTTTGAAAACAAATCGAGAAATAATTGCTAAAAAAAATAACCATCTAGAAAACTAGGAACTTGATATTATTATTTGAAACTGGAATTTTTTAAAATTATTTTTTCAAAATTTTATTTCTGAAAATGTTAAATACTAAAAATGGGTTTTTAAGAGCAGTTTTTAGAGTCTATTTTTAAATGTTTAAAATTTTTCAGATCCAAAAACTATTTTTCAATATATAGGGCTGAAAATAATACCATTGGATCGAAAATTTTAAGCAGATTCTAAAACCACTTGAAATTTTGAATTTACTTCAATTTTATAATTTTTTAGGCAATTTTTAAATTGCAGCTTTTCTTCACCATGTCTGGAAATGAACATATCTCAAGATTGACACTTTTTTTTGATGATTTTAGTACCAATCGATAGGAAATGCAACGTAGATTCTAAGAACACTTTAAATTCTGAATTTTCATCCACTCAAAATTTTTTTAGACTCATTTAAAGTTTACAACATTAACAGTGTAGTGTCACGAACCGTATATTTCAGAAAATCACATCTCAAGACTGACACATAGAATTTCAGTCATTTTAGTACCAATCGAAAGAGAATTCGACGTAGATTCTAAATCCACTTTAAATTTTGAGTTTTCGTCAACTTAAAAGGATTTTAGACTCATTTAAAGTTTACTACGCTAACAGTGTAGTGTCACGAAACGTATGTATATTTCAGAAAATCGTATCTCAAGACTGGCACATAGGATTTCAGTCATTTTAGTACCAATCGAAAGAGAATTCGACGTAGATTATAATTCCACTTGAAATTTTGAGTTTTCATCTACTCAAAAAAATTTTAGACTCATTTAAAATTTGCCACATTAACAGACAATTTTTCGTGTATTTATGCTCAATTGAAATTTTAAGCAATTATCTGGAAAAATCTGAAAATAGTGGATTTTGCCCCCAAATCAAAAATTAATATTTTTATGCTATTATTAAATATTTCGCCTAGCTTCCAAAACCAACAATTATTTTTTCAAGATGTATCGGGCTTTGGAAATTTGACGTAGATTTTAAAAAGACTTGAAATTTTGGAGTTTTTAGGCAATTTTTAAATTTTCATTCAGATTTTTGAAATTTAGAAAAAAATTGTGGTCAAAAAATTCAGAAATATTTCTTCATGGAATTAACATCTTCTCATAATCTGAAAATCGTGGTTTACTTTTGAAAAAAATGTTTCTAAAAAAAATCCGGTTTCAAAATTTTGAAAAATTAAAATATTGAAATATTTGGCAAAATTCTACAATCAGCGTGAAGAAGCTCATTTTAGAGATTTTCTGAAAAAAAAAACCCCCCACCAACACCAAAAACTCCTCGGCATTTCGCGCTCCTTCCAGGCGTCGACGTCAACGTCACATTTCCGCTTGTACACTCGAAAATCCGATCACCTTCATGGATTCTGGCGCCAATTGGGATCTCTATTCCAGCCGGGGTTATGCAAGAAACGACCTCGAGAATTGAGGACAAATTGGCGAAGGTTACACATCTCATCCGGAATGCTGATTGCGCAATCTGAAAAGGAGTTTTAAGAAGGATTAAAAAAATGAGAAAATACTCACAAAGGTTGTATCATTTGTGTACTGTTTGCCTTCATGAGAACATAATGAGTAGATCGATGGCTCCTAAATATTTTCGATATTTTGGAGTCAAACTCAACATTTTTGAACTGAAATTAAAGGGTTTCTTAACTACTCCTGATTTCCTATCAAACCGACGATTTTTGAGCGTACCAACCTAACAAAATGCCAAAAAAATGGGTACAAAAAATTGCAAAAACATCGACAAACTTCAGCAACAATGGAGGGACAAATTTCCCAAAAGTTAGTCCCCCCATCTTTTGCGGCTTTTTGCTATTTTTTGTTGGTCAAAATGGATCGATTCGACAGGAAAATAGGGGTAGTTAAGAACAATTTTTAGGTTTCAAATTGTGAAATTAAAATATTATCAAACAAAAAATAGAAGGTTCAAAATGTTTTAAACATTTTGCTGAAAATTATAATCATCATATTTCATCGTTATTCAAAACACGTGGTTTTTTTAAAGGAGGGTTTTACGGAGCTAATGAATGCATCTGGAATGAAAATATACTTCATACGCACTCCAAATCTGTTTTTAAAATTTTCTAAAACCACCTAGAAGCCGAGAAAATGAGCTTCAAAACAATGACCTAGAAAAGTGTCCAACTAGTGTCCAACTAGTCCGCAACTTCCCCCCCCCCACCCTAACTTTTTCTAGGCCATTGTTTTGAAGCTCATTTTCTCGATTTCAAGCTTGTTTTTGAAAAATTTAAAAACAGATTTGAAATGAGAATGAAGTCTATTTTCATTTAAGCTACATTTATTATCTCCGTAAAACCCTCCTTTAAATATTTATAATTTTTAAACCGATAATTAAGACCTAGGGGGGCAGAATTTTTTAAAAATTACTGTTTCATAATTTTTTTACAAAAAATCAGTGAACCAATAATAATAATATTAATGTAAAAATAAATATGAAGATCAAAAATGAACACAAAATACCGTTACAGACAGATGAGTTTCATCGCCAAAATTTAGTTTTTGAAATAATTATCATGTTTTCATAATTAGCATTATCATAACGTTGTATAATGAATTATGGTTTTTTTTTCAAAAACAAGAAAATATTTCATTTGAAAATTCTTAAGGAAAAAATGAAGTTTTGAAGTTCTTGAAAAAAACTCTGAAATTAAATTCCAAACTTTTCAAAGGTTTCGAAAGTTTTCAATTTTAATTTTTCCAAAATCAATAGAAATTGAGAAAAAGACGTTCAATTTTCTACTGTTTCAAAATTTCAAATAAGAACGCAGTTGATTTTTAAAAAATACTTCTTCACGGAAATTGGTAATAATTTGGCAACGTTTAATTTCCCCGATTTTTTGGCTTTAGAAACATTTTTTCATGTTTATATTTCTGAATTTTTCCAATAATTAATATGAAAGTTTTTTTTTTTAGAAAATTTGCAGTTACAAAAGTTTTTCATAGGGTATTTCTCATTTTATATTGTCAACTCAATTATTCTTGATTATTGCTTTCGGAAGGCTGCTCAACCTCACAGCCGCTCCGCACGCACGCAACGCGGCTGCCGGCACTCAATACACTAGAAAGGGGAAAATGAATTTAAAAATTTACCAGAGTTATGAGTGTCGGTAACCACGCCGCGTGCGTGCGGAGCGTCATCATCATATCCCGAACGATATTCAAATATTCATATAATAAATATATTTTTTGGAACAAAAAATTAACTACGTCATGCATTTTTTAATATTTTGAATTTTTCTTTTTTTTCAAATTCACAAAAATTGCAGTTTCAGAAATTTTTCAAAAAAACGTTCCATTTTGAAAAATTCAGGCAAAAATTGTATATTTTTAAAATTTTTAAAATTTTTACCGTTTCAAAATTTTCTCATTAATTTCTTTTTCGAAATTCATACCATTTTGGTGAACGAAAATAACATTTTTTCAATAAAATAAAAAAAATAAAGCCAAGCTAAACTCAAAAAAAAACTGAAAAATAATAAAAGCTTAGAAGTTTTATTTTTCATAAGAAAAAACAAGCAGAAACCAAGGAGAAACAAAATAATATGACTAGAAAAAGCGAATGCAAAAATAATAAACAAAATTTCGAAAAAAAAATCAATGTGCCTGATTTCCGTATGCTCTGTAGCTGTATTTTTCGCCATCTTTGATGCAGCTGAAAAAATAATTGGGAATTTTTCGATAATTGGGTGTTAATTGGAGTTAATTAAGGTAAGTTTGGCTTAGTTGGATAATTTAGCAATTCTTAATTAGTCTGTGAAAAATTTTAGTAATTCTGAATTTTTAGTAATTGACAACGGTAATTGTTTTACAATTAACTAGTTAATTGGTTAATTGTTTAAATTATGACGTTAATTATGCATTTTTTTCATATTTAATATTTTTACTCATAAATTATAAAAATTCGAGTTTTCGGAGATAATTATATCTATAGATTAGGGTAATTACTAATTTTAGTAATTACTAATTAATTAGGGTAATTACTAATTAAGTTAATTAACACGAATTCTAAAATTTTATTTGTTAACTTTTCTGAAAAATTTTTTAGAAAATTCAATTATGGCATAATTACCGAAGAATTACCAGTCAGAAAATCTAATAATTATCATTAATTACTCTGAATGGATTAATTGGAAGAATGACGGTTTCAAAATTGTTTTAAAACATTTTCTTTGGATATAAATACGATATTTTAGATAAATACGATATTTCAGATGGTCTTACAGAAGCTTTTTATGGGATAATTACTATCATTGAGTTAATTGTGCTGATATTATTAATTAGAGTGGAATAAGTATGAGTTAATTAGTAATTATACTTTTTTTTAAACTTTAATGTAATTGAGTTCTTAAAAACTTATTTATGACTATTTTTAAGTTTTTGAAACAAGTTTTAATTAATTAGTGAGGGTAATTAATTAACCAATTAAAGCACCCAATTATTTTTTTTTCAAAAGACAAAACCAACCTGTGAACGGTGTTTCCAACGGTGACATTCTGGTTCAATGGAACAGGGTCCGAGACTCCCTCAGCAGCACATCCAACGATTTTTGCTTTACCGAATTCGCCGCAAAGTCTGACAAAGTTCCCCTCGGTGTATTTTTCTCCTGTAATTATGAATTTACGGTTTCCGGTTTTTTTTTTTTGAAAGTTTTGAGAATTTATTTATTCAGTTATCTTTGATGAAATAAACCTCTTAAAAATAAAAATCCATGAGTATTTTTTGAAATATTTGCAGTTTCACAAAATAACCAAAACTTTCATAATTCATTTTTTAGAATTCTTGATTTTTTTGCTACTCTTAAAAATTTTGAAATTTTATAAAAACATTTCTAGTAAGTTTTAAAACAAATTTCCTAGAAAAAAATCACGGAAGAAAAATATTTTTAGATTATAATATACTTAATTTTAGAAGTGGACCTTAAAGATTACCCGTTTTATGAACGAGAATTTACAGATTTGTGTGACATGAACCTGGGCATGAGATTCGATGAATGTGAAGCGACCAGTTATCGCGATCTAAACACTATATTTCTGTCAATTTGTGATTAGTTAGCCGTTTTACATAATTAAATTGGTTATCATCGTGGATCTGACATTTTTACGCTTCATTTCTAGCGCGGAAATATCAAGCCCACATATAACTCATGCAAATCCGTGAATACCCGTTCATAAAACAGGTAATCTTTAAGGTCCACTTCTAAAATTAAGTATATTATAATCTAAAAATATTTTTCTTTAAAATACAGGTTAGTTTATATTAATCTAAGCTCTTTCCGTTACGATATTCACCGTTGAATATGTCGGATTTACTTAAAAATTGTGTTACTGTTTGTGATTATGAATATTATATGCAATACTTACATTATTTTTCTGTTTTCTTATTATATTGCGTGTTTAAAAACAATATTTAAAATAAAAAAGATCTACTGGATTCAAAGATCTAGTCGGTTTTACGGCGACCCACCGCTTTCATCGACTCGCTCCCAAACTTTCATCGATAAAGTTTTTCTGAATACTGTTTTTGCAGTTATTTTGAGCTAAAAATACAGTCAGACCTTTAATAAAATTAAAAACGATAGTTTAACATGAAAACTCTATCATAACTTCAAAAAAAACATTCCTAACAAGCGCTGTCTGAAAAACCCAAAATCGCAAAAATCTCAAAAAATAACAAAAGTATGCTCTAGTATGAAAATTCTTTATGAAACCTGGGAATTTAGATTCTAGTCATGTACTGCATATCATATCCAACTTTCATCAACAAATTCCAACTATGCGCGGAGTTATGACAGAAAAACCAAAGGGGTGTTTCTTTTTGAACGCTACTGTAAAAAAGTCAATTTTTTCCTCAAAAATTTCCAGTTTCATATAATTTTCATGTTTATATTTTATGCTTGGCAATGGTTCATTTCACTTTCGTTTTTAAACCTGGATAACTAGCAAATTTCGCAATTTCAGAAGAAAAAATTGTTTCAAACCATTTTAAAAGACAAAATGTTGTTTTCTTCTTTCAAAAATATCACAATTTCCTAAAAGATTTAAAGAATCGAGCTTTAAAAAAACCTTTTTTAAATATTACAGTTTCAGGTAAGTTTTATACGAAATTCGCTAAAAATGATATAATTTCAAGTAATCAAGTAAAATTTTTAAAAATTTAAGCATAATAATTACCGTTTAATAATTACCGTTTCAGATGTGCTTCTTCTTCGGTGCAAAAAATGCGAGCTCGTTTGACCAACTTTATTGTTTCGAATTAAATAAGTACAAAAAATGCAAGAGGGCAATTTTCGAGGGGACTAACTTTTGGGAAGTTAGTCCCTCGAATTTAAAAACTTCTGCGGTGATCCAATTTTTTCAATTGTTATGTATATTTTCTCAGCCAGTGGTTCTCAGCGGAAACTTTATATAATCAGGAAACTACCTTTTTTGAAGAAAGTCCCTCAGAAATTTCAGCCCATTATTCCCCAATTTTGTCCATATTTTTGCACTTTTTTGTAAGTTACCCAATTTTTTGAATTTTTTTGATGTAATAGTGGATCGCTATGGTCAAAAAGCGGCGCAGAAAAAAAGAAAAAAAATTTTAAGTGTTTATTTTTCAAATTTCGAAATCTTTCATTTACAGCTTCAGATCAACAGATTTTCTTAGCGATATTTTTTAAAATCTTCATTCCTAGAAATTTTCAAAATGTCATTAAGCTTTAAAAAAACAAGTCGAAGTAAATCAGAAATCTCTGTTGCAGACGATTTTAAATTTTTTAAAATTGAAATTTACCGTTTCAAACAAATTTAATCAAAATTTCGACAATGTTATAAATCTTTCTTCTTACTAAGCGAATAGTTCTGTGTGTGTGTACCAACATTTCTCATGAATAACTTTTTGACCCCTCGACCGATCTGTCCCATACTTGGCATATCGTCATGCCTCTCGGAGCGCTTCACAAAAATACTGTTTGGATCTCGGGTTACTGTAGGATTACTGTAGCTACAGTACTACAATTTTTTAACGTTTTTTTCAAAATGGTCGGATCGAGATCAAACTTTCAAGGTAACATCTTTGGAGTATTGTAAGGTCACTTTGAAAATTTGGTGCGGATTACTGAAGTATTACGGTACTTACCGTAACATAAAGTTAGCGTTTGTCTCTGTTTCTCTTCATTTTACACACTATTTCTCTCATTACCGCCGCGTAGCGGCGTTAAAAGGCTGGTAATACACTAATTAATGATGTTGCAAAAAATGCTAAGCCGAAATATTTTTTTTGGAAACCGGTAAAAATTGAAAAAATTGAACATAAAAATTCTTTAAGAAAATTGATTTGGGTTTCTAGGTCATCTTTTGGTATATTTACTTATATGGCCTAGAAACCCAAATTGCATTTCTTCGGCCATATTAGATTATTTCAATTCTGATCTGTTTTTGTGTCATCTGACAACACTTTTTAACACGACAGATTATGATTTTTAGATTTCAAAGAATCTGATCCATGTTCAAAGTTATCATCCTCGTCCCAACCTTACTCACCATACTGCTTTACGGTTCCATTCTTCAGCTCACATGGATAACTCTTCGGATCCTTAGCAGCTCCCATGCTAATCGTTCCATTATCGTGTTGCTCACACTTCACTTCAATTCCTCCAATCAATCCAGTCCCTCCAACCTTGATAATTGTTCCGTCGGTCCCAATGCACTCAATAAATTTGGTGACTCCACCCTCGGCACACTTGAAACGGAACGATTTGTCTTGCCATTCGCTGCCTAAAACCGCCAACAAAAGATTATTAGAGAATCCTTCACTTGTCTGGAATTTAAAAAAAATTACCATATGGATGGTCTCCTTGGCATGGAGCCTTCGCGCCTTTTGTCTCTTTCAGCATAATTTGGCCATTTTCATTTTTGACACATTCGAAAACGTTATGTCCAACGTCACGCTTTTCGCCCGCTGGGATTTTGGTCTGTGTTCCGTTGTGGTTGGCGACGCAGCCGATGATTTCGGTTCTCCAGGCACCGTTTGCATCGGTGATACATTTGATGTCGAAAGCGTTTTGGACGGTCTAGAAAGGTTGGAGTTTGTAGGTCTAATAAATATATGAAAATAGACCTCATTCTCATTTCAAATCAGTTTTTAAAATTTTCTAAAGTCATGTAGAAGCCGAGAAAATGAGCTTCAAAACAATGGCCTAGAAAAAGTTAGGCCAAAACGTTGGTCGAACTTTTTCATTTTTTGGTAAATATTTATAAAAATGATTAAAGTAGTTCATTTTAATTTTAATTGTTGTATTTTTCTTCATTCTTCACGCAAAAATGCTCGCGGACTAGTTTTCGCCAACTTTTTCTAGGCCATTGTTTTGAAGCCCCTTTTTCTCAGCTTCTAGGTGGTTTTAGAAAATTCTAAAAACAGATTTGGATAGAGAATGAAGTCTATTTTTATCATGAGTACATGCGAAATAATGCTCCCTTTAAAAATTAGAAAAAAAACTCACAATAACTTCCCCATTGCTGATATTCTTCCCATCATAATTACACTGAACCTCCGCAACTGCGGCAACACTTCCAACCAATATCGCAAAAATCGCCACGTTCTGAATCATTCTGAAACCTCAATAATGTTCAACAATTTCCGGCGACACAGAAAAATGAGAATGAGACAAGATATGGCGCCAATTAAGTTGGTAAAATGCCTCCAATTTGAAACTGATAGGTTTCGGGTGGGGAAAATGGGCGGAGCCTTCTCTCATTTTTCTAACATTTGTCGTCGAACCAAACAGCCTTGAGGCCCTAATTTATCATGTTCTCTTTTCTTTTCTTTTTTTTTTTTTGGTTGAGAATTTTTCGGGAAAATAAATAAATAAATTTGGGATAGGGGGCAGCTGTTGATCGCTGGTGGTGATGATGGCATGCACACATGGGATTGGAACTATTTTTTTTTGGAAAAAGAGATGAACAATGAAAAGGGAAGAAATGGGAAAAAATAAACAAATAAATCGAAGAAGTGGTTTTTAAAGTTTATGGAAAAGTGAGGATTCATCGAAAGTTTGGAAAATTCAGCTTTCTTCAGATTTTCAGACTTCGACTACAAATTGGAGAATACAGTTAGAGGAAAGTGCACAGAATTATTTATTTTCGGAAACTGTAATTATTAGGTTTTTCGGAACATGTTTTAAAAGTTTTTTTTTGCAAAACGATAGGCTCGGTTTCTTAGGCTCGGTTTTTTAAGGGTCGGTTTTTTAGGCTCGGATTCATTCTTCCGAACCTCTTATTGAACATTATAGTATATTGTCAAGATAAAATTTTCTGGCCGCTCGTCTTTGGAAGGGTTTCGAGCCATTGTTTGAGGTGCTCTTTTAGCATAAAAATTATTTTTAAAAAATCAACAATTAGCATTTTTGATGAACAAAAAACCGTTGTTTTTTATGATTTATGTTTATTGTAGAGACATAATGAGCCAGATCCTTCATTTCAATTTTTTTATTCTTCGCAAAATCTAAAATTTGCTTTAAATTGCTTTAAAATCTATTTTTTCTGCTTAAAAATATTAGAATTTCAAGACTTCAAAAAAAAATGCTGAAACGGTTTAAAATCCGAAATTAGAATTTTGATTATCATTTTCAGATTTTAAATACTTTCAGCTATTTTTATAACAATATCAGCATCAGTGAAAACCTGATATTGTCAACTCAATTATTCTTGAGCATTGCGTTCGGAAGGCTGCTCAACCTCACAGCCACTCCGCACGCACGCGACGCGGCTGCCGACACTCAACACCCAGGAAAATTTGAAAAATTCATTTTCCCGCCAATATTTCAGTGTTAAGTGGGAGGTCTCTTTTTGGCTTGCGTGCGGAGCGGCTGTGAGGTTGAGCAGCCTTCCGAACGCAATGATCAAGAATAATTGAGTTGACAATAAATATGTGCTAGTTTTTATTTTACCCTTTCGTGAGCCTTATTTTTACAAATTGCTCTGTTTTTTTAATCAGAAATCTAGAACTCTGAATTTTAAGTTTTCATAAAATGTACATTTAAAGATTCTCCAAATTTTCAAATGATGTCCGGATTTTTTTTTGATATTTAAAAAAAAAGATGACTGGAATTTCAGAAAGGGACTAGAATTTTTGAAAAACTGAAATATGTAACTTGCCAGAAAACATCTGAAATATATCAAAAATATGGCTTCTCGATTTTTTCGAAATACAAAAATGTACTGTTTCAGAATTTTGATAGAAAATTGGGAAAATTGAACATTTCAATTATTGAGGATATTATGTATCTAAAAAATAATTAATTAGAATACGAAAATGTGTTTCAAACCTAGAGTTTCCAGAAAACTTCAATTTTTTACTGTTTCTATGTTTTTATATATCAATTGCAATTAATTGCCAAGACGTTCCGAATACTTCACTCACTTTTTTAAAGTGTTTGTTTATTGATTTTCAATTTTTGTTTTAATCTATTCAGAAACACCTATTATTAATGAATTTGTCAAAAAAAAATTTTTTTCGGGCGCCCGTGGGTCCAAAACAGCTCCCGGAAAAGTGCCGAAAACAGGCGGTGTCAGTGCAAAACGGGAGGTGCCACCACCCGTTTTTGGGTTTTTGAGGGACCGTTTTGCTCAAAATTAAGCTTTTGAACTGAATTTTTTTGCTGATTCCGTTAATAATAGGTGATTCTGAGTCGATTAAAACAAAAATTGAAAATCAGTAAACAGACACTTTAAATTAAAGTTTGAAAGAAAGCTTGTTGTGTTATCTAAAATTCATAAAATAACAGATTTTCTAAAAAAAAAATTGAAACGGTAAATATTTACGAAATTTAAAAAAAAGAGAAAAATGTTCAAAAGATCCCGACAAAGTTTTGCCAGTAAACGTTCCAATTTTCTCCAAACCATCTCTTCTTCCTTATTAGTTCGGAAGTTGTTCAGTTTTCCAACAGTTTATTTAATGGGTGATTATTATAAAAGTTTATCATATCATCATTATTATTATTATGTGTTTGGTTTTCCTGCCAAAAAAAAATTGAACTTCATTGTTCTATTTCAAAAAAAAAGTTTATTGTTACATTGTTGCGGACATAATGAACGAATTCATAAAATTTAATGAATAATCATAGAAAATTCAAAAGATATGATTTAAGAATTCGAATTTTAACTTAATTCATTGTCAAAAAATTTAAAACTTGCTAATTTTCAAAAAATTCGAGATATTTATAGAAATTTTTAAAAACACCGGATGTTTTTCCCTTTTTTAAAAATCTCAAAAATCTCCCAGAAACTTTTAAAGTTCAACGCTTTACTTGTTAATGAAATTTCAAGATTTTCAGTATCTGAAGCATCGCGAAAAATCCTAGAAAATCTCCAATTGAAAGCTCAATTTTAAAACAAATTTCAGCTTCATCTTTAAGGGACCACCTATACTTTATTCCCGACTTACCAAGACAACAAACAAATACAACATTATAAAAAATATATGTATTTATTTTGAAAATATCTACATGTATGTTTCTCTCAGAGATAAGTACTTAACTTCCACCAAATGAAGGAGCAACTGTTCGAAGTATGACAACAAAAAACAACACAGAAAAAAATAACACTTTTTCAACTCTGACTTCTTGTTCTTTGGCAAAGTACCAACGTCATTTGGCACCTTGTTTTTTTTTTTGAAATCATGAGATTGATGTAGGTTTCGGAAGGGTAGGGAGTTGAGAAATGAGAAAATATTGGGTGGGTATGAAAACATTGAATTTCAGTAGCTTTTTTAATTAAAGGTGGGCTTTACGGAGTTAATAAATGAACCTTAAATGAAAATAGACTTCATTCTCATTCCAAATCTGTTTTTAAAATTTTCTAAAACCACCTCGAAGCCGAGAAAATGAGCTTCAAAACAATGGCCTAGAAAAAGTTGGCGAAAACTAGTCCGCGGACATTCCTACGTTAAAAATCCAGAAAAATTCAAAAACGTAAGTTAAAATTAACCAATTGAAGTATTTTCCGTAAGGATTTATTAACAAAAGACGCAAAAGAATCATGGGGAAAGTTCGGCCAACTTTTTCTAGGCCATTGTTTTGAAGCTCATTTTCTCGGCTTCTGGGTGGTTTTAGAAAATTTAAAAAACATATTTGGAATGAGAATGAAGTCTATTTTCATCCCAAACGCATTCATTAGCTCCTTTTAAGAATTTAAAAATTCCTTCTTTAAAAATCAATAAAATATGTATTTTTTCTCGATTGCTTTTTTTTAAATACATAGAATAACTATTTGCTCTATTAAATAGATTCAGAGAGCATCTAAATAATTTAAGAATTGTTTCCCGAATTTTTCAAACGTTATAGGAAAAATGCAAAGTATCTGAAGAATTCAACAAAATTGAATTTTCAAATAATTGGTTTTTCGATAATCGAAAATGATTTCCAGGTAGTGGAAATACAAACATTCTCTGTTTCAGCATTCATTAATTTTAAAAAAAATTTACTTCTTAATAATAAAATAATAATTTGTTCAGATTGTAACTAAAACAAAACTAAATTTCACTGTTTCGGAATTACTTCAAAAAAACTGACAATTTTAATAATTTTGCTTTAATAGGTTTAATGCAAATTCTGGGAAATTTTCAAACTTTCAAAGTAAAAAAACACGGTTTCAGATTTCGAGACAAATTTCTGTTAATTGTTTTTTTTAAAGGGACTCTTTACTGTTTTTGGGTTTTTATTCCATTTTTATCTTCTTCACAATATTTGAAAACCTATACAAGAAAATATTTCTGCGAAATTTCCTTTTCTAGTACTCAAACACATCCATTTCCAAAATAAGGCGGTGAATGGCCTAACAATTTCAAACACTCTCACATTCGCATACTCTCTCGCTCGCGGCCGAGCGGTTAGGCCATTCGTCGCCTTACCATGTAAATGTGCTTTTTTTCGAAATTTCTATATTTTTTTTTGCTTCCATAGGTTTTCAAATACTGTGAAGAAGATGAAGTTGGAATTGAAACCCAAATTCAGTAAAGAGTACCTTTAATCTTTAAAAAATGTTCAAATGACATCAGCATTGAGTGCTTCATTGATTTTTTAAATTTTCCAAAAAATTTAAATTTTCCAAGAAATTTTTCAGATATTTTCAGCTAAAATATGTTTTAAAAATATATACATTTTATTCACAAAACTCAATTAATTCAATTTAAAAAAAAAACAACAAAAAAATCCTTAATTATTATTCCGGAATCCATTTAAATTCATCCTTTCCGATCCAATTTTGAATTATCTGAAAATCGATTTGACTCCTCTCCCTGCATACCACTTCATCATAATTATTTGCAAACAAGCCTGAAAATTTTTAGATTTTCCGGTTATTTTCTTCCAAAAAAAATTTCCAGACTCACAAAAACTCCAAGTCGTTCGAAGACCCTGTTCCGCATACTTCACACACTCTTCTGCTCGAGCTGCACAATCATTTCGATTGAATTTTGAGAAACATTTTTCTTTGTAAGCTTCACAGATTTCTTGCTGAAATTGATTTGATAATTGATAATTTTAGAAAAATTAACTTACAACTGGAAATTGTGGCCTTTCTGGCAGAGAGTGGACTAATTGAATAATTGTCAAAATTGTGGCAAGGAACACGAATATTTTCAACATTGTGATTGATTTTTCAGGGAAAATAATATCTAAAATTGGTTAGAATTTATGGAAATGAAAATAATTAGAGCCAATTTGAGATGTTGGAGCGAAAATAGACAAAAATGAAGAATATATTTGGGGGGGGGGGTTAAAAATCATCAAAAATTAAAAAATTCTAATTTTTTAAAAATATTCAAAAAATAGAAATTTGAAGAATATTTTGAATGTTAGCAACTTGTTTTGGAATATTTTCTTTGTTTCTGGAAATTCATAATAAATTTTAGGTATTGTCAACTCAATTATTCTTGATCATTGCGTTCGGAAGGCTGCTCAACCTCACAGCCGCTCCGCACGCACGCGACGCGGCTGTCGACACTCAGCACACTTGAAAATTTGAAAAATTCATTTTCCCACCAATATTTCAGTGTTGAGTGGGAGGTCAGCGCGTCGCGTGCGTGCGGAGCGGCTGTGAGGTTGAGCAGCCTTCCGAACGCAATGATCAAGAATAATTGAGTTGACAATAAATTTTTTTTTAATTCCCAAATAATTTTACTGTTTCAGAAATATATGAAGTTTCAGAATGTGTGACCATTAATTTGATTTGCGAATCATTAAAACAAGTTGTTCAGAAGTTTTCAACTTGAAACTCCGAAATTTTCGCATTTTTCTAGAATTCGTTTTTTTTTTAAACACATTTATCAAAAAAAATTATAGAAAAATACTTTTTTAAAATCATTATAAGTTTAAACATCATTGAATTAAAATCCAGAAATTTTTTTGATTAAAAAAAACATGAAACAGTGAAATTTATTTCTAAAATAAACACTTCTCCGACAAGGGCAGGGACCTGAAGCGTTTCCGGCTGTTTTTGAATATATGAAAAAGAAAATTTGAGCCAATTTGAGATGTTGGAGCAAGAGTGAAAAAAAAACGAAGATACAGAAAAAACAATTTTTTTGGGGGGTTCGAAAATATCATCAAAAATGTTAGAATTCCAGTTTTTTTCCCAAAAAAATGGAATTTTTCTAAATGCTCATCATTTAACATTTTGAAAGTTAACATTTTTCTGGAAATTCATCATTTCAGAAAATTTTTAAAAATTTGTCATCTTTTAAAATATTTCCAATTTTTAATTACTGTTTCAGAAATATGAGAAGTTTCAGAAATGTTTTGGCCATTAATTGGATATATGACACTTTGGCTTCCACTAAATTTTTAAGAAGTTTTCAACATGAAACTCTGAAATTTTCACATTTTTCTAGCATTCGATTTTTTTTCTATTCAAAGTAAAAAGGAACTTCGATTTGAAGTAAAAGAAGGTATTTTTTGATATATTCAAAAAAATTGAATTTTTTTTAGAAAAGCGCGAATTTCTAAAAAAAATGAACCAAAAACGATAGAAATTTATACTATAAAAGTTTTTTTAATTACAAAAATATTAGTAGATTTTTTTTAATTCAAAAACAGAAACTTATCGTAAGAAATAAATAAATGAAATAGGAAATTTTCTACAAAAAAAAACAGCATTGGTTTAAATCAAATGGCAGAACTAATTAATTAATAATTTACAATTCGAAACAGTAATTTTTATCAAAAATTGTGATTCATTTTCAAAGTCTAAAAAAATTGCGGAAAATTCTGAGAAAATTCAAATTTAAAATTTTTCAGCACTCTTTTAAAGCTTTTCATACTTAAATGGATTCTTTACTGTTTTTGGGTTTCTATTCCATTTTCATCTTCTTCTTGACATTTGAAAACCTATACAAGAAAAATATTTTTGCGATTTTCACTTTTCTATTTCTCAAACACGCCCATTTCCGAGATAAGGCGGAGAATGGCCTAACAATTGCAAACACTCTCACATTCGCATGCTCTCTCGCGCGCGGCCGTGCGGTTAGGCCATTTCGCCGCCTTACCCTGTAAATGTGCTTTTTTCGTGTACTAGAAAAAGAAATTTCGAAATTTTGTTTACTTCTATAGGTTTTCAAATACTGTGAAGAAGATGAAAATGGAATTGAAACCCAAATTCAGTAAAGAGTCCCTTTAAACCTTTTCATGCTTAACTATCCCTGATTTCTTATTAAATCTACTCTTTTGAGCATACCAACTACACTTAGGAGATAAAAAAATCAAAAAATTGTGCAATTTACAACAAAAGTGCAAAAAAAGGACGACAATTTTCGGGTGGACTAACTTTTGGGAATTTAGTCCCTCTGCCGTCCATCGTTTCCCAATTTTGTCCATTTTTTTGACCTTTTTTGTTTTAAAGGAGGGCTTTACGGAGATTATGAATGCATCTGGGATGAAAATAGACTTCATGCTCATTCCAAATCTGTTTTTAAAATGTTCTAAAACCACCTAGAAGCCGAGAAAACGCGCCTCAAAACAATGACCTAGAAAAAAGGGTCACCGGCGTAAACTAGTCCGCAGTCCAAAAAATGAAAAACAAAACATTAATTAAGATTTAAAAAACATTAAAAAGGACTACTCTAAGCATTCTGCATAACTATTTATCAACAAAACACGAAAAAATATCATTGGAAAAAGTTCGGACAGGTGCCCCTTTTTTCTAGCCCATTATTTTGAAGCTCATTTTCCCGGTTTCTAGGTGGTTTTAGAAAATTTTAAAAACAGATTTGGAATGATAATGAAGTCTATTTTCATCCCAGACGCATTCATAATCTCCGTAAAGCCCTCCTTTAAGATTAGGTTGAAAAAATGCTCAAAAAAGCGTCGATTTGATAGGAAATCAGGAGTATTTAAGAAAACCTTTAAAAATTGATGTTTTTTCAGGTTTTTGGTATAAAAGCTGAATAGTAAAAATTTCAAACTTTGTTTTTGTCTACCAAAAATCAGAAACAGTGATAATTTTATTCAATTTTTTTTATTTCATGGAAAAAATCACTGAAAATTGGAGATTTCTAAAGAAAACGTTAAAAATAACAACCATTAAAAAATCTCTGCAAAATTCCTTCGAACAAAAACAAAATGGTGAAATTTGGACATTTTTATAATATTTAAAAAAAGTAAGTAGTAGACAGATCCTATATTACAGTATAGAAAAATAACGTACTATCATTTTCCGTCGATCATCAAAAAAAAGGTGGGAATCGTGTTATGATTGTCACAAAAAATTTCGATCAAAAAATTGCCATTTTTCAAAGTGTTAAGTAGGAGAAAAATTGTTTTTTCTTTGATTTCTGACCACCCGAAGAAAAAAAGAAGGTAAAATTTAATCATAACAACATAGCAACCAACTCGATTCTTAAATTTTTTTTTCCGTAGGTATTTTTTGTTTTGGTCCTAGAAAACAAGACATTTGGAAAATTAAGTAGTGACGAACAAGAAAAAGAAATTGCCATTATAAAAAAACAAAGAACAACTGAAGAAGAGAGGGAGAAATTGATGGGGTGTGGATTTCTGGGATAAATAACAAAATGATGTTCTTGGAGGAAAACAATGGGAAAAGAACTGGATTTTTTTGAACAGGATTAGATGAAGAAGATCTTAACATTTTTTGGGAAAACAGTTTTTGACCATTAGTTGTCTAATATTTTGAAGCCAGAACATAATAAATTTAGGTTGTTTTTTATTAGAACATGATTTTCAGAATGTGTAAATCACATAAAAGTATTTTTCCCAGTACAGTTTTTTCAGCTGAAAAAAACTGAAAATAATTCTAACGACCTTCGAAAATTCGACCCAACTTTTGATTTTTGGAATTGAGACGTCACTTTTTATCAGAAAACTGAAAATTTTTGAATTTTTTGTAGATTTTAAGTTTTGAGGGTCAGAAAATAAAGAGAGACCTGGAAAAAATCAAAAAAACAAAAAACAAAAATCATTTTTTTATGTCAGCTCTCGTAAATAATTTAGAAGAAAAAATTACGGTTTCTAAAAAAAATTTAAAGTCCGGAAGAAAATCGATTTTCTGTTCGCGCATCGTGGTACGTATAGTTAACCGTATCGGAATTCAATTGAGAAAATTTATAATTTTCTTGAAGCGGTAATTTTTTAAAAAACGTTCTTTAAAGGGATTCTTTACTGTTTTTGGATTTCAATTCCATTTTCATCTTCTTCACAATATTTGAAAACCTATAAAAGTAAAATATTTTTGCGAAATTTCCTTTTCTAGTACTCAAACACACCCATTTCAAGAATAAGGCAGCGAAATGGCCGAATAATTGCAAACACTCTCACATTCGCATGCTCTCTCGCGCGCGGCCGAGCGGTTAGGCCATTCGCTGCCTTACCCTGTAAATGTGCTTTTTTCGTATACTAGAAAAGGAAGCTTCGATAAATTGATTTCCTTCTATAGGTTTTCAAATACTGTGAAGAAGATGAAAATGGATATGAAACCCAAATTCAGTAAAGAGTCCCTTTAAAATTAAATTTTTCCAAATTTTTTCAAAGTTCAAAATTCAGGCTTCTATCGAAAATTTAGAAAAAAATTATTTTTATTTCAACTCGATTGAAGAATTCGGAGTTTTCATCAGAATTTCAAAGTTTTTTAAAACCGCTAAATTTTAATTAATTTATTTTAAAAAATTCGACAATTTTCGGAGTTGGAATTAAATAAGAATATTTTGGAAATCCTAGCTTCTGACTTTTAGAAATTTCTCTCATTTTTGTTGAGATAAATGGCCGAGGACTAGAAACCCAACACAGAGGGACTAGCTTCCGCAAATTGTGTTTCTAGGCCACCATCTCGGGCGTCACATTAGTTTTGTTGTGAGAAGGCAAGCAAGCTCGTTTTTAGCCAGTTTTGGGCTGTTTTTGTTGTTTCTAGTTGAGAACTAGATTCGCCTAGCTGCGGCTAGTATTTTATTTTGTTCTTTGCAAATAATTAACCTTTCTTTCGTAATTAATTCTTGTTTTATAATTAATAAATCTTCTTGAAAATAATTCGCGTTTATTTTTGTTGTTTAAAGCTGGTTTTCATCCACTCGCATCTCTGTGAACCTAGTTTATACAAGGGACACCACTTTACTTGGGGGCCGAAGCCGTTCAGAGTTGGAAAACCGCTGAAATAGCAAAATTTTCGTGTTTTTGAGAATTTATTGATTTTTCTTGAATTTTTTCGTTTTTTTTTGCCGTTTAATTTCGAATTTTTGTACGTTCGGATTTTGTTTGGTCTTCCCCTAGTGGTTGACATTAAACAGACCGTCTGGGCAAATTATTTGAAATCTTCGTCGCCGTTTTTTCGTTTTTTTTCAAGTTCTGTTGTTTGTAGCCATTTACAAACACTGAGACCGAGAAATTCGTTAAAAATTTGAATCGTCGGATCGTTTCACTTTTGTTCTTCTGTGGAAAGAGTATAAATACTGAGATATTTGTATATCTGGAAATAGAGATATAGAATAAATTTGAAAAATTGGAAAGATGACAGCGTCCTCGTCTTCGTCAAGGAACATGGTCGTGCCGAGAGATGGATTAGCAGTTGCATCTGGTTCGGGAATGTCAAATGTTGGTGAGCAGTTGAAAAATGATGTGAAGCGTAAAGAATTGGAAAATTGTTTGGAGAACATGGATCAGTTGTTGCAAAGAGTCTTCGATGAGGTAAAATCGATGGATGATGCAAAATGGTCAAAAGAGGAGATCGCCAGGAAGCAAAGCGTCTGTCAGTCAACAGAAAGGTTGCAAGAGGTTGCGGGTGATATTTTGAAATTGTTTGGAAAGAAGTTTGGAGTTTGCAAATTTTTGGTTGTGGAAAAATTATTGAAAACTTTTTGGAGAAAAGTTGTGAAAGCTGAAAAGTTTGTTGAAACTCAAACAAGGATGTCGAAAACGCAGAGAGAAACTATTTTCGAAGGAATGAAAGAAGGTTTTGATGTGTTGATGGAAAAATTGGAAAATCTGAAAGAGGATCAAGATGATGAAGCTGAAAAATTGATCGCAAATGTTGAGTACATGGAAGAATGTAGAAAACTTTGGATATTTTTGAAGGCTATGAATATTGAAAGTACTGAAAAGCTTGCGGTTTGGATGGAAGCAAAGTCAGCGGAAAATTTGAAACTTTTGGAAGAGAAAAAGCAAAATGAAAGGAAAATTTTGAGCTTTTTGGAAGAAGTGGAAAATGAGAAAGCTGTTAACAGAGAGGCTTCGGATGCAAATGCAAAATTGATGTATGATATTCAACAGAAGGTTATGGAAGTGCACGAGTTGCATGAAAAGCTGAAATTGATGGAACAAAGTCTGGATTTGGCAAGAAATGAAATTTCTTCGGCTGAAAAAGAAAATGTTGCCAAAAATTTTTGTGAATTGAATGAGAATGAAAGAGAAGTCATTGATATGCTGAATAGTGTGAATATTCGCAATGGAGATCAATTGGCAGAAATTTTGATGAAGTTGACGGATGATTCAAATGCTAAGGAAATTCTTGAATTGGAAAATGAAAAGATTTCGTTGCAGTTGGTTGAAATGGATAAGGATAAGCATGATATTAGATTGAAACTGGAGGATGTCCAGAAGGAAATGGAACAATGGAAGGAGAATTGTGAGAGGTTGAAAGGATTGATAAATGATTCTTCTAAATCGGAAAAATTGATGGGTCATGTACGTCAAAAATTGATCAGTTTGACAAATGTACCAGGAACACCAATACCGAAGCCTAGGAGCACGATACTCTCGAAAGTTGAACCAATTCGAGTTCCAGAAGCCGCGGAAAGTGTGATAAAAGCTGAAAATTGGGCTCGTAAACATTTTGTGGAAGAAGGAAATTTTGTTCAAAATTCTGAAAATTTCGGAAACATTAATGAGAATGTTAAGAAGAAGGAAGATATTGTTCAAGAAACTGGAGTATCGGACAGGAGCAAGTTATCTGATGAATTGTATTTGGTTAGAAAGCAGATGAGCTTTATGGAAACAACGTTCAGAGCTAATGCGTTGCCGGATCCAAAAGCATATACTGGAGATGATGACAGAAACTTTGGAAGTTTTCTGACTACGTTCAAATCTAAGTATGGGAAACTAATGGAGAAGGATGAAGAATTGATGACGATTTTGGAGGAAAGATTTTTGGTTGGAAAAGCACTCCAAGTGTTTAGAACCATTCCGAAGAAAGATTCATTTAATGAAACAATGTTGGAATTTCAAGAGAGATTGAAGAAGTCAAGAAGCAGTATTTCGTTCTCGTCGATGCGAAAACTTGATCAACTGCATATTCTGGAGCACCAATCGATCAGAGATTATTGTTTGTTGATTGAAAAGTTGTCAAAAGAAGCTTTTGATATGGATGATGAGAAAATCGCACCATTGAAAGTTACGAAATTGTTGAGAGCAGCTCAAAGAGATCAGACGTTGCATTGCATTTTGAATATGAAACGAGTGGAAGTTGATGTGAAAAATCAATATGAGACGTTGAAGAGGATAGCGTTGGAGTTTGAAGAGGAAAATTTGATGAATGAAAATCAAATGGGATATTCTGATAATTTTGAAAGGAGTAGACAATGGGATGTTAACAGATTGAGTCATCCTGGTGGAAGAAAATGGGATGTTAACGGTTCTAGTCATCCTGGTGGAAGAAATTTGGATGTTAACGGTTCTAGTCATCCTGGTGGAAGAAAATGGGATGTTAACGGTTTTAGCCATCCTGGAGGAATGAAATCATCACCGGTCTCTGGTTCTAATGCAGTTCCAGTAGGATCAAATGATGTATTGAATGGAAATGTGCCAGTTGAAAGCAAATTTGGAAAAAATTGTTTCAAATGTGGAAAACCTGGGCATTATGCTGCAAGATGTCAGGAAAACAATAAAGTTGCATACGCGCACGGAGTAATTTGTGATGAGAAAGCACTGCGACAGGGAAATCATGCTGGAGCTGGAAGCCTAGTACTCGAACAAGCAAAAATTCTTGGAAAGGATGTCACAATTGTTATCGATAGTGGTGCTCAAGTGAGCTTGTTGTCAACCAAAACATGGAGCAGAGTCAAGAAAGGAAACTTGACGGATGAGAAGTTTGTGGAAAGTGCAACGGATAAAGATTTGGAAGTAATTGATGCGTCAAATACAAAGATGAATATTGTTCACCAAGTTGACGTTCCGATTGAAATCAGGCACAAGAAGAAGAGTGTTTCGTTCCAAGTGTGTGAAAGTAATGAAGAATATGCTGTTTTGGGCACGAATTCGTTTGAAAGTTTTGGAATCCGTATCGGCTGGAAAGATGTCGTTGAGGAGAAGAAGAAAGCTGTTGTGAATGCAGTAAGATTGAAGCATTTTGGTGGAGCTGGAAGTGAAGGAAAGCTGCCATTTGGGAAGAATCGTGTGAAGTTGGAGAAAAGATGTCCAGTGAATGTAGATGTGATGTATAGTAAAGGCATTGTGTCGGGAGGTTCAGTGAAGGACAAGGTCTTTGGAAAAGCTGGTGATCGGGAAAGTGAGCAGAAAATCGGAGGTCGTGAGAATGACAAGATAAGATGCAAGAGCAAACCGAGACACAGATGGTCGAAGAACGTGACAAATGTCACAAAACCTTTTGTTATTCAGGGTCCGTCAACAGTCAATCAGTTGTATGCAAGTGCCAAGCCAAATCGTCAAATGTTTTCGATTGCCAAGTCACAAGATCAATTTGGGAGATGTTCGGAAGTGGAAACAAGTGTGAATGAGAAGCATCAGGAGAAAGATGTTGAGATTGGAGTGAAACCTCAGAATATGAAGGCCAAGAGCGTTGAGAGGAAAGGGCAAAGTGGAAAAAGGGACAAGAACAAGCTGAAAATCGTCAAGGAACAGTCAGTTCAATGTGATAAATGTTCGACCCCATTACCCTTCTACCCGTGTTATTTTATGATGTATCCCAACAGTCAGGAGCCTGTTCTTCTAAAGGAGGGGGATGTTGAGATAAATGGCCGAGGACTAGAAACCCAACACAGAGGGACTAGCTTCCGCAAATTGTGTTTCTAGGCCACCATCTCGGGCGTCACATTAGTTTTGTTGTGAGAAGGCAAGCAAGCTCGTTTTTAGCCAGTTTTGGGCTGTTTTTGTTGTTTCTAGTTGAGAACTAGATTCGCCTAGCTGCGGCTAGTATTTTATTTTGTTCTTTGCAAATAATTAACCTTTCTTTCGTAATTAATTCTTGTTTTATAATTAATAAATCTTCTTGAAAATAATTCGCGTTTATTTTTGTTGTTTAAAGCTGGTTTTCATCCACTCGCATCTCTGTGAACCTAGTTTATACAAGGGACACCACTTTACTTTTTTCTTTTCATTTTGAGAAAAATTATTGCAAAAAAACTGAAATTCCAATTTTTTTGAAGAACTTTAGAAAATTTCGTTACAATATCCTAATTCCTATTGTCAAGATAAGAATTTCTGGCCGCTCATTTTGCGGAGTGTCGTTGGGAATTTCCTCGCAGCGCGACCGCAACGCGCAAGACCAACTGAGAAATTTGAATTTGAGCGCGTTGCGGTCGCGCTACGAGTAAATTCCCAACGACACTCCGCACAACGAGCGGCCAGAAATTATTATCCTGACAATATCAAATCACATTTTTCACGACTAAATTACAAAATTCTGAATAGTTTCGAAAGCAAAGTTAAAAACAATTTTTGAAAATATTTGTTTCCCTAAAAAAATTTACGGTTTCTGAACTAAAAGTTAAACCAAATTCAGAACCACTTTTGCTCGTCACTACAATGCTACGCAGTCATTCGCACTACGAAGTTACGCAGTGACGAGGGTCATTTTTTAGCGTAATAATTTTACAACAAAAATTTAAATATTTTTCGCATTTTTCAAAAGAAAAACAATCAACATTAAACGAAAAACATCGAAATGTTAAAAATACGACAAAATGTTGGTGCCAAGTTCCATTTGTTTCCAAAACACGGGGCAAAAAAACCAATTCGCCGAACCGCAATGAAATTCGTTGAACAGTAGCGATTTTCGACAATTCTTCAGACTTTGAGCTCATATAACTCGATACCCAGGACCACGGTTTTGGGTTTCCCTTGTTAGTCTGAAATGTTGTAAAAAAAAATATGCCGCGAAAAGCTCCACAGCTTTCTGAGGATCTTCATTCAATCCACTTTTTAAAGAATTTCTCTTATTTTTTCATTTTCCAATAAAATACATTGGTTTTCTTCAAAAAATGCAAAAAAAAATATTCCAATTTTTGTTGTAAAATTATTACGCTAAAGAAAACTACCCTCGTCACTGCGTAGCATCGTATTGAAGCGCAAAACGTCATTTTAACGCGTAAAACGCATGAAAAAATGAAATTTTTGCATTAAATACATAAAGTATGGCAAAATCTAATTGTTTCCCTCCTAATTACAAAATTGCGTCCCTGAATCGCTGAATATAACGCTTTTTGAAACCGTGCCGCACAATTGCAAAAGTGCCACGCCCACTTTTCCCATAATTAAATTTAAATCCAAAAAATGCTGAAAATCCTTCTAATTTTCTGAAAATGCGAGTTTGGACCTCCAGCAGAGAAAAAACTAGAAAATCCCATGTGTTTAAAAAAAACAACAACAACAGCATTCTAATGGACCTATGCAGAAACTAAAATTTCTGGAAAAAATTGCAAAAAATAGCAAGAAATTCAATGCAGAAACTTGCAAGAAATGTCAAGAAATGTCAAAAAATAGGGGGGGGGGGGGGGGGGGAGACGCCATTTTTTGCAGCACGATTTACGAGATCGCTGCGAGATATCTTGATAATTGTATGTATGCGCCTTTAAATTTGTCGATTTACGAGTCAATTTTTATAGATTTTTTTAAAATCTGAAGCGAATATCGCGAATTTCTCAATAAAAAAAACGAAAAATAAAAAAAATTGAAATGGTTCGACAATCGACAAAAATGTACGTGATGAAACCGGAGTCGCATGTCCTTATTCCACTGGAAAAGAGTTCAGAGAGAGTTTGATGAAATTCGTGTTAAATTTCAATCCTTAACGTACATGTGTGTTTCGTTCAATGATTGAATCGCCGCTTTCTGTCATTTCTAAAAAAACAACACTTTTTAATCACTTTTTTCAATAGAATATTCAAAAAAAACTTAAAAATCGATAAAAATTGACTCGTAAATCGACAAATTTAAAGGCGCATACATACAATTATCAAGATATCTCGCAGCGATCTCGTAAATCGTGCTGCAAAAAATGGCGTCTCCCCCCCTATTTTTTGACATTTCTTGCAAGTTTCTGCATTGAATTTCTTGCTATTTTTTGCAATTATTTGCAGCAATTTTAGTTTCTGCATAGGTCCAAAATTACCGTAATTAATTCGCAGCAATTCGCCGAAGTGAAATAATTCCCAAAAATTATTTCCAACCTTCAAAAAAAACAGCCTTTTTCAAAAAATTTCATTCAAAAGCACATTTAAAAAAAACAGTGAAAAGAGAGATCCGTAAAATTCACAAAACTTGTTGTGTGTGGTCTTAAAAATGGTGGTGTTAAAAACTTGAAAAAACCTTAACAAAAAAAATAAAGCTTCAAATTTTCCAGAAATAAAAGGCATCCTAAATAAATTTATGCAAACATATATATTTTCTCACTAGAAAAATAAAAACTCTTTTAAGATCGATCCGCGATTTAAAGTACCATAAGCATATTGTGTGTGTGTTCAAGTGAAATAATACAATTGAAAAATTTGTAAAAACGAAAAAGTGACAAATTACATTAAATATTGCACATGAAATTTAAAAAAAAGTGTAAATAAATACATGTTCTAAAATGAAAAATTAGTGTTTTGGTAGGTAGAAATTCTGATAAACATTTGGTGCCGTTGGAAATGCTGAAAATGTCAAGAATCATTGATTTTTTTAAAATTTCTAGAATTTCAAAAAATTATGGACCAATGACCCGTAGCGGCCGGAAATCTCTGATTTAGGTCCAAAAAGACTCTGTAGGCCGAAAAAAAAACTTTTTGTTAATTTTTTTCCATTTTTTCACCCTAAATCGGCATTTTTTGGGTTATTTGAAATTCTAGGAAATTTGGTATTTTTTGAATTTTGAGAATTCTAGGAAATTCGGTATTTTTTTAAAAAATGAGCAGGCCTATTACATATCTGCTGTTTCCCCCCTCACCTTGTCCATTATTCATTTGTCCCATAAACTGCGCGGCGGCCGCCTGACCCTGCGCATTTGCCTCTGCTGCCGCTGAAGCATTCGGTGCCGCCGCTGCCGCCGCCGTCGCCGCCACTGGTCCTGCCTGTGCTCCATTCGGATATGTCCATGCTGTCTGATACGGATAATTGTAGCAATAACTGCCGTATTCCACTGCGTTGAATGGGTTATATGCGCCTTGCGCGTATTGTGTGGTTGGATAAAACTGCATTTGTGCCCCTTGCTGATGCATTTGAAACATTTGCATTGCATAGTTTTGTTGGCTATAATGTTGGGCGTGCATCAGCTGCTGCTGCTGCTGCTGCTGTTGTTGTTGCTGTTGTTGCTGCTGCTGCTGTCTTTTCCGTGCCGACTCTGAACTTCTTCTCGTCGGTGCTACTGGCGCCGCCACTGGCGCAACTTGTTGCTGAACCACTTGTTGTGTTGGCGGGCTGTTAAATGTCTGTTGTGGTTGCTGCTGCTGCTGCTGTTGTTGTTGCTGCTGTTGTTGAGTGTCCTGTCCCATTTGCGGCATTTGAATACTCTGCTGTTGTTGTGATTGAAGCGCAAATCCGCCAGTTTGTGCGGATGTCGATTGTTGAGCATTTCCCGCCGACGTGCCTGGCATTTCCATCGACGTGTTATGTACCGAATGTACTGATGAGACTGAGGATGGCATTGGTTGCATCGTGGGGCTCATAAAGGACGTATTCTGCTGCGATGCGGATTGTTGTTCCGGCGTTTTCTGATTAAACATCGGATTTCCACACGATGGGATTCCACCACTACCCGGCGTTGTTTGTTGAATTGATCTGTAAGAAGAGTCGATTTATAAATTCTGAAAATTCCAAGGTCTGTTGAAAACATTTGAGAATCAAGTGAAAAATTCCGGGGAAGTTATAAATGACCGAAGAAAAGTTGGTTTTCTAGGCCATGTGGAATTTTTTTAAATAAAATATTTATATGCACTTTTTCTCAATTTTTTGTAATGTTCAATTTGTAAAAAAAGAGCATACTTTTATAATTTTGAAAGAATTTTCAACATTTTTAAATTTATGTCGCAATTTGATTGGAAAATCATTAGAGCGCACTTTCTGCATGGATAACGAGAAAATGGAGCAAGGAGAGAGAGACGCAGGCAAAAAGCGAAGCAAGTGCGCTCTAATGAAATTTTGAAATTTAATCGAAAATTCTCACTAACCCCGGTCCCTGCGAAAACTGCTGTGTCGGCGTCATCATATTCTGATTCGCCATCTGCGACGCAATCGACGACGGTCCACCACCGGCACTTAACGGTCCAACCGACATACCGGCCTGCGCCATCGCGTGCGCACTCAGCTGCTGGTGATAAAGCTTCTCCTCTTCGTCAATCGTTCCGACCGCCGCCGGCGCTCTCGGCGGCACTTCCATTAGTCGCTCCTTTTCCGACATCTCGTCGTTTCCACAAGTGTTTCCAAAATTTGGCGATAGTTGCGGTGGGGCGTCATCGTCTCCGTTTGTGTAGTCTTCAGGTTTCGGGAGGACCGCTGCCAACATTGGTGGAGCATCATCGTCATCGTCATCATCATCATCACCGTCCGCGTTGTTAGCTTCCAACATCGGTGGTGGCTCGATATCTTCTTCACTATGCACCCCAAACATTGTATCATCTTCATCCGGCACAAATCCCATATTTATCATATCATCCCCTATCGGCCTTGGAGTTTCAGCCCTACTACTTCTACTTCCTGAATCATCCGTCGCCGACGAATGTGAACTTCTTGAGCTCCGTCTCGAACTTCTTGAGCTCCGTCTTGTCGTTTCAATGTTCACTTCTCTCTTCTTCTCATCATCCGATTCATCATCCGAATGTGCCGAAGATGCTGAGCTTGAGTGTCCTCTCTTCATCGTCTTTTGAGTTATCGTCCTATCCAGGTCTTCTGACGTTTCCTCCTTCTCTTTCCATGGCTCTTCCTTCGCTTCCAACACCACAATTTCAGACGTCGATGTTACTTCCTTCTGAAAATTTTCAAAATTTCAAAAAGTTCTACAAAATCCAAACCATTACCTCCTCCAACGTTATCACTTCAGGCTCTTCTTCATTTCGCGGTTTTTCCTCAATTCGTTCCGTCGGATCCTTTTTCATCTCACTCTGCGTCGGAAAAACCTTCCCAATCGACCTACCACCCTTTTTCGGAGGTGCTGTTGGTTTCTTACGATTCGATTGCGCCGGCGCCGTTGGTTTCCCCTTCTGCGGTTTTCCACGTCGTCCTTTTTGAGCCCGCTCGAAGTCGTCATCAGAATCTGAAAAGGAAATTTTATCAATTTTCTATTATTAGCAACCATTTGATTTTTTTTTGTCTATTTCAATGAATTATCGACATTTTCGAAAATGTAGTTTTTTTCAAATTTATTCGAAAAAAATTTTAAAATGTGCCTTTTTAAAATTAATCTTGAAAAAAGTTGGCCGAACTTGGATTTCTAGTCCCCGCTTGTAGAAAACTAGGACATCTCTTTTCTAGACATCTTCTAAAATTGCGAAATTAATTATTTTACCTTATTTTTAAGCTTTCGGACACTTTTGAATTAAAAATAAAGGAAAAAATGTAAAATAAAATAATTTTCAAACGTTTTTTGCTCAAGTTTTGATAAAAATTTAGACAATTTTCGAGAAACTAAGGTTACGGTAATTAAAATACATTTTTCAACCACTTTTAAATCCATTTTTGTTGAAAAATCGGCCAAAAAACCAAAGTAAGTCAGTATCAACTAATACTTCAATTTTTATCAAAACCTTGTCAACAAGTATTATTGATTTTTTTATTGAAAAAGGCCCTAAAAGCTTTTTACGAGGGTAGGCCTTGTGTTTGGAGGCTCAAGTGTTTGGAGGCACAAGTGTTCGTTTTTGTAGCGTTTCAAGACCCGAACGATATTTCAAGCGCATGCGCCTTGAAATGCCTGCGTCTCTCAACGTCACATGATAAGGGCAGTTGGTTGCCGGCCCTGATCGTTTTATGCATGTGCAAAAATGTATATTCCGCCGCCAGGTGGGCGCGGCCGGTTTAATTACCCAAGTTTTAAGTCTACCTCAGATTAACCTCAAACTTGGGAAATGGAACCGGCGGCGCCCACCTGGGCGCGGTATATACACTTTTGCACATGCAGACAACGATCAGGGCCGGCAACCAACTGCCCTTATCATGTGACGTTGAGAGACGCAGACATTTCAAGGCGCATGCACCTGAAATGTCGTTCGGGTCTTGAAACGCTACAAAAACGAACACTTGTGCATCCAAACACTTGTGCTTCCAAACACTTGAGCCTCCAAACACAAGGCCTACCCTCGCTTTTTCAGAGTATAGGCTGAAAGTATGAAGAAAAAAAATTATTGGGAAAAAAGATTTTTCGACAAAATCATTATTGAAAAAAATCATTAGGACGGTAGAGCGCGTTTGCTCCCGTCGCTGTTTATTTGCCGGTTCGCTTAATTAGAAAACTTTTCTCATACAAAATAACATAATTTAAGAGCTGGAGGATCAACAATTTACTATTTATTCACAAAAAGTGCAAGAAAAAATCATAAACAGTAGCTGTATGCATGAACGTATTTGTCGACAAACGCGGTTTGTCGGCACCGTGGTTCTCGGCCCTGAGAGGGTTTCGGTATATGAAACCGACATAAATGTGATGTCATGAGCTCGCTGGAGTCGTTTTTCTTTATCATAAGTTCTTAAAAGCTCACGGGACCGAGAACGAAAGTATCGACAAACCGCGTTTGTCGACAAACACGTTCATGCATACAGCTACAGGTGAAATTTCGCCAAATAAAAAGCGGAGCAAACGCGCTCTACCGTCCTAATGATTTTTTCAATAATGATTTTGTCGAAAAATCTTTTTTCCCAATAATTTTTTTTCTTCATAATCTTTCAGCCTATACTCCTTTTTCAAGTTAAAGGGCCTAGAAAAACAATCAGGGACTAGTATTCAAAGTTCGGCCATTGGAGTTTTCGATTGAAAAATTAAAAAAAAATCATTTTTTTTTTCAATTTTAAAATGTTTTTCGAATCATTTTGACACAAACGTTGTCTCTTATTGATATTAAACACTGTTTGACGTTTATGTATAGGAAAACAAATTTTGTTTTGCAAAAATTTGAGTTTTTGGTGGTTTTTTCACATTTTCTTTGTTTTTTTTCAGTTCTAAATAAAACCATGAAAACAACTTCTAAAAACCCCTTACCATCCGAACTCATCGAACTACTCGACGAACTCGTCGAGTCACTATCCTCAAAAATCCGCTTCCCTCTGCGTTTTTGTTTCGAATTCGTCGCCGGCATCGTCGCCCTCCGATTACTCGACGTATTCCCCTCATCCGCCGTTTTCTCACTCGCCGATTTGTCGAATTTCCTAGCCGGCGTCGTTTTAGATGGCCTCCCACGACGTGGTCCATCGTCGTCTGGAGACGTGTCTCGTTTTCGCACCTCCGATTGCGGATCTACAAAAAACAAAAACTCTTATTAATTTTTTTTTCAAAAATTAAATTTTTTCCAAACAAAAAACTCACTTTTACACCCTCCGGCGGTCCACGTTTTCCTTCTCGTCTTATTCCCATTCTTCTGGTGATTTTTCCGTCTGCCCGATGTTGCGAGAGTATCCGAATCCGTTTCACTTTCGCTGGCTGTTGTGTTAACTGAAAATAATGAATTTATTACAATTTTATATCTTAATTTATCATTATTAACCATTATTTTTCAGATAAAAATTAATTTTTTGAAACTGTAATTTTTTTTTGGAAATTTCAAAATTTTTACAACCAATTTTCCTAAAGTAACTTTCTGTTTGTTGAAAATCTCAAAACATATATGCGATCACACGAGTCTTCTCGAGTTTCTAAAACAAAAATTCTAGAAACAGTTAATTTTTTTCCAAAAATCCAATTTAACTCGGAATTTTGAGAGGTTAACTATAAATTGAAATAAATTGAGAATTCAGTACATAAAAATTGGATATTTCAGGCCTTTCAAAATACTGAAAATTCATTAAAATCTGAAATATTTGAAATAAAATAATAATTTTCAAAAAATTACTGTTTCAAACATCTTTTTTTGTGAGTTTTTGAAATTTCATGGAATGATACATCTCGAGCATTAAATTTGGAACCAAATACTGCAGAAACAACCCGATTCCAAACGCGCTCTACTGATAAATCTCGGGTTTTTGGCGTGTTCCGGTGCACAGACAAAAAATTGTTGTTCATAATAGGTCCAATAGAGACCAAAAATGCATTTATGTCTCAAAGAAAATATTTTAAATGCGTACGGACACGGAAAAGGCCATGCAAACTTGCTAAAACAGTGGTGCGCGTTTGGAATCGAATTGAACGAATAGTAATTCTCAAGAATAATTCCATAAAATTTCAAAAACTCACAAAAAAAAGATGTTTGAAACAGTAATTGTTTAAAAATTATTGTTTATTTCAAATATTTCAGTTTTTAATGAATTTTCAGTATTTTAAAAGCCATAAAATATAGAAATCGTGTTATATTCTGTAAATCATTGCTTTTAAAATCAATTTTCATAAAATTTAATTCAATTTTTGATATTTAAGGAATGTTAACACTGAGATGTAGAAAATTCAAAGTTTCAAAAAATCCAAAAATTTTAAATTTTCGAAATTCAATGCATATTTTGTATTCTTTTAACAAAATTCTGACCTTGATTTTCTATGAATTAGTGAAAAAAAGAAGTAATTAGAAAAATTGAAAATTATGAGAGAAAAAAAGAATCCGAAATGCTGACTTCTTTTTTTCATAATTTACTCAAATACCGCCGTTAAATTGCAGAAAAATTCCAAAAAATAGAAAAAACTGATTTTTCAAACAGTATTTTTTTTTGTTGGAAATTTCAACATTTCAACATCGTTTTTTCCTAAAGCAACTTTTTATTACCAAGCCAATTCTAGATTTTTTTAAATCACAAAAGTAAAACAAAAAAAAATATTTAAGGTTTTAAAGACAACTGTTCAGTTAATTTGACCCTACCTGATTTTAATTTCAAAAATTAGAGCGTTCTCTAATTAGTACAATGCAATTTGTGCGACATCATACCGATAAATACACGCGTCATAGCAGCTGTCCAAAGTTGCAAAATTAAAAATTTGAATGCGCGCGTGTCCGTGCGACGCGGTCGGTGTCCGTGCAACGCGGTCGATATTGGCGCGAACACACAATTATTTGAATTTGTTATTGTTATCTCGACCTTCTGATCCCCCATTCGAATTTTTAGTTTTCGCCTTAAATTTGGGTCGTGTTAAAGGCAGCTTGTCAGTTACCACGATTCAAATTCAAGGCAAAAACTCAAAATTCGAATAGGAGCCCAGGTGGTCCAAAGAACAATACCAATGTGTAGCCACATTCAAATAATTGTGTTTCGCGCCAATTCCGACCGCGTCGCACGGACACGCGCGCATTCAAATTTTTATTTTTTCAACTTTGCACGGCTGCTATGACGCGTGTATTTATCGGTGTGATTTCGCATAAATTGCATTCTACTAATGAGAGTACGCTCTAATTTTTGAAACTAAGATCAGGCTGGGTCAAATTAACTGAACAGCTGTCTTTAAGTGACAAGCTGCCTTTAAGATATGCATAAATTAATTAATTTTAAGAGAGATCCCGATTCCAAACGCGCTCTACAGAACAAACTCAGGTTTTTGGCGCGAACGAAAGGGATCTATATAACATTCCATGAAATTTCAAAAACTCACAAAAAAAATGTTTGAAACAGTAATTTTTTTAAAATTATTATTTTATTTCAAATTTTAAGGAATTTTCAGTAAAATGCATTAAATAGAATAGAAATCGTGTAAATCGTTGCCTTAAAATCAATTTTCATAAACTTAAATTTAGTTTTTTGAAGTAGACAATTTCAAAGTTAAAAAATCCAAAAATTTTAAATTTTCGAAATTCAATGCATATTTAGTATAGTTTTAACTTTAACAGGATCCTGACCTTGATTTTCTATGAATTAGTGAAAAAAAAGTTATTTAATAGGAAATTATGAAAAAAATCTGAAATACTGCCAACTATTACCAAATTCCAGAAAAAGCCCCAGAAAATAAAATAACAAAATTTTGAAACCGCATTTTTCCATATTTTTTCAAAACCTGAATTTTTCAATTTCAAACGCCCTTTTTCAGATTTTTATTTTGACTGCAAATATTATTTTTTTCAAATAAAAATAAACCCACCAACTGGTTCCACAATTTCCACCTCAACCAATCGATTCTTCAAATTCCTCCCAGCCGTTCCGCTTCCCCGCTTTTTTCCGCTATTGCTAACCGTTTGTTGTCCCTAAAAATTGCCATTTTTTCAATTTTAAGATAAAATTCGGTGTGAAACAGAACACAAACAGCAGCAAACGTTAAAAAAGTGATTCATGCATAAGCGACAACAAAAAACATACAATTACGATAACATTAGATAATTATTAACAAAACAAATCAATCGATACAAGCAACAAAAACGAGGAGGTTGAAAAGCATAAGTGAGGTTAGGGTGGGGGAAGTGGGGGAGCTCCCGAAATTTATAAATATTTGAAAAACAATGAAGCTGTGAGTTTTTTTTCGAAATTTTTATAAAATTTCGAAAAAAATGCAGTTTCAAAAATTTTTTAAACAAAACTCTTTCAATCTTTTGTTATCAATTTCATCCAAAACTTAAAATTCTAAAATTTTTCCCTCTAAAATGGATTTTTACAGAAAAACCCTAAATTTTCAATTTTAAATCATTCAAAAAACCATTCCGGAAGCTCCCCGCAAAAAAAACTCAACTTCTGATATTCTACCCTCAAAATCTTCAAAATTTCCAGAAAAAGCTTTTAAAATTTTTAAAATTTAAATTTCCGCTTGAAATTCCAGAATTTTCGCCAATTAAATCGACTTCTTCTAAAACCCTATCAAAAATTGCAAAATTTCAAAAATTCTGCTTCAAAAACGATATTTTTAAAAATGTCATTGAATCCCGCTTGAAAATTGGGAGCTCCCCTAAATTTTTCATTCACTGGCACTTTTTAAAACTCTTCAAAAGTCTTTTTTTGCGTAATTTTCTTCATTTCTATTCCTAAAACCGGAAAAATCGAAAAAAAAATGCTGTTTCAAAAATGCTTCAAATATTTTTTAAACAAAACTCTTCAATTTTTTGTTATCAATTTCATCCAAAACTTAAAATTCTAAAATTTTTCCCTCTAAAATGGATTTTTACAGAAAAACCCTAAATTTTCAATTTTAAATCATTTAAAAAACCATTTCGGAAGCTCCCCGTATAAAAAACTCCACTTCTGATATTCTACCCTCAAAATCTTCAAAATTTCCAGAAAAAGCGTTTATAATTTTTTTTTAATTTAAATTTCCGCTTGAAATTCCAGAATTTTCGTCAACTAAATCGAGTTCATTTAGAAAATCGCCCAATTTAAAAAATTCTGCTTCAAAAACTATATTTTTAAAAATGTCATTGAATCCCGCTTGAAAATTGGGAGTTCAATTTTTCATTCTTTTTTTAAAACTCTTCAAAAGTCTTCTTTTACGCCATTTTCTTCATTTCCATTTCTAAAACCGGAAAAATCGAAAAAAAAAATTCTGTTTCAAAAATGTTTCAAATTTTTTTTAAACAACAAAATCTTTAATTTTGCAACTATTCCAGAAAGTCATTGAATTTGAATAAATCCTCAAAAGCTTCAAAATTTCCAAAAAACGCGTTTATAATTTCATAAATTTAAATTTCCGCTCGAAATTCCAGAATTTTCGTCACCTAAATCGAGTTCATTTAGAAAATCGTACAATTCCAAAAATTGCTGTTTCAAAAACAGTATTTTAGGGAGCTCCCGCTAAATTTTTCATCACATAGGGTACTTATAATATCCTCTCCTCTCATTACTCCTCAAACCCCTCAAAACATGCAAACAACTCGGAAAGCGATGGAGGACCTTCATTATTATTATTGTTATTATTATTAACACTTTCATGCACTTCTAACATATCACTAACACCCAAAATCTCCTCACTAACTCTTTTAATTGTGCTCCCAATAGCCGCCAGCGGCTCTCCTCTCGAATTCGTCGTCTTCGTGTTCGACGTCAATGGTGAATCTTTCGGCGTTGTTGGCGAACGAAATGGCGAACGAAAATTATCCTTCGACGGTGACAGGATCTTTGGTGTCCACTGAAAAACACGTCAATTAAATAACACAAAAACTAAGTGATACCCTACCTTTAAGCACTTCTCATCCAACCAAATTCTCGACTTATCCTTTCTCGCCTTCTCCCAATGCTCCTCAATCATTTCATAATTGATCTCCACACTTATTTGACCATCGTCGTCCTTTTCAATCCAATTCAATCCCTTGTCTAATAATTCGACAATATCGGTTGCTCGGATGCCAGTTTGATTCGAAATTTCTAGAAAAAATTAATTTTCTGATAAATCAAATTTTCTGAAACCTTTTTTTGGATGTTTGAGCTCGAAACATTAAAAAAAAAAGGTTTTTTTTTAAATTTAACAGAATTTATCAAAAAAAATTGGCAAATTTGTTAAAGAAAATTTACTGTTTCATTTTGAAACTTTAAAGCTTGTAACTGTAATTCTGAGCTTTTCCTCTAGATAACGTAAGTTTGAAACTGAAATTTTAAATTTTACTTCCTTTCAATTTTTAAAATTAAGTTATCAAATTATAGATGGGTTCATAATTCAGTTCAATTTTCAAAAACAGTGGTTGTTTATCTTTTTTTCATTAAAACCTTTAAATTGTTAAGAAATATTCAGTATTCCTGGAAAATCTCTCTTTTCTTGAAGGTTACTACATTTGGAGGCTTAGTTTCATTCAAACCATAAATATATAAAATTTTAGATGGAATTTTTCCAAATTTTCCAAAAATTCCCCGTTTCATTTTTTCAGCTTAAAACTTTCGAATTAACCATCTACGCTGTTTCTTTCTTTTAATTGATCCAAATTTTCAATTGTTAGAAATTGTTATGCTCTCGGAAAAAGGAGACTTGACTCAGATACTAATTTAATTCAACTCAATTTAAAGTGTTTGTTTATTGATTTTCAATTTTTGTTTTAATCTATTCAGAAACACCTATTATTAATGAATTTATCAAAAAAAAATTTTTTTCGGGCGCCCGTGGGTCCAAAACAGCTCCCGGAAAAGTGCCGAAAACAGGCGGTGTCAGTGCAAAACGGGAGGTGCCACCACCCGTTTTTGGGTTTTGAGGGACCGTTTTGCTCAAAATTAAGCTTTTCAACTGAATTTTTTTGTTGATTCCGTTAATAATAGGTGATTCTGAGTCGATTAAAACAAAAATTGAAAATCAGTAAACAGACACTTTAATTAAAATTTCAAGTTTTCGGGAAAAATCGACTTTTTCATTAAAAATTGTGAAAATTCAAAATTTTAAATTTCAAAACAACAAAATTTCAACAAAAAAAATACTGTTTCATTTTTCAACGTCTAACAAAACTTCAGAGTAACCCGTTATTCTCTCAAAATAACCTCCAGTTTCAAACTAGCTCATTTTATTGATTTTTTTCAAAATTCTAGTACTTTATCCCAGTCAAATTTGTAAATTTTCAAAAATTACTTAATTTCATATCAAAACGCTTTAAAATTCCAGTTTTTTCATAATTTTAATGTTTTATTTGTACACAATTCTCACTTTTTCAAATTTTCGAGTAATTTCGATATTTTTTCGCTTTCATTGAGGTAATTTGAGTATTTTCGGATTCTCTTTTTGATTTTCAGCTTCAGACTCCAATTGGGATGTGCAATTTCAATAATTACAGCTTCTTATTTGAATTTTTCATTATTTTTTTATATAATTCTATTTTTTCAACTTCTAGCTTAATATTTTTCTAATTTTACAATTTCAAATTTCAAAAAGGACCACCCACCTTCAATCGAAAACTCCGCTCCCGTCTCCACTTTCAAATTCTTATAAAACCATTCAAAAAGTGCCGTTCTCCAATAACTCGCGTACGAAATCCGTCCAAGATCCGATAGTGGTTTTTCCGGTGTTCCCGGCATTCCTTCACGTCTCGACAACAAAAAACCTGAAAATTGTTCTCAGAATTTTGAAATTTTTCAAAAAACACTCACTAAAATCAATCAAAAACCGCCCAAAACCTCGTTTCTGATAGCACGGCAATGTTACAATGCATGATAGGTTAAATTTTTGAAGACTATATTTTTCCTGCAATTTTTTCAGATTTTAAAAGGGGAAAATTCGCAAATTTTCAGTTTTATTATTACCTTACTAAAATACCCAACAAAATGGCATCCTTTTTCATCGTTTATTGTCACCACGTAGAACAGAAATGGCTCAACATCGTAGAAAAGTGTCTTATGATCCAGAAACGATTTTGAGAGAAGACACAAATTTTGGCAATATGTTCTGGAAATTGTGCATTTTCGTGTTGTTATGGAAAATTGAAATTTCCCGTTTCAGTAGCAAACAATTTGGAAAAAAAACTTTTTAAAAATTTTGAAACCGAAAATGTTTGAAAATTTAAAATTTTCGAAAAAACCAGATTTTTGCTTCTTTTTTATTTAATTTTTTCGTATTTTTAGATTTTTTTCTCTTTTGAAATTTTGATAAAATTTTAGTGATCTGGAAGATTAACTGAAACCCAATTTTTGATCAAAAATTTAAAAAAAATTGCTGAAACCGAGATTTTTTTTTAGAATTTAATAGTCGATGTCTGAGATTCTCGACATCAGGCCTATTGGCTGTGGCACACTTGTAATAACGTGAAGCTAGGATCTTGATATTTTGCATGGAGGGTACCTAGGTCCTTCTTAGAAAAAAAATATATAGTTTATTTGGACACGCCCCCTATGACCTAGTGAAAAAAATCCGGGTGGTCCCAAAATCGAAATTTTTAGTTTTAAAGATAAAGTCAAAATCTCTTCGGGAATGGATTGCCCACACATTTTTGAGTATTTTTCATGTTGAAACCTAATTTCCAGAATGGCATTTTAACGGCTACAACGCATGAAAATATGAAGGTTTTGCGTTAAATACATAAAGCACGGCTTAATCTAATTTTTTTCACTCCGAATTACAAAATTGCGTCCCTGAATAGCTGAATATAACCCGTTTTGTGTAACCGTGCCGCACGATTGCAAAATGCCACGCCCTTAAAAACGCCCCTTTTTCTATGTTCAATTTTTAATTGTCGTAGTGAATTTTCTTAGTTATAGTCGGTTCACTTTAGCCCACCGTGAAATTTAAAATGTTAAAATTGTTTCTTTCAAATTGTTGAGAACAAAATCGAATTTTTCAAGTTTTCAAGTCATTTTTTAAGATTTTTCGCGAAAAAAAAACCAACATTTACCAAATTCTAATTAATTTTTAATTCCAACACTTCTTTTTTCGAAATTTCAAAATTTGTAAGTTTAGCAGAAATATTTTGGAATATTTAAACCGGATTTTACAAAAGAATTCTAAAACCGAAATTTTTTAAAATTTCAAATTTTCGAATTTTTAAAGATTATAAAGCCAAGAACACAGTTTTCAAATGTTCCATTTCACTCGGAACAACGTTCATTTTTTCTTAATTGTTTTTATTTTCGGGAAAAAATAACTCCATAGTAGAGGGGACAGATCAATGAATTACAATTTCGTTCAAAAATAAAACAAATTTTCTGAAACCGAACATTTTTTTCTTTTCAATATTTTATTAAAACAACGATTTCGCACATAAGCCATTCGAAATCTTTAAAACAATTTTTTCGAAATTCTGAAACCGAAAAATTTTTTTAAATTTCAAATATCTTTTCGAACTATAATTTTGCTGTAAATTGCTGTAAAATTAAATTTGCGTTTGAATTTTTTTAAAAATAGGAGTATTATTGCAATAAATAAAAAACAATAAATAAATTGGAATAAATATGTTTCTAATTATTTTTCAAAATTCGTATTCCTTCATGACAATAAGAACATTTAGATTTTGAAGAAAAACGTTCAAAAATTTTTTATTCATTATACAAAAGGCTGAAAAAATCCAACTTATTTTTAGAATCAAAAAAGTTGTCACCCTAGTGAAAATCTGTGAGCGGTCAAAATGTTCACAAAAACTACTAAACATTTTTTCTGAAACCGAAATTTTTTAAAACTAAAAAACACTCAATTGCTTCCAATTATTTACAACTTTAAAGGAGGGCTTTACGCAGATTATAAATGGCGTTAAAACGCAAAAAAAAGACATACTCATGTTATAAATGGGTTTTTAAAAAACATTTTCAATTCAGAGAAGAAAAAAAACAGAAAAAACGAGCCACCTGGAAAAAAAGGGCCACCGCTGAAGAACTTGTGTTTCTAGTCCTCGACAGCTTGGTTTCCTAGGCCAACTATTAATTTTGTGCGTTTTTATTCATTTTTAAACCTTTGTTTTTTGTTTTTTTTGCATTTAAAATGAAAAACAGAGCAAAATGTAAAATTTTGCAATTATTTAGGTTCTAAACAAACACAACACTTCCTAGTTTTTCCCATTCTGAAAAAAATTGTAGTAAACAACAAAAAGTACGGTTATAAAAACTAAAATTTAAAAAAAAACATTCATCAGCTTGTTTTTCATGCAAAATGATAACGTTGTTTCATTTTAAATGCAAAAAAAAGCAAAACAAAAGGTAAAAAATGAATAAACACGCCAAATTTAATAGTTGGCCTAGGAAACCAAGATGTCGCGGACTAGAAACACAAGTTCTTCCGCGGTGGCCCTTTTTTTTCTGTTTTTTTCTTCTCTGAACTAAAAAATTTTTTTAAAACCAATTTATAACATGAGTATGTCTTTCTTCTGCGTTTTAACTTCATTTATAATCTGCGTAAAGCCCTCCTTTAATCTAAAATTTATTATTTCGAAAATTTATCTTCAAAATTTTCAATTTTTTAAAATTTTATGAAATTTTGAAGTTATATCTTATATAGATTCGTAAAATTTAAAAAAATTGTTAAATTCACATTTTCCCTTATAAAAAATTAATATTTACCGGAATTCCAGTTTTTGAGCCATCAGCAATACCCAATTTTTTTTAAAATTCAAAAAATTGTTGAAACCGAAATTTTTTTTTTCGAAAACAAAACATTTTTGAAATTTCTTTTAAAAAATTCTAAAAAAAACTCACTTCTCAACATTTCCATCAACCTCAAAAACCGAAATATTCTCCTTTCGATAAATCTCATTCCCCGGCGGACAATAATTCTGGCATTTTTTCTGTAAATCCTCTGTTTTCCTCCCAACAAACAAAAAATTTTTGCAAAACAATCTCCTTACCAAATGATGAATCATAATCGACTCCGATTTCACATATTTCAAACAAAAATCACACATGTACAAAATTGGAACATGGATATATTCGAGTGGGAACGGTGACGAGTACCATGTGTCGATTTGGTAGCGTCCTGAAAGTTTTTCCGCTTTTTTTGTGCATTTTTCAACAATTTTGACTTTATAAAATGAGATATTCGGAATTTTTTGTAGAATTTTTGAAATCGAAACCAATACAATGCAAATATGAAAAGTAAATTTAAAAAATATAAATCAGCACGTTTTTAATCAAAATTTTTACAAAAAATTAGTAGAAATCAGTCGTAAAAATGCCTAATTTAGCATCTTCTTTAATTTTTTCAATTTTTTTTCGAAATTTGAGAGATCTAAGTCTAATTAGGACAAATTGAAAAATATGACAACACAAAAATAGCAAAAACATTTAATCAGCCATGAAAATAAATCAAAAATCCATATTTTGTAATGTAATTCATTTAAAAAATCGAAATTTAACTTAATTTTTTAACTGTTTCAAATTTTATTTTATTTTTTAACTATTTCCGAAAAATTATTTAAATTCTCCGAATTTAACAAATATCGTTTATACTGCTCGTGTACAAGCTAAATTTTACGAAATTCTTGTTAAACCCCCGTTTTTTCAAATGTTCAAAATTCAAAAATTTCAAAATTTATATTTTTCTTAAATTTTTCACTGTTTCCGAAAAATTATTGAAATCATAGGTGGGATAGTGTTATTTCAAAAATTCAGAGTTAAGGGGGCAAAACCTTAAAATTTGAAAAAAGTTAAAGGGGATTAACGATTTCAGCGCCTATTTTTGCGCAAAAATGGTTTTTGGTTCGAATCAAAAGCTTTTCTGCAAAAAGTTAAGCTTTCTCCACCCTGCTGTCTTGAAAAAAGTTAATACGGGTACTACCGAAAAAGAGCACTATCCCACCTATGATTGAAATTCGACGAATTTAACAAATATCGTTTGAAATGTTCAACAAGCTAAAATTTAGGAAATTCTTGTTAAAGGAGGGCATTACGGAGATTATGAATGCGTCTGGGAAGAAAATAGGTTTCATTCTCATTCCAAATCTGTATTTAAAATTTTCCAAAACCACCTAGAAGCCGAGAAAACACGCCTCAAAATAATGGCCTAGAAAAAGGGGCCACCTGGCCGAACTTTTTCCTATGAGCTTTTTTCGTGTTTCGTTAATAAATAGTTATGCAGAATCTTATAGTAGTCCTTTTTAATGTTTTTTCATCTTAATTTATGTTTTGTTTTTCATTTTTATGGACTTTTCATGCCTTCGGACTAGTTTTCGCCGGTGGCCCTTTTTTCTAGGCCATTGTTTTGAGGCGTGTTTTCTCGGCTTCTAGGTGGTTTTAGAAAATTTTAAATACAGATTTGGAATGAGTCTGAAGCCTATTTTCATCCCAGGGGCATTCATAATCTCCGTAAAACCCTCCTTTCAAACCCCGTTTTTTCAAATTTTCAAATTTTCTATTTTTCTTAAATTTTTCACTGTTTCACAAAAATTACTTAAATTTACCAAATATAGTTTTTCTTGATTATACCCTTCCGTGATTCATTTTTTCACAAATTTCAATCAAAAAATTTTAATTCTATATTTTTATTTACTGTTTCAGATATTGTTTTTTGAAAAACTGGGCTTTAAATTTTCAAAACAAAATTTAGAAATGTATTTTTTCTTACTGTTGTTAATATTAAATTTTTTTAACGTTTTTATTAAATTTCGAATTTTTTTTACTATTTCAAAAAATCATTGCACTTCGAACAATAACGTTCATTTATTGTTGACCGGTAGCTTAACAATTTAATATTCACGAAAATATTTAAAAATTGTTATAGATTCACTGAAAAATCGTTCATTCAGGCCTAGAAGTCGTAATAATGTTATTATTGCTCAAAATCTTAGGTCATTTCGAAATCTCAAAGTTAAGCTCGTTACAAAAATTTTTCTTTTAAAGTTAAGGCGACTACAAACCGTAAAAAGCATAAAAAACGCTTTAACAACGAATATCCGAAAGTGCGTCAAGGCAAACGTCTATTTTTGGATACTCATTTAAAAAGTTAAGGTCGTTACACCTTGTCAAGTGAAAAAAAAGTTGAACTCCTATGAAATGCTATGAAATCCAGTAATTTTGCAAAATTTTCACGGTTTCAAACTGTTTTAAAATCAAATCCGATATTTTATGAAATTCAATGCGACTACAATATTCTATAGTTAGAATACATGTTTTAAAAGTCCAAAAAAAATCCCTTACCAATCCTAATAGCTCTCGGCAATCTCGGCTCCTTATCCACTCTTTCCTGATACCTTCCAACTTTCGATTCGGCCACATCGATCGCTTCTGCCACTTTCTTACGAACCTTGTCAAACATTTTACGCTGTTCATCGGTGATCTGAAAAATACTATTTTTTCCAACATGTTTCGCTTGAATATGGCAAAATCATCACAACTTTCCAAATGTCCTTTAGTGACCACTTTTTCTAGAATTTTCAAAAAATCCTTTTTTTTTGAAACAGTAAATTTTATATAAATAAATTGTATTTTTCCTTAAGTTTAAAAAATTCACCTTAATACTCCCATCATCCACAATATTCTCCTTTTCATTGATCATCGCATCCTTCTTCAACTCCTCATTCTCTTTCCTTTCCTTCTTTTTCTTCTTCAGCTTTTTCCGATTAGATTCCGGTTCATGTGGTGTCTGCAAAATGTTCAATTTCAGTATTTGAGAAACACATTTTGGGAAAAGCTCACATTTTCAGTCAGACAATTCGGCGTCGAAAAATTATCAACCGCCAAAAGTGCTCGATGCCCAGTCGCCGGTGTTCGTCGATGTGCTTGCGGTGAAAATGAGGCTTTTGGTGTTCGGGGACGTTTTGGTCGTTGTTCACTGGTTGATGCCATCTGGAAGTAAAAATTGAGTTTTCTTATTACAAAAATGTAAAAATAATTTTTTCTGAAAATTCACCGTTTTTGTTTTTTACATACATCAAGTTTTTGAATATTCGTAAATTTAACAAAAATTAGTTTTCATTAAAAATTATAAGAAAAAATTTCAAATTTTTACGAAACAAATTATTTTACAAATTCATGTGAAAAATACACAATTTCGCAATGAAAATATGATGAAATTTGCTTCGAAATTATATTTTACTGGTGTTTAACTCTTTTTTTATTTAATTTAAGCTAAAAATGCGTCTAAACTCAATAAAAAGCAAAAAAATCAAGGCAAATTCATTGAACTCCGAATGAAGTACAAAACAATGGCCTAGAAAGTCAGCATTGGGGGACTAGATTTATTTCTAGTCCCTGGAATTTTTATTCTTCCTAAATTTTTGAGGGTAGGACAATTCATTAGAAAACTAAAATATTATACGACAAAAACATTTTCGACAATTTCCTAAGAAAACAAAAATATTAGATGACAATTTCATTAGCGACTAATTCATTGGAAAACCATTTCCTTAGAAAATCGCATTGGAGCGCGTTTGCTGGAGGGTAGGCCTTGTGCTTGTAGCGTTTCAAGACGCGAACGATATTTAAGGCGCATGCGCCTTGAAATGTCTGCGTCTCTCAACGTCACATGATAAGGGCAGTTGGTTGCCGGCCCTGATCGTTGTCTGCATGTGCAAAAATGTATATTCCGCGCCCAGGTGGGCGCCGCCGGTTCAATTTCCCAAGTTTGAGGTTAACCTGAGGTATACTTAAAACTTGGGTAATTAAACCGGCCGCGCCCACTTGCGCGAGGAATATACATTTTTGGACATGCAGACAACGATCAGGGCCGGCAACCAACTGCCCTTATCATGTGACGTTGAGAGACGCAGACATTTCAAGGCGCATGCGCCTTAAATATCGTTCGCGTCTTGAAACGCTACAAGCACAAGGCCTACCCTCCAGCAAACGCGCTCCAATGCGATTTTCTAAGGAAATGGTTTTCCAATGAATTAGTCGCTAATGAAATTGTCATCTAATATTTTTGTTTTCTTAGGAAATTGTCGAAAATGTTTTTGTCGTATAATATTTTAGTTTTCTAATGAATTGTCCTACCCTCAAATTTTTTTTCAATGTTTTTGGTTTTTCAGGGATTTTCGTAGTTTTTTTTAAATAAAAAATGACAAAAGTAGGTTACTGATTTTTTTTCAATCAGATTTTCACTTTTTTCTAAAGAACAGTCTTGAAAAATGTCAAAATAGATTTTTTCCTATTTTTTTTTAATTTTGTAGGATTTTCGTATAGTGTTTTAACTAGAAAGATAAAATTGGGTTCTATGATTTTCTGACATGCAAATTTTCACTATTTGTAAGAAAATCTCAAAAATTGCATTTTTTATAAAAAAGTCAATTTTTCTAAATTTTTGTTCTAAATGTACTCAAAAACAATACTAAAGAAATTCCTTACCTCGTCATCAATCTCTTCTCTCTCCTCTTTTTCAGCACTGCCAAATAATGCAGCACTGGCACTGTTCTGCGTTTTCCTCCTTCCGACCACTCGTCCAATATCCGAATTTCTTGACGGCCTCCGACGATGATGCTCCGACATCTTAGGTTTTGTTTTTGAGTACAAATTTCTAATTTCAATTTTATTTTAAAAGTTAAACTTTTTAAAAATAAGTTTAACTTTCCAAAAAACCTGTTTTTATGATATAAATCTTACAGATTTAGTAGTCGAATCCGAGTCCAGAGCACTGGTCGTAGGCTCGGCGTCCGAGGGCTCGTGGTCTGAAACTATTATTATTATTATTATTATTATTCGTTGTACTAATTGGCTAAAACAAGAATTTCTCCAATCAATAACCACATTTTGCGTCAAAAACCTATATATTGTAAACAACAAAAAAAAAGAACGCAGAAAAGAAGAAAGACACCAACCAATATGGCATAAACAACAACAACAAGTACTAGTATAGTGTCTACTCTTTCAGAAAAAATTTGTTAGCCAAAAGAAACCGAAAAATGGTGTTATGAAAAACAAAACATGCATGAATGATGCTATTGCTATTTTTCGGCGGGGATTATGTCTATATAATTATGCGCCTTGCACTTTTTGTTCGGGAAAATGGGTTGAATGGCTCCAAGAGAGCAGGATAAAGGGCAGAATTTAGGAAAAGCCAATTTTCTGGATTTTTTCTTTGGAATTATTGAAGTAGAATGTCAGAAAGCTACTCGTTTCTCAGTTTTCAAGCGTTATTTTCAGAATTTTCATACTAATTGAATATTTTCTGAAAATAATCTTGAAAATTGTCTAAAAATATTTTTATTAAAATTTCAGTGTTTTAATTAAATTTAAACAATAAATTTTAATCAGCTAATTAATTAAAACAATTAACCCAACTATGATTTTCAAAAAAAAATCGATAATTCTCAACTCAACTAAGAAAATGGAGAATATTCAACAAATTCAAAATAATCAATAAAAAATACCAATTAAACCCAATTAAACAACAAAAATTCGAAATTTTAAAAATTTCCGCGAACTCGCCCACATTAATGGCCTAGCCCCGCGCACTCCACATTTCCTAGTCCCCACCCTCCCCCTCCACCAGATCCTAGTCCCTCTCAATCGATTTGCATGCATTTTTCTCGGTTTTCAATTCGAAGAAGACAAAAAAAAAGAGTGGAAAAACCTGTTCCATGGCAGCGAGGACGTGCGCCGGACAACGACAGAAATTCGCCTTTTCGAATGGTTCGACGTTTATCACTGGAAGTTGTGAAATATGGCGACAAGGAGTCGGTTAGTTTGTTGATTGGCGTTTTTAATGGTGACGAATCGGCTGGAAAAGAGGGGGAATTACTTTGAAATTCGACATTTATTTTAAAAATCGTGGAAAAGGGCTATTTTATAACGTAATTCTTTAAAAAAACGGACTTTTTGTAAATTAAAAAAAAAAAATTCTAAAAATTAGAAAAAATCGTTGAAACTTTATTTTTTAACCAAAAAAATATAATATTTTAGATATAAATCAATCTGGAAATCAAATTTTCGTTAATTTTCAATCAAAAACGAGTAAATTCAGAAAAAAATAAAGAAAACCTTGTTTTTTGTGAAGTTTTGTTTCGAATTCCTTTAAAAAATCGTTTTTATTAATTTTTCTGGAAATCGATTAATTCAATCAATAATTCTTATGCTGAAAATTCAAAAAAATATCTGGAAATGAAGAATTTCATTTTATTTAACAAAAATAAATCTGAAAATTTAAAATTAAAAGCTGTTATTTGATTTTTTTCAAAAAAATCGGTTTTTTAAAACAATTTTGGATTTGATTCTCAATTTTGTTTTGGTTTTTAGAAAATTTTAGATGTTTGAGTATTGTCAACTCAATTATTCTTGATCATTGCGTTCGGAAGGCTGCTCAACAGCCGCTCCGCACGCACGCGACGCGGCTGCCGACACTCAACACAAAAAAACAAAATCTGAAACATTAAACAAAAATACGGCATTAAAATTTTTCGATTGAAATTTACGAAACATTTAATAACATCAAAATAGGCAATATTTGATAGCTTTAAATAAGTTTTCTGAAACAGTGAAAAATTAAAGAAAATCCTAAATAATAGAAATTTTAAATTTTGAACATTTGAAAGAAAAGGGGAGGTTTAAAGGAGTGGTTTACGGAAAAAAATGTGTCTAGGATGAAAATAGACTTCTTACTCATTTCAAATATGTTTTTTAAATTTTCTAAAACCACCTAGAAGCCGAGAAAATGAGCTTCAAAACAATGGCCTAGAAAAAGTGGCCATCGGCGAAAACTAGTCCGCAGGCATGAAAAATAAAAAAAAACATAAAAAAGGCACTAACATGAGCATTCTGTATAACTATTTATTAACGAAACACGAAAAAAGCTAGGAAAAAGTTCGGCCACCTTTTTCTAGGCCATTGTTTTGAAGCTAATTTTCTCGACTTCTAGGTGGTTTTAGAAAATTTTAAAAACAGATTTGGAATGAGACTGAAGTCTATTTTCATTTAAGCTACATTTGTTATCTCCGTAAAGCCCCCCCCCCCTTTAAAAAATCGTTAATTTCTAAAGGAAATAATATTACTTATTATTTCAATTTTTTTTTAAATATTTAATTAAAAAAACAGTTAATTTCTTAAATAACATTATTACGACTTACTTTTTTAATTTGCAGAAAATTTAATGTTTTCGAATTTTGTGAAATAAGGGAATGAAGAACCTTAATTTCTTTAAAAAGTATTGTTAACGTAGTTTCACGTTTTTTTCTAATTTTCGAAAAAAAAGGGCTTTTTTGTCATGTAAAGCGAATAAAAATAAAATTAAAAAAATACAACTTACAATTCTCTTTATAAAATGTAATTGTTTCAGTAAAAATTTTAAAAATGGCTTTTGAAGTCAATTTTTCATTTTATTTCAAAAAATTACCCAATTGATGTTTTTAAAATTAAAAAAAAGGAAAATGCAGAATTTTTTTGATAAAATTAAAATATAAGTTTTATATTTTAAATAAAAAATTCAAAAAAATAAATTTTTTATCATTTTATGATAAAAAAATTACAAAATTCCTTTTTTTCATTTAAAAAAATGCGAAAAGGTGTATTTCGAAACATTTTTGTTTTTACCTATTTTAATAAGACAAATAATTCTAAAAATCATAATTTCATCGAAACAAACCAAAAATACATTAATTAAACCCATTAATTAGTTTTTAATCAAATTATTAATTACCTGTCGAACTAGACGCCTCAGCATTAGTGATCGCGGCGCTCTCCTCCATTCCAAAATCAACCGAAACTGATAGAGGCTGCAAAAGAAAAAAAAATGGAACAAGTGAAAGAAATTGAGACAAAAATAAAACACTTTTTTTTACTCGATTGTTTGTACAAAAAAACATTTTTTTAGTGAAGAGACCGAGAGAATATTGACAAATATTTGACATTTCAAAAAATCACCTGTTGCAACTGTGGTTTTCGTTGCAACGTCGTTTTCTTCTTGCGTTTCTCGAGTTGTTTTCGGTTTGCATTTTTTCGCAACGTTTCCGAATTGTCTTTGATTTGTGCGCCGTCGTCTTCTGGTTCTTCCTCTTCGTCGTCGTCACTGCTCACTGTTATTATTTCTTGAGTTGTTGGCTTCACTTGGCGACGTTCATGGGTTGGGAGGTAGTAGGTACTTAGGTGATCCTGAAAGGTAATGAGGGTCTGATTTTATTTCTATTATTTAAATTTCAAAAAAAAACCTAAATTCATGTCGACATTGGTAAATTTTGATTTTAAAGGATGACGTGTCGGAGATAATTGTTTCTTAAATGAAAATAGACTTCATTCTCATTCCAAATCTGTTTTTAAAAATTTCTAAAACCACCTAGAAGCCGAGAAAATGAGCTTCAAAACAATGGCCTAGAAAAAGGTGGCCGAACTTTTTCCTACGAGCATTTTTCGTGTTTCGTTAATAAATAGTTATGCAGAATGCTTATATTAGTCCTTCTTTATGTTTTTTTTTGGATTTTTCATGTAATAATGCCTGCGGACTAGTTTTCGCAACTTTTTCTAGGCCATTGTTCTGAGGCTCGTTTTCTCGGCTTCTAGGTGGTTTTAGAAAATTTTAAAAACAGATTTGGAATGAGAATGAAGTATATTTTCATTTAAGGTACATTTATTATCTCCGTAACGTAATACTTTAAATTTAAACAAGAAAACTAAAAAAAAAACGAAACTTTGTCGAATTCCGAAATGTAGATTTTAATTTTCAGGCAAGAAATCTAATTAAACTACGGTTAATTACTTGAAAACCTAATTCTATATTTTCAGAAAAAAAACATTCTGAAAATTCAAATCTTTAGCTACAAATTTATACAAAAATTGTGTAAAAATGTTCATTGTTCGATAATTTATGTAGACTTGAAAATTGCCTTTTTAAACAAGAATCATAGTTTTGTGCACCTTTTTCCATTTTTCCAATTTGAAATTTTTGTCAGACTTTGCCACCTGAAATTTCAGATTCCTGTTTTCATAAAATTTCAAAAAAACATTTTGAAAATACATTTGACCACATTTTTCTATCGGAAAATGTTTTTTAAGAATTTTTAGTCGAGAATCTGAAAATTCAGAACTTCAGCTTCAAAATTATTTTTTACAGAAACCATAGAACTCTGTAAATTTCCTGAATAGTTGTGGAGCGTGAAAATCTTGAAAAAATAATACTTTTTCGCAAAAAAAAATTGCGGTTTCAAAAAATCAATTTTTTTTCAAAACATAAGAAAAATTAATATTTAATACCAGTTGATCGTAATTCTATCGAACATGTTTTTCGAAAGTTCCGATTTTTGGATTAGGCCTTTTAGAGCAAAATAATTATCATAAAAATGAGAAAACCTTGGTTTTTTAAAGACAGTGTGCCACTCATTTTTACTTTCAATTTCAAAGGTTTTAAAGATAGGGGGTCACTAAATATATTTTTAGAATTATAATATCTGATTTTAAAAAACTCACATGTAAATTAGTAACTTTCGCAAATGAAACATCCGATTTCGACCTCTTGTTCACCTGTGTACCATGCTGTTTCTGTCCACCGTACTCCGACTCATCCTCCTCTATTTCCATCTTCAAATTTCTTAATTTATGCTCCACATCCGGTTTAAGTGCCTTCTCACCAGGTAGCGGTTTTATTCGTCGTCTTCCCATTTTTATGTGTCTGAAAAAAGTGAGCCATGAAATAAGCATGGTTTCAAGTAATCATGGGTTTCAGAGAGAGTTCCAAAGTTCGAATAATTCAGAAAAAGAGCAATTTTTAAATTAACAACTGATTATTGGTTTACATAAAGGTCAAAGTACTAAAAACACAACAAAAAATTTTGTGAACTAGAATAAGGATTTTGAAACGTAGGTATATCATCTTAAAAGGAAGACAATGCAAAACTATCACAATTATCTACGGGCGCTATAAATATCTTAAATTAATCGCAGATTACGGATTACATCAAACATTTTTTGTCTGGGTAGGAGCTTCAATAAGCAAGTTTAAAAAATGTTTAAAAAATGAACAAGTTTTCAATTGGATATCATAAAATAAGCATTTCCCAAACATGCTCTGAAACCTTCAAAAGTTCACAAAACAAAATATAGTTTACCTCAAAATTGAGCTTTTTGTCTCAAATTTGAACGATTCTGGCAGCATTTCGTTCCATTTTTGTCAGAATTTCCATGAATTTTTTGGTCAATTTTTTGAAAAATGTTGAAAAACCTTTTTTGGCGTTTATTTGCCAATTTTATATAGTTAACACCATAATTGGTACTTTTTTGTATCAACAGAAACATTTTAAAGCAAAAAACGTCAAAAAAAATATTCAAACAGCTGATTTGAAAGGGGCTTTTTTAGCCAAACACTGGAATTTTTCGCATGTTTGGCTATTTCCGGAAGCCACAGTTTTTGACCTTACATTCAATAGGAAAAATCATGTTCTACAGGAATTCGTAAAATTTACATGCCGCCAAAGGGGATTTTTCATTTGAAAAATATGAAAAGCCAAATCCATATCTTCAACATAGCTTCAACATTTTCATACTTAAAACTATTTTTTGCGCTTTGTTGTCAATAATAGAGTTGTAGAACTTAATGAGAGCTTTCGAATAATATACATATCTGCTCATAGTTCGGTAAATTAGCAAAGTTATAACCCGTCAAAGTTGTAAGACAAAACGGGGAGCTCCCCCCGAACGCCGGGACACTTCACAGGTTTTCGGAACGAAATAAATCCTTGACCCTCAAAACTTCTACATTTATTTGAATAAAATTCTATATATCTGGAAACCCGGAAAATGGGAAGTCAATGAAACTTCTACCCTTTATTTATTTTTTTTTTTGAAAATTCCAGAATTCTTCAAAAATGATCAGCCCAAATCGGCTTCAAAGTTTAGGGTTTCTCAATTCCAAATTATTGGTATTATAGTTTTTGATGTCTAGATTTCGCGAAAAAACAAAATTCTGTTGTATTTTTCAAAATTTAAAATTCTATCGTATTTTTAGCAAAAAATTTTAAGAAAAAAGACAATTTTGAAGATTTTTAATTAAAAATAGTGATATTGTCAAGATAAACATTTCTGGCCGTTCGTTTTGCGGAGTGTCGTTGGGAATTTACTCGCAACGCAACCGCAACGCGCTCAAATTCAAATTTCTCAGTTGGTCTTGCGCGTCGCGGTCGCGCTGCGAGAAAATTCCCAACGACACTCCGCAAAACGAGCGGCCAGGAATTTTTATCTTGACAATACATTTTCAAAAATTTGACCCAAATGCCCTTCTAAACCTGTCAAATACCAAAATTCTCTGAACATTTTATATCGATTAGCATAAAATATAAAATTATGATAAAAACCTGAAACTTCTGAAAATTTCCAGGGTTATCTAAAACCTTTCGTACTTTTGAGAAATTCGCCGATATCACATTTTTTTAGCATGGTCAGAAAAAAACGTTTTAAAAATTGTCAAATAAGCAACAAGGTCCGAAAAAAAGGATATTTTCGATCAATATCTGAAAAGAGGAGCATTCTAAAAATTGCTGAAAATATCTGTGAGCTCTGAAATTATAGGTTTTTTTAATTTCTGGAAAGAACCACGACTTTCAGGAAAGTGTCAAAATATCACCTGGAGCACATGAGCTCAGTTATGAGCTCTATTCAGGTAGCAATCAAAAAATGGAGCTTGAAATAAGAATATTTACAAAAAATAATTTCGAAACACATTAGATCTATTTGTTTTCAAAATTTCCTCTCCAATATTCCTCTTTGTCATGTGCCCCCCTCCCTCCCCTACCAAGAATCCCATAACATCACATGAAAAAGACACCATAAATTCAACGGAACCCTCTACAGCTGGTTTGTTTTGGCATCTTGCCAAGGTCAAAGTGATTTAGAAACTTTTTTTTGTGAAAATTAAAACTTCAGGATTGATTCAATTTATAAATGTTCAAAAAAAATCCTCGAAAACTGAGGCAAAACCATGAATCGGGGTGGAAAAGGGGGGAAAAAGAGAACGAATTTCCTCCTCCATCAAAAAATACATGCCCCGAAAAAAAAACGGAAAAAAATGCGAAAAAAAACGTTGCCTCTCATTTCTCAAAGTCTCTCGATTTCCGATGGAATTTCGCGCAAAAGACCTCCATCGCAGTCCTCCGTCCCCCCAACACACACTCTTCTTCCTGAGGAGGCTTGTTGTTATTTCTACACATGTCGGCGTCTCTTCAATCTCATCACATATTTATATGTATATGTTGTTGAAAAGTGCATGTAGTTTTCGTATTATGCCCCTGGACCCTTTTTCCCTTCTTCGTGGTTGGAAAAAATTTCGCCTGTGGTGAATCAACGATGTTAATTTTGTTTTGTTGCGACGAATGCCAAATTGAACATTGACTATTTATTTAGAGAGTTTGGAACATTTTCCGAAACTGGAGCTGACTTTAGGGTTTCGACGATTGTGCAAATTAGGTACCTATGAAAGGGGGAATCCTCACTTCTGAGCTCTTGACACATAATCTGAAATTGGTCTGGACCTCTATAACCATCACCTCAACCACGGAAACGAATATGAAACACTGAAGCTGAAACACTGAAACGGGAATTTTTTATTTCCTCGAAACCTAGAAATTCTCATTCCCAAATATTTTCGTCTGAACGCTAAGGCGAACAAAAAATGAAAAGAAGGCAAAAAATACAAAAAAAGTCATTTTTTATTAAAAAACATTTTTTTCAAATATTTTCTTCTTTCTCAAACAACGCTCATATTCTTCATCGTTCATATCTGCAAAAATAAAATCAAATTCCAAAGAAAACGAAGAAAAACGATTAAAATCAGCGATTTCTGAAGCAAATTAAAATTCTATTGTCAAGTTAAAAATTTTGGATCATCCATTTTCTACTAAAAGACCGCAGCGCAGCCGCTCGCATTTTAAAATAGCGCGACGGTATGAGAGACTTAGATTTTCTGGGTAGGTCAAAACCAAGTTTCATGATCAAGAATATTTGAGTTGACAATAGTAGTCCTCGAGAAGTACAATTATCCCCCTCAGCCTCTTCCAACGCGTTGCGGTCGCGGCGCGCGAGGAAATTCCCTACGATGCCACGGAAAATGAGCGTCCAGGAATTTTCATTTTGACAATATTGTTGATTAAATGAGGACTATACGCAGGTTATAAATGTTGCTTCTGAAATTCAATTTTATAGGGGAAAAATTGCAAAAAAGTAGAACAGGGCACCCGGAATCGAACTCGACTGCCGCTTTGGCTTAAAATGTTACGTTTTCGAGACCAAAGTTCGATTCCGGATGCTCTTTTCTACTTTTTTGCAATTTTTTCACTAGGTATTGTGACAATGTTGTTTTTTGTTTTTTGTATTGTCAAGATAATAATTTCTGGCCGCTCGTTTTACGTAGTGTCGTTGGGAATTTCCTCGCAACGCGACCGCAACGCACTCAAATTCAAATTTCTCAGTTGGTCTTGCGCGTTGCAGTCGCGCTGCGAGGAAATTCCCAACGACACTCCGCAAGACGAGCGGCCAGAAATTTTTATCTTGACAATATATAAAATTTAATTTCAGATTGATTTAGAAACGTTTATAACCTTCGTATAACCCTCCTTTAATTTGAAAATTTCAATGTTTCAGAAAATTTCACATCTTCATTGAAAATTTTACAAAATTTCAGTATATTTTATAAGACGAAATCGTCATCATCTTCAATTATTCAAAACAATGCACAAAAACGAAAGAACCAAACCACTTCAATCAGTTTCAAAATATACAAGTAATTTTAATGATCTTTTAAGAAATTAATAAACATCTACACATTTTTTCGAATATTTTTACGAAAAATATAATTTCCTGGATAAATTCTGATTTATTGGTTTTAAAAATTTCATTTTTACGAGAATTGATAAAAAAATTCTGATATATAATAAACAATTCAATTTTCCACTTAAAATCTGAAGGTATCTAAAAAAAATTGTTAAAACAATCTATTTTCTGATTTGATACAAAAACTTGAGACATTTTGATAGTTAAGCAATTTTTTTTATTTTAATAATGTCTGAAATTTTGCTGTTTCAAAAATAAATTAAGGGTTCAACTTTTTTTATCAAGAATAATTGAGTTGACTATAAATTCAATAGTTTATTGTCTCTTAGAATCGGCTGCATTGAAACTTTAATTAAAACTAAAACTTAATTAAAACTTATTCGTTTTTCAAAATCATTTCTGCGATTCTGAAGTATTTGTGTTTTCCTCAAAATCTCCTACTTCGATTCTTATTTTCTTCGTTGGATGTTTATTAAAAATCAAAAAAATCCCTGGATAAAACCAAAATTTTGGAGCGAAATTTTCGAATTTTCAAGGGAAAAATTTCGGGAGAATCCTAAAATTCGACATTTTAGCCCGATTTTTCCCGGACACTCTTAACTACCCATCTGATATGAAACTTTAGACAACTTGATACCAACACTTGAATTACAGATTTCGGGAATATTACCAAAAAAATCATTGCTGTTTCAAATTGCATTAGTTCATTAGGTTGATTAATGAATTCTGATAAGTAGCAAAATTAAGTATTAGCTGCTCACAAATTCGGCTTTATAAACGAGCAAGCGCGCTCTAAAAAACCGACACGCTCGCAGGCGAAACATAACGAGAGGGAGACTATACGCAGACAACTACCTCTCGCCAAATAACACTCTCTCGCAGCAGAGGGAAGCCCTTCGTTATGCAACCGATTTTGTGAGAGGACTATATCTGAAAAACTGTAACTAAATAACTGTAAAAGTTTTTGAAAGTTCGAAATTTTATAAACCCTGTACGTTTTTAACTGGGAACAGTTTACACAAGGTGAAAGTGATAATTGTTCCTATTACATTAAATTCTCTTATTGTCAAGCTGATTTTTCTTGGCAGCTCGTTTTTGCGCGCTCTACGGATAACATTGAAAGCGTTGCGACCGCTCGCGTGCGACGGAACTCGCACGTGCAATTTTTTTTTTATTTCTGTGGAAGTGGGTGTTTTTCTACGTTTTTATTCGATTTTTTTGGTTATTTTTTTGCATGAAATCTTATTTTTGCAGATCACAACAAAATAAAGCCGCCCGCACCTCGAAAAATGGATAAATCGCTGAAAAAAAGGTATTTTTTAAAATTGTATTTTAAAAAATTATAATTCCGTTAATTTAACATTATTTTTCGAAACTTTTGCATAACATTAGCATTAATAAAAAGGAAAGCATAGAAACTAATGAAAATTTAGAAAAAAAGTGAGATTTTCGAAAAATAAATAAAAATTTGTGAAAAAAACGAAAATTTATTGAAATTCTATTTTTTCAGACGTGACAACGAATTACGGATGAAATAGAGGATGGCAAATGATCGCATTGATATTAGGTAAGATTTCAAAAGGATTGTATTGTTCCGCAAAATATATTTTCGTAGGTTAAACACAGAACTTTTCAGGTTCCAAGTTCTTCGAGCAGCAATGTCGATGTTTCTTCCCGATGATTAAACCTTCTATTGTTTCTTTTTTTACGAAAATATGTAAAAATAATAAATTGTTAACTATTTATTTTTTAACAAAACTATTGCAATGTATTGATTTGATGATTTTCAGTTTCGGTCCTCTATGTTCAACGACGCTCCTTCGAATGCTGATTCTGAAAAATTAACATTTAACTTACGAAAATAGTCATACACTCTTACGACAAGGCAACTGGAGCCTTCCCTTCTACTTCTTCCTTCTTCATTCAACAAATGAGCATAATCGGGAAGAAACATCGACATTGCTGCTCGAAGAACTTGGAACCTGAAAAGTTCTGTGTTTAACCTACGAAAATATATTTTGCGGAACAATACAATCCTTTTGAAATCTTACCTAATATCAATGCGATCATTTTCCATCCTCTATTTCATCCGTAATTCGTTGTCACGTCTGAAAAAATAGAATTTCCATAAATTTTCGTTTTTTTTAAATTTTTATTTATTTTTCGAAAATCTCACTTTTTTTCTAAATTTTCATTAGTTTCTATGCTTTCCTTTTTATTAATGCTAATGTTATGCAAAAGTTTCGAAAAATAATGTTAAATTAACAGAATTATAATTTTTTTAAATACAATTTTAAAAAATACCTTTTTTTCAGCGATTTATCCATTTTTCGAGGTGCGGGCGGCTTTATTTTGTTGTGATCTGCAAAAATAAGATTTCATGCAAAAAAATAACCAAAAAAATCGAATAAAAACGTAGAAAAACACCCACTTCCACAGAAATAAAAAAAAAATTGCACGTGCGAGTTCCGTCGCACGCGAGCGGTCGCAACGCTTTCAATGTTATCCGTAGAGCGCGCAAAAACGAGCTGCCAAGAAAAATCAGCTTGACAATACCAATCGTGAAAATATTTTTGTGATCCTAATCCAAATGTTTAAAATATTACTGTTTCGAATATATTTTTTTAAATTGAATCATGATTCATTTGGATTAGCACGTATTCGTCTAATCTAAAAAAAACGCTTTGGTCGATTGAAAACTAGTCTGCGGTCATTTAAAAATCAGGATAAAAGTTTATTATAAATTCGTATAATGATTTAAAGAATTTTTAATTTTCAGAAAAAACAATAAAAAACCCATTTTTATTTTTTTTGCAATTATTGTTTCGGAATAGAAAAAAAAACTAACATTGTCAATTTGCATAAAGTCCATGTCCGGGCATCGGAGCTGGAAATATTTCTTTGAAACATTCTAAATTTGCTGTAGTCTTCAATTTTTAAACAAAAAAAATTGCAGTTTCTAAAAATATTGTTTATTAATTTTTGTTATTTTATAAAATTCGATTTTACTCATTTATAAGATTTTTCGTTAAATGTAGTTGCAGAACTTTCAGTTTTTTTAAAGAATCCCTTTTTTAACATCTGTCAGAATTAAAAGGCGGGCTTTACGGAGCTAATGAATGCATCTGGGATGAAAATAGACTTCATTCTCATTCCAAATCTATTTTTAAAATTTTCTAAAACCACCTAGAAACCGAGAAAACAAGCTTCAAAACAATGGCTTAGAAAAAGTGGACACCGGCGAAAACTAGTCCGCAGGCATGAAAAATCCAAAAAAAATGAAAACAACATAAATTAAGATAAAAAAAGAATTTACGAAACACGAAAAAAGCTCATAGGAAAAAGTTCGGCCAGGTGGACACTTTTTCTAGGCCATTGTTTTGACCCTCATTTTCTCGGCTTCTAGGTGGTTTTAGAAAATTTTAAAAACAGATTTGAAATGAGTATGAAGTCTATTTTCATTTAAGAAACAAGTATTATCTCCGTAAATCGCTCCTTTAAATAAAATTTTAAAAAATAATAGCTTGCTTATTCAATTCTACAATTTGATTGCATTTTTCAGGATTTCTCGAAATTTTCGAATGCTGAGCAAAATTGGTACTAAAATCTGATTTTTATAAATCTTTGGTATTCTTTAAGAATCCTTCTTTTGCTTCTGAGAGAAATTAAAAATTTACAGTTTCAAAAAAATGTTTTTTTTATTAATTCATGGAACATTCTTAATTTCGAAAATATTTTACATTCGTAGATAAAAAAGGTTTAATTATTTATCGAATAGGTAATTAAAATTAATAAAACAAATAAATTAAATCAAGCTAATTGCCTCTTTAAAATATTAAAATATTCATCATTATTCGTCTTGACATGCATGCTCAAATGCGCTCCAATTTGCTGACGTATCTTTGAAATCGTTGAAGACATCACATAAATCGTTGCCAATGCATATATTTGATAATGTCCGTTTACTAAAATTAATTAATTAGTTAATTATTTAATTACTCTACATTCTTACATTCTAAAAGTGCAATATAATTCGGTTGTTCAACTTTCGCTGCAAAAAACATGACAGTTATAAATCCAAAATTTTGAATGATCAAATAAATCGACGATAATTGTGTGAAGACTTTCAGACATTTTATGGATGTTATATTGGTTTCCAGTTGATATTTGTTGGAGAGCGAGGTTTTTAGATCAATTCCTCGTAGACGCTGTACCTTAATAATTGTTCATTAATTTTTGACGTGGCAAGGAGAATTAAGAGATCGAAAATTCAGAAATACGGGCTTCTTATAGCAACATATTATCTCGTAAAATCCATTTTCAGTGGTGATTTTTATTATAATAGAAAACATATGTTTTTTTTTTGGAAAAATAGGAAAAATTTACTGTTTCAATGAATACATTTCTCGAAAAACGTTATGTTTCCAGTGCTTGTAGAAGACTTGCCGACGGATTCACATTTAAAAAATTATTTTTTTCAAACCAAAAAATCCAGAACATGAATTTAAAATTTGTTATAATTGTTGACCAACTCTTCTTAATTTTTCCCCTATTTTCAGCCGAAATCCGAAATTTGGAAATTTTATTTTTAAACTCGATCTCAATTATCGATCAATTCTGAAATTATCAAGATATTTAGTGCCAGTTGGAGCTAGGAAAGTCTGAAATATTTTTTTCAGAATTTTAAATTGTTGAAATTTATCTTGTTTTAACTCAAAATTCTATTTTGTTTTTCTAAGAAATAAAAAAACCAGCCCAAACTTTAGTAATTTTGCGACCAAAGTTCGATCCCGGGTGCCCTTTTTTGGCGTTACTTTTACACCAAAAAGAGCCAATAAAAATATTCGGCGAGGTGGACACTTTTTCTAGGCCATTGTTTTGAAGCTCGTTTTCTCGACTTCTAGGTGGTTTTAGAAAATTTTAAAAACAGATTTGGAATGAGAATGAAGTCTATTTTTAACCCAGTTGAAATAATTGGCTCTGTAAAGCCCCCTTTTAATAAATTTTAGCTTTTATCATATTTAAGGAAACAAAAGAAAAAACTCGAAACTCATCTATGTAAAATTTTGAAACAGTAAAAATAATTTTTAAAAATTTAAAAATTTTATTTTCAGCAAGTTTTGCCGGGAGTTACAAATGGAACGTTTTTTTAGAACGATGAAGCTATATAAATTTAAATTGAATCATAAACACTAATTCCATTTGATAACTACATTATACGTTGCGATTTCGACATTATTTCAAACAAATTTATTTTTTTTTGTGAAATTTAAATTTTTTTAAATCTTTATGAATATTTGAAAACAGTTTGAAAATTGAAGATCCGTATATGCAAGAATTTGAAACAGCGATTTTTTTCCAAAATTTATTAAAAGCAAAACTTTCCGAATATTAAAAGTTGTCAAAAAAGTATAAGTGACCTGGCACGCTGCCAGGACAATTTGGGAACGATTAGAAAAAACAAAGAAATATAAGAAGAATATATAAAGGTTAGTGAGAACGATATAATGGTGATCATTTGCAAGGCAGTGTGCCAGATCATAGAGCGAGTTAGGGAACAGTAGTTATTTCCCCTTTTTGTTATTCTTTTTTTTTCCTTTTTGTATTTTATTTTAAATTGATCTACCTTGCCAGGAAAACTAAAATCTGGATTCAGAATTTTTTTTTTCTCCATATCAAATAATATTTTACTGTTTCATAAATCCCTTATTATTCCGAAACTTTCCCCCGTTTTAAAAATGACTAATAAAATCATCAGGTACACCCCCCCCCCCCCCCTATATTTTAAACGTTCCAAAAAAAACCAGTTAATTATGTTGTTGTCTAGTACATTTATAATTGATTTTTCAAACTAAGATCATATGGCACTAATTGTGAGCTACACATACTTCCTAATTATAGCGTCTATATTTTTAGTCATTTAAAAAACCCCCATAATTTCCGCCACAGACTAAAATTGCTCTGAAAAAAATTCCACTCACCTCATTCATCCGATGTAAATATCCAAAAGCAGTTCTTGCCAAAATCTGTGTACAAATGCTAAAAAGCCCACTAATTTGGGACATGTATGGAAGGGATGCTTTGGCAGCGACACAGTAGAACATTATCCCTTGTTGGAATGATGTGTGGGCATAGAGGCAAGCCAATGGGATGCTTGTAATAAGGAGCTGGAATTTTTTATCTTAAATTTTGCGTTATTACAAAAATTTTGGGCTTTGTCGGGACTCGTTACTAAATTTGAGCGTTACGCTAAATTCGCGCTTAAATTTTTTTGTTACATGTACTAATTTATCATTGGCTCAGTTTGACACCTTCATGGGCTTTGGGCTTTAATCAATCCGGCTAAAATTACTGGAAGATGTGGATTCCTAATCGAATTTCAATTAGTGAGCTTTGAGCAAAATAAATGAAGCTATTTTCAGCACATTACCAATTTTGAGATGAATCATAGTAAATTTTTTGAGATTAATCATAGTAAATTCAAGAAGGTTTGAAACTTGTCAAATTAGTTTCCTTTTGGTTTTCTGAATTAAGTGTAATGAATCTCCAAAAATTTAATTCAATTTTCATGTGATCTTCCGTAGATCATTCGATTATCGCATCACTTTCCTCCTGTCTAGTTTTATCCAGACTACGGTAGATATATTTTCTTACCTGAATCCCGATCAAATAAACACCAATCCAAACAGTTGAATTCTCATAGCTTTCACTTTTCACAGTAGCGATCCATCGTTCAATAATCAATGGAATAACTGTTGTATTCGTTATCCAGAGCCCAGAATTATAGAAAAATCGTAGAATAAAGCAGCGATAAATATCAGGTACCATTTGGCAAGGTTCCAAGGTGTTATAGTTATAAAGATCCAAGGTATGTTGAGTTATTCTGAAAATGGGAAGGAAATGCGAAGCTGTTGGTTTTTTTAGCAATACCTTCCAAAACAGTGCATTAAAAAGCCTAAAAGATGCATTTGTAGAATAATACGAAAGTTCAAATGAAATAGTTTTGTAAATTTCGAGGTCCATAGTTGAATACTCGCCCAGCATAATAAGGGAAAAGCTATAAGGGAAATAAGAAGACAGACAATTAGAGAAGATTGTAGAAATATTGACGAGGAGAGGTTCGACATTGCGTCGCATTTTTCCATCTGAATATTTGAAAGTTTTTGAAATCGAAATTTTGAAAAGTTGAGAATTCTGAGAAAATGAGCGAATATTTACAGAAATTTCAGAAACTTCAAAAAATAAATAAGAAAAGTAGTACGCGTTGTCCGTGCGGCTCAAAAGACTTCTGAAAGGCGGTTAAAAACAATTTTGACAACCGTTTTAATAGGCTCCGCCCAGTTTTGCAAGTGCGGGGCACGGGGTCAAAATTCGAGGCAAAAAACGTTTTTCTGGTGGACAAAAATTGAAAATTTAAACGGATTTAGATAGAGAATTTTATATTGATTGTTTTTTCTTTAGGAACCAATGTTCGATCTCGACTACTTCATGTCGAAAAAATCGAATGAAAATAGAGGCTTTTCGCGTTTTTTTGGCAATATGTAACACTTTTGTTAACTCTAATTTTGTGATTTTTAGATAATTACATAAGTAACCAAAGTTTCTTAGAATATTTCAGGGGGTCCAAGACATTTTACAGGGCCGCAAATAACTCTAAGTTGGTCATCACGAGGTATCAAGTTTGCACTAGAAAATACAATTTTTACACACAAATTTGAGAATAATTTTGTTTAAAAATGTTCTGGAACTATTATTATTGGTAATTTAATTACCCACTTCATTTATTACCAACTCTGTGTAAATTACGTTTTTTTGAAAATAAACCACTCACAAAAAAGCTTATTTTTCAAAGGAGGATTTCACTGAGCTAATGAAGACAACAGGGATGAAAATAGACTTTGTGCTCATTCTAAATCGATTTTCTAAATTTTCTAAAACCACCTAGAAGCCGAGAAATTGAGCTTCAAAACAATGGCCTAGAAAAAGTTGCGAAAACTAGTCCTCGGGCATTATTACGTGAACAATCCAGAAAAATACAAAAATTTTTCAAAACTGACTAATTTAAGCGTTTTTCATAAATATTTATTAATAAAACACGCAAAATGCTCATAGGAAAAAGTTCGGCCAGGTGGACACTTTTTCTAGGCCATTATTTTGAAGATCATTTTCTCGGCTTCTAGGTGGTTTTAGAAAATTTTAAAAACAGATTTGGAATGAGAATGAAGTCTATTTTCATTTAAGCTACATTTATTAACTTCGTAAAGCCCTTCTTTAAAGGCTCACTGTCATATTAATTGATCTTGGGCTCCTAATCTACAAAGTAATCTGACCTTTTTGGCATTTATACATATTTTATTTATAGTACGAACTTTTATTAAAAATGTATCCAAGAATAAAAACGTGGTTAAAACAAAAATCAGGCGAGGGGGGGGGGGGGGAAAAATTTAAAAAAAAACGGAAAATATTTCTGAAAATTTGCAGGAAGCTAGACATTTTGAAGAAGTTGTTCAAATTTTTGACCCTCTTGAAAAAAGCTACAATTTTTTTTGCAAAAATCAAAATCCGTTTTAAAAGTCAGAAGTGAATTGTGGGTGTTAAAAAATTTCAAATCTCCATTAGTTCAAGCGTGAAAGTTTGGTCCCAAACACTTGGTATACATTCCAGGTGAATGATTTTCAAAGATTCTGAAAAAAACTCGTAGTAAGGTCTACTATCAAAAAAAGGTGACTGACGTCTATTACTCACAATGTTCTCACGACTTGCTTATTTATGATTTCAAAAAAAAACATTTGTTTTGAAAATAAAAAACAATTAAATATGATTTTTTGATAATAAAATGTCTAGCATAATTCATGCTTTGGCTATAATTTTGAATTAAAAAAACATCAACCAAATCCGCCAAAAAATCCCTGAAAATATCCATTATTCAAAAATATTGAATTTATTATTGTCAAGTTAAAAATTTTGGATCATCCATTTTCTACAAAACGACCGCAGTGCAACCGCTCGCATTTAAAAATAGCACGACTGTGTGAGAGACTTAGATTTTCTGGGTAGGTCAAAACCAACTTGCATGATCAACAATATTTGAGTTGACAATAATTTTAGAGAATTTACTCATTTTTCTGAAGTAAATTTCCTGAAAGGAGACTTTTGACAAATTATAGGCTTTAAGGAAAAGTGACATTTTCGACAACTTTTCAGGGAGAGGGGAACTAATTCAGATTTCTCAGAAAAAATGTGGAAATTTTCCAAAATAACAAAGCTATATATTTTAAGAAAAACACGTTTTTTTAGATGTTTAATTCGAAAACACCTTCACTATTTTCAGACAAATACTCTTCAGCATGATTTGGCAACATACTGGGAAAAGGCGTCATAATGCTTTTGTTTAGGTGTTATGCCCCATAATGACATGCGAGTTTCAGTTTAACCGTTTTAAACATTATTTCTAATAGTATGCATTTTTCAGACATTTTTCACGGAAATTCATAAAATCGGAAAATATACGTTTCATAATTTTTTGATTTTTGAAAAATTTAATTGAGTTCTAATAACTCTATTATCATAAAATCACTGCTATTGAACAATTTTAATTTAAAACCAGATAAACAAACTTTTACGATTTCAAATATTTTCAACATGTGTTATTGTCAACTCAATTATTCCTGATCATTGCGTTCGGAAGGGTGCTCAACCTCACAGCCGCTCCGCACGCACGCGACGCGGTGACCACCCACTCAACACACTGGAAAATTTGAAAAATTAATTTTCCCGCCAATATTTCAGTGTGTTGAGTGGGAGGTCACCGCGTCGCATGCGTGCGGAACGGCTGTGAGGTTGAGCAGCCTTCCGAACGCAATGATCAAGAATAATTGAGTTGACAATAAAATACTGATAAAAACAACATGTTGTGTTTAGTCTGAAAAAGACAAATATTTCAATTATCTTTAAAAAAAGGTTCTAAAAAATGTGATTTTAAAATACCGCCTATTTATTTATCATTTCAAATATTGAACTGAAAATATTGAACTGAAATTCGAAACTATGATATGTTCTTCGAAAGTTTAGTTAAAGAAGGGCTTTACTTCAACGAATGTGTCTGGGATGAATATAGACTTCATTCTCATTCCAAATCTGTTTTTAAAATTTTCTAAAACCACATAGAAGCCGAGAAAACGCGCCTCAAAACAATGGCCTAGAAAAAGGGGCCACCGGCGAAAACTAGTCCGCAGGAAAAACTCAAAAAAATTAAAAACCATAAATTAAAATGAAAAAAAAACATTAAAAAGGGCTGACAAAGGCATTCTGCATAACTATTTATTAACGAAAAAAAGCTCATAAGAAAAAATTCGGCCAGGTGTCCCCTTTTTCTAGGTCATTGTTTTGAAGCTCATTTTCTCGGCTTCTAGGTGTTTTTAGAAAATTTTAAAAACAGATTTGGAATGAGAATGAAGTCTATTTTCATTTAAGGTACATGTATTATTTTTTTAAAGCCTTCGTTTAAAATTCATTCAATTTTAGAAACACTAATCATTATTCCTGAGAACTGTTTTTAGCCCTCTGAAAACAGTCTCCTAACTGAACTGATAATCCAAATACAATATAAGGAAAATAATACAGTTTCAAAATTTCTCAAAACTTCATTTTATTTGGATTTTTCAATGAATAGGGCGGTTTTGACTTTCAAATCGAAAAAAGTAGAATAACTCGCTTTTGAAATTCCGAATTTAATTTCATTAATTAATAAGTTTGAAATTCTCATAATTTTTAGACTATTTTCTGAAACTGTGTGTTTAATTAAAACGATTCCGGTTTCAAAATTTCGATGAAGCATGGTTCTAGAAACTTACAACTTATTTCAAGGATCGGAATTTAAAATTTTTCGGAAATAACAAAGCAAAACACAATTTTTTTAAAGATGTTTGATAACTGATATATATTTTTTGTTCGAAATGTATGATTAAAAACGGCGTCATAATGTCATTGTTTAGGTGTCATATTCCCCATAATGACATGAGAGTTCCAGTTTTTTATATTTCGTTCTAATAGTATGTACTTTTCAGACATTGTTCACAAAAATTCATAAAACCGGAAAATATACGTTTCATAATTTTTTGATATTTTGAAACATATAATTGATTTCTAATAATTCTATGGTCAACCTAAAAATTTTGGATCATAACAGATTTGGAATGAGTCTGAAGCCTATTTTCATCCCAGTCGCATTCATAATCTCCGTAAAGCCCTCCTTTAAACAAACTTGAAGTCTTCCATTTAAAGTTCCAGATTTTTTTATAAACTTATAAACTTTAAAAAATGTTTTTTTTAATACCTAGAATAGTTCACTGTTTTCAGATATTTTCAGATACTGATAAAAACAGCATGTTGTGTTTTAATCTGTTAAAGTCTGAAAAAATACCAAAAATCAGAAATCAGTCCCCTTTTTTAAGAGACGATGTCCGAGTCGCGTTGAATCATCGTGCCCTAGGCCGAATAATTGTGCTATCAACTTGAAACTTTGTGTGTGAGTGTGTTAGGGGTCAAAGATTATTTTCGTACCACAAAACCTGTGAAGTGTCCCGGCGTTCGGGGGGAGCTCCCCGTATTGTCTTACAACTTTGACTAGCTATAACTTTGCTTATTTCCCGAACTATGAGCAGATATGTATATTATTAGAAAGCTCTTATTAAGCTCTACAACTTTATTGTTGACAACAAAGCGCAAAAAAATTTTGTTGAGTTTGAAAATGTTGATGATAGAAAATTAGATTTAGTTTTTCATAATTTTCAAATGAAAAACCCCCCAATCCGGTATGAAAATTTTACGAATTCCTGTAGAAAATGATTTTTCCTATCGAATGATATATAGAAGATTAAAAACTGAGGGGACCATTGTTTCAAAAAATAGGCAAATATGTCAAAAAATGACACTTTTTGGCCAATAATACACATTCAAATGAGCTGTAAATACCTTAAAATTGAGCTTTTTGTTTCAAATTTGAACTTAAAAGGTTGTTTTTATCATTTTCTTCCATTTCGAGCCATTTTTGTCAAAAAAATCGAAATTTTTTTTTTTGAAAATTTCGATGACTTTTTTTTGGTCAATTTTTCGAAAAATTTTGTAAAATTTTTTTTTGCGTTTTTTGCCAATTTTATGTCGTAAACATCATAATTGGTCGTTTTTTATAAGAACAGAAACATTTTTGAGCAAAAAAACGTTTAAAAAAATTTTTTACAAAATTTTTCGAAAAATTGACCAAAAAAAGTCATCGAAAATTTTCAAAAAAAATTTTTTTAATACGGGGAGCACCCCCCGAACGCCGGGACACTTCACAGGTTTTGTGGTACGAAAATAATCTTTGACCCCTAACACACTCACACACGAAGTTTCAAGTTGATAGCACAATTATACGGCCTAGGGCACATACTAACCTGTTAAATTTAACGCGACTCAGACATTGTCTCTTAACACGCGGCTGCCGACACTCAACACACTGGAAAATTTGAAAAATTAATTTTCCCTCTAAAATCACAGTGTGTTGAGTGTCGGCAGCCGCGTGCGTGTGCGCGGAGCGTCCGTGAGGTTGTGAAGCCCTCAAAACTCAATGATCAAGAATATTTGAGTTATTGACAATAGCAAATACAATTCTCAAAATTTCATAAAGAAAAACGCGGTTTCAAATTTTTTTCACATGTTCATTGAATTTTGGTTGTTCAATAGACTATAGATTTTCAAATAAAAAAAGAAGAAAATTCAGTTCTCATTCGGAATTCGGAATTAGGAATTTAGTTTTTAGTATATAATTTCATTAATCAAATTATCATAATATTTAGGCTGTTTTCTGAAATTTTGTTTAAGGTAGAGCATTACGGAGCCGTTAAATCCTGTTAAAACACAGAAAAATGACGTACTTATGTTATAATGTAGAAACAAACCGATTCCAAACGTGCTCTACTGACAACCCTCGATTTTTTGGGGTGTTCCGGTGCACGGACGAAAAAAATAATTTTTCATAATTGGTCCAATAGATACCAAAAATGCATAAGAACGAACAGTAAATGGGTTTCAATTTTTTTTATTCACGGAAGAAAAAACGGAAAAAAAACGATCTACCTGCAAAAAAGTTTCCACCGCGGACGAGTTTTTGTTTCTAGTCCGCGATAGTTTGGGTTCCTAGGCCACCTATTAAATTTTTGCATTTTTATTTGTTTTTTTGTTTCTTTGGATATAAAATGAAAAATCGATACAAGCACTTTACAATTTACATTTTAGATGCAAAAAAAAAACGAATAAAATGCAGAAATCTAATAGATGACCTAGGAACCCAAATTCTTCCGCGATGCAAACTTTTTTCCCCGATAGCTCGTTTTTTCCGTTTTTCTTCTATGAACTTTTAAAAAAATGTTAAAACCGATTTATAAAATATGTAGGTCATTTTTCGGTGATTTACGTTTTAAAAAAAGTTATTATGGTTTCAACACTTTGATGAAGATTAAAGGGATTGTTTACTGTTTTTGGGTTTCTATTCCATTTTCATCTTCTTCTTGATATTTGAAAACCTACAGAAGAAAAATATTTTTGATAAATTTCCTTTTCTAGTACACGAAAAAGCACATTTACAGGATAAGGCGGAGAATGGCCTAACAATTGCAAACACTCTCACATTCGCATGCTCTCTCGCGCGCGGCCGAGTGGTTAGGCCATTCGCCGCCTTACCCTGTAAATGTGCTTTTTTCGCGTACAAGAAAAGGAAATTTCCATAAATTTTTTTGCTTCTACAGGATCTCAAAAACGGTGAAGAAGATGAAAATGGAATTGAAACCCAAATTCAGTAAAGAGTCCCTTTTAATATGGAAACTCTCACCATAGTTCAGGAATGGTTTTATATGTATTTAAAAAATCTGATAAGAAAATTCACTGAAGTTTGTTTTAAGTTTTAGAAAAAATATGTATTGTAATTTAGTTTGAACCTAGTTAGCTAAAGCTCTATAATTTCGGGGGGTTTTTACAATTTTTCAGAATTTCTTTCAGCAGATACGACTAAAACTATAATCTAGTTAGTTTAAATAAACAACAGTTACCATTGCAAATTCTTTCTTTTTTTTTAATAAGCACGGAAACTAATATTTTATTTTTGAAATTGCTTAAAAATAAAAACATTTTTTAAAGCAATTGTTGCTTAAAACCCGTACTTCCGAGCATTGACAAAATTTTCGAAGAAAATCCCGGAAACTGTAAGTTTCACAAAATGTTAAAATTCAGAAAGCCGGGGAACAAAATAGTTCTGAACTGTATTCCATTAAGAATTTTAAAAAATGCTACAAACATGTCCATTTTCATGAAATTCCAGTCACCAAAAATTGGCCATCGATTTTTTTTGCAGACAAAAATATATAAAAAATAAATAAATTGAAAACAATAGAAGTATGTGAGAAAAGTCTAGAAAAAAATGATTCAGAAAAAGAGTCGTTAGTTCGGTTATAAGAGCTCAAAAATGAAGCCAATTCCAGCTGTTAGTGCTAATAACCATCCGCTGTTTCTAAGTTCTATGGAATCTCTTCAAGAATTTTTGACTAAATATCAAAGCTCGCTTTTCAAAAAGGGCATCTTTAATTAGAAATTGTTTGACAAAGAGGAAATCTTTCGGGAATTCTGTTCTTTGAGGCTTACCAAAAAAAGATTCTCGTTTTTCATTCGACTGGAAATTTATTCATTTTCAGACAAAATGAAGTGTGAAAAATAATTGTCAAAGTATGACTTTTGTGGGTTCATCACGATTAAACATTTTCAGCGACTTCCTTAATATTTACAGAGATTTTTTAGAAATGGCACGAAACTTTTATTGAAGGATACACTGAAAATGAGCTTTTAAAGTTTTCATTTGAAATACAGAAAGTTTTACTTGATAATTCAAAAATTACAATTTCAAAAGAAAATGAAAGTTTTAAAAAAAATGAAAGTTTCAAATTTTCCAGTGTGTTGAGTATCGGCAGCCGCGTCGCGTGCGTGCGGAGCGGCTGTGAGGTTGAGACAGCCTTTCGAACGCAATGATCAAGAATAATTGAGTTGACAATACAATTATCAGAACATTCCGAGTTGAACGATAAAGCTCAGTTGTCTTTATAAATACCATTTAAATAATTTTTGATGAAATTTTTGAAAATTTTTGAAACTGGAATTTTTTTCAAAAATTTTTAAAAAGAAATGGATTTAGATTTCAGGTCAGAATTTTTGAAAAAATCCAATTTTACAATTTTAATGATTTTTTTGCATTTTTAAATTGATAAACAATTTTCGAAACAAACGCTAGTTTTGCACCTAAATATTTTTTAAAATGGAATTTATCAAAAGCCGTTCTTTTTTTTAAAATAAAATAATGCAAAAAATGTCGAATTCTATTCATTATCGTCAGGGCGCACTTGTAACATGGCGGGAATTCAAACACTTATTCTAGGGTTACTTATAAATTAATCTTTTTTGTAGGAATTTTTCGTGGTATGCATTAGATTTGTCAGAAAAAGAGGATTACAATAAATGTCCTTTAAATGAAAATAGACTTCATTCTCATTCCAAATCTGTTTTTAAAATGTTCTAAAACCACCTGGAAGCCGAGAAAATGAGCTTCAAACAATGGCCTAGCAAAAGTTTCCACCTGGCCGAACTATGAGCTTTTTTCGTGTTTCGTTAATAAATATTTATGCAGAATGCTTATTTGCAGAAGCTTTAATTTGGATTTTTCATGCCTGCGGAATAGTTTCCGTCGGTGGCCACTTTTTCTAGGTCATTGTTTTAAAGCCTTTTTCGGCTTTTAGATGGTTTTAGAAAATTTTAAAAACACGATTTGGAATGAGAATAAAGTCTATTTCATTCCAGATGCATCATCAGCTCCGTAAAGTCATCCTTTAAAGGCACACTGTCGTCAGCATTTAATTGTAAAAATTAGGACTTTTCCGCAATATTCTCATGAATATTATTTTTATGAAATTTATTTGATAATTACCCGATTTACAGCAGCTGTCAAAAGTTTGAAAAAAATAAAAATTGAATTTTTTAAAAATTTATTTCAAAAAGTATTATTCCCTCGCATCATTGTGAGTCGATACGCAGTCGATTCGCGTGTTGAGTTGGATACGCAGTGCAATAGAGCGGCGTACAATCCACATATTCCAAGGGAAGCGGAAACATTCAAATTTTGAAAGCCCTTGCCGTGTGCCCGCTTATGATACTTTTTTTTCAGTGGGACGCATCGACAGATGTCCCGGAGAGCGATTTCTGTCGCAAAAATCGATTTCTTGGTGAGCTTAGCATCAATATCTTCCATGGATCCTGAAAAAAAAAATCCATTGAACACAGTACAGGGTGGCTACTAAGTATTCGTCGCGACGTTTTGTTACGTATTTCGATAACCAAGTTATAATTCCTTATACCTCTTTCACAAACGAAACATTTGCAATTTGGAAAAATGAATCGACATTTCTTTTAAAGAGGTTTTTTTTTAGATTGTGAGCTCAAAATTTGGCTAATTTTTAAAATGCTCTGTTTTCTTTGAAAATCATTAAAGACTAGTCTTTAGCTAATGCGAGATATTTTAAAAATAATATATAACTCAACTTCCAGATGATGTGAATGTCATATTCCCATTTTCACCTGTCTTTTTTAAAAATTTTCTTTAAAAAAGGTTCAAATTCGCACTGAACTCTTTAGTACTCTACTCACTCCACAAAATCCGAAGGCTGTTCACTAAACCAATTTGGAAAATTATCAAAAAAAAACCCCCCGTTTTAATCAATTTTGGCTCCGTAAAAAAAATTATTTTGAAGCCAAACAAAGTTAAAACACCTCCATTTCTAGAAAATTGTTTATATTCTGACTTTTTGTTAATATGACACTTAACATTCTAGAATATGATTATATTTATTCCACAACAATGCATTTGTTAACAGTTATGGATATACCTTTGCATATATTCGGTGCTTATTTAATCATTTTCAGAACAACTCTGAAAATTAGACACGTTAAGTATACTCTTTTGGCTTTGCATTTTTGGTGAGTTCACGATTCATCTTACGTTCTAAAAAGTTGTTTTTTAACGGAGGACTCAAAAAATGCAACTTAAATGAAAATAGACTTCCTTCTCATTCCAAATCTGTTTTTAAAATTTTCTAAAACCACCTAGAAGCCGAGAAAATTAGCTTCAAAACAATGGCCTAGAAAAAGGGGCCACCGGCGAAAACTAGTCTGTAGGCATGAAAAATCCAAAAAAGTGAAAAACGCCATAAATCCATAAATAAAAATTTTAAAAACATAAAAAAGGAGTAATATAAGCGTTCTGTATAACTATTTATTAAAGATAGTGTGTCAGTTAACAATTTTCCAATTTTAGGGCTAAAATTTTGAACTCCCGTGTTTTCCGCTCAGTGTGCATGTGCGCTCCACCGAACACTGGGCGTTTCAGGCGTTTTCAGGCATTTTTAATTAATTTTGTTGTTTTTTTTAAGATTTTGTGCATTTTTTCATATTCCAAGGCATCCCAATTGTTTAATAAAATATGCCTGCGGACTAGTTTTCGCCGGTGGACAATTTTTCTAGGCCATTGTTTTGAGGCGTGTTTTCTCGGCTTCTAGGTGGTTTTAGAAAATTTTAAAAACATATTTGGAATGAGAATGAAGTCTATTTTCACTTAAACTACATTTATGATCTCCGTAAAGCCCTCCTTTAAACTTTCAGGTCCTCATTATTAGACTTCATTTTCCATTTGCTCGTAGTTCCTGTCTTCGTTTTCCCAGCCCCAATGGCTTATGCGTTAGGAATCCTTTCAAAATTTAAAGTTCCCCCTATAATCCAAGTGTATATGTCGTCCATTTTATTCGGGTGTATTGGAGCTTCAATCGTTGTTATTTTTGAAAGTCGTTATCAGCGGATAACGAACAGTTATTCTTCAAATTCCAAGTTTAGAATTTGCATCTGGTTTCTTAATTATTTGCTAGGGTTCACTTTTCTAATTCCAATATTGATTACAAGTCCGGAACAAGAATATGGGAAATTACACGTGACAATGAATTATTCCTGGATACCTGGTGAAATTGTCCAGCAGCCGGATTCGTTCATTTTCAGCCTGGATTGGAAAAGTTTGGCGGTTTGCATTTTCTCGACTGTGATGTTTTATATATTCCAACTTGTTGTATATTCAATTCTTACTGTTGCTTACCTATATTCGAAGAACTTCAAAGTATCCAAGGCCACTTTGGCCCTGCAACGAAAGTTTTTCATCGCGATTTTCCTCCAAATTGCAGTGCCGTTTACTCTTATAGTTGTTCCTGTGTTTTATTGTTGCTTTGCTTTCGTTGCTGCTTATTTTAATCATGGTATATATATATATTGTGTATTCACATTTTAAAATGTCTAGAAATTTTTTTACAGTTTTCAATTTGATAACGACTTTTATTATGTCTTTGCATGGCCTGGCGTCAACGATTTTGATGATAATTGCTCATGAACCTTATCGAAATGCTGTAATTGAGATGCTTTTTAGAAGCTCTAGTCGTTGTCAAATAAGGAATATAAATAGTAAATGATTTTTTAAAAAAAATTCAACACTTACTTGTTAACTTATGTTATGGCAGCCTTTTTGGAGGCGGGGTTTGAATGCAAACAGTGCACAGTTATCTGCGTAATTTTTTGTTTTTGATAGAAAACACCTTTATTGAAATTTTTTTACTGGGAAATTGAGTAAATAAATTTTTTAGAATGTTCAAGTTTCATTTAAAATCGATTTCATTGCTGATTATCCTGAAAATACGGTTAGTGGATTCGAGAACTGTGCACTGTTTGCGTTCAAATCCCGCCTCCAAAAAGGCTGCCGCAGGAAAGTCTGCAACAACAGAGTTCTATTGAGAGCCGTTTCACTTTTACAAACAGTGACTAACTATAGCATCTCAGGGGTATGTTTTGGATCCCACCTAGTGCTACATCAGGAGGGATCAATTATACTAGTACCTCCAGAACCGGATTAGATCCTCGAATTTCTTGTCGACATCTTTAACAAAATCATCAAAATGAATTTATTATTTACTCAAATTTTCGAGTATTTTCACCAAAAAATTATTTCCTGGATAAACTCTGATTTATTGTTTTTAAAAAATTTCATTTTCACTAAAATTGACAAAAAAACGTTCATGTACCTCTCCAGTACCTTCGTGCCACCCTTTGATGTCTATCCTAGACGTCTTCAAACGGTCATCGCCTCCAAAGGAGGCCGAATCGAATAATTGTTGTTAATAACTATTTTTTTGAGTTCTAATAATTTATTTTTTGAATCTGATCTCATTTGATTTTCTATTTTCAGAGATACATATTACAGCTGAAAGTGGAGCTGATAAATAAAAGCCACCCTGTATGTATATAATTAAAAAATCCAATTTTCCCATGAAAATCTGAAGGTATCTGAAAAAATTTTGTTCCAACGATATATTTTCTGATTCGATACAAAATTTGGAGACATTTTGTTAATTAAGCTAATTTTTAAAATTTTAATATAATATCTGAAATTTTGCTGTTTCAAAAATCAATTAAAGGTTCAATTTCTTTTTTGTTAAATTCAATATTTCTCAGTAATGTTAAAACTAAAATATAAAATCAAAAAATTACAAAATCATGTTCCAAATAATTTTCAATTAAATAAACATGTGTTTCAGTTTGATTATTCTTCTGAAAACCATTTTTTAAATTTTAAATTTCTAAAAATCAAAGTCTGAAAATATTTATATAAAAAATTTACAGTAAAAATCAATCAAGTTTTCACGAATATTGAAAAAGTTCATTAAAATTAAATCCGTTCTCTTATGAATTTAATTTTTGTTTAAAAATTTGCAAAAAACATAGGAAAGGAATGGGGTTAGAAGCGCGTTGCAAAGTTCTCGTGCGCGCCATTTCCCCGCCCAATTTTCTGGATCTTCGCGTCATTTTTTATTCATCTAAAAAAAATTGTTATTTAAAAACACCATGCGCTATTCAGTACTGTCAAGCTGATCGAAGGCGTCGCGACCGCAACGCTTTGCGGGCGCCTTCGGCAAGATTCTCCACGAGAAACACAAAAAATCGATATTTTGAAAATCTTCCATTTTCATAAAAATTTGACTAGCTTTTAATTCCAACTAAAAAAAATTTATATAACTAAAAAAAATAAATTTATTCATCTTATCGGATCAACCAATATGGCATACTTTTTCACAACGAAAAGAAAGCACTGAAGAAAATCATAAAATTTGAAAGACAATTTTTTTTAAATAATAAAAATAGAAGAAGAAAAGACCCGAGAAATTAGAGCAAAATTAAAATTTGAAAAAATCAATAAATAAATAAATTACTTTCCAGTATTAGTGACATAATGAATGGATTCAAACCAACGGTTAGGTTGGAACCGATTCCAGAATCCTGGTCCATGTGCAGAACCCATCATGTCCTCATTTGGTTTCTGATGCGACAATTCTGGACCGGTTGATGGGACGGTCACTGGTAATGGTTTGAAGGTATGGGCTGATGGGGAAGTGGACGGGCTTTGAGGGGAAGACGACGAGGATGATGATGATGATGGGGATTCGGCGTTGGTTTTGTGGACTTTGGATTTTCTGAAAATTGAATAATTTTGGCTGAAAGTTGGCTAGACGAGTCATACAGCATGACGATATCCTCATCTGGAATTGCGTCGGTTGGCGTGGTTTCTGGAAGCACGGTTTCTTCGATTTCTGCGACTGTTGTGGCCTAGAAAAGTGGAAACATGAATTTGTTTAATTTTTGAAACGAAAATATTGAGAAATTTTAGGCTATTTCCACTAAAAATGGGTTTTCCAACAAAAAACCCAAACAAATTTTTTACCTCTTCAAAAAAATTTGGATTTTCAATTTTTTACAGTTTCAAGAATAAATCGAACTTTAATGAAATTTTAAAAAATTGATAGAACATTATAAAACTTTTGCTTAATCTGAAATTCAATTTTATAGTGAAAAAATTTGCAAAAATAAGTTGAAAAGGGCACCTGGAGTCGAACTTGGCTGGCACTTGGTGGAAACTTTTACGTTTCTGACACCAAAGTTCGATTCCGGGTGCCCTTTTCAACTTTTTTTGCAAATTGTTCACTATAAAATTGAATTTCAGATTAAGCAAAAGTGTTCTATCAATTTTTTAAAATTTCATTAACATTCGATTTATTCTTGAAACTGTAAAAAAACTAATTTTTTCACTATAAAATTGAATTTCAGATCGATTCAGCAACATTTATAATCTTCGTATGGTCCTCCTTTAATTTGAAACTTTCAAAAAATTCCATTTTTCCACTGAAAACTTTTAAAAATTTTTTACAGTTTCAAAAATACAAATAATTTTAATGATCTTATAAGAAATTAATAAAACAAGTACACATTGTTTCGGATATTTTTACCAAAAAATAATTTTCTGGGTAAATTCTGATTTATATAATTTCTGATTTTTTTTTTAAATGTAGTTTTTACGAAAATTGAAAAAAAAACGTTCATATAAAACAAAATTTAATTTTTCACCGAACAGGTATCTGAAGGTATCTAAAAACAATTTGGTTAAAAAAATCTGTTTTGTAATTCGATAGAAAATTTAGAGACATTTTGATAATTAAGCTAAATTTTTTATATTTTAATAATAGCTGAAATTTTGCTGTTTCAAAAATGAATTAAGGGTTCAACGTTTTTTTGTTAAATTCAATAAATTCTAGCTTGGTAGAATTTCAGTTAGAAATTTACTAAATATTAAACTATTTGAGTTCGCGACTTTTTACCTCAAATTTGGGTAATTGAACCGAATTGCGTCTGTTGTATGAAGTCCGAGTTCAAATTTTTAATTTTTGGGGTGTCTCCGCAAGGCCCCAATTGTTTTCTCAGTTTTTTCTACATTTTAGAAAATTTTCATAGAAAGATTCTACGTTGGCACTTTATTTTGTATTTCTAACTGAAATTGTGATTTTAATTTAATCTCCCTTTAAAATAAAAATTTCTAAACAGAATCAATTTTTTTCTGATTAATATCTTAAAGGAGGGCTTTACGGAGATTATGAAAGCGCCTGGGATGAAAATAGGCTTCAGACTCACTCCAAATCTGTTTTTAAAATTTTCTAAAACCACCTGGAAGCCGAGAAAATGAGCTTCAAAACAATGGCCTAGAAAAAAGGGCCACCTGGCCGAACTTTTTCTTATGAGCTTTTTTCGTGTTTCGTTAATAAATAGTTACGCAGAATGCTTATATTAGTCCTTTTTAATGTTTTTTCATCTTACTTTATGTTTTTTTCATTTTTTTTGGACTTTTATGCCCGCGGACTAGTTTTCGCCGGTGGCCCTTTTTTCTAGGCCATTGTTTTGAGGCGTGTTTTCTCGGCTTCTAGGTGGTTTTACAAAATTTTAAAAGTAGATTTGGAATGAGTATGAAGTCTATTTTCATCCCAGGCGCATTCATAATCTCCGTAAAGCCCTCCTTTAAAGATACATTTTTTTAGAATGCAAAAAAAATACTGTTTCAGAGAATTTTTTCGAATTCTGGCAGAGGGACTTATGTGATTAACATGGGAATTTTTTCAGAATTTCTGATATTCTTTTTATCCTAACTTTTCAATTTTGAGTACATCAATTTCAGAAAAAAAAGGTATTTTACTCTTTTTTCGAAAAAAATGAGATTGAATTCAAAAAAATTAGAGTTGAATTTTTTTTTTGAAAAAAAAACTCTGTTGCAAAATATATTGTTTTATTTTTATCTTTTATTCGATTTTAGTACATTAATTTCTCGAACAACTTATTTAAATTCACTTTTTTCCAAAAAAAAATTTAATTTTTCGATACTTTCAAAATACCTCTTCAGTCTCTTCCATCTCATCCGTTGTCGTTTCTTCAGCTTCCGTCGCCTCATCTTCGGTTGGTTTTAATGTCGTTGACATTAATCTCTGCCAGAATGGAATGTATTTCGGTGTTGGTTTTGCTTTGTTTCCGATTGTGAATCTGAAAAAAAAAGACAATTACAATTTCCAAAGTCGAGGGATGGAAAAAACGAGGAATATATTCTGGAAACTTCCCATCGACCTAAATTCAAATTTCATTGAAACCGTAATTTTTTTAAAATTTATGAAAAATTACCTTTCGGTAGAAGTAAGACTCAACACATTATATTCAGCAACAAATTTCCAAAATTGTAAGATTTCATAAAAATTTTGAAACCGGAATTATTGTGGACAAATTTCGAAAAATTTGAAATTTTCTAGATTTTTAAAATTTGGTCGAAACTGAACATTTATTATTATTGTACTTTGAAAAACACGAATTTTCTAAAATTGCTGAAACCGCTTTTTTGATCGTCGTGTTCTATAAAAAAACGCAAAAAGTTCACATTCTAGAAGATTTTTGAAAATTTCTGAAACGTTAATTTTTCGAGAAAAGTTAAAATTTAAATTTTTTCAAAAAGTATTGAATTCTATTGTCAAGTTAAAAATTTTGTCTCATCCGTTTTCTACTAAAAGACCGCAGCGCAACCGCTCGCATTTAAAAATAGCACGACTGTGTGAGAGACTTAGATTTTCTGGGTAGGTCAAAACAAACTAAAATAATAAAACAAGGGCCCTGAAGGAGGAATACCTAATTTTGTAAACAAATTATTTTTTTTTAAATCTGAAACAGAAATTATTTTTAGAAAAAATTCTCTAGTGCAATTGTTGTGAAAGTTCCTATTTTCAGAATTTTTTGAAATTTAATTTTGAAATTTAATATTTTTTTATTAAGTTGTAAAAAACCTCACGAACTATTTTGATAAATTTCGGAATAATTTTGAAACGGAAATTTTTATGGATTTTATTGGAAAACTTCCAAAAATATTAAATTCACTGTTTCAAAGTTTCATCTTAAATTTTCTATCGCCCTAATTTATCCGATCTATTTTTCTACCTTTTTGTCCTCAAAATCTTACAATTTTCCCACAATTTTTCATAAAAATCGTGATGTTCTTATATTTTTCTTCTTCTTTTTTTCCCACACTCGATCACTAAAAAAAACTCCCATCCAAAAGCTATATCGACCCACTTGACTGTACCATATTTGGTCAGTTTCTTCGCTTGTTTATTTGCATTTTCTTTTTTTTTCTCGACTAAAAATAATGAACATACTTATCCCAAATGTTCGCTTTTGTCGTAGTTGTCCTGATTTCAGGTGCTGGAGTTGGTGGTGATGGTCGAGATTTCAATGTTAGTACGTTGGTTGGCTTTTTCTGGAAAAAATGAATAAAATTATGAAAATATATATTTTTTAAATTTTTTGAAAAAATAGCGCGGCCGCAACTATATCAGCGCCCTTTGGGGTACTGAGTAGCGAGCACTAATGGCGAAGTGGTTAGCTGTTTTGCCTACCACTCTAGACATCAGGGTTCGATACCGCCTGCTATTTTTGTTTTTTTTTTCTAGACATTTTGGGCTTCCGAGAGAGAAAAAATCAAACTGTCGAAAGCAAAAAGTGCAGAAGACGAAAAAAAATTAACAAAAAAAGAAAATACAAATGTTTTCCAAAAATCACCTTCTCAAAAACCACGTCATGCATGTTTCGTATCAAAAACTGATAGCAAAAATCATTAACACCCAGAAATTCAACCCAAATAAAAAAATTAAACCCAATCGCAAAATAAATCGTCCCCTTAAAGACAGGGTGTTAATTAAAATCATGTGAAAATAATGAACACAAGACAAGAACTTTGAATTTTGAAATTAAGCGCATAACTTTCATCGTGGCCAATTAAATACCTAATTAAACCAAAAAAAAAATCACCCAAAAAATGCAAAAAACCAACCTTCACCACCCTTGGTGCTTTTTTAGTAGTTGTTGTAGTAATCTCCTCCTCAACTTCTTCCTCTCCTCCATCAACAATCTCTTCCTCTTCAATCACCTCTTCCGGTGCCGGAGTTGTGGTTGTCGTCGGTTTCAACTTCGTTTTCAGCTTCATCAACGCTAATGGATTACCATTGCTTCCTGGTCTTTTGGTCAATGGTTTCAGGCGGTTGTTCTGAAAAAAACATAGGGCTGAAAGAAGGGTGCGGTTGGAGATCTTAGAAGTGAATGCGGGTGGTCCCGAAAAATAGAAACGTATTCGGTTTTGAAGCAATATATATTTTTCAATGAAAATTAGGAAATATGTAACTGAAGTGATGCAAACTGAATAAAAATTTTAAACTTAAAATTTTAGAAATAGAGATTCCAAAACACTTAACTTTGACGCTTATTTTACGTTTAATCACGCTTAACTGAAAAATCAACTAAAAAGTGATGAAAAATTGAATTTTCTATTGAATTTTTGGAATTTTCTTAAAGTTGAAAATTCGAAAATATTCTACAAAGTATTGAAATTCAAGGTGACAACGTACAATCTTCCAAAATACAGGTTTTTTCAAGATTATGTACGTTTCAAGCTTGTTTCACGCCGTACACTCTGGTAACTCACCTTTGGCTTCTCAACAACTTCCTGCTCCTCATTAATAATAGTAGAGTTCAAAATTCCGGATTGAGTGTTACAAATTGTGGTTGCGTAGCAACGAGAGATCATCTGAAAAAACATATTGACTTTAAAATGCATCCCGATGTTTTATTTACCTGATGAATATAAGCCTTTGCCTTGTACCCATCTTTACGATACTTTGCCAAGAACGTGTCAAAGGTTCCAGATTGTTTACAATAGCTGGCGTCGGAGGTGTCCTGACATTTGAACGAGAGTTTTTCACCTCTTTCGTGGCAGTAATTGAAGCACATTACACCGAAACCGAGTTGTTGGCACGCTCCGTGACGGGCTTTGAAGATCGAGGCGCACGTTTTTTTGTACTGGAAGAAATTGAATTTTGAGATTTCACTACATTTCATAATTCTAAATAAATTCTGTATTTGGAAGTCCACGATTCGATTTTTTACTGTTTCAGAAAAATATTGAAATATTAGTGTAAATGAGCTTTTTTCAATTGGTGAACGAAGTGAAATTTCAGAAAGCTTGAATTTTAAATAACGGGGAAAGAAATCCAAAAATTCACTTTCATTTTTTTAGAACGCATTTTGAATATTTGAAATATTCTAATTTTAACTAGTTTTTTAAATTTTTAAGCAAAGGAGTTGTAACTGATGAGACTCGCTCCTTAGGTCGTATTGCAATAGAGTCGAAACGACCGCGCCTAGGTTTATTTTTTCTTATATCTTCTTAATTCATTTATTTTTCTTTTCTTTTCTTAATTGAGTTTAATTTTTTTTTTTGAAAATATACAAAGACCTGTAATGTAATTTTGCATTTTTAAAAAATCTAGGTTTTTGTTTTTAAAAAAAATTACTGTTTCAGAATTTGGAAAAATATGTGCTCATTTTTTGAATATCTAGTTTAAGCGTTGTTGCTACTTAAAAATGGCCAAGTTTTTTGAAAAAATATCACTGCTTCAAAATTTTTTTAAAAACTCACTGTTTAGTATTTATTAAATTTTGTTTTTCATTTGGTACGCTTTGTATCTTAATTTTCTGATTAAAAGATATTTAAGATAAATTGGCTGAAAACCTCAACTTTAAAAATTTCCGAATGTTACAATTTTTTATATTACGATATCAGGGAAACATTTTTTTGGCGCCGAAATGTTCACTATTTCGATACCACCTTTAAAAATTTCAAAAAACAGAATTTTCACTGTTTCAAAATATAGGGAACTATTTTTCATTTTTTAATAATCGATATTACTCTTGAAAAATACTGTAGGGTGAGTAGTTCCTCATTTTTTCAGAACAAGTTCGTAATTTGTGCATTTTTTTGAAAATGTCTTTTAAAAAATTCCGATCTTTCATTATCAACACAACTAGTTAATTTCAGCTACAATTTTTAATTAAAATACCTTAACTTAAAACATTGGAATAGAAAAATAAATTTAATTCACATTTTCAAAACTTTGATAAATGTTTTCATGTTTTTTAGTTTTATTAATCCGCTTCTCAAACTCAGTAACCATTACTTTCCAACAATTATATCTGATTTTTATGAAATTATTTTTTATTTCATTTTTTTTAAAGATTTTCAAATGAAATCGAAATTTACAAGTTAAATTTTAAAACTTTTAGAATTTCAGAGTTTTCAGAAACTTCAAAAATCAAAATTTCAGTCTAAAACTTGATAATTTCTCAATTTTAAGACTAAATTTCATTCCGGGAGCTCCCCCACTCAAAATTATCATTAAAATTCAGCACATTTTCACTGCGAAACAAGTGCCCGTGGTGCCCAAAAAAAACTAAAATCTCACCTGAAAATTACTTCCAACCGGATCTTTGGACCCAGCTTTTGGCATAACCCAAGTCTTGTCCAATCCTCGGATCAGCTTGTTCAATTTCTCCACATCAATCGTTTCCATTTTTCCAGGACTTGACTAAAAAAGCAAACCTTCTCTTTAAACTCAAAAAAAAAACAATTTGAAGTTAGCTTTCAGTTTTTTCGTGCCAATTAAGAAAAAGTGTAATTAACTAATTAAATTATAGAAATAATTAGAGATTAATTAACAGATACCACCACCATAATTAACTCCAATTAAATTAGACCCAAACTTAAATTATAATATAATTATAAACAAATTAGCAGAAAACAAAAGCTTTATGATCGTTTTGCTAAAATACCGTAAATTCAAATGGATCTGAAATTAAAGCCATCTTTCAGGCCGTTGTTGGTAAAATATAGGTCTGCATTTCAGCAAAAAATCAGAAAGAGCAAGCAAGTTACCGTAGTCGGTTGTTCGGCGTTCAAACGCACGTTTGCTCTTTGAGGTACACGCTGTGGACCTGAAGCGCTGTTTTGACGCGATTTGGTTTGTTCGATGGCGCGGTTGACGGCTGCTTGACGGGTTTCTGGAAAAAATAGGGGGATTTTGAGAAATTCTTAAGAAATTTAATTTTCAGGCTTCAATTTGAGTCCGAAAACAATAAAATCCAACAATTTTGAACCGAGTTATGGTAAGTTGAAACATTTTCAATTTTTTCAATTCTTGTAATTTTTTCTGCACTTTTTCTATTGATCCGATTATTGCTGAAAATCCAAGATTTTTGCCTAGAAATCGTGAAATTCTAACTTTTTTTAAAAATATTTCTGAAAATTTGAATTCCACGAGTCAATTAAAAAAAAGTTGAAAGTATCTTTAAATTAATTTTAACTCCCTTTTAATTTTTTCTGAAATTTAGGCTAAATCGTACAAAATCGGATTCTGAGTACTGTTCTAGTGTGTATATTTACGGGTTGTAGATTTGCGCTAAACCCCGGTCATCCTCCACAACGCCGTACTAGCGTATCATCGTTGTTTTCTTTGGAAGTTGGATTTTCTTGATTTTTTCTCCATTTTTTTTTCCAAATTTGCTTTAAAATAATAAAAATGTAGTTTTTCCTATGAATCAGCACAGTTTTCCGAGCTTTTTAGTTGCGAATCGTGAAAATTTAGGTATCCGTTTATCACAAGTTTTTGCTGTTTCAAGGAAATTATTATTGATGAATAAAAAAGTTGCGATTCGTTACGCACGATAGATAAATAACATTATATTAAAAATCTGTAGAAGCTTCAGAAATTCTCAAAAATTGGAAATTTTACCGTTTACTTAAAATTAACTCAAATTTAAAGGAGGGCTATAAGCAGGGTAATAAATATTGCTTAATCGATCTGAAATTCAATTTTATATACCTAGTGAAAAAAATTGCAAAAAAGTAGAAAAGGGTACCCGGAATCGAACTTTGGTCTCAAAAACGTAAAAGTTTCCACCAAAGTGGCAGTCGAGTTCCGGGCACTTTTCAACTTTTTTGCAATTTTTTTCACTATAGGTATATAAAATTGAATTTGAGATCGATTTAGCAACATTTAAGACCTGCTAATAGTCCTTCTTTAACTCAAACTGGATAATGAAACAAAACAAATTTAGGATTACGTTTGTGATTTATGTGCAAAACTTGAGTAAAATCGATTTAAAAAATTTAAATAGAATTTTAGGGTTTTTCGAAATTTGATTCAGTAATTATTAATTTTCCATGGTGACTAAACTTTCAACCGATTTTTAAGTAAACAGCGTCAGAACCACCCTTTTGTATATTGAGTGTTGATTTGATGAAAATATTGCTCATAAAATTTTACAGTTTCAACAGAAATTTTAAAAATTTCTGTTTCTGTTACCATGTTTCTGTTTCTGTTACCATGTGACCAATTGGCTGCATTAATATTCTGCGACGTAGACTTTTTATTCACACAAAATTGAACGCTTTCCAACTGCAATATTCCAAAAGTTTTGCGGTTTCAAAAGACTAGTTTAAAAATTGCACCTATAGGTTATAAATTCAAATCAATCTTGCTACCTCTCCACTGGTAAATATGAACAAGAAAAACAATTAAAGAAGGTCGATTTTTAGAAATTACTTTTCAAAGTCAAATTTCACCTCAATTTTTCAATTTTTGCTTTAAATTTTAAATTTTGAACTCATTAAAAATGGCAAATTCTAGAAAGTCACATAGAAAAATTGATCACCCAATTTTTTAAAGGAGGGCTTTATGGAGATAATAAATGTACCACCTTAAATGAAAATAGACTTCATTCTCATTCGAAATCTGTTTTTAAAATTTTCTAAAACCACCTAGAAGCCGAGAAAAGGTGCTTTAAAACAATGACCTAGACTTAAATTTTTCATGCCTGCGGACTAGTTTTCACCGGTGGCCCCTTTTCTAGGCCATAGTTTTGAGGTGCGTTTTCTCGGCTTCTAGGTGGTTTTAGAAAGTTTTGAAAACAGATTTGGAACGAGAATGAAGTCTATTTTCATCCCAGACGCATTTAATTTAATTTAATTTATTTAATTTAATTTATTTACGTAGCGGAAAAGCAACGTGAGAAAAAACATACACAAGAAAGAAAAAATAAAGAATCAAAAAAACATTCAATGAGACATAAGTTTTTAAAATCATAATTAAGATCTTTCAAGAAAGAGAAAGAATAATGAAAACATAAAAAAATAAAGAAATAATAAAGGCATTTTTTGGGTCGGGGGCTGGGGATAAAAAAGGCAAGAGTTAAAGCTTTATTTTTCTAAACCGTGAAGAACTGTTTTCTAGTATATCAACCCGTCGTATTAAACGAGACACCATGTAAAAAAAATAGAAATGGAAATGTTTATTGGGAATGAAATAGACCAGTGTTTATTTTAAAAGTAGGATACAGATTAGTTCAATAGTGTTCTTAGTGATTTTCATTCTCGGTAATAGCACCATATAATTTTTGGATATTCTTTCCAGACAGACTTCTAATTTTAGTCAAATTTTTAGCTCCGTTAAGCCCTTTTTTATAACAAATTTCACTGTATTAGAAAATTCCCCCTTTAAACTCTAGTTTCCGAGCTTGTATCTAGACATTATTTAAAAAAAGATTCAGAATTTGTACGGACTGAAATTGGCTCCAAAATAAACCAAATTTCATGAAAATCGAAGAAATTTCAGAGAAGTTGTATATAATTTTCTGAAATCTTTCAAAATCCAACAAATTTGAGTTATTTCCACAAAATTGTGTGCTCTGCAAGTTCTAGAATATCCAGATTTTCATGGTTTTTGGCTAAAAAATTCATAAATTCTATCCAGTCAACCTAACATGTTCCGTTCTCCCCCCAGTCTACCCAACATGTTCCGTTCTCTTTACCAAATATAGAAATTCCGGAAAACAATAGAAAAACCATTCAATTCCACAACAAATCCCCCCCCCCCCCCTTCTCTCCTCGATTTCAACACCTATTGTTATATATAAGCTTCTGCTTCGCGGTTTTTTTTATTGGAAATCGGTTGCTGCTTCTCCTTCCGAAACCCTTTGGTCACTCTAGAGGGGTTATATAAGAGGTGGCTGTGTGTTTGTGTGAAAAGAAATTGAACAAATAATATCATAGAAAACACAGGGGGCACAAAAAATTGGCGAAATTTCTCACACACGGTATTTATTGGCTGGGTTTGTTGATTTTTTGATGGTGATGATGATGACCTTCTCATAAGAAATTTGCTTTTTTCGAATGGTCATTGGGGAGAGGGGGGGGGGGGGGGGGGGGGGAGCTCCCGGAATGAAACGAAGTCTTAAAAATGGGGGAAAATCTGATATTTTAGACTGAAATTTGGAATTTTTGAAGTTTTTGAAAATATGGCCCAATTTCTGAAAACTTAATAAAAACTTTAAATTTCGAAAAACCGAAACTTTTGAAAAAATTTCGAATTCATTTGAAAATCTGTAAAAAAAATGAAATAAAATATAATGAAGTGGAATACATCGAAATTCAAATGGAAATTGAGAAAAATCTTCAAAATTCAGTTGCGGGTATCATGAGGCATTTTCTGCACCCTATCACAATATCTAAAATCTGAAATCTCAGTTTGGAATTCAGCTTAAATGTAAAACTTTTGAATTCTGAGAAGGGTTTCAATTTATGTACATTGGTTAGTAATGCAATTCTGAAATTACTTAGAAAAAATCTGAAAGTGTATTTTTTTTGAAAAATAAAATAAACAAATTTACGAAAAATCTGGAAATTCTCAGTTTCGGGAAAAATGAGTTAAAATCGCTATTTTTCAGAAATATTTTGAAAAAATTATTTTTTTTAAACCACTGTTTCAGAAAATGAACAAAAATAGTTTACGAATACGTTATTCGTTATATTGAATGTGTGCGTAAATTTCTCAAATATGAATTTCAGATTTTCAGAATTTTTTTATTAAACCAAAAATTGGCTTCAAAGTAAGCCAACTTTCATTAAAATTGGGACATTTTCTGAAAAGTAATTTAATGAATACGTTTCGGATGAAAATAGACTTCATGCTCATTCCAAATCTGTTTTTAAAATTTTCTAAAACCACCTAGAAGCCGAGAAAATGAGCTTCAAAACAATGGCCTAGAAAAAAGTCGTCCTGCGAAAGCTAGTCCACGAAAACTAGTCCGCGGGCGTTATTGCGTGAGAAATCTTTAAAAACATTTAAAACAAGGAAAGATGGACTAATTTATGAATTTTCCATAAATATTCATCAATATAATTTGCAAAGGGCTCATTGGGAAAAAGTTCGGGCAACTTTTTCTAGGCCATTGTTTTGGGGCGCGTTTTCTCGGCTTCTAGGTGGTTTTAGAAAATTTTAAAAACAGATTTGGAATGAGAATGAAGTCTATTTTCATCCCAGTTGCATTTATTAGCTCCGCAAAGTATTTCTGCAAATTTTCTGAAGCTTTTCACGCTCTTTGACAAAAATTTCCATCCCCCCCCCCCCTCGACCAGTTCAAACTTCAGTTTCAAGCTCTCACTATTCATGAAAAACAAACGGGGGAAGGGCTTTTTCGTTTTCGACGGGGAGGGAAGGGCAACATGAAACTTTTGTTCATTTATATTTCGACACAGCAAAATTTTCAAGGCGGGAGCACAAAAGAGCAAACACAAACAAGAGGAGAGGAAGGACACGAATATTTTGAAGCATGTTTGAGTAGAAAAAAGAAAGAGAACACCTTTTTCTTTTTACAATACAACAACATGTAATATAATAATAATAAGGAGGAGGATGACAAATATTTATTGGAACTGTATTACTGGTTTTTTTTGTTGGAATAATCTGAAATTTTCAGTTTGGAAAATTGGTCTTCGAAAGTCCGTAAAATTGTTGTAGAAAATGTTGAATAATTCCCCTAAAAATGCTCCAATTTTCACAAAACATGGCTCATTTTGAAGCCAGTTTCAAGCTTTACAAAGTTTAGACCCTAAATTTGGAATTTTACTTCAATTTAGGGTCTAAACTTCGTTTGAATTTTGTAGAAATACATTGAAAATCATGGAGTTTCTCTGTTAGATTCTCGAAAAACCTTCTACAGCAGTTGTAAAGCGTAAAATGTTTTACAAGTAGTTGAATTTTCAGGAATTTTTAAAGACTTCGGCAAAAATTCTACAACTTTTATGAAAATGGTTCAATTTTTATGAAACCTGGCTCATTTTGAAGAGAATTTCAGAGGTTACTAACTGTATGACCCGAATTTCAGAAATATCCGACAAAAATTATGAAAAGCTCAAATTTGTTTATACAAATGACCTCATATTTTGGAAAATTCTGATAGTTTCAGAGAAAAAGATTGAAAAAAGGTTATTATTGAAAAAACTTCGATATTTTAGAAAAATTCTGAAAATTCAAAAAATAATGCTCTAAACTTTGTGAAGCTTAAAATTGCCTTCAAAATGAGCTAAATTTCATAAAAATTGGATTATTTTTAAGATAATTATTCAAATTTTCTTCCCGAAATTGTATTTCAATTATGCATACTCTTTTTCCAATTTTCATAAAATTTGGATGATTTTGAAGAGAATTTCAGTTTTCAAAAATTGTGTAGCTTCTTCTTTTTTTAACTTATGTAAACAAATACTGAAATTTTTTTAGATTTTTGAAAATGATTTGTCTTTTAATCTGAATGACCTAAAGGAGATAAAAAACCGATGAAACGGTTTAAAAAAATTAAAGAGACCTATTCCAGATTGAAACAAATCTTCATGTTCACTTAAAATTTTCAGTAACTTTTCTGAAACAGTAAAATTTTAAAAAGCTTTAAACATTTTTAAACAAGATTTAAAACGTTTTTTAAGAGGATTTTTAGTTTAAAAAAAGAGTAAATCGGATTCAAAGTGAGCAGAATTTTGTGGAAATTTTGGAAAAAGTCCTAAAAAGTTATATAACTTCCCTAAAAATGCTTCAATTTTCATGAAACCTAGCTCATTTTGTAGCCAATTTCAAGCTTCACAAAGTTTCGAGACTAATTTTTTGAACTTTATAGAAAAAATATTGAAATTTTTGAAGTTTCTCTAATAGATTCGAACAATTTCCTACAGGAATTGTAAAGCGCAACATTTTTTACGAGTAGTTGAATTTTCAGAAATTTTGAAGAAAGCCTTGCGCAAAAATTCTACAAGTTTTCTGAAAATCCTTCAATTTTCATGAAACATTGCTCATTTTGAAGAGAATTCCAGTCTGCGCAAAAATGTAGATGCTGTTGAAAAACATATTTTTTCTGGCAAAATGTCGAACGATTCATTCGAAAACAAATACTATTCATTTTTATTAAATTCTCTGAAACAGTGAAGTTTATTTGAAAAAAATTTGATGATCAATGACTTTCTAGAAATTTCTAGAAATTGAATAAAGTATAACTTTATATTTTTTGAACATGAGATTTTAAAAATACAAATAAATTTGTAAAAATGACCTGAAGAAACTGAAATCAGCGGTTTTTTTAAAGGTTTCAAAAAAAGTTCTATAACTTCTCTGAAAGTGCTTCAATTTTCATGAAACCTGGCTCATTTTGAAGATTTTTTCATTTTATAGTTCTTGAAAATCCAATGGCTTGAAAAAAAGAGAATCCAATGGCTTGAAAAGTATACAACTTGTAAGGAACACATGCTTTCAAAAAAAATTTCTTAGAATTTTAAAATGTCTAGAAAATAGTGAGTAACTTTTCGGAAAATGCTTCGAATTTCATAAAATCAGACTCATTTGAAAGAGAACTTCAAGTTTTATAACTCTATATAATAACCATGCCTTCTTCTACCAAAAACATGTCAAAATTCTCAAAAAATAAAAGCATATCACAAACCTGTTCCAGCTATACATCCATTGACAATCAATGCCAAAATGGCTAACGTAAACGGTCTCATTGTATAAATTTCTCTCGACCTTCAAGGAATGAAATGCTCAATAAACCAAAAAATAAAAATAAAATCCTATGAGCTTCTCCTCCTTCTTCTTCTTTCTGAGCCGGCCGGCGCTACTGCTTCTTGCACACAAACACAGAGACAAAAATCAAAAAATGTGGGCGTGGCCAAAGTTTCGACTAGCTCTCAGCAGCGGGCGAAGGTTGTGAGCAACAAGATGGTCACGAACGTCTCTCTCTAAGAAAATGATGATGAGTTTCCGCAGCGAAATATTAAAAACTGGGGATGACACGCCCACAAATTTTTTTTTTTGGATTTTGGAATCTGAAGCAACGGGGAGGATAAGATAATGAGATGGCAATCATTTTCTGAAGAGCAGGAGGAGGGGGGGGGGGGGATTTATTTTGGGAGGATAGAAGAAAAGAACATTCCTTTTGGGATGTTTGTTTTGATAGGATTTCGTTGTTCCTAAACGAAAATCATTTTTGAAGTGAAGTGGCACAGGATGGATGGATGGGGGAGAGATTTGTGACGGTTTGGAGCAGCGGAATGATGAAAAAGGAAAAACAAGTGTTGAATTATGTTTTTGTTGTTGCGGGGGGAAAGACGAAACTGTACAAAAGGGAGAAGAAGTTTTGAAAGTTTCTGAATGATAGGATTATTCCAGATTTAGAGCTGAAAAAAATTCCAGAAATTTTCTGTCGAGAGCTCAGAAATGGGTTTCAGATGAATAAGAATATTATTAACTACCAATTGATTGCAAAAAACTATTTGTTTAAGAAAAATTGGAAAAAAATTGTTTATTTGTAAAGTCAGATATGGAAAATGGACGAAGAAATGTAATTTGGGTTTCTAGGCCATATTTTGAGGGTAGTCCAAGTGTTTGGAGGCACATGTGTTCGTTTTTTTATAAAACATTTTCCATGGTTAAAAAAATAGTCGAAGTAGAATTCGATTTCCCATTTAATGATGTAATTTTATTTTTCGTGTTGCTTCACGCTTCTACATGGTGCGTGGCCTAACTTTTTCAACGCTCTGACACTTGTGCCTCCAAACACTTGGCCTGCCCTCCATATTTTCGTTGTACCTAATCAGAATTTTTCTAATAAAAAAGTTTCCTCCAATTCTCAAAGAAATAAAATTGTGGTTTCCGGGTCATCTTTCGGTATTTTTCCTTATATGGCCTAGAAACCCAAATTGAATTTCTTCGGCCATATTCGATTTTTTTCCTTTTTATCGATTTGTCTTATTTTTTTGACTTAAAGGAGGGCTTTACGCAGATTATGAATGCGTCTGGGATGAAAATAGGCTTCAGACTCATTCCAAATCTGTTTTTAAAATTTTCTAAAACCTCCTAGAAGCCGAGAAAACGCGCCTCAAAACAATGGCCTAGAAAAAGGGGCCACCTGGCCGAACTTTTTTCTAGAAGCTTTTTTCGTTTTTCGCTAATAAATAGTTATGCAGAATGCTTATATTAGTCCTTTTTTATGTTTTTTCATCTTAATTTATGTTTTTTCTTTCTTTTTTTGGACTTTTCATGCCTGCGGACTAGTTTTCGCCGGTGGCCCTTTTTTCTAGGTCATTGTTTTGAGACGTGTTTTCTCGGTTTCTAGGAGGTTCTAGAAAATTTTAAAAACAGATTTGGAATGAGTATGAAGTCTTTTTTCATCCTAGGCGCATTCATAATCTCCGTAAAGTCCTCCTTTAAAAATGTTTTTTTGGTATCATTTGGTAGAAAATCATATTCTTATTCATCTGAAGTCCGTTTCTGAGGTCCCATGACCCCCCCCCCCCCCCTCTCCATCTCAATAGCCAGTAGATTCATTTTGAGGAGCACCGATTTTCTTAGAAAAGGTCGAACAATTTTTTCTTAAAATGATTCAATTTTCATTGAACCGAATATTAATTTGAATGACAATTTCAAACTTAAGAACTCGATTTTTTTAAAGCATTTTTTAAATTTATTGACTAAAAAACCGAAAAATCTTAAATTCAAATTCAGATTTAAAGGAGGGCTTTACGCAGATTATGAATGCGTCTGGGATGAAAATAGGCTTCAGACTCATTCCAAATCTGTTTTTAAAATTTTCTAAAACCACCTAGAAGCCGAGAAAATGAGCTTCAAAACAATGGCCTAGAAAAAGGGGCCACCTGGCCGAACTTTTTTCTATAAGCTTTTTTCGTTTTTCGCTAATAAATAGTTATGCAGAATGCTTATATTAGTCCTTTTTTATGTTTTTTCATCTTAATTTATGTTTTTTCTTTCTTTTTTTGGACTTTTCATGCCTGCGGACTAGTTTTCGCCGGTGGCCCTTTTTTCTAGGCCATTGTTTTGAGGCGTGTTTTCTCGGCTTCTAGGAGGTTCTAGAAAATTTTAAAAACAGATTTGGAATGAGTATGAAGTCTATTTTCATCCTAGGCGCATTCATAATCTCCGTAAAGCCCTCCTTTAAAAAATGTACATACAGGAAACCGAATATAGCGTGTGGTGTCAACAATGTTTATTAATTTTCTGAAACAATGATGTTTTTTAAAAATTATTTCGTAAATTTGCTGAAAATAATATTGGTTCCAAGATATTTCGGAATTGATCCAGAATTGTTTTTAGAAAAACGTAAAATTGATAATTACATAATGGATAAAAAGACTAACGAGCAATATCTATAGCTTTTCTGAAACTGTATTTTTTTTAAACCAAAACATTCGAAAATGAGAAAAAATGTAATTAGAGTTTTAAGAATTTTACAAAAAGGGGTTCAGAAATTGAATTTCAACTTGAATACAAAATTACCAAGCCAATAATTCTGATGAGTTTTTTTTTCCTGTTGGCAAATTGTCAAAAACCTTCTCCAGCGCGTCAAACTGAACGTGTTGATCGTTGGCAAAAAGACATCAGAATTTTTAAAATTTCAAACAAAAATTTCAAACGTGTTGATTTTCAAAAAAGCAAAAAATATTTTTTTTTTAAACTAGAAAAATTATAGATATCTTAGTGATACTTCACGCCCATTTTGACATACACCAATAACGCACCAATTTCTTGTTGGTGTGTGTTTTGGCGGGAGAACCCGCGTTTAGCTTACAGTTTGGTAACCGATATCTCAGCTCCTCGTCAGAAATAAATAATGATATTAATATCATTGCAAAGCTTATTACAAGCTCTTAAACTTTGCGATTGTAAGTTAGTTGTAAAGCTCGTATTATATATCTGAAAAATTGAGAGAAAAAAAGGTTGTTTTTTTTGGTTTATTGAAATTTCTAGTAGAAAAACATATAAACCTGAAAATTTAATTTTTATTTTATAATCTTGTAGAGAATGTGCATCAAAAAATCCTTAAAATTGTTTTTTTTTAATTTTCTGAAACGGTTTTTCGAAAACTAAAACCTCTTCTAATTTTCTCCATTTTTCGGAATATAGAATGAGTTTTTAAACTAACATTGAATTATAAAGTTGAAGAGGATGAGATAAGCTTTCCAATAGTATCAATACTATTATTAATTTCAAACCAGGAGCTGAGATATGGATCGCCAAACTGTAAGCTAAACGCGGGTGCTCCCGCTAAAATGCGGGGACACATTAACGCAGTTTTGTATGTCAAAACAGGTATGAAGTTTCACTAAGATTTCTCAGATTTTTCTAGATTTTTCGAAGTGTTATTTGTTGGCGTGAGAGTAATAAATTCTAGCAGAAAAATTTTGAATTTTGGAGGTTTTACAAGCATTTGAAACGTAAATTGCACACCGTTGGTATCTAAACAATATATTTTCTACAGTGGAAGAATTTTTGAATCAAAATGTGTAAAATATATTTTATTTCAAAGTTTATATCTTCAGAACATCAAAATCTTGAAGAGACTAGACTTCAAACATCATTCACTAATTTTCCAGAAAAAAATATATTTAAATTCACTAAAAAATAAAGCTTCAAAGGTTTTATTGTCTCATCCCTACAACTTTTTAGCTATACCTCAAATCGATTCCACGGATCTTTAGAATAAAACAATTGGGGATGGGGGGAGGATGAAAAATCCTGATGCAGATAACATCTTCTCGGCTATAGAGAACTTGGATGAGATTCTTCTTCTTTATTTTACCCACAAATTTAGATATTTTTCAAAAATTTTCCTTATATATATATAGTTCAGATGAGCGAACAACATGATGCAAAGTTCAAGTATGTTGGTATTTTGTTGCTCACACTACAGCAAGCAAGGTGGGTTGTTAATTGGAACTGTGAGACAGGTAGAAGCAGCGAGCTAAAAAAATCGATATTTTGTTATAAATTATTTGAAACAGGGTTTTTTTGCGGTTAAGAGACTATATCCGACTTTACGTCTTAAACTCCATAAGTGACCATTTTTCGTAAGAACATAATCATTTTGAGGAAAAACGACAAAAAATGTTTCGATTTCTCTGCCAAAAAGGGCGCAAAATTTAAGAAAAATATAAAAACAATCATTTAAGTTCAAATTTGAGACAACATGCTCAATTTTGAGGTATTTACAGTTCATTTGCTCATTTTTGCCCAAAAAATTGGTATTTTTTGCATTTTTTAGGTACTATCATCCCTTAATTTTAAACAAATTTTATATTTTTTGATAGGAAAAATCATTTTCAATTGGAATTTTTAAAAATTTATTTATTTAAAAATGGGGTTTTCATTTGAAAATCATGAAAAACTAAATCAAATTTTCTATATTGCACATTTCATACTCAAAACAATTTCTTGGCGCTTTGTTGTCAACAACAAAGTTGTAGAACTTAATGAGAGCTTTCTAATAATATACATATCTTCTCATATTTCGTAAAACGAGTAAAGTTATAGCTCGTCAAAGATGCAAGACGAAACGGGGAGTTCCCCCCAAACGCCGGGACATATCACAGTTTTTTCATTGTCGCACTGTCAGCTAATTGAATCCAAAAATCCAAAATATATTCAAATGGACCGAAATTCAAATAATTGTGTTTCGCGCGCGGTTTTCAACGCCTTCAAATTCCAATTTTTGCGACTTTGGGCCGCTTCTGTAAATTGGGAAATTTTCGGAAAGCTTTTGCATAAATTACATTAAAGGAGAACTGTACGGAGCTAATGAATGTGTCTGGGATGAAAATAGACTTCATTATCATTCCAAATCGGTTTTTTAAATTTTCTAAAACCATCTAGAAGCCGAGAAAATGAGCTTCAAAACAATGGCCTAGAAAATGTGGTCACTGGCGAAAACTAGTCCGCATGCACTTAAATAATCAACTTTTCTTCCAGCATGCCCCTAATGGCTCGCTATTCAAGAGCCCGAGAAGATTCGAAAGTTTTTCTAACAACTGTGAATGTATTCATGATGGAAGTTATCAAATTAGTTGTATGTTCAGTTATTATCATTTATTCTAATAAATCAATATGTCGGTGAGTTGTACATATTTTTAAACGCGGTGTAAATATGTTGTTGTTCAGTTACTTTTCTGATCTTAAATCCGCCATCGTTGACAATCGTTTCGAGACCTTAAAGGTCTGTGTACCCGCCTTGATCTACACTCTTCAGAACAATTTGTACTATATTGCACTTTCACATCTAGAAGCCACAACCTTTTGTGTAATTAGTAACTCAAATTTTAAACTAAATTAAAACTAGAATTTCCAGATCACCTACCAAATGAAAATCTTCACAACCGCTATCTTTATGTTCTTCTTTTTGGGCAAGAAATTGTCCAAAGAGCAATGGTACGCACTGGTTTTGCTAGTATTAGGTAAATAGTGAAATGGAGACGCAGAAACTGTTTTGATTTGATTTCAGGTGTCGCCGACATTCAATACATTTATTCGCCGCCGGCGTCTAATGAGAATATTCAGCAAAATCCGACGCTGGGATTAGCGGCAGTTTTAACCATGTGTTTTACGTCCGCATTTGCAGGTATTTGAATTTTTCATGTTCATCGCTTTGGTCCTAGTCATATGCCAAGTCCAGTCCTAGTCCTGATTTGATTTCTGGTAGCCCTTAGATTAAGTGCTGATAATGCTGGTTCTAATACAAATCCTAGTCATGTTCCAGGTATTAGCCCATAATTTGATCCTCGTTCTGGTTCATTGGTCCAAATGATAGTCCTAGTAGAAGTCCAGGTCTTATTCTATATTTCTCGCCATGAAATTAAACTACTACCCTCTGTTCCTAGTCCTACTTCTCGCCCTGCTAGGAGCTTTAATCCTAGTCCTGGTTTAAAGACAGGGTGCCAGTTAAAAATTTCGCCGCTGCGGCGATAAGATTTTAAATTACCGCTTGTTTTGAATTTTCATGTGCGCTCCAATGAACAGCAGTCATGTGTGTGCGCGGTAATTTGAATTTTTGAATTTTTTGTGTATTTTTTTTAAAATTTCTTTCGTTTTTGTCTGATTTTCAGCGTTTTTTTTGCTGAAAGTCATTAATTATTTTTAATAAGTGTCAGATTAATTTTCCTTACAGGAACTAACCGGGATTCCTCATAAAATGCGGGAAAAACGTTGATTTTCCCAATTTTCATCTGAAAATGAAAATTTCGCTATAATTTTGAAAGCAGATTAAATTTACGTACGTTTCACAAATAAATTATTATTTCACAGGTATTATAGTTAATTTTTTTTGAAACAAATGAAACATTTACAGATTTCATGGACGCAATTCATCAGCGGCCCAGAAAAATCAGTTTTCCGAAAAATTGATCAGTTTCACATATCATTTTAGATTTCTAAAAATGTCATTATCGTTTTTTAACAGTTTTTGTTTGTTTTTGAGTTTTTTGAATTTTTTTGAATTTTTCTTATTTTTCGAGTTTTTGAATAAAATTTGCCTCAAAATTGTTTGAATCTGGTCGCAACATACTTTACTTAGGTTATTCTACTGAAAAGAAACATTTTCCACTAAAAAAATTAAAAAATGACAGTTTTGAAAAAGTTTAAAAAATTCAAATGTTTGTGCTTCCCGCCAAAAAGCGTACGTGAGCGTACGGCGGGAATTTGAAAATAATTTTTTTCATCTTCCGGACGCGACTACAAAATGGTTTTTTTTCGTCGGGATTTCGCATGGAATATACTAGAATGTCGATAGAAAGATGAATTTTTCACAATTAAATCCATATGGGGTAAAAATAACTGGCACCCTGTCTTTAAGTCATTGTTCTGGCCCTACTCCTGATCCTAATCCTAGTCCAAGACCTAGTCTTTGTCCTTATGCTGGTCCTGATATTGAACCCGATGCTGTTAGTAAAAATTCTTGTCCCTATCCTATTCCTGATCCTGAATATCGATCTGGTGCTTCCAATTCTCATCCAAACGCTAGTCCTAGTCCTATTCACTGCTTTAGTCCAACTCCTAACCCGGGAACTGGTCTTTCAAGCCTTAATTTTAGTCATGCTCCAACTTCCTGGTCCTTATCTTGGACTACACCCTGATACCCTATCTTTAAGACACCCTGTACACCCTCACATCCTACCTTTAAAATCCATTTTCCAGGCGTCTACCTCGAAAAAGTCCTCAAATCCAGCAATGCCTCCATTTGGGTTCAAAACATCCGTCTCTCTCTAATCGGTCTGCCAATCTCCTTCATCTCCATGTGGTATTATGATTGGGCCGCCATTCAGAATCGTATGTTTCAAACTCTTTGTACCGATTTTTTTTAATTGTCAAAATATGACGAACCGGAAAACCGGCTCGCTCAAGATCTCGCGGCGCTGCTCATTCTTTTGTGATGGAAGATTTTCAAAAGAAATTGACACCTATTGTTGTTAGCCGGTGTGCCAAGTGCATGAGCATTTATGTTTTTTGTTTGTTTTTGGCGGCGGGAGGTTGAGCAGCGCCGGCCGCCGATTACACACACCGGAACGGGTCAAATGATACAGGGGGGCATATTTTTGATCTTTTTGTGGGGGGGGGGATGGGAATTATGGAAAAATGAAATGATGTGGGGACTTTCAAGATACAAAGTCATAGAATCAATATGAAAAATCATACTTTTTGAAGTTATGAAAAATCTGAAACGGGAATTTTGATTGGATTTTCGATTTAAATTTTCATCCTCGAAATTCCGAAAATAAAGCTATTTTTAACTTTTCAAACTTTGAAAATAAAATTTCTGAAGCGGTTTTATCTTACATTTACCCTAGAATTAACGTTCGACCAAACGCGATGTTGCAAGTGCGCCCAAATGCAAATCGGCCTAATTTGGCACGGCATGTTTTTCACTACGCGCGGGATATACGAGTTAGTTTTTTCCCGCCGCTGTGATCAATCACGTCAACACAATTTTTGACTGACGCACTTCTTGAGAACGTTTTAATTTCCAGTTTTCTGGGTTACCCTAGGGTAATTCTTGAAATAAATGTTTTGAATGGTGTCTCACACCTATCTCTTGCAAATTTAAAAGTAAAAGCAGGTATTTCCAATGGTTTCAAGCATAGATTGAACAAAAAAATTTATTTCTTTGAAGATCACGCATCACAGACCGCGTGTTCCCAGCTAATTTTTGTGTCAAAACAATCTAAATTGTCTTTTCTTCAAATTGTATTCGGCACTTTTTCGATTTTTTGACTTTTAGGAAAGTTATTTACAAAAAAGTCTGAAAATCGAGTTTTTTCAGTACTAAATTTCATTCAAAGATCACAAGAACATCAATAAAGTTGAGGCGTTCAAATTTTTTTGTGAGGTGCAAAATCAGCAAGGGTAAAGTTTGTTTTCGGCAGAATTTTGAAAAAAACCCTCAGAAGCTAATTAAAAATTTTTGAAATTTTTCCAGTTATAAATTTCAATTTTTAGGCTTCAAAATTTTTTGATCTCGAACTTTCAACTCGTATATTTTTTTCCTATTGAGGAGGTAGTAAAAAACATGCCGTGATTTGGTTAGTTAAACCTCAAATCGTTTGGTTTATGGATCAATAAACATGATTGTTTTCGAAAAATCTAATTTTTGAAACATATTTCAGTACCAAATAAACATTCAGAAATATCTAGAAATCCTGAAAAAAAAATAGAAAAGATGAAATTATTGCTGTAATTAAAAAATACTCTCAAATTGTAGAATTGAATAATCTAATGCTTCTTTTAAGTTCCAACGAATTTTGAACATTTTTCATGAAAGTTGTTTTTTTTTACATTTTGTCTGAAAATTTAAAAAAATTCTGAAATTTTTTAAATCGCAATATACTCATTAAAAAATTCAGAAAAAGAATTCATATACTGTTTTCTGTTAAAATTCTAGTCTCCGTCAAGAAAAATTGATTTTTGGAAATTGAAAATGTTGTTAATGAAGAAGAAATGTTTCGAATCCTCAAATACATTATTATGGAAATTTTGAAACAGGGAAATTTAAGAAATCCAAAAAAAAATGTCGAATTTCATTTTAATCTTTCGAGGAGTGCGAATCAAGAATATTGGGGTGCGGTGGGAATAATGGAAGAATGAAATTATGTTTCCGGATGGTCGTTCATAATAGATTTATGAAAATACTTTTTGAAATTATGAAAAATCTGAAACGGGAATTTTTTAAAAGAATTTAGATTAAAATTTTAATCCTCAAAATTCCGCTATTTTTAACATTTCAAACTTTGAAAATAAAATTTCTGAAAAGGTTATATTTACCCTAGAATTAACGTATGAACTTCGACCATGTTGCAAGTGCGCCCAAATGCAAATCGACCTAATTTGGCCAGTTAAATCTCAAATCTTCTGGTTATGGATCAATAAAAATGATTAACTCCCAAAAATCGAATTTTTGAAACATATTTCAGTACCAAATAAACATTCAGAAATTTCGAAAAACTGAAAAACATGAAATTCATCGGTGTAATTAAAAAATACTCTCAAATTGTAGAATTGATTGGTCAATTTAAAGACAAGGTGCCAGTTATTTTTAACCGAACCAGAAAACTCAAAAACAAACAAAAATTAAAAAAAAACTATAATGAATTAGAAATCTAAAATGATATGCCAAACCGACCCATTTTTCGGAAAATTGACTTTTTTGGGGCCGATGATGAATTGTGTTGATGAAATCTGTAAATTTCTCGTTCATTTCAAAAAATAACAACTCGAATAACTGCGAATTAATAATTTAGTTAGATCTATTCTATCTGCTTTCAAAATTCTGGCGAAATTTTCATTTTTGGATGAAAATTTTTTTTATTTTATGAAGGATTCCGTTTAGTTCCTTTAAGAAAAATTAATTTGACCCTTCTTAAAAATAATTAACGACGTTTAGCAAAAAACCGCTCAAAAACGGACAAAATTAAAGAAATTTTAAAAAACACACACACAAAAAAATCAAAAATTCAAAGTCCCACGCACGAAAATCCATAAAACGCGTTAATTTAAAATCTTTTCCATGCAGCGGCCAACTGATTAACTGGAAGGCTGTCTTTAACACATTATAATGATAAGCTAATCGTATTTTTCATGAAATTTGCTTTTTTGGAATTTTTGTCTCTAAATTAAAAAATTTCTGAAATTTTTCAAATCACAATACAATGTATAAATTCTAGTCTCCGTGAAGAAAAATTGGAAAGCTAAACGTAATTATAACTATTGACGATCAACTAATTTTTCGAATTCTCTACATTATTATGGAAATTTTGAAACAGTAAAATTTGGGAAACCCAAAAAATGTTTGAATTTCATTTTAATCTTTCGAGGAGTGTGAATCAAGAAGATTGATTGACTACTGTATGTATATTTTATTGTACTATTTAATAAATTTAAAATATTTTAATTTTTAAAGCAAATTTCAAGTGAATATTCGGACCTTTTTTTGGGGGGATTTTATTTCAAATTTTCGGGATTTTAAGATTTTAAGAAATCAAAAAACCTCAGAAATATGTGATTTTTCCAACTATTTAACAAAATCAATCCGCGTGTTTTGAAAGAATTTAGGATTTGTTGTAAAAATCGAAGCACTGTCACAATTTTGCTTCTTAAAGACAGTGTTCCACTAATTGTATTATTTTATTGAATTCTTATACAATTTTTATACCGTACGTTCGAAATTTAACAAATTTTAACACTCCATTTTAAAATCTCAAATTTTCAAAGAAGAGAATGACAAGTATCTAAAAATAATTAGAACGACAATTAGAAATTTGTTTTAAAACTTTGAAACAGTAATTTTTTTTCATTTTAGAAGTGAATTTTAAATTCTTCTTCGCTTTGTTTTTACAAAATAAAAATAAGACCTTTTAAGGTTTAAAAAGTGTCGATGACTAAGCCTGTTGGTTTTCTTATCAAATTCCAATTTTTTCAGAAGGCGCATTCAGAGGATGGGACACGGTTGTGCTCTGCCTTACGATCACAAACTCAATTGGTGGAATTCTCATCTCCGTGGTCATCAAATATGCGGATAATATTCTAAAGGCTTATGCTCAGGTATCCCCCCCATTCAAGAAAAAATCCAACTTTAACCAAAAACCCCACAATTTTCCAGAGTATGGCAATTATCGGCGCCGCAGTCGGATCCTGGCTCCTCTTCGACTTCACCCCAGGTTTTCTCTTCCTTCTGGGCACTGCCATGGTCATTATTTCAATCATCGTCTACACCGCCTTCCCTTATCGAAACCCTGATTCACCATTGGCCACTTATGTGAAATTAAACGCGGCGCCCAAGCATCATTCGTCACTTTTGATGATAAAACCGACGTCTATTATTCGGGGATGATTTTTAGAATTTTTTTTTGTTATTTATTTTTGCAAATAAATCTATTTTTGACGATTAATTCAATGTTTTCTTTAAAAAAAATGAATAATTTGAATAATTTGATTAAAGGAACATAGTGTTGTGCGCAGGTGTGGTCTTGCCGCGAACCACAGTGAGGCTCGTCCCTTCTAGGCATTCTCAATTTTTTAGGCCAGTTTTTTATTTATTTTAGGCATTTCTTTCCATTTTTCGCCGAATTTCACGGTTTTTTGTCGATTTTTGTTTCGTTTTTTCACCAATGTAGGCTTTTTTCAACAATAGCAAGTTGATTTTGTTAAGAAAAGGCTTGAAAACAGCTATATTCGTTTAATTTTACAAAAAATATCAAATTCCCATTATTATTCTTCGAAACAAAGGTTCCAAGCGTTTCTTTGATACAATCTTCTTTTTTCTGAACGTATAGCAACCCTAAATCGAAAAAAAAGGCGAAAAAACGACCTATGTTATACATGTTTCGTCTTTGTTTCGCATAGGCCTGACACTTGCCAAGCCTAAGCTCTCTCGCCATCGCACACTCTCTCGCTGAGGCCCCTACCACATGGTGCGTGCTATGCCTATTGCATCATCTCCTGCAACCTAACACATAGACAAAATGGGGAGGGGCCTTAGCAAAAAGACGTGCCTGACTAGACCAGTTGGTTTATTTTTATTCTTTGCCAGGCCTAACTCAAGAGGATGGTTGCTCAACTTCCAAGTGAACTCTGGGAAAAGATCGGATACCAGTTGGCTGATCATCCGCCGAGTCTGTGTGTTCTTTCAAAGACTTGCTCTCAACTTCAACAAGCTGTGGAATTTGTAGTCGGTCATTATGAGGTAATTTTCAACTTTTTAAAAAAATAAAAATAATGAATATATTCCTATCCCCCTAATTTCCGAATTTCAGCCATTCTCACACACCAAACTAACACTATATCGAATTAAAGTTGTTAGTAGGCGTTGTGGGAAGGGCGGAGATGCTAAATGCTAAACGGAACAGTTCGACCCCTGATTTTTTGAAAAATATGAATAAAAATCAATAAAAAATATATTTTAAAATGTGTTTAGGCCCATCTCCACATCACATTCCCAAAAGAAGAATGCTGCAACGAGGAGAACAGTTCCAAGCCAAAAATCGAGTTCGAGATGATTCTCAATCGTAAGGGAAAGTACCGGCGCGGAATCAAATCGCATTGCCACTCGATTTTCTCATGTGAACCACGCAAAATGGTCACAGCGATTGATGATTTGATGGAGGTGTTCGCCGACGAGATGATCAGTCTTCGGTTCAACAATTTCCCGGCATGGTCGAACAGTTTTGCGAACTTCAACAAGTTCAAGTTGCCAAATTGCGATAATATTTGCTTTGATGGTGGCCTGCCGATTTCGAATGGGGTTTATGATGTGAGTTTTGGAACAAAAACGTTTGACACGACAAATAATGGCCTAGAAACCCTAGAATTCCATTTAATGACCTGGAAACCGAGATATTAATGTTTAAAATCAAATAATGGCCTAGAAACCCAAATAAATACCTAAAATTTCGAATAATGGGCTAGAGAGCAGAATAATGGCTTAGAAATCCAGATATTTAATGTTTAAAATCAAATAATGGCCTAGAAACTCAAATAAATGCCGAAAATGTCAAATAATGGACTAGAAAGCCAAATAAATACCTAGAATTTCAATTAATGGCCTAGAAAGCCGAATAAATACCTAGAATTTCAATTAATGGTCTAGAAAGCCGAATAATGGCTTAGAAATCCAGATCTTTGATGTTTAAAATCAAATAATAGCCTAGAAACCCAAGAAAGTACCTAGAATTTCAACTAATGGGCTAGAAAGCCGAATAATAGCTTGAAATCCAGATACTTATGCTTAAAATCAACTAATGGCCTAGAGACCCAAATAAATACCTAGAATTTCAATTATTGGGCTAGAAAGCCTAATGATAACATAGAAATCTAGATATTTGATGCTTCAAATCATAAAATGGCCTTGAAACCCAAAAAGTCACCTAAAAACCAAAAAAAAATCGTCTTCTTATATTCAGATGCTTCAATCATGCCCAAATCTCAAACGAATCGTCATCAGCAACCCGGGAAAATGTGTGGATTTCTCAAGATTCTGGCCAAAACTCAAAGGATCGTCAATCGAAACCCTGGACCTGATGGTAACTAGAAAACAACCTTTACAATTTTCAAAATATCATCTCACATTTTTTTGGGACATCGAGTCTTTCCGCCACTCTTCCACCAAAGAATTCAAATTGCCGCCAAGCTTGAATCAGCTATTTTTCTGCCCAAAAAGAGACGTCAAGTGCGAGGATGCTAAGCATTTGGCGAATTTGTTGTATGCTGGTGCTTGGAGACGGGTTTATGTGAGTTTTTTTATTCTTGAGAATAATAATGAGAAAGTCCCTGATTTTACAGATTCATTCCGATGACGCTCTCAGCGATCTCGTTGCCAAATTGTACAAACCATTGAAAACAGTCCGCGAGTTCTGTTTCTCATCAAAAACATTTGCCATAAATTATGTGGTGAAATTTATCAAAATGTGCGAGAATTTGCAAGCTTTCAACTGGTATGGACTTCATTCGTGTGTTGCACCAATTGTGATCGCTCGGCTTTTGAATGACGTTCCAAAAAGTCTCGTTTTTGGTGGATGTGTCGCTTGTAAAAGTGGACAAGGTGTTGGGAATGGTGGTTTCATGGTAAGAAACGAAAAACTTGGAAAATTCTACCTATATCACAAATTTTCAGGAAGTTGGCAACCGTGTAGCCGTCGTCCAAGTCACCAATCTTCTCGAACGTCCAGAATTCCGAGACCAATACCAACATCTCCTCGACGATGCGGTCCTCTTCGAAAGACCTCACAATTCCGCACAAGTCATGTACATTCAAAAGAAGGATTCACATTGTGGACCGAATTGTATCGATATCCATGAGATTACCCAAAAAGCCGGTCTTATGCTTTAATAATTTCCTGAGTAATTTTTGTTGTAATATTTTAATTGTTGTTTTCTTCATAATTGCCTTTCAATGCCGTGTACTACTAGAATTCTGATGGTACGGAGTACAAAATCCCGAAAATTCTTGCGAAAAGTTACAATTTCATACTCAGTTGTAAAAATTTTGTTGTGTGTTGCTTTCAGGTGTACATAAAGCTGATAATAATGGTTTCTGGGTTTTTCAAAATTTTCAGATGCATGAAAACATTTCCGAAAATGGCTGAAATTTCCAAAAAACATTTTTTTTGGAATCCGAATGTATTATTTCCAGGTTTTTAACAATATTTTCAATGAATTTGATATATCGGTATAAAACTATTAATTTCAAAAATTTTGGTATTTAATTTTTTCCACAAAAAATTCTGAATACTGTAGAATGTTTAAAGGGGCATAAACTTTAATTTATAACTGTTTCTCAACACGAATTCTATTTCTTGTCAACGGTAGAAGTGATGGCCTAGAAAAACAAATGGCGAATTTTCTAGGCCATTCTCTCGAACTTCTCGTGGAGAATAGTATTTGCCTTCATTTTTTCTGATTTTTTGTGAATTTCATGCCAATTTTCGAATAAATACTCAAATTAAACTACTATTTAACACCCTGTAGCTAATATTTATCATTTTTTGCACTATAAAACTCGAAAATCGGTATTTTTATCACAATTTCTCGCCCTTTGCATCATTTCCCTATTTCCCATGTTTTCTCCCCCTCACAAACCCACCCATTCTCTTCGATTCTTTCAGAGCATTTCGATGTCTTTTGCGCTGCTCTCAAAACTCAATAATTCGTGTTTCGCCGCGACGTCCTTGGCGGCGAATCTGTCCAAAAGACACCTGTCCACCGCGATTTCGACTTCTTCAGTTTCACGTCTCAACTACACGCCGCTTTTCAGGTCCGAAATTTTCGAAAAAAAAGGTTTTCAGACCTAGAAATTCCTCTTTTTTTTTTTTGAAAAACATGTTATTGATCTACTTTTTGATTCTCTCTTATCAAAAAAAAATTCCGCTAATCAGAAAAATGTTTCAAAAACAAACAATTTGTTTCATTTTCCTCTTTTTCACGTGACCTTTTAAAGATTTTCATCATATTTTTTAAATATTAAGTCCACGTGTTTTTATTTCCGAAAATTTCAATTCCAACAAGAATTTTTGTGTTTTCTAACTATTTTTCTGTAAAATAATCTGAAAATTTGGAAAATTTATGATTTATTAGCTTCTGCAGCTGAAAATTGTAAGAAAATCACATTTTTTCTAAACTTTCGGGAATACTTGGTTGTTTTTGATTAAAAATACCTAAATACCAAAATTTTCAGTGTTTAGATGCGTTATTTTCAGAAAAAATCAATATTTAGAAGTTCTTCAAATATAAATTATAAATTATCTTGCAAAAATTACAAAATACACATTTTCCCACCAAAAAACGTTTATTTTTCGATTTGAAAAACATTTGCTACCCCCTGGGAAAACATAATATAAGTTTGTTATTCACGCTTAGAAAAAATATGCATTTTTCACATTGTTATATTCAAAAATTACCCATTTTGTCGTTGCCATGACAAAAACACCATTCCAATCGTCTATGTCACTGAAATGTGGACAAAAGAGTCGATTGAAAGAAAATGTGACTCATTACCCCATAGAATGTTCGTTTTTTCGTTCTAGAACATTACCAAAACATCAATTTTCTGAAAATTTCCATTTTTTAATGAAATATGAAGAATTTTGAAGTTTCATACCAAATTTCTAAAATTATTCCAAAAAATTTCGAAAAATAAATTTTTTATAAAATTTTCTCACGCAACGGTTTATTATTTGTTTTTGGTTATATTACTAAATTTTTTTAGTTTCGAGAAAAAATCGATTTTTTAACAAAAAAAAATTTGATTTTCATATTTTGTTTGATTAAATCATCCATATTTCTTTTTTAAATTCACACTACTTTATATTCGCACAAATTTATCAAATTTTTTGCAGACGACACCAAAATCGTCCGACGAGAACACTGCGATTTGTGAGACTGATCTCATCGGCGAATCCTATACCGAAAATGGCTGAAAACGGGAAGAATATTGTGCTGAAACGACATGAATTGATCGCGAAAGGAGGGCAGGATACGAGAGAGGTAAGTGGGGAAGGATTTTTGGGGAAAATTATGATAAAAACCGTTTTTTTTCAAATTTTGAGACTTGACGTATTTAATCCTTTATAATTAAAAATTACCTGAAAAATGGCTTATTTTAATGTTCTGAAACAGTAATTTGTTAGGAAGGAAAAATTTCTTGCAGTTTTTACGGGATTCGTTTCGAGACCCGAATTATTAAATATATGTCCCTTTAAACAATTTTATTGTTAAAAATATATAGTTTTTGCTCTGTTTCTGTTAAAACTATCAGGATTGAGCTCAAGTGGACCCGAAGAGGCCCGAAAAGCCCGAAAAGCTCAAAAAATTCAAAAATATATAATTTTTCTTGGCCGGAAAGAACAACTTTTTGCTATTTGTGCTATTTTTCACCCTAAATCGGCTTTTTTGGGGTTATATCGCGCTTTTCGGACCTGCTGGGCACACTTGGACTCATTTCTGATCGTTTTCCATAAAGATAGACGGAAAAACAATTTTTTCCTAGAAAACTGTTTAAAAGGGCATATAATTGAAGTATTTGTTTGCTGGTTTTCAATTTTTGCTTTAATCTAGTCAGAATCCCCAATTATTAAGGAATTTATAAGAAAAAATATATTTTTTGGGATTCCCGTGGGTCCAAAACAGCTCCCCCAAAAAATTTCAAAAACGGGCGGTGCTATCACTCGTTTTTGGGTTTTGGAGGTCCCTTTTTAAGCAAAATGAAGCTTTTAAACGGAATGTTTCGTTTATTCCATTAATATGAGGTGATTCTGAGTCGATTAAAACTAAAATGAGTAAAACAGACATATTAATAGTTAGAGTCTTGAACATGAAAACTGCAATATATATTTTTGAAATTTGTTGAAACGGGAATTTTCATACAAAAAATTATTTTTGAAACCATTATTCTAGGATAGAACAGCTCCTAAATTTTCAATTGAAAACAATTTTTGGACTGAAATTTCCGTTGAAAATAGGCTAATATATTATTTTCGAGTAGTTTTCCGAACATTACGGCAAAAATTCAGGTTTTTTCATCAGTTAGAATTTCGAATATTTTAAATGTTAAGTTTTCGAAATTTACAAAAGCTTCTGCTTTAAATTAGTGATTTTACCGATGAAAACAAAAATGTGTACTGTAGTTTATTAATTTTAATTGTCTGAAACATTAATTTTTAAAGAAAATTATTTTTTAGGAAAAATTAAATTAAATTATGTTATTTTCAAACTATTATTTATAAATATTCAGATTTTTAAAAAACTCTGTTTCAAAATGTTTTCTACTGCATGAATCCAACTGAAAAAAGTTTCAATAATCGTTTTCATAGGTGGGATACTGTTATTTCAAAAATTCAGAGTTAAGGGGGCAAAACCTTAAAGGAGGGCTTTACGCAGAGTATAAATGAAGTTAAAATGCAAAAAATAATAATACTCATGTTATAAATGGGTTAAAAAATTTTTTTTTAATTCGTAAAAGAAAAAAAAACAGAAAAAACGAGCCACCTTTAAAAAAGGGGCCACCGCGGAAGAACTTGTGTTTCTAGTCCGCGAACGTTTGGTTTCCTAGGCCACCTATTAAATTTATCATTTTTTTTTGTTTTTTTGCATTTAAAATGAAACAAGGTTATAATTTTGCATGAAAAACAAGCTGACGAATGTTTTTTTTAAATTTCAGTTTTCATAGCCGTACTTTTTGTTTTTTTCTGCTATTTTTTTCAGAATGCGAAAAACTAGTGTTGTATTTGTGTAGAAACTTAATAATTGCAACATTTTGCATCACTTTTTGCTCTGTTTTTCATTTTGAATGCAAAAAAAACAAAAAATGAATAAAGAATGAATAAAAAAGCACAAATTTAATAGGTGGCCTAGGAAACCAAACGTTCGCGGACTAGAAGCACAAGTTCTTCCGCGGTCCCCCCTTTTTTTTAGGTGGCTCGTTTTTTCTGTTTTTTTTCTTTTACGAATTAAAAAAAAATTTTTAAACCCATTTATAACATGAGTATGATTTTTTTAAACGTTTTAACTTCATTTATAATCTGCGTAAAGCCCTCCTTTAAAATTTGAAAAAAAAGTTATTTTCAGCGCCTATTTCTTGCACAAAAACGGTTTTTGGGTTCGAATCAAGAGCTTTTCTGAAAAAAAGTTAAACGGGGTTTTATACTTGAAAAATTTGAAAATTTAACAAAGCTTTGAAAAGGAATCAATTGGACATTTAAAAAAATAACTTTTGTGCAATTTATATTTTTTTCTGAAACTGGTTTTTTTATTAAGAAAAAATTTAAAAAAAAATTTTTCCCAATAAACAAAAAGTTTAACGTTAAAAAATTCTGTTTCAAGAGTTTTTAAAAAAATCGATTTCTGGAAATTGAATATTCTCGCGTTGTCGAATTGTTTAAAAAAAATAAATTTTTGTTTTTCAGTACCGCGGTCTGGAACTTACCAACGGATTACGTGTTCTATTGGTATCCGATCCAAAAACTGACAAATCCGCTGCCGCGTTAGACGTGAATTGTGGACATTTGATGGATCCTTGGGAGCTGCCAGGTCTCGCTCACTTCTGCGAGCATATGCTGTTTTTGGGCACGAAAAAGTATCCGTCGGAAAATGAGTACTCGAAATTTTTGGCCGCACACGCTGGAAGCTCGAACGCTTATACCGCTTCGGATCATACGAATTATCATTTTGATGTGAAGCCTGATGAATTGCCGGTAAATTTGATTTTTTATCGAATTTTTGATCCAAATTGATCCAATTTTTAGGGAGCTCTCGATAGATTTGTCCAATTCTTCCTTGGACCACAATTTACGGAAAGCGCGACGGAGCGTGAAGTTTGCGCGGTTGATTCGGAACACTCGAACAATTTGAAGAATGATAGTTGGAGATTTATGCAGGTTGATCGGTCACTGTCGAAACCGGGTCATGATTATGGAAAGTTTGGAACAGGGAATAAGGTGAGAGGGGGTTTTTAGAATTGATATTTTGAAAATAATAAAAAAATGGAATTTTCAAGCTGAAAATCGAAAATTTGTCGAAATTCGCAGGTACGGAATGTCTATGAATTGGAAATTCAATTTTTAAGAATTAATTTCGAAACAGTAATTTTTATTTAAAAAAAATGAAAAACGGTTCGATATCTACGAGTCCAAGCACGGTTTTGTTTAAAAAAAGGAGTTTTCCAATACAATCTATTAGTTTTTCAAAATTAATGCCTGGTAGAGCGGTTTATTAAAAAATAAACTTTTGATTTAATTATATCATTTTTTAAAACCGCAATTTTTTTAATGTAAAAAAGTGAAAATGACGATTTTGCTCCATTTTTAAAAAAATAATGTTTTTATCGTTTTTCGGTCGCAAAATTAATGCCAAAAAGTCAAGAATTCAGTTTTTTTCCCATTTTACAAATATTGATTATTTTGGAAATTAAATATTGATTTTTTGACGCTTTTTTAATGGAGCTACGAAGTTTGAAAAAAAATTCAAAAATACCAAGATTCGAAATTTCAGCAAAATTTTTTTTTAATTTCCTGAAACTGTATTTTTTTTCAGAAATCGTTCGAAATAGTTCAATTATAGAAAGAAAACAATTTAGAAAATTATTATAATGGTTTGAAATAGTAATTGACAAAAAATCCGTTAAATTCTGAAACTTATTATTTGGACCTATTCAGTTTGAAATAAAAATTCAAAAAATTCCGAGAAATTGCAATTTCTCGGTATTTTTTGAACTTTAATACTCTTCGAGACCCAAACGATTAAATATGTGTCCCTTTAAACAATTTTATGGAAAACATTTGTTCTTGTGTCTATAATTGTGGAAATTTCACCAAAAAATCAATAGTGAGTCCCAAAATGACTGCCTGGGCCGTAAAAAATAACATTTTGCCCATTCCATGCAGAAATGGCAGAGAAATTGCAATTTCTCGGTATTTTTTGAACTGTGGTTTTCTTCAAGACCCAAACGATTAAACATGTGTCCCTTTAAACAATTTTATGGAAAAAATTTGTTTTTGTGCGGAAAACTATCAGGTATGAGCCCTAGTGAACCCAGGAGGTCTGAAAAGCCCGAAATAACCCAGAAAAAGCCGATTTAGGGTGAAAATTTGAAAAAATGGGCAAAATGATATTTTTTACGGCCCAGGCAGTCATTTTGGGACTCACTATTGATTTTTTGGTAAGATTTCCACAATTATAGACACAAAAACAAATGTTTTCCATAAAATTGTTTAAAGGGACACATGTTTAATCGTTTGGGTCTCGAAGAGTATTAAAGTTCAAAAAATACCGAGAAATTGCAATTTCTGGGTATTTTTTGAATTTTTATTTCAAACTGAATAGGTCCATATAATAAGTTTTCGAATTTAACGGATTTTTTGTCAATTACTATTTCAAACCATTATAATAATTTTCTAAATTGTTTTCTTTCTATAATTGAACTATTTCGAACGATTTCTGAAAAAAAATACAGTTTCAGGAAATTAAAAAAAAATTTTGCTGAAATTTCGAAATTTTTTGACAAAATCCATTTTTTTTTATAATTTTCGGTTCATCTTTTTGAATATATTTATTGATCAGAGAAACTTAAATTATCCATATTTTTTACAGGAAACACTCTCAATCGACGCACGGAAGAAAGGAATTGAACCAAGAGATGCGTTGTTGAGTTTCCATAAGAAGTGGTACAGTTCAAATGTGTGAGTTGTTTTTTAAATAATTTGACAATTTTGAAAATTTCTTCAAATTTAAAACCGGAACATTTTTTCCGAAGATTTTGGAATGTTCAGTTGTCTGAAATTGAAGTGTTCCCCTTTTTTCAAGATTTTGACGTTATTTATCTTGAAATTTTAATTTCTTCACAGAATGTCACTTTGTGTCATTGGAAAAGAGTCGCTCGATGATTTGGAACGTTATTTGGGCACCTACGAATTCGATGCGATTGAAAACAAGAATGTGGAAAGGATTCATTGGAAAGAGTACCCGTACGGACCGGAACAGCTGGGAAAGCGAATTGAAGTGGTGCCAATCAAGGATACAAGAATGCTTCAGATTTCGTTCCCGTTCCCGGATTTGAGACCGGAATATACGTCGCAACCGTCGCATTATATTTGTGAGTTTTTAAAAGAATTATATTTTGGAAATGGAATTTATAATTAGATGAAAAATTGAGAATTCGAAAATGGGTTGAAATCTTGTTGTTTGTTGCAAAACGAGTTGAGTTTTTTAAAAATTTGAATTCCCGCCAAAACGTGCACAATTTAAAACCTAATTTTTGGGAGCTTTGATAGGTTACTACAAACTTGTTATTTTTCGTCGAGATTTGTTGTGAATCTCACTCGAAATGCTGAAATAGAATGTTTTTTTCAATTTTAAGAGGTTTGGGCTGCACAAACTGACAGACGCTGCCTTTAAGAATATTGCCGTTTCATAATTTCCAGGAATTTTGCGACAGTTTTTGGTTTTTTAATATTAATTCTCACGTTTATCGCCTTTTTTCAGATTTTTTACGAAAAATTCAAGGATTTTTAAATAAAAATGAATCGTGTCTGAAAATGTTGAAAATATTTCGCTTTCAGCTTTTTTAAATGCGAAAATTCGTAATTTTCGAAAATTATTTTTTAAAAATTGGCTGTTTCAAAGTTTCCTCTTCACTTTGATATTTTGAGCAATAGTACTGCATTTAGGCGAATTTTTGGAAAAAAATTCAAAAATACCCGCGAAATTGAATGCAGAAATGGCTGAGAAATTGCAATTTCTCGGTATTTTTTGAACTGTAGTTTTCTTCAAGACCCAAACGATTAAACGTATGCCCCTTTAAATAATTTTATGGAAGAAAAATTTGTTCTTGTGTCTATAATTGTGGAAATTTCACCAAAAAATCAATAGTGAGTCCCAAAATGACTGCCTGGGCCGTAAAAAATAACTTTTTGCCCATTTTTTCAAATTTTCTCCCTAAATCGGCTTTTTCTGGATTATTTCGGGCTTTTCAGAGTTTTCTTCAAGACCCAAACGATTAAACGTATGCCCCTTTAAATAATTTTATGGAAGAAAAATTTGTTTTTGTGTCTATCTACGCGGAAAACTATCAGGGATGAGCCCAAGTGAATCCAAGATGTCCAAAAATCCCCAAATAACTCAAAAAGCCGATTTAGTGCGAAAAAATGAAAAATTAACAGAAAAAATGTTTTTTCCCGGCCCAGATAATACACAGCTCCACAAAAGTATTGCTCCACCTAAATTTTTTCGAAAATATTTTTTTCTGATAACTTTTGTCAAAAGTGTTCAACTGATGAAATATGTCAAATTCAGTCAGTAATCAACTTGCACTAATCATTTTTGAAACCTAAAGTCCAAAAAAAATTTTCATCATTTTTTGTGAAAAATCGGTTTTTGCCGTTCCACAAAAGTATTGCTCCACTTTGGAAATCTTGTTGTTTATTGACCGATGATGGCCCAATTTGCTTTAAAATCATTAATTATGTCCATAAGAAGTCTAAAACCGTTGTTTGACTTCAAAAAGTTGCAACATTATGGTCAATGGGGTCAAAAACTGTTGAACTTTCGAAAATTATCGAATTTCTGCTTAAAGGGAAGAACAAAGTAATCGATTCGGTTTTTTCTTTGCCGAAAATGACCAAAATGTATTCTGAACGCATTTTTTATTAAAACTGGCTAAGAAAACAGACTTTTTCAACATCATTTACTGAAAAAAATAGCGAATTATTTTCCCAAAAAAATCCAATCTGAGCATTCCAGAGCATTCTGGATCGTTTCGGAGCGTGATTTCTTTCAGAAACTTTATCAAAGTAATAAATATCGAATAATTTCTGTTTTTCAATTGAAAATTTGACAAACCCCTCTCAGAATTCTCATGTTTTCAAAAGCATTCAAAGTCCAATCCACCAGCTTCAACAACCAATACTCTTTAAAACATTTTTCCAAAAAAAATGTGAGCTTACTTTGCTGTAATTGATTTCGGAATCTTTAAAAACGTTTATTTTGTCTAAATCATAAGTTCTCACATCGGAATAAGCTAAATTTAGACATACGAAGATGTCCAACCAATTTCCCATATCAACCAAAAACTGAAGATTCGAAGAAATGCCGTTCACTGAAATTTTTCTTGAATTCTGAGAGGGGTTTGTCAAATTTTCAATTGAAAAACAGAAATTATTCGATATTTATTACTTTGATAAAGTTTCTGAAAGAAATTACGCTCCGAAACGATCCAGAATGCTCTGGAATGCTCAAATTGGATTTTTTTGGGAAAATAATTCGCTATTTTTTTCAGTAAATGATGTTGAAAAAGTCTGTTTTCTTAGCCAGTTTTAATAAAAAATGCGTTCAGAATACATTTTGGTCATTTTCGGCAAAGAAAAAACCGAATCGATTACTTTGTTCTTCCCTTTAAGCAGAAATTCGATAATTTTCGAAAGTTCGACAGTTTTTGGCTCCATTGACCATAATCTTGCCACTTTTTTAAGTCAAACAACGGTTTTACACTTCTTATGGACCTAATTAATGATTTTAAAGCAAATTGGGCCATCATCGGTCAATAAACAACAAGATTTCCAAAGTGGAGCAATACTTTTGTGGAACGGCAAAAACCGATTTTTCACAAAAAATGATGAAAATTTTTTTTGGACTTTAGGTTTCAAAAATGATTAGTGCAAGTTGATTACTGACTGAATTTGACATATTTCATCAGTTGAACACTTTTGACAAAAGTTATCAGAAAAAAATATTTTCGAAAAAATTTAGGTGGAGCAATACTTTTGTGGAGCTGTGTATTTTTGAGCCGAAATAAGAATTCTGGGCCTCTAAGGGTCATTGGGACACACTACTGATTTTTTGGTAAAATTTCCACAATGATAGACACAAAAACAACATGTTTTCTATAAAATTGTTTAAAGGGACACATATTTAATTGTTTGGGTCTTGTATCAAAAAATACCGAAAAATTGCAATTTCTAGGTATTTTTTGAATTTTTTTCAAACTGAATAGGTCCAAGAATAGAAATATTAATAAACTATATTTTTGTTTATTTCGAAAATGCGCAAAATCATCGTCTCCTAAGAGTTTCCGACTTATTTTCAATTTTTCGTCCAAAAGAATTTGAATTTTTAAAGATTTAAATCAGAATTTTTAAAAATTATTATCACTGTTTCAAAAAATGTTCTTCTGTATCTATTTTCTTAAATATGTCACTCAGATGTCACCTTCTGATTTAAATATAAATATTTCAATTTTCAGCGCATCTTCTTGGACACGAAGGACCGGGTTCACTGTTGTCGGAATTGAAGCGATTAGGATGGGTGAGCTCATTGTCGTCGGGATCACATACACAAGCGAGAGGATTCGGAGTTTATGATGTTTCGATGGATTTGAGTATGGGTGAGTGTTTTACGTTTCACGGTTTTTTTTTATTTTGAAAAAATGAAATATGAAAATAATAAGTTTTTAAATTGCGGTTTTTACCTATGATTCTGAAATGATTTTAAAAAATGTGAAATTTTACAGGAAATTAAATAAAATAAATCATTTTTCAAAAGTTCCGGTTCATGTATTGGCAGTTTTCCCTGAAACTGTGCTCTAAAACGGATTTTTTTTGAAATTTTTCAAAATCATTGAGATCAACTTTTTTTTTCACACGAATATAATTTTTTTAGCTAAAAAAATGGCGAGTTATGAAAAAAATAAGAAAATATTTTAAAATTACGGTTTCAGCAAGATGTAATGGAGAAATTTGTATTTATGATTTGTTCAGAACATTAGACTTGAAATAGCAAAAGTAGGAGTGACTAAAAATTCCAAATTCTCTCGAAATTTCGAAAAATCTGAGGTTTGGAATCAAATTCATAGGTGGGATTAGGTCATTTCGAAATCTCAAAGTTAAGCTCGTTACAAAAAAACATTTTTTTAAAGTTAGGGCGACTACAAACCGTAAAAAGCATCAAAAACGCTTAAAAAACGAATATCCGAAAGTGCGTCAAGGCAAACGTCTATTTTTGGATACTCATTAAAAAAGTTAAGGTCGTTACACCTTGTCAAGTGAAAAAAAAAGTTAAACGTCGTTACTAGGCTAAATCCGCGGTATCCCACCTATGAATCAAATTTTTCGGAATTTTAGAAAGTTTGAGTGAACGGCTCTACATCGGATTTTTTTGAAACGGCGTTTTATGGAAAATTTTCAAAATCATTGAGATCAACTTTTTTTTTGCACACGAATATAATTTTTTTTAGCAAAAAAAATGGTGAGTTATGAAAAAAATCAGAAAATATTTTAAAATTACAGTTTCAGCAAGATGTAATGGAGAAATTTGTATTTATTATTTGTTCAGAAGATTAGACTTGCAACAGCAAAAGTAGAGGTGACTAAAAATTCCAAATTCTCTCGAAATTTTGAAATTTTGAAAAATCTGAGGTTTGAAATCAAATTTTTCGGAATTTTAGAAAGTTTGAGTGATAGTAAAACAGTTCATAAGGCTAAATTTGAAATTTGAACAATTAGAATTTTTTTCATTAAAAATTAGTTCTTCCTTTTTAAATTGTAAACGGAAGCGGGGTTCGACCAGAAAAGAATCGAAAATTCTCAAAAATCGACGATCTACAAGCTTAACATTTAAAAAAACTAATTTTCAGAAGGATTGGAACACATTGAAGACATTGTCGCGTTGGTTTTCAACTACATTGGAATGATTGAAACGGCTCGACCGCAAAAATGGATATTCCAAGAATTGTCCGAATTGAGTAGCTGTAAATTCCGTTTTAAAGACAAGGAGACACCAATCTCGATGGCCACTTCGGTAGCTTCTGAACTGCAATATTTGCCATTTGAGGATGTTTTGTCGTCGAGATATTTGTTGACAGAGTTTCAGCCAGGTTTGTGTTGGGGGGTTTATTTTGTTTTTTTAAAAAATTGGGTTAAACATATTGTCAACGCAATTATTCTTGATCATTGCGTTCGGAAGGCAGCTCAGCCACACAGCCGCTCCGCACGCACGCGACGCGGTTGCCGACACTCACACACACTGAAATATCGGCGGGAAATGAATTTTTCAAATATATCGGCGGGAAAATGAATTTTTCAAATATATCGGCGGGAAAATGAATTTTTCAAATTTCCCAGTGTGTGTGAGTGTCGGCAGCCGCGTCGCGTGCGTGCGGAGCGGCTGTGAGGTTGAGCAGCCTTCCGAACGCAATGATCAAGAATAATTGAGTTGACAATAACGAATTACAAAAAAGAAGCGATGTAATTGTTGTGAAGAAGAAAAGTCAGCGTCAACGCTAACGGCGTCTACGGTAGTCGACGGTGTTTGCACACCACCCCGCGTCACTGGCTAGCACTTTGACGCACTTTTGCAGACTTTACGTTGTTTTCTATTTTAGGCCCAAAAATTGTTTTCTTGAGTTTTTACTTTTTCCCATTCTTCTTTTTATTCATTTTATCGTTTGTTTATTAATAAAATCTAACACTTTGAGTTATTTAAAATAATTTTTGAAACAGCGTTTGTTTTAAGTATGATAACCATCTAAGTAGCAATCGTGAATTCAATGTAATTATTTTAAATTTTCGAAACTGTGATTTTTTTCAAAAATTGAAATTAATTATGAGAAAGCTAACGTTAGAGCGAAAAATGAAGTAAATTTGGGCAAAAACTTTAAGGGACCATAAAAAGCTCCTAGGAGTCCATCGGCAAAAAATGAAAACGGTGCCTTGTAGACAAAAATATGATCTTTCCAATGAGCTATCTCCCATTCAAAACAATTAACATTTGCTCGTATACTTCCCTTGTAAAAATATCTAAAAATTTTGATTAATTAAATATTTTTCATTCATTTTTGAAATTTAACCTAAAGGGTTTTGTAAAATTCTGAAATTTCCCAATTTTAGACATAGATAAAATGTTTTTACATTAATTATGGATTTTTTAAAAAGTTTTTTGTCAAAATATAAATTTTTCAAAAATTCCTAATTTTAAGACATGATTCCATATTTATTTCAAGATTCTCTAAATTTAATGAATTTCGAACAAAAACCAGGTCACTTCGAATTTCGAAACATTGAATTCACAATTCTAAAAGGTTCTGAAAAACTTGAAATTTTCTCGCGACACTTTTTTCCCTGCTCTAGATTTTTATAAAATCAAAGTTTATTGAATTATTCTCATCGTTAACAACGAATAGCACAAAGAGGCACCTTTTTTTTTGAAACGGTAATTTCTTTGTTTTTTTTTCAGATAGTTTTGTCCTTCAGATTAAAAAATGTTGAGTTATATATATAATTTTTTAAATTTTGAAAATTCCGGTTTCAAAATTCAGTTTTTTTAGAAAACCAAGCATATTTTTTAAAATTATTTAAAATTCATTTAAATATTCCTGAATTCTATAAAAATTGAAAAGAAAACGCGTTTTTAGAAAGGATCTCGCAACTTCTCGGAATGCTCAGACCGGAAAATATGATGTACAGAGTGGTTGCGCAGAAATTCGCTGGAAGAGAAGGAAACACGAAAGAGCCGGTTTATGGAACGGAAATGAAGGTTACGGATGTACCAAAGGTATGGGTTTTATTATTTTCTGGAAGAATCTCAATTGGGATTTACTACTGGGCTTTTGAAGCCAAAAAATCAAAAATTTGAAAATCCAAAAAAAGGTCACATTTTAGGAAACTTTGGAACGATTCAACAGTGCTCTCAGCACTCCGAACAAGGCGTTTAAAATGCCGGAAAGGAATGAGTATATTGCGACGAAGTTTGAGTTGAAAGAAAGGGAGGCGGTTAAGAGGTATGTTTTTTTAAAAATTTATCAAAAAAAGGAAAAAACTGAGTACCTTCTCGTTGTGATCGGTTTTTTTTTAGGAAAAGATACTTATGTGATTTAATTTTGAAACAGTGATTTTTTTTTTAATTGTCTGAATCTTATCTAAGATATGTATTATGACGTTGCACTACGATGCTACGTAGTGACGCGCACTTACGCAGTGACGAGTGTTATTTTTAGAGTAATAATTTCATAAATAACAAAAATTGAAATATTTTTTCGCATTTTTAAAGAAAAACAATGAACATTGAACAACAAACATCGAAAAGTTAAAAATACGGCATATATTCGAAAAATGTGCGGTAAAAACTACCCTGGTTACTGCGTAGCATCGTAGTGACGCGCAAAAGTGGTTTTCTGAATTTACGGAAACGTCGTATGATATCATCATATGATGTGAAACAGTGATCAAATCCGGATCGAAACGACGAATAACCATTTTCTTCGAAAAAAACATGAATTAGAGTGCTAAATAGCCGATCCTAGTCGAACCGATCCCATCCCATTCGGATTTTGTCCGAAATCCGATCTGGATCGAAAAACTAGAACACCGATATTGGAAAAATCACGCATAAAGTGTAAAATAATCGAAATTTGTTTCAGTGAACACCCAAGAGTGATCAGAGATGACGGTTGGAGTAGAGTTTGGTTCAAACAAGACGATGAGTACAATATGCCGAAACGGGAGACGAAAATCGCGTTCACCACTCCAATGGTGGCGCAAGATCCGAGAACATCGCTTATTTCGAGTCTTTGGTTGTGGTGTCTTAGTGTAAGCAGTTGTTTTTTTAGTTTTTCGCTGAAATGTTCATATTTTAAGGACACTTTGGCTGAAGAAACATACAACGCTGATCTGGCTGGACTGAAATGCCAATTGGATACAGCGACTGTTGGAATTCAGATAAGGGTAGGCAGAAAAGCGCTTCGGTATCATCCGACGTCCGTGCATGTTCGTTTGTTTTTGTGTTTTTTTTTAACCCGAAATGTGATTTTTAGCACTTAAAGACATGGTGTCAGTTATTTACAAAATAGATTATTGATCGTAGTTTTTTTTAAAACAATTTTAAATAAATTAAAATTTCTGATACTCTGTCTTTAAGGTGCCAGATATTTTTTTGTCAAGATAACCCCAAATGCACTTGTTTCATTTTTTTTGGATAACTCAGTGTTGTTTATTTATCTCACCCAACTATTTTAAAATTAACCAAAAGTTTTTAGAAACCCAACAAATCTCACAAATTTTCAGATTCATGGTTATGATGAGAAACAATCATTGTTTGCGAAGCACTTGGTCACAAGAATGACGAATTTTAAGATTGGTGAGGGGAAAAATTGACAAAATGCACCAAAAAACGGTAAATTTCAGACAAAACTCGTTTCGACGTTCTTTTCGAGTCGCTTCGACGTGCGTTGAGTAATTTTTCGCATTCTCAACCGTACGCACTGTCTCAACATTATGCTCAATTATTGGTTTCGGATAAGATTTGGACGAAGGAGCAATTGTTGGCGGTTTGTGAAACGGTGAAATTGGAAGATGTTCAAGATTTTGCGAAAGATATGTTGAATGCGTTCCATATGGAATTGTTTGTTCATGGAAATTCTACGGAAAAGGTGCGTTACTTGGGAATAATATTGAAAAAGATGTTGAAATTTGTATTTTAACGATTTTATGAAACAGTTTTTTTTTAAATTTTGAATATAATGTATATATTTTTCAAGTCTCAGCCTTGAAATTCAATAATTTTCAAAAAAGGTGAGATATTTGATTTTTGATGAAGCTTGTGCTAGAATTTCAGCCTTCAAAATTTAAGGTTAAAGACAGGGTGGCAGTTATGATTGGCGAGAAGCACAAAAGTTTGATTTTTTTAAAGGAGGGCTTTACGGAGATTATGAATGCGTCTGGGATGAAAATAGGCTTCATGCTCATTCCAAATCTGTTTTTAAAATTTTTTTAAACCACCTAGAAGCCGAGAAAATGAGCTTCAAAACAATGGCCTAGAAAAAAGGGCCACCTGGCCGAACTTTTTCCTATGAGCTTTTTTCGTGTTTCATTAATAAATAGTTATGCAGAATGCTTATATTAGCATTTTTTAAATGTTTTTTCAACTTAATTTAAGAATTTTTTCATTTTTTTGGACTTTTCATGCCTGCGGACTAGTTTTCTCCGGTGGCCCCTTTTTCTAGGCCATTGTTTTGAAGCTCATTTTCTCGGCTTCTAGGTGGTTTTAGAAAATTTTTAAAACACATTTGGAATGAGTGTGAAGCCTATTTTCATCCCAGGCGCATTCATAATCTCCGTAAAGCCCTCCTTTAACAAACATCATTTTAGAGTGGAAAATATTTCTTTTCAGTAGAATAACATAGGTAAATTATGTTGCGACCAATTTCAAACAATTTTGAAGCATTTTATTCAAATACCCGGAAAATACGAAAAATTGGGAAAAATTGGGAAAAACCAGAAAACTCAAAAAAATACACACAGATTGTTAAAAAACCGATAATGACGGTATTAGAAATCTAAAACTAATGCTAAATCGTTCCATTTTTTCGAAAAATTGATTTTTTTGGGTTTGTGTTGAAGCGTTATTTGAAATCTGTAAATTTTCCATTGGTTTCAAAAATAATAACTCGAATACCTGCTAATTTATAATCTAGTTGCGAAACGTACATATATTCTATCTACTTTCAAAATTCTGGCGAAATGTTCATTTTTGGATGAAAATTTGAAAAATCAACGTTTTTTCCCATATTTTATAAAGGATCCCGTTTAGTTCCTTTAAGCAAAATTAATTTGACACTTATTGAAAATAATTAAGCAAAAAAAAAAACGATTTGTTCATTTTCAGCATAATAAAACGCTGAAAATTGGACAGAAACGAAAGAAAATTGAAAAAACACACAAAAATTCAAATTTCCGCAATTTCCGCGCACACACCTGACTACTGTTCAGTGGAGCGCACATGAAAATCCATAAAGCGCGGTAATTTAAAATCTTATAACTTGCACCCTGCCTTTAATGACGTTTATTTTTATTTTTTGGTGCCGAAGATTTATGCCTAATTAAAGTCTACTTTAAAGGTAGTGTGTCAGTTATCCAACCTTATCCGCTTTCAATTGTTTTTTAAAAAAATCATGACCAAAAGCGTTGACCAGGTCAAATGGAGCGACCTTTTTTCCAAAAAGCTCATCGTACTTCTAGGAGCTGTTTATTTTGTTCTTTACTTCTGGGAGCTCCCTAAAAAAAGAATTCGAAGAACGATGTTGCGGGGGAGACCCGGACTTTATAAATGTTCGAATTTCGTTTATTGAAATTGGCAAGAAATTAAAAGTACATTCCTGAAGATTTCATGAAGAAATAGAATATATCAAACATTAGCTTCAGCTGTTAACAACACGTCTTTCTTTGTTTTGACACGATCCGCTTTGCGCGGTGGTGGAGGCGTAATTTTTGGGAAAAGATTTTTTATAAATGCCCTCGATTTAGGGTTCGAATCTATCAACCAACATATCAAGAACGTAACCGCAAAACAGGCAACCATAAATCCTAAGGAACGAAGGAGAAACCACCTATAAAATAGGGGTTTTTGCTTAGAATAGAAAAGAAATTTAGAAAATGTTACCCAAAATCTTTTAATGACTCCACCATTTCGTAATAAGAAGTTATGCAACAACCAAGACTACAGCATTCTTTTCGGTAATCTCCGCAATTGAAGCCAATTTTTCGAGGCACTGTTTTCTCATCCGTTATCATCTGTAAATTGTTCTTTCTCAGCTTTTGTTATTGCTTTGGTTTTAAACCAACCAAAATAGGTTTCCATTCGTCTTTATCATCATACATATATTCGCAATATGTCATATTATTGTCTGGTTTTCTGGGAGCAGACTCATTGACATAATGATAATTTATTCCATTGAATCTGAACATATTGACATTTTTTTAAAATTCAGACTTCAAGTTAAAACTTACACATTCGATGTTACTTGGGGAAGGAAAAAGCACAAAAATATTAGGACCTTCATGAGTAAAAGAATTCAGCAAGGGTATATATAGTTATAGGTGTATGTGTCCTCTGCAGATGTTTGTAAAAAGAAACCAAGCAAGGAGGACCTATTTTCGCGTGGCAATTAGAGGATGCACAGAAATGAGCGTGAACTATTGTACGCGCGATTTTATAGTAAATAGTGTGCAGTGTGAAGAGAGTGTTCTCTGTTTTGTACTTGCGGACAGTGTGCAACCAATCTTTTCACGCGCGAATCACACAAACCGTTAGCTCTGGAGCTCATTTGCATTCTTTCTCTGTTTGTCTCTTTTCAACACGCAGGCAAGCTGATCAGCCGTATCCTATTCTTTCCGCAGATTGTGCACAGTAGTGATGGACGGGGAAGAGCTTTCGGGAAACTTGCTTCCCGGTTCCAAATACCGGGAAATTCGAAAATTTAACTCCAAATACTGGTTTTATCCCGATTTTATCGATTTTCCTAACTTTTCAGAGTTAAGAAACACCCAACAAACTAAAGGATAAAACAGGAATCAACGCAAGATTTGGAATAAAACAAACATTTTTCAGAATCGCATAACTGAGTTTAAAAAAAAAGAAAAATGTTAAGTTTTCTTATTCGAGGCTGCGAAAGACATATTAATCAATTTTAGTAAAGTTTCGTGAATTTTTGTAGCGTGACCTTTTCGAATTTTTGATTTTCTTGATGTTTTTCTATTTATGGTGTGATAAGTTGTCAAAAATCTGAAAAATTTTGAGTAAATTTCGAAAGCTTAAAAATTTCCATTTTTGAGACTTTTCCCCGAAAATTCGTCGATTTATATTGTTTTTACAGCAATGAAACGCGGAAATTTCGAAATTGCATATTATTTCTACAAAAGCTAAGTTGTAAAATAAGTTTTCGAGAAATTATCGTATATTTTCACATCTCTTTTCATAAAACAAAAAAAAAGAAAATTGTAATACCCTAAATATTGCCTTTTCTAAAGTAAGGAATTCATTAAAGGAGGCATTACAGAGAATATATAAATGACGTTAAATCGCCTGAAATAATGACATACTTATGTTAAAAATGAGTTTCAAACATTTTTTTAAAATTCACTGACGTAAAAACTAGTTTTCTGCAAAAAAGATTACAACGCGGAAGAGTTTTGGTTTCTAGTCCGCTGAAGAGTTTTGGGTTTCTAGTCCGCGGAAGAGTTTTGGTTTCTAGTCCGCGGAAGAGTTTGGGTTTCTAGTCCGCTGAAGAGTTTTGGGTTTCTAGTCCGCGGAAGAGTTTTGGTTTCTAGTCCGCGGAAGAGTTTGGGTTTCTAGTCCGCTGAAGAGTTTTGGGTTTCTAGTCCGCGGAAGAGTTTTGGTTTCTAGTCCGCGGAAGAGTTTGGGTTTCTAGTCCGCGGAAGAGTTTGGGTTTCTAGTCCGCGGAAGAGTTTGGGTTTCTCGTCCGCGGAAGAGTTTGGGTTTCTAGTCCGCGGAAGAGTTTGGGTTTCTAGTCCGCAGAAGAGTTTGGGTTTCTAGTCCGCGGAAGAGTTTGGGTTTCTAGTCCGCGGAAGAGTTTGGGTTTCTAGTCCGCGAAAGAGCTTTGGTTTCTAGTCCGCGAAAGAGTTTTGGTTTCTAGTCCGCGAAAGAGTTTTGGTTTCTAGTCCGCGGAATTGTTTGTGTTCCTAGGCCACCATATTAAATCGTTTCTAATCAATTTTTTAAAAAATACAATTAATTTGACACTTATAAAAAAATAATTAACAACGTTAAGCAAAAAAATACGATTTTTTCATTTTCAGAAGAATATTTTTGAAAACCATGAAAATCTATGAAACGGCGAATTTTTGTGTTAAATTTGGTAATATCGCAATAGGCTAATTTTGGAAAAAATCACATTTTCTACAAAAATACGCTTTCAAGATGGAAGTAAAAAATTTTCAGATTTTTTTAATTTTCGAAAATAGAAACGGGGACCTTAATTTTAGAATTTTAAGTATTTTTTAAAGAATTTTTGAAAAATTTACTTTTTGACGAAATTCTGACGATTTTCAATGTTTTATGGCGTAATGACGTAACTGACTGTTGTTGATTTAATCTCTTATTTCTATAAAGAGCTTGAAACTGTAAACTTTTCGAAAATGAAAATGTATTTCAGCGTTTTTTAAAAATCTTTAATATTTTCTAGGAAGCCCTCGAACTCGCCACCGATTTGACGAAGATCTTGAAAAGTGTCTCGCCACGAAGCCGTCCATTGTATTGGAATGAAGATGTGCCGAGAAGAGAAGTCGCGTTGAATAATGGTGATGAATATGTTTATCGGCATTTGCAAGATACGCACGAGGTGTCGTGTGTTGAGGTCATTTTCCAGATTGGAGTTCAGGTAGGGAAATTTTTAAAATTATGACAAAAAGCTTGGTTTTTTAGTATTTTCTATTCAATTTTCATATTTTTTCAAAATTGTCAATTAAATTTTGTCAGAATACACGAGACGATGCAGTTGTTGGATTATTGGATCAAATGATCAAAGAGCCGGCATTCAACACGCTTAGAACGAATGAAGCGTTGGGATACATTGTATGGGTCGGATCACGGATGAGCTTTGGAACACTTTCATTGAATCTTATTGTACAAGGACCGAAAGCGGTGGATCATGTTTCGGAGAGAATTGAGGCGTTTTTGGAGTCGGCGAGGGTTCGTTTTAGTATTATTGATTATTTGTTACAAATATATATTGTTTTGGAAAGTTGTTTAGAAATTTGATTTTTTTTTGGTTCCTAAAGTTTGCCAGATTTTTAAAAATGTATTTTTAGAATTTTGAATGCTGTTTTTCTGAAAATTGAAATATTGAGAAAGTCTCAACGGAAAAAAACAGGGTTTTGTCATGTAGCTTTAATTTTTCGACACCAGAGATTTCATCTCCCTTTTTTTGAGTTTCAAAAATTCTAAAAAATATTGAAACAGTGAATTTTTAGACTGAAATTGTGAACATGAGCCAAGAAGAGTTTGAAAAACAAAAGGCTGGAATGATTGCACGATTGGAGGAGAAGCCGAAAACGTTGTCGGCGAGATTCCGAAGATTCTGGAATGAGATTGAATGTCGGCAGTATCATTTTGAAAGAAGTGAGTTTTATTTTTTTAAATCCACATTTCAAGAAAAGTGATTTGCTTAAAAATAGGTTTTATTGGATTTTCAGCGATATTGGAGTGTTTTTTCCATAATTAGGGAATTCGGTAATTGTACTTTATTGTTATATTTTAAATGAAGGAAAATCTTGTAAGAATTTTGAAACAGGAGTTTTTAATTTTGAAAAACAGTTTTTTCAATTTTTTCTCACTTACAATTTTCGTTAAAGGTGTTTAATAAAAATGTTTTTCTTGTAAAGTTTAATGAATTTTTTATTAGATTTTTGAACTATTCGAAAAAAAGTTTCTTCTAATTTCATATGCAGCGAGATTTGATCAAGAAGGGGGAACATTTTTAACATTTTGAAAACAATTTGAAACGGTGATTTTATTTGGGTTAATGAAGAACGAATTCTCAGAAGGGAAGATTTTGAAAGAAAAAATAGACTTTTCACTGTTTTTGAGAGCAAAATTTGTGTTTTTTCTGTCTTTTGAAATTCAAGTTAAATTTTGAACTGGTCTCCGCATGTTTTACTGGAGCTATTCAATTTGAAAAAAATTACAAGAAATTGCAATTTGCCGGTATTTTTTGAACTGTAGTTTTCTTCAAGACCCAAACGATTGAGTGGTGTCCCTTTAAACAATTTTTTGGAAAATGTTTGTTTTTGTGTCTATAATTGTGGAAAACGAACAGGTATAATAAGCTCAAGTGAACCTAGGAGGCCCGAAAGGCCTGAAATAACCCAGAAAAGCCGATTTAGGGCGAAAAAATGAAAAAGATAGCAAAATTGTATTTTTTTTCCTCCCAGACACTCTTTTTGGACCTCTACGGGTCATTGTGACTCACTACTGTTTTTTTGTTAAAATTTTTACATTGAAAGACACAATAACATTTTTTTTCCATAAAATTGTATTAATTTTTTTCAAACTTATACAGATTCAGTAATTCCTGAAAAACATTCCTTTATATTTTTGAAATTTGGAAACAGTGATTTTTTGGCGCAATTGTTGTTAAAGGGATTCTTTACTGAATTTGGGTTTCTATTCCATTTTCAGCTTCTTCTCGATATTTCAAAACCTATAAAAACAAAAAAAATTTTCGAATGTTTCCTTTTCTAGTACGCGAAAAAACACATATACAGATTAAGGCAGCGAAATGGCCTAACTGGTCGGCCACACGAGAGAGTGCACGCGAATGTGAGAGTGTTTGCAATTGTTAGGCCATTCTCCGCCTTATCCTGTAAATGTGCTTTTTCGTGTACTAGAAAAGGAAATTTCGCAAAAATATTTTTCTTCTGTAGGTTTTCAAATATCGTGAAGAAGATGAAAATGGAATAGAAACCCAAAATCAGTAAACAGTCCCTTTAAATATCGAGTTATTTTTTTGTTCAAATGTTTAAAAAGTTTGTTAATTTATGAATGTTAAGAATTTTTTATTTATTTTTTAAAAACGGTGAAAAAAAGGCTCGGTCAGTGTGCTTTTCACAAGCTTTCATAAAAATTTCGTTTTTCATCGGATTTTCTAAATTTTTATGTAAAAATCGCATTAAAAAAAGGCGAAATGTTGCAGTTTTCGTTATAATTGAAAAAAAATATCGATTTTTTCTAATGGCTCGAAATTATTAAAAATGTTGAAACAGAATAAAAATTTTTTTTATGAATTTCATATTTTTTAGTGATTTGTTTAAAATACCCAGAAAATTTAATTTAAAAATTGGTTTTATCAACCGTTTTTTTAAATTTTCTGGAAAATATTGTAAATATCAATTTAGTCCTCAAAAATCCGAATTTTTCAAAATTAACGAAATTTCAGGAGCTGCACAAATTGATATTCTGAAATCGGTCAAAAAAGAGGACGTTTTGGAGATTTTTGATAGGTAAAAAATTTAATAAAATAGTCATAAAATTGAATAATTTTAGAAAATTGAAGTCGGATGCACCAGAAAGGCGGAAATTGGCAATTTATGTTCACGGAAAGAATGAAAATAAGGAGAAAGTTGAGGAGATTTTGAGAAATAAGCCGGCTGATAGAAAGGAACGTGAAATTGGAAATGTGCAGCAGTTGAGACATTCACTGCCATTGTCAGGACTTCCAGAAGCCAAGATTAAGTTGAATCCGATTGGAGTTGATCCGTTGGAGCCGAAGTCGAAATATTGATTGATTTTTGTTTTGGTGGAAAAAAGAAAGGGAGGGGTTTTTGAAGATTTAAGTTATTCGTTTTTTTGTTATCATAGATTTTTAGGTGTTTTTTTTCTTGTGGAAATGAAGTTTTTTCTGTGATTTTTGGAAATTTTTTTTATGGAATTGGTCTTTGGTTTTTGTCCCCAGACCATCGAAACAGCGGTAATCTGAGGTGCCGAAAGAATCACCAAGATAAAGAAAGGGTGACAATGACAATAGGTGATTGATAGAATTGAGAGAATGCGAGAAAGAGACAAAAATTCACAGAAAGAGTGCTCATTTATTTATTAATTAATGACCTTTAAAAATAAAAGAAGGTGCTAAAGGGGAGGTTGCTCTTTTTTTTGGTCTTTAAAAAGCAGAAGATCAATTTTTAGGGAAGGAGTTGGGGGAATAACAACTGGAAATACATTTTTGGATTGGAATTTTGAAAATTGCTGAAATTTTGGGTATGGTTTTAGAGGGTTCTTTTTCAGACGTCTAGATAATTTTAAGAACTTAGGTATTCATGAGAATTCAATGAAGAATTCAATAAATTCAATGAAGAACATCAATTTTGTTTTTTTTTAAATTTATATTCTATTAACACTTGAAACTATTGAATTTAACACAATTTTTAAAATTTTAAGGGGTAATTAAAATACCAGTTGAATATGTCATAAACCATGTCTGGAAATAGGATCCAACTACCGTATCTCAAGATTCACTAACGGGATTTTGATGATTTTGGTATCAATCGATTCGTTTTTCAAAGTAGATATCAATAACACGTGAAATTTTTAAATTTCCTTAATTTTAGGGCAATTTAAAAATCGTTTTGAAACTTTTTTTCGAATTTCCCTCAAACCATGCCTTGAAATGAGGCCCAACTCCCATATATCAGGATTGACAGAAGGGATTTTGATGATTTTGGTCGATAGGAAATTCAACGTAGATTCTGAACGTGAATTTCCTATTCAACGATCGATAGGAAATTCAACGTAGATTCTAAAAATACTTGAAATTTTGAAAAATTTGCAATGTAATCGTTTTAAGGCTTTTTTAATTTCAGCATTAACCGTGCTTCGAAATGGGGTCGAACTACTATATCTCAAGTTGGCCTAAAACATTCCATTTTGAAAAAAAATGTTTTTTGAACTTTATGGGGGTTTTTCTGCACCTCTTAGGTTTGCTTGGGCGCATCCCTGATAAAAAAAACTGAAGCTCAAAAAATTTCGGATTTTTTTTTCAAATTTAGAATTTTAAGGGTAAAAGAGCAAAGTACTTCCAAAATATGGAACATTGTAATCTTCATTTGTTTTTTTTAATATTTTCAGACATCACTTGTTCTGAAAAAGGGTACTATACTTTGATGTTCAAAATACTGATGATATCATTCAATTACATCCAAAAAACGACAAAACAAGTTTGCTTTTTGTGTTTTATGGAACATTTGGCTGTAATTGTTAGTTCCACGTAAGTGTTTCGAAAAATATGGGATCAACATGAGAATTTCACAAAAAACTGTATAAAGAATAAGAAGGTAACGTGACGTAAAATTGCGTTTTTATGAAAAAATCGAAACTGTATGAAAATTCGTTCAAAATCTAAATAGAAAACTAACAAGACAGAGAGGGATAGAATGGTGTTTGTAAAATTTCTGAAAATATTAATTGAAAAAACGAAAAATGAGATGTTGAATGGATTGAGAAGGAGTAACAATGTTGTCGTGAGTTTTTAAGTAGAAAAAGAATTTTTTAAATTAAAGAAAAAAAGGAATTTTCTTGGGTTTTTCCAGATTTTTGTTTCATTTTTAGAAAGAAAACAAATTTATATATATTTTTGAAAATTACTTGAGCTTCTATGAAAAAATGACAGAAATAAACCTGAACCTTCCTGCTTAACGAATCTAATTACAAATAGACGTATCCCTATTAAGATCACTACTATTACACATGCATTCAACTACCTTCCTTGTTACAGGGCATACATGACTATCGTCATTTTAAAAGATCATTTTCATCCTTCTATTTTTGATTGATAATCCATCATTCGATTCCTACAGCCTTCTACGGTCTTCTAAAAATAGTCAATCCCCGCCCGCTTCCCTTTGGTTACAAAAAAGAATCACCGCAAAGATCAGTGATACGATTGTTCACGTGAATCCTTCATGTTATCATTCGACGTCTTTAAAGAAGATGGTTGTTCTCCCCATGCCATCATTTCTTTTCTCTAACTATCTACGTCTTTTAATCATTTTGTGGAACTCCGCCCACTAGGTCTAGTATAAAAGAAATGGAAACTATTGCTCAAATATTCAACATTCTTCTTTTACTTATTAAGTATTTTAATAAATATATCCTTTGTTTCAGAAAATGAAGTTCCCAACCACTGTTGAACAACAAAGACAATTAACTCAAATGTTAAAAGGAGATCATGGATTGAAAGCTGGATTGGATCCAAAATTTCGTTCAACAATGCCATTGAATCCAGAATCATTTGCCAAAGTTATCAAGAATATTGATACTTTTATCTTCGATGCTGATGGTTAGTTTATTTCTTTTTTATAATTTATATTATATAATCATAAAATATTACAGGTGTCCTTTGGCTCGGAGAATCAGTAATGCCAGGATCACCACGTCTTTTGGATTATTTGATCAAATTGGATAAACAGATCATTGTTTTGACAAATAATGCAACAAAATCACGTGCAACTTATGCGAAAAAGCTCGCAAAATTAGGATATAATAGCCAAAAGATCAATAAGACAAATCTAGTGAATCCAGCAGCTGTTGTAGCTGATACAATCCATCGAAGTGGAATGGAATCTGGAAAGAAAGTGTATTTGATTGGTGAAAAAGGACTGTGTGATGAAATGGATGATCTTGGTATCGAATATTTTGGAAATGGACTTGTTAAAGAAGAAGCTCATGATGATTCAAGTGCATTCATTTATGATATCAAATTGGAGGAAAATGTTGGAGCGGTTGTTGTCGGATATGAGAAATATTTCGATTATACAAAATTGATGAAAGCTGCGAATTATTTGAAAGAAGATGGAACATTGTTTATTGCAACGAATGAGGATGAAACATGTCCTGGACCAAATCCAAATGTTGTTATTCCTGATGCTGGACCGATTGTTGCTGCAATTAAATGTGTTTCTGGAAGAGAACCAATCACTGTTGGAAAACCGTGTACACCTGCTTTTGATTACATTCAAAGGAAATTCAAAGTCAATCCAAAGAGAACTATGATGATTGGTGATAGGTAATTCGATCCCCCCTTATCCTTCTTGGATCTAATCATATCATTTTCAGAACAAATACTGATGTGAAATTCGGTCGTGATCATGGTTTGAAAACTCTTTTGGTTCTATCAGGATGTCATCAAATTGAAGATATTGTCGAAAATCAAATGAATGAAAGAGATGACATGGTTCCTGATTATGTTGCTCCATGTCTCGGATATCTTGCTCCAGAGAAATTCTAAATTCCATTCCATGATCTCATTTACGTGTTCATTTAGCCTCAATTGTACTCACTATATACGGTTATGTATCAATTATTATTCATTGTTGACCAATATTTGGTCCCCCGCCTTTTGAAATGTATATTTCATTGCTTTATTTGACTTCGATTTATGAATGAAATTCATTTTTTTAATGGAAATTGTACTCAAATACACTCGAAACCACAATGAAAATCATGAAAATATTCCTAAAATGATAAATCAGATATCAGATTTCAAAACAAAACCATTGTTCATTCCAGCCATACCCAGTTAAAACTACAACGAAAACCATGAAAATGTACTCAAAATGATCTTTAAAAATCAAATTTCAAAACAAGAAACCATTGTTCAATTCCAGCCATAGCCAGTTAAAACTCCAATGAAAAACATGAAAACACATGGAAAATGATCTTTAAAAAACAAATTTCAAAACAAAACCATTGTTCAATTCCAGCCGTTAGTTTCAGTCACATGGTATCCATACTTTGTCCTTTCTAAAAATGTGAGTTTAATAAAACATTGGTCGGTTGAACTGGTGTCACTGATAACAACTTCAAAGAATGTCTCTCACTCTCTCTCTCCCCTGTTCTGATGTTATGTGGACAATTTTAAAAATCATCCTCTTATCATATCATTTTTCATCATACGTAAAAAAAAAGATATTCGCAGTGATAGATACTAAATTGGGAGTCATGACGTGGTAAGATCATTCCATGTAATTGAACACGTTAATTTTTCGAAGTCTTGAATTGTTTAGGATATTCGGATTCCAGGAGCCTTATATTCGTCAATCATTTCTTCCATATTTAGGTTCTTTGAAGGATTTCGATAAATTAAAAATGATGGAAAACTTTCAGAAAATGGTGTGCCTCGCGGATGATCCACTAGTTCTTTAGAATTGATTTTCATTAGGTTTCAGAGGTCGAGAAGAGTCTGAAAGTCAAATTATACCTCAGTCAAATTGTTTATTTTGAAAACCGTGTTCTCTGAACATTCGAGTGTCAAATGTTCAGAAAATCTCCTAGATTGTTGACAATGTGGTTCAATATTTGTTTTCTGATCACAGCTGATCATTGGAACAACAAAAATAGGGAAACGGTGTCAAAATACCAAGGTCTGACAACGTTTTTCATCGTAAAATTTATCGTATAAGTGTGAGCACTTCTCAAATGAGCACTTTTCCCAAAAAAAATGGTTTTTGGTAACTTTTAATAACCATCTGATTGTTTGTTAATGAGTAAAAAATGTTTTTTTTGGAATTAGAAGTTGTTAATTTGTACTCTAAGTTCTTCATATTTTCAGAAACAACAGCCGGGGATTTTCAGATTCAAAATATAATTCCCCTCTAATTTCCATTTCCAATTCTAATTTCCAATTCTAACAATCAAATGTAAAATTTCAGCCTACTTTAGCAAAGTATCTCAAAAGCTGTGACAACATGCGGATCATCTGCTTTCTTATTTTCGTACCATTATCTAAAATACTAAATGCACAAGAACTTCCAAATTTTAAAATGTAATCATTACAATGATGTCACTTAAATCTTGACCTTTTACATCCAAAACAAATTTTTTCGTCCGATACTCACACGTTATGGTCTATTAATATATTTAACTTCCAACTATTATTAACTACGAAAACTGGAAACAGTGATGTTTTGAGGTTTTTTGGAAAAATGGATAGAGGTAAGTTGAGTTTTGTGGTAAAAGTTGTGTTTATATGGCTAATGCTGATAATGAAAACTTCATTAGATATGCAGACATGTCTTTTCTTTTATTGGAAATTGAAGTGAAACCAGAAATAAAAATCGATATTATATAATTATTGGATTGAAATCTGAGCAATTTTTTATTGTATAATCTAAAAATTAGAGCATTATCGTTAATCCATAATCATATAAGATCACTGAAAGACAGCGTGCCAGTTAATTTGACAATATGGTATTGTTTTTTTTTAAATATCCTCGGCTCCCATTCGAATTTTCATTTTTCGTATCAAATTTGGATCACGTTATCAGACACGATGTCTTTAAGATCTAATTTTCAGAAAATTTCCAGCTAGAAGTATTAAAAAACCACTATAACACCCGTAAACAAGTTTTTATTACAGTAAACATGACCAGCATCACTTTTAGAGAACGTGTGTCTCATTCTCTTATCATCTGTGTTCCATCTAGTTCCTACCAATTTTCTAAAAATAGTCATGCTCCGCCCACTTTCTTTGATCTTAAAAAAGAACCACTCTACAGATCTGTTATATGTTTGTTCACGTGAATCCTTCGTGTTATCACTCTTTAAAGAAAATGGTTGTTCTCCCATGTTATCATTTCTTATTTTTCTAACTATCTGCGTCTTTTAATCATTTTGAAGGACTCCGCCCACTAGGTCTAGTATAAAAGAAATGGAACTATTGCTCAAATATTCAACATTCTTCTTTTACTTATTAAGTTTCTTAATAAATATATCCTTTGTTTCAGAAAATGAAGTTCCCAACCACTGTTGAACAACAAAGACAATTAACTCAAATGTTGAAAGGAGATCATGGATTGAAAGCTGGATTGGATCCAAAATTTCGTTCAACAATGCCATTGAATCCAGAATCATTTGCAAAAGTTATCAAGAATATTGATACTTTTATCTTTGATGCTGATGGTTAGTTTATTTCTTTTAATAATATATATTATATAATCATATAATATTATAGGTGTCCTTTGGCTCGGAGAATCAGTAATGCCAGGATCACCACGTCTTTTGGATTATTTGATCAAATTGGATAAACAGATCATTGTTTTGACAAATAATGCAACAAAATCACGTGCAACTTATGCGAAAAAGCTCGCAAAATTAGGATATAATAGCCAAAAAATCAATAAGACAAATCTGGTGAATCCAGCAGCTGTTGTAGCTGATACACTCCATCGAAGTGGAATGGAATCAGGAAAGAAAGTGTATTTGATTGGTGAAAAAGGACTGTGTGATGAAATGGATGATCTTGGTATCGAATATTTTGGAAATGGACTTGTTAAAGAAGAAGCTCATGATGATTCAAGTGCATTCATTTATGATATCAAATTGGAGGAAAATGTTGGAGCGGTTGTTGTCGGATATGAGAAATATTTCGATTATACAAAATTGATGAAAGCTGCGAATTATTTGAAAGAAGATGGAACATTGTTTATTGCAACGAATGAGGATGAAACATGTCCTGGACCAAATCCAAATGTTGTTATTCCTGATGCTGGACCGATTGTTGCTGCAATTAAATGTGTTTCTGGAAGAGAACCAATCACTGTTGGAAAACCGTGTACACCTGCTTTTGATTACATTCAAAGGAAATTCAAAGTCAATCCAAAGAGAACAATGATGATTGGTGATAGGTAATTCGATCCCTCTTATCCTTCTTGGATCTAATCAATGAATTTTCAGAACAAATACTGATGTGAAATTCGGTCGTGATCATGGTTTGAAAACTCTTTTGGTTCTATCAGGATGTCATCAAATTGAAGATATTGTCGAAAATCAAATGAATGAAAGAGATGACATGGTTCCTGATTATGTTGCTCCATGTCTCGGATATCTTGCTCCAGAGAAATTCTAAATCATTCCATGATCTCTATTACGTGTTCGTTTAGCCTCAATTGTACTCACTATATACGGTTATGTATCAATTATTATTCATTGTTGACCAATATTTGGTCCCTTTTGCTTTATTTGACTTCGATTTATGAATAAAATTCATTTTTTAATGGAAATTGTACCCAAATACACTTCAAACTACAACGAAAACCATGAAAATGTACTTAACACATGGAAAGTGATCTTTAAAAATCAAATTTCAAAACAAGAAACCATTGTTCAATTCCACCCATTAGTTTCAGTCACATGGTATCCATACTTTGTCCTCTCTAAAAATGTGAGTTTAACTGTATTAATAGAAAATCCAATATACAACACCATTGTATAATTTCAGCCTAGTCACATGGCCTAGTGAAGCCTTTGCTCAAAATGTATTATTTTCAAATGATCTTCAAAAACACCACTATCAAAACAATAAAGAACACACGATTAGGTTGTAAAATTTAAAAAAAAGTCACATGTCTCTTAAAAAATCCTACTTATTAATAGAAACTGTTCATTGAGACTGATAAGAACCTAACCCTCCTCTCGACATGATTTTTTTTTTATCAAAAAAGGTTAAATAAGAGAGAGGGAGAGAGAGAACAATTTTAAAAATCGTCACCAGAAAAGTCGTTTTTTCGAAGTAAAAGTCTATAGAAATTCACGTGAAATGCACAATAAGTTCAATGATCCGACATGTCGACGGGAGGAGAAATGACGATATTGGTCACAACTTGTCGCAATATGATCGTTTTCAAGAAATCAGTGTGTTTCGGTGGGATGAGAACTAGAGGCCATGGGAAAGTATCGTGAATTTCGAGTGGACGGAAGAAGGGGTTAGATTTCAGGTAAACGTTCGGATTTTCTGATTTTCGAAAAAAAAAACACTTGTGATTTCTGGTGTTGAGTTTTTGTTTTTTGAACAAGATAAAATTATTAGATGATTTTAGGAATATACCGAGGTAGAGAGGTTTTTGTTAAATTTTCTCAAAATTGGGGTGCTCCCGAAATTTGTATTCATTACTGTTGAGTTGGAGCCGACGAATTTTGAACTCCGGAATCAGCTCTATCGATCAGATAAGATGTCATTCATTAAATTCCTAAACTATTTTGATAAACTTCAAAAAATTTTGAAGCATTATTTAATTATTTCAGAATACATGAAAATACAACTAAGCAGGAGCAACAAGACAAAACTACGAATGCAAAATGTTAAAAAAAAACAAATCTTTATCTGAAATTTCGAAAAAATGGTCTCTAATTGTCCAAAATTTCTAAAATAATGATTCAGCAGGTGAAATTAGTTTCAGCCTTTTTAAAATTTTTTAAAATTTATGAAACTTTTAAGGGGGGGGGGGGGGGGGCTCCGAAGAGCTCAGAAATGAGTTTCAGATGAATAAGAGTATGATTATCTACCAATTGATAAATAGCAAAAAAAATTTTAAAGTAAAAAAAAACCGGTAAAAATTTTAAAAACCGAATATGGCCGAAGAAATGCAATTTAGGTTTCTAGGCCATATAAGGCAAAATACCAAAAGATCGCCCAGAAACCAAAATAATATATATTTGGAAATGTCTAAGTTCGATTTTTCATAAGAAAATGTTGTTAGGAAAATCCCGATTAAACGAAAAAATGGCCTAGAAACTCATATTGCATTTCTTCGGTCATTTGCCCCATAATCGATTTTTTAAAAATTTCATCTTCATCGGTTTTTTTTAACTTTTTCATCTGAAACCCATTTTCTTAGCTCTCCGGAGCCTCCCCATAAGTTATAAGAATCCAAACAATAAATAATAATGATAAACTTATTGTTCCAGAAATGTTCCTATACTTCTCAAAAATTAGATAATCATCGGATTAAATTCAACCAATCAATTCGATTCATCAATATATTTTTTTCATTTTTGAAACGGGAATTTTTTCGAATTTTATTTTATAAAAATGGTTATTCTGTAAATTTCAGATATTTCTAATGACTCTGGAAAAAAAAGACTCGAGAAACAAAAACACTTATTTCAAGAATTTCAATTCCCCAGTATATTATATTCAATTTCGTGCTTACCACGTCACACACACCTTTCACATCTATATCAATTTTTTTTCATTGAAAGTCATTCCTCCGAAAAAGGCCTCTCCTTCATTGATAAGACGTACAATTTTAAAAATCGTTCTACTGTCACCTTCATCACAAAAAGATTGTGTTCTTATCAATGAACGAAAAAAAATGTCTATTTATAAACATATGTACAGTAGGGGGGTGGGTTTTGTTGGATACTGTGACTTCTTCAAAAGTTGTAAAACTGGATAGGAGGGTGTTTGTTCTACATTGTTTTGAACGTTGTTTTTCAAAAATCGGGGGTTTTGAATAGATTAAAAAGAACACTTTTCATTTTAACTTGAAAGTTAAACTCACATTTTTAGAAAGGACAAAGTATGGATACCATGTGATTGAAAGTAATGTCTGGAATTGAACAATTTGATTTTTAAAGATCATTTTGAGTACATTTTCATGATTTTCATTGTAGTTTCAAGTGTATTTAGGTACAATTCCTTTTTAAAAAATGAATTTCATTCATAAATCGTCAAATAAAGCCAAATATTGGTCAACAGAAAAAAATAGGGGAGGGGATTAATAACAATTGATAAATACATAACCGTAGGAATAATATGAAGTATGTGTACAATTGAGTCTAAATGAGCACGTAAATGAGATCATGGAACGGAATTTAGAATTTCTCTGGAGCAAGATATCCGAGACATGGAGCAACATAATCAGGAACCATGTCATCTCTTTCATTCATTTGATTTTCAACAATATCTTCAATTTGATGACATCCTGATAGAACCAAAAGAGTTTTCAAACCATGATCACGACCGAATTTCACATCAGTATTTGTTCTGAAAATTCATTGATTAGATCCAAGAAGGATAAGGGAGGATCAAATTACCTATCACCAATCATCATAGTTCTCTTTGGATTGACTTTGAATTTCCTTTGAATGTAATCAAACGCAGGTGTACATGGTTTTCCAACAGTGATTGGTTCTCTTCCAGAAACACATTTAATTGCAGCAACAATCGGTCCAGCATCAGGAATAACAACATTTGGATTTGGTCCAGGACATGTTTCATCCTCATTCGTTGCAATAAACAATGTTCCATCTTCTTTCAAATAATTCGCAGCTTTCATCAATTTTGTATAATCGAAATATTTCTCATATCCGACAACAACCGCTCCAACATTTTCCTCCAATTTGATATCATAAATGAATGCACTTGAATCATCATGAGCTTCTTCTTTAACAAGTCCATTTCCAAAATATTCGATACCAAGATCATCCATTTCATCACACAGTCCTTTTTCACCAATCAAATACACTTTCTTTCCTGATTCCATTCCACTACGATGGATTGTATCAGCTACAACAGCTGCTGGATTCACCAGATTTGTCTTATTGATTTTTTGGCTATTATATCCTAACTTCGCCAGTTTTTTCGCATAAGTTGCACGGGATTTTGTTGCATTATTTGTCAAAACAATGATCTGTTTATCCAATTTGATCAAATAATCCAAAAGACGTGGTGATCCTGGCATTACTGATTCTCCGAGCCAAAGGACACCTATAATATTATATGATTATATAATATAAATTAAAAAGAGAAAAAAACTAACCATCAGCATCAAAGATAAAAGTATCAATATTCTTGATAACTTTTGCAAATGATTCTGGATTCAATGGCATTGTTGAACGACATTTTGGATCCAATCCAGCTTTCAATCCATGATCTCTTTTCACCATTTCGGCCATTTGTTGTTGTTGTTCGACAAGGGTTGGGAATTTCATTTTCTGTAAAATATCTTTATTTATTAAGGAATGGATAGATAAATAAATAAGAGTGGAATGTTGCACATTTGAGCTAGTCCCGTTTCTTTTATACTAGACCCAATGGGCGGAGTCCCTCTAAATGATTAAAAGACGTAGATAGTTAGAGAAAAGAAAAGAATGCATGGGGAGAACAACCAACTTCTTTAAAGACACTGAGACATGAAGGATTCACGTGAACAATCGTATCACTGATCTTTGCGGTGGTTCTTTTTTGGAACCAAGGAAAATGGGCGGTGCTTGACTATTTTTAGAAGACTGTAGAAACTGGATGAAAAACTGATGTTCACTTTACATATGAGACAGAAAGAGACGCATGGTGAACAGGATTTTTGAAAGTGACGATGGTCGTGTTACTGTAATGCAATATGACAGCTGTTCTTGCAAGCCTCTAAAATTAATAGGATGCTGGAACCGTCAATTTCCATTATTTTCAGACTTTTTCAATAAAATTCTCGCCAAAATAAGTTGATGATCTGTGGCTTCCTTGAAATTACATCAGTTCATGTAATCTTCATTATGTCGGTACCAGTGTACCGGTGGAATTTCGGATCAATCCCTAAAAGGATCTGTTCGGCACTTCAATTCAGTAAATAGTTACTTACTCCTCTGAACCATCTTCCAAAAAAAAAATTTTAATAAATATTTGCGTGATATTTCGCAGAGTCGAATCGGTCCGATCCGATCCGATCAGGATCAGAACATTGATCGGACCCCTGGAAGCAAAGGTGACATCATCTAAAGAATTCCATGCCTGAAACGATGATGCTCTTGTCATTTCTATCCAGCGAGCCTTAGAGACCGGAAAGGGCCAAAAGAGGTCCCCGTCATTTGAAGAAGCTGAACTTTTCCTGAACTTTTTCCTTACTTTTTGATTTTGCTTCAAAAAACGAGCCCAAAATAAGGTTGCCACGTCATTTCTGAAACATTTGCTCTGGATGTTTCATTTACTTCATCGCAAATCTTTTTCGAAAAGGCACGTCATTCCGTAGACGGATCTTCGAGGACGTTTATCTTGCCACGTCATTTTCTGAAATTTCTGCATTCCTGTCATCTTGCCACGTCATTCCCTCCCCCTACAGCTCGCAAAAACGTGACCATCTTCAAAGTATGTGAAAAGCTGATACTATTCTTAATATCGTTTTGATAACCTTTATCAGAAACGCTTACGTTTTTCACATATCAATATCAGTTGTCACTGTTTCGATTGAAACGTACCGTATCATTTGAAAAATGTTCTGTTTCCCATTTTTTTGGGCAACCAATCACAGCTGTTAGTGATTTTTTTTGTTCAGTTTTTTTGCCTCAATGGTTTTCGATATCAGGCTAGGAAAATAATATGTTTTCGTCGGTTTTTATTTGGCTGGAAAAATACTGTTAGTGGTGATATCATTGTATAGTTTCAAGCATCGATGAACAGGCTGCTCTGCTTTGCTCACTTCTATTTCAGCAATGTTAGAGCCTTTGAGGCAGAAGTCTGAAAGTTCTCAAAATGCTGATGATCTGACCAGAAGTTGATCAGCATCAGACTGATGAAACAAAAAATTTTGAGACTTTTTGATCTTGCCGCGTCATTTTTCAAAGTCTTGTCATTTCGCCAAAACCATCCCATCTCGGAAGTGATATCAAAACCGATGTCTATGACATATTAGGATGTCTGATTTTTAGAAGTTTTGAATTCAAAGATCAAAATAATAATTAATTCTCCTGAGTACTTGAGTATTCTCAGCATTTTTGGCTTTTTAAAACGTTGTGCCACTTCACAGTTTAAAATTAGGTCTGCAGTCGCTTAAATCTAATTTGAAATCGGAGAAAAGCGAAAATTGCATGAAACTTCTTGTTCTGAAACCGTAAATTTAAATGAGTTTACAATTTTTTTAAACGAAATTCCAGAAAAATAGGAGAATTAAAAATCAAAGACGCTATTTTCTGAAAAGCACCTTTTTTCTGAAAAATATGTCAAAGCTACATTTTTAGACAAAGGAAAAATCTGAAAATCTCTCTGAAATATATCAAATATACCTAAAAAAAACTGATCGACTGAAATTATAGCCAAAAATTTACTGTTTCAAAATCTGATATTAAATTTAAAAGTACTTTTCGGATGTTAGTAGAAAACATTTTTTTAGAATAATTTGACTAAGAAAAAAATGTTCCAGCTTTTTTAAAGCGTGTTGATAAGGAGATTTACTGTTTTAATAGTTTAAAAAAAACATGGCTACAAATAAGATTTCTGAGTTTGGTGTACTGCAGAATCAAACCGATTCCAAACGCGATCTACTGAACAAACTCGGTTTTTTGGCGTGTTCCGGTGCACGGAAAAAATTTTCAAAACATTAAAACTTCTTGAAATTATACCTTAAAAATATGTATTGTTTAAAATTGGTCCATTAGATACCATTTATGGCTCAAAAATAATATTTCCAATACGTTTCAATACGCCATACAAACCTGTGGTGCGCGTTTGGAATCGAATGTTCAATCAACGAACAGTATGATCCTCTAAATTTCCAGTTTTCCTTTGAACATTGGATTATCCTTATTTTGAGTTGATATTTGTAGGTACCCCGGAGATCTCAAAAAGTTCCAATTTTCAGTTGCAGTTCTTCAAGTCAATATCAGTTTTGTGAAGTTCTTAAAGGAGGACTTTACGCAGGTTATAAATGTAGCTAAATAATCGATCTGAAATTCAATTTTATATACCAAGGGGACAAACTTGCAAAAAAATTTAAAATGGCACCCGGAATCGAACTTTGATGTCAAAAACGTAAAATTTTCCATCAAAGTGGCTGCCAAGTTCGATTCCGGGTGCTCTTTTCTATTTTTTGCAAATTTTTTCCCTCGGTATATAAAATTGAATTTCAGATCTATTTAGCAACAAATATAGCCTGCGTATAGTCCTCCTTTAAGCTCAAAACAATGCTTTTTAGGTTTAATTTTTCCCTTCCTTGTTGATAACCCCCCCCCCCCCCCCCTTGACAATCATAAACATCATCTAATCACCAAGAAACTTGGGATTTTTTTTAAACTTCCGAGTAAAAAAGTGTTCCTTATCACTATATAGATATCAATGACCAGTGGGGGGCTAATCTACACCACCACCCCAAAAAAACAAGCGACAACTTAAAATTGAGCAAACAACTGATGAACACGAAAAAAAAAGAGGCGGTTGGTTGTGTACGTTTATTTTGCCTTGTCCATTGAACGAATCGGACAAGGGTTTTCCCACAAAACATCTTGTGCGTTCTTTACTTCAACATTTTCCACTTTTTGCACGTGAACTGGAAGATGCTGCTTCTGCATGCTTTTTAAAGAATCGCAGTTGTCCAGCCAAACCAGTCACTCGGCGTCTCTCGCTAATCGCACACTGTCTCGTCCTCTGGTTTTTGCAGCGTTTCTTATCATTGGATTCTCTCTCCGCGTTTTCTTTAAAGATTGTGTTGTGTGGTGCGGGACAAGGGACAAAGGACAAAATTGTGGTTTTCACGTGCATGTTGTTGGAGCTCTTTTTTTAAAGTGAGCTCAGGCAACCCCTTAAGCACCCCTCGGCTTAAAGGGGTTGATAATTCAATATTAACTGAAAATAAATTCATTGTTTTCCAAAATGGTTTCAAATTATTTTTTTTAGATAAGTAAGAAATTTATTAATGCTTAATTTCAGACCTTTCAAAGGGGTGGGACTCCGGCGATCTTAGAAATGGGTTTCAGATGAATAAAAGACGATTAGCTACCAATTGATAGCAAAAAAATAAGAAACACCGATTAAAATTTTAAAAATCGAATATGGCCGAAGAAATGCAATTAGGGTTTCTAGGCCATATAAGGAAAAAACATAGAAAGATGGCCTAGAAACCCAAATTGAATTTTTTGGGAAATTTTTATCAGTTTTTCTAATTTTTTGGAAAAATGTTTTGATATCAATTGATAAATTGATAATCATATTCTTATTCATCTGAAACTCATTACTCGGATCTCCGGAGCCCCACCCCCCTCACTTTAAATATTAACATGATTATTAATTTTAAAAATATAAAAGGTAAAGTTCCGGAGAAAGGGTTTAAAAGAGCAGTTTTTTCAGTATTTTACTTTTTTCTCAACTATCAAGCTCAGAGAAATTTTTTTCTTTACAAAATTTTTTGAAAAAATACGTAGCCTAGTATTTTTTTCCAAAAAGTTGATAGAGGGGGTCTAGATAGAGGGGGTCTAATACATTTTTCGATGTTAAATTTTCTGAAACATATAATTTTAAATATTTTTTTAATTTTCGAAGACTTTGAAACTGCAATTTTTCTTTCGCAACATTGTTTTCAAATGCTCTTTATTTTTTAGTAAACTAAATAAATTAAATGGGTATTGATTACTCTTTCGAAATTAAAGCTTCATACGAAAACGGAAGATTCCAGCTTCTTCATAATCCTTTCGATGAATTTTTTTTTTGAAAAAAAAAAACAATTATGGACTAAATTTTATTTCGAAGCAATTTTTAAAAAAAATTAACTTTTTTTCAAAAATATTGAAACCGTACATATTTTTCTACTTTTTTTGGCTTTGAGAAAAATCTTGAAAAAAGTGTTTAATTTTAAGTGTTTTCTTCTCTGGCAATATTTTAAAAAATTACATCTTCAAAATATTTAATGCTAAAATTATAGATTTATCATAATTATGAAAGTTTGCTTTGTGATGTACATGGTTTTGCTCAGATAAACTTTCAGACTTGGAAAAAATTACCGTTTCAAAGTTATTTTACTTACAAATTATATGCATCTGAAATATTCTAAAGGGTACGCTACTGCTTTTTTCGAGAAAGTTTGAAACTGTGAATATATGGAATTGTAAATGTAAAAGTTTAAATTTTCAGAAAATCAGTATTGTCAACTCAAATATTCTTGATCATTCCAGTTGGTTTTGACCTATCCAGAAAATCTAAGTCTCTCACAAAGGCATGCTATTTTTACGTGCGAGCGGTTGCGCTGCGGTCTTTTAGAAGAAAATGGATGATACAAAATGTTTAACTTGACAATATTAGACATTGTCAACATAAACATTTTGTATCACGAAATTAAGTCACCTGCGAGCGGTTGCTCTGCGGTCTCTCCGCAGAATTTTTAATAGATTAAACAATTGTCCAAATTTTTGAAAAATTGTCTGAAACCACGTAGAAGCCGAGAAAGCCTGCTTCAAAACAATGGCCTAGAAAAAACTCGTAGGAAAAAAGTTTGGTCAGGTGTAAACCTTTTCTAGGCCATTGAAACATGTTTTCTCGACTTCTACGTGGTTACGGAAAAGTTTAAAAAAAATTAAAGAAAACTATTATATAACAAATCCAAATTTTTTCAAAATTTTTGAAACAGTGAGTTTTTTCACGGAAAAAATGATAAAATATCAAAAATTTAGCATAACGGAAAACTTAATTTTTACAATTTGTTGGCGAAGTTTCCATAATGTATACGTTTCAGAAATTTTTATTCTAAAAATTGAAAAAAATGAAGTTTCAATAGCTCACGGATGTTTTACAGCCTATTCTGAATATAAAAAAAAACTAGTTAGAATTTCAATTGTTACCCTTTTTTTAGATTCCATTTTTCAAGACTTATATTTCTAAAAACATTTTTTTCTGTGGAAAAAACTCACTGTTTCAAAAATTTTTAAAAAATTAGGGTTTGATATTGTTTTCAGTTATACCCATTGTTTTTTGAAATTTTCCATTACCACCTAGAAGCCGAGATAAACTACCTTCAAAACAACGGCCTAGAAAAGGTGGCCGAACTGTTTCCTATGAGCTTTTTCTAGGCCATTGTTTTAAAGCATGTTTTCTAAGTGGTAACGGAAAATTTTAAAAGAAGAATTGGAATCTAATTAATGAAAACTATAAAAAATCCCAATTTTTTAAACATTTTTTGAAACAGTGAATTTTTTCCACATCGAAAAAAAATGGTTTTAGAAAAATATTTAAGTCTTGAAAAATGAAATCTTTAAAAAAAGGTACAATCTGAAATTCTGATGAGTTTTTATATATTCAGAATTTTTTCTGAATATCACTAACACACTGGAAAATTGGAAAAATTCATTTTCCCGCCAATATTTCAGTGTGTTGAGTGGGAGGTCGCCGCGTCGCGTGCGTGCGGAGCGGCTGTGATATTGAGCAGCCTTCCGAACGCAATGATCAAGAATAATTGAGTTTACAATAAAATAGAGCATTTTTCCCATTTTTTTGTAAAAGCGCCTAAATAAATTACGATAAAATTTCGAAAAAAAGGTATTTTTCAAAAAAATTGACATTTTGTGAGCCCTTGATTTTCAATTATTTTTTTCCGAAATTTTTCCGAAACTACAGTAACTAAAATTTTAGCAAAATTTTACTGGAATTTTGAAAAAATGTGAACTTTTCCACTTGAAGTATACACACTTCTTCATGTATGTATGTTCAGTGGACACTGATGTCTAGAAGATCTCATATATTTCCTGTTGTAGCCTCCAAACTATTCGTTTTTTTTCTCAAGCTAGTGAACATTTTTCCCAGTAAAATACCTTCAAATTTGAAGCTTATTTTTTTCTCTAAACTGCTCAAAATTTGGCTGAAAATTACCTATTTTTAGGAAAAAATGAGGTGAAAAAAAGCCAAAATCTCAATTCTTCCCAAAAGTCTTCCCAACAAATGTCTATTTTTGGCTTATCACCTTTCGCGACAATCACCTTCAAAGATGCAATTCTTATTCATTTTTTTTTCTGCAAGTGGTTTTTGGTGCGTTCTTTTGGAAATAAATGATGCTAAGAATTTGATCAGCAGAATTTTCCGTGTATTTCAAAGACCAAAAGATTATCGACAGACTGGGAAAAAAAGGAGTTTTTGAAGATTGTGGGTTTATCATTCATCGATCTACATATTTTTCAGAACCGCGAAAAGAAGGACAATTTTTGAAACAGTGAAAAAAGTACAAAATTGAAAATGTGAAGAATTTCAGCTTTTCCAAAAAAAATGAGATCGAACTAGAAATTTTGAAAACTTTGCTTAATTTCAAAAAATTGAAACAGTAATTTTTTTATTAAAAAATTTTATATTTATTTTCAAATCAAAGGCTTTCGAAAATTTTGAATCTTCCTAGAAACTTCGATTTTTTTCCCGAATCGAAAATTTTTGGAAGGCTTACGAAAAATGATTCATAAAATGAGCATTTTCAGCATTTCTAACATAATTAAACTATTAGAAATTCTAATGTTTTTTTCTAATACATCAGAAAAACGAGAACATCGAACGAATTTGTGATTCTGATGTGATTTGGTGGTATTGGATTTTCGCATATTCCGAAAATATATTCATTAGGAATTCTTGAAATCAAGAATAAGTGAAACCTTGCCTTTAAAGACAGTGTGTTTGTATTTTTTTTTAAATTTTATTCGTGTAACGTTTAACAATGAAAACGGTTTTTTGTTTGGAAGCATATTTTCAGATACCTAACGAATGAAAACGTCGTTTTGGAATTCCAAAACATAGGAAATTTAGAAAATTTTTGATTAAAATTTAGAAAATTTTAGTTTCTTTTGTTTAACTTTAACTTAACTTTAATCTAACTTTAACTTTAATCTGGAATTAAAAATTATTAACAACAGTTTAATTCTAAAGTCACAAAATCTCTTAATTTCCTGAAACAGTAAAAATTGCAAAGTTATTTTTGAAAACAAATTTTAGTAAAAAACCATTATAAATGTCTTCAATGACTTGGACCTGTTAGCCGATTCAGTTATATCGATTTTTTAAAGAATGGGTCGTGGTCCAAATATAAGCTTGAAAATGAATATCTAAAAATAACCCAATAATGATAACAATTTCAGGGTAATTTCGGCGTCGAACGGTTTGTGCGCTTCAAATCGGCGACTATTAGGCTGCATGCGGCAAGACTCGTAAACAGCTTGAGTGCGGACCGATTCAGCCATTTGCGAGTCTAAATCTACTCAAAAAACAAAATAATTCATATCGCCATGTTCTTTTAAAAAATTTGAAACAGAATTTTTAAAATTGCTTTGCATTTTATTTTTTATACAATTAATAAAAACTAACCATAATCTGTTCTATTGTCAAGTTAAAAATTTTGGATCATCCGTTTTCTACTAAAAGACCGCAGCGCAGCCGCTTGCGTTTAAAAATAGCACGACTGTGTGAGAGACTTAGATTTTTTCGGTAGATCAACACCAACTTGCATGATCTAGAATATTTGAGTTGACAGTAATATTTATTTAAACTATTTGTTTAATTTTAAGATTTAAAGACAGCCGTTCAGTTAATTTGACCCTATCTGATCTTAGTTTCAAAAATTAGAGCGTTCTCTCATTAGTACAATGCAATTTATACGAAAAATATCGATAAATACAGCAGCGATCCAAAGTTGAAAAAAAATCAAAATTTGAATGCGCGCCGGATCGTGCAACGCGGTCGGAATTGGCGCGAAACACAATTATTTGAATGTCTCTAAATAGTGGTATTGTTTTCTCAACCTCATGGCCCCCATTTTAATTTCTATGTTTCGCTTTGGATTTGGATCGTATTAACTGAAACGCTGCCTTTAATATATTTATCTTTACATCTTTAAAATGCGTATTTATAAAAAATTTTCTAAAAATCTGAAATTTTTACTGTTTCAAAGTGAATTAATTAGTTCTAATCGACAAAAATCAAGAATCTGCACCAAGCATATTTAGGTTTATGATTTTTGAAACTGTATCCTTGTTTCCAAATAAAAAACCTTATTTTAAATATAATTTTTTTTCCAAAACTTAATTTTTTCAACAAAAAAAGAAACAATTGCATGGATTTTTTAATTATTTTTCGTTGTTTGAAATTTCAAGCAGTAATTTTAATCTGAAAAAATCATTGAATAGATAATTGTTCTTCTTCTTTTTTTTGAAATCTCTTAAAGTTTGCACCGAGGTCAGAAAACAAAATTTTCACTTGCTTCAAATGAAATTTTCGTACAAGTTTGCTTGCCTAAATCTTAAATTTCGGTGTTCATAAAAATGGTTTTTTGGTTTTTAAAAATTGCTGTTTCACTTATTTTAAATTTCATTTTTTAATCCAAATTTTTCATTATTTTGCCATTTTAAGATTTCCTCATCAATTTCAGAAGAAACTTCAACAAACTTGAAAATTCTGAAATGTTTACCCAACTTCCAGCATTTCAAATCATGGGCGGAACCTTCCAGCATCATCAAAACATAATTTGTTATCTTTAACAGTTAAAAATCCTAACCTAATCAGCCTTGCTTTGTTTATCTCTTCATCTATCTTTAATAATTAAGGAACAGCGGGAGAGTGCGAGATCAAAGAGACGCAGAGAAATATGCAAATATCTATGATGATTTTTGAAGAAAGAGACCAAAGACTATGACGTAGATGGTGCAGGTTTTGGTCAATTTTTCTAAATGGGAGAAGGAGAAGTGATCAAAGTATATATTATGGTGATAAAGATTAGAAAGGTTAGGGGTTAAAATTGGAAACGATTTTTTTAGGAATCGGTGGTCTTAATCCGAGAATTTCAGAAATTGCAGTTCCTAATGGATTTCCAGATTTTCAGATAAGTTCAGCGCATTTTTTAAAATTAGGAGCAAGTGCAATCTTTCGCTGAAAATTGTTTTTATTCTCATTTTGTGAAGTTATTGCGCAAATTAAATTTAAATTTAAATTTAAGTTATGGCTTTTCGGGACTAAAAAATTCCAGATTTACTATTTAAAGTAGGACTTTACGGAGATAATAAATGTACCTTAAATGAAAATAGACTTCATTGTCATCCCAAATCTGTTTTTAAAATTTTCTAAAACCACCTAGAAGCCGACAAATTGAGCTTCAAAACAATGGCCTAGAAAAATGGGCACATGGCCGAACTTTTTCCTATGAGCTTTTTTTCGTGTTTCGTTAATAAATAGTTATGAAGAATGCTTAAATTAGTCCCTTTTTATGTTTCTTTTTCAGTTTTTTTGGATTTGTCATACCTGCGGACTAGTTTTCGCCGGTGGCCCCTTTTTCTAGGGCATTGTTTTGAAGCTAATTTTCTCGACTTCTAGTTGGTCTTAGAAAATTTAAAAAACAGTTTTGGAATGAGGATGAAGTCTATTTTCATCCCAGATGCTTTCATTATCTCCGTAAAGTCCTCCTTCAAGAAATTTAGTTGAAGTTCACTTTTTTAAATCACTTTCTAAATTTTATTTAAAAAAAAAAGCTGAAACTCGTCATGTTCTTGGAAAATAAATCATATTTTACTGAAATTTCGAATTTTCTGTTTTACACGATTTTTTTTAAACCCAGTTAAAAAGTGGTTTCAGAAATTTTATATAAATTCTTCGTTTTGGTTTTTACTTCCTGATGCATGTTTCTCAATAAGGAAAATAAGTTATTATGAAAAAATAAATGTCGAAAAAAAATTAGTTAAAATTTCGGTTTCAAAATGTGCATTTTGAGAACAGTTGATTTTCATTCGTTGTTCGTTTAGTTAATGGTTGTTGTAATATCTATAAAACCAATTTTTATATTGTTCGAAGCATTTCGATGTTACGTTTTAATTTTCTAATTTAAATATTTTTTTCAAAATGTTCTGTAATTCTAAAACTATCTGAAAAAATTTGGCTATTTCGAATTTTTAAAAGTTTCAAAATTGGATTGCGTTTTCGAAATCTTCAGTAATGCTAAATTGGAGCCTTTTCCTTTCCAAAAAATTTCAAAAATGTCGGTTTCAGAAAAATTCTTAAACATTTTTAACGTACATCTGGTAATAGATTTTAACTTTGAAATGAAAAAAATAGCGAAAAATAGAAAAAAAAATTAAATTTTGAAAATTACCATAAACCTGTGACGATTTCCATGCTGCGCCTTTAAAAATACTGTAATTTTTTAAAACTCATTTTTTAACGCTACTTTTAATTTTTTTTGGTTTATAGGATTGCAAAATTTCAGAATTTTCAGCTTATTGGATGCCACGTTTAGATTTTTGCGATTTTTTGCCTCCAAAACAACTCTGTGTTCCTATACTTTGATTTTTTGAAGGGAATCCCCAAAAACAACACGTTTTTTTGGTGGAGACTGCTTATCATTCGCTGTTTTTCAAACATCTATACAAAATTCTTTGTTATCATTGAAATAGAAATTGGAACGTAATTATTTTTTTTTAGAAAAAAGAAAATAATGATAATGATAATTACAAACAAAAACAAGAACTGGAAAAAAAAATTGTTGCCTTACCTTTAGATTTTCTGAAAATAGCCCAAGGAACATTGATCGTAACGATGTGATTTTGGATGCCATTTTTGTGAAAATGCTGAAAATAAAAATAGGACATTTTCAGGTTTTTAGAACTGAAAATAGAAATGTGATGTGTAGTCATGGACAATGATCTGGGTACAGTTTGAATCTTTTAGTAAAATTTGAAAATGTAGAACATATTAGGATTTTTTTAAAATCGGTTTTTACAGAAAAAGCTGGAAATTATCAGATATTTATCGAAAATTAAATTTTTTGAGATTAATTTTATTTTTTTGTAATTGTAAATTTCTTGCAAAATTTGGAAAATGGTTCTAAATTTTTAGAGTGCATTTTTTCAGTTCAAAAAAAATTTTTTCCAAAAATTTTTAAAAATACTTCGAAGATTGAACATTCTAAAAAATTATGTTCTTAAATATTTATTCAAAAATAAAAGTAATCAAAAAAGATCAATAATCAAACAAAAGTCTTGTTAAAGTGTAAAAATGCTTGGAAAAAATGAGAGAAACTCGTTAGACAACGTTTAAAACAAGATGATCGGAGAAAGAAACACTAATTTCATGTTCTGTGAAACAAAAAACACAGTTTGGAAATTGTGATCAACGCTTTTTTTATCAATTAATGTTTCAGAGTACACCCAGATTTTTTTTCTGATAAAATTTTTTGATCGGTATTTAATTTTTAAAAATTCTGAGAAACATTCGATTTTTTCTTTTAAATTTTTATCGCAATTTTCCAGCTTTCTATTTGTTCAAATTCCCCCATTTTCAGCAATTCACATGATTTTTCAGACAATTTCGATTTTCACACCTCATAATTTAAATTCGGGGACTAGTCGGTTTCTCGACCGCAAGCGTTTTGTACTTCTCTTGGAGTAAGCCTTGTTTTTTTTTCTTTGTTTGATTTTTTCGCTAAAAACGTGAAAAATGTTATTATTTTTATATTCAGCGTGGTGCAAAAATGATGCGGAAGATGATGAAAGCATTTCTGTTAAGGAAAAAATAACGAAAAATGCTGAAAATTTGATTTTTTTGAATTTTTCACGATTTGAATGCGGTTTAACAGGAAATATGCGTAATTCGTGAATCTTGGGTGAGTAATTTTCTGAAATTCATCATTTAAAACCTGAAATTTACTATGATGTTTGACTCAAAAGCGTCACGCGCCGATCAATGTTCAGAAAAAGTCTACCTCTTCTAAATAAATACCTTTTTTTGATAAAAGGTGGCAGCGAGTGTACTTTTCGTAACAACATCACTTTCTGCTGATCAAAAACGTTCACAAAGTTCAATTTCTTACTTTCGAAATTGACAAAATACTCCCATTTCACGTGAAAAACATCAAACCAACTATTTTTATCCCTCGAGAGGTCCTTCCCACATTTTTATCAATGACGTTACTACTTCCAGTCCATCGTCTGTTTTTTCGAAAATCAAAACAATTTCAAAGAGCGTATAAAAAGACATGGCAACTGATCATTGTCATCTAGTTATGTATTCCTTAATTTCTATTGTAGCAATGTGCATTTTTAGAAAAGTCGATCGCAAATGAAGCTGTTCACTTCTCCACTTCCATCACCGACCGAATCGTTCTCCTCGGGTACATATATTCAAGCAGGTCTTGACGCGAAAAACACACCATCAACACAGACGCTGAATGCTAAAAAATTTGCAAAAGTTGTGAAGAATATCGATACTTTCATTTTTGATGCAGATGGTGAGTTAATTTTCAAAAATAATTAGATTTAAGCACCAAAATTTCGTTTTTTGAACATCATAGTCCAAATTTTAAAAAAAAACTAATATTGAACGATCTTTGAAGCGTTGTTATCTAGTTGGAAATGTGAATTGTTATTATTCAAAAACAATTGTTCTTATCAATAAAAAATGGAAAGTAAAAAGAAATAGGTTTTTGAAGTTCTAAAAATTCTACAAATTCTACAAAAAATATGCTAAAAACAGATTATTTTAGGAGTACTATGGCTTGGAGAATCAGTAATGCCAGGATCACCACGTCTTTTGGATTATTTGATCAAATTGGATAAACAGATCATTGTTTTGACAAATAATGCAACAAAATCACGTGCAACTTATGCGAAAAAACTCGAGAAATTAGGATATAATAGCCAAAAAATCAATAAGACGAATTTGGTGAATCCAGCAGCTGTTGTAGCTGATACATTGCTCAGAAGCGGTCTCGATGGGAAGAAGGTGTACCTGATTGGAGAAAAAGGGCTTTGCGATGAAATGGATGATCTTGGTATTGAATATTTTGGAAATGGGTCGGTTGACACGCCTCTTTCGGATCCAAATGCATTTATTTATGATATTGAGCTGGAGAAGAATGTTGGAGCGGTTGTCGTTGGATATGAGAAACATTTCGATTATACAAAATTGATGAAAGCTGCGAATTATTTGAAAGAAGATGGAACATTGTTTATTGCAACGAATGAGGATGAAACATGTCCTGGACCAAATCCAAATGTTGTTATTCCTGATGCTGGACCGATTGTTGCTGCAATTAAATGTGTTTCTGGAAGAGAACCAATCACTGTTGGAAAACCATGTACACCTGCTTTTGATTACATTCAAAGGAAATTCAAAGTCAATCCAAAGAGAACAATGATGATTGGTGATAGGTAATTCGATCCCCCCTTATCCTTCTTGGATCTAATCAATGAATTTTCAGAACAAATACTGATGTGAAATTCGGTCGTGATCATGGTTTGAAAACTCTTTTGGTTCTATCAGGATGTCATCAAATTGAAGATATTGTCGAAAATCAAATGAATGAAAGAGATGACATGGTTCCTGATTATGTTGCTCCAAATCTTGGTTACCTCGTCCCAGGACATGGAAATGAAGTGTATTACTAGTCCTAGTAGCTTCACTATATATAACAATAAAAATTCGATATTTTATAATTTTTCACAAAAAAATTGTTAATTTTACAGGTTTGTACATAATTTAATATTTTCTATTTTTTATTTGATGTTCAAATAAACATTGTAATTTATAAATTTCGTAAAAAACAACAATAAATGCAATTCCAATCAATTTTCAACCATTGGGGACACCATTGTCCATAGAGCGCACATTCTCTACCTAATATCTAAAGGCACACGCTGTTTCGTGGTCATAGATTTCTCAAAGGCGCATCGCTCGATTTTCTGAATTTTTGCAAGAAGTTTATATTTTTTTTAGACTTGGAATTTTTTATTTGTTTCGGATACTGTAGTTTTCTTGATTTTTTAATTTAAATATTTGCAACAATATTCATTTTTGTTAAAAAATTGGTATTTTGAACAAAAAATGTGTAATCGGTTTTTTTATTTCGAAAAAGCAACAAAACATTTTTATGGACCTATTCAGTTTGAAAAAAAAATACAAAAAATGTCGAGAAATTCAATGCAGAAATGTCGAGAAATGCAGAGAAATTGCAATTTCTCTGCATTTTTTGAACTGGTTTTCTTCAAGACCCAAACGATTTAATCTGTGTCCCTTTAAACAATTTTATGAAAAATGGTTGTTTTTGTGCCTATGGTTGTGGAAATTTTACCAAAAAATTAGTAGTGAGTCCCAATGGCCCTTAGAGGCCCAACATATCTGATTTAGACCGAAAAAGACTGTCTCGGTCGAAAAAAATGGCATGCCGAGAAATGCAGAGAAATTGCAATTTCTCTGCATTTCTCGACATTTCTCTGCAATTTCTGCATTGAATTTCTCGACATTTTTTGTATTTTTTTTTCAAACTGAATAGGTCCATTAGCTAAATTCGCTAGATAACGTAGAAATTGTTTAAAGGAACATTACAAAAATTGAAACTAAGGTCCCAACACGAAATCCTTTTTCCGCGCCGCTCCTTTCCAGAGTACTGTGGAATTTGAATTTTAAAATTAAATTTTTATTTTTAAGATCACATTTTTGCGTTAAAACAATATTTTCAAGTCTATTTTTTTCAAAATTAGTTTTTACTGGTTTAGAATGATGGAAGAGAAAATTGGAAAATGGTAGAATGGTTATTAAAATGAAGCAAAACGTGTAAAAAATATTTGCTAATTTCTTGGCATTTTTTAAAAATAATTTGTTGATTTCAAGCCAGTGTTTCATCTTAAAATGCATTGTTCGTTTTTTATTTTAAAGCGTAAAAAAACTAAAAATAAATATTTCAGATGTCTAAAAGGCCGAGACTTGACTCGGACTCAGGTGAAGGATCATCCCAATCGATAATACCGAAACTTGAGCCAAGAGAGCAGGAAAATCTCGAACATGATGACGAAAGTGAGGAGCAAAGCTCAAAACATTTATTATCAAACGTGGAATTCAACAATGATTACATTCGAGCTGATGTGGATACGGCAGCGCAAATATCAACATTGATGGGTCAGGATGTTGCTGCATTGAGTGGGAATTTGTCACTCAGAGAGTAAGAATTATATTTTTAGTTTCAGAAATTTAATCAAATTTCAGTATTGTTCAAGCAAAACGCGCGAAACAGGAAATCCCACCAAATGGATTTATTGATTATACACAAACCAGATATTATGATCGGTACAAGCAACAGGAATATACTCGGCGTAATGATTATATGAAATATTGTCATGTATGTCGAAAAAAGACCGTCGGAAAGTTGAGAGTGCTCCCCGGTGACCTGAAAATGCGAAAAGTTTGGATTCTTCGAACGAATCTTGATGAAGAACGCTCAGCAGAGTTATGGTTCAGAGAGCTCGCTTGTGAAGGATCACATGGTGGAGAATTCTGCGAACTTCATTTCCCTGAAAATTCGAACCATTTGAAAGGAAGCCAATTGTTTCCAATAGATGTTCGACCGCTTGAAGGCCGGCATTCAGTTCAAGAAGACATACTATTCGATTTTGACTCCATTCTTCTGCAATGCGTTTTTTGCGGACGCCAGAATATGCTAAGAAACATGTTGCCGTTTATCAGAGTAATTTTATTTTATTTTTGAATTTGACATAGAAATGCTTCATTTTTCTCCAGAATCGTCAAAAACGAGCCCGTTGGATTGACTGCCTGGCGGAAGGGAATGTCGATTACAAACGAAGGCTTCAACAGGCACTTCGCGGCGGAGTAACACAGTTTTTGTGCGATTGGCATGTGGCTGACAAGAATTTTGAGATTAATGGATTTGGGGAGTGGAGATTGTTGAAGAATGCGGCGCCGAGCCCACATGTAAGGGAGTTTTGATTAAAAAAATATTTATTTACAAAAAATTAAAATTGGAATATTGATTTTCAAGAATTCTATTGAATGTGTGCCGAAAATTTTAGAATTCGCGAATAATGCAGTTTCAACATCTAATTTTAGCTATATCTAGTTAAATGCTGGGTTTTTAAAGTTTAAAAATTCTTCCCAACGACGGAAACTATATGAACTTTAACGAAAAGTTCTAAAATTCCCTCCAAGGTGGATTTTCAATGAATTCAGCATAATTTCTATAAAATCAGAGGAATAATGCCATTTTCAGCTCTCTGAATCAGACAAACATGGAAACCGCATCTATCTCGTTGACAAATGCAAAGATATGATGTTCTGGGAACGACAAGCTTGGCGAACATTTGAAAAATATCCCAACGGCGACGTGAATATCAATTTACACGATGATCACGATGATGTGGACGACATAGATGTCGGAGAAGAGGATGACGCTATTATGAATGCGGCGAATAAGGAACTTCACGCGATTTTGAAGGAGACTGTTGCTGAACCGCCGCAGATTGTGCGAGCGGCCAAGAAGAGTATTTTTAGTGGGTTTTCTTGGATTTGGTTTGTGACAAAAATGCATCATATTTTCAGTTCAAAGTGGTGGTTTGAAAATTCAGGAATTGGATATGAATGAGCACGGAGATGTCGTTGAAAAGGATATTGTTATTGAGAAATGTGAACCATCTACTTCAAATTTGACGGATGATTTAGAAATTGAGTATTCGGATGATTCGGATGAGGAGAATGATATGATAGACAAGGTTTTGAAGCAAAACATATCTCAAAAATCAATATATATATATATATTTTGTAGATAGGAGGAGTTCCATATTCTGAAAGACTCTGCCAAGTATGCAGTGCAATTGAGCCGACTTCGAATGATTATCAGATGAAACCGCAATTGAGAACTTGGCCGTTTGATGAGTAGGTTTTTAATGATTCAGGCTAAAAACGAATTCTGAAAAATTGTAATGAAACGGTGTGTTCTTAGAAAAAATAGATATTTAACTAAAAAATGCTCATTTTATTACTGGGCTCTTTGACAATTTCTAAAATTATATACTTACTAAGGAACACACCGTATAATATTAATATATATTATTCAAAAAAATGTAAACGAATTTTGAAACCGTAAACACATTTTTTATTGAAATTTTTAAAATTTCAAAGAAAAATCCAATTTTAATGAAATTAATCCAAATTTTAGTGGTCGTAGAATTAATACCATTTTTTCCGAAAATTGAAAAATTCAGAAATTACTCAAAAATCATATTTTTCAATTGCTGAGGCTGCTTTTAAGAAAATCCGATTTTTGGAGAAAATATTAAAAAACGGCTACTTCGTAAATTGTTCATAAAATAAGGTATTTTAAACAAATCCTGATGTTAGTCTACTAGTGAATATAGTTGAAAATTCTGGAAGTGCTAAAGTTTCGAACAAGAAATTTAAATTTTTCGAAAAATTACTTTTTCTCGAAAATTCTCACACTTTTCAGATGCCGTCACAAAAAATGGTTGGAAATCATGTCGTGGCCAATCGATTTCGAAGAGTCGATGAAAACACTTTGGCAGAAGAGACGGACCGAAGGAGCACTCATTGATTCGTATCATTTTTGTCCGATAAATGTTTGTCAGGCGCATTTGAATTATAGGGTAAGGATCCTTTACATAAAAATGTATTTTATAAAACGTATTTTTTCTAGAACCTTCCTGAAAAAATGGAACAATGGCTCAAGAAATTCTGCGTTGTTTGTGAAACATGCATGAGCTCTGAAAGTTTGTTGGTACAATTTCCGCCGGATTTGGGGAACAGGTAAGAGAATTTTTGGAGATTTTGATTTGATGAAAAATAAACAAAATTCAGAATAAAATGGATGAATTCACTTTTTCCGATTGATGCTTCTAATAAATTGAATATCAAGAAAACGACATGGGTATTTTAAACAAAAATTTATTTAAAAATACAATTAACCTTTTTTTCAGATACGAGATCGGTTGACGAGAGCGAAAGCCACAAGATATCGACTGTGTGTTTATCATTTTCCGAGTGAAGCGTTTCATGACGCGGATAATGATGTGGAGTTTGAATTGGATGCCGGAGCATTGCCGTTGTCGATGGTAAGACGTTATTTTAATAATATTCAAAAATGCAGAACATTTTTACGATTCATCTAATTAAAATTGTGAAAAAAAATTAGTTAAACGTTTGAAACCGTAAAAATTTGGAGGTTTTCGAAGAATTGTCGGAGGTTTTCATTTTTTCAATAAAAATATAAATCAGTCAGGAATAAATAGAATCTAAAAAGAACTTTCCAATAGTTTTAAAATTATAGAGATAAACAGGTAATAAATACATTCACCGATATCAAAATAATACTGAATGATCTTCTATTATCTTCAGTGAAGATAGTAAATGTAAATTTGAAACAGTAAAATTTAAAAATTTGAAAAAAAATATGCCAGACACACACTTTTGCAGTAGGAAAAGTTCAAAACCCTCAAAACCTTGTCGATCAACTGGAAAAAGTGCTGAAAAATGAAAGTGTCATTTCTAAACAGTGATTATTTTAAAATCTATAGACCAAATAAGTACGCACGGGGTTTTTTTTTACTACGGAGAGTGGACACGAGTGAGATAGAGCGCACTTTGAGCGCACACACACTCTCTCTGAAGAAAATGCAATAGTCTAGTGGTCTCGTTGTGTGTTCGCGGTAAGAAAGCCGCTGGATCGGTCCCCCCTGAATAAATAAATTGAAATATACATTTTGCTTTTTCTTTTCTGAGATAATATGGAGTATGAGAATGTGTGAAAAACGCAAATTTACTGAAAACGAATAGGATTATTGGAAAAATTGCGATGCAACTCAAAAAAATGCTAAATGCTAACTATTATTTCCTCTAAGGAAGACTTATCGGAACACCGAAATTTCCGAAATTACTTTCAAAAAGCGTGTAAATATCTAACCTTCAACTTTACAGTTTCAAAAATTTCAAAACTTCCGTCGTAATTTTTAAAAACTTCAAAAACTCTCAAAAATTAGCAAATTTAGTGTTAAAATTTCAAACCTCTAAGACTTTTTACATACCTATTAGATCGCACTAGTTCTTTTTTTAGAACATGCCCACACATCATAAAAAAAAGGTTACAGTGGTGAAAAAACATAAGCATTTGTAAAAGTACAGGAAAATGTTCAAAATGTTAGTCCCAGTTCAAAAATAAATGGCAGAAGAAAATATGGAAGAATTTTTGCGCAATAGTTAGGCCGCAATCTGTAAGCGCGCTCTATCGATGAGGGTCCATTTTTTCAGTGCTAGCGGTAGTAAAAAAAACCCCGTGAGTACTGGTTGCATTTTAAAAGAAAATGTTTGGAAAAAAGGGACATCGACAGTTGAACGAGCAGAGAAAGAGATTTTTAGATAAATTTGGAAGAATTAAAAAAAAAAAGAAATTGACTGAAATTGTGCTTGAAACCTGAAATTTTGTATAAATTGAAGTTTTGAATTTCGAAATACGAGTTGTCTCTTGAATTTTTCACAACGTTTATAATCTTGGAATATGTGGCACAATGTCTTTAAGTGTTACCTATTTCGTAATTGTTTTCGTATATATGATATTTGGAAATACCTCTCGAAATTTTAAAAATTTGAAGAACTGCAGAAATTTATATTTTCAATTTCTGAAAATAATTACTGTTTCAAACGTATATTACGACATTTTCACGAGTTTTGACAATATTTTAAGGTACCCCAAATCTGTTTAAAAATGGTTCTTCCAATTTCAGGACGCGGACGATTTCGATGAAACCCCTCGCGGACCGAACTCCGTCTGCAAGTGCCTCCTTTGTGATGACTGGAAAAGACGAGACGAAATGGTATTGTTGAGACATCCATCGACAGAAGGTGAACGCTGGTTCCTTCATGAGTCACTTGTTTTTGCAGAGAAATCGGTAAAGATAAAATCTCTTGCTTGTTTATACCTTTTTGTTATTTTCAGACCGTCAAAAAGACGCTCATGACGATGTCGAAAAACCAGAAAGGTGCAATGATTTGTCGCCAACATTTTCCGGAGGGTCAGGTGGGTGGTTTTGAAAGGAAAAAAGCTGAAAAAGGCATAATTTGTCGTTGCAGGACCCGCACAATTTCATTGCCGAGAGACGGGTAATGTTTGCAGCGGAAGCGGAATGCTTGTTATGTTCATTTGTGACGGAATGCCAATATATGATTCCATTTCCGACGAGTGATGATCATAAGGGAAGAACGAAATGGATCAATTCTATGTGTAGGGAACCATGGGTTAGTTTTCTTTTTATTTTTGCGGAAAGTATTAAAAATTAAAAAAAACCATTTTTCGAATTAGAAAATGACTAAAATTAGGAATTTGGATTCGGTTGTTTTTAATACAACCGTTATATTCTCACAAAAGTTTAATGTACCACTGTTATTTAAAATTGCCGGTGTCACCCTATCTTTAAACAATTTTTTTTTAAAACCTCATTTTCTAGGTCTTCCGATATTTGCAAAATCGTCTGGGAAAAGAAGGAAGACACTACATGTGTATTGTACATTTTGGAAAACATGCAATCAAATATGTGACTGGAATTGGGTATTGGAGACGTCCGAACTCGGTACCATTGTTATCGTGCACGAAACAGTGGGAGAGACAGATTGTTTGGGATTTGAGTCGATCGGTAAAACTGTGGCTTTACAGACAAAAAGCGATTCCTATTTGTTTTCAGGATCATGAGTATCATCCCCTTCAGTTGGAATCTCTTGATACGAACGGTGTTGGACCATTGAATTATGATGATATATTGGAGGTTCTAGAACTCCCGAGAATGCTGGAAATTGAGGACAAATTGCACGCCGAACCGCCAGAACAATTGAGGGGAATGATGGAATATTTCGAGAGGAGAGTCGTTGAAGCTGACGGATTTATAAAGTCGAAGAAAGGAGGGCAGAAAGTGGAGAAGCGGAGAAGAGAAGCGATTGAGAAAGCTGAAATTGGAGAAATGGTGGACGAAATGGGCTATTTGGATGAGGAAGGTGGTGGACATGATGATGAGTTGGAAATGGTGTTGAATGATCATCATATGACTGGAGAGGTTCAGCAGGAAGTTGTGATTTATGATGATGATGAAGGAATGGAGGCTCTGCATCATTGATTTTATTTTTTCCGCCAAAAAGACTATAATTTTTGAATTTTGAAACCTGTAAGAGTGTTAATTTTGTGATTTTTCTTGAAAAACTGAAAAAAGCAAGAATTTTTATACGAAAATTCGATTTTTAAGCTTTTTATAAAAATAGAAAAGCTTGTTTTTGAACTCCTTTTTATAAATTTCATTAATTTTCAGCGTTTTCTATTAATCCTGGAGATTCTGAGATGCTTAATTCGAAAAAAAAGATGAAAATCTGAATTTTTCTGAAAAATGGAAGCATTTTTTTGAAAATTTTATTAAAAATCATTTTTTTCCGAAATTTCTTTCTATTAATCGGTGTCAAAAATCAAGCTTTTCAAGAAAAACCATCAAATTGCAACAAAAAATGACTCTCCGGCCTAAAACACCAAACCATGCGTGGCCTAGAAAACCAATTTTTGACCGTTCTCTTCTTCACCGCTCATTCAACAACAAGAACTGTTTCGAAACTGTATTATTTTGTCATGATTCTTCTCTTTTTTGTAATTTTCTAATTTTCAGCCTGTCAGAAGCCACAAAGGCTATAATTTCTATTAATATCCCCGAAAAACAACCTATAAAACTAGTACTGGTAAATTTGTCACTTTTAGATGCTTTTTGTTGTATTTTTTTCAAAATGTGTCCACCGATTGATTTCTTTTGCTTAATATTTGTTTCTGCCATGAAAAAAACATTGTTATTTTATTTATTTTTAATTATTTATTGATTTTCTCGTTTTTATCGATTGTTTGTTACCTTGGAAACGCGAATTTTCAACATTTTCAGATGTATTTTTATTGATTTTCAGATGGCGTTCACATTTGCGGCGTTTTGCTATCTTCTGGCACTTGTGGCTGTTGGATTCTGCATCTTTTTTGCGATATATACGGTATTTTTATAAAATTTGATTTTAAAAAGAGATTTTTGGAAATAAAACAAGGAAATGGTTGGAAAAAAGAGGACTTCCTTTTTAAAAAGATAGTAGTGGCTTTTTTCTTTAAAAAAAAGGGCTCCGGCATCTCAAAAACTAATTTTTAAGAGCTGAATTTCAAGAATTGGCTTTTTTTAGAAAAATTGTTTGAAAGAGGTCTTAAGTAACAACATATTTTAAAAAAAAAGCACCAGTTCTCAATTTAAACGCAAAATTATATTTATTAAAGAATTTTGAAAGAGTCAAGCCAATTAAATAATTGTTAAATTTTATTTTTTGAAACCGAACGTAAATTAAGGGTTTTTCAATGAAAATCAATTTTTCATTGCAGGTTATCTGCATCGACGAGCTCCGCACCGACTACAAAAACCCGATCGAACAATGCAGAAATCTGAATCAACTAATCTTGCCAGAATACTTGATTCATGCAACATTCACCTTTATGTTCATTCTCAGCTGGCAATTGATCGCGATCCTTTGTAATTTGCCATTGGTTTTCTATAATATTTATACGTAAGTGGTTTTTTTTTTGAAATTTTATTTTATTTAACATAAGAAGGTGGGAACAGTGATAGAAAACACCTAAATTTGTTGGAAAAATAACATATATTGATATTTTGCAGCTATGTCAACCGCCCAGTCATGACCGGACCAGGAATCTACGACCCGACAACAATTTTGAATCGTTCGACACTTTCGGCCACTTCTCGTGTCAGCTGGATCAAATTGGCTTTCTATCTCATCTCGTTCTTCTATTATCTTTATGCGTAAGTGGTTTTTTTTTAGATTATGGTCCTAGAATTAATTTCATTTGAAAAAAACAACTTTTTCGAACGATCAGTGATTAAAAATAAGGATTATATTCATGAAAATAGTTATTCCTAAAGAAATTATTTGAAACTTTGAAGTTGGATGACAAAAACATCTTAAAACGGTAAATTAATTTTTTTTTAATGTTTGAAGAAAAAACTGGGAAATATCTTTAACTTGAAAGATTCTATTTTTCAAAAAGTGTTTTCGTCTCTCCTGGATTCTTGAAATTTGGCAAAAAATGAAACAAAATCAGGAGAGTTCCTTCATTATGGAAGCACTTTCCAAAACTCTTGGTTTTTTAATTCATAGTTTCTATGAAACAGTATGTTTTCTTTCAAAAATGAAGCTTGACCAATAGTTGAGGTTTTTTTTTTAATTTGGGATTTATTTATTTCAAATCTGGTCTCGTTAGTCTAAAATTTTTGTAGAAGACTTGTGTAGAGACGTAAAAGCAAAATTTTCTACTAAAAAATACAAATCCTTAGAATTTTGCCCCAAAAAATTTGATTACCACCGAATTTTCAATAAAAAGCTGAATTACTTCGATTTATCGATTATTTGTAGTTTTTAGGATTTTTGGGATATCAGTTAAAAATTTTCAAAGCAAAGGAGAAAATAAGATTATGAGAAAATTTTTAATCTCAAGCATAGGTGGGATTGGGTGATTTTGAAATCTCAAAGTTAAGCTCGTTACAAAAAAAGTGTTTTTTTAAGTTAAGGCGACTACAAACCGTAAAAAGCAGTAAAAACGCTGAAAAAAAACTTAAAAAACAAATATCCGAAAGTTCATCAAGACAAACGTCTATTTTTGGATACTCATTAAAAAAGTTAAGGTCGTTACACCTTGTCAAGTGAAAAAAAAAGTTAAACTCGTTACTAGGCTAAATCCGCGTTATCCCACCTATGATCTCAAGATTTCTATGAGCTCAGGCCTCTGAACATGAAATTTCAGTGAAACAGCAACATTTTCAGTGAAACATAAAAATCCGAACATTTTTCAGCATGATCTACACCCTGGTCACCGCAAATGCATAAGCATATCCGTCCACTTCATCTCGGCCATCAATTTAAAATCCAAAAAAATAATTAAATTTCAGCCCCTATCCCCGAAAATGTTCTCCTATTGTTTCGTTTTTTTTTCTAACATTCAAACGGTTCCCAATTTTATTTATTACGTCTTCCAGTGCTCTTTTCTACTTAGAATTTAAAGAAAAATAGCATATTTCGTTGTAACTCGTTTCAGTAAAATTATTTATTTTTTTGTAATTTCTTTAAGCACGATGCACAAAATGTGGATTGTATCTATTGGTTAGGAACTCGTAGGTGACTGGAGGAATGACATGAGGATTTGGGACCCAGAGTTGCTTCTTCTGAAAATTGTCAGGTATATTTGGCTGAAAGAGAAAACGCGCAAACCTTTTTTCTCAAATAGGCAATCGAACAATATGGAACGGGAATGGCAATTTGATCCAATTCGTCGTCTTTGGTTAGACGTGGTTTCTCACGCATTAGACCAACGGCCATATCGACGGTTGAAGCGTGAGCAACGACGAGGACTTTAAGCACAGGCTTTGGGCCTACAATTTCGTGGGTGCTGACAATTTCGCGAAGGGTTCGGCGGATACGTTCATTGTATTGTTTGTTGGTTTCCTGGCGGCAGACTACCTGCAATTGAGGCTCAGGAGACTTTTTGGTTATTTTTCAGAAAAAACCCCCCACCGTGGCAAGCGACAAAAACGGACGATACGTCCTATCAACCGGAAACACGCGTCTCTGAACCGATGTCAAAAAACAAGGGACTCCCGTCGGATAACGAAAGTTCTCGAAAATTCCCGGTTCGACGCGAATCAACGCTTTACTGCCCGACACGTCACGAACGTAGGTGGCGGTTTGAAGACAACGAAGTGATGGCGAACAATAGATCACGTCTGGAACATTCTCCGTCATCGCCAGTCCACGGCCTACCATTTGCGCCAAGACCGCTCCTGAACGGGTGAGCACTGTGTCACGGAGATAGTCGTTGAGTGGACGGGGGATTGGAAGACGGGTTGGCTGGAGAGAAAACGATTAAGGAATGACGTTACAGAGTAAATGGGATGAAAATAGACCTCATTCTCATTCCAAATCTGTTTTTAAAATTTTCTAAAACTAACTAGAAGCCGAGAAAACGAGCTTCAAAACAATGGCCTAGAAAAGGTTAGCGAAAACTAGTCCGCGGACGTTATTACACACACGAAGAATCCAGAAAAATAAAAAACAATTAAGAATAAATATAAATTAACAGAAATCCGCAAAACAAAGCTCATAGGAAAAAGTTCGGCCAGGTGTCCCATTTTTCTAGGCCATTGTTTTGAAGCTCATTTTCTCGTCTTCTAGGTGGTTTTAGAAAATTTTGAAAACAGATTTGGAATGAGAATGAGGTCTATTTTAAAATGTTGAGCTCTGAGACAGTTAATTGGTGTTTAAAATTTTTTAAATTAAAAAAAAGCATCATGAAAAAAAATTTTTCGAAAAGTTATTTTTTACAAAAAATTGTAACAGAAAATGTATAGTTTTTTTAAAATCGAATTTTCTCGTACTTTCCAAATGCCAGAGATTTTAGTTTCAGAATATTTTCAGCCCTTAAAAGGGATCCTTACCATATTCAAATCATACTGCTCATATTTCCCATTTTTGATACTTTTCTCAATCCATCCCGGACAACAATCATCCAATCTTTCGGAATGTCTCATCACCATTAGATGCGTCGCTTCGACGTAGTGTTCTTCAAGTTTGCTGAAGAATTTATTGATTTTTTTTTTCAATTTTAGGGTTTTGAAGTTTTAATTTTTCTTCTCTCAGCCGCAAACACATGTACGCAAATTTCCCTCCGCTTCTCCGTGCCGTCGATAGCTCAGTTGGTAGAGCGGAGGACTGTAGAGTTTGCGGGTATCCTTAGGTCACTGGTTCGAATCCGGTTCGACGGAATGCTTTTTTCTCTAATTTTGAACGCGTGTTTTTTGAATTTTTGGGATGTTTGTATACTTAATATTCGTTAAAATTTCAAATACCTAGCTCTTTTCGAAGCTCTCAGAGAATCACGCATCGAATTCGATGAACAGTTATATGATCCGATTTCAGATTGTTCTGATTTTTCTGAAAATTTATTTGTATATTTTTTGCTTTTGGAAATTGTTTCCAACCTGGTATATTATTGGTCATCTTCCTGGAAATTGTTTTCCGTTTCTCAAATTTCAAATCAAATAATGAAATGTTTTTCAAAATAAGATTTTGAGGTCGTTGGAATTAACGTTAGGTCAAATTTTGAATGTTAAAAAAATTCATTTTCTCATGAGAATATTTTGAAAAATGAACAAGTTAAAAAATGTTCTGTCAACGATAATACTCGTCGTGGTGTTGATGGAAAAGCGGCAATTGATAGAAGCTGAAGGGAGTGAAACGGCGTCGACGAATGAAACTGCCGAAATTCAATGGAATCCATGGTCATTGCAGCCGGTTTCTAAGGAAGATGGAGGGAAACATGGTAAGGCATTATCTGAACGCGGTAAATACGAAAAATAGGACGGATGTGGGATTTTTTGGAGTAGAAATTTTTTTTTGAATTTTTCAGATTCTCACAACAGAAAATATACCTTGATTTTTTTTTTCGTTAAATATTTAATTTGTAGATTTTCAAATTTTTTCACTGAAATTATTTGGTTCGAACTTCGCTTGAACAAAACACATTATCCCGCGATAAAGAGCTCACGTTGCAAGTGCGCTCTATTGCAAATCGGACGTTTCCGAATGGTTTTCGCATTTTTATGACTAAAAAAATAACTTTACCAATTGAAAATACGAATTGGCACATTTTTAGATACCAACAAAGGGAAGTAGCACTCTGGAATCGTGAATTCAGGGCAAAAATAAAGGAAAATTGGAAAATTATAGTTAAATTTTTGAAATTTGATTCCAAATGATTGTAGATTGAGGATTTTTCTCTGTTTTGAACATATTAGAACAATTTTTTTCAGGAAAAACAACTAATTTAACAATTTAGGGTTAAAATTTAAAAAAATTACTAATAAAAATCTCGAAAATTCAAATTTTGTGTTTCGCGCCATTTTTGTGTGCCATAGAAATTCAAATTATTATATATTTTTTTAACTTTCGACAGCTGCTGTAGATCGGTAGTTGCGATTTCGTTATTAATCTAAATTCATGATGAAAACGGTTCTGCACAGAATGCTTAATGTTTCTCGGAAAATGTGGAATTATGGAAGAAATTTGGTGTATTTTGGAGCTGAAATTTTTGCTACTTTTTGTTAATCGTTTGAGATGAAACTTAGCTCATTGGAAAGAGCTCAGTTTGGTGGTTCAGAAACTGTTTTCACTTTTCGCGTACGAACCTCCCGGAGCAAGTTATAACGTCTCAAAGAGCAGAAAAAACTCGAAATTTTCAACGTTGCTCCAACTTTTTAAAAATCCAAATTCTGGAATTTCTGGAAGTTTCTAAAACAGGCTAACAGGTTTCTGAAGCTATTTCTCAAAAAATAAACAATTTAGATCATATTTTTGAGATTTGATCTTTCAAATATGAAATTTTCAGCATTTTGAAGCCCCATCAGGTATTGAAACGCTTGATTTCAATATCTGATGGGACATCGAATGAAATGCTTGATTTTCAGTCAATTTTCTTGAGAAGCTGCTGAAAACCGTTTTATTAATTAATAGAAAATCGATCAACTTTGAAATACTAAAATTAGATGAATTTCAGATGTTTTTCAGAATTGGCGGAAATTTGATATTCATAAAACTCTCTTTTTCTTGTCAAAAAAATGTTTTACTTAATTTCCAGAAATTAACTGCTACGCAAATGTGGAAATGACGGAGACAGTGCGATGTCATACAGCGTGTACCCTAAAATTGATAATCGATCCGAAAGCGGAAGAAAATGTCTATCAAACGAGAGTTGGATGTGATGTGAAGTCTTTAAGGCAGTAAGTGTTTGAAATTTGAAAATGTTGAAAAATGTTTTTCTTTTTGTTTAATTTGAATAAAATGAAGAACACATTTTGCAGATACGACAACATAAGCCGTTATTGTGACGCTTCACGAAAATCAGAAACTCTCGAACTTATCGAAGATTACGAAATTGTACCACCCAAGGACCAGAGGTTAACGATTTTAGTTCGAAGATTGTGTTGCTGGCGTGATTATTGTAACGTTGTTTCGGATCGACTTTTGAGGAAATTCCCGAGACAACGGATGAATATTATGAAGATTGTGAGTGACTGAAAATTGTGTTTAACAGAAAAAGACAAATGTTTGTTTCAATTACAGATCTCCGAGGTTTTTATCGAGCCGACATTGCTGCCAACTTTGGTGTTTTTGGTGATTGGAACAGCTTTTGTTTATACGTTTTTGTGAGTTTTGGATTCGGTTTTGATAAAGCGGGGGTTTGGCGCGATTCGAGCGAATATTAATAAATGTTAGCTGATATCATTTATTTTTTAAAAAATTGGAAAATGTCATAAAAATTGGAAAAAAACACTTCTTAAAAGCAGCTTGTCAGTTAACACGATCCAAATTAAAGGCAAAAATTCAAAATTCGAATGGGAGCCCAGGTGGTCCAAAGAACAATGCCAATATGTAGCCAAATTCAAATAATTGTGTTTCGCGCCAATGCCGACCGCGTTGCACGGACACGCGGCAATTCAAATTTTGATTTTTCAAACTTTGGGCCACTGCTATGACGCATGTGTTTATCGGTGTGATTTCGCATAAATTGCATTGTACTAATGAGAGAACGCTCTAATTTTTGAAACTAAGATCAGGTAGGGTCAAATTAACTGAACAGCTGTCTTTAAAAATTCAAAATTTTACTTTTTGGAGTTTTAAAAACATTTTGCAGACGTAATATGATTTTTTCAAATTTTTACCTGAAATCTAACAATTTTAATTTTAATATATATTTTTTTACATTTTTTCTCGTTGAGCGTGAGTTTGGGGGGATTTAAAGACAGGGTGCCAGTTATTTTTTTTAGATTATTTTTGAATTCCCGCCGTACACTCACGTACGCTTTTTGGCGGAAGCATAAAAATTTGAATTTTTCACATAAAAACACTTCTTTAATTTTTTATAGTGGAAAATGTGGAAAATGGAATATTAGAATGTAGCGACCAGTTTCAAGCAATTTTGAAGAAAATTTTATTCATAAACCCGGAAAATACGAAAAATTTTTAAAAAGTCAAAAACAAACAAAAAAATCAGTGGCGAAATTTTTAACCGGCACCCTGTCTTTAAGCGAATACCAATAAATGTTGGCTGATATCCTCAATTTTAAAATTTTTGCTTAAAAATTTCAGAAAATGCCATTAATTGGAAAAACACTTTAATATTTTCGATTTTTTAAAAAATGTGAATAACAATTAAAATGTTTTTTTTGGGAAATTTAGTTTATTTTTTAAAGAATTTGGCTTTTTTTCAAAAATGCTAAAAAGCTCTGAAAATATGAAATTACCTATTTTTTAAACTTTTATGATTACTGAATAAATATAAAAAAAAATGTCGAAACTTAATTTTTCAAAGATATTTCTAGGAATTTTTACTGTTTCAATAATGGTGTATTATGGAAATTTGTTTGCTCGAAGTTTGCTTATTCTATTTATCGAGAAGCTACGTAAAGTCATCCTTTTAAAAAGAAATTACTGAATGTCATAAAAATTGGAAATTTTATATTATTTTTCGATTCTTAAAAAAAAATGTTAACTGAGAATTTTTCATTTTGTAGACATTGGATTTTTTCAAATATTTTACCTGAAATCTAACAATTTTGATTTTTATTTATCATTTTTAAATTTTTTTTCGCATGAAGCGCGAGTTTGGCGGGATTTAAGCGAATATAAATATATGTTGGCTGATATCCTCAACTTTTAAAATGTTTACTAAAAATTTCAGAAAAAGTCAATTCTGAACCAATGAAAAAATCTGAATTCCAATTTTTAAAACATTGTTTGAGAAATTTAGTTTATTTTGAAGAATTTGGTTTTTTTTGTCAAAAATTAGTAGCTCCGAAAATCTGAAATTACTTTTTTTTTAAATTTATATCATTACTGAATAAATATCAAAACAAAAATTTCGAAATTTGATTTTTCAAAGATTTTTCTAGAAATTTTTACTGTTTCAAAAATGTTGTATTATTGAAATTTCGGAAGTTTGCTTGTTCTCATACTCGAAGTAATTTTAAAAAAAGTAATTTAAATAAAAGAAATACAATTGAAAAATGGGCATTTCTGAAAAATAGATTTTCGAAACCTCAGAATGAAAATTTAGTAAAAATTCTTGAAAAAATGCGGAAAATTTTGTGGCCAATTTTTGGAGCTTGATATGAAAAAAAATAGTTTTAGGTGGGCTTTTAAAGAAAATGACAGCTAAATTCTGAAAATTCAGATTTTCAGCTTCAAAATGGTATAAAAAAGTCAGAGTTTCGTCAATTTTCAAGAAAGTTATGGTTAATCGAAACGAAACTTGATTTTCGAAAATTTCATAATTTTTGAGATTCTTTTAACTTTTAAAAAAACCATTTTCACTATTTTTGACTGAAAATGATGCTGAAATTCAGAATTTTCAGATTTTCAGCTTCAAAATGGTGAAAGAAACTTGAAATTTGGATAATTTTTGAAAAAGTTATGATTATTTCAAAAATTTGGAATATTTTTTGGGAGCTTGTAACTTTTCGAAAATTCGATAGTTTTACATGTCATGATCATCATTTTGAAGTAAAAATTCCAAATTTCAGATTTTCAGCTTCAAAATGGTATAAAAAAGTTAAAATTTTGTTAATTTTCAAGAAAGTTATGGTTAATCGAAAAATAACTTGATTTTTGAAAATTTGAGCTTTTTCGACAGCTTTTCTTAAAATTAATCAATTTTCACAATTTTTGACTAAATATGATGCTGAAATTCAGAATTTTCAGATTTTCAGCTTCAAAATGGTGAAAGAATCTTGAAAATTGGATAATTTTTGAAAAAGTTATGATTATTTGAAAAATTTGGAATATTTTTTGGGAGCTTGTAATTTTTTTTCAGAAAATTCCATCGTTTTACATGGAATTTGCATCATTTTGAAGCAAAAATTCCAAATTTACATATTTTCAGGGAAAAAATCTTGAAATTTGGATAATTTTTGAAAAAATTAGGATTTTTTAAATTTTTCCCTGAAATATGAATATTTTTTTCATTTTTTATCAAGAAATTCACTGTTTCAAAAAATGTTGTTATATTGAAATCGTTGAAAGTCGGGGATCTTTCAAATTCATTGTGTTTTTAAAATAATTTCCATGTTCAGAGAATACGCGCAACACAATATGAAGCTATTTCACGCTGACGGCAACTATTACAATTGTAAAATTGACAAATCAATTCGAGATGAGTCTCTTCTTGATGAAAAATCGATAATTGATGTAATAATACGTTTTAAGATAACACATTCTGGAAAAATCATTAAATTTTCCAGACTAAATTGAAAGTTTCTGGGCTATTATCCTTAAAAGAGACTGCTGAAATCCTTGCCCTTCTGCCGGAAGAATCGAAAGGATCGGGAAAGATTTCGATGAAAACAATGTCTAGTGAGGATTCGGCACAGCCGAATGCTATGGACGATGAGCCGAAGATGAAACATGACAGTGTTGGAGAGGGACGACCAATACAAATTGAGGCGCCGTTGATGGTTCACGCGGGTGGATATGGGCACGGTTTTTTCAATGTTCGCAGGGATATCGCGTCGCCGTTTGATTTACTTTATCGATTGATTGAGCATGGTCCTTATCAGTATCCGTTTAGTGCTCTGGAGTTGATGCAGGTGAGGTGGATTAGCTAACATCGAAGATTATTTAATTTCAAAATTTGTATTTCTTCTGAAAGATTCCAAATTACTTAGTATATTTCCAAGTTAATAATTTCTGGCCGCTCGTTTTGCGGAGTGTCGTTGGGGATTTACTCGCAGCGCGACCGCAACGCGCTCAAATTCAAATTTCTCTGTTGGTCTTGCGTGTAGCGGTCGCGTTGCGAGTAAATTCCCAACGACACTCCGCAAAACGAGCGGCCAGACATTTTTATCTTGACAATAACAATGGACCTACACAGAAACTAAAAATTCTGGAAAAAATAGCAAAAATTCAATGCAGAAATTTGCTAAAAATTGAAATTTTTGCAGCATGTTTACGGGACTCGCTGTGAGACCTACGGAAATCGCTGCGAGACCCTAGACACATTTCCCCGGTGTGCGTCCATAATTGCAGAAAATACAATCAAGTGCCGCGGGTATCGCAACGATTACCAGTGATTTCCCTAAATCTGCTGCAAAGTTTATGCATTTAATTTTTTGCAGCATTTTTAGTTTCTGGGTAGGTCCATTAAGGGGAAGAAGGTCGAATAAGGTTCTGAAATGTAGAAAAATATTTCTGCACTTGATTATTTGAGAAAAAACTGAAAATTTTAAAGTTTTTGCCTGGAAAAATGAGAATAGACTAGTTGCGGAAAAAAACCACAATCGGATTAAAAACAAAAAATACTTTAAGTTAAAAATATTTAAATTCAAAAAAATTTTTTTTCAATTTGATTGGAGAATCATTAGAGCGCACTTTCTTCATTGAAAACGAGGAACTGCAGAAAGTAGAAAGACGCAGACGGATAGTGAAGAATGTGCGCTCTAATGAGTTTTTAAAATTTCGTAACACAAAAATGAACAAGTGATAAATTGCGAAAAAATCCTCAAGCTAACAAAAACCATTGTAAGAAGCAAAATTCTGGAAAAAACACGTTAAAAATAGTTTTCTTCGATTTTCGAAGAACTCAAATTTTAAAATTTTAAACAGTAAATATTTCGTATTTAGAAAATATGCCTTTCAATTAATTTAGGATACAATAATGTACAAGTGATAAATTGCGGAATTAGTTGAAAACATCACCAAGCTAACTGAAATCATTGTAAGACGCGATATTCTGGAAAACACACGTTAAAAATTGTTTTCTTCGATTTTCGAAGAACTCAAATTTTAAAATTTTAATCAATAAATATACTTGTCTTTTAATTTAGGATTTTTTCTGGATATTTTAATTACTGAAAAATTTTAATTATTTTTTTAAAACCAGAAACTTTCGAAAAAAATTGAAATTTATTCCCAACGCCCACTTATTACGCTTCGAGATCAAAAACATTTTTTGTTCCAGCTATTTGAAGAAACTGGGAAAGAACAGGCAGGGAAAGAAACTCGAAGAAAATTGTGTATTTCGCTATTTACTCGCCAAAACTAATGAAACTCGTCGCCATTTTGAGCACATTCCTTCTGGAAATATTTTCGACTTCTTTTGTGCAATCTTCAAGTTATGAGTAATTTTTAAAAATCAAAATATTTTTTTAAAAATGCTGCCTTTTTCAGATTTGATGGACTAAAATATCATTATGTGGATTCGAATTCTTCATCAACAAACAGCTCACGGTTTGAAGAAAACGAATTTAATTTAACATATTGCGAATACACTTATAATGACGCTGATAAAAGAAAGCCTTTACTGGTTTGGATTTTTCACGTAGTTTTAGGAAAAACTCCATTTTTTCAGCTGATTCTTCCCAACTATAATGAGTCATTAATTATCGGGTTTTATTGCCAAAGAAATGAAACTTGCATGAAACTCGGATGTGAGTCCATGCCTATACCGATGCCAAATTTTAATCGCACGTACGAAATTTACAAGGGAGGTATTAACCCCCCACAAAAGTTATAAGTTTTGTCAAACTCAGGAAAAGCGATGCACCGGTGCAGTCCCAGTTTGTACGGGACTGCACCAAATTTTGTCCGGGACTGCACTGCACCTTCATTTTTCCGAGACAGTCCCGGACGAAAATGGTTCAAAATTCTCAGGAAAAGCGATGCACCGGTGCAGTCCCAGTTTGTACGGGACTGCACCAAAATTTGTCCGGGACTGCACCGCACCTTCATTTTTTCGGGACAGTCCCGGACAAAGAAGAGTGCGAAGTGCAAGAACAACAAAATTCGAAAACAAAACTGAAAATTGGTTTAATTCGAGCTCGTTTGTTTACCAAAAATACATTCAACTTAAAAATTGGAAAAACACTTTTTTTGCGAACGCAGATGTAATGTTTTTATCGAGAAATTTCGACGAACCAAATTTGCTGAAATTTTGGCACTTCAAGACTGAATGGTTTATTTGTGATTGCCTAAAAGTTTTACCTAGTTAGCTCTTCAGTTAAATTTTTTTTTATTTCTTAAATTTTTTAAATAATTTTTTGAACTCGAAAACTAATTCTCGAGAATGAGACTTGGAGCCACGTGCTACTTTTCAGTTTTTGAAAGCAGTTCCTTTATCAGCGTAAAATTACATCTCAAATGAGCTATGACTCATTTAAAAAAGCCAGAAACGATTCAGGCACTACCCGCTCTGTTCCTCTTCAAAAATCTTAATGAAAGCAACGGAAATTTTTTTGTATATGTTATTTGTGAATATCAATTTCAGTTTTGAAGATTTACACAATTATCGAAGATAGAGACTTATTCACTGTCACCTTGCAAAAAATGAAAATTATAGTTTTCTAAGAAAAAAAAGCTACTATATTTTAACAATCATCTTTCAGTCTATAAGTTTTCAAAACTTGAGCCCTATCTGATTCCTAGAACAATAGTTATGCTTATCCAAGTTCTCCGATATGTAGTCCTATGGGACTCTGGCGCTAGCGCACATATAAGCGCGCCATCCCCCTTTCCCCCACAAGTTCAGGTATAGTCAAATGGTTCAACGTCACGTCAAGCAAGCAGGAGGTCAAGTAGTCGCAGGTTCGGTTCCACGAAGGGTTTCTCGCTGCCATCGCTTAACACTACGCCGCCGCCACGTGAAATTTCTATGATATCTCGTGGCGGCTGCGAAAAATTTATTTGCCGCCGACCAATTTTCGACTAGCCTCTCGAGAGTTTTGACTAGTTCCTCGGGAGTTTCGACTAGCCTCTCGGGAGTCTCGACTAGCCCTGCCAGAGTCGAGCGACTAGTCGAGACTGACCCAAAAACTAAGAGTTTTTCGGTTTTTTTTATAGATGAAATGTAATTTTCTACCGAAATATGATACAAGAAAATACGAGAGAACAGTTTCTTCACGGTTAAATAACTTTCAAAGCTTTAATTCTTCCTATTTTTCCCCCCGCACCGCCCCAATTCAACATCTTTTTTTTTATAATTTTTAAATTTCGAAATGGCTATTATTTATTTGTAATTTTTTCCATGGTTTTTTATTTTGTATATTTTTAGCACAATGGGCTTTTCATTTTTCGAATTTCTTTTTGATTCTAGTACCCAATTTCATCCTCTTTAGAAAATGAAATAAAATTTCTTGGGTTGATATGGTTTTCCACCAGAAAATTTTGAAAAACTGAAACCGATTTTATTTTCTTCTAATTTTCGTTTTTAAGTTTTATGTTTTGTATTTTTATTAACTACGAAGTTGTAGAGTTTACAAGTTACATTATAGTTCTCATCTTGATGTGAGTTATGCAATGCCAAAGTTTTCACAAAAAAAGGGGGTGCACCCGCGCAACGCGGGGACACATATTTTAGTTCGGTAGTTTTTTTGTGTTCATTGCTCTGTGTGTTACAGCTATAAAGTTGCAGAACATTACCGGTATAAATATAATATTCGACCTAGGGCACCCATTATCGTTTTAAACTCAAACATCAAATTTATTCGTTAGACCCATAAACGATTTTCATAAACCTACCGGAAGCTGAATGCTGAAGCCCTACTAGTTTTCTTACTGAAATTTTAAAGTATTTCATTTTTCGATCTGATCAAGACTCCGAAACAAAAGAAAATTGCATAACAGTAATCGAAAACATGTGGATCTTCAAAATGTTACTTTTACTTGTTGAGCTTCCTCTGAAAATGCAATAAAAAAGTTATTTTCCCTTATTACAAAATTTGGTGAACTTAAATATCTTAAAAATCCGATTTTCTCGAAATCAATTGTTTGGAATCTGCTTCTACTTTTCCAAACAGTTCACTACTTCATTATTGTAATCGTGAGCAAAGAGATTTCCTACATATCACCCTGTTTTCGTCAATTGTTTTCAGTCAATGTTGGTGAAAAAAATTTTTATCCCGAGATATTATATCAAAACTACATTTTTTTTCAGGTTTTATTGCGAAAAAAACAATTAAGATGAAAATGTTTATGAAAATTTGAAAATTAAAAAATTTTGAAAAAACTCGAGAAAAAATTCAAAATTTCACTCATAGTTCATGATTTTTCAGAAAAGACATCTTTTAAACCATTTTCAATACTTTTCGCAGTTTGACAAAAATAAATTTTGATTCGACTAGTTCTTGGTCAGTTACAACTAGTTTTTGGGTGAGTTCGAGCAGTTTCGACTAGCCTGTCGGGAGTAACTGACCGACAGGCTAGTCGAACGCGCCCGAACTCACCCAATAACTAGTTCCCCCATTGTCTGAGATAGCCGAGTGGTTCAAGATCTCGTACGTCAAGCAAGCAGGAGTTCAAGTCGTCGCGGGTTCGATTCCAGGAGGCCTCTCGCAGCCATTGCCACCCACACGACGCAGGCGACGAGACATTTATTTGCACCGAACCGTCCAAGTTTTGTCCAGGACTGCACCGTTTTATCCGGGTTTTGCCCCGGGACGCGTCCCGGGACAAATTTCGGTGCAGTCCCGAACAAAATGGGAATGTTCCGGTGCATTGCTTTCCCTGAGAAGTTTCGTGTTTTCACTGTCATCGATATTCAGCGTGTCATAAACCATATCTGTGATAATTTTCATCAAAATTCATTGATTTCATTGATTTCAAAAAAAAAAAAACAGTTTCAGCCAGTAGTCTGAACTTCGGGTGTCGCAATAAGACAAGACTCCCCTCAAAAACAGCTCGGTTCAAACCCTCGAAACTTGAGAAAATCCAATTTCAAAGGGATCAATACCTCCCTTGTTATATTAAAACCCTTGTTATATTAAAATATGTATAAGCTAAAAAAAATGTTTTTTTACAGCGGAGTATGGATGATATGTTTTCTAATTTTTTGCTGTGTGGTCGCTGCTTTGTATTCGGAAGAGCAGAAGAAAAGAAAAAACGAAATGGCCGAAATGACTGCTAAGCAGAGTTCTCCTCGTGTAAACTCATCCAGGAAGCCGAGTGTACCCGCGAGCCGTGGTTGTTCGTCATATCCTCATTACTCTCATCGCAAGACCGCTAGGCCGAATTTTAAGCGTCCGGTCCGACAAAGCCGAAATTCGGCCGAACAGGATAATTTTAGTGTCAAAACAATGGAAACAGATATTAGTTTGTTGGTTTAGACTTCAAAAATTGTTTTCCATCAATTCGTCTTCTTATTCATCTGAAACTCATTTCTGAGCTCTCCGGAGCCCCCACCCCTTTAAATTAAGGGCTTCGCAGACAAAATAAATGACTCGTGGAAAAAATTTTTTTTGAGTCTCTATTGAATGATACCAAGAAAACGATTTTGTGATCAAAAATGGGAAAACCAGAAAATATTATTTAAAAAAATTTTTAGCTGATGAAAGTTAGTCCCTTAACTTGTGTTTCTAGGCCATTTCTTTAATTTTTTAGTTTCTTCCTTTTTAGTTTCTTTGTTTAATAAAATAAATTTTGGTAATGTGACCTAGATAACCAAGTTTCAGGGACTAACTTTCTCTCGGAGTCGGCCACAGTGAATCAAATTTTCTTTCAAATATGTTTATTTTGTCCGCGATGCCCCCTCCCCCCCCCTCTTTAAAAAAAAATAAAATTCGTGTATTTTTATCTCAGGAATATATATATTTTTTTTGTGCAATTTTTGTTTCAAAAATTATTTTTTGATTTCTAAATAAATTGTAATTCTCCATGATGTCCGTTCATTCTTCTTTATCTCAAGTTGAAATGCCGAATGCCCCGGAAATATTACAGGAATTTATAAAATTCATAATTATTTCATAATTTTAATGATCTTATCGATTCTATATGTTAAAATATTAAAACTTGAAGCGTGCACCTATTTCACTGAACTTTGAGCCCATGTTTCACCGGCTCACAGGTCGAAATGGCAGACTTTTAAAACGGATTCTAGACCTGCTCTTAAAGCTCTATCGAATGGTATAGGTCTCAACTCGATTGGCGATGGTGACTTCGCGCACTTCCCTTGTAAGCTGGATTTTCTTAATAAATTTCCTTCGAATATAGACCGTTTGATATATAATTTTGGTTTCTGGGCCAATCTTTCGGTATTTTTCCTTATATGGCCTAGAAACCCAAATTTAGATTTTTTCAGTCCATATTAAACCAATTTTTTAAAAGGTTTTTTTGGACTTGAACGTTTTTTAGCGTTTAATTGGTAGATAATCACATTCTTATTAATCTAAAACCTATTTCTGAGCTCTCCGGAGCCCCCACCTCTTTAAATAAGTTTAAACTAAAATGAGTAATTTCAAAAAAATTTTAAATATTGTTTTACTTAAAATTTGAAAATTACAACATTTTTACGAATTTCGGATATTGTCAACTCAACTATTCTTGATCATTGCGTTTTGAAAGCTGCTCTGCTGCACTAGCGCTCCGCACGCAAGCGATGCCTCCCACTCAACACTGGAAATTGGCATGAAACTGATTTTTAAAAAAATTTTGCAGTGTTGATTGGGAGGCTTACTGCGGTATTGCAGCCTTCGGAACGCAACGAAAAGTAATATTTGGGTTGACAATACATGACCTCAAAACAGTCCGCACTAGTTGCAAAACAAGATTTCACTGAACAGATGATGAACGAGTCCACCTTAAATACGAGATGTACGCGATAAGTAGACATAAAACAGTATAAAGAATATAACTTCTCGAAGACAGAGACAGGGAAAGAAACAGAATACGTTAATTTATTCCTTCATTTTACCTCGCTGAATTCATGAAGATCGTAATATTTTTGTGTGTATTTCTTCTTGAAATATTTTCAACTTCTTATGTTCATGCCTATTGGCCGTATGTTTATTTTAATTGTGAACAATTTTTAGGTGTTTTTTTTTAGATACAATGGTGTAAAATATCATTATGCCGACTGTTCAACACAAAATAGAACATCAGAATTTGGATGGCATTACTGTGAACATACTTATGATGATGCTGATCGGGGGAAGGAGATTTTAGTAAGTTTCAATTTGACGAATGGTGTTTTGTTCGTTTTTCTTCAAGCTTCGCTGTAAATTGAAGTTTATATTTTTTGCAGCTAATCCTTCCCAATGATGATAATGTGCCAAGAAAAATCGGCTTTTATTGCAAAGAAGATGAAAAATGCAACGAACTTAGATGCCTAGTAAACGATTACACCGTGTTTTATTTTATCCTGTACAGTTCTTCAGACACAGATAATCTCCATTAAAGTCCTTTTACAGCTTCATATTAGTGCTTATGTTAATCGTGATCATATGTGGTCCACATCTTGAAAGACTCGAGAAGGAACGAGCAAGCGTTACTTCCAATTGTCAGGATGGCGTGAGTAATAATGCAATTAGAAGGGATACAACTGTGGCATAGATTATGTTTTAAATATATTGTTGTGTTATTTATTTTTCGTTTTGTCTCAGGAATGTATAGCTTTTTTTGAAAGTTTTTCTAATTAATAAATGTTGGCCATGTGGTCTAGAAAACCAAGTTCAGGGACTAACTTTCTTCGGAGTCTGCAACAGTGAATCAAATTTTCTTTCAGATATGCTTATTCAGCTTGAATTTAAAATTGATGTTTAATGAGTTAAAATCGGAATAAGTTAAATTTTTTTGAAAAGTTTTGAAAATTCAAAAAACTGATGAAAAAAATTTTCGAAGTAAGTCGAAACATAAGCAAAAATTAAATAATATAAAATACAATTAAAACAAATCGAATATGGACAGTGGCCTAGAAATGTAATTCGGGTTTCTAGGCCATTTAACGAAAAATACAAAAACCTTGAAACCCAAATTAAATGTCTTAGAAAATGTTTATATTCGCTTTAAACCATTTTTTGTTTCTGGTTTCTGGGCCAATCTATCGGGGTTTTTTTCGACGACAACGTTTTTTAGCTCTTAATTGGTAGATAATCATATTCTTATTCAAAAAAAACCCCTATTTCTGAGCTCTCCGGACCACACACCTCTTTAAATGTTTAAACTAAAATTAGTTATTTCAAAAATTTTTAAAATATTGTTTTACTTAAAATTTGAAAATTACAGCATTTTTACGAATTTCGGATATTGTCAACTATTCTTGATCATTGCGTTCTGAAAGCTGCTCTGCTGCACTAGCGCTCCGCACGCAAGCAATGGCTCCCACTCAACACTGAAAATTGGCATGAAACTGATTTAAAAAAAAAAAAAACTTTTGTAGTGTGTTGATTGGGAGGCAGCCGCATGGCTTGCCTGCGGAGCGCTAGTACAGTTGAGAAGCTTTCAGAACGAAATGAGAAAGGATATTTGGGTTAACAATACATGACCTCAAAACATTGTTGCAAAACAAGATTTCACTGAACAGATGATGAACGAGTCCACTCTAAATACGAGATATATGCGATAAGCCGACATAAAATAGTATAAAGAATGCAACTTCTCGAAGACTGAGACAGGGAAATATGTATCTCGCATTCAGTCGCCAAAACTGCGCCAAAACTGTGGAAAATCGTCGCGATTATGAGTTTCTTCCTGTATTTGGCTGCTTTTGGGCAATCTTCAAGGTATGAGTAATTTTTTAAATCAAAATATTTAAACAACAGATGCCTTTTTTAGGTTTGATGGAGTAAAATATCATTACGTGGATTCGAATTCTTCATCAACAAACGGTTCAGGGTTTGAAGAAAACGCATTTAATTTAACATATTGCGAATACACTTATAATGACGCTGATAAATACAAGCCTATGCTGGTTTGGATGTTTCACCTAGTTTTAGAAAATCTCCATATTTTCAGATGATTCTTCCCAACTATAACGAGTCATTAATTATCGGGTTTTATTGCCAAAGAAATGAAAGTTGCAGAGATCTCGGATGTCAGTTCATACCTATACCATGGGGAGCTATTGATTACACGTACGCAATTTACAAGGGAGGTCTGAAAAACCCCCTGAAAAATTATAAGTTTTGTCAAAGTTTCGTGTACTAGTTGAACACAGGCCCAATATGAACTCCTCAATGTTCTATAAAACGTTGGATGGTTTGAATTGAGGTATGGGTCTCCAAAGGTCGCGATATCTCCAATTTAGATATGACTCCCCTTATATTTGCGTGTTTCTAAGTTAGTGTTCGTTGTCTTGAAAATTCACTGTCATTATCGAATTCAGCGTGTCAAAAAATATACCCCGGAAAATATGCACCAAACTGCATTGATTTCATTAAAAAAAACAACCAAAAATAGACTCCACCCCCTCAAAAATTTTTCAAAAAATGAGGTTTTTTCGATATTAAAAGACGGGATCGCACTGATGGACCTATTCAGTTTGAAAAAAAAATACAAAAAATGTCGAGAAATTCAATGCAGAAATTGCAGAGAAATGTCGAGAAATGCAGAGAAATAGCAATTTCTCTGCATTTCTCGACATGTCTTTTTTTCGACCCAGACGGTCTTTTTGGGTCTAAATCAGATATTTTGGGCATCTAAGGGCCATTGGGACTCACTACTGAATTTTTGGTAAAATTTCCACAATCATAGACACGAAAACAAACATTTTCCATAAAATTGTTTAAAGGGACACAGATTAAATCGTTTGGGTCTCGAAGAAAACCAGTTCAAACAATGCGGAGAAATTGAAATTTCACTGCATTTCTCGACATTTCTCTGCAATTTCTGCATTGAATTTCTCGACATTTTTTGTATTTTTTTTTCAAACTGAATAGGTCCATGAAAGTCCTGGAGTTTGATTAAAAACGCAAGAATTGGATACAATTTTTATAAATATCTTTTTTTCGCTAAAATTCCTGATGTTTCTGAATTATAGACCAGTAATCAAGTTTCTTGAAGAGACAACTTGATTTCATGGATAGAATTTTGTCAGAAAATATTCTGCAAGACATTTAAAACGTTTTTTTGTTAAAAGTTAATAGATTTTCAAGAAAACAAACACTTACCCAGAAACACGTAAATAAAAAGAATGATCTTATCTTTATGCGACGCACTGCAGCTCGCTTCAAACCCTCGAAACTTGAGAAAATCCAATTTCTAAGGGATAAATACCTCCCTTGTTAGTGTCAAGATAACAATTTCTGGCCGCTCGTTTTGCGGAGTGTCGTTGGGAATTTCCTCGCAACGCGCTCAAATTCAAATTTCTCAGTAGGCCTTGCGCGTTGCGAGGAAATTCCCAACGAAACTCCGCAAAACGAGCGGCCAGAAATTATTATATTGACAATACATTAAAATATGTATAAGCTAAAAAAAGTATTTTTTACAGATTATGTGTGATAGGTTTTCTAATTTTTTGTTGTTGCATTGGTCTGGCCCACAATATGGAAGAACACATGAAAAAAAATCGGATCGAAATGGAAGAACACATGAAAAAAAATCAGATCGAAATGATTGCTAAACGCCAGCAGAGTTATCCTCCTGAAACGCCAGCACAGTTATCCAGGCCGACCTTTGAGCGCCCGATCCGACAAAACGGACACTCTGCAGAACGGGGATAATTTTAGTGTCAAAACAATGGAAACAGATATTAGTTTGGTGGCTTAGAGAATCTTTTTTTTTTGTTTTTAATAAAAAAGGGCGACTCCGAAGAGCTCAGAAATGAAGTTCAGATGAAAAAGAATATGATTATCTACCAAGCAAAAGAAAATTTTGCATATTCGAAAAATAAACAAGAAATCCTGTGAAACAAATAGAATATGGACATTTCCTACGAAACGCAATTTGAATGCGACAAATGGCCTAAAACCCCAAGCAGCATTTCTTAGGAATTGTCTTCTTTTCGTTTTTTTTCGACTTCGACTTTTTTCAATCAATTACTCATCTAACAAAACCTTCTAATTCATCTGAAACTCATTTCTGAGCTCTCCGGAGCTCCAACCCCTTTAAATAGCGGGGGGGGGGGGGGGGGTAATTGATGGCAGAAGAAAGTTAGTCCGAAGAAATTTTGCCCACGTGGCCTAGAAAACCTTCAGAAACTAACTTTCTTCGGAGTCGGCCACAGTGGATCAAATTTTCTTTTTTCAGATATGTTTATTCTGTCCGCGATGCCCCCCCCCCTTTTTTTTTAAATGAAATTTGTGTATTTTTATCTCAGGAATATATATATATATATTTTTGTGCAATTTTTGTTTGTAAAATAATTTTAAAGTATTTCTAAATAAATATTAATCCATAATTTGTTTAAAATATTGTTGATTTTTTTTTTTGAAAAATGTTGATGGATTTTGTTAAAATTGGGAAAATCGAATTAGAATAATTGCTTGTTCAAAACCTCAACGTTTTATCCAGAAATATATGGAAATTGAGCCAAGTTACAGCTCTCTGTAGTTCGATTTTTTTAAATTTAACTAAAAATTTAAACTTTTTGTTTATCAACATATTTATCAGCATTTTATCAGCATAAAATTCGTTTTCAAATAAAATAACAGTAATTTTTAAAGATTAAAAACAAAGTGCTCCCGTTTTAATTGAAATTTTAAAATTCCAGCGTTTTTTAACGAATTTCGGCGTCTAGAGGGCGTCAAAACATTGCGCACTAGTTGCAAAACAACCTTTCACTAAACAGATGACGAAAAAGACCACTCTAAATAAGAGATACGAGAGAAGCAGACATAAAACAGTATAAAGAATGTAACTTCTCGAAGACAGAGACAGGGAAAGAAACTAGAGATCTGTATTTATTCCTTCTTTTTACTCTGCTAAAAACATGAAAATCGTAATATTTTTGTCGGTATTTCTTCTGGAAATTTTTTCAATTTATGCGAAGGCAGACGAAATCCCGTATGAATTTACATATTGCAAAAAATTTATGAACATTTCTAGTGTCTTTTCTCAGATACAATGGTGTAAAATATCATTATGTCGATTCTTCAACAGAAAATAGAACAACAGAAGTTGGTTGGCAGTACTGTGAATATACATATGACGATGCTAATCGATATAAGCGGGTTTTAGTAAGTTAAATTTGACGAATGCTGTTTTGCTCGTTTTTGTCCAAGCTGCACTGTAAATTGAAGCTCACATTTTTTCGCAGATAATCTTTCCCAATGATACTGTGCCAAAAAAAATCGGCTTTTATTGCAAAGAAGACGGTGAAGATTGCGACGATCTTAGATGCCGAGTAAACGATAACACCGTTTTTTATGTGTTAGGGTACAGTTCTTCTGACACAGATATTCTCCATTAAAGTCATTTTACAGCATCTTCTTAGTGATTATCATAATCGTGCTCATATGTGGTCCACGTATTGATAGAATCAAGAAGGAACGAGCAAGGCTTAATTCCAATTGTCGGGATGACGTGAGTATCAATACAGTGAGAACGGATTCAACTTTGGCATAGATTATGTTTTAAATATATTGTCGGGTTATTTTTGTCTCAGGAATGTTTGTATATCTTTTTTTGAAAGTTATTTTTTTATTTCTTAATAAATTTGACAAGCTTTCAAAACTGCAGAAAAACGAATTAATGAAACTCACCAGGAACATTTTCACCTCGGCTCATTTTTTTAAAATTTAAATGCAGATTCCTAGCTTTTAAGATTTTCACAAACTTCAATTATAATCTCTAAATAAATTGCTTAATCAATGGGCTCAAAACTGAAAAAGTTCAATTACTTCGAGTTACTTTCTATTCAGTGCTATTTTTCTAAAGATGGGCGTCCCTCTTCTGCGAGAGAGTGTTGTATGGCGAGAGGTAGTTGTCTGCGTATAGTCTCCCACTCGTTATATTTCATAGGCGAGCGTGTCGGTTTTTTAGAGCGCGCTTGCTTGTTTATAAAGCCGACATTGGGCGATATTTTCAGGATTCTTCAGGTTTTTGAGGAATTCGAGTTTACCTGAAAATTTACCCAAAATGCAGGAAAAGGTGATTTTTTGAGGTTCATAAACAGAGAGGCATAAAACATAGAAATTGTTGAAATAGTCCCCGAACTTGGTTTTCAAGGCCGCGTGGGTTTCATATCGATAAAAAGAAACGAAAAATGGAAGAACTTGAACGAAAATACAAAAAAAGAGGCATGAGGAGAATTTGAAGTCACAAAAAACGAAGTCAAAAAAGAGAAGCAAAATTTCCACAAAACACCAATACTGCGCGGGAGCATCCATAATCATATTTACCTGATGACGCAACTGTTCATAGGAGGCGTCCGAAACTGTTCATGGGAGGCGTCCAAAACTGTTCATAGGAGGCGTCCGCAATTGCAAGGTGCACCCTAGACGTAGACAGAAGGAGAGCAGCGTCCCTAGAAATAGTATTTACAATCATCTGAATAATAATGAGAGTTCTAGTATTTTTGTGCGTATTTCTTCTGGAAATATTTTCGACTTCTTATGTTCATGCAGATTTTCCGTATGTTTATTTTAAGTGTGAACCATTTTTATGGGTTTTTTTTTCAGATACAGTGGTATAAAATATCATTATGTCGATTCTTCAACAGAAAATAGGACAGCAGAAGTTGGTTGGCAGTACTGTGAATATACTTACAATGATGCTGATCGAGATAAGGGGATTTTAGTAAGTTTAAAGAAAAAAATATATAAATGAATAATTTTTTTTCGTTCTTCCGTTAATTGAAGCCTGTATTTTTTCCAGATAATTCTTGGAAACGATACACTGTCAAGCAAAATCGGGTTCTATTGCAGAAAGGAAGAAACTTGCTCCGGGCTTAAATGCCAACCTTCAAGGATGTTCTATGTTTTTTTCGTCGTGTCGTTTCCGACCCATGAAAGGAACAATAATTCTGATACTGCGTGAACGTGACACTGGCAAGGCGAATAGCCGAAAATATCCTTGATGCACTGCTAACTTTTCTCTGCTCTAAACTTGTTATACGTTAATAAATGATGAATAAACAGTCTTAGAAAACATGTGTATCTTTAGTAAGGCAGACTTTATACAGGATTGGCTCACGGGAGTCACAAATGGTGCATCGACAAATTAAAGGTGGGTCGATTTATATTTAGGCAGGCGAGCAAATAAAGGAAATTTAAATTTATAAAGGAAAGTCGGGTCATAATTAAGGCTACTTTGTGTAGTAAAGGAGACTTTTGGGTCTAAAGGAGACGGTTACGGTCTAAGGTCAAGAAATATGGAAATGAGTTTCCAGGCAATGGAAACTTGTGAGAGGTCATATTATAATGGAATACTTTATGTATTTGGTACAGAGAGGGTCTCTCATTATAAGTAGTAATCGGTTCTGATTCCATATAGGTCGGTTCGGTCAATTTAATTTCAAAACTCTAGAATTTGCGGGCGACGCAGTCGCGAGAGTTTCGCTGAGTTGGTCGCCCTTTCCGATTGTGGAAGTGTTTATTGAGGTAAGACCGAAAAAGAAAAGTAAAGTTGAAAAATTGGTTAGCAAATGATTTATTTCATTCAGAATAAAATTTGAATCGATGTTGAGCAGAAATATGACATAAGTCGTGGAATAGGCGTGATGTGAACACTGGCGGATAGTCCGAAACCATTGGTTACTTTCGTAACAACTACAGAGAAGCAGTTGAAAAGAGGAAGACTCGTGTAAATGGTCAACCGTTATTTGAATAATAAATGAGTTATTAAATAAATGTTAAATAAATGTTCACTACCGCAGCTTCAAATGGAAATAATCATTTATGAATTTAAAATGAGAAGATATGTAGTGGCAGTCAATCGAGAAAAATTTCTGAACAAGGAATCAAAGACAGAGTTTTAAGGATGTTTATTAATATTAAATGTATGGCTGTTATATTGAAAGGATGCTGTAAGATCATATGAAAATTTGTAGCCTTTGCGAGCGGTACTAAAGATACCTAGCGGATAGAGTTTGATCACATTAGCGAGCGGTACTAACGATACCTAGCATATTAGATAAACATCACTTGCGAGCGGTATTAACGATACCTAGCACACTTGTTTGGAAGGGCGAGCGGTATTAACGATACCTAGCACATTTGTTTGGAATTGCGAGCGGTATTAACGATACCTAGCATATATTGTTGGGAATTGCGAGCGGTATTAACGATACCTAGCATATTTGTTTGAAATTGCGAGCGGTACTAATGATACCTAGCGAATATAGCCTATTTCATGAGCGGTACTAAAGATACCTAGTGAATAGATATTTAAAAGAGAAGGGACCCAGGAAATTATCAGTAATATGGATATATAAATACTGAAGGAAATATTGTAGGAAGGAAATATTGTAGGATATTATTTGAGGGAATAGCTTTGAAATACTAGTTTGTTGTTCTTGTTGATTGCTGCAGCAATTTGACAGACCACGCACAAAGGAGTTGGTGTGATATTTTATGCATTATGGCACCAAAGTACACTACATAAATGGCTATGGCGGCTGTGACCGCTCACAAAGAAAAGAAGAAAAATAAAAGAACTGCATTCCACGTCACCCAAAACGTGGCCACGTGGAGGTCATGACCTGGATTGCAGAAAGGTGAGTAACTTCGGCCAAAGTTCTCATTATTTTTTTCTTTTTTCTGATTTAGTGTACTTTCGTCGTTGCTTTGATCGTTGAACGTTAAGAAAACTTATCTGCGCAAATTTGTTTTCTTTCAGCCAATTCAAACGTGGGCATACAACGTAGAAGACTATTCAAGGATCGGGAAGATTATCGTCATGACTTCTCCAGATTCTGTTACAATGGGTAACAACAATTATGACGGGGAAGGTTATTGGAGCGAAGAATTCGAGTACGAGCTAGATGAACCAAGAATGGCAGGCGGAAAGGATCCAATCGTTGGAATGAAATCGACCGCCACAAAGATGATCAATTCAGCTATACGGGATTGTCAAGCATTTGAAAATGTGTGCCAAGAAATGGACATCAACGGCAGTTCGTTTGAGAAGGCTGATTTGAAATACTGGCTTGAGGTCTTCCAAAAATGCGACCAAAGACTTTCGGAGATCCCAATCCGTTCGGAGGTGAAATGGAAAGAGATGAAGCTGGACAATTTGTTAAGGGCTTCGTATAACAAAAAATTGAAGGATCATTGTAGCGAGAAAAATATTGAGACCTGGAAGGACAAAATTAAGGTAAATTTGTCATTTGTAACTAGAAAACTAGATGAGTTGATTAATGAATCTTTGAATCCGCGGTTGGATGAAACCCAAGAATGGGAAACGACTAAAACTTCATTTAGTAGAGACTCTGTGATGCCAGATGGTGGCGAAATTCCTGATCATCCTAAGGATGAAAATGGGAAATTGAAAAGAGATTTTACTGAAAATGGAAAAGGCCCTGGCAAGGGAAAGGCCCCGGTGGGGGAAAGATTGGTTGATAGTCGAAAACCTCATTTTCTTTCTAATACGGTTCCACAAGATTCGGCAAACGGTCGGTTTGAACTCGACCAATCGCATCGTCCAACTCATATCCATAACGGAGAAGGATTCTATCATGATCCTCGGGTGGATGATGATTCCTTTGAGTATTGGAATCGTGAAAAGATAAAGAATGAATGGAAAGCACAACAAATTCCGGAAGAGACTCTTATTCTCAGGAAAGAGGGAGTTCATGGAAGTGTTATCCAATCTTCGGACTATTATGATAAAAATACAAAATCAAAATCGGAAGATTTACCGATTCAATTGAACCAGGCCGATCTTGTGAACATAATTAATGAGTGTTTGGACAAAAAATTGCAATCGATTTCTAATCTGAATAAAGAAAGTATGAGACCTAGATCTCGTTCTTGTGATGAAACGGAAAGAACAAAAATGTATTGTGAATCTCGAAAATATTCAAAAATTCCAGATTATGGGAAAGATATCAACGGCCCGCAGAAGATTGGAATTGATTCGAATAATATTGCACAGTTGATTCACGAACAAGTACAAGTGGCGGTCAGAGAGATGAAGCTGGAAAGGTCTGATGAATCGGAGGGAAATTCGGATGAAGGCGTGGAAGGATCATGGTTCCAGGAGGAGCTGAAAAGAAGGAGAGCATTTGGAGAAAATGTAAGTGACCATTATCAACGACCAAAACTGGTCATTCCACCATTCGATGGTACCATTTCAAAATTTGATGCTTTCAGGAACATGTTCTTTGAAGCGGTACACATTGCCAAAGACATGAGCAATCAAGCCAAGATGCTCATGCTGAACAGTTTGGTGACCGGAAAAGCTCTAGACGTCATCGGCGGTCTACCAATGGATGGAGCGCATTATTTATTAGCGCTCAAGTTGCTTGAGGATCGATTCGGATTACCGAGAGAGTGGATGAATAATATGCTCAAAAGGTTACGGATGTTGAAAAGGGAAGGGAATTCCAAGGATCAGGTGCGGAACTTATGTGATAAAGTTAGACAGCTTGCATTACAGATCAACAGGAAAAGGCCGCAGGATCTGGATAATCAGGTGATGAAGGATGAGCTGGCAGGAAAATTTCCGACTCTGCTACAGATGAAAGTTCTCGAAAAACAAGCAGAAAAGAAGGCTGAATGGACGTTTTTGCAGTTACTGAAGGAATTCGAGAAAGCTCTGGACGTTATTCCAGATATTAGTTGGAAATGTAAAATGAAATCGGAAGGTGAGCCTTTGAATGATAATAATGCGGTAAAATCGAATTCTCGTGTAGGCGAAGAGGTGGATGTGATGGTAGCTCGAGTATCTCGACATGGAGCAAGACGCACGAATGATTCGCAGCGGAGAGATGAACAATGTCCATTCGGGGATGGTTTACATCGGACGCATCATTGTAAGTTGACCATTGACGTCAAAAGACGAATTGTAAGGGATAACGGATGGTGCTTCAGATGCTTTGGAACTGGGCATACAGCGTCGAGTTGTTCGAAGTCTTGTGCCAATTGTGGATCCGCACATCACGTGACCATTTGTCCAGCATTGCATTCAAAATATAATGGACAAAGAATCGGAAATATTGGAGGATTCAGACCATCAAGAAACGGGTTCAACTCGAAAATTGGCCGATATGGAAGTGTTGGAGACGGAGACAAATTTGGAAACAGTTACGGAGCGGGCAACGGAAGAGGTTCATCGAGATTCAAGGATAGGTATCGCGGACTCCAAGATCAAGAATACCAACAACGTCAGCATAATTATTCGGAAGGTCCGAGAGGTGAGTATTCTAACGGCAACCCTAATTACAGCTCAAACAGTTCACATCATGGTCGTGCTGGTTACGATGGAGATCAAGGTAGTGGTCAACACGGGAACCAAGGAAACCATGGGCCCCACCCCAGAATGCAAGGATCCAACGTGGGTTCAACGGACGTGAATGTGATTTGCGTGGACAACCGAACGATGGATCAACATCAAAAGGAAACTGACGCTCGTCAACCACCAGAGTCACAACATGGGACAATCATGGATACGACTCCCCGACAAGAAGGGACATTTTTTCGAGGCCCCATGGGGCAACATTAATTCAAATGGTACGTTAGGTCGCCGACAAGATGGCGTAATGGTTGGTATTGGAAATGGTCAATGTATTGGTAATGGTCTAGGTATTGGTAATGAATTCGAAGAATTTCAGGTGAGTCTAGCTGAAATTACAAATTATAAAGATGCTGGTTTAATGTATGTTTGGTTTCAGACTAAAAACATGGAAAAATGCTGCGCATTACTCGACAGTGGAGCAGCTCGCACAGTCATGACAGAGGCTTGTGCAGAGAAAATTGGAGCAACAAGGCTTCAAAGGAAGTTGGTAAAAATCAAGGGAATAAATTCGAGTCGAATCGTCGAGTCGTCCGACGTGATTTTCGAAGTGGACATGGAAAATTGTGAAGAACCATCAGGATATACATGGACTGGAAAAACTATCCCAGAAATCAATACGATGTGGAAATCAGAAGAAATGGAGGATCAAGACTATGATAAACTGGCTAAATTAGGAATTGATGTAGAAGAGTGGAAAACATCTAGAAAAGTGGACATGATATTGGGAATGGATCAGTTTTTAGTGCTATGGAATTCAGTATCTCAACGATGCATTTTGGAAAAATGGTTATCTTGGTGGTCGCCATATGGCTGGATTGTTAGCAAAGTTAAAGGACATGAAACACTTGAGTGTAAAGTTTTGGAAATGCTGGAAATCAACGCTACGGATATGGAAGAAGATGTTGATTTGCGTACGGATAAAGAGATTAGGAGTCTGTGGAACATTGATTACTTGGGGATTGGTCCAGAAGACATGAGTGAAGCTGATTCGGACAAGTACAAGGCAATTGTTCAAGAATATGTTGAAAAGGTTAGTGTGGAAAATGGTACTGTGCAGGTAGCGCTACCATTTAATGGTCGTGAAACATATTTAAATGATAATTATAGATTCGCGAGACAGCGTCTTCTGGGACAAATCGTGCGTTTAAAGGACAATCCCGCACTTTTGAAACAATATGACGATATCATCAAGGAACAGTTGGACAAAGGAATTATCGAAAAGGTACCTATGATGGATATAACGAAGGATATGGATCGGAAACCAATGTATTACATCCCTCATTCGGCTGTGATAAAGAATTCGTCAAATACTACAAAGGTCAGAGTGGTTTACGATTGTAGTAGTCACCAAAAGGGAGAAATGTCGTTAAATACGTGTCTGCATCCCGGACCGTCAATTTTGCGTTCATTAGGAGGGATTCTGCTTAGAACACGAGAATACAGGAATATTTTGATTGGAGATATTGAAAAGGCATTTCACATGATTGGTTTGCGGAAAGAAGATCGAGATGTCAATAGATTTCTCTGGTGGAGAAATTTGGACTTGGATAAAGACGATGGCAACATGGTACAGTATAGATTTACTAGGATACCATTCGGAATGAATTGCTCTCCGTTTTTGTTGGCTATCTCGATTATTTATTTTCTGGTCAAAAACCCGCATAAATTGAACGATATGATTCAGAAGAACTTGTACGTCGATAACTTGGTATTCGGTGGATCAAATTCGGAGGAATTATTGAATGTGTATAGGCAGGTAAAAACGATCTTTAAGTCTATGAATATGAATATTCGTGAATTTATGAGTAATATTCCAGACGTCAACGAGGGCATCCCCGAAGTAGACAAGATTAAAAACAACGAGACAAAGTTGTTGGGGTACATTTGGAATGCATGGAACGACACATTGGAAGTGAAACTTCCATCGGTTGATGGGGACATCTGGACTAAACGGAAAATCGCGTCGATTGTATCAAGTGTTTATGATCCACTAGGGCAGTTGGTTCCAGTAGTCGTGCGTATGAAGGTATTTCTTCAATCTGTTTGGAAGAGAAAATTGGAATGGGATGAAAAAATACCTGAAGACTTGGAAAAAAGATGGAATGAAGTGTCAAAGGACATTGTTTCGAAGGACAAGGTTTTGATCGAGAGGAAACTTTTAGCGGATAAACGTTTACAAAAGGTAGAATTGATTGGGTTTTCTGATGCTTCAAATAGTAACCATGCAGCATGCGTTTATTATAGATTCACGTACGAAGACGGATCAGTTGCGATCAAACTGGCGATGGCAAAAAGCAGGATCAACCCATCCACAGGAGATTGGCCCATAGCGAAACTGGAACTGTTGGGAATTCTTATTTTGTGCAACCTGCTGGAATTTGTGATGAAAGAGAGTGAATTCAAGATTTCGGATGTTTTCTTGTTTTCGGACAACAAGACTGCATTATATTGGATACATGGGCAAAAGTTGCTGAAAACCCAAATTAGAAACACAAAAAGGAAAATCGAAGAAGCGCTGAAACGGATTGGGAAAAGGGTTGGTCAAGAACCTAAACTATATTACGTGGAATCCAAGCAAAATCCAGCGGATATCGGATCTCGTGGATGTTCTCTGGACGAGTTGAAAGAAAAGGAAATGTGGCATGTTGGACCAAAATTTTTGACAAACGGTATGGAATATTGGCCTCATATTTATTTGAATTTTAAAGAAATCCCGTCGGATTTGGAAATACAAGTTATGGAAGGAATTGAAGTGAATGTGATTGATGAAGAACATATGAAAGAGTTCACAAGCATTGTACCATTTTCAAGGACAAATTCGCTATGGAAATTGAAGTGGATTCTGAAAAAGATGGAAGATTGTGCGGCACAGTGGAATGGCAAAATGAGAAAAGGAAGAGTTCGGGTTTCTGATTCGTTGAAAGAGAAGGTGAAAGAACATATTAAAAATAGACTGGAAAGAATAGAAAAATTTATAATTGCAGAACATGTTCGAGAGCTCGATAATTGGAATATGCTCAACGTGCCATTAAATGTAAAGGTTTCAATGGACGGAGATAACTGTCTAAGAATTGTGACAAGACTGGGAAAGTCGGAGTTGGATGATGATACAATCAAACCGCTTTTCATTAGCAACAATCACAAATTGGCTGAGATGATAGTACGCGATGTTCATGAGCGAAATCATGTTGGATCGGAACAACTTTATTCTGATGTACGAAGGAAGTATTGGATTCCGAAATTACGCGTTATAGCTAGAAAGGTAGTAGCAAGATGTGTGTCATGCAGAAGACAGAATGCTTGGCCATTTCGGATGCCAGAACCACCACAGTTACCAAGATCTAGAGTTGTTCGATCTGTACCATTTCAGTACATCGGCATTGATTATTGGGGGCCAGTTGACGTGAAAATTAGAAATGGAAAGTCGGATAAGGATCAAAAGGAGGACGGATATGGATGGGCAAAAAGATGGATCCTCTTGACGACTTGTATGACTACTCGGGCAGTTCACATGGAAGTAGTTTTGGATAACTCAACGGAAGAATTCATTGCGGCCATGAAAAGAATGATGTCAAGACGAGGAGTACCGAGGCAGGTGGTATGTGACAATGCACCGACTTTCAAACTCGGGATTGAGTTGTTGAACGAAGAAGTGATCAATTGGGAGGAAGATGAAAGGTTCATGATGTTTATGGCAAAATGGCGTATTGAACAGGTATTTATAACACCTTTGAGCCCATGGCAAGGCGGATTTTATGAAAGTTTGGTTGGAGTAGTTAAATCGATGATTTATAGGAAGTTCGGAAGGAAAAAATGGACTGATTCGGAGCTTCATACAGCTATCTGCGAGGCTGAAGCGGTTGTGAATAATAGGCCAATCACCAGGAACAACTCATCCGACCCAGATCATTTGGCGCTCCGACCAATTGATTTGCTTACACCAGGCGCAATGATATCGTTGGGACAATCGGATAAGTATGAAGCCGAGGTGTTTGATGGAAGTGTTGCAGAGAAAAGAACAAGGTTGATGGTTGACAGAATGGAAAAGGCAAAAGATGAGGTATGGAAATTTTGGTCTGAACATTATTTAACAAATCTGAGGCTTTCTAAAGTTAAATATGGAAATTCAGTAAACAGGGAACCTAGACTAGGAGAAATAGTCATTATTTCAGATGAAATGCGGTCTAGAAATGTTTGGCCTCTTGGACTGGTAGTCGAGGTAATTCGGAGTTCAGATGGCGCATGCCGGACGGTGAAATTAAGATGCAAAGGATCAATTATCTTAAGATCGGTGAAAATGATTATTCCTCTTGAAGTAGAATCAGAAGATCTAGATGAGGAATGTGCCGGAAAGTTTATGGGTCCGAGGATGGACCAGGGAAAAACACGAATTCAACCGCATAGAGCGGCCAAGCAAGTTCTAAAAAATCAGTAACAAATGGTCATTTTTTAGGCATCGGTTAGAATTGGTAAATTGGTAAATGGTGATAGATTTCAATTGGATTAAAACGGATTGGTGTTGGGAATGGCTGAAATTTTATTTATTTATTTTCTTTTAATCTATTGGGATATTTGGGCCTTACAATTTCGTTGAAGAGGGGGAACTTCATTCTGAACTAAAATGGTTATTACAGACAAATCATGGCAAGCGGTCAAGGACTCAACATGGCTAATGAGGCGGTGGAGTCAGGAAAGGAAAAGGAGCTTCTTGATGAAGACATGGACAAAGTCATGCCGCTCCCGATGAAGGCTCAAATTTTGGCGAAGAAGGTTTTAAAGAATGAAGGACTACCAAAGGTCATGCGAGATTACTACAATGCGACTAACAAGAATACTGCAGAAGGCTTGAAAAAGGTGAAACTGAGAATGGATAGTTTTGATATGATCTGGAAGGATCGAATCCAATGTCTGGAATCTGCAATCAACGATGGATTCGAGAAAACGCAACGAATGTTCACTGACTTGAAACAATTGCTGGTCGGAGAAGGTGAAGGAGGTTGGTGTGAACCTATAAGTCATAATGGAATAATCATCTAATTCAGGAGATGAAGCGGCGATAGAGGTTGACGCAGGGATGGAAGACGTCGTCGAAGAAGACAAATATGCTGATTTTGAAGGATACATTCCTCATTTTGTGAGGCATCCGAAGGGGTATGCGGATCATATGGGGCCAGGATCCGGCAAGGTTCAGGCAGAGGTACGAGTCTTTAAAGAGGAAAACTGGAAAAATGTTCGTAATTCCAGACTTCATCGGTTGCCGGTCGCGGAACTTATGTTCCAAGACGTGGGCGCGGATCGGGAATGAGAAACTCGCGAGGTTCAAGAACCAACAAAGGTCGCGGCAACGGTCGTGGTGGACAAAGAGCAGGCAGAACAGCCAACGTCGGAAAGGTTCTACCCTGTTTGATTTGCGAGTTTTTCGACCATACGTCAGTCGAGTGTTACAAGTTCACCACTCATTACGATCGTAAACAAGAGCTCATTCGGCGGGGAAAGTGCCACATTTGCCTTCGCCATGCGGCTAAGGAAATATGCCATACCGGAGAGGCCTGGTGTGAGTTCTGTGGCGGTCGTCATCACCCATCCTTATGCCCAGTGGAATTCGCATGAAAACATTGGGATATAATTAAAATTATTGAGTGATTAATAAATTTTTGTTAATATTAATGTTAAAACAAAAGAAAAACATCTGAATGTGGAGTGGGTGAAATAATGCCCACGGTTCTTGGTACGACTTAAGTTCAGGAGAAGTCGTACGGAAATAGTGGAAGGATGGCCTCCGGATAATCGAGGTAATAATAACTAGTTCTGTAGAAGTCGAATAGACTTTGACTCGAGATAAGTATTCGAGCTGCATGCTGCCATTCAATGTCATCATCAATTTGCGTGTCTTCATCATTAATACTACAACAAAACTCGTCGAATAGCTACCGCCTCCAAACCACCACTACTCTACATCTACAGTTGCTTCATCATTGGCTGGAAGTGGAAGATTCGTTGAAGGAGGGGGAATGTCGTTTCCGACCCATGAAAGGAACAATAATTCTGATACTGCGTGAACGTGACACTGGCAAGGCGAATAGCCGAAAATATCCTTGATGCACTGCTAACTTTTCTCTGCTCTAAACTTGTTATACGTTAATAAATGATGAATAAACAGTCTTAGAAAACATGTGTATCTTTAGTAAGGCAGACTTTATACAGGATTGGCTCACGGGAGTCACACGTCGGGTACAGTTCTATAGACGCAGATATTGTCAATGAAAGCATTTTTTTCAGAATTTGTATCATATGCCTAGTTTTCATGTTGTATACTGTTTCTAAACTCAACAATCGGTCGAACACGATCTACGTTCTTCCGAGTAGTGTTCGGATCCGCAGAATGTGACGAGATTCGCTGAGAAATTTTATTTTTAACATTTTATCGTTTTATTTTTGTGTATTTTTTTGTCACAGGTATGTATATCTTGTTTTCTGAATAAATTTGAACAAAAAATATCAAAGAAAGTTTTCAAAACACCGCAATTCTTCAAAATATGTGCATTTCGGGAAAAGTTACATCACTTCAAAAACAGTTTCAGATTTTCAGATTTAATTATCGCGACGGGATCAAATTTCGAAATCAGGTTAAGAAATTTAAATTTTGAAACCGCGATTTTTTCACAATATTGAAAATTAATTTGATTTTCGATATTTTCCCAACAAAAACGTACATTTTGATTGAATTCTGAAAATTCTTTAAAAATTTAAATTTTCAAATTTTCTCGAAAAATAAAAAACGTTACATTAATTTTAAAAAATCCAGGTTTTCTTTGGGAATAAGTATCAGTTTTGAAAGCTTGAAATCTTCAGATTCTGGAGAAATTAACTGAAAATCTGAAATTTTTAGAAAAAACTCTGTTCAAAAAACTGAAAAAAATCAGGGTGGTCCCAAAATCGAAATTTTTAGTTTTAAAGATAAAGTTAAAATGTCTTCGGTAATCGATTACCCGCACATTTTTGAGTATTTTTCATGTTGACACCTAATTTCGAGCTTGTCGGCATCATGCCGAAAATTTGATTTTTCTCAAAAAGTGGTCCAAATTTTCCAGTTTTTCCCATTTTTCGATATGATGAAGTACTTGGCCCCGAATGGAAATATGGAAATTTTTAATCCTTATGATGTTTGTCATCAAATTCCATGTTGATTTAGCGGAATCCCTGTAACCTTTTTGGGGTTTCAGGGCAAAATAGGCGACATTTTTGCAAAAAATTTCGTAAAATATGAAAATGCCTGAGCAAAAAGTGTGCACTAATTGCGACATAAACCACGCCCATTATGTTGATTGGGCCACGCTGACCACTAGGAATGGAGGCATCGACATTTGGCCGTTTAATGAAGGATCAATAAGACGTAGACAGAAAACGAAACAAGAAATACCGGACCACATCGACTGTTTTACAGTCTGCGCACTCTATAGTGAGAAATCCCTTATCCACAGCAACTAGGGGTTCACTGCATATTCGTCATGAATGGCGTCCTAATTTTTCTTCTTTGTCTAGTCTCGATGGCAACTTCTGTGGATAGAGATCCCCTATCGTATGTACATATATTTTTTGATTCACCACCTGTAAAAAAATATTTTTTTTAGATATCCTGGCATAAAATATCATTTTATCGACGAACAATCTCCAAACAGAACGCATGAAGGTTGGACAAAATGTGAATATACTTATGACGCAAGGCAATCTCATCGTTTTTTGGTAAGCCTAAATTTCGAACTCTTTCGGAGTTTCTTATTTTCCAGATAATATTCCCAAATGAAGATGAAGCTGGAATAAGGAAAATCGGATTTTATTGCAGTGAGTTTCTCTCAAGTTGTTGTGGTCTTGATTGTTGTGTGCCACTTATCGACCTTTTTTTGATTTGTATAGGGTAAGAAAGAAACTATATAGATCTTTAAAGGAGGACTTAACGGAGATAACAATGTAACTTAAATGAAAATATACTTCATTCTCATTCCAAATCTGTTTTGAAAGTTTTCTAAAACCACCTAGAAGCCGATAAAATGAGCTTCAAAACAATGGCCTAGAAAAAGTTTTCACCTGGCCGAACCATTGTTTTGAGGCGCGTTTTCTCGGCTTCTAGGTGGTTTTCGAAAATTTTAAAAACAGATTTGGAATGAGTATGAAGTCTATTTTCATCCCAGATACATTGTTATCTCCGTAAAGCCCTCCTTTAATTCTAAAATTGATGAATTTACAGGTTCCTTGTGGGCATTGCACTTCTGTTTTGTTGTTCGCTAGTGATTTGCTTTTTATTTTTCACATGTGCCCATTATTTTCGACAGTTTTGCAAATTTATGGCTCGTGCATTTTCTAGAAATTCTTATGTTGTTGAAACGGCTTCGACATCGGGAACGGAAATAACCATAATTTAAGAGATAATTGCTGATTAATTTTGCAAAAAAAAAAACCGGGGATTTGGCGATCAGGAATATAAATTTACGGTTCTGAATAAAGATAATTTTCATAAATACTGTTTATCTGGGTCACTTCGATAACGTTCATATTCGCCCTAAGGCAGGGCCTATGGTAGTATAGTTTCATTCTTACAGATACTCCCTTATATACTAAAATACGATCTATCACAAAATTTTGTAGATTGATTTCTCGCAAGGAATGTATCTCAAAAAACCCAAGAAAAATTTCAATTTTTGATTGAAACAAAATGAACGTCTCGAAGTTAAACCCAATGGCTTCAGATTAAAGGAGGACTATACGCAGATTATATGTACATGTACTGTAAAAGCAAACCGATTCCAAACGCGCTCTACTGACAAACTTCGATTTTTTGGCGTGTTCCGGTGCACGGACAAAGAAAATTATTGTTCATAATTGGTCCAATAGATACCAAAAATTCATTTATGACTCAAAAATAATTTTTTTTACACGTACGGACACGGAAAAGGCCATACAAACTTGTGAAAACAGTGGTGCGCGTTTGGAATCGAATTGAACGAACAGTAGCTTAAGCGATCTGAAATTCAATTTTATACCTAGGGAAACAATATCCTCTTTGGTGAAAGCTTTTACGTTTTTTAGGACATAGTTCGAACATTTGTAACCTGCGTATTGTCCTCCTTTAAATAAGGGATCTCCAAAATCCAAATATCCTGAAATATGGCTTATTTGAGGGCTTATATTTGAGCCTTATAATTAATGGAATCGGCAAAAAAAAATCAGTTTAAAAGCTTCATATCGCCAAAAACGGTCTTTGAAAATCCCGAAATCAAGTGGTGGCACCACCCGTTCTGCACTGCCGCCGCCTGTTTTCGGCACTCTTTCGGGAGCTGTTTTGGACCCACGGGCGCTCGAAAATGTTTTTTTGGTGAAATTCATTAATAATAGGTGATTCTGAGTACATTAAAACAAAAATTGAAAATCAGTAAACAAATACTTTAAAATCTAACATTTCTAGAAATAACTTTTTACAGCTGAAGTTCTGCGTTTTTCAGATACCTCAATATTTTGCTCGAAATTTTTAGAAAAAGTTGGACAATCTTGCAAAAGAGTGCTTAAATTCAAATTTTTGAAAAAATACTATAAATTTTTCAATATTCTCACCACGCCCATTGTGTTGATTGGGTAACGCTTACCACTACGAATGGAGACACGCAAACAGAAAAAGGAAACAAACATATCGTCGCCTTTATTTGCTCCATTTACTCTCTTATCACCATGAATGACAACGTAATTGTCTTTTTTTGTATATTATCGATTGGAGCTTTTTTTAGAGCAGGCGGACCAATGTATGTAAATTTTTTGATTTAACAACTTTTTTAATGTTTTTTTAAAGATATGGTGGCATAAAATATCATTTTATCGACGAACAATCTGCGAACAGAACGCATGAAGGTTGGACAAAATGTGAATATACTTATGATGATGCAAAGGACTCAAAGCAGTTTTTGGTAAGTCGAAGTTCGAACTATTTAGAATTTCTTATTTTTCAGATAATATTCCCAAATGAAGATGAAGCTGGAATAAGGAAAATTGGGTTTTATTGCAAAGGGCTTTCCTCAAGTTGTTGTGGTCTTGATTGTTGTGTACCATTTATCTACGTTTTTTTGATTTATTTAGGGTGAGAAAGAGAATATATATTGAATTCTAAAATTGATGAATTTACAGGTTCGTCGGGGGTATCATACTGCTTTGTTTTTGTTTTCCAGTTATTTTGATATCAATTTTCACTGAAGAGAGAAGAGCACAGTTGAGCAAATTCATGGCTCGTGTATTTTGTAGAAAGTCTCATGCTCCTGAAACGCCTTCGACAACGGCAACGGCAACGGCAACGGAAACGGTAACGGCAACGGCAACGGAAACAGCAACAATTTGAGAGATAATTTCTAATTAATTTTGCGAAAAAAAACCGGGGATGTGACGCTCAGGAATGTTAATTTACGGCTCTTAATAAAGACAATTTTCATAAATAACTTTTTATCTGGTGATATATACTTAAATACGATCTATCACAAAATTTCATCAAAAATCAAAGCGAAGCTTTCAAAACACTGCAATTCTTCAAAATATATACGTAAAGCCGATATAAACACTTTACATTTTAAATGCAAAATAAAACAAAAAATAATGAATAAAAATGCACAAATTTAAGAGGTGAAGATACTGTGGCACAGTTGCACCGCTCGTTATTAACACAGTTTTCCCCACAACATTTCACTGCGTATTTTGTACTATTTCTTTGCTTGCGGGAGGTCCCACAATAGTATTTACATTATCATCAACTTTTAAAGGGTGTCAAATACAAGTTTTCCGCACTTTTTTAAAAAATTTCCTCGCAACGCGCCAAATTCAAATTTCTCATTTGGTCGTGCGCGTTGCGGTTGCGTTACGAGTAAATTCCCAACGACACTCCGCATAACAAGCGGCAAATAATCAAGTTTTATAAAAACTATTTAAGTATTTTTGTAGGAGTTTGTATCCTTGTGGACCGTTGATGCCCGATAGGGAGCATTGCATTTGGTGGGCAGTTGTATGCTTCTGCAATGATGAAGCAACAACTCCATGGACAGTAGACGCTAATATTCAACTTCATCTGATGAACAAAACAACAGGAAAACGAATAACATGGGATTGCCATTTCAGTACTCACTGTTCGTTAATTAAAATCAGACTTGTCGCGAAGAAAGTTCGGCCCGGCCACCCGGGCGCCCGGCCGGCCCTGACACGGCCCTAGGGCCCATGGCGGGCCCTCCGGAAAGCCAGGGCCCGGCCCTGGGGCTTTATATTTTTTTGTTGTTTTTTTTCGAAATAGATAACATATTGGCATATTGAACAGGATGCTCGAAAATTGGCTGAGGAATCTTACGTTTCAGTTTTTCCTTTGATTTTATGTCACCAAACTGTTAAAATTCTAGTTTTGGGTAAATAAAACCGATTTTTATCTAGCGTAGCATATATGAACTGTTCCATGTTAACTTTGTTCTTTGTTTTACTTCGTGTTGTTAAAATTTAGTCAATGAAAAAAAAACAATGAAAAAAACCTTCGGCCCTGGGCCGGCCCTCGGCCCCGTTGCATGAGGGCCGGCCGAGGGCCCAGCCCTGACGGGGCCCCCCGAGGGCCGGCTTGGGGGCCTAAACGACAAGTCTGATTAAAATGACTAATAGGCGATTTTATTTTGGTACCTTTCCTGAAATAATGATTTTGTCGAATAATCTTTTTTCCTAGTAAATTTTTTTCTTAATAATCTTTCAGCCTACACTCGAAAAATTTTAATTTATTAAAAGTTTTTTTTCGATTTTAAGTCGTTTTTTGAACGAATTTGACATAAATGTAGACTTTTAATGATTTAAAAAATTGATTTATGCGTCCGAAAATCTGTTTCTGTCCCTCATAAAAACTAGATGTTGAAAATGTTAACATTTTTGATTTTTTTCATGAAGCTATTTCAACATTACAAATTTTTATCCAAAAAAATTAAAATTAACAAAAATGCAAGATGATATTAATAAGAACATGCAATCATTCAAGAAAAAAAGGGAATGGTTCGAAACAATAAAGAAAATATTTTTTGATTAAAGGTAGGATTACAGATGGGACAGAATTAATAGAAAGAAGGAACAGAATGAACGCATACAAGTGTCATGTTGTCTTTAATGAAACAGGTGATGCAATCTCAGAAAAAAAGAAATATTCAGGAAAAATGAAGGGGTTCAAAAAAAGGTCAAAGCGGCCAAAATCCGTAAATTTTAAGACAAATTATGACATTTTGAAAAATTGTCTAAAGTTCTCGCAGTGAACAAATTTAAGTAATTTTCAAATGTTCATAACATTGTCCCTATAGTTTTCTCCGCCCATATAATCAAGAACATCTTCCGGTTTATTCGATCTCTTCCATGCTTCCTCTAATTTGTCCCAAAAAGCATTATGCCTTTTCCATTTTTCAGTTGATTTCAGCTCTTTTATAATTGTTTCAGCATTATCTCCTAATTTCATCCTAATAACTTCTTCAGTCTCGGGCCAAATGTTAAGTGGTTCCTCGAAGGCTTCTTTGATTTCATCCATTGTTATATTTTCTATTATTACAGCCTGTTAACAAATGCAAATATTTTGAATGAAAAAGAATTTAATGGTTACCTGTACTTTTGGCAATTCACAAAAATTGGAAAGGAAAAGTTTAAAACCAATTGATAATTCTTTGCTCGCGATTATGTAATCTTCACATTCCGAAATACAAAACTCAACTAGGTATAATCTCGCCACTAACGCTAGACCTTGTACATTATGCTCTGAAAAATAATATACTCGTAGAAAATTTCTGATTTTTACGGAATATAAAATTGATTTCCGTAATTTTAGCGAAATTCCGATTTGTATGAGTATAAACATGCCTACATTCGGATAAAATCTCGTGGGTCTTTGGTTCAATTCCACCTGCTAACTAAAACTTTTTTGCAATTTTTTCCAAAGCTCAAAATAATGTATTCGAAGAAAAAAGTTATTTTCTGGTGTTTGATTGTTTAAAAAGCTAGAATCCCAACCTGTATATTCTTGTTTCTGTGCGTATAGCATTCGAAGAAAAGTGACAAAATCGGCATATTCAAACATCCTTCGGTAGGTCCGAAATTCATTTCCAGATATTTTGCTGCGCATTTCCGAGGAGAAAGCCATTAATGCCTGCAAAATGATAATCATTGAAATTAAGAAAAAGAGGGAAGCAAATCGTACATATTTATCAACGAAAAGAATGTGGTCATCAAGACGAACAACAATTTCCGAATCGATATTTCGAGGAATTGAGAATTCCGACAAATGAACACCAACATCTTCTTTGATTCGAATTTTTGGTTTGATTGAAAAATTTCCAGAAATCTCCGAAGTTGGGTATTGAAAATTTTCAGGTAACTCAAACGGTCCGGAATTGAAACTTTTTGAGGAACTATCAAACCGATGTTCCAATTTCTTCGTAATTTTTTCATTTCCAAATTCCAGTAGGAAATCAAATTCAGCAACTATGTACCATTGATCTTCTGTTATATTTTCATACAGACATTCTATATCAATCGTAAAATATTTCTCATTTCGAATTCCATCATGTTTCGCAATGTTTAAATGCAATTCTTCTGCTGAACGTGTAGTCGACATCGAAATAGGTATGATTTTCCTGCAATTAATTATTTAATTATGATATTAATAACCCCCTCACTCACCATGGAATTGTCTCTGTTTTGAAAATCAAAAACTTATCATCCTTTTGCGCAAAATTGATTAATCGAAAATAAGACTCCTTTTTGAAATTCACCGTTGTCAACATTTGTTTCATCCTGAAAAACAGAAAATTTCAAGTAAAAAGGAAAACAAAACAAAAATATGTGCATTAATAGGCCATTAAAATGAGACAGACATATATAGATACCATCCTCGTATGGGATTAACGATGGGAAGTGAGAAAAAAACGCGAGACCATGACGTGGCACGCCGAGCAAGGACGCCGTCCATACAAAGCAACATACACCCACTTGTTTGATAAGGTGGCGTTGTGAATGACGATGTTCGTTTGTAAGTTGTTTTGGGGAAGGCGTTCTGGTTGACAGTATTCCATGTCAATAATGGAAGGGTATTAAAACACCAGAAAATAACTTTTTTTCTTCAAATATATTATTTTTGAGCTTTGGAAAAAATTACAAAAAATGTAACTATCTCAAACACCGGAAAACGTTTTTATTGTTGAAAATACATTAGTTTTGAACTTTGCAAAACATTACAAAAAATGTTGGTTAGCAGGTGGAATTGAACCAATAACCCCCGATAATTTATTCGAATGTAGGCATGTTTATACTTAAACGAACCGAGATTTTGCTGAAATTACGAAAAACAAGGTTTTATTCCATGAAAATCAGTCCGCAAGGTTATATAAGGCAGTATTTGTAAGAGTGGAACACAAAGGGCCCTGCCTTAGGGCGAATATGAAAGATATCAGTTTCATATTTCATTCACATATACCAGATGGTTATCAAACCATATTACGTTGATATTGAGCCAAAAGTATATGTTTCTGTAGCGTGACAGAGCACAGAACTTAGAAAATCGAAATTTTTAAAAATAAAGATAGAATGTCACAATTGATTCAAAAGTTATACACCAAAATATGTGAAAAATCATCATTTTTGGGAAAATCAAGAAAAAAAAACAATTTTTGGATGGAGGTACATGGGGTTTTTTCAAACTTTAAACTATAACTCATCTGCTTTTCAAAACAAAAAAGAGTTTTGAAATAAATCCCGGAATAAATGAAGGGAGTCTTTCCGAACCTGTGTTCCTGTGTTCTTTCGATGTCTTATTCGTCTCCACGTCGACAGTATGTCCTTCTAGAGTTAAAAACGTGTACCCTTTTTTCAGACTTACCGGTTATAGATATCATTCTCTCGAGGAGAACTCCACGAACAAAACGGATGGTGATTGGAAACGGTGTGAATATTTACAAGACGACGAAAAGGATCATAGTGATATATTTTTTGCGAGTCAATGTTTTACAAAAGACCTTTTTTCGATCCTTTGGATCGGTTAGGCTAGAAAATTTTTCTGAAATTAAAAAATTATATTAATCAGAGGAGTGATTATTTTTTGAACTGCGTTGTAACCTTTTAAAAAGTCGATTTTCATTTAGAATTTATTTTTTTTTTCGTAATTCCAACTTATTAAATTTGACTCTAAGAACAAAAACGAAACAAAAAAGGATTTTGAAGAGGGTTTCTTGCTCAGATCGTTTTTCAGTGCTGAAAAGGTAAAATTACTTAAAAATCGCTACTAGTTCATGAGAAATTCATCAAATCGAAGTTTTTGAACTCGTGTATCAATTTTTCAGCAAATTCAAGATTTTTCCACGATGCTCTTACCGATTCGACTCCAACATCATCTCCACCAACGAATTGGGTGGCTATCCTAACTTCGTGCTAATTTAATTCGACTTGTCGGTCGATTCCGAGCTCTTGAAATAATTGAGCTATTTTCTTCTTATTCTCCTCATTCAATTTTTGATTCGGATCGAGATATTTCACCAAATATCAAATTGTGAGGAACGACATTGCTGCCGCCGCCACAACTCGAATCGCGATTCCAATCAGCTCCGGCTTGTCCACCATTCTGACCAAAAGAGATTCCTAATTTTCTTCATTTTATGGACCTATTCAGTTTGAAAAAAATGTCGAGAAATTCAATGCAGAAATTGCAATTTCTCTGCATGTCTTTTTGGGTCTAAATCAGATATTTTCGGCCTCTAAGGGCCATTGGGACTCACTGCTGATTTTTTGGTAAAATTTCCACAATGATAGACACAAAAACAAACATTTTCCATAAAATTGTTTAAAGGGGCACATATTAAATCGTTTGGATCTTGAAGAAAACGAGGTAAAAAAATGCAGAGAAATTGAAACTTCTGCATTGTATTTCTCAAAATTTTTTTTCAAACTGAATAGGTCGTTAGAAGGTCGTTTATTTGACAGACTAAAAACTTATTCTGTAAGGATGGACTATGAAAAGATGTAAAAAAAACAACCACATTGTTATTTATATCAACATATTTATTGATGGATTCACAAATAACAAGCAAAAACAAGTTTCTTAGTGACCGGCACGGACCGATACTTGCCACACTCTGATGATGTTGTCGGTGTATCCAGCGAACAAGGTCTGTCCATCTTGAGATCAGGCCAAGGAAATACATTGTGGGTTGGATCCCTTTCCGGTTCCGGTGATGTCTGGTTTGAATTCGTCGATCTCCTTCTTGTCTTCCAAATTCCAGATCTTGATGGATGAGCCGACGGCGGCGCAGAGCCAGTATCTGTTTGGTGAGAAGGACATGGCGTTGATGATGCCATTTCCGCTGAGGGTGTAAAGTTCTTGCCCTAGCTGAGGTCCCAGAGCATGGCTTGACCGTCTTTTCCTCCTGAGGCACAGAAGGGATCCAGCATCCGAGCTTTGAATGTTGTCGACGTCCCAGACGGGAATAGTCTTGTCTGCAAATATTTCAAATTAGATTCCACATTGTTTTTTTAACACAAAAGGGAAATTTGAAAAATGATTATTTACAACTTTAAAATTTCAAAAACCAATATTCTTTTAAAATAATTTACTTACCGCGGGAAGAAGACAAAACGGTGGTCTTGTCGTTGCGAGTGAAAGTAGCGAACATGAATTTACAACAGAGTGAAGAACGACCGCCGTTCCGTAAAATTTTTGACTTAAAGTTGAAGACCATTGGAACAACGAACCCATGCCTGCAAGCACAGTCTTTAATTTAAAAAATATAATTGAAAAACTCCTACTTGCTCCTCGAATGGCTCCAACATGGACCAAAATATTCCGTAAGCTACCATCATGTCAGCATGATGCTGTCGACGACGATTAAAGCCAACCATCTTCAAATGTTGAATGAACAAAGTATATCCTGGCAACTGACCGTCTCTGAAATAATTGTTTTTAAAAACAATTCTTTGGAATATTCAAGTCTTACGGACACTGGCGGAGATAGGAATCGCGAACCTCGATGAGAATCTCCCTGGGAGGTACGAAGAACGCATCTCTGTGGGATTCACCTGGCATTCGGCGCGGAACAGGTAGTTGGAAGGCCATGTCTTAAAAAATTCTTTTTTTTTTCACAAAAAAAACTAACCACATACAGTTATGATGAGATTTCACTGGGCAAGGGTGATCTAGAGCTAAATAAACAATAGATAGATTTGTCGCGTTATCCGGAAACTATTTTCCTAGTTTCAGCATAGAAAACCACTTGAAGAACGTCCTAGGTGTCGGAGATGAATTGAAGTGTTCCGACTCTTCTGAAAATAAATGAGATTGAATACTTCAACTAGTTTTAAATGCGAGCAGTGCGGTCTTTTAGTCGAAAAGGGATGAAACACAACTTTTATCTTGACAATACTTTTTTATCAAAAAAAAAAAAAACAGGAGAAAATGAAAAAAAAATGAAAAAACGGGCCTAAATCTTCAAGAAATTTGTGGTCGCAGGGTCTCACCACGGCTGACATGTTACAGTACCCTCCCCCCCTGTCCCTTTAATTGAAAATTTATGATTTTTTTCTTTTTTTGTCATTTTTGTCGATTTTTGGAGTTTTTTTGACAAAATGATATATTTCTTAAATTTTGGAGATTGTTTTATATGCGTATTACTTGAAATCATCGATTTTTACTAATCAAAGCCGCTATTTTCGATTTTTTCGATCGAAATTTGATTTTTTATTATTTTCAGGCACTCGAACTGGGTTACACAGTTACAATAATGGTTCAAGAGCAAATGAAGCTTACCGGAACCCTTGAGGGTCACACCGGATGGGTTACCCAAATCCCTACTTTCACCCGCAACGACAAGACCATCGTTTTGTCTTCTTTCCGCGGTAAGTAAATTATTTTGAAAGATTATTGGTGTTTGACATTTTATGGTTGTAAATAAACATATTTCACGTTTCCCTTTCGTGTTAAAAAAAAACAAAATGTGACATCTAATTTAAAATCTTTGCAGGTAAGACCATCCTCGACTGGGACGTCGACAACATCCAAAGCTCGGATGCTGGACAAATCGGACGCCCAGTCCGCTCACTCAACGGACACAACCACGTTGTTATCTCATCCGATGGACAATTTGCGCTTTCTTGTTCGTGGGACAAGACACTTCGTCTTTGGGACTTGAAACAGTGAGTTTTTACTATATTTAAATTCTTAGTACTTCAAGTATTCAATCTCATTTATTTTCAGAAGAGTCGGAACACTTCAATTCATCTCCGACACCTAGGACGTTCTTCAAGTGGTTTTCTGTGCTGAAACTAGAAAATTTTCCGGATAACGCGACAAATCTATCTATTGTTTATTGAACTCTAGATCACCCTTGCCCAGTGAAATCTCATCATAACTGTATGTGGTTAGTTTTTTTTGTGAAAAAAAAAAGAATTTTTTAAGACATGGCCTTCCAACTACCTGTTCCGCGCCGAATGCCAGGTGAATCCCACAGAGATGCGTTCTTCGTACCTCCCAGGGAGATTCTCATCGAGGTTCGCGATTCCTATCTCCGCCAGTGTCCGTAAGACTTGAATATTCCAAAGAATTGTTTTTAAAAACAATTATTTCAGAGACGGTCAGTTGCCAGGATATACTTTGTTCATTCAACATTTGAAGATGGTTGGCTTTAATCGTCGTCGACAGCATCATGCTGACATGATGGTAGCTTACGGAATATTTTGGTCCATGTTGGAGCCATTCGAGGAGCAAGTAGGAGTTTTTCAATTATATTTTTTAAATTAAAGACTGTGCTTGCAGGCATGGGTTCGTTGTTCCAATGGTCTTCAACTTTAAGTCAAAAATTTTACGGAACGGCGGTCGTTCTTCACTCTGTTGTAAATTCATGTTCGCTACTTTCACTCGCAACGACAAGACCACCGTTTTGTCTTCTTCCCGCGGTAAGTAAATTATTTTAAAAGAATATTGGTTTTTGAAATTTTAAAGTTGTAAATAATCATTTTTCAAATTTCCCTTTTGTGTTAAAAAAACAATGTGGAATCTAATTTGAAATATTTGCAGACAAGACTATTCCCGTCTGGGACGTCGACAACATTCAAAGCTCGGATGCTGGATCCCTTCTGTGCCTCAGGAGGAAAAGACGGTCAAGCCATGCTCTGGGACCTCAGCTAGGGCAAGAACTTTACACCCTCAGCGGAAATGGCATCATCAACGCCATGTCCTTCTCACCAAACAGATACTGGCTCTGCGCCGCCGTCGGCTCATCCATCAAGATCTGGAATTTGGAAGACAAGAAGGAGATCGACGAATTCAAACCAGACATCACCGGAACCGGAAAGGGATCCAACCCACAATGTATTTCCTTGGCCTGATCTCAAGATGGACAGACCTTGTTCGCTGGATACACCGACAACATCATCAGAGTGTGGCAAGTATCGGTCCGTGCCGGTCACTAAGAAACTTGTTTTTGCTTGTTATTTGTGAATCCATCAATAAATATGTTGATATAAATAACAATGTGGTTGTTTTTTTTACATCTTTTCATAGTCCATCCTTACAGAATAAGTTTTTAGTCTGTCAAATAAACGACCTTCTAACGACCTATTCAGTTTGAAAAAAAATTTTGAGAAATACAATGCAGAAGTTTCAATTTCTCTGCATTTTTTTACCTCGTTTTCTTCAAGATCCAAACGATTTAATATGTGCCCCTTTAAACAATTTTATGGAAAATGTTTGTTTTTGTGTCTATCATTGTGGAAATTTTACCAAAAAATCAGCAGTGAGTCCCAATGGCCCTTAGAGGCCGAAAATATCTGATTTAGACCCAAAAAGACATGCAGAGAAATTGCAATTTCTGCATTGAATTTCTCGACATTTTTTTCAAACTGAATAGGTCCATAAAATGAAGAAAATTAGGAATCTCTTTTGGTCAGAATGGTGGACAAGCCGGAGCTGATTGGAATCGCGATTCGAGTTGTGGCGGCGGCAGCAATGTCGTTCCTCACAATTTGATATTTGGTGAAATATCTCGATCCGAATCAAAAATTGAATGAGGAGAATAAGAAGAAAATAGCTCAATTATTTCAAGAGCTCGGAATCGACCGACAAGTCGAATTAAATTAGCACGAAGTTAGGATAGCCACCCAATTCGTTGGTGGAGATGATGTTGGAGTCGAATCGGTAAGAGCATCGTGGAAAAATCTTGAATTTGCTGAAAAATTGATACACGAGTTCAAAAACTTCGATTTGATGAATTTCTCATGAACTAGTAGCGATTTTTAAGTAATTTTACCTTTTCAGCACTGAAAAACGATCTGAGCAAGAAACCCTCTTCAAAATCCTTTTTTGTTTCGTTTTTGTTCTTAGAGTCAAATTTAATAAGTTGGAATTACGAAAAAAAAAATAAATTCTAAATGAAAATCGACTTTTTAAAAGGTTACAACGCAGTTCAAAAAATAATCACTCCTCTGATTAATATAATTTTTTAATTTCAGAAAAATTTTCTAGCCTAACCGATCCAAAGGATCGAAAAAAGGTCTTTTGTAAAACATTGACTCGCAAAAAATATATCACTATGATCCTTTTCGTCGTCTTGTAAATATTCACACCGTTTCCAATCACCATCCGTTTTGTTCGTGGAGTTCTCCTCGAGAGAATGATATCTATAACCGGTAAGTCTGAAAAAAGGGTACACGTTTTTAACTCTAGAAGGACATACTGTCGACGTGGAGACGAATAAGACATCGAAAGAACACAGGAACACAGGTTCGGAAAGACTCCCTTCATTTATTCCGGGATTTATTTCAAAACTCTTTTTTGTTTTGAAAAGCAGATGAGTTATAGTTTAAAGTTTGAAAAAACCCCATGTACCTCCATCCAAAAATTGTTTTTTTTTCTTGATTTTCCCAAAAATGATGATTTTTCACATATTTTGGTGTATAACTTTTGAATCAATTGTGACATTCTATCTTTATTTTTAAAAATTTCGATTTTCTAAGTTCTGTGCTCTGTCACGCTACAGAAACATATACTTTTGGCTCAATATCAACGTAATATGGTTTGATAACCATCTGGTATATGTGAATGAAATATGAAACTGATATCTTTCATATTCGCCCTAAGGCAGGGCCCTTTGTGTTCCACTCTTACAAATACTGCCTTATATAACCTTGCGGACTGATTTTCATGGAATAAAACCTTGTTTTTCGTAATTTCAGCAAAATCTCGGTTCGTTTAAGTATAAACATGCCTACATTCGAATAAATTATCGGGGGTTATTGGTTCAATTCCACCTGCTAACCAACATTTTTTGTAATGTTTTGCAAAGTTCAAAACTAATGTATTTTCAACAATAAAAACGTTTTCCGGTGTTTGAGATAGTTACATTTTTTGTAATTTTTTCCAAAGCTCAAAAATAATATATTTGAAGAAAAAAAGTTATTTTCTGGTGTTTTAATACCCTTCCATTATTGACATGGAATACTGTCAACCAGAACGCCTTCCCCAAAACAACTTACAAACGAACATCGTCATTCACAACGCCACCTTATCAAACAAGTGGGTGTATGTTGCTTTGTATGGACGGCGTCCTTGCTCGGCGTGCCACGTCATGGTCTCGCGTTTTTTTCTCACTTCCCATCGTTAATCCCATACGAGGATGGTATCTATATATGTCTGTCTCATTTTAATGGCCTATTAATGCACATATTTTTGTTTTGTTTTCCTTTTTACTTGAAATTTTCTGTTTTTCAGGATGAAACAAATGTTGACAACGGTGAATTTCAAAAAGGAGTCTTATTTTCGATTAATCAATTTTGCGCAAAAGGATGATAAGTTTTTGATTTTCAAAACAGAGACAATTCCATGGTGAAAACATGGTTTAAAAACAACTGGAACATCAAAAATTGGACTTTATTTAACGAGATGGAAATACAATTATGGACTCTTCTTTTCGTCAAATCGCGTGGTGGCACTTGAAATGCTGTAAATATCGACAATTATTATGGAATCGGAAAAATAAAAATGGCAAGCTTAAAGAAGAGATGGATGGATGATCATATCAAGTTATCGTCCTAAATAAATTCCTGAAACTATTATTCCCTATCACCTTGCAAAACTGCAAATTATCAATGGTCAAAAACAGTCAACTATTGGAGAATGAACTGGTACAAATTTTATATCAACATCTATCGCTGTGGAGCTATTTGGAATCGTTACTAAAACACCAGCAAATTACTCATTCTCTGGACTCGAATCGCTATTATTCCATTATCATTATGCCGGCCAATTATTACAAATTATTACTGATCAATTAAAACGACCTGCCTCCACAGGAAAATTCAAATGCAGGATCGTAAATGAAAAAATTGGCTAAGTCGTCGACGAACGGTCTGAAATTCACTCATGTAGTTAAAAAGGTATGACTGGAAATTACACCGTCCGCTGGAACTAGGAGCTGACGCCGAAAAATCGCCGTTTCACCCCTTACTTCTGGCACATTTGGAAATTATTGAATAAAGAAAAGTATCGGAAAAGAGCTCTAGATGAATCCAGCGCATCGATTGCGAACAAATTCGATCCTTGGGACGCCTTCTATTTTCATCCCAGACACATTCATTAGCTCCGTAAAGCCCTCCGTTAATGTGATATATGCTGTATAAAGTCAATTTTGAACATTTATTTATTTATTTAAATTCAATTGAAACATATAATCATAACACAAAATGAACAAAAAAAAATGAAGAAACCGGATGAATAATTTACAATCAATTGAATGTTACAAAGACCCATATACCCGCAAGAGTATAAGGCCATCAGAAAAAGAAGTGAGTAACATGAGATTTATACAATATTTTTAGAGATTGAGAATATACATTTTTTGACAATAGGGTAGGGGAGACTAAGATCAATAAGATGAGAGACTTTATTCCATTGTGGAATGATTTTATCATAAAAAGAATGGCATGGTTTTTTTATAAGAATAATTCTATTTGGATTTCTGGATGATTTAGTTAGTCTACAAAATTCGTAAAAGGATGGTTGGTGAGTTAAGCATTTGAGGCATTTCGCAATATGGCAAAGTGCAAAATTGAGAATCCTATGGGAAGTTTTTATGATATTTAGGTGATGTAGGCCTTTATGATATTTAGGTGATGTAATTTTGGTGAGTAAAAGAAGAAAAAAGAAATTAGGAAACCCTAGCATGGAAATAAATTTCAGATGGTTTTTCCAAGTGAAAAAGAGATTGTAAAAAAGAAAATCGGATTCTATTTCGAAGGTGAATACTCAGAATGTTGTGGTCTTAAATGTTGCATACCAAAAGCTGTTATTATTGAGAGGAATAATGAAAGGGAGAGGTCGGCATAAATGTGAAAAAATCCAATTATAGGAACGAGGATCTATTCCGCCATGCGCTTATTTTCTTTATTTGGCTTGCGATGTTTCTGATATACTTTGCTCAACGGTCGAACAGAGAGAAAGTTTATCGATTTCTTCAACGTATTCGGGATCGTGTAACTGGAATATTTTCGAGAAAATCTCATGGTGATACAATTTCAACAACAGATACAGTCACAACGACAATTGATTGATTCGTTTGAGTAATTACAATGATACGGTGTTTTTCTCTCTCTCAGGAATGTAAATTTTTGATTACATGTTTGCTTAATAAATTAGATTTTTTGAATTCAGGTGAATTAGTTGTTCGCTTAAATTGTTATATTGAAAATGAATTCCAGAAAATAAAAACACATGAAGAAAGGGGTTTCCAACTGAAAACTCGTTGGATTTTCGTTCATATTGCTGACTCCACACGGGATTTTTACTACCAAATCTAGTAACGAGCTTGAAAAATTGCGCAATAGGATGAAATGCGTCAATCAAACACTTATGTTGACGCAACTTGTCCAATTGGCGGAAATTCCAATTTTTTTCTTGGTTACTCATCAAAAAAATATATTTAAAGGAGGGCTTTACGCAGATTATAAATGAAGTTAAAACGTTTAGATCTGATCCGTTTGGTCAAAATAAAGGTGTATTCATATTGGGCTTATTTTGCACTATTTTGTAAAATTTGAGCAAATTTAAATTTGATTTGAGTAAATTGTCAAAATTTGAACTTTGTGGAGCTATAACTCGCATCAAACTCGATATTTCTGGTTAAAATTTTTAGAAATATGTACTGGTTCCATTTTTAACCAATTTACCAAATTTGAGCAAATTTGGTTGAGATTAATACATTTTTTGATGATCCAAGTCTCTCACAAATAATTTTTACCTGCGTGCACGCGTCTTTCTGATGAAAATGGAATTTTAAACTTGACAATACAGATGAAGAGAAAGATGCTACATTAACCACGAGGGTTGAAGATGTAACGATAGTTTCAAGAGACGCCGAATAGTGGAAGTGATGATGAATGTTATTTACTCTCCTAAAAAATGAAGGCTTTCGTAATTGTTCTACTGTTTTCTCTTGTTGAAGGATCTCCTACAACTGTGCAACTGAAAACGTATGCTCATACTATTTTTAAAAATCTCGATTAATAATCTTTTTTTCAGGTTTACAGGATTTGGATATCATTTTCGCGACGAAAACTCTCCAAGCAGAATTCACAGTAATTTGACACAATGCGAATATATGTATGATGACACGTATCAATTTAAGAATTTTTTGGTGAGCTCCTAAACCTAGAATTTAAGAAAAAACAGCCTTTCAGATGGTATTTCCAAGTGAAAAAGAGATTGTAAAAAAGAAAATCGGATTCTATTGCGCAGGTGACTTCTCGGAATGTTGTGGAGTTAGTTGTTGCATACCAGAAGCTGTTATTAATGAAAGGGAATGGGTGAAATTGGGGTAAATAAAGTTTTACAAAAAAATAGTTGAAAATAACGAATTTATAGAAAAATTTATTTGTTGCTAGCGTCGTTTGTTTTACTCGCATGTTGTGGTGCAGTATTAATAAAAAAACATATCAGCAATACGTCAAACATTTGAACGCATGCGGGATCGTATAACGAGATTTTTCAAGAAATTCTCTTTTCGAAAGGTTTCGACAACTGCTACAGAAATTACGACAATTTAGGAGATAATTGTTCGAAAATTTTTAAACTTTGTGTTTTATTGGACCTCTTATTGGACCTCAGGAATATAAATACATTTTTTATATACTGTATAAATTCAATTTTTTTTAATTTTGATGGTGATCTACACTTCATTAAAGGTTTTCTAAAATAAATAGTTTATTTCATACCCATATGGCTGCTTCAAGTGGCAACCTATCTTTAACAGCTCGATTTCGTTCGCTTGGTATAATTTAAACTGAGCTCAAAGTCTGAAAATTTGCAAAAAATCGAACTTTGAAGAGCAGTGTGCTGATCGCACCTTGATCATCTACAAATGCTACAAAGACAAGGAATTTAATATAAATTGTTTTGTTACGATTGTTCAATATTGAATTGTAATGCTCTGCCCACACACCGATGCACAATATAAAAGGGGCTGAGCAGATTGAAACAATCATTTCGAAACATTATTTGTCTTATTTATTTATTATTTTTATTGTTATGTTCATATTATTTTTATCTTAATTCATATTTAATAAAGGTTTAATTACCCAAGTTTGAGGTAATTAACCGAGGCGGCCCCAACACAACAACAATGCTCTACCACGATCGACAATGAATTTAAATTAACAACGAATTTCAATTTGGAACTAATGACACCTCAAACTTGGGATGGGTTTTTGGCATAACACCTACTCAATGGAAATGGATACAATTTTGATGCATCTTCAAGATTTCTAATGTATGGACATGAACTACAGAAAGTCATGGACATGGAATACAGCTGGGATCGACCTACGGACCAGGAAGACCAGCAAATTTGGCAGAATTTGGCCAGTGTATGCTCTATGGGTGAGCAATTGAATTTTTTCCTAAGCGTGCTAGATGTGGAAGGCGCTAGGAATTTTATGCTGCAAGATGCAGATGACCATCTGATTCACGGAATGGATGGATTGAAATAATGGAAATCACAAATGAAGACACGAACATCATCAAATATTCGCAAGGATTACGGATCGAGGCATCGACCGCTCGTATCTCAAAAGTGTCGTCGGACAATGAGGAACGATGACGATTGAACGTCAAATGTGTTACGATGCAATTTTCAAATGTGGTTAGAGTACGAAAACAAAGCTGTAAACGAATTTTCAAAGGGGGAGGGATCGGAATTTGTCGAATCCGATCTTGAACAGTTTAAGCCGCCGACAAATGCTGACAACGTCAAACGAGAAAAGTTACGATTTCCAAAACTCAACTGGAAGCTTCTCGATCATATGTGGATATGCACTTCACGAAATTTCAACGGAAGTCAGAAAATCTACATTTACGATTTTACGAATTTCAACTATTTATGATGCCAATAATGGAATCAACCAAATTTCTTCTTTTTTGCCCGGAATGTGCTGATCGCACCTTGATCATCTACAAATGCTACAAAGACAAGGAATTTAATATAAATTGTTTTGTTACGATTGTTCAATATTGAATTGTAATGCTCTGCCCACACACCGATGCACAATATAAAAGGGGCTGAGCAGATTGAAACAATCATTTCGAAACATTATTTGTCTTATTTATTTATTATTTTTATTGTTATGTTCATATTATTTTTATCTTAATTCATATTTAATAAAGGTTTAATTACCCAAGTTTGAGGTATAACAAGACCACACCTTACAAGTGAATAACACTCAACGAGCAACGCTGCAGTTAACAAAAAAATAGCATATTTCGTTTGTAACTCGTTTCAGTAAAATTATTTATTTTTTTTGTAATTTCTTTAAGCACGATGCACAAAATGTGGATTGTATCTATTGGTTAGGAACTCGTAGGTGACTGGAGGAATGACATGAGGATTTGGGACCCAGAGTTGCTTCTTCTGAAAATTGTCAGCATATTTGGCCGAAAGAGAAAACGCCCAAACCTTTTTTCTCAAATAAGCAATCGAACAATATGGAACGGGAATGGCAATTTGATCCAATTCGTCGTCTTTGGTTAGACGTGGTTTCTCACGCATGAGACCAACGGCCATATCGACGGTTGAAGCGTGAGCAACGACGAGGACTTTAAGCACAGGCTTTGGGCCGACAATTTCGTGGGTGCTGACAATTTCGCGAAGGGTTCGACGGATACGTTCATTGTATTGTTTGTTGGTTTCCTGGCGGCAGACTACCTGCAATTGAGAGGCTCAGGAGACTTTTTGGTTATTTTTCAGAAAAACGCCCCCACCGTGGCAAGCGACAAAAACGGACGATACGTCCTATCAACCGGAAACACGCGTCTCTGAACCGATGTCAAAAAACAAGGGACTCCCGTCGGATAACGAAAGTTCTCGAAAATCCCCGGTTCGACGCGAATCAACGCTTTACTGCCCGACACGTCACGAACGTAGGTGGCGGTTTGAAGACAACGAAGTGATGGCGAACAATAGATCACGTCTGGAACATTCTCCGTCATCGCCAGTCCACGGCCTACCATTTGCGCCAAGACCGCTCCTGAACGGGTGAGCACTGTGTCACGGAGATAGTCGTTGAGTGGACGGGGGATTGGAAGACGGGTTGGCTGGAAAAAAAACATTAGATTAAGGAATGACGTTACAGAGTAAATGGGATGAAAATAGACTTCATTCTCATTCCAAATCTGTTTTTAAAATTTTCTAAAACCACCTAGAAGCCGAGAAAATGAGCTTCAAAACAATGGCCTAGAAAAAATTAGCGAAAACTAGTCCGCGGACGTTATTACACGAAGAATCCAGAAAAATATAAAATAATTAAGGATTTTTCATAAATATAAATTAACAGAAATCCGCAAAACAAAGCTCATAGGAAAAAGTTCGGCCAGGTGGACACTTTTTCTAGGCCATTGTTTTGAAGCTCATTTTCTCGGCTTCTAGGTGGTTTTAGAAAATTTTAAAAACGGATTTGGAATGAGAATGAGGTCTATTTTAAAATTTTGAGCTCTGAGGCAGTTAATTGGTGTTTAAAATTTTTTAAATTAAAAAAAAGAAGGATCGTGATAAATTTTAGAAAAAATCTTCCAAAAGTTGTTTTTTACAAAAAATTGTAACAGAAAATGTATAGTTTTTTTAAAATCGAATTTTCTCGTATTTTCCAAATGCCAGACATTTTAGTTTCAGAATATTTTCAGCCTTAAAAGGGATCCTTACCATATTCAAATCGTACTGCTCATATTTCCCATTTTTGATACTTTTCTCAATCCATCCCGGACAACAATCATCCAATCTTTCGGAATGTCTCATCACCATTAGATGCGTCGCTTCGACGTAGTGTTCTTCAAGTTTGCTGAAGAATTTATTGATTTTTTAAAAAATTTAATATTTTGAAGTTTTATGTTTTCTTCCTCTCCGGCATCTTTCCTGTCAGCCACAAACACATGTGCGCAAATTTCCCTCCGCTTCTCCGTGCCGTCGATAGCTCAGTTGGTAGAGCGGAGGACTGTAGAGTTTGCGGGTATCCTTAGGTCACTGGTTCGAATCCGGTTCGACGGAATGCTTTTTTGTCTAATTTTTAGCGCGTGCTTTTTGAATTTTTGGGATGTTTGTATACTTAATATTTAAAAAAAAATTTCAAATACCTAGCTCTTTTCGAAGCTCTCAGAGAATCACGCATCGAATTCGATGAACAGTTATATGATCCGATTTCAGATTGTTCTGATTTTTCTGAAAATGTATTTGTATTTTTTACTTTTCGAAATTGTTTCCAACCTGGTATATTATTGGTCATCTTCCTCGAAATTGTTTTCCGTTTCTCAAATTTCAAATCAAATAATGAAATGTTTTTCAAAATAAGATTTTGAGGTCGTTGGAATTCACGTAAGGTCAAATTTTGAATGTTAAAAAAATTCATTTTCTCATGAGAAACTTTTGAAAAATGAACAAGTTAAAAAATGTTCTGTCAACGATAATACTCGTCGTGGTGTTGATGGAAAAGCGGCAATTGATAGAAGCTGAAGGGAGTGAAACGGCGTCGACGAATGAAACTGCCGAAATTCAATGGAATCCATGGTCATTGCAGCCGGTTTCTAAGGAAGATGGAGGGAAACATGGTAAGGCATTATCTGAACGCGGTAAATACGAAAAATAGGACGGATGTGGGATTTTTTGGAGTAGAAATTTTTTTTTGAATTTTTCAGATTCTCACAACAGAAAATATACCTTGATTTTTTTTTTCGTTAAATATTTAATTTGTAGATTTTCAAATTTTTTCACTGAAATTATTTGGTTCGAACTTCGCTTGAACAAAACACATTATCCCGCGATAAAGAGCTCACGTTGCAAGTGCGCTCTATTGCAAATCGGACGTTTCCGAATGGTTTTCGCATTTTTATGACTAAAAAAATAACTTTACCAATTGAAAATACGAATTGGCACATTTTTAGATACCAACAAAGGGAAGTAGCACTCTGGAATCGTGAATTCAGGGCAAAAATAAAGGAAAATTGGAAAATTATAGTTAAATTTTTGAAATTTAATTCCAAATGATTGTAGATTGAGGATTTTTCTCTGTTTTGAACATATTAGAACAATTTTTTTCAGGAAAAACAACTAATTTAACAATTTAGGGTTAAAATTTAAAAAAATTACTAATAAAAATCTCGAAAATTCAAATTTTGTGTTTCGCGCCATTTTTGTGTGCCATGAAAATTCAAATTTTAAGTATTTTTCCAACTTTCGACAGCTGCTGTAAATCCGTAGCTGCGATTTCGTTATTAATCTAAATTCATGATGAAAACGGTTCTGCACAGAATGCTTAATGTTTCTCGGAAAATGTGGAATTATGGAAGAAATTTGGTGTATTTTGGAGCTGAAATTTTTACTATTTTTTGCTAATTGTTTGAGATGAGATTTAGCTCATTAGAAAGAGCTCAGTTTGGTGGTTCAGAAACTGCATTCCCTTTTCGCGTACGAACCTCCCGGAGCAAGTTATGACGTCTCAAAGAGCAGAAAAAACTCGAAATTTTCAACGTTGCTCCAACTTTTTAAAAATCCAAATTCTGGAATTTCTGGAAGTTTCTAAAACAGGCTAACAGGTTTCTGAAGCTATTTCTCAAAAAATAAACAATTTAGATCATATTTTTGAGATTTGATCTTTCAAATATGAAATTTTCAGCATTTTGAAGCCCCATCAGGTATTGAAACGCTTGATTTCAATATCTGATGGGACATCGAATGAAATGCTTGATTTTCAGTCAATTTTCTTGAGAAGCTGCTGAAAACCGTTTTATTAATTAATAGAAAATCGATCAACTTTGAAATACTAAAATTAGATGAATTTCAGATGTTTTTCAGAATTGGCGGAAATTTGATATTCATAAAACTCTCTTTTTCTTGTCAAAAAAATGTTTTACTTAATTTCCAGAAATTAACTGCTACGCAAATGTGGAAATGACGGAGACAGTGCGATGTCATACAGCGTGTACCCTAAAATTGATAATCGATCCGAAAGCGGAAGAAAATGTCTATCAAACGAGAGTTGGATGTGATGTGAAGTCTTTAAGGCAGTAAGTGTTTGAAATTTGAAAATGTTGAAAAATGTTTTTCTTTTTGTTTAATTTGAATAAAATGAAGAACACATTTTGCAGATACGACAACATAAGCCGTTATTGTGACGCTTCACGAAAATCAGAAACTCTCGAACTTATCGAAGATTACGAAATTGTACCACCCAAGGACCAGAGGTTAACGATTTTAGTTCGAAGATTGTGTTGCTGGCGTGATTATTGTAACGTTGTTTCGGATCGACTTTTGAGGAAATTCCCGAGACAACGGATGAATATTATGAAGATTGTGAGTGACTGAAAATTGTGTTTAACAGAAAAAGACAAATGTTTGTTTCAATTACAGATCTCCGAGGTTTTTATCGAGCCGACATTGCTGCCAACTTTGGTGTTTTTGGTGATTGGAACAGCTTTTGTTTATACGTTTTTGTGAGTTTTGGATTCGGTTTTGATAAAGCGGGGGTTTGGCGCGATTCGAGCGAATATTAATAAATGTTAGCTGATATCATTTATTTTTTAAAAAATTGGAAAATGTCATAAAAATTGGAAAAAAACACTTCTTAAAAGCAGCTTGTCAGTTAACACGATCCAAATTAAAGGCAAAAATTCAAAATTCGAATGGGAGCCCAGGTGGTCCAAAGAACAATGCCAATATGTAGCCAAATTCAAATAATTGTGTTTCGCGCCAATGCCGACCGCGTTGCACGGACACGCGGCAATTCAAATTTTGATTTTTCAAACTTTGGGCCACTGCTATGACGCATGTGTTTATCGGTGTGATTTCGCATAAATTGCATTGTACTAATGAGAGAACGCTCTAATTTTTGAAACTAAGATCAGGCTGAGTCAAATTAACTGAACAGCTGTCTTTAAAAATTCAAAATTTTACTTTTTGGAGTTTTAAAAACATTTTGCAGACGTAATATGATTTTTTCAAATTTTTACCTGAAATCTAACAATTTTAATTTTAATATATATTTTTTTACATTTTTTCTCGTTGAGCGTGAGTTTGGGGGGATTTAAAGACAGGGTGCCAGTTATTTTTTTTAGATTATTTTTGAATTCCCGCCGTACACTCACGTACGCTTTTTGGCGGAAGCATAAAAATTTGAATTTTTCACATAAAAACACTTTTTTAATTTTTTATAGTGGAAAATGTGGAAAATGGAATATTAGAATGTAGCGACCAGTTTCAAGCAATTTTGAAGAAAATTTTATTCATAAACCCGGAAAATACGAAAAATTTTTAAAAAGTCAAAAACAAACAAAAAAATCAGTGGCGAAATTTTTAACCGGCACCCTGTCTTTAAGCGAATACCAATAAATGTTGGCTGATATCCTCAATTTTAAAATTTTTGCTTAAAAATTTCAGAAAATGCCATTAATTGGAAAAACACTTTAATATTTTCGATTTTTTAAAAAATGTGAATAACAATTAAAATGTTTTTTTTGGGAAATTTAGTTTATTTTTTAAAGAATTTGGCTTTTTTTCAAAAATGCTAAAAAGCTCTGAAAATATGAAATTACCTATTTTTTAAACTTTTATGATTACTGAATAAATATAAAAAAAAATGTCGAAACTTAATTTTTCAAAGATATTTCTAGGAATTTTTACTGTTTCAATAATGGTGTATTATGGAAATTTGTTTGCTCGAAGTTTGCTTATTCTATTTATCGAGAAGCTACGTAAAGTCATCCTTTTAAAAAGAAATTACTGAATGTCATAAAAATTGGAAATTTTATATTATTTTTCGATTCTTAAAAAAAAATGTTAACTGAGAATTTTTCATTTTGTAGACATTGGATTTTTTCAAATATTTTACCTGAAATCTAACAATTTTGATTTTTATTTATCATTTTTAAATTTTTTTTCGCATGAAGCGCGAGTTTGGCGGGATTTAAGCGAATATAAATATATGTTGGCTGATATCCTCAACTTTTAAAATGTTTACTAAAAATTTCAGAAAAAGTCAATTCTGAACCAATGAAAAAATCTGAATTCCAATTTTTAAAACATTGTTTGAGAAATTTAGTTTATTTTGAAGAATTTGGTTTTTTTTGTCAAAAATTAGTAGCTCCGAAAATCTGAAATTACTTTTTTTTTTAAATTTATATCATTACTGAATAAATATCAAAACAAAAATTTCGAAATTTGATTTTTCAAAGATTTTTCTAGAAATTTTTACTGTTTCAAAAATGTTGTATTATTGAAATTTCGGAAGTTTGCTTGTTCTCATACTCGAAGTAATTTTAAAAAAAGTAATTTAAATAAAAGAAATACAATTGAAAAATGGGCATTTCTGAAAAATAGATTTTCGAAACCTCAGAATGAAAATTTAGTAAAAATTCTTGAAAAAATGCGGAAAATTTTGTGGCCAATTTTTGGAGCTTGATATGAAAAAAAATAGTTTTAGGTGGGCTTTTAAAGAAAATGACAGCTAAATTCTGAAAATTCAGATTTTCAGCTTCAAAATGGTATAAAAAAGTCAGAGTTTCGTCAATTTTCAAGAAAGTTATGGTTAATCGAAACGAAACTTGATTTTCGAAAATTTCATAATTTTTGAGATTCTTTTAACTTTTAAAAAAACCATTTTCACTATTTTTGACTGAAAATGATGCTGAAATTCAGAATTTTCAGATTTTCAGCTTCAAAATGGTGAAAGAAACTTGAAATTTGGATAATTTTTGAAAAAGTTATGATTATTTCAAAAATTTGGAATATTTTTTGGGAGCTTGTAACTTTTCGAAAATTCGATAGTTTTACATGTCATGATCATCATTTTGAAGTAAAAATTCCAAATTTCAGATTTTCAGCTTCAAAATGGTATAAAAAAGTTAAAATTTTGTTAATTTTCAAGAAAGTTATGGTTAATCGAAAAATAACTTGATTTTTGAAAATTTGAGCTTTTTCGACAGCTTTTCTTAAAATTAATCAATTTTCACAATTTTTGACTAAATATGATGCTGAAATTCAGAATTTTCAGATTTTCAGCTTCAAAATGGTGAAAGAATCTTGAAAATTGGATAATTTTTGAAAAAGTTATGATTATTTGAAAAATTTGGAATATTTTTTGGGAGCTTGTAATTTTTTTTCAGAAAATTCCATCGTTTTACATGGAATTTGCATCATTTTGAAGCAAAAATTCCAAATTTACATATTTTCAGGGAAAAAATCTTGAAATTTGGATAATTTTTGAAAAAATTAGGATTTTTTAAATTTTTCCCTGAAATATGAATATTTTTTTCATTTTTTATCAAGAAATTCACTGTTTCAAAAAATGTTGTTATATTGAAATCGTTGAAAGTCGGGGATCTTTCAAATTCATTGTGTTTTTAAAATAATTTCCATGTTCAGAGAATACGCGCAACACAATATGAAGCTATTTCACGCTGACGGCAACTATTACAATTGTAAAATTGACAAATCAATTCGAGATGAGTCTCTTCTTGATGAAAAATCGATAATTGATGTAATAATACGTTTTAAGATAACACATTCTGGAAAAATCATTAAATTTTCCAGACTAAATTGAAAGTTTCTGGGCTATTATCCTTAAAAGAGACTGCTGAAATCCTTGCCCTTCTGCCGGAAGAATCGAAAGGATCGGGAAAGATTTCGATGAAAACAATGTCTAGTGAGGATTCGGCACAGCCGAATGCTATGGACGATGAGCCGAAGATGAAACATGACAGTGTTGGAGAGGGACGACCAATACAAATTGAGGCGCCGTTGATGGTTCACGCGGGTGGATATGGGCACGGTTTTTTCAATGTTCGCAGGGATATCGCGTCGCCGTTTGATTTACTTTATCGATTGATTGAGCATGGTCCTTATCAGTATCCGTTTAGTGCTCTGGAGTTGATGCAGGTGAGGTGGATTAGCTAACATCGAAGATTATTTAATTTCAAAATTTGTATTTCTTCTGAAAGATTCCAAATTACTTAGTATATTTCCAAGTTAATAATTTCTGGCCGCTCGTTTTGCGGAGTGTCGTTGGGGATTTACTCGCAGCGCGACCGCAACGCGCTCAAATTCAAATTTCTCTGTTGGTCTTGCGTGTAGCGGTCGCGTTGCGAGTAAATTCCCAACGACACTCCGCAAAACGAGCGGCCAGACATTTTTATCTTGACAATAACAATGGACCTACACAGAAACTAAAAATTCTGGAAAAAATAGCAAAAATTCAATGCAGAAATTTGCTAAAAATTGAAATTTTTGCAGCATGTTTACGGGACTCGCTGTGAGACCTACGGAAATCGCTGCGAGACCCTAGACACATTTCCCCGGTGTGCGTCCATAATTGCAGAAAATACAATCAAGTGCCGCGGGTAAATCTGCTGCAAAGTTTATGCATTTAATTTTTTGCAGCATTTTTAGTTTCTGGGTAGGTCCATTAAGGGGAAGAAGGTCGAATAAGGTTCTGAAATGTAGAAAAATATTTCTGCACTTGATTATTTGAGAAAAAACTGAAAATTTTAAAGTTTTTGCCTGGAAAAATGAGAATAGACTAGTTGCGGAAAAAAACCACAATCGGATTAAAAACAAAAAATACTTTAAGTTAAAAATATTTAAATTCAAAAAAATTTTTTTTCAATTTGATTGGAGAATCATTAGAGCGCACTTTCTTCATTGAAAACGAGGAACTGCAGAAAGTAGAAAGACGCAGACGGATAGTGAAGAATGTGCGCTCTAATGAGTTTTTAAAATTTCGTAACACAAAAATGAACAAGTGATAAATTGCGAAAAAATCCTCAAGCTAACAAAAACCATTGTAAGAAGCAAAATTCTGGAAAAAACACGTTAAAAATAGTTTTCTTCGATTTTCGAAGAACTCAAATTTTAAAATTTTAAACAGTAAATATTTCGTATTTAGAAAATATGCCTTTCAATTAATTTAGGATACAATAATGTACAAGTGATAAATTGCGGAATTAGTTGAAAACATCACCAAGCTAACTGAAATCATTGTAAGACGCGATATTCTGGAAAACACACGTTAAAAATTGTTTTCTTCGATTTTCGAAGAACTCAAATTTTAAAATTTTAATCAATAAATATACTTGTCTTTTAATTTAGGATTTTTTCTGGATATTTTAATTACTGAAAAATTTTAATTATTTTTTTAAAACCAGAAACTTTCGAAAAAAATTGAAATTTATTCCCAACGCCCACTTATTACGCTTCGAGATCAAAAACATTTTTTGTTCCAGCTCTTTGAAGAAACTGGCTTCAAATTTGCCGAAGAGCCATCGCTACTCAAAATCGAGCCCCAAGTAACAATAATTTCAGATATAAGGGGAAGGTATATTTTTCTCGAAAATCAATTATATTTTTAATAAATCTATTTTTTAACAGGTATGCGGATCTTCATCGCTGGCTTCAATTGACAGGTTGGCCACCGAATAATACATATTTGTTCTTGGGTGGAATTATTGATCGAAACGAACCTGGATCGATTGAATGTTTGGCATTGATTTGTGCTTTGAAGGTTTCTTTTTTCAAATTAAAAAAAAATCAATCAATAATTCATTTTAGTGCCGATTCCCGAAACATGTGTACGTTCTCAGAGGTATTCCAGAGACGGAAGATTTTAGAATGACGAGAAGATATCATCCGACGATTTGTAGATCGATTCAGTCGTGTATTAACAGGTAAAATTAAGATTTTTTGGGAAATTAATAGTTTTTTGTGGAATTAAAAATATTTTAAAAGCTATTTTTAAGAAAACATTTTTAAAATTAAGTTTTAAATATATTTTCTGATTTTTTAAACATTTCTATTCTTATTTTTTGAAGATAGATGAAATTATTTCGAAATTTCAATGAAAATTAGCATTTTTTTGATTCTTTGAAGAAAATCATACCTTTTACCAAAAAATCATCCGTTTCCCAGAATGTGCTCCAATATTCCATTCGCCGCCGTCGTCGGAAAGTCCATCCTAGCTGTTTATGGAGGGTTCTCACCGCGAGTTTTTGAAAAATCAAAGATTTTTTACCTCTTCCGTCCGGTTAATTCGTCAAATTTTGGTGCGATTGAGAAGGATATTGTTTTTAACCAGCCGTCGTCAAAAGTTCGGATGTATCGAAGGAATTTGGGTAAGTTTTGGGAATTTTAATATCCAAAAATTAATTAAATATTTTCTTTTTTATATGGAAAGGGAGACTGGTTTGGAAAACAAGCGGTGACGAGAGCTTGTCGAACGATGAAAACTTCGATGATGATTAGAGGTAAAAGTCGAAAAATTCTGAAATTTTCAGCATTTTCCACTATAAAATCAGAAATTTGATTTTTCAGGACACTCCAGAGTACCTTATGGCTATCTTCCTTGCTGGAAACATAGACTTATTAATTTGTGGTCCGCACCGGGATTTAAAAACGATTTTGGCGCGGTTCTTCATGTTTCGAAAGATTTGAGGATCACCCCAATTTTGATGAAAGCCATGCAAACTAATTCTAATGAAAATGGGATATAATTTTTTAAATGTGAAGAATAAAGTTTAAAAAAAAAATTCCTTATGATTTTTTTTTGGATATTTTCAAAAAAGAAAAGAGGTACAGTAACCCAATTAAAGGGACACATCGAATTAATTGCGACGTAAATATGCAGGAAAGATGTTGTTTTGAGTATTTCGAGTTATTCAAATTGTTTGTTTTTGACAACACTAATTTCTTAAAAGCGTGATGTTTTATAAATTTAGTTTTACCTGCGAAATGTGTGAAAAATCGACATTTTAAATAATTTCGGACTTGGATTTTTTAAAAAACTACAGTAACCTGTTTAAAGGCGCACATCGCCCTTCATACAGTGTACTTCGTGGCGATTGATTTCGAGCTTACCGTAGCGATTGGGAAATTTTTAAATTTTGGGGAATATTCGTTTATTTTTCTTTTTTTAACCAAATCTCTTGTATTTCTGTAACATTTTCCTCAACAATGTACGTCGGCGATAGTCTAAAGGTATGTTTTATAATTTTTAACGATTTTTCTAGACGAGAAGGTTGAATTTTTCTTTTAAAAATTAAAAATTAATATATTTTTTAGGAAATATTAATCGATGATTGTCTCGATTGGACACGATGGAATAGACAACCGATGAACGCGACTATTAAGCCTTTCGTGAGTTTTTTGTTGCGAAATCTGAACAAATTAAGATTTTTTCAGCCATACTCGTATCAGTTGTCAAGAAAACCGTACACTGATTCGATCCATCGAAATAATAACACTAATAAAAATGGAATGGGTGCCGTACACAAGTATATAAATAATGGAAATGACGAGAAGGTATCAAACATAATTTTTATTGTACATTTTATATGTTTTCAGTACCACAAGCTCCAAGATCCACAAGATGATTCCGTTGGAAATTGCCTTCATTGCTACGTGAGCTACAGACAACATTGTGAATTTAAAACAGAGAAGGCAAAGGGAATTGAAGAGCATGGACCGTGGAGCACACACGATAGCTATAAATATGGAAAAGTTGTGTAAGTTTTCAGGAAAATCATCACTAGTAAATAAATAACCGCCATTTTTTTATAGTTGCCCAAAACTCTGGTTCTCAAAATGCCCAAAATGTGGGGCGACGGGTGACAGGGCTCATCCGCTGGAATATTGTATGGGAGACGAGCAAACTGCGGCAGATATTGGTTTTGGAGTTGATATCGCAGGACGCCCGATGTTTTTCAAATCGCGGGAATCTTACCAATGGATGGATGTCGGTAATTTGTGCAATTTTGAGAACAAGGATGATCCAACAAAGAGAAAGAAGTGTTGCTCTTTTTGTTATGGATTGCATAAGGATGCATGTGAGAAGGCTGGAGAAATGGTTCCGTCGAAGGATGATGATGGTCCATGGTCTTCGCATTCCTTGATGTTCAACAAAATTGTTCGGTAAGAATTTTAAAAAAGCTAAAATTAATTGGAAACCTAATTAAAAAATCCAAAATTTAAAAAAAATGAGGAAAAAGGCGTTTCGAAAATGCCCCCAAAATTTATATTAATATTTTCGTTTTTAAGATGCCCACTTCTATGGTTCAATGTCTGCCAAAGATGCGGTGCTACTGGAGACCATGGACATACTCTGAAGCATTGTCCAGAGAATAACCATCACCGCCATGATTCGTCATCATCGTCGGATGAGTCGTCGCATGCTCATACTCAAATAATAAACGAAAATCGCAACGGAGTCGTCTACCAGCGTACCCCAAATGTGCAACAAGCTCGCCAAGTGTTGTCCCAACGAGACCCACACCGTCAGAGTTATATATACCCAAGTCAACCAGTTTACCGTCTTGTTCAAGTTATGGAACAACCTCATCATTATAGTTACTCATATAGTTACCCGTACTTCTATAACCACAGAAACCACTGAATTTTAAGCATTTACACCTTGTCATTTATTTTGTTCCATAGATCTCTGGATTTTTACTTTACTAAGCATGATTCTAATCAAATCTCCCTAATCAAAATATTTATCTGCATTTTTAACCTAAAATGATTCTGAAACTTTGCTATGAAACCTATTAAAGGTTCTCTTGTACATATATGTTAACCCATGTGCCTTTTTTTCAACTGTTTCCATTTTTTGTTGTTTTTATAGACATTGTACATTTTTTGATACATTAGATACGCAATTTCCAGATGTTGGATGAATATTTATTAGAAATTTAGTTTTTTTGCAAATTGTTATGATTTTCTTTAAATTTATAGGTTTCGAAATGCGAATCAAGGGAATTTTCGCAATGTAAGTTTCTTTTTTCTATAAAAATTTGAAAATTTCTAGTTTTCAGGTGTTTTTTTTTGTTGAAATTGTCAAGAAGCGCGAGAAACACAACACGTTCTATTCAAAAGTGCAATAATCCTTTGCGACGACCTGAAAAAGTGAAATCCACTTAAATTTTATCGCAAAAGTCCAGAACATTTGATTTATGGACAATTCCCTCCACTATCATCCAAAATTATAGAAATCCTAATTAGATGTGGTGGTAGTGGGGAAGGAAAAAAAGGATCCTAATTAATAAGTAAAAACCAAGCCGCCACCGTTTTTATTAATAATATATTTTTTTTTCTATTCCGTTTTGCAACAAGAATCGATGTATCAAAGAAAGCGATCTTTTTTTTTTATCCGAAAATCTTTGAAATTCATCATTTTGTGATATTATCCGATTGACACGTCTCCTCCTCACTTTTCCGAAATCAAATCTTCATCTCCGCCCGAAAATTTTGAGATTTTATTTCCTTTTTTGAATAGACCAGAAAAGCAACAAAACGTGAATTCACCTTTTTTTGGGGTAGAAAAGTGTTAAAAGGCCAGATCGTGGGGGGAAAGGGAGGGCGATCGTTTTTGAGAGATAGATAGACATGGCAAAAGAGGAAAAAGCTAGCCTTTTGATGACCATTTATCTCCCTTTTTTTTGTTCGATCGGTTTCTTGATTTGGTTCCTTTTTTTTTCTTCACATTTTGGTCTTAATGTTGAAGGATATTTATGATGGATGAAATCCGGAAAATCGATGCTGGTTTTTCGGAAAGGGTCTCGATTCGAGACTCGAATAGTTACAGAGAAGTTTTAAAACTTGTGTTTCTATAATTACTTATGGACCTATTCAGTTTGAAAAAAAATGCCGTGAAATTCAATGCAGAAATTGCAGAGAAATTTCAATTTCTCTGCATTTTTTGAACTAGTTTTCTTCAAGACCCAAACGATTTAATCTGTGTCCCTTTAAACAATTTTATGGAAAATGCTTGTTTTTGTGTCTATCGCTGTGGAAATTTTACAAAAACATCAGTAGTGAGTACCAATGGCCCTTAGAGGCCCAAAATATCGGATTTAGACCCAAAAAGACTGTCTGGGTCGAAAAAAAAACGACATGCCGAGAAATGCAGGGAAGTTGCAATTTGTCTGCATTTCTCGACATTTCTCTGCAATTTCTGCATTGAATTTCTCGACATTTTTTGTATTTTTTTTTCAAACTAAATAGGTCCATTAATTTGAAATTTATATTCTGGTGAAACATTTTTAAAAATTAAATGACATTGTTGTATAGCGAGACAACTGTTTGACTTTTTTTCAGAAAATTGTCCATAAAAAGTTAATTAACCATCTGGCATGGAAATTTTTGGCATTTTTCCGGTACAAAGTTTCCACCGGTTCTTATCGAAATTAGCAAAAAACTTTTTGACGAGTTTAAGAGGCAGTGGGGTTCGAACCCCGGTGTCAAAATCAAACCGATGTCTCGCTATACATTGTTGGCATAATTGACATTTGATTTTTTTTAAAACCTTTTTTTCGCTCCAAATTTACTGAAAACGTTGCTAATTTCATCACCTTTTACGGACCTTTACAATTCGAAAAAAAAGTCGACAAATTGGAATATCTGGGAATTTTTTGAATTTCAGTTATCACCTGACGCGCTGCAAGACCCAAGCGATTTTGTCCCTTTAAATATGTGTACCTTTAATGTGTGCCTTTAAATAATTTTATAGAAAAAATGTTTTTATGTCTTTCTTAGTGAAAAATGGTTAGAGAGTGCAAAATGGGTTGCAAACGGATTCAGGAGGCCCGGAAATAGCTCAAAAAAGGCCGGTTTAGGCAGAATTTAGGCTTAAATTTTGCCAAAAGATGAGTAGTAAGACCCCGCAGAGGTGAAATAAATGCGAGTGAAGAAATCCTGGGACCAAAAAAAACATTTTGCTGAATTTTTCGAGCTTTTGGGGCCTCCTAGGTCCAACTGGGCCAATTCCTGATCATTTTCCACAAAGATAGACACACAAATAAATGTTTTCTATGAAATTGTTTAAAGGCAATCATGTTCAATGGGTCTTGAAGCGAATTAAGTGAAAATTGCGATTCAAAACATTCCATCGGTATTTCTTAAATTTTTTTTGAATAACTGACCTATTTCCATTATTTTTAGTTCAATTTTTTGACCTCTAGATTTTTTAAAAAAAAATTCTGATACTTTGTCTTTAACGGAATATATATTTTTTAGTTTATTGTCCTCTCAAAAATTCTTGATCGCAGGGCTAAGCCGGCAGCTGCGCACGCACGCGACGCGGTGGCCGACACTCAACACAATGGAAAATTTTAAAATTCATTTTCCCGCCAATATTCCAGTGTGTTGAGTAGGAGGCCACTGCGTAGCGTGCTTGCGGAGCGGCAGTTCATTGGATATTTTTCAGAAATTATATCCGAAATTTGCTAGAAAAAATATTTTTTTGAAAATTTCCAATTTTCGGCTTTAAATTTGCTTATTCATAAACTTCTTGACTTCTTATAAGGTTCATAATAATAAGGAGACGATCTTCTCATCTCCACATTCGTCAATCGTTTTTTTTATTGCCTTCTAATTGTAATGTTTTGCTTCACATGTATTTAACAACGTGTTTATTTTTCATGCCCTAATTATTCCTATATCCTCTTTTGTACACTGTTTCGTTAATCTGTTTTTGTTGTTTTTTCGTCTTGGATTGCTTCAATGATTCTTGAGAAAGTTTTTTTAAAAGAAAAACCATAGTTCACTTGGAATTCAGTTAATTTTAGACTTCATGAGGAAAAATCTTGAACATTTCGAAAAATTGGTTTTTTAACGAAATATTATTGTATTTGTAAGTTGAACAATTAATCGAACAAAATTTCTAGATAACCCTGAACTAAAAATATTAAAAAAAATTTCTGTTTCGTGATAAGTAAGGATCATGAAAATGGTGTTTAATTAAGTTTCGTTTTCTTAAACAGGTCTTGAAATAGTGTCCCAAACGCCGTATTTTTTTTAAATTTCGAAATTATAGAAATTTTCAGACAAAATTTAAAAAAAAATCTAGATTTTAATTTAAGCAAAAATTCAAATTTCGGTCAAAACTATCATAAAGGTAGTTTTTTTGAAGTTATTAGTTTTAAGATATTGTCAACTCAATTATTCTTGATCATTGCGTTCGGAAGGCTGCTCAACCACACAGCCGCTCCGCACGCACGCGACGCGGCTGCCGACACTCAACACACTGGAAAATTTGAAAAAATCATTTCCCCGCCAATATTTCAGTGTGTTGAGTGTCGGCAGCTGCGTCGCGTGCGTGCGGAGCGGCTGTGAGGTTGAGCAACCCTCAAAACGCAATGATCAAGAATAATTGAGTTGACAATACAATTCTACATTTTTTGAATTTTTAAGATTAATTTCAAAATTTCGAATTTTTTTTTGACTTTTTAGAAGATTCTGCATTTTTCTTCTGTACCTAAATATTTTTTGAAAATAAGGCAATTATTTTTTGATAAACAAAATCCGAAGAAATGGACTCGTTATCATTGGGGCGCACTTGCAACATGGTGGGAATTCAAAAATTCTTATTCGTATTCTAGTGTATGTACTTAAAGACAGGGTGCCAGTTAAAAATTTCGCCGCTACGGCGATAAGATTTTAAACTACCGCGTATTTTGAATTTTCATGTGCGCTCCAATGAACAGCAGTCATATGTGTGCGCGGTAATTTAAATTTTTGAATTTTTTGAGTGTTTTTTTCAATTTTTTTTCGTTTTTGTCCGATTTTCAGCGTTTTTTTTTTGCTGAAAGCCATTAATTATTTTTAATAAGTGTCAAATTAATTTTTTTATAGGAACTAACCGGGATCCCTCATAAAACGTGGGAAAAACGTTGATTTTCCCAATTTTCATCCAAAAATGAAATTTTCGCTATAATTTTGAAAGCAGATTAAATATATTTACGTTTCGCAAATAAATTATTATTTCACAGGTATTCTAGTTAATTTTTTTTGAAACCAACGAAACATTTACAGATTTCATGGACACAATTCATCAGCGACACAAAAAAAATCAGTTTTCCGAAAAATTGATCAGTTTCATATATCATTTTAGATTTCTAAAAATGTCATTATCGTTTTTTAACAGTTTTTGTTTGTTTTTGAGTTTTTTGAATTTTTTTGAATTTTTCTTATTTTTCGGGTATTTGAATAAAATTTGCCTCAAAATTGTTTGAATCTGGTCGCAACATACTTTACTTATGTTATTCTACTGAAAAGAAGCATTTTCCACTAAAAAAATTAAAAAATAACAGTTTTGAAAAAAATATAAAAAATTCAAATTTTTGTGCTTCCCGCCAAAAAGTGTACGTAAGTGTACGGCGGGAATTTGAAAATAATTTTTTTCATCTTCCGGACGCGACTACAAAATGGGTTTTTTTCGTCGGGATTTCGCATGGAATATACTAGAATGTTGATAGAAAGACGAATTTTTCACAATTAAATCCACATGGGGTAAAAATAACTGGCACCCTGTCTTTAAAAGTTAATACATCTTTGTAGAAATTTTATATTTAATACCCTCTCTTTAGGTTTGTCCAGAAAATCTGGATTTTTTGAAATTGAACGTTAATAGTTATGATAAAGTAGAAAAAGTGATAGAATGTCTTTAAGTACCATGAGATTAGAAAAGTTCCATAAAATCTTTTATAACTTTTTCGAAAACATCTTTTTCAAGTGAATCGTCTTATCGATTCTCTTCTTCTTCGTGTTTTTTTCTTATTATTTATATTCTATGCATTTATTTCACAAATCCATACCAGTTTCTTTTATCATCCTCTTTTGCATTTTTCTCGCTTTCATTAAAATCCATGGCTTAATCATTGATCCATTGTGTTCCATCCTATTATATATTTTGAAAGTAATTTCCCAATTTTTAAAAATATAGTTTGTCCTTGATTTTTTTTGTGGCGTTCATCCTATCTTTAAAAAAGTCCGGTTAAGTTCATATTTTCATTGATTATTTTTTGTCTGAAGCCACGCCCATTTTTGTGTATTAAAAATTTGTGAGAAAAGATACAGTGTTTTTATTCATTTTGATATTTATGAATTGTATCTTCAGCATGATCCAGGCGGTTCTGCTCCTGGCTTCTGTTCTCGGAGCATCTGTATATTTATGGCAGCATAATAAGGAATTATCATTTATGCAGACGTTGGATAAGGTTAACCCGAATGATATGAGAGCGCCCAAGTTTGGTGAGGAATTTTATTTGAAAAATTTTTGGAGCAAAAGAAATTGGAAAGAATTATTTTTAAATTAAGTTTTGGAAAAATTGTGAAAAAAGTTAAATTTTTGATTTTTTTGAAAACTTTTTAAATTGAAGATTTACACTGTTTTTTATCAGGCGATTCTCAGCCACGTGCCGAAAAACTGGCTGTAATTTCTATTTCCAACATGATTTCAATGTCATATTAGAAATGAAAATGTATGACAATTGCGTAAAAATTTTGAAACTGAAATTTTTTGCAATGTTTCGCAACTTTTAAACAAAATTTCTAAAATTCTGACGTTTTACATTTTTCAGGATTTTTTTTCGAAGAAAGTTGTTATAATTTTTAATTTCTAATTTTTGAAAAAATAACAAAATTTGAAACCGAACATTTTTTTCCAACAATTTTCTGTTGACTTTCCGAACTTGTTAAATATTATGAAAAATGGCTGTTTCTCAAATGTTCTAATAAAAAAATGATTAATTGGAAAATCTCAATGCTCGCTTTTTCTGTATTGTCAACTCAATTATTCTTTATCATTGCGTTCGGAAGGCTGATCAACCTCACAGCCGCTCCGCACGCACGCGACGCGGTGACCTCCCACTCAACACACTGAAATATTGGCGGGAAAATGAATTTTTCAAATTTTCCAGTGTGTTGAGTGTCGGCAACCGCGTCGCGTGCGTGCGAAGCGGCTGTGAGGTTGAGCAGCCTTCCGAACGCAATGATCAAGAATAATTGAGTTGACAATAAAAACAAATGTTCTGAAAATTAAAAAAAAAATTCTGAAAATACCTAGAATTGTTATTTTCCGATTTTAGAAAAAATAAAAAATTTGGAAACCGAAAAATTTTTTTCCAAAATATTTTCTAAATTAAGAAAAATGTCTAAAAAATTAATGTTTCTTAAATATTCTCATCAATAAATGATTAATTGGAAAATCTCAATATTGTTCGCCTTTTCTAAAAAAAACCTCCGAGATCTTTTCTGTAAAAAATGTTTTTGGAAATTAAAAATTTCAGAGCGCGGAATTAACGTAACTGAAAAATGTACATGCAATTGTTACGAATTTTTGAAATTTTATATAGAAAATCTTTGAATTTTTTTAAATTAAAATATTAAAAAACAGTAATTTTTAGAAATTTCTTTCAATTTAGAAAATTTAGTAGGGATCATAAAAAGTTAGGTATATTTCAATGAAGGTCTCGAGGATCTAATTTTAAAATATCCAAAAAACTCCCGACCTTTGAAAATTTTCGAAAAGGTCCCATAATCATAACTTCATAATACCTCCTCAGATCTTTGAATAATCACCATTAGTAAAGTACAAAATGATAAACTTCCGATTTCCCTTTTTCAAGTTTTCTCCCCCCGATAAAGGATCGAAGGATCAGAATTTGGTCTTATGACTTTATTCTTGGCATTGCCATTAAATCTATGAACTCGTTTTTTTCTCTCTTTTCTTCCTATGAGACAAATTATGGTAGACATACGAATAAAAATGAGAGACGTTTGTTATTTCTGTTTGAATGAATTGTGTGTTTTGATCGTAATTAGGCTCCGCCCATTTTGATCCGTTCCCTCCAAAAATCCTAATTTCCTTGTGGTTTGTCTGCGCGACACTGAACTTTGTTGTTAAAAACATACATTAGAATAATTTATAGTTATTTACATTTGACTGCAAAATGGAAATAGTTTGACCCAGAAAAAAAACAAGCTTCATGGGTGGTATTTAGCACACTAATGCGGATAAAAAGCTTTGGATAGAATGTTGTTTTCTAAGGTTTTGAAAACAAAGAAACAATGAATGCCTAGAAAACATCCAGGGATCGAACAGCAAATTTTTTCAGAAATTATTGAACGTTTTTATTTGAAAAAAATTACGATAACTAGGAGATTTTTGAAATTTTAAAGACTTTGAAAACAAATATCTTCCAAGCAGAATTAGGAGAAAAATACGGTTTCAGAATTTTATTTTTTCAATTTAGGTCTTTAGTCTTATAATAAAATCGATTATTAATACTTATCGATTATTTGTTAATTTTCATGATAATTTTAACAGTTTCAATAATTTATAAAATCGAGTTTTCAAAAATAATCCGATTTTTTTGAAAATTTTTAGAAATTACATTTTCGGAGAATTCGGAGAAATCATTACAGAGCTTAAAAATGTAAGTGGGCTATGAAAGTTGGGAAAATACCGATTCCAAATCTGTTTTTAAAATTTTCTAAAACCACCTAGAAGCCGAGAAAATGAGCTTCAAAACAATGGCCTAGAAAAGTGACTACCTGGCCGAACTTTCTCCATATAAGCTTTTTTGTGTTATATTTATGAAAAATACTTAAATTAGTTAATTTTATTCATTTTTCTGCATTCTTCACGTAATAATGCCCGCGGACTAGTTTTCGTAAACTTTTTCTAGGCCATTGCTTTGAAACTAGTTTTCTCAGCTTCTAGGTGGTTTTAGAAAATTTGAAAAACAGATTTCGAATGAGAATGAAGTCTATTTTCATCCCAGACAAGTCCATTGGCTTCGTAAAGTATTCCTTTAATGACTTTTTGCATGAAAAATAAGAAAAATTTAATATAGTTTTAAAAAAAGTCCAATGAACAAATGTGTTCAGAATTTTTTTAAAAAAATTGTCTTATGAATTGATTTCGAAGATTTCAGGAAATTTCCTAAACCAATTTTTGCTAAACTGAAAAATCTACAGTTTTTGAATTAAAATTTTTCTTTAATTTATAATTATTTTAATGGAAAAATTTTACAGTTTCAATTAATTTTCAAACGTAGTTTTGAATATTAGTGAAAGTTTAAATTCCATAAAATGTGATTTCGAAAATGTTTCCAATTGAAAAATGTTCTCCTAAGTTTCAAAAAAAAAAACAGAATTCGACTCATTTTTGAAATGTTGCTAATCGCAGCATTTAGAAATTCATTCTGCAAAATCAGATTTTTTTAAATTACGTTAAATAATTGACAGTTTCGTATTGTCAACTCAATAATTCTTGATCATTGCGTTCGGAAGGCTGTTCAACCTCACAGCCGCTCCGCACGCACGCGACGCGGTGACCTCCCACTCAACACTGAAATATTGGCGGGAAAATTTATTTTTCAAATTTTCCAGTGTGTTGAGTGTCGGCAGCCGCGTCGCGTGCGTGCGGAGCGGCTGAGAGAAATTAAATTAGTTTTCGAAATATCAAAAATTGGACAGAGTTAATAAACCTTATTTAGAATATATTTTACTGTTTCAGAAACTCAGAAAGCTAATGTAAATATTTTTAACCATAATTTGCAGATATCATTTTTCGCAGAAGAATTTTTCGATCCCATATTATTAATTATAAATTTTCCCCAAGTTTTTCATCCAAATCCAATCAAGTTTTGAGATACATGTATCATTTTATCATCAGTTTAATCCAAAAGATCAGAAAAATAAGTGTTATTTATCATCTCCTCAGAACCGTAGATCTCTTCCAATTTACGTTTTTTTCAGATATTCACCCAATACTTCGCAACACATGCCGCTGGCCGGTTTTATCGAAGAACGAGGAAGATGTACGCAAATTTTTGGCCGCAAAACGACCGCAGTGAGTGAATCTTTTTGTTTTTATGGGAATATGATACAGAGATGATAAGGACACACGGAATTTCTAACAATGATCAAAAATTTATAAATGAGTGTTGTTTGTGTAGTTTGATCAAGAGGATTAAGAAGACTAGACAGGAGATGTAAACGGGTTTCTTAGATTTTTGTGACCTGAAGAATTCTGTTCTGAAAATGAGCTGAAAATGTTGCAGATTTGAATTAATCCCAGAATAATTAATATGAAAAAGTCAAATTTATTCACATTTTCCTGAACGTTTCAATAAAAAATAATGGTAACTAGGAGATTTCTGAGATTTTAAAGAATTTGAATCTTTCTTGCTCCCATAATTAGGAAAAAATACGGTTTCAGACATTTCTTCTAAATTTTGGTTTTTTGCTTTAAAACTGATGCGTTTCTCATGGATGTAGTTCATCGATAATTAGTGTATTACCAGTTAATTGGTCTCTAATTACTCCCTTATTCGTGACTGATTGGTATGTTATCAGTTCATAATTATTATTATTATTAGTAATAAATAATTATGATTGGTAACGTATTATTTTTTGTTGAATAATATCTTATTATTTGTTTAATTAGTACCAGTCCTTAATTAATCTCTAATGAGTCTCTCATCTTCCTCTGATTAGTTGCACATTGGTTATATTTCGTAAGTTCCTCTACGATTATCTAATTAACTTAGATTTTTTAAAAATAATTAAGGATAACCTCCTTTTTACGTCCTTAATCCTTAATTATCCTTAATTTAACTATTAACTAATTCCTTTTAACTAATTCCTAGTTAGTTAAAAGCGCCTAATTGCGTTTTTGTCAGCTTTTAATTATTGCTAATGGTCTATAACTCAGAATCACAAACAAAACCATTAAAACGATTTCTTTAAAAAAAAATCAATAAAACCGATTATTAAAGCTTACCTATTAAAATTGTTTAATTAGCCTCATAATTAGCCTTTAATTAGCTTCTATCTCTAAATAGTTCAATTAAAAACTTTACCCTCCTTTAATTAGTCTATATTTTTTCTCAATCAGCTCAAAATAAAGCATTTTAATTAGTGTCCAATGCTAATTATCTCTTAATTGGCTATTTATGAGTTGTTCATCATTTAATAATTAGTTTACTGTAGAAATCAATTTCAAATTAATTAGTTCCATTTTTCGGTTTTTTTCAGAAGACGATCTCAATGCTCACTTCCATCAAATTTCGAAGTTTTATGGGTACGAGACACCTCAACGATTTCATTCATACCCAATAATATTCATAATAATAGTGTTAAGTAAGTTGCGATTTTTTTTCAGATATTTGAAAATATTCATTTTCAGATGTATTTTAAATGATTTGAGTCCGATGGATTTGGAGAGTATTCAGGTAGTATTTTAAAAAACGGTCCTTTAATGAAAAATACACCAATTTCAGCTGGAACCTGATATTGAAGTGAATGTGCCGTTTTCAAGTTTTTTCGTAGAGTGCTATGAGAATGAAAATGTTCAGCCGGTTTTTAGGAAAAGTTTTATGAACCCAACAAAGGTTTAATTATTTTTTTAATTGTCTGAAATTTTAAGAGTTTTCAGGCGATCATCGAACAACCAGTCGAATCAACAGCGGTGTGTTTGTTTTTTTTCTCTAAATTTAAAAAAATTTCTGAAAATGTTCAGACAAATCCATCAATTGCAATCCTTTACTTAAAATCTATGTCAATATTACAACTTCAACGAGAATTTCCAAGGACCATAAAAATGGCCAAAAATCTTGGGTACCATACGTATAATGCTATGATGAAGGTACGTACCTATTTTTGCAGAAAATTAAGAGAATCTGAAAATTTTCAGCTATCTGAAAATTCTTCTGAAAACATTTATCGATCTTTTAATCACGCCGGTATCGGCGAAAACGTCTCGGAATATATGAAAAATCGATATTGTACAATTTTGACAAACGATCCGGAAACGAGTGGAATTCGATCGGACATTGAAATGGGACCATTTTTGGCGAGTCTTAAAATGGACACATGTATGGATGAGAATGAGAAGAGTCGAGTGTTGCTTGAAGAGTGGTGGAGATTTTCGAGAGAAATGACTGAAAAGTGCCATTTTTCGGCGATTTTTTTGGAGAATCAGTTGGATGAGGGACGGTTGGATGAGGCTTTGAAGTTAGTTTTTTGAGGGTTTTTTTTGGATAAAAATACATGGGGTGGATCTTTGGGAAAAATCTTTATAAAATTTTGAGACTGATTTGGCTAACCTTTGGCAAAAAAGATTCTGCAACGTTTCTCTTCGGAACGAGCCTGCCCATTTTTCGATTTTCTCGTAACTGTCTTATTCTTTTTTTGTGAATTTTGTAAATTAGATACTTTATGTAATTTGGAATCTTTTGATACTAAATTTATATATCCTGAACATTTTTGGAGACCTGTTTTGACGGAGGTAAAAAAAATTACTATACTTTTTTCAGGTTTATAAGTTGAATATATGTTTGAGGTAAGACTCGAACTTTTATTCAACCAATTCTCAGTTTCTTTTGAAAACTAGGTGGGCAGAAATGCTGAAAAATGTAAGCTTAATCCCGCGAGCAAAGATGGCTTGAACTGCGTCACAATACTAGGATCCGGTTCAAATACAAATACAAGAAGACTGGAACTTCTCAATAAATTGTGTTAAAATATATTTTTACCAAATTTATTCCGAGTTTGAGAGAGTTTCGTCTCGTAGTGTTGTAAATAGTTATGTCTGAAGCATGCTGCAGTATTTATTGAACGTAGAATAGCACTAAAGGGCTTGGAATTAATTTTCAAAAACGCTCAACCGGATCGGGAATTAGTGCAATATATTGTTAAAATATTTAAAAAGTTATACTGAATCAAAAATCGTGTCAGGTTTGATCACATCCGGATCGGATCTGTTAGGCTCGGCTACTGAGCGGTTCAAAAATGGTTGATCCATATGACTCCTTTGGTTACCTACTGTTGGTTACCTACTCCATTTTCCATATTCTAAGAAATGTTTTCTACCGAACCGATCCGTATTTGATCCGAAATCCGATCGGAACACTGTAGACACCCAGAGAAAAATAAAAATTTTCAGCTTTGCATTAGACTCCTTCCTCTCACCGGATGTCTACAAAGATACAGTTGTGATGATAATTTCAGCCGAGGGAATTCCAGTCGGACATTTTGGAAAAACCTATACCGGCAAGGTTGAGGAAAGAAATCCCATTTTTATGGTTCATGTCCCCGAAAAAATGAAAAAAGTCCGAGCTGATCATGTTTTTCATCTAGAGCAGAATATTAATCGGTTTGTTCAGCCGTTTTTTCCAATATGACATGAAATTATACTTTTCAGAATAATTTCACATTTGGACGTTTTTGAAACGATTCGAAGTTTTACCAGAATTACTAAAAATCAGGTTATTGTTCCGATGGATAGGGCCGAACTTCAGGCGATTTTTGAGGAAAGTTAGTATTTTTTGTTTTGAGGAAAATGAGATTATTCCAAAAAGTCTAGTTCCAGAACGTGGGATTTCAATTTGGCAGTCATTGGTACCTGACAATAGGACGTGTGAAGAAGCATTCGTTCCAGATGAATTATGTCTTTGTATGGAAAATCAAATTGAAATTGAAAAGGCTTATAATAGGTAAGTTTTTGGAAATAGTCTGAAAAATGAATTTCAACTGTGTGTTCTTCCTCCCTCGCTCCCCGCCAGCCGCAAACACATGTACGCAAATTTCTCTCTGCTACTCTGTGCCGTCGATAGCTCAGTTGGTAGAGCGGAGGACTGTAGAGTTTGCGGGTATCCTTAGGTCACTGGTTCGAATCCGGTTCGACGGAATGGCTTTTTGCCTAATTTTAAAATAGGTTTTTGGGAGGTTTTGGCTGTTTTTTTACTGGATATAACTGTATTATGCAGGCTTGGAGTATTAAAGATAATGTTTTATGCTGAAGATAAAGTTTTAAGCCTTGAAAATTCAAATTTCGAGCATCTTTAACATCTGGAATCTTCTTATTTTCAGCACGAACGAAATGACATCAAGGGTGTTCGAAAAAATGGAAACTGAAATTCTGAATCAGACATTTTGTTTGAGCGATGCGACATTTGTCCCAACTCAAAATGCAACATTGGTTTATAATTTGAACTCGAAAATATTGAAAGGCACTGATGATTACATCGAATATTTCTATTTTACCATTCGAACGTTTGCCAAGCCAAATAAGCATAGGACTGTGAGAGTGTTTTTAATTTTAAAAATCAATAATAACATTTTGCAGAACTTTTTCGACGTTTTGGGACAATTTAAGCATTTTTTAAACGATGATGGCTACCGGATAGAGTTGTCACATCCTTATATAATCGATAGTTCCAATAATTGGTGTTTTGCTGGTTATTTAGATAGGTAGGCTTTAAAAATGGATTTTATTGATTTTTAAAATAATTTTTTTCCAGGGTTTGTGAAATGTGCCACAGTGGGAACGTTCTGTTGACTTCTTAGTAATTTATGTATAAGGATGTTATTATTTATTTTGTTGTTGTTTCTCAAAACGAGGTCCTTTTTGACATGCTCGTTCTACTCTCAATTCCAATGATTTTCGATTGCTTTAATTTGTTCTGTAATTATTATAATTGTAATTAATAAATTTTTTCGGCTAAAATTATTACTTTCAAAAACAGCAATAGGTTTTTTGGACGATGATATTTAAGCGTTCCGCCGTAGTGTCGTTTGAAGTCGTCATAACATGGTCCATTCTTAAAGACATGGTGTTATTGGATGAAAAGGTTTCGAGGGTAAAACATGCAAATTTGTTACAATTGTGTTCCACTGGAAATTGATACCAATAGATGGTGTTTCAATCGATCGAATACCCATTTTCCATGAAATTTCGAATTTTTTTTATCATTCTGAAGGTCGGGGATCAATTCCGGGTGCTAGCAAAACTTTTTTGTTTTTGTTTTTCAAGATTTCTGATATGATTTTTATGTTCTCCGAGGTTTTTTACCTAGTGAATACCTATTTTTCAAACGTTTTTATCATTCTAAAGGCCAGGGGATCGAATCCGGATGCTTGCAAAACCTTTTTGCTCTTCTTTTTTGAAGTTCTAAACATGATTCGGCGGGTTTCTCGAATATATATGTTGTAAAAGTGATTTTTTCAATGAAGAAATTGCAAATAAATACAAGAACCTTCTCAAAAAATAAAGTTATTTTTAAAAACGAGAATTTCTACAGTGTTTTGTTTGTAACGAAAAATCGGAAGTCACAAGAATTTAGTTTTGCTAGAGTTTTGAAAGAGGACAGGATATCGTATTTAAGAGAATCGTTCAATAGTCAAACGACGATGTACTTTTGCGAAGGTGGAGACTACAGTTTGTTCTTAGCTATGCGGCCCTACCTACAGTAAGACAATTGAATCGGATATGGATTTTCATTGAATCCGCCCACTTTTTTCTAGGATAACTGGGGGGTGAGAGATTGAAACGGTTTAGGAAAAAAATTATTTAGCAACTTTTCTCCACCGAACAATTGAAATTTTTGAAATTTTAGCATGATCCCATCAGCACTGCTTCTGACTTCAATTCTCGGAGCATCGTATTATTTATGGAGAAACAGTGCGGGAATGACGTTGGAGCAGAGTTCGAATATTACTAAAATGCCGAAATTTGGTGAGATTTTTCAAAAAACAGTTTTCAAACTATTTAAACATTTGGGAGTATTATAATTCTCTGTTATTGTGCAAAATTTGTTCACAGAAGCTTGTTTTCACGTCATACATGACAGGCCATTGGCGAAATTCTTGAGAAATATCAATGTATTCAAATTTTGGACAATGATAGAGAATGGACTCAAAATGAGCATTTTTTTGGGCTCATCTCAAACAATTGAGGCCGTTCCTTAAAGACAGTGTATCAGTTAATATGGTCCTGCCTGATTTTAATTTCCAAAGGTTGAACACTCTCTCGTTAGTACAATGAGATGCGATTTTTGGGAAATTACATAGAAATATGAGCACTTCTCAAAGTCGAAAAAATCAAAATTTAAATAGGCGCCAAATTGTGCAACGAATTGGCGCGAAAAAAAAATTATTTGAATCTGGATTCACATTTTTATTGTTTTCCGAAGTCCTGGGCATTTTTGAAGTTTTAGTTTCGAATTGTAGATTTGAGTTTTTCTCCATTTCTTCAAAAATTGTTTTTCCCGCGCATAACTATGAGCCGATACGCAGTCGATGCGCGTGTTGAGTTGATACGCAGTGAAGCAGAGCACAAAAAACACACATTCCACGGAAAGCAGAAAACGCCACATTTTTTAACTGAAAGTGTGTCTTTAAAAAGGGTGACCTACTGTAAATTAAAGTTACTCTGATTGAAACGCTCGTATGCTCATGAGATGTTTTTTAAGGCAAATAATTGCATAATAAATGTAGCTTAAATAATAAATGTACCTTAGATGAAAATAGACTTCATTCTCATTCCAAATCTGTTTTTTAAATTTTCTAAAACCACCTAGAAGCCGAGAAAATGAACTTCAAAACAATGGCCTAGAAAAATGGGCCTCCTGGCCGAACTTTTTCCTATGAGCTTTTTTCGTGTTTCGTTGATAAATAGTTATGCAGAATGCTCATACTAGTCCTTTTGTATGTTTTTAAAAATTTTAATTTATGTTTTATTTTTTTTTTGGATTTTTCATGCCTGCGGACTAGTTTTCGCCGGTGGTCACATTTTCTAGGCCATTGTTTTGAGGCGCGTTTTCTCGACTTCTAGATGGTTTTAGAAAATTTTAAAAACAGATTTGGAATGAGAATGAAGTCTATTTTCATCCCAGATGCATTCATTAGCTCCGTAAAGCCCTACTTTGAAGACAGACTGCCCCGTTAACACGATCCAAATTCAAGTCAAAACTCGAAAGGGAGCCCAGAAAATTGAAAAAAAAATGAAAATATGTAACCGTATAAAAATAATTTTATTTCGCGCCATTTTGACCCTCCGTCGCGTGTTCATCGCTTTTCACGAGAGCTCAAATTTTGATTTTCGTAAAATTGGGTCATCGTTATGAGGAATCGACAAAAATGTGTTATTCAGGTTTCAATAGATCAAAAGATAGTACAAGACTTAATTTTTCGAGTCAACTACAATGCCAGTGATCTCGTTTTCTTCTTTGCAGAATTTTTGCGTGGATTTCACTTTCGGCTACACTTTGCAGGAAGTGGGCGGCGCGTCCTTTGCACTTTTAATTCTGACATTTGCCGTAGTCTTGAATATAATGTTGCGAATTGTTAAAGGAGGACTTAGGGAGTTAATTAATGCAACTGGGATGAAAATAGATCCCAATTCTCATTCCAAATCTGTTTTTAAAATTTTCTAAAACCGCCAAGAAGCCGAGAAAATGAGCTTCAAAACAATGGCCTAGAAAAAGTGGCCACCTGGCCGAACTTTTTCCTATGAGCTTTTTTTCGTGTTTCGTTAATAAATACTTATGCTTATATAAGTCCTTTTTTATTTTTAAAAACATTTATTTTTGAAATTTTCATGCCTGCGGACTAGTTTTCGCCGGTGGCCCCTTTTCTAGGCCATTGTTTTGAAGCTCATTTTCTCGGCTTCTAGGTGGTTCTAGAAAATTTTAAAAACATATTTGGAATGAGAATGAAGTCTATTTTCATCCCAGATGCATAATTGGTTCTGTAGAGCATTCTTTTAAATCGATTTAATTCAAAATTTATGATTAAAAAAATAAGCATGAAAAAATATCGAATCTGCAGTGAGGGAATACTGAAAAACGCATAATCTATTGTTCAACTAATCTATTATATTTTGAGTAGTGGTAGGATTTCTTGAAAAAAAAAGTTTGCCAGGAATCGACCAAAATACGTAATCTCTCCACATATTGCAAAATCAGAATATCATCTCAACTGATATCAACTCGTTTTTCCTCCTGCTTGATTGTGTGATAGATACATTCCGAAAAAATGCTTCTAAACAGACAGGCGTATTTACATTGTTCGCAACTTGCCCTTTATTCACTTGTACTGGATTTCTAATTTTATTATGTGAAGATAGGAATCAAAATATCGAATGTATAAGAATCCGAATGTGGGCGTGGGCGGACACTTCGGGTCGTTCGGCCTATGAAATTAATTGAGATGTCTGTTTGAAAATACTGGATACTGTAATTTTGCTGAACATGTAATGATATACTGTAGAAACAAACCGATTATAAACGCGCTCTACTGACAAATCTCGGTTTTTTTGGCGTGTTCCGGTGCACGGACAAAAAAAATAATTTGCCATAATTTGTACAATAGATACCAAAAATGCACTTATGACTCAAAAATGTATATTTTCAATACGAACGGACACGGAAAAGGCCATAAAAACTTGCGAAATAGTGGTGCGCGGATTGGAATCGCATTGAACGAACAGATTTATAAGTTCCAAGGAAGCTAGAGATTTGCTACAAATAAATATGAAAACCTCAACTTTTCCATGGCCTAGAAACGTTGGCACATTTGCATTTTACATTAATTTTTGTAAAACACTTAATTTAGTTCATTTTACCTAATTTTCTTGTATTTATCTGCATTATTCGCGTTATAAAGCCCGCGGACTAGTTTTCGCCAACTTTTTCTAGGCCATTGTTTTGATGCCCCGTTTTCTCGGCTTCTAGTTGGTTTTCGAAAATTTTAAAAACAGATTTGGAATGAGAATGAAGTCTATTTTCATTTAAGATACATTTATTAGTTAAGTTTAAAGGATGATAGTTTAGAAAAATAAAAATTTTTAGTTAACCAAGTGTTTGGAGGAAAAAACTATCGCTAAAAATTCAGAAAAATTGAGGTTGTAATTATTTTGAAACGGATTTTTTAAGATTAAAAAAGCAGGTTTCAAATTTTGAAGGAATCAATTAGTTTCTAACGGAAATTTAGATTTTTTTAGTGAATGAAATTGAAAATTGGGAAAGCTAACAATGTCCGAATTTTTAAAAAAATTTTTAAACGGTATTTGGGCAAAATGACGAACTCGTCTTGGTAGACCCTTGGTGAGTTAGCAAAAATTGATAAAAATGATTTATTCCAACGTTTCGGCACTAAAGGCCATCATCAGGGAACAGGTTAATTACCTCAAACTTGGGCAATTAAACCCCAAATCATTTTTTATCAATTTGTGCTAATTTACCAAGGGTCTACCAAGACGAGTTCGTCATTTTGCCCAATTACTTACAATGCACAAGAAATCACTCATCAACTCACTTTATTTGAAACGGTATTTTTTTGAATATTTTGAAATAAATTGAAAGATACATGTTTTCAGGAACATTTAAAGCTTAAAGTTTTCTAATTGGGATATTTCTAAGATTGCTCTTTAGAGCTCAGAGATTATATATTTACAAAAAGCTCTCCTCAAGATTGGGAGCTCCTGAGAGTTTTAAAATTTTTTATATAAATGCGATTTGAAAAAATTTGCAGTTATTGTAAAATTTGAAATTACATAATTTATATTGTGTTTTCCAGAAGTCCATTCAATTTTGCGCAACAAATGCCGTTGGCCGGTTCTGGACAATGACGAAGAGGACATACGGAAATTTTCGAACTTTAAACGGCAACAGTGAGTGGCACACGAAACTAAACTATTCTTTGTTTTTTGGATACATTTTCTAAGAGATGTTCAGAGACTGGGAATATAGACTTTTGGCAAGGAAAAACCAGTCCTTGCAAAAAGTCCATATTCCCAGACTAGATTGAAAGATGGTATTTTGGCCTTTTGATGCATTTATGATAACAAATTCAGGAAATTGATTTATAGAATATATGCGTTCTTCATAATAGAATATTCGTTGTTATACGTGAGATATGTATCTTAAAGAAGATTATAGATATATTCTCACGATAAAAGTTCCTGGCCCCGCTCGTTTTGCGTAGCATCGTAGGGAATTTCCTTGAAAGGAGCTGAGGGTGTTGTAAATACCTCTGTTGTACTAGCTCCTTCCAACGCGCTGCGGTCGCGTTGCGAAGAAATTCGCTACGATGTTACGCAAAACGAGCGGCCTGAAATTTTTATCGAACATTGGTGCCAAAAACGTAAAAGTTTCCAGTGCCCATATTTTGGGTGCCAGAGCCAGAAATCGCCACAATTCAAAGTGTTGAATATAAATGTGAGCTGAACAGCGTACCGGTGGGAATTCACAGTTGACGAGAATTTCAAAATTATAAAATTCTTCTGGTAATTTTTCAATGTCTTGGCCGAGAAAAACGTGAAAAGAACATTAAATGAACATTAAAACAAAACAACAAAGAAATATTGAGTAGAAACGTATTTTTTTTGGGGGGGGGGGATTCCGGAGAAACATTTTTGAGTAATTTTACAGTTAAAAAAATTAGTGGTGGATGATTTTTTAAAAATGCCAACAGATTTATTGCTCACATTGAGCAGAAACTGGTGAGTAAGTGCAAAAAAAAGATGCGAAAATCCAACTTCCCACGATGATCAATGGAGCGCACTTGCTGATTCCCCGCAAGTGAAAACTGACTGAGGCTTATAAGCGAAACCATGTCTTCAAATTAGGAAAAGTAGTACCGATTTCTTTTTTTTTAATTCTTAAAAATGATAATTTTTAATATAATGATTTCCAGAAAGTTCTGAAAGCTTTGTCAAAAAAGAAATTTAAACAACAATTAATTTATTAGCCACAACATTGAGGAACTTGTAAAATTTGATTGCTTTGAATTCGAAATCTGAATATTTTCCCTCTGAATTTCACTTTTTTCCAACCGGCAGTCTGTCTTTAAGTAATCGTGATTTGGATGACCATAACTTGAAACAAACCATTCCGTTGAGCATGATTTTTGGAGTTTTTGAAAATTAGTATATTTTAACGTTTCTACTGAATTTGTGAGAATTCTGATCCATTTTGGGGTAGCTACAAATCGTCAAAGTAAACCGTTTTCAGCTATTCCCGTACTCAATTCAAAACTTGCCCAAATTCTTAAAATTTCCAGAAGAAGATCTCAATGCATCTTTCCAACAGACTTCAAGATTTTGTGGGATCGACAAGCATCAACGATTTCGTTTATCCCGCTTAGTACTCACAGTATTAATGTCCGGTAAATTAAACATTAAAAAATCTTTTCTGAAAAACGTTTCTCAATTTCAGATGTGTTCTCAATGATTTGAACTCCATGGGTCTTGATGGCATTCGGGTACGCTTTTTTCAGAAATTTTAAAAATCGTTATGGAAACTTTCAGCTCGAACCAAATATTGAAATAAATGTAGAATTTTCAATGTTTTCTGTTGAATGCTACAAGGTTGGAAATGAGCAGCCAGTTTTTAGGAAAAGTTATTTTAATCCAAAAAAGGTAGGAATTCACTAAAAAAAAGTCTGAAATTTTAAGAAAACCAATTTTTTTCAGGCTATAAAACAGCAGCCAGTTGATTCAACTCCGGTAAAACTTTTCTGGTTTTTTTCAATTTTCAAAATTTTCTCCTTAATTTCAGATAAATCCATCAGTTGCAATCCTTTATCTGAAATCAATGTCGGCTTCTCAATTGGAACGTGAATTTTCAAAAACGATGGAAATTTCGAAGAATCTGGAATTTTATAAATATAATGCAATGATGAAGGTATTTAATTTTCACCAACCTCAATTCAAGGTCTCAGTAAATTTCAGATATCGGAAAATGTGTCTGAAAATATTTATCGATCTTTTAATCATGATGGACTTGGCGAGAATGTCTCGGAATATATGAAAAGTATGACATCTTTGGGAAAAATACACGCGCAACATTTTTGCAGAGCGATACTGCACAGTTTTGACAAATGATCCGGAAACGAGTGGAATTCGATCGGATATTGAAATGGGACCATTTTTGGCGAGTCTTAAAATGGACACATGTATGGATGAGAATGAGAAGAGTCGAGTGTTGCTTGAAGAGTGGTGGAGATTTTCGAGAGAAATGACTGAAAAGTGCCATTTTTCGGCGATTTTTTTGGAGAATCAGTTGGATGAGGGACGGTTGGATGAGGCTTTGAAGTTAGTTTTTTTGAGGGGGTTTTTTGAATAAAAATAGGTGGATTGGATCTTTGGAAAATAGTTCATAAAATTTGGAGACTGATTTGGCTAAGCTTTGGCAAAAAAAGACTTGGCAAAAAAGACTTGGCAAAGTTTCTCTTATGAACGTGCCTGCCTATTTTTCGATTTTCTCAGAACTTTCTTATTCAATTTTTGTGAATTTCATAAATTAGATACTTTATGAAATTCTGCAACTTTTGATACTAAATTTATATATGTTGAACATTTTTCGAAGCCTGTTTTAATGGGATGGTAAAAGCTAAATATGTCGGTTTTCCTAGAACTTTGTGACCCTCTCATAGAAAAGATCAACCGGACCAGAATAACACTAAATGACTTGAAATTAATTTTCAAAAACGTTCAACCGTATTGGGAATTAGTGCAATATATTGTTTAAAAATTTCCAAAAATTATTCGGAATCAAAAATCGGGTCGGATTTGATCACACCCGGATCGGATCTGTTAGGCCCGGCTCAGCAGTTCCGCCGGAGCAGTTCAAAAAACGGTTAACAGAACCGAACTTGATCCAAATAGAAACTCGCATGTATCAGATCCCAAGAGGGATTCCAATTGAGAGATTTTCCCAGTTGGATCCCATGAGGATTCCAAACATACCTGAGAAAGCGCAACCGTACCTGGAAGTAGTTTTAAAAAAAAAAAAGCTCAACCTAACCTGAAATGAAGATTTTTTAAATATTGTTTAAAAAAGTACAGATTATGCCCAACACAGAGCATTTCGAAATCATTAAACTTTTCAAAGGGGGCTTATAAAACTGCTAAATCTGAAATTAATTCGAACTGAAATTAAATTTTATATATCTAGTGAAAAAAAAATTGAAAAAAAGTAGAAAAGGTTCACGGAATCAAACTACCACTTTGGTGCAAAATTTTACGTTTTTGAGACCAAAGTTCGAAAAAATTATTTTTTGGTATATAAAATTGTATTCCACCTTTACTGATTTTAGGTTTCTATTTCTTTTTTATATTCTTCTAAAATATTTGAAAACCTATAAAATCAAAAAAAAATTCGACATTTCCTTTCTAGTACACGAAAAAAGCACATTTACAGGGTAAGGCGGCGAAATGGCCGAACAGTGGCTAACACTCGTGCTCTCTCGCTCATGGCCGGAAAGTTAGGCCATTTCGCCGCCTTAATTTGTAAAATGTGTTTTTCGTGTACTAAATATGGAATTTTGAAAACTTTTGAGTACTAGTAAGACAATTAGCAATTATTCAAAATATAAACTCTTTTTTTTTGAAAAATTACTATTTCATACAATTTGTATTACTTTATTAACATTTTTCTATGGATTTTGTCACTGATAAAAAAATAAGCTAAATTTTTCTCGAAGAAGATGAAAATGAATTAAAAACCCAAATTCAATAAATAATCCCTTTAAATCGATATTTCTTCAGGTACGCATTGGAATCCTTCCTCTCGCCGGATGTCTACAAAGATACAGTTGTGATGATAATTTCAGCCGAGGGAATTCCAGTCGGACATTTTGGAAAAGCCTATACCGGCAAGGTTGAGGAAAGAAACCCCATTTTTATGGTTCATGTCCCCGAAAAAATGAAAAAAGTCCGAGCTGATCATGTTTTTCATCTTGAGCAGAATGTTAATCGGTTTGTTTAGCCTATTTTTTCAATATGACTGTCAAGAAAAGCTCAACCATTTATTTTACATCTTGTGCATCTGACAAACTAAACGCAAGGGACGGCTTTTATACCGTCCCAAGGACAATAGAACAATGAGTTACATACGTTAACAATAGTGTTTCTATTATGAATCATTCTGATACATTCTTGTTAACACAAAATATTAAATATTGTGAGCATCGAAACAATAGTTTCGACACTCCCGACTGAAAAGATAAACTATGAGCTTCAATTTATAATTATCAATACTTTCCTCTTTGTCCAACATCCTTGTTGAGCCATTCTTGAATTCAAGTGAGATGCGATGTTGCTTGAATGGATGTTGACTGGTGTTGTTGACTTCTTGTTGTTGAAACCTCGATCATTCGATCGACCCTCCCGACGACGAAAAACTAACGATGATCTTTGCTGCTATGCACACATTTCCAAATGTGATTCCATGATGCCACTTCCAATGCAAGTGACCTTGATGCTCCAGTGTCCTAGTGACTGCCTCCAGTGGACCGCGTTCCAGTCTGGCGAGATCCATTCCCGAGTTCCGTTCGGGGTAATGGATGAGCGAATTAAAACGCCGGGCTTATTTATGCCATGCCGGTCGTTTTTCCAAAGAATAGATGTCGAATAATAACAGCAGAAATGAATACGTCGAGGAGGAAGCAGAATTAGAGGGCCGTTTCCTTGTGGTCGCCATGTCAAGAAAAGCTCAACCGTTTATTTCACATCTTGTGCATCTGACAAACTAAACGCAAGGGACGGCTTTTATACCGTCCCAAGGACAATAGAACAATGCGTTCGTACATTAACAATAGTATTTCTATTATGAATCATTCTGATACATTCTTGTTAACACAAAATATTAAATATTGTGAGCATCGAAACAATAGTTTCGACACTCCCGACTGAAAAGATAAACTATGAGCTTCAATTTATAATTATCAATACTCTCCTCTTTGTCCAACATCCTTGTTGAGCCATTCTTGAATTCAAGTGAGATGCGATGTTGCTTGAATGGATGTTGGCTGGTGTTGTTGACTTCTTGTTGTTGAAACCTCGATCATTCGATCGATCCTCCCGACGACGAAAAACTAACGATGATCTTTGCTGGTATACACACATTTCCAAATGTGATTCCATGATGCCACTTCCAATGCAAGTGACCTTGATGCTCCAGTGTCCTAGTGACTGCCTCCAGTGGACCGCGTTCCAGTCTGGCGAGATCCATTCCCGAGTTCCGTTCGGGCCAATAGATGAGCGAATTCGGGCCAATAGATGAGCGAATTAAAGTTGTCCAAAAACGGAACGTACTCGTTTTGTAGAACAAATTTTATATATATTAAACTAAAAGTAACAAAAAAAAGAGGGCTCGACAACGCGAGACCAATCCAACAAAAAACACAAAAGAGCATTGTATACAAAAGAATACAAAAGAATTACTAATAACTTTGAACAATAAGAATTGCTAATACATCTTACATATTGGAAAGTATCAATATTATTGACACTACCGGGAAGGGGAATAAAAAAATGGGAATTGGGTAGTCAAATGAATGTTCGATATCGTCTCACTGTTCTCAAAATTCTAAAGGGTGGAAAATTTGAACAAATTGTTTTAAGAATGCAGAAAATAAAAAAAAAAAACACTAATTAAGAATATAATGACTCTAAAGAAGCTTTCCTTAATGTGCTCGAAAAACTGGGAAACTGACTTTAGTGGGTTTGGAATTTCGATTCTTTGGACAGGTGAGTATACTGATGTCTTATCGTCGTGATGATGCCATAAATCCCGGTGTCTGAGATTACCAGCGAGAATGACTGGAGTCGAGACGGATCCGCAGTTGAGTTGACAGGTGATGTTAACAGATTCGGTTTTCATGATCAACGTTAGGTTGTTGTTGACATTGTCGCCACATTCAATGGAATAGACGCTTCCTAAACAAAACAATTTAGCGGAAATGGCGGTCTTCGACCGCGAGTTGCAACTTATCTGAACTTGAGCTCCACGAAGGCAGTCATAACAGCCTTGGATGGGCACAATTTTCTCTGGACTGGAACAAACGTCGTCAATGGTATGCTTTGTGAAGACGCTTTCCTTGAACTCAAGTTGAAGTTGAATCGACGTTGATGTTTTTGGCTCGGCTTGTATGTGTTTTTCATCCACGAATATGTCCATGTTTTCAGATGAGATTGGAATGGCGTTGTATTCCAAATATTCTTCCATATCAAAACTCTTGCAGGAGCAAGATAGTCCGTCTCCTTTTCCATCGCATATGCAAGCATTTTCGTTCATTTGGCAATTGAACTTCTCAGCATTCGTTAAGTTCGAGCATTGTAAGCTTCCCAAGCTCCCAGCTTGAGGTGCTCCCGGCGGTGACGGATCGACAATCGAATATCCAAATTTCCTCACGCTACCGTCAAGTTGTTCGATGAATGACGATTGTAACAAATTATTTGGTGGCAAGGAATAGCTGATGGCGGTGATGGAGATGTTCATTGGTAACTTCGTTTTGATTCCTGGAGTGAGTTGTTCACGATGAAAAATTCCATTTGATTCAAGAACTATTTCGATCCTCGGTTCCCAATGTTGACATCGATAAATCTCGTAGGTATGTTCGGATCGTGGTTGAGCGTAGATTCGAAAGAAGATGCAGCTTGGATCACAGAAAAAACAGCCGCAAGTCACACATCCACAACCTGCAACACATCTGGTGAAACCGGGCGATTGTTTAACTTCGTTTGAAAGTTCTGGCAAATCGGCGTTGACATCTAACTTTTCGCAGGCTTGATATTTGCAGCTACCCATGTGATAGCATCGGTGAACGTATGAGTAGGCGATGGCGTGATGTCTGGTGAAGTACAAGGATTCCTTTTTGCATATGGCTTTAACAGAGTTGATTGTCAATTTCAGTTTCGCTATTGAATCTCCGTTCATTTTTTCTTCAATGCTGATGCAGGCAGTTGATTTTCTCGATTGCATGGCAACTTGCATGATTGAATTCACAATGCAGGATGAATCTTCAGCACTTTTGACGCAGTTTCGATCTGATGCAGAGAATGAGGCGACATCTTCACATCCATTTATGATTCCAATTCCGGATAATATCATTATTGCAAATATTGCTCTGTATCTTCTTCTTTGATTAATCAATAATGTCGTCCAGACCAAATTTGGATTGAATTTCGAGATGCCGGTGTTGATTAGTCCGATTGTAGCAATGATAATTTTCCAGCATTTTGAGACGTTGTCTTTGATGATTCCGAATGCTGTTTTGATCAGTTTATAGCAATGGTGAAGAATGAAGATTGGCAATTTCATCATTGAACAGCAACAGTTGAGGACGAATTGTATTGTTGTGCAGCAAATGTGAACAATATGGAGTATGAGGCAGAGAATTACCGCAAGAATGACAATTACAGTAATCTTCGAATAATAGCCGAATTTTTCCATTTGATCAAGTTCAAAAATTTTGTCCATTATTCTTGTTGGTGCTGTCGAATTGTTTTCTGCATTGTTCGATGACGCCATGCACATGTTGATCAAGCTCAACATAACGATTGTTGTTGTAATCGGATGAGTTGGTAATATTGATGGAGTTCGTCCTTGGCGTTTTGTTAACATTGGATTGATATTTTCAGAATTCGTCGGTGTTGCACTATCATTGTCAGAAGTGATTGGTGAGTGATGATTTTTGGAACATTCATTATCTTGAGACATTGAATCGTTGTTTTCAAATTTGTTCACGTCGATTCGTGGAGTTGGTGTTGTCGTTGTTGCAGTGCAAATCGTTGTTAAACCATTCCATTCGGATTGTCTTCGCCGCTTTTGTTTTCCATGGTATCCGTTATCAGAATCTTCAGAAGTATCGTCGGTATCATCGGAAGTGTCGTCGGTATCGTCGGAGCTGTCCGTATCGTCATCGCGATTTCGTTTACCATTTAAATTGTGATTAGATCCGTTGTTTCCAGAGTTTGAATCATTGTCGTCATCGTCGTCGGAATCATCTGAGTCTGATTCATCAGAGTCGTCGGAATCATCGGAGCTGTCCTTATTGTCATCACGATTACAATTACCATTTCCATTGTGATTAGATCCGTTATTTCCAGAGTTTGAATCATTGCCGTCATCGTCGTCAGAATCATCAGAGTCGTCGGAATCGCCAAGTTCGGAAATTTTCTCTTCCAATTTGCTTTCGAATTTCAAATTCTTATCAGCCAAGAAGTTTGGTCCATGCCACCAGAGTTGATTGTTACGGAGATCTTCCCATTTTGAACCTCGGCTGATGATGTCAGCAGGATTCACAATTCCTTTGACATGTCGAAGGAAGGCGTCAGCAGTGTTTTCGTTGAACTTCTTGATGCGATTTTTCATAAAAGTTGTGCCTTTATTTGAGTTGATGGCATCAATTGAACATTGAGAATCTGTCCAAATTGTGATGGAATGAAATTTCATTTTCATTTCTGCCAACAAGTAGTTCTTGATCTCCGATCCGACAACTAATCCGCACATCTCCAATTGGGGAATTGTTAATTGTTTCTTCAATGGTGCAAGTCGTCCTTTCGCAAAGACCAATGTAGTTGTTGCTTCATAATCGTCAATTTTTCGGCTGTAGGCGCAGGCTCCATATGAATACTTCGAAGCGTCACAAAAGATATGCAATTCGTAAAGATGGGCAGATACTTCATTTGGCTGATGATATTGACGTGGCACTTTTATTGGAGGTCCTGACCATTGTTGAACGATGTCACACCATTCCTTTCCTTCTTGTTGACTCAATGCATCGTCCCAAACCTTTGTTGTTTTCCACAATTTTTGAAAGAACAGTTTTCCAATGAGCGTGACAGGAGAAGTTAGTCCAAGAGGATCGTAGACACTTGCCACACATTTCAATACACTTCTTTTTGTCAGCAGTCCACGATTTGGTTCCGGCATTTTCAGCTCCAGTATGTCATCCTTGATATTCCAAGACAATCCAAGAATTTTTTGATTCGATGACATTTCTTCCTTTCCTTCACGTTTGTTGATGAATTCATTAAGTTCTGCATCATTGGAGAAGAATTGTGTGATGTTCATTTTCACTTCGGCGAATTTTTTCTTAGCGTAGCCATAGAATTCTTTGCCCTGATCCGAATCCGACACTCCAAAAAATGAATTATCGACATATAAGCTTTCGAGGATTTTCTTGTCGATATCCTTGTCGGTGTTTGAGAGATGTTCATGAAGTGCAACGTTGAGTAAAAATGGACTGGAACGAAGGCCAAATGGTACACGAGTGAAGCGCATGGTGATGATTCTTGGATTTGGTGTATCGATGTCGTCGATCCAGAAGAAGCGGGTTGCGTCCCTGTCGTCCTCGTGTAATCCAAGTTGCAAAAATGCCTTTTCCAAGTCACTGCTGATCAAAATTTTTGGTTCTCGACATCTCAGAAGAACACCATTTAATTGAGCCAACATTTTTGTTCCAGTGTACATCATCGAATTTATTGATCTGCCATTTTTTCCTTCTTGAGCGCTTCCATCATAAACAACTCTGAGTTTTGTTGATTTTCCTTCTGAACAGACACCATGATGTGGAATGTAGTGAAGTCGTGGTCCAGAAATTGGTTGTTTATCATCAATGATTTCAATGAATCCTCTTCGTTGTTGTTCCTTGATAACTTCGTCGTATCTTTTCAGAAGGTCAGGATTTTTGCGAAGTTTTTTCAGCAAGGATTGAAGACGATAGTACGCCAAATTTCGATTCGTTGGAAGTTCGGATGGATCCTCAGAGAAGGGCAGACGAACTATAATTCTTCCATCCTTGTCTCGAGTTGTTGTTTCCTTGAACATTTTCATAGCTCGTTCATCATCGTTCATCAGCAATTCATTTGTAATGCCACATGATTCGAGACTCCAAAATCTTTCGATCGAGTTTGTCAGTTCTTGATTTTCAGTATCGGGAGCAATTGCCATAAACGATTGAGCACATTTTTGATCTTCAGTTCCGCATAGGATCGGTCCAAGTTCAGTGTCGAACAATGTCAATCCATTAGGCAGTGTTTTTGATGTGATGTTTCCAAGTAGAGATGTAGAAGTGTCGAGCCCAATCAGAATATCTGGTTCGACTCGGATCCTTTCCATTTCGAATTGTGCATTCGTAAGCAGTTCGGTGAGCATATCGTCGTCAGTTTCGACTGATGTTATAATTGATTGAGCAATGACTTCAATTTGAGAGAGAATCACTGTTTTTGTCTCGTTTCCAATCTTGATTTGAAGTTTGTATTTCTTGGTGGTCATAGTCCTTTCTTCAGTCGATCCGAACGTTTGAATGTTGATTGTTTCTTCTTCAATAGGTTCCAATTTCAGCTTTTCAACGAGTCGGTTGGAAATGTAGCTTTTATTAGATCCATTGTCAATAAACATTTGAGCAGAATGAATTTTCTTTTCATAATCCAAAACAGATACCATTTTTGTCATCATTATGATTGGTCTTCGAACGATCGTTGGTCTTCGAACGGTGTTGGCACGGAAAACTGTTTGAATTGCGTCCATAATTGCAGCGTCGTCTTCTGGTTGGCGTTGAAAATCGGGATGAACTTCGGCTCTTGGTTCTTCAACAGCGAGTAGTGGTTGAATTTGGTTGTTTTTGTTTCCTTGATCCATGACGATCATGGTAACATTTTCAGTCGAGCCTCGAGAATTCATTGAATCAGCAATTGCAACGTTTGTTCTCACATTGGTCCGATTTCCACGATGATGATGATCTTGGTGATGATTTCCATAAGTTGGTTGGCGATGTTGTGAAGATTGGTGACGATTTTGTGAAGATTGATAATGGTTTTGTGAAGATTGATGACGATTTTGTGAAGATTGATAGTGGTTTTGTGAAGATTGATGGCGATTTTGTGAAGATTGTTCGGAATTACGTTGGAATTCGGGAATTGGATCCAGTAGAGCTGGGTGTTGTCTCTTGTAACGACGGCAATCCCTTTTTGAGTGACCTGACCTTAAGCAAGCGAAACACAGTCGAAGTTCCATTGCACGTTCTCGTCTCTTTTCAGGAGTTGGATATTTTGAGCAATCCTTAACAGCATGGTGAGGTTGATGTTGGTGACATAATGCACATGACGATGGTCTGTCATTTGTAGCCACTGGATGATTTTGTTGATATTCTTGTCGTTGAGGGTGATGATGTGATTTGGAATTATGCTTTTGTTGTTCATGATTTGCCGCAGTAGACATAGTGGTGATCCGACCATTTGATGTCGAATCAGATTTATGATCCTCCTTCATTCCAGAGATTCGTAGTTCCTTCCGAGCAATACGATTGATGACTTTGAGCAATTCGGAAGTTGTGTAGATCTTTGAGTCGTCGTCGTATAGTTGATGAAGTACACGGTCTGGAAGCTTTCTTTCAAGACAAAGAGCAATTGAAGTATTGTCAGCCATTTCACCAGCAAGTTGTAGTTGTTGAAATATGATCGATGCACAGCTCCAAAATTCAAGCAGTTCAGCTCCAGATGTTGTATGACGAATGGGTTTCAGATCTTGAAGTTGGCAAAGCAAATGATGTCGTAGTCTTTGAGTACCACCATAATGTTCCTCGAGGAGTTCCCAGGCAATTGAGTAGTTTCCATCTGTTGTCGGCAAACTTTGAATTATCCTGGCTGCTTGTCCTTGGAGGCACATCTTCAGATAATCGAACTTCAAGTCATTTGGAATGGTCAATCGTCCAATCAATGAATAAAAACGTTGTTTGAATTCCATAAACTTTAAAATATCACCATCATATCTGGGCAATTCCGTCTTGGGAAGAACAGCTTGGTTGATCAGCATTGGGTCGTTGAACATCGGATATGTTGTCATAGGAACAGGTTGAATGGGAGCAGTTGGCATTGGCATGTTGGGAAGCGTTGCATTTCGGATTGTTTGAATAGGAACAGTTGGAATTGGCACATTTGGAATCATTTCAGTTGGGATCATTTGGATTGGAGCAATTGTCTGGTTCTGAGGCATTGGCATAGTCGGTTGGATCGTTTGTTCAGGCATTGGAACAATCGTTGTCGGCAGATTTTGTAGTTGAGCTGTTGCGGATATTGATGTAGACGTTGACATCAATTGATTTGCATTATTCCATCCAGCGGTTTGAGAGATTGGCAATCCAGCAGCTGAAAGTGACGTCTTCAGCTCTGATTTCGTCGTTGAATTGTCAGGATCTCGTGAAGATATTGATGGAATTTCCAAGATTGACTTCGGGAATTTTGTTTTCATTTGCCCAACAGCGGCATCATATTTTTGTTTGATTGTTTTGACGCATTGTTCACCGTCCACCAGAGTTGTAGCATAATCTCCATATTTTTCGATATATGCAGCTTGAACTTGTTTCTCCTCTTGATCAGATTTCATCAGTTGTACCCAATGAAGTTCCCAATTGGTTATTTTGTCCATTTCGGTTTGAATGAGTTCGTCCAGTTCAACGCAGTCATTGATCAAATCAAACAAATCGTCTTCATTGAACGTTTTGATCTCATCAACGTTCGGAAGTTTCTCTTTAGCATCGCGAATTCGATTTTGAAGAGCTTTCTTGCGCCGTCCGATTTGTTGTCTTATCGTTGCGCTTGACGATGACATTGTATCCAGGAATTAGAATACAGAAAATACTAGAAATACCAGAAAATATAGCAGAAGATAGTAGATTCTTTTTTAGCCGTGGTCGCCAGTTGTCCAAAAACGGAACGTACTCGTTTTGTAGAACAAATTTTATATATATTAAACTAAAAGTAACAAAAAAAAGAGGGCTCGACAACGCGAGACCAATCCAACAAAAAACACAAAAGAGCATTGTATACAAAAGAATACAAAAGAATTACTAATAACTTTGAACAATAAGAATTGCTAATACATCTTACATATTGGAAAGTATCAATATTATTGACAATGACATACATTTTTTTAAAGAATAATTTCACATTTGGACGTTTTTGAGTCGATTCGAAGTTTCACAAGAATTTCAAAAGGTCAGGTTATTGTTCCGTTGGATGAGGGTGTGATTCAGACGATGATGAAAAGAGGTATGAACCTTTATGTTCTAAATTTCAAAGGTTATATATTTTAGGACGTGGAATTTCAATTTGGCAGTCTTTGATCCCTGAAAATAGGACGTGTGAACAAGCATTCGTTCCAGAAGAATTATGTCTTTGTATGGAGAGTAAGAAGATATATGATAGGTACATTTTCAGAGGCGTTTTAAAGAAAAAGGAATTTTTCAAATTTTCAGCGACCACGAGATGACATCACGAGTTTATGAAAAAATGGAGACTGAAATTCTGAATGAGACATCTTGTTTGACTGATGTCACATTTGTCCCAAACCAAAATGCAACATTGGTTTATAATTTGAATTCAAAAATAATGAAAGACACAGATGATTACATCGAATATTTCTACTTTACCATGCGCACATTTGCCAAGCCAATTAATAATAAAAATGTGGGGATTTTATTTCATTCCCTAAAAAATCAAAAATTCATTTTTCAGAAATATTTCGATATTTTGGGACAATTCAAACATCATTTGCAAGGAGATGATTATCGAATCGATTTATCACACCCTTATATTGTGGAATATTCCAGTGACTGGTGTTTTGCTGAACATTTAGATAGGTATACCTCGAGAATAATTAATTTTTAAAAAAATGTATAATTTTCAGAGTTTGCGAAATGTGCCACGATGTTTGAAGTTTATTTCCTCATAATTTAGGACATCCTACCTCGTCATCCAAAAAAATGTTCGAATGCTTTAACAGTTACTATTTTGTACTTCAAATTGTAATAAACTTGCTTGACTAGTTAAAAATCTTTGAAAACAACTGAAAAATTCATGAAAAATAATACAATCAGGTACTGTAGCATTAAAGGCACACATAAAACACCACATTTTCGTGTCGAAGCCATACATCTGCAAACGTGCGTGTTCCTTAGATTACGGTTTTGGAGATATTTTTTTGAATTTCAAATTTTTATTTCTCTTTTTTTCAATTTTTGCGTTGGATTTTTGTATTTTCGTAATTTTCTAATTTTCTAATAGTTGTTGATATCATTTTTTAAAAGTTTTCCAGTAATCTCAAAGCGGTTTCGATAAGATTTAATAGGGTTTTAAAAAAAGAAAAAAATCCAAATTTTAAAAATATAAATTTTAAAATTTAATTTTAGTCAACTTTAAAAAAAACACATTTTCAAAATTATCGAAGTTTTGGAAGATTGTTAAAAAACACAATAAAATTTCAAATTTATTTTAAAAAATTGTACAACACGTCCAAATTCTATCCAAAAAACCAATTTTCAGTGTTTTCCCTGCATTTACAGCCTCTGAACCAACCTATAACCAAAATAGCAGCATGCGCGCTCTACGGCACTTAATAAAAACACTCGCAATTGGTGTGCGTTTTGTGTGAGTTTCGTTGTGCAAAACCGAAGCTTTTCTCCGTTTTCTTCTTCTCCTTGTCTGTGGGTCTTGCTGTTGCTGTTCATCTGTGTGTGCTCTATTTCCGTGTGCGATTCGCGCCGTATTCGTACGTAGGCGACATCAATTATTATTATTATTCCTTTCTCTATTTTTGGGACTGAAAAAAGGGTCTTGGGGTTCTGCACGAAGTTTTCCCTAACTAATAATTATTAAGTCTTGTTTTGGTGTTTGATAAAACGTTTTTAAATAAAATACAAAACGTTTTTACTAATCTATGCTGTATGAACACTAAAAATTCGGTCTGTTTGCTTATTAGAGCACCAAAAACCTGAAAAATAATAAGAAAGTCTTTTAGAACTGTTGAAATCTTTTAAAAATTAATTTTTTTGAACTGAAATTAATTTTAAAAAAAGAGAATTAATCTTTTCTCGGGATTCCAAGCGGATAACTTCAAAATTCTTCGAATTTCAGATTTTTTTCTGTAATTTTGATTTTCATCGAAAAATTATTATTTCTAGTAATTTAAAATGAAATATAAAAATACCGTATTCACTGAAACTAAATGCAGGAAATAGTAAAAACGAAAAATAATTTTATTAATATTAATTTTCACGTTGAAACCGTAAATTTTTGAAAAATGTTTTTTAAAAATTATTTCTTCAAATTTTCGCTCAAATATGCTCTGCAAATTAAAAAAAACCACCAAATTTGATTGTTATAGTCATAATTCCACCATCTCAAACATGAATCTGTCAAAAATCTGGGAGCTAACATTGACACTAATTTCCGAGCTCACAATTGCAATCGCCGTGGCTGGAGTTGCACCGTTCCTTGTGCGGTTTGTTACTAGTTTTAGGAAAATTGTTATTTTGCAACAACAAACCAAACGAATTTTCAGTTATCTTGTAAAATCTCGCAAATTTTAGATATCTGCTGCTTCCGTCGTCGGTACATCATCAATATCCGTTGAATATTATCTTCCACACGTGTTCTCATGATTTGCATAGCGTTTGCTCATTTCCGTCGGCGAGTTTGCAGTATGATGAGGTATTATTTATTTAGACAAAACATATATTTAAAAAAAAGATTCCTATAGACCCGCAAAACGTAGCAAAAAATTCAATGCAAGAACTTGCAAGAAATGACAAGAAATTGCAATTTTTGCAGCAGCTTTACGGGAAATCTATGATAATCGTTGCGAGACCATCAAAGGTCAACGGCTCTTGACCGTATTTTCAGCAATTATGGACGCAGACCGGTGAAATGTGTCCCGGGTGGACACATTTCACCGGTGTCCATAATTCGCAGTGAATAGTAAGAACCTTTGATGGTCTCGCAGCGAATTCCGTAGATTTCACGTAAATCTGATGTAAGAAATTGAATTTTTTTGTTGTTTCTTGCAATTTTCGTCTGAAACAGTATATTTCCTCAGAAAATCAAAGTGAAATTAGCATCTATAGTTTCAAAATCGAAAAATTGGATTATTCTGAAAAAAAGGGAATACGATTTTAAAGAAATTCTTTAGAGTAGTTTCCTTAAAAATGGACCGGAAATTTGAATTTATAAATATTCCTGGTGTTTTTTTTAAACGCTGAGGACAATTTTTGTTTAAGGGGGTTACAAATGAACTACTTAAATAACAGCCTCTACTGAATTTGAATTTATATAAGTTTTTTTAAGCAGTAAAAAATTGTCTTTTATATTTAAAATGTAATCTGTCGTGTGATTCAAATGAAAAAAAAGAACAGGTATCTTATCCATTGTTTTCAGGCAGAATTATTCTCCCCGAATGTTGCCTACTACCTGAACATTCGTCTGAAATTTGCGGATGTGGCGACCACGAATCGATTGGGACTTTTTCAAAATGTTATCAGTTTTCATGATGAGAATGGAAAAGTTCTGAAAACGTTGAACAAAAGTGCGTATGTTAAAGAGCCGGGGATTTTTACAAAGGTATCTCATTATTTAGAATTTTTCTATGAAAATCGGGCTGAAATTTCAGGCTATGCAGCTGTTCTTCTTCCCATTGTACATCCTGGGATTTTTCCATGATTATAGTGTGTTGGATGTGCCGATGAGTAGTAGTTATTTGGAATATGATGAAATGTCGTCGGTTTCGTTGACTTATGCGCTGCAGGATAAATTTGCGAATGTGAGTTGAAGTTAAAGACAAATATTGAAAATTTTCAAAATCCTCAGAAGCCAAAAATTTGTAAAAATTGATTTAAAAACCCCGTAAAACACATAACTTTGAAAATTTCGATAAGAAAATCAATTTTTCAACAAAAATTATACCAAAATCCATCATTTCTTCCAGGTCGAAGAAGCCGAGCTAATTGTGACCGCCCGTTTTGGTCTCATTCGACATTTGTTGTATTGGTGGCCGACCACCTCTTACTTCATCATCTTTTTTGTAACTTTTTCAGGTTGGTAAGCTCTTTTTTCTGCAAAAATTGCTAGTTTTCATTTAAAGGACTAGTTTCCTAATCGTGGCCTAGCTTTTTTGGAAAGTTAGGCCATTTAGCTTTTTTTGAGATATTTAGCACACAATTCTCAAAATTTCAGGAATTTTTACGATTTTATTGGCAAAGTGGGCATATTTCAACTTTGGAATAAAGGAAGCTTCGGAAGATATTGAAAAAGAGGTGAAAACTGCTGAAAAGTTGAAAAGAAGTGAGAAAAAAGTGAAAATTGAGAAAGAATTAGCGAAAGAAGTGGAAAATGAAGATGTGAGTCGAGATTTTAGCGATTTTTCTAAAAATGCTTGTTGCAGGGTTTTGCGGTCGATGAATGGTGTCCGGACACATTTGGTGAAGAGCCGGAACCGGTGTATTTGGGAGATATTGGAGTGTTGAAGAAGAGGAAGTGAAAAAAATTGGAAAATTGCTCAAAAAATGTACATTTCTTGTAAATTTTGTGAAGAAACAAGATGGTCTCGTAGCGAATATAGTTTTAATCTAGAAGGTGAGGATTGAAGAGAAGTTGAAGTTTTAACCGTTTTTTTTTTTTGAAAAATTGAGAAATTTTTGATTTTTTGACAAAATATTAGAGTTTATGATTAAAAATCCCAAATTTTTGAAGAATTGAAAACATCCGACGTGTTAAAAACCGAAAATTGCCTCTGGTTCGATTTTTTTGAAAAAATTCTCCATTCTCTTCAATTTTCCTCATTTTCTTTTCTTTTTTTCTCAATTTCCTATTCTTCTTGCCGTTCTTCAGTGATAAGGGTTTATTATGTTGATTTATATCTATATACATGTATTTTTTGTGTGTATTGATTGACCGGTTTTTCCATTCTTTCTTATTTTATAAAATTTCTTTACATTTTTTTATTTTGAAATTTTGTGACTTTTTTCATGGTGTTTTTTAGCCATTTTTTGATATCTTTATGGAAATTACGATTTTCGGATTGTTTACCCAAAAATCCAACGTTTTTAGACAAATATTATGTGGTAATATGTCAATGAGGACGTTGAAATGTCAATTGCCACAAATGCCGGTGTGTCGGGGTTCATGTCTGCAGAATCATCCGAAACGTCCGCATGTTTGGGGTATTGTGGAAGGACGAGACAGTTTGATGTGTTGAGTGGGGAGTTGTTGCGGTATTCGGAGTGTGGGGTGAGGTTTTCTTTTATTTTGTGGATTTTGCTTGACTGACGAAAAAAAAGGAAGTTTGGCATGAAAAATTTAAATTTTGAGAAGAAAAACAAAGTTTTTGAGGTCTACAGTAGTTTTCTTTGCGTCGTTAGAGGAGGATTATAGGATATATCAATCGATGCGTAATTTAATTTTATATACGGAACCAATAGTGAAAAAATTGCAAAAAACTAGAAAATTGCACCCGAATCGAACTTTGGGCTCAAAAAGCACCAACTTGCGCCCTGAAGTTAGATTCCGGGTGCTTTGTTTTTGGCAATTTTTTTCCATTCGGTATATAAAATGGAATTTTACATCGATTGAAGAACGTTTACAAAATGAGTACAGTAATCCTTTAAAAATTTCAAAAATCACTTTAAAGGAGGGTTTTACGGAGATTATGAATGCGCCTGGGATGAAAATAGGCTTCAGACTCATTCCAAATCTGTTTTTAAAAATTTCTAAAACCACCTAGAAGCCGAGAAAACACGCCTCAAAACAATGACCTAGAAAAAAGGGCCACCGGCGAAAACTAGTCCGCAGGCATGAAAAGTCCAAAAAAATGAAATACAAAACATAAATTAGGACGAAAAAACATTAAAAAGGACTACTATAAGCATTCTGCATAACTATTTATTAACGAAACATGAAAAAACCTCATAGGAAAAAGTTCGGCCACATTTTTCTAGGCCATTGTTTTGAAGCTCATTTTCTCGGCTTCTAGGTGGTTTTAGAAAATTTTAAAAACAGATTTGGAATGAGTCTGAAGCCTATTTTCTTCCCAGACGCATTCATAATCTCCGTAAAGCCCTCCTTTAAAGTGATTCTGTACTGGAATTTTTTTACTTCATCTTCTTCTCGATATTTCAAAAGCTTTAAAAGTTTAAAAAAATTCGAAATTCCTTTTTCTAGTACACGAAAAAATGAATTTTCAAATCAAGGCGGAGAAATGGCCTAACTACTCGGCCGCGCGCATTTGTTAGGCCATTTCGCCTTAATTTGTAAATGTGTTTTTTCGTGTACTAGAAAAGGAAATTTCGAGTTTTTTTGTTTTCGTAGGTTTTCAAATATCATGAAGAAGGTGAAAATCGAATAGAAACCACCCAAAATCAGTAAAGAGTCCCTTTAATGTTTTTTTAATTGTAAAAGTCAGAAACTAATCGAGAAAATACGGATTGAAAAAATTGATTGAACGAAAACTTTGCGAACCCTAAAAACAAAGTGATCGACTTCAAAATTGAAGTTTTTCAATTAAAAATCATTTTACAAAAAAAAACTGGCTTTACTGAGATCAAAAATTGGAAAAAGATTGAAAGAGGCGAAAAATCGTGGGTATTTCCTATGAAAAACTATTTCTTTACCTTAAATTCAATTTTTTCGAATTTTTTACGAAATATACCTGAACCAAGGTTGGATACGTTTCAAAAACGAAGTATTTAGTATTTCGAACAAAATGATATAATTTCTGTAGGGTTACTCGTGAAAAAACTATTTTCGTTCTGAAAATGCATTAAAAACAGACACAAGAGACCTTTCCCAAATTAAATTTTCTTAAAGAATCGGGGGGGGGGGGGGGGTTTGGCTAATTTTTAAGAAAATGATAATAATTGAAATATGTACATTAAATACAAGAAATATTGAAAAATTCCGAAAAAAATTTGGAAAATGAGAACAGATACGTTTCGAAAATATCCAAAAATCCGGAAATCAAAAGTTATTGTTAATTCTTCAAATATAAACGTTTTTTTTCACCAAAACGTTTAAAGAACTTTAATTTTGTTTTTCAGGCGTGCAATTGGGGTAAAAATTTCAAAAAATCACATTAAAGTGATTCTGTACTGGAATTTTTTACTTCATCTTCTTCTCGATATTTCAATAGCTATAAAAGTTAAAAAAAAATTCGAAATTCCTTTTTCTAGTATACGAAAAAAAGCATTTTCAAATCAAGGTGAAAAAATGGCCTAACTACTCGACCGCGCGCATTTGTTAGGCCATTTCGCCTTAATTTGTAAATTTGTTTTTTCGTGTTCTAGAAAAGGAAATTTCGAGTTTTTTGCTTTTATAGGTTTTCAAATATCATGAAGAAGGTGAAAATCGAATAGAAACCCAAAATCAGTAAAGAGTCCATTTAATGTTTTTTTTAATTAAAAAAGCCAGAAACTATCCAAGAAAATACATATTGAAAATATTGATTGATCGAAACCTTTGGGAACCCTAAAATTAAAGTGATTGACTTCAAAATTGAAGTTGTTCAATTAAAAATCATTTTATAAAAAAATACGTGTTTTCCTGAGATCAAAAATTTGAACAAGATTGAAAGAGGCGAAAAATCGGAGGCATTTCCTATGAAAAACTATTTCTTTACCTTAAATTCAATTTTTTCGAATTTTTTACGAAATATACCTGAACCAAGATTGAATACGTTTCAAAAAAGAAGTATTTAGTGTTTTTAACAAAATATAATGTTAACAAATATGTTTTTAGGGTTACTCGTGAAAAACTTTATTTTTGTGCTGAAAATGCCCATATTAAATTTAAGGAGCTTTTGGGCAATGTGTAAGAAAATGATAAAAATGATATTGATAATAATTCATTAAAATTAGACGGCTTATATTAAAAACAAAAGATATTTAAAAGTTCTGAAGAAAATCTGGAAAATGGGATCAGATACGTTTCGAAAAAATATCAAAAAATCTGTAAATCCAAAATTTTGTTAATTCTTCTAGTAAAAAGAATTTTAATTTGGTTTTCCAGGCGTGCAATTGGGGTGAACGCTCGAATTCTCATGGAATCTGTGCACAGTGTGAACGGCCACTTTCAAACTACGATTGGATGTTCCTGATGTTCATTTTTGTGACACCGCTGTTATTACATATGCATTTTGTTAGAAGAGCTAGGAAGTAGTGAGTTTTTTTTTGAAATTCCGCTGAAAGTCTGAATTTTTGCTGAAATTTGAAGCTTTTTTTGGAAAATTTAATGCAAAAATCACATTTTTTGCAGTTGCCGAATACGATCATACGAAGTAACGGAGCATTTATGTTGTATTCTTGAGAATTTGATAGCTTGCCTATTTTCTGTGCTTATTTATCCGCCGAGATTCTCGTTTGAATTGTGGGGATGTGATAAATCGACGTATCGGGAATGGTAATTGGAATTTTGGGACAGTTCTCTAAAAATACCCAGTTTTTCCAGGTATCCATCTCATTTTAATCCAGTGATAAATTATACCAAAACAATGCGGTGTTCATATGAAGTTGTGTTTCCTCTGTGAGTTTTTAGCTTAAAGTTTAAAAATGGATTCAATTGAGAATAACACACTAACATCAAAATTCTCTGATTTTGAATTAAACTTTTTGTTTGATTTGAATTTTTATTAATTCAAATTTTGAACCTAAAATTTTTAAAGACAAATTGGAACCCCTAAAATTAAAAAAAAAAAGGGGGGGGGGGGGGTCCGATGTGCTCATAAACGGGTTTCAGATGAATAAGAATATGACTATATTCCAATTGATCGCAAAAAATCAATTTTAAGTCGAAAAAGTAAGAAGAACATATAACAATACACTGAAAAAATCGAATATAGACCCATTTGGGTTTCTCTACGCCCTATAAGGAAAATAAACTGAAAGATGACCCAGAAACCTAAATTGCAGTTTTTTTAGGAAATGTCTATATTCGATTTTTAAAGATTTTAACCAGTTTTTCATATTTTTTCGACTTAAAGAGATTACGAACAAATTTTCAATTTCGATTTTATTTTCATCTTCTTCCCGAATTTTTGAAAATCTGGAGAAGTAAGGCATTTTTTCGAAATTTTCTTTTACTCGAACGGACATTTCGAAAAATGATTTTTCTTTTAAAAGGTTTTCAAATATGGCGAAGAAAATGAAAATCAAATAGAAACTGAAAACTGGTTCGTAATCCCTTTAAAGGGGGGCTGAGGGGACGAAATAAATAGTTTAGAAATGATGAAAGTATGATTGTTGATAAATAAATGAAAAAAAATCCAAAGAAAAACTCAAAAATGGCGAAAAAAAAAGTTCCGAAAAAAAACTCATACCCCCCTCTCTTCGCCCTAATGGCCGAAGAAACGCTTATTGATTTTCTAGGCCGTCTCTTTTTTCTCGGCCGCCTAATTTTATTTTTCGAAAAAATATTTTTTTTTTAATTCTTTTATACATTTCTTTTGAACGTTTATTTGTTTTAATACTCTTTTATGGATAATTTTCTCTGAAAAAAAAATTGGAAAGAAGAGAAAAACAAGATAAAAAACAGGCGGCCGAGAAAAAAACAAATGACCTAGAAAACAAAAAGCGTTTCTTCGGCCATATTAGGGCGAACACCGGGGCTATGGTTTTTTTTTCGGAACTTTTTTTTTCGCCATTTTTGAGTTTTTCTTTGGATTTTTTTTTCATTTATTTATCAACAATCATACTTTCATCATTTCTAAACCATTTATTTCGTCCCCTCAGCCCCCCTTTAATGTCAATTGGTATAGTCCTCTCACAAAATCGGCTATATAAAGGTGTGCTTCCCTCTGCTGCGAGAGAGTGTTGTTTGGCGAGAGGTAGTTGTCTGCGTATAGCCTCCCCCTCGTTATGTTTCACATGCGAGCGTGTCGGTTTTTTAGAGCGCGCTTGCCTGTTTATAAAGCCGAATTTGTGAGCAGCTAATAGATAAAAAAGCGTTTTGTATAGAAACAAACATTTTCAATCCAAACAAAATAATTTTTGAAACGGAAATTTTAAGAAATTGAAAGTTGTTAATTCTACTGGAATTCAATTATGATTTTCTTTGAAACTAAAAATGGAACTGACTGCGAATTGAATTTATAAATTAAGGTGCTTTCTGAAACCGATTTTATTTTTTGAAATTTCAAAACCCAAAAAAAAAGGTTTTTTTTCCAGATATACGTTGCCATTCGTCCATAATCTCGTCCTAATCGCCGCAATTCTGCTTCTCCGAACGCCATTGTATTGTTTTTTGTTGTATAAAGCGTACAACGGAAAACCGTATTATTATGCTTTACTCTCGTTGCCAATTCTTGCCGGGATACATGCGGTTTTGGTAAGTTTGTGCCAAATTTTTGTAAATTTCCGAAAAACGACCACTTCCAGGCCGGTTTCCTCTATTTTTCATATCCTTGGGTACTGTCATCGGTCAGTGTCGTCTCATTGGCTCATCATTTTGCGACGGAAGGCAGAAGAAGCATTCTGGAGTTTATTCGTGAGTTTTATAGCAAAAATTTAGAAACTAGCTTTTTTTTTAAATCAGGTCGAGTAATGTTTTCGCCATTAACTATTGGTTATGTAATATTGGGTGTATTGATGTTTGGACTCGGAGTCGGTGCCATTTTGTCTCCGTTGTGAGTTTTAAATTTTTTTCTAACAATTTAAATTTGCAGTTTGGAAACTGAAAATTTCAAAAAATTTCAGAAAAAAGCTAGAAGCTTTAAGAGCTAAAGGTTTAATATTCAATGTGGTGCAAAATATGTGAAATGCTATAGTATTTTTTGGGTTTTTGGCGTTTATTCATCAAACAAACAGCTTGGAACAATTTTATCCATAATTTGCACATGATAATGAAGATTTTTTGTTAAGAATACTATTTTCTCAAGGTTCTATATACAAGGTTCTAGTAATTGAATGTCATACAAACGTTCACAAATATAGGAAATTTATGAAACTGTAAATTTTATTTCGAAATTGAAAGTTTTTAAAATTCCTGATTTTCGAATTTTTAAATTTCTTAAAGGAGGGCTTTACGGAGATGATAAATGTAGCTTAAATGAAAATAGACTTCATTCTCATTCCAAATCTGTTTTTAAAATTTTATAAAACCACCTAGAAGCCGAGAAAACGAGCTTCAAAACAATGGCCTAGAAAAAGTTTTTTGCGGACTAGTTTTCGCCGGTGGCCCCTTTTTTCTAGGCCATTGTTTTGAGGCGCGTTTTCTCGGCTTCTAGGTGGTTTTAGAAAATTTTAAAAACAGATTTGGAATGAGTATAAAATCTATTTTCATCCCTGGCGCATGCATTAGCTCCGTAAAGCCCTAGATGGAGAAAAATCAGGTTTCGAAATTTAAAAGAATCTGAAAATTCCAGTCAAAATACTCTAAAATTGTATTTCAGAGACACATTATCACGTATCGTTCTAATAGTGCTCATCCCAACTCCGGTGCTCGGCTATGTGCTCACGTTGCCATTTTCTCATCCATCAGTTTATATGCTTCATGAATAGTAATTGTAAATTTCAGAATTTTCTGAAATTCGAAGTCTTTCTCTCGTTCTTTGTTGTTTTCCAAAAAATAATTCCAATTGTTCCCAAAGAATGTGATTTCTTTTATTTTTAGTATTTTCTTGATTTAGTTATATTTTTTTTAAATATAAGTGTTTTATTTTTGTGTCCGACGGGTTATTTTTTAAATATTTTAGTGACTAAAAATACCTTTAATATTATTTTCCCGATTTATTCGAAATGAAAGGGTTTTTCGAAAAAAATTTTTATTTTTGAGTTTTTAAGATGGATTTTTACCTTGAATACCTTAAAAATGGGGTTTTTTGAAGGGTGAACATATATTTTCAGGTATTTAAAATATGTACAAATGGATTTTAGGATTTTTAATATTAATCACGGGAATTGTAGAAGCTTCACATGGAGATAGGTGGGTTGTTAAAAAAATTTGCTCAACTATCGCTAAAAATTCTGAAAAATTGAAGTTGTAATTATTTTGAAACGTATTTTTTTAAAGATTAGAAAAAAAGTGTCGAATTTTGAAGGAATCAATTAGTTTTTAACGAAAATCTAATTTATTTTAGAAGAGCGAGTATTGGGAAAATCAAATATGTTCGAATAAAAAAAAAATTTGAAACGGTATTTTTTTTTTGAATATTTTGAAATGCTAAATAGCAAGAAACATGTTTTCAGGATAGTAGAACATTTTTTGCTTAAAGTTTTCTAATTGGGATATTTCTACGATTGTTCGTTAGAGATCAGAGATTATATACGAAAAAGCTCATTTATAAGATTGGGAGCTTCTGAAAAATTTTAAATTCTTATTATTGTCTCACAAATTCGGCTTCATAAACGTGAACTTCCCTATTTTGCGAAATAGTGTATGGTGAGGGATAATAAGACAACGCAACGCAACCCTTCCCATTGTCTTCAGGCGTGGCGTGTCGATTTTTTGACACAGGTTTTTCACGTTTATATAACAGATTTTGTAAACAACTAATATATAAATACGATTTTTAAAATTGTCAGTTATTGTCAAATGTGCAAAAACATTGTTTCAGAAGCTGAAACAGAAAATTACAGTTAGAATTTTAAATTGGCATTTTTATATTGTCAAGCTAAAATTTCCCGGTTCTTTTAATAAATTTATATATTTTATTTTCGCCTAACTAAAATTTGTGGAATAAATTGATTTCCAAAAGAAAATTCAAGCGAAAATAGGGGAAACTGAAAAAATAGCATTTTTTATTAGTTGTTTACAAAATCTGTTATATAAACGTGAAAAAACCTCTGTCAAAAAATCGACACGCCACGCGTGAGGGCAATGGGAAGGGATGCGTTGCGTTGTCTTATTATCCCTCACCATACACTATTTCGCAAAATAGGGAAGTTCACGTTTATGAAGCCGAATTTGTGAGACAATAATAGCAAAAAAAAAACTCCGAATCGAGAATAAAAGTATATTTTTATTTCAATCCTAACCTGTCTTATTTTTTTAACAAAAAAATTGATTAAAAATGACGAAGATAAAGATTTATTTGAAGAAAAACAAAAAATTGATTATTTATCACATAGATGGGATACCGCGGATTTAGCCTAGTAACGAGTTTAACTTTTATTCACTTGACAAGGTGTAACGACCTTAACTTTTTTTAATGAGTATCCAAAAATAGACGTTTGCCTTGATGAACTTTCGGATATTCGTTTTTTAAATGTTTTTTTTCAGCGTTTTTGCTGCTTTTTACGGTTTGTAGTCGCCTTAACTTAAAAAAATTGTTTTTTGTAAAGAGCTTAACTTTGAAATTCCAAAATGACCCAATCCCACCTATGATTTATCACCTCGAGAAGTTCTCGACGATCTTTAAAAGTGGGCCGCACAATTGCAAAAATGCCACGCCCACAAAACGCCAACTTTTTCTATGCACTAAAATAAATTGTCGTATTGAAATTCTCACGCAGTAATCGGTTCACGTTGTCTCACCGTGATATTGTCAACTCAATTATTCTTGATCATTGCGTTCGGAAGGCTGCTCAACGTCACAGCCGCTCCGCACGCACGCGACGCGGTGACCTCCTACTCAACACTGAAATATTGTGTTTTGAGTGTGCGGAGCGGCTGTGAGGTTGAGCAGCCTTCCGAACGCAATGATCAGGAATAATTGAGTTGACAATAAAAAAATGAAGAAAAATAAGAAAATGACAAAAAAATAGCGAACAATTTGGGAAATTCATTAAATGACCGAAGAAAGAAATTGGTTTTTCTTTTCGCTAGATTATTTTTTGAAAAAAATGAGGTTTTTTTCAAAATAAAAATCAGACGGCCTAGAAAACCAATTTTTAATCGGCCATTTAAGGATATCCCAGAGTGTTTAGCCGATTTTTTTGGAATTTTTTTGTTTTTTTGCTATTTTCAATTTTTTTTCTTAATTTATTTATAAAAAAACATACTTGTGTCGTTTTAAAAACATTTGTTTTATTACCCCAGTAAACTTCCCCATATTTAATTTGGTTTTTTGGAAAAAAAGGGGGTTTTTATTGATTATTTCTGGAAAATAGGCTGTAATATTTTGGGATTCTAAAATGTGTAAACGTATCAACAAATATTTAAAGAAATTAAAAATTAATTTTAAAAAATTTTAAGACAAAAAGCTGAAATAGTAAATTTTTGAAAACGTTCGGATAAAATTCGATTTTAAAATGGCAAAAATTATATTTTCGACAAAATATAACAGTGTTATTTTTTGGTGAACCGAAGAATATAATAGTGATGATATCTGTTAGAAAAGCAACGTTTGAAACATAAATTATTTTCAAAAATTTCGATTGAAATTTATTGAAAATTCATTTACCCGACACGGAAAAAAAGCAATTTAAGTTCAGATCTTCACCCTACCTCCGATGCACCGAAAAATGCACAAAAAATCTCGATTGTCCGACAAATTTCGGAGAATTTGGTTGGGTACGCGGAGCCTGTTTCTGGTGTCGATATGATTGCATGTGGAATACTGTCGACATTTTTGAGAGGTATTTAAGTATTTAAAATTATTATTTTTTCGTTTTTTTTTCTCTCTCCAGACAAGCCGGATTCGTACCCCAATTTCATGGCAAATGGCCATTTACGGCAGTTTCAGTCCCGGATTTTGGGCTGAATTTCGGTCTGGTGGTTCAGGAGCCGGCGTCGATGATTTTCTCACTTATGAACCTGTTGACGGTGTTTTTGATGATGAGAAGGTTGAAAAAAATGGAAAAAATTGAGAACCGGGTTATGTGGATGGTTTATGCGCATGCGGGATTGATTTGTTGGTAGGTTTGGTTATTTTAGCGGGAGGAACCGAAAATTCAAGAAAAAAACATTGGGTTCTGAATTTGAATACATGGAGACCTGGAAACCGAATGAAACATTGACAACATTTTATTTTTGATGTTTTGATCTGAAACAGTGTTTTTTTTTGTTTTTGAAATTTCAAAAATTGTTATTCGATAACTATATTTTTTTCAAAAAACTTCAGATTTACAGCATTTTAAACAGTTAAATTTAAATAAATATAAAAATTTCAATTTTCGAGCAGCAATAAAACTTTTCGGAGACTAGAAATTATTCTTAAAAAATCAAAAAAATTAACTGTTTCAAAATTTTTTTTCTAAAAAAAAAAATTAATGAAGCGTTTTGCTTTAAGGTCAATTATTTCTTGAAAAATTTCAGAAAAAAATTAATTAGTTTCTTCAAAATTATATTTTTTCTTAATTCTCAGGAGAATACTTTTTTAAAAAACATATTTATTCATTTAGTGGTTTTCTGGAGAATTTCAGTGAATTTATTTTCACTTTATTTACGTATTTAAAGGCAGTGTGCTAGTTAATTTGACCCAATTTGATTTCAATTTCAAAAATAAGAGTTTTCCCTAATTAGTAAAATGAAATTTAAGCGAAATCACATAGATAAAAAGCAGTGGTACAAAGTTGAAAAAGAGAATTTTGAATGAATCACGCGACGTGGTCGAATTTGGCGCGAAACACAATTATTTGAACGTGGCCGAATATTGGAATTCTTTCTCGGCCGTCTGGGCTCTCGTTTTAGTTTTGATTTATCGCCTCGAATTTGGATCGTGTTAACTGACACGCTGTCTTTAAAACATTAATTTTGATAAAAAAGTTACAGTTATCTGCCATTCTTATTATCTTGTTACACAAGTATTACTTTAAGAAGGAAATTTTTAGCGTAATTTTCAAAAATTCGAAATCTAGCTTGAAAATATGCAATTTTAGGAGTTACTAATTAAAATTACAACAGAACATTTTGACGAAAACACGTATTTTCTTAAAGACGAATATTATCGCAACAAAACTCAATTTTAAAATTTTAAATTATAGCATTTTATATTTAGAACTTCAAATTTTTCAAATTCATTATAAAAGGGTTAATTAAACTTGAAACAGCGATTTTTATTTACGGTTTATTAATTGTTCATCTGAATTCTTAGGTCTTCAAATTTTCAAAAAAACATTTCAGCTTAATTTTTAGCATCTTCTTCTTAACCAAAAATTATCAAAATGGAATCAGAATAATGAAAAAAATAACTGAAACATTGGTTTTTTTTCAAATTTCGAAAATTTATTAAATTTATCAGAAAAATTTATAATAAAATTTATTTGAGTTGAGTTGAATTTTGGAATTTCAAATTTCAGTAGAATTCTGTTTAAAGGAACATTAACCGAACTTTTACAGTTTTGAACTTAAATTTAAAAATTCTGGAAACTTTATATATTGGCACTTTTTCAGGATCTCCTCAACTCTCTTCCACATGTTCGACTGTGACGTCACCGAAAAACTCGACTATTTTTCAGCGTTCGCGTTCATTTTGTCAGCTTTTTGGGTTTCTGCAATTTTCACGAAACCGGAATTGTCATTGACATTGAATGGGAGAAGAATGTGAGGAAAACTAATGATTCGATTAATATATTTGAAATTTATAATTTTCAGCAAAAAATTGTTGGCATTAACGCTAGTTGGATTCTATGTTCATCATGTTCTTTCAATGATTGTGAGTTTGTTTTGATTTTTTCTTAAAATAAAAATTAGGGAGCATTTTTTTCAGAATCACTTTGATTATAGCTATAATATGACAGTTTGCATGACGGTTGCAGTTTTGACCAGCTTTTTGTATGTGGCTTATTTGAGGAAAAGGTATACAGATTTCGTTAGAATCAAGATCTTGAAATTTTACAAATTTTAATAATACATTTCTGAAACAGTAATTTTTCAAAATTTCAAGGAAAAATGTTTAAAAAAATAGGGTATTACTTACGGTATTACTTACGGTCTTACTACACAGATTATCAACATTTTTAAAATAGTCAAAATTTGAAACTGATTTTTTTTGCAATATAAAACTTATAATTTTCCAGAATTTGAAGTTTTTAAAAGGAATAAGCGCAAAACGACTCAAGGTTTAAAATGAAAATGTAATCTTTCGAAAAAAATTCAAGTTTTTCAAATTTCAGCTCGGTTTTTTAAAAATTTATTTCAAACTCATAAAGAAAACACAAAAATACAAATCGCATCATTCACATTTTCGAAAAACCACAAATTTTTGCTGTTTTTGACGCGTTTTGGTCACAAGTGGCCAGAAGGAGGCGAATTAAAGATTCATGCTGAAAATATTTCATTTCCAGAAATATGAAAATTTTCAGTCAAAATTTTGATTAGTTGGAATCGCTGGAGGATACTCGCTTCCAATTGATTCGAATCCGAGTCGTTTTTGGACTTGAAATCGTACACAGGAATACACCGAAAATAAACTGCTGAAAAAATAGACAAAAAAAGTAGTGTAAAATTAGTGTTTCAAAATTTTTTTTCGTGAAATTCAGTATGCTACTGAAATCACAGCGGCCTACCTGATAAACTAGAAATTTCCAAGAGATAGATCTTTTTTTGTGAAATTCTCATTGTAAATTAACTAATTGAAGAAATTGGCTCCTCAGAAAGTTTTTTGCTTTTGGTCGAAAAAAGCTGTATTATAAATTTCGCTCCAGTGCACAGCCACATTTGGCACGTGTCCAAAACCACGATTAACGAATAAAATCGAAAAATCTGTGGTTTTGGTGTTTTCTCAAGATAATGAAGAAAATTATCGACTTTCGCCGACGTTAATTATGGGACTAATTTTGAAAAATACTGGAAAAAGGTAAAATACCGGCTGCCAAAGACGGCTATCAAATGGAGCGTATAACTTTTTTGAGCTTCCCATGGCTGCTGGGAAGCTCTTTTTCCAAAAATTGTGTGTGAGGGTTCAAATGGAAGCCATGATATTTTCATGGCGACCACGGACGGATGCAGGACAAAGGAATCCAATCACCATGATTCAGATCCCAGTGCCCTCTAGCACATTCCCTTACATAGATCGATCCGTGTATTGAGAAGCTTTTATCATGATTCGCCTGCCTACGAGTTAGAGTCGCTTAAACCCGTTCACCCAGTCAGATTCTCAAAGTATGGCAAGAATCGACGGCATGCTTATGTGAAACATGCGTCCGACATCTCACGACTTACGCGAGTTGCTATAATTTGTGTGTGTGTCTGTTTATTTCGTCGTTTTTATGGGTTTCTTTTCAGAAAATATTTTAAATTTTCATATTCTAGAATTGAAATTGTTTATTAAAAACTACAAGACTACGCATAGCCTTCTAAATTGTCGTTTTTGAATTAACTCTTTTCGAATATTCAGAAAACAAAAAAAATCCCATAAATTTTCAGATACAACCAAAATGGGCAATTCCTTCAATCCGACATGCTTCTCATCCGCCTTCTTATTTGGGCAAATCTGGCGACAACTCTAGAAATCCTGGATTTTGTTCCAGTCTTATGGGTCATTGATTCACACTCCCTGTTCCATTTCTTTACCATTCCGATACCATTATGGTGGGCTCAGTTTTTGGAGCAGACCCAGAAGGAGCATGGAGTTGAGAATGATGTTTTGTTGCATAAGATTGCGTAGATGAAGAAAAATAGGGGTATTTAAGAAGCTTTCATGTTCTTTAAAAGGTACCTAGTCATTTTAATATGGTCTCGATAACACTACTTAATTTATTGTTAATACTAGTTTTTGAACTTTTCTGTTTTGTATCGTTCTTGTATCATTCATTCATGTATATCATTTGAGTACTTGTAAAATTTTAGTCATGTGATTAATTATTTGTTCTATATCTATATTTTGAAAAAAAACCTTTCTTTTAGTTTTATTCGAAACAATTTTGGTTTTTTTAACAGGGTGGTCAGAAAATGTTGAAAGTTTTCATGAAAATTAGAGTAAGTTGAAAAATTCAAATGATGTAAGTACCTTCTTGGTATTCTGGTCAATTCGGCCAAAAAAATCCCAGGAGATATTTTGTAACGATGCTTTTGCTGGAAATACTAAAAACATAAAGTACACTTGTTAATTGAATTTTGCTCGGAAGGGTAGAGATCAAAAATCGTGAATTATGGGGGAAGATGAAAAGCCGTTGTTAAAGACGGTGTGTCAGTTAATTTAGCCCTACCTGATTTTAATTACAAAAATTAGAGCGTTCTCTCATTAGTATGATACAAGTTATACGAAAACATATCCATGAATACACGCTTCACGGCAACGGTCCAAAGTGCAAAAATCAAAATTCGCGTGTCCGTGCGACTGTCGGAATTGGCGCAAAACAAAATTATTTGAATAGTGGCATTTTTTTCTAGACCGCCTGGGCCCCCATTCCAATTTAGATTTTATTCTTGAATTTTGAACTTGTAAAAAAGCTGCCTGTTACAAATAAAGTTTTAATGTGTACCAATATCTTTAACAAAATGCTGGATATTCATAGCTACGATTCGAAACTACGGATTAATGCTCGTCTTAACGCTCAACGGTCGACGAGAAGTACAAAAAAACGATTTCACGACCCGAAGTGAGCTAGTCCCCCACTTGGTTTTCTAGGCCACATGCATTTGAAATCAATAAAATATGAAGTGGTGGATTTTATCAATCTGAAAATGGAAAAATCTAAAATTTTTCACATGGATAAAAAAATTTGGGAAAAAATCATGAGAATCTGAAAATTGTCATAATTTCAGAATAAAATTTTTTTGAACTTTCTAAAATTAAAAAAAAAACAATTCCGCCCTATTTTTCATTGTATATCAATTTATCACAACCCCCCCCCCCCCTTTATTAGGATCCAAAAAACTAAAATTCATTTAATAATATCGAAAGAAAAAATTTCGCACTTCTAAAAAATGGATATTAGAATGAAAAAAAAAATTCTGCCCTATTTTTCATTTTAGATCAATTTATCACACCCCCTAATAAGATCCAGAAAATTAAAATTCATTAAAAAAATCATTTTTCTTGGCCCATTTTAAATATATTTTGTTTCAATGATTTATTCAAATCTTTCCATACGTTTTTTAAACAACTCCAAAAAAACAGCTCAGAAAATATAATCCAAGGTGGAAAAATTTAACACATTCTTAAGCTATAATCATTTTCGTGTTTCTAATCTATGTAAGCACTTTAAATGTCAAATTTCATATGTTTATCGGTTTTCAGACGTTATATCTGTTGCGGTTTGTTATTTGCTCATTAGAAACATGTCTCTTGAGGATTTTAGACATTGGCAACTACTACTACTACCAACATTCATTTTTATTCATTGAGAGTCTCACGTTAGGTTTTTTAACTGAAAATGGAACTGGATCACTTTCTGAATGTTGTAATGCCAATTTATTATATTATATATTTTGGGGTTTGTATGGCGCTGAACTCCCTACTTTATTACTTGATTCGTACGAAAACTGTGAAACCAATGTCAATGATGAAACCGTTTTTATATGCGGCGAATTTGATGAATTTTTCGGTTGGTACGGCGGCGTGGTTTGTGCAGCCAAGGTTGGTTTTAAACTAAATAATTTTATGCAGCCAATGCAACCAAAATTAGTTTTTATCTAAACAAATTTATAGAATTTTAAAAGGCCGTTTTTAAACACTCTAACTCAAAAAATGTGTTTTTTTAGTATTAAAAAAAATTTTTAAATAAAAACTAATTTTCGAATTTCAAAAATTCATCCAAAAACCAATTCAATTTTTTTCTTTATAAGAAATTTCCACAGATTTTCTTTGAAAATTTAAGAAATTCCTAATTTTATAAAATGTTTTACATAAATTAGAAATATTTGAAAACTTTTCCTCCGTTAAAATTTCCGAAAATAAATTCACTTTTTCTCGAATTTTCAAATAACTTGAGAATTTTAAATTTAAAGATGGCTTTACGAAAATAATCTTAAGTGAAAATAGACTTCATTCTCATTCCAAATCTATTTTTAAAATTTTCTAAAACCACCTAGAAGCCGAGAAAAGGCGCCTCAAAACAATGGCCTAGAAAAAGTGGCTACATGGCCGAACTTTTTCCTATGAGCTTTTTTTGTGTTTCCTTAATATATAGTTATGTAGAATGCTTATATTAGTCCCGTCATTTTTTCGATTTTCATTTTTTTGGACTTTTCACGCCTGCGGACTAGTTTTCGCCAACTTTTTCTAGGCCATTGTTTTGAGGCGCGTTTTCTCGGCTCCTAGGTGGTTTTAGAAAATTTTAAAAACAGATTTGGAATGAGAATGAAGACTATTTTCATTTAAGGTACATTCACTATCTCCGTAACATTATCTCCCTCATTGAAAATTCGGTTTTTAACCACTCTAATCAAAAAAAAAGTATTAATTTGCTCAAAATTTTTAAAAACAATGAATTTTCCGAATTTCAAAAATTCATCCAAAAACTGATTCAGTTTTTTTCTTTCTCATAAGAAATTTCCACATATTCTCTTTTTTGAAAGTTTCAGAAATTCTAAATTTTCTAAAATGTTTTACATAAATTAGAAATTTTTGAAAACATTCCTTCCGTTAAAACTGCAGAGAATAAACACTTTTTTTTTCATATGAATCGGGAAATTTTAGAGTTTCGAAAATTTTTATCGCCAAAATTTTTTATTATGAAGGAATTTCAGAAAAAAAGTGCACCTTCAAGCTTACAGCAAAATTTTTCTTTAATTTTTAGTTTTTGAAAAGGAAGCTAAAAAGGCCTATATCAGTTTTTTGCGCATTGTGAAAGAAAATTTCAAAAAATTTGAAACGGTACATTTTTTTAAAATTCAAAATAATCCAAAAATAATTTTGGTGAGAGTCTCAGCTTTTCAGTATTTCCTGATCATCTATGAGTTTGATCCACTTGATCCATTTATGAGTTAGATCCGATCCTCACATTTTCTTAATAAATAAAAATAACTTCATAATTTTGAAAGTAGCAACTTAAAAGTGCATCTTTTACCTATAGGTATATAATTTCTAAAAAATAAATATGACATCAAAGTGAGATTTTAGAAAATATTCCAATAAACTTGCAATTGAAAAAAGAAGGACTTTCCATAGCTTTTCCTATTTTCAGAATAATTACCAATCAGCATTCAATGGGACTCATTAGCCTTGGAATTTCCAAAAATCTCGGACCACGCTTTTGTTTCAATTTTTATGTTATACTTTTGGTAAATTAGACATTTTTAGACATTTCAAATTTAACATTCAGACACTTACCTGTTTTTCCGGTTTCCTAAACTTACATACCTTGTATTATCGATTGATTTCGTCTAAATATTATCTTGGCTCCTTCAGAGCCAAGTTAAAGCTTGCTCTATTTTCACTTCACTATGCGGTGCCGATTGCTGTAGTTGTGAGTTTAAAGACAAGCCGCCAGTTGCTTGTCTTTGAAACAATCTCCATTTTTCCAGATCCTTTCCTTCTATCCATCACAAAATTTCGAAGCCGTTTATGACGAAACCCTTCGAATGCACCCTTTTCTAGATTTCGAGACAAATTTTAGGTTTGGCGGATTTCTACACCATCCCTTTATGGCATTCAACACCATTTTAATGGCGGCTTCATCGATTTATGTGTCAATTGTTGGCTTCTTCTTGAGATGGGAATCGCTTTCGGTTTTGGACAAGAACTTGAGGAAATATTCAGATCGAAATATTTCGCACTATAGGTCGCTTATTTATGGGCTTTTGTTTCAAATTTTGATACCTGTTTGTTGCTACGTTCCAGCGGCTTTATTCTACACCTTTTATAAATTTTTCGGTCGGTTTTTCAAAATAAAAAAAAAAGAAACTGTAAACTAGATTTTAGGCCATCAATTAGTGATTGCTCAATACTTCATCCCTGCTTTTATAGTTCTTCCTGCTATTTTGGATCCAATATTAAGCATTTATTTTATTATTCCTTATCGAAGTGCACTTCAGAAAATGTGTATATTCAAGAAGAGCAATGAATCTGACTCATAAATTATGAAAAACTGAAAATCTATAGGCTTGAGACCTAATAAATGATTTTTCGTAAATGGATGTTTTTTTCCTCCATAAATTTTCCTCCGTAAATGGATGTTTAAAAAAAATTTACAGTTTCAAATTTTTGACGAAAATAATTGTTGAAATTTTCTTTGATAAACATGCATTGAGTCCAACTGTTCTAGAAATGTTTTGTTTCGTTAAAAGCAAGAAATTAATTCAAAATATTTTAGAAAAATTTAGCTGTGAGTTTGAAAATGCACGTTGTCTGAAATTCCTTAATAATACAAAATTTTCGTTTCATATGAATCTGACTCATAAAATGTTTAAAAACAAATTTACTTTTTTTATGCAACCATTAGGAAATGCCCAAGTTATCTGAAAATTCTAAAAAAAAATATTATCGAATTTTCTGACCCGTGCAGGCCGTTCAAAAATTGCGTATGGCACCCATGTTTCAGGGACCATCGCGGGCAATTGGGAAAAGTTTTCAACCAGCAATAAACGCACCTCGGCAAAGCCTCATTGGTCACGTTCAGGGGTGCCGCCGAAAAAGTTTTTGGCCGAAAAAAAATAAATGTTTTCGTCGGCCAGTAAAAAATGCCGAAAAAAAATAAATTTTTTCGTCAGCCAGGAAAAAATGACGAAAAAAAATATTTTTTTTTTCGTTTTATTGGAAAAATACCGAAAAAAAATTTTTTTCAGCGTTCCAATTGATTAATGAATCATATTTCATCAGAAAAATAACGATTTTAAGGTTTTCTACCTTCATTCAGTTAAAAATTAGTAAAATAGTTGGAAATTTATGTTAAAAAATGGTATATTCAAATTTAAAAATTTGTTTTCCGTAAGACGGAAACACCGAAAAAAATTGAGGATAGAAAACCGAAAAAAATAAAATAAAAATTTACGCGCTTCGCGCAACCCGAAATAAAAAAAACTTTTTCGGCGTAAAACACCCGAAAATCACGAAAACCGAAAAAAAATCGAAAAAAAACGGCAACCCTGGTCACGTTATCGCCCCAGCGCAAAGCTGAAGAACCTGGGTTGTTCTTGGTGTATTAATATTTGGTGATGCAGACATTTCACGGGTCTCGCTTGCTGCTACGGCCTTCGTGTAGTGGGCGTGGCTTGTTGTCAGAGATGCAGACAACAATAAATAGTTTATTTTTTGTTCATTCTTGGATCATTGAAGTTCAATATTTTTTGAAAATCAATAATTCCAAATAAATCTAGCAATTTTCAGTCATTTCTACCTTTTTAGTCGGCCAGTTTCAGAGTTCAATTTGAAAACCTGTTTTATTGATTCAACAACAAATGTTTTTAAATTGTTTTTTATACTAATGATGCCCGTCCCAAATCCCCTCTAAAATCTATAATCCCTTTCCCATCAACCCAAAATTTCATCCATTTTCATTTCAAATCGTCCTCGAAAACACCAATGAAATTGACTATCCTACTAGTGATTCTTGGCGCAGTTTTGGCGCAAGGTAAGCGTTAATGCGCAATTCAATAATATCATGTTGGATTTTAGGATTCAAAAGAGTGGCTCCTCCAGCTTCAACGTCTTCAGAAAGCTCTGATGAAGAGTTGATAAGACCGTTGCCGGATCACAGAAAGCGGGTGAACCCGCGGCCAAGAGATGAGTTTATGGGAATGAATAATAATAAGAAACCAATCGTGGTTGATCAACAAGTTGACAGTTTCTTCGAGCGTCCATCACAGGAAGATATGACTGCTTATGACAGAAAGATGCAAAAACAAATGAATCAGGTGAGAAACGCTATGTCATGAGAAAATCGCAACAAGGCAGGGACAATGTGCATATTGTTCGTTGTTTCAGCTTCAAATTAAGTTTTACAGGCGGAGTCTAATTAATGCAAAACTGGTACTAAAGAAATAGAATTCGCAAATAATTTAATAGCTTTTTAAATTTTTTCTAAAACCCCGTTGAAGTCAAGAAAACGAGCTTTAAAAATGATCTAGAAAAAGTTGAGCTCCTGCCAAAAAGGTGCAATTTTTGAGAGTTTTTTGCGTATAACTATTGAATAAAAATAGGTACGAAGAATATTGATGGCTCCTATGATAGGTCTCATCAGTGGCTATCGATTCCTATATATTTCAATTTTAAAAACCTACAGTAACCCGGTGAAAAAATCAATAATTAAAAGTTGATTTTTACATTTTTTGTCATTACTTTTTTTTTGGATTATCCCCCTTTGAATGTAGTTGGGATGTTTTACATATGAATCAACAAAAAAATTGAATTCAAATCTGACTCAAATTTTGAATTATTATTGATTTTTTTGTGCATAACCACCGCGGACTAGTTTTCGTCAGTTGGAACTTTTCTAGGCCATTGTTTTGAAGCTCATTTTCTCGGCTTCTAGGTGGTTTTAGAAAATTTCAAAAACAGATTTGAAATGAGCATGAAGTCTATTTTTATCCCAGTTTCATTGATTAGCTCTTTCATTTCCTTTAATCAATGAAATTACACGTTGAATAGTTTATTTGGAGAGAAAAAACAGATTTCATCGAAACTTTAAAAAATTCGCCGTTTGAGCAATTCACATCAATTAAAAGCACATTTTTTTAGAAATGTAAAATAAAGTATTGAACTAAAAAAAATCAAGAGAAATTTTGGTAAAAGGTAACTTAGAAATGTGCACATTGTGTGCGGAACTCAGGGTAATTACGGCGTTTAAACGGCTCGCGTGCTTACAAAAATCGGCTTGCGTGCCGCACGCGTGCCGATGTAGCGGCACCGGTACCGTTTCGGAGCTTTCCGGCGTGTAATCGGCTTGCGTGCCGAATTGGGAGGCATGCGTGCCGTTTTATGCCGATAATTCCCTGAGAATCTTATATTTTCAGCCGTCCAATTCAGAAGCAACCAATGATGATACTATGATTTTCGCCGCCATTGGCCAATTGTATCTTTCCGAATTATCAAATGGAGAACTCGACGATGAACCAGAAGCCGGAAATGTTCACAAAAACAACAATAATGTCAATGTTAAAGTTAACAATGTTAAGGTTTTTTAGTGTTTTACATTTTTTGGAAATACTCACCTTTATTCCAGGTGCGAAACACTCTTGTAGGCATCGGAGCGGTGAGATTGTTGGTCAGATATTTTTCAAACATTTTTTCCAGAAGCCTGAACAACATGAGCCGGCATATATCTCGCAAACAAAACAAGTGTACCTCAACTTTAACACAGCTGACATGGCGATCTGTGTCATTCTCTTCATGGCTTTGATCTTCGGTTTTGTTAAGCTTTATAAAAAATGTTTTGTGAAGTAAAAATTGGCCTCAATTTCAGCCAAAAATCCTATATTTTCAGAAAAAACAAGATCGTCACAGGACCACAACTTCCAGTGACCATGCCACCAAATTACAGCGTTCAGGATGCGAAGAAAACCGTGCAATAATTTTTTCCCCAAGTTTATTTACAAATAACCAAATTATTATTGATTTTTTTCCTTTTCAAAACATGCTGGCAACACTTCTTGTTTTCCAAGTTTTCTGATCACCAAATCGGACCACCATGTTGGTAAAAGAGACAATGGGACGTAGACAAAGATGGCGTCCCATCCACAGTAGTATCTAGAAAAAAGATGGAGTTTTTACACTTTTTTAAACAATATTTTGCACAACCTATCCCTTGGAAATTTTGCTGTCAAAGCGTGGTAATAATTGTCAACGACGTAATGAATTTTGGTTGTGCTCAAGCTGATGTAAGTTGAGTTCCACATGTTGATGACTGAAAATATTTTCATCACAAAAATTCGTCCCCCAATTCTTACAATAGTTTTTAAAAGTTTCCCCATATTCTTCCTTGGTCTCCCCGTCGATATTGTTCCAGACGTGCTCGACTCTTTTGGTCATTGCTTGCTCGTCGAGGAGTGGGGTGCGGAAAATTCCCGGCTCGATTATGGAGCATTTCACGTTGAAGTTGTAGAGTTCTTGTCTGGAATTTAAAGATAAGGTGTCATCTGGAGTCGAGCTCAATAAAATGTTTTTATATCGAATCTTGCAACTGAAATATGATTTCATTGATTGAATTCGATAATAGAATAAAGTTGTCTAATCAATAACGCTGGTGGAAACTAGTGGCACTCTGTCTTTAAGAAGAATTAGCATCTTGCTACATTAGCAACTTTTGCTGAACGATTTTCACAATTTTCGATTCTTTTTTCAATTTTTATTGAAACCTATTACGTTTCTGCATTTTTATTCATTTTTTTTTTTGCATTTGAAGTGTTTATATCGGTTTTTCATTTTAAATTTAAAAATGCACAATTTTAATAGCTGGCCATTCCCTACTTTAAAAATATAATTTTAAAAAACCTAGCATTCCAAAATATGTTTTAAAAATAAGGTGAGATTTCAAATTTTGTCTTGACAAAATTTTTATTTTTTGGTATTTTTCCAAAATATCGTTCTGTAATGATATGTTAAAATTTTCAGATTTTTATAAAAATGTAAAAAAAGTGGCAAATAATAGGACGAGATAAATAAATTTAAAAACAATTTTTTTTGAAAAATGAATTTAAAATGAATTTTGAAACTGTTTTTTAATGTTTAAAAAAATATATACATTCTTTAAATCAATTAAAACATAAAATTACAAAAAAAATGGAATTTTAATTTTAATTCCGGAAAATTTTTTGGAAAAATAACCCAATTTAAAAGTTCTGTAATTTCTAAATAAAATTATCAGATCTAATTATCAAAAATTAATAATTTTCATAATAACTTGCATAAAATTTAATTTAATTTTTCAAAAAAAAATCTTGACCGCCTAGAACATTCGGGAATTTTTGGAAGCTTCAGGAAGATTTTTGAAGCTTCTGGAATTTTTGGAAACTTCTGGAATTTTTTGGAAACTTTTGGAATTTTTTTGGAAGCTTCTGGATTTTTTTTAGAAGCTTTTGGAATTTTTTGGAAGCTTCTGGAATTTTCTGGGAGCTTTTGGAATTTTTTTGAAGCTTCTGGAATTTTCTGGGAGCTTTTGGAATTTTTTGGAAGCTTCTGGAATTTTTTTGGAAGCTTCTGGAATTTTCTGGGAGCTTTTGGAATTTTTTGGATTTTTTTAGAAGCTTTTGGAATTTTTTGGAAGCTTCTGGAATTTTCTGGGAGCTTTTGGAATTTTTTGGATTTTTTTAGAAGCTTTTGGAATTTTTTTGAAGCTTCTGGAATTTTCTGGGAGCTTTTGGAATTTTTTGGAAGCTTCTGGAATTTTTTTGGAAGCTTCTGGAATTTTCTGGGAGCTTCTGGAATTTTTTGGATTTTTTTAGAAGCTTTTGGAATTTTTTGGAAGCTTCTGGAATTTTCTGGGAGCTTTTGGAATTTTTTTGAAGCTTCTGGAATTTTCTGGGAGCTTTTGGAATTTTTTGGAAGCTTCTGGAATTTTTTTGGAAGCTTCTGGAATTTTCTGGGAGCTTCTGGAATTTTTTGGATTTTTTTAGAAGCTTTTGGAATTTTTTGGAAGCTTCTGGAATTTTCTGGGAGCTTTTGGAATTTTTTGGAAGCTTCTGGAATTTTCTGGAAGTTTCTAGAATGCGATATGATATCAGCTGACACGATGTCTTTAAAGATTGTAATTACCTTAGAAAATTTCGAAAATCTAGAGCTTTTTTGTAGAATTCTCAAAAAAATTGAAGAACCTCAGAAAGTACCCTTCAACATACCTCAGACAATCCATATAAGCCGCAGCAGCAAATTTAGAGACCACATATGGGCCAGCAGCTGGTGTAGAAAGGCGACCATTCACTGAAGTTACTGTCACAATTCTTCCTTTTGCAGCCTTGACCAATTTTTTGAAAGCTTGTGTCACCCTGATAACACCTAGGGTATTAACGTCTAGGGCTAGATTGTAGTCATCGAGTTTGCACCAATCATCAGGACCGTAGCATGAGAAGATACCAGCGTTGTTGACAACTCCCCAGAGGACTGAAAATGTATTTTAGAATCTTATCAAATGAGACTTAAGACCCACCTCTTCCGTTCAAATTAGCCTTCACGTAATCCGCAGCCTTTTCAATTGAATCCTCACTTCTAACATCCAATGAAACAGTATGCAAATTTGTGGAATTTGACTCATCTTTCAGGCTTTTTGCACCCTGAAAATCCCCCTTTAGAAAGGATCAAAACAACAAAAAACTAAACCTGATCCGTCAAACATCCCGCAAAAACCAGAAATCCATTCTTCGCGCATTTTTTCGCGAGTTCTCTTCCGAAGCCAGTATCGCAGCCGGTAATGAAGACAGCACGCTTGGAAATTGGACCACCTTCAGGGAGCAGTTCGATGAGGTATCTGGGGGATTTGGATTATTGGAATTCATGTGCTAATTAAAATTTTTTTGTACTCTGGATTATTGGAATTCAAGTTTTCTGCACTAATTAAATTTTCCGTAAAATAGTCTAATTATGTGAAGAAAACTGGATGCCTAGGATGTTTATTTTCCAAGTACAAAACTATAGCTTTTAGAAAAAGTTCTCATGTTTCAAATTGCAAATATTTGTTCTAGTCTTTGGAACAAGAACTCATCTTTTTAAAAATTATGATTTGCAAATTTGTAAGATTGGGTAATTATAATATTCAAAATCGCTCTTTTTCGCCATTTTCGGCAACCAGATGTAACACTTTCGAATAACATTTCCAGGTCACCTGTAGATAGACCACGGATTTTAAAGATAAAATTCGATAGGAATAAATAAGTTGAATTTCAAAACAAAAAAAAACTACAGGGTGCGCTAAAAGTTTTAAAAAAATCCCACATTTATTCCGAAGCTGTTTAAAGACATGGTGTCAGTTAAAAATTTAGGCGCTGCGGCGTCAAGATTTTAAACTACCGCGTTTTATGAATTTTCATGTGCGCTCCGTTGAACAGAGGTGTGTGCGGGGAAATGTGAATTTTCGAACTTTTCGTACGTTTTTTCTAGATTCTTTCGTTTTTTTCCGATTCTCAGCGTTTTTTTCTAAACGTCATTAATTTTTTTTAAATATCTGTCAAACTAATTTTTCGTACAGGAAAAAAATAAACGGAATTCAAAAAATTCAAATTATTGTGCTTACCGCCAAAAAGCGTAAGCGTAAAAGTATGGCGGGAGTTAAAAAATAATTTTTAGTAAATAACTGACACCTTGGCTTTAAGGTCGAAGTTTTCATAATTTAAATTAAAGACTGGATGTCAGTTATTCCCGGGGATAATTTCATTGGAGCGCACATTTTTTGCTTAAAAAGATTTTTTAAATCATTCTGAATGAAACATTTAATTTTATCATTCTAGCTGGAATTTTTAGCGACATGCTTCACTGACACCATGCCTTTAAGACATATGTATTTTAAATCTCGAAATTCTATGGCTTTTGTTCACTTTTGACAAAAATTACAGTGGTTTTAAATAATAATTTAAATAATAAGAAATAGTAACATTTTCTTAATTAAAGGAACAAATTTTTTAACATAAAACATTTTGAGCAAATTTTTTCTTAACTCGAACATTTTCTTTCTAACAATTTCACCCAAACTCGCCCAAATTTGGCATTTTAACCAAATTATTAGGCCTTACTGTTAAATTTTAGAAAAGTTATAGCTCTGTACATTTTCGAGCCCTCTCGACGCATTTTTCCATCCCGACTCAAAACATACCTTATTATATTAAAAATAACAACCGCTGCAATGAGCCAACTCAGCCAACCAAATAGCGTGCACAAACAGCAATCCGACATGCTCCTTGAAATTATTGATTGAAATTTTAAAGTGAAAAATAAGGGGGTTTATTCATATAATACAAGTATTCAAAAACGGAATTCAAAAAATCGCAAATAATCAACAATCAAGAAAAAAAAACACTTCAAATTAAAACCAAATTGTTTGACGAGTCGTTTTGGTCGTTTGTTTGTCTGTAAAATATTTACATCACAAATACGATCTGATTATTTTTTTTTATCAGGGTTGTAATGTTCATTGTTATCAGTTATGTAGTCTATTCTTTCCGCAAAATATGTGTATGTTTTGGTGTAATAAAACTCTTTAAAAAAGTCTCGATTTTAAAAAGGTCATGATCAAAAATCGAGGTTGAAAATAAAGTCATAAGGTTTGTTTCCCTCCTCGAGGAGAGAGACCTTTCCTAGAAAATATGAAGGAAAAATTATTTTAAAACTGTCATCATTGTTTGCTTTCACTTTATTTTTTTCCATTTGACTGGGTACTGCAAATAATCGCTAAAACAAAAAAAAACATAATCTGTGACCTTGATGGCTTATTATCGAAAAGTACGCAATTATGTGTCATAATTTAATTTAATTTAATTTATTTACGTATGCGGAAAGGCAACGTGGTAAAAAAAAATGTGAAAATTTTTCACAACCAACTATAAAATATTCGATTATAACATTTTACATAGTATGGGAGATAAGAGAATAAATAAAAAAAGAAAAAAAAAGTTGAGTAGGATCAGAATAAGTAAAGAGAAATGCATAAATAAACAAACAAACGCTTGGTCATAATTATCAGAAAAGAAAAAAATATATATATGTATAAAAATGCAAAATTTACAGTAAAAATGAATAATCGTCGGGGGAAAGGGGAAGGGGAAATATCTAACCGGTTAATGCCTTGAGGAAAACCGTATTAATCATAAAAACCGTATAGTCGTTCACTAGAATTTTTTTTTTTTTTTTAAATAACCGTGAGAACAAGTGAAAAAAGGGAAATATAGAAAACTTTTAGTGAGATCAGTGATAGGATATACAATATAATTTATGTTACAAGTTTAAAGAAATTGATCCTTTTTTGATCTGACTCATCAGTATGGCACTGTGTAGTTTTTCGATATTTTTTTCAGATAAAGATTTAACCTTTTTCATAAATTTTGGAACAGTTCTTGGAATGAAAGCTCTCTTTCTGATATTTTTTTTTGGGACGGGGTATAAAATATTGAACTTAGAACGTGTACGGACTTTTTTGAGTTCAAACATGGTTTTCCAGGATACTTTTGCTTTATTAAACAGAACATTTCTTAGGAACTTTTGGTCAAGGTATTCTCGTCTTTCTGCTAGTGATTTTAGATTGAAAAATTTCAGTCGACTTTCATAGTCTAAGTACTCTGGTCATAGTGTACATATTGCCGTACTTTTACGGACTTTAAATGGTTCTTCGAAATTTTCGAGTTGTGAACAAGGGGCTAAAGTGACCCTAAAAAAATTCAGTACGACAATTCAAAACTGAACGCAGAAAAGTGGGGCGGTTTGGGGGCGTGGCATTTTTCCAATTGTGTGGCACGGTTTCACAAAACGCGTTATATTCAGCTATTCAGGGACGCAATTTTAGAATTCCGAGTTTAAAAAATTAGATTAGGTCATACTTCATGTATTTAACGCAAAAACTTCATTTTTTCATACGTTGTCGGCGTTAAAATGACATTCGAAAAATGTGTGCAATTTGTCGTAAGATTTAATGTTTTCGTGAATTTAAGAAAAATTGAGAACACTGTACTACAATTTTTTCTAGTTAAAAAAAATTACACAGTCCAATGTGAACTGTAATTTTTCCGGAAATACAAGAAAAATACCAGTTTTGTTCCTGGAAAATTACTACTACTTTAAGACACGCCCCTTCTTCAGGTTTGGAATTTTTGCAATTGTGCGGCACGGTTTCACATGATGCCATTTTGGAATTTCGAGTTTTAAAAAATTACATTAGGTCTTACTTCATTTTTTTAAACACAAAAACTTCATTTTTTCATACGTTGTCGGCGTTAAAATGCCATTCGAAAAATTGTTTCGAATTTTCGCGTGTGTGCAATTTGTCGTAAGATTTAATGTTTTCTTGAATTTAACAAAAATGGAGAAAACTGCTTTGAAATTGTAAACTACATTTTTTTCTAGATTAAAAAAATGTTACACAGTCCATTGTGAACTGTAATTTTTCCGAAAATAAAAGAAAAAGGGTCAGTTTTGTTCCTGGAAAATGCGCGACTTTAAGCCACGCCCCCTTTTCTGGATTCGTACAATATTTGACCTTACGAATTGTTTGCAAAAACGGAACATAATGCCCTATTTTTGTAATACATCGAATTTGACGAACATTTACATATTTAGAGAAAAAAGGTTATTCAAAATGCGCTGCACTGGATTTGGCACGAATCCAAAACGCCATTGGCACGAGTCCAAAACCACGTCCATCGAAAAAAATCGAAACGGTTGAGGTTATTCTGTTTTTTCGAGATTATTTAAATAATTTGTTTTTGAAAAAATATTGAATTTTCCTCAAAATGAACAACATAACCTCAAACTTTTCGATTTTATTCAGGGGGCGTGGTTTTGGACGCGTGCCAACGGCGGCTAGCTTTTTTCTACCAACACTTTCGTTATTTTTGAATATCATACGGTAATGATGAAAAACTCACTCGAATGCATCATCCCCGGAACCAGATCCTTCCAAATCGTTCGATCCGGATCCCTCGACATCTCCGCCGTCTTGCCCTTGCTGTACCGTTGCGTCAACATTGTTGAATTGCCATCCGTTGCTATTTCCATTGCTCATTCCACCGCTGTATCCCATATAAGATTGTCCATTTTGTGCCCAGTTGTTGTGTGATGGGGTACGGTAGTTATTCGAATATTGGTTACTGTAGTAGTACGGTTGTTGGTTCTGTTGGAGTTGGAATTGCTGTTGTTGGTATCCCCCATTTTGGTGACGGTTTTGGTATTGTGGTTGTTGGTACTGTTGTCCCCATCCTTGGACACTATTCTGGTTGCTTTGGTACTGTGGTTGTTGGAATTGTTGACTTCTATATCCTTGGTCACCATTCTGGTTACCGTTGGATTGTTGTTGGAACTGTTGACCTCTCCATCCTTGGCCCATGTTCTGATTATCTTGGTACTGTGGTTGTTGCATTCCCCAGCCGTTGTTCTGGTAGTAAGATGGTTGTTGGTACTGGTACTGTTGATCTTGGTACTGTTGTGGTTGCTGTTGTTGGTATTGATTCCAACCATTCATCGATTGATCGTAATTGTTCGGGTTACTGTAGTAATATGGCTGTTGTCGATACTGTTGATATTGTTGGTACTGTTGATTTGGCGAATAACTGCAAATTTAAAGATATTGAAAAATAAAAAGATGTAAAACCCACTAGTCACTTGGAACCTGGAGCCCATTTCCATTGTAACCACTGCTCGAACTATCACTATTACTATAATATCCAGAATTTCGATCGAAAGAGTATAATGGATAACATGAAGCAAAAGCGGCGAGGAAGAGTAGGTTAAGAATCGAAGAAGAAATCATTTTCGAACAATACTTCGTGGGGGATTGTGTTCTGAAATGAAATGGCTCTGGGTGGAGAAAATGTGCCAATCGTATTGTTTACCGAGTACTCTCAGCAGTTGGGGCGGTGGGTTAGATGACAAAAAAAAGGATGGAGGTTTGTTAAAGGTTAGACAAAATTGATCAAAGAAACATTGTTCAGTTTCTTTTTTTAAATACATAGGAAATTGGTTAAATAAACGAAACAAACCGCGAAATTAGTTCTATTCTTTTGGAGAATGCAAAAAAAGTCAATTTTAAAGTTTTTCTTAACTGCTTCCAGTTTTACGGGCAGCTGGTCAGTTAATACGATCCAAATTCAAGGCAAAAAATAAAAATTCGAATGGGAGCCCAGGTGGTCCAAAGAACAATACCAATAATTAGCCTCATTCAAATAATTGTGTTTCGCGCCAATTCTGACCGCGCCGCACGGACAACGACCGCGTCGCACGGACACGTGTTCAAATTTGGATTATTGCAACTTTGGACCGCTACTATGAAGCGTATATTTATCGGTGTGCTTTCGCATAAATTGCACTTTACTAGTGAGAGAACGCTCTAATTTTTGAAATTGAAATCTGGTAGGGTCAAATTAACTGGCCCTCTGTCTTTAAGGGATTCAGAATCTCCTTACAAAACAACCTATCCAAGGAAAAAACAGTTTTTCTTCCGTTTTTTTTTTTGAAAAACCCCAAAATTAAGAAAACCTTCAAAAAAGTTCTTCTAAATCGCTAAGAAACCTATGAAGTGTCCCGGCGTTCAGGGGGAGCTCCCCCGTTTTTGTCTGAACACTTTGACGGGCTATAACTTTGCTCATTTTGGGATATATGGGCAGATATGTATATTATTGGAAAGCCCTCATTAAGTTCTACAACTTTCTTGTTGGCAGCAAAACGCCAAAAAATAGTTTTGAGTATGAAAATGCTCAATATAGGAATTAGATTTAGTTTTTCATAGTTTTCAAATCAAACAACTTTGAAAATTTTCAACGACTTTTTTTGGCCAATTTTTGAAAGATTTTCAAACATTTTTTGGCCAATTTTTGCCAATTTTTTATCGTAAACTCCATAATTTGTCCTTTTTGAAATATTAGAAGCAGTTCTGAGCAAAAAACCGCCAAAACAATTTTTTCTGAATTTTTCATCGAAAATTTTCAAAAAACGTGTTTTTTTAAACAATTTTTCAGACAAAAATGGCAAGCAAAAAAGATAAAACCGAATTTAAACAATAGCAAAAACTAGCTTGGATGTCCATTGCCCAAAAATTCAAAAAACTCAAAATTACAACAAAAAACCACGTTTTTCAAAATGACGGAGGTGAGGTAGAAAGTTGATATCTGAAGGAAAAATGATCAGTACGGCATTCTCTTTCGTAATCGATTTAATTTTTTGATTTTCGTCCACTAGGAAAAAAGTTTGGTGTCCAAGTTTGGTGTCGTGCCCGTCACTTGCAAAAATGGGCGGAGCCTGATAAAAAGTTCCAACGTGCGCATGGGGTAATTTTTTCTTAAATCACAAAAAATCCGCTTTTTTTTTATATTTTCAGTTTTTTGAAAAATAAATTTAAGAAATTTATTTTCACTAGAAAATAAAAAAAGTAAATATAACCTCAAAGTGAACTCCATCCAACACGAAATAATTAAAATGATCATTCAATATCAAAATATTAAATTATTACTCAAAGGTTGTATTCAATTAAAAAGAAAACAATTCATAAGAATATTCTGAGTTTTAAGCGGAGCAGGTAACAACCACTCGAATTTTGAGGAGCATTTAACGAAGACAACAACATTTCAGATGAAACGCTTTCAATTCTCAATCATATTAATTGGATTGTTATGCATTCCGCCGATTGATGGTCAATCAACATGTCCAATTGGGAAACCAAGCACGAAGGGGGAAGTTTGTTTGAAGCGGACCATCAACGACAGTCTTTGGAATCCACTCAACAAGAAGCCGGTGATCATTTTGCCGATGTCCTTCAAACTTTGGAAGACCATGCTGATAGGATCGCTAAGTGCGGCTCTCACTTTCTTTGTCGCTGCTGTCATATTTTCCCTTTGCTACTACAAGCATTCACTCGTTATGGAAATTATTCAGCTGTCGTCGTTACTGGAGCCACACCATCCGTACCCTCCCACCAAAGGTACGCGTGAATGGGAGTTGTACAAACGCTCAGCCGAACACAAACGGAGAATCGCAATGGACCAGAATTTGTTTACACGACTTTCGGATGAAATGCAGCAGCTAGTTTTGCGATCGCTGGAAGAAGCGAAGACTGGCACCCAGATTGAAGCAAGTGACGTGTGGTTTGAGATACCGGATTGGCTTGAGGTGGCATGGATACCTGTAGAAGAAAGCGTCAATAAAAAGCGTCAAAAAAAAGTTCAATGTGTATATGAATCTTATGAATTTTGATGAATTCCGGTAAATAAATTATTATATACGTAATTATATTGTTTTCTACACTAGACAACAATCCAAAATCCAATTCAATCCACAAAAAATCCCTTCAAAAAACACGTTTTTAGTAACGTATCAAAGTTCCTAAAAAAAGAAATTCTTCGATTCCATTTTATAAATCTAGAAGCACAAAATTTCCGTTAATTATTGTAAGACTTGGCTGAAAGTTAGTTCAAAACCTTACCGATTTCTGAAATTGCTCAAAATCGATTCCAAAACCACCATTTAAAAATTAAAAGTGCGTAAAGTGCGTTATTGCGGAGCATCGTAATGGTAAATCTACAGCAAGGCTTAACCACAGCAAGCCTGGACTTAACCAAAATTTGAAAATAAAACCACAAATTTGAATTCCCGCGCTTTTCAATCCATACACTGATCAACTTTCCGTGTCGAAATACGTCGCAGTTCGAATGGGAACCCAGAAGGACGAAAAACAAATACGAAAATGTTGCCACATTCAAATAATTGCGTTTCGCGCCAATTTCCGACCGCGTTGCACGAGCCGCGCCTCCAAATTAAAAATCAAATTACAATTCTGCTTAATTCAATCTTTTAGGTTTAATTTGTCTTTATTATCACTATGCATATATTAGTTTTAGTTTCACGTTATTTCCTTGATGGACTGAATCCTTGTTGACCATTTATTAAATATTAATAAAGATAATTTCTCTAAAAAACGAAAATAGTATTTTCGATCAGTGTTCCGATCCGGATCGGATTTCGGACCGGATCGATCCGGATCGGACCAATCCGGATCGGATCTATGAATATCATGTAAATTTTTTGTGACGGTTTTGTTCAGAATACGCAACATACAAATATCGAGAACATAATCATGACTGTCTATTTTTGAATGCACTTAAGGTGCCTTTTGGGTGTTTTAAGAGACAATGTCTGAGTCGCGTTAAATGAGTTTGGTAGGGGTCAAAAAATAATCTCGTGCCACAAAACTTTTGTAGTGTCCCGGCGTTCGGGGGGAGCTCCCCGTTTTGTCGTACAACTTGTAAATTTTTCGAAAAAATTCGTAATTGTTTTCGTTTTTGCTCAAAAATGCTTCTGTTGTTACAAAAAAGAAAAAATTTTGATGTCTACGATATAAAATTGTCATATAAACGAAAACATTCTACAAAATTTTTCAAAAATTGACCAAAAAAAGTCATCGAAAAAATTTTTGATTTGTCTGTCAAACATGGCACGAAATGGAAGAAAAAGATACAAACGACCGCTTAGGGTTCAAATTTGAGAAAAATACTCAATTTTGAGGTATTTACAGCTCATTTGAATGTGCATTTTTAGCCAAAAAGTGTCATTTTCGCGCATGTTTGGCTATTTTCACCGGTATGCGGATATTTTCTTCCAAATAAATGTTATGTTTTTTTCTGTCACCTAATAATTTGTTGCTTTAAAATAGGCCGGAATTTTATAATTTTAGCAAAATAGTAAAATTTGTATTCCGAAATGTAACATTTGTTATTTATAGATCCGAATTTCATCCGATCCGGATCGGACCGGATCGGACCGATCCGGATCGGAACACTGTTTTCGATCATAATTTTGCCGACAAGCAGCCCGGCTCGACAATATAAGTGCAACTCAATACAGGTGTGTTACATGGCGCAATGGATTACATTTTTGTTTCACAATCCAAAGGTCTTCAATTCCCCATGCCGAAATTTTTGGTTTTTTTTTCTTTTTTTTTTCAAACTACTGTTATCATTTAATAATGCTAGACATTTATTTCACACAATAATCAAAGAAAAAAATCCAAATCTTCGAGTGCTCTCAAATTCGCTCCACCACCAGCTTCTCCAACTGCCGTAGCAGCCCTCAACGTCTCTTCTCTCGTCTCAACCACATCACTGGTAAAATCAATCAAATCGTCAACAGTGGCAATTGCAGCAGGAACAGGCACTGCTACATTACTGGCCTATAAAATTTCCATACATTTGCTTAAAATCAGGAATATCTTAATTACCCTCGCATCTCCAGCATCCATTTGAAATTCCAACTCATCACCTTCCCGATCCTCCTCCGAAATACACTTCTCAACCAACTGTGCAAAACTCCGAATATTGCGAAACTTTTGCATCACTCTCGACGACTTATGATACCCAAATATTTGTGAAAGTTTCGCCAAAACTTCATCATTTTTCCTCTGCTCCAACTCCAGCTTTCTTCTCTGCTCCTCTCTTCTCAATTCCTCCATCAATTCGTCGGGTGCTTCCGCTTCTTCAGAGTCCGAATCCAAGCGATTTTGGTTTCCGAAACAATGACAATCCGCCAAATGACCTCTCGATCCACACGAACGCGCACTATTCGTCGAGTCGACCGATTCGGTGGCCGAGTTTTTCGGCGATTGTCGACGATGTGGAAAGTTTCGAAGTTGTTGGAAAGAGTCAGGCGAACTGCTTCGATGGTACGGTAGGGTTGGCAGAGGGTCTTGACACGAAAGGGTAGCACCGTAGTTTGATGAACGAGGTCCGAAGGGATTTTCAAGGGGAACCGCTGGGAACAAGCTCTCGCCGATGGAAACTTGATCTTGGATTGTTTGAACCATTTGATTGATGCGAACCCATGCCGCTTTTTCAGGAATCATTTGCGACAACTTTTCCAACCAATGCTTTTGATCGGTTAGTAGGAGCTGATGTTCACTACAAGACCTCCAATCTGGTGTTCCTTGTTCACATTCCAACGTTTGTTTGAGACTTGGCCCATTTCTACCCAAAGGACCATCAATTGGGAACATAATGTCATCTCCATTGAATGTTGGCATCAATAATCTGTAATTCCTTATTAAATTTTACAACAATTTCCAGAATTCCTCACCTCTTTTCCACCAAATTAATCAAATTCGACTTATTATCAGTAATCCCCTGCATCTGCGATCTTGCCACAATACAACCACCCGTCTCAAACGCTCGATTAATCATGATTCGATTCACTTCAACATATTTCTCACTTCCATAACCCGGTGTAAATTCCACAAGATTCAAGCGATAGAGCATCATGAGCTCCGAGTAGCGGCTCGTTTTTTCCGGGTAATTTTTAAAGCAGTACGGAAGAAGGGCGATCACTTGATGTCCACGACAGATGAAGTGCCAGAGAGCGATGGTGACGCCGCGGACATTTAGTTTCTTGTCGCGGTCGCAGTGAGCATAACTGGAAAAGAATACAGGAGCTCGAGATAAAGGTATTCATTTATTAAAGACAAATTTTAAGTGATCCCTTTTCTCTAAAATTTAAAATTTGCAAAAAAAATATTTAAATTCTCAAAATTTTAAATTCACGTAATTGTCTCAAAAAGGAAGATTCTCTCTTAAAGGAGGATTTTACAAAGATAATAAATGTAGCTTAAATGAAAATAGACTTCATTCTCATTCTAAATCTGTTTTTAAAATTTTCTAAAACCACCTAGAAGCCGAGAAAATGAGCTTCAAAACAATGGCCTAGAAAAGTTGGCCTTTTTCCAATGAGCTTTTTTCGTGTATCGTTAATAAATAGTTATGCAGAATACTTATATTAGTCCTTATTAATATTTTTTTCAATTTTTGATGCCTGCGGACTAGTTTTCGCCGGTTTTTCTAGGCCACACTTTTTCTAGGTCATTGTTTTGAAGCTCATTTTCTCGGCTTTTAGGTGGTTTTAGAAAATTTTAAAAACAGATTTGGAATGAGAATGACGTCTATTTTCATCCCAGATGAATTCATTATCTCCGTAAAATCATCCTTTTTTTAATTTCCATAGCTTCAAAATAATTTTGAAACTTTTGAAAACTGACTAATACTTTGGTCCTAATATTTTCAGATTTCCACTACATTTTTATTATTTCCGGATTAAAAATCTTAAAATTTGAAAATTTAGCTTTATAATGCACTAAACTACGTGGAAATCGGACAACTTGAGAAAAGTTACACTACAAAAAAATGCAATCGAATTTTACAGATTTTTCGAAAGTCTCATTTTAATGGTTGTAAATTCAAAATTTTAAAATTTGAAAGCAATAAAAATCGATAAATTTTGAGAAAAAGGTTTTTATACTGTTCGTTCAATTCGATTCCAAACGCGCACCACTGTTTTCGCAAGTTTGTATCGAATTTTCCGTGTCCGTACGCATTGAAAATAATATTTTTGAGTCATAAATGCATTTTTGGTATCTATTGGACGATTTATGAAAAATAATTTTTTGTCCGTGCACCGGAAAACACCAAAAAATCGAGGTTTGTCAGTAGAGCGAGTTTGGAATCGGTTTGCTTCTACAGTAACACTTTTTTGGATTTTTAAAGTTACAGTATTGTCAAGATTGAAAAATTTTGAAAAATCATCAAAAACCAAATATATTTTTTAAAGAAATTTTGTTTTATTATTGTCAAGATAGAAATTTCCGGCCGCTCGTTTTGCGGAGTATCGTTGGGAATTTCCTCGAAGCGCGACCGCGACGCGCAAGACCAACTGAGAAATTTGAATTCGAGCGCGCTGCAAGGAAATTCCCAACGATATTTAAAGTTACAGTAACTACGTTCAAAATGATCAGTTTTTCAAGAATTTGATCTCATTTTGAAGACCCTTTAAAAAAAAACTCGAAAAAATAACTCACGAGTATCCAACCTCAACCGCATTCATAAAAACCGGACGCAAAAGTGTGGAACCTTGCCGCGGACGAATATTCCTCGTCTGCTCATTGGCCACCAGTGACAAATTATTCTCCCATCCGTCAGTTGTCATTTTCTTGTTGCTCTTCTCACACTATTATTTTTTTTTCTCGAAAAACCACACGATTTCACCCGAATAATTTTTTGTTTTACAAATTTATTTTCTGTACATAGAAAAAGCGGACTGATCTTGATTTTGAGTTTGGTTTTTTTAATCCCAAAGTTCACGTTGACGCAAAAATTCTTTATTAACAAACAAATATAAATACCCGAATTTAAAAAAAAGTTTTTTTTTTATAAAACCGTTGTCTGATTGGCACATGTTGACATACAACTATTATAATTCGGAAAATTGTTAGCATTGCCCAAGCTTCCGTAAAACGAGAATCTCATGCATACACTATATTTCGGCACCCAGAAGTATTTGTCGGATTTTTCGCCACCGGCCGCGAATTTCCCCGAATCGTAGGTCAAATTGCAGAGATATTGGGATGTTGGACAGCAGAAGGTTGAGGTACATTGATGTCCGGTGGGGCAGGGTGTTGTCGCGGAGCATCGTACTGGTGTCAAGTGATCGGTGTCGTATTTTGCGGAGCAGGCGGCTGGAAAAGGAGCAGGTGTTCAATTTTTTTGAGATTAAAAAACTGCAAATTCTGGTTTTTTGCTATCATAATTTCAGGATTTCATAAATTATACTTTTTTTTGATTTTCTATTTTTCATGTGGTCAATTTTCTTTAAAATGTATTTTTACTGTTTCTCAATTTTGGTTTTTCATCGACACAGAATCCCCAATTTATTGATGAAATAATAAAAAAATTCCTTTTAAGACCTTTTGCCTATAAACGTTCCTTCAAACACTCAAAAACGGGTTGCATTTTTGCGCTGCCACTGCCTGTTGTAGGCTCTTTTGGGGGCTAGTTTGGGGCAATGAGCGTCCGAAAAAGGCTTTTTTTGGTTAAATTCATTAATAATTCGTGATTCCGAGCAGATTTTTAAAAAATCAGGAAATCAGTAAACAAACACTTTAAAAATTAGATCTTATCAATACTACGAAATCCATTTATGTTAGCTTTATCGAAATTTTTAAAACTATTACTGTCAATTCAAATATTCTTGATCATTGCGTTGTGAGAGCTGCTCAACCGCACTGGCGCTCCGCACGGACCCTAGCTGCCGACACTCAACACACTGGAAAATTCGTGGGAAAATGAATTTTCAAATTTTCCAGTGTGTTGAGTGTCACCTTGCGTGCGTGCGTGCGTCGGTTGAGCTTATCAAGAATAATTGAATTGAAAATTTTAAAAAATTGAATATGTGACAAAACATCTCAGTTTGAAGTAATTCATAAGAAGCTACCAAATTGAGCCTTTTCGGTGCATTTAATTTCACGATTTTCAGAAATTTTCGAAAAAAAGCTTCAAATCCGGTGACTTTTTTCAAGACCCCCAAGGGAATTTTCCAATATCCAACAAATTAAAGAATACCCGAGGGTTCAAATAAATGGTTAAAAATTGATAAAAGTATGATTTTTTTGATCAATAAATTTTTTTATCGAAAAAAAAATCGAAAACGGCGCAAAAAAAATAAACAAAAGAAAAAACGATAAAATTAGATGTCCCTACTGGCCGAAGAACCGCGTTTCGTTTTCTAGGCCATTTGTTTTTATTAATTTTGAAAACAGCACAATAGTTTCACAAAGATGTTAAAATAAAGGAAATGTGTTTTAAACCAAAATGTTTCGTATTTTTTCCGATTTTTGGAGCTTTCCGTATTTCTTTCCCTTTTTTCGATTTCGATATGGGAATATGCAACACTTCCCCCGAAAAAATTGAAAAAAGAATAAACACATGGAAAAATAATGAGAAATAGGAAAAAAGTGCAAAAACCCTGTTTTCAAAAAGATATAAAACCAAATGGCCTAGAATACCAAACGCGGTTCTTCGGTCATTAGGTGCATCTAAGATTTTATCGATTTTTTTTCTTTTTGAATTTTTTTTTTCGCAATTTTCGATATTTTAATTTTTTTGGAGATTGCTGTGTAACTAGCTCTCTGTTTTTTTAAAGTCTAAATTTTCCGATTTTTCGAAAAAAAAATGTTGAAATTTGAAAATTCTAAAATCTAGCATTTCAACGTCTGAAAAATCATGAAAAACAAGTTAGACCACCTCAAAATTTGCTTGAAAATTGGGGTTTTTTCATGACACTCTCCATATTCTCAAAAAATTTCAGCTTTTTGAGAAATAAAACTTCTTTAGAAGCCCAAAAGTTGAAAATTTTACATTTTTATCAAAATTTTCTTATTTCTCAAAAATGAAAAATTTTTAACCAAACGAAAAAGTCCTCACTTTTCATTTGATCATGAACATTCGTCGATGTCGCATCTCGCTGAGCCTGTGCATTCGAGCAAGCATTCCTACATTCCGTCGCACTGTTGAATCGATTGGTATTCCCTCCACATCCTTGGTACATAAACGGCTGACATGTTCCCAATCTCGGAAGATAATAAAACATCCGACTAGCTGTTGAATTTCCAGAAGAGCACACGGTTCCCACATCCCTTTCAGCAAAACAATCGACCGAGGATTGAGCGGTTGCTCCCGCGATTATAGAGATAAAAATTAAGAGCTGAAAAATCGATAATTTTAACACTAGCTTTAAATAGAGCTTACCATTAACATTTTGGTCCAAAAATATAATAAATATTCCAAATTCGCCCCAATTTATAATATTAATTAAGCCCCGCCCATGTTGACAAACAATTGCAAGAGAATACTAGTTCTTTGACTAAACAATGTAACAAAAAGAAGTTTACTTTTAACATTTGACAAGTTTTCGAAAGTTTATTTTGAGAGCCAACCCACCCACTTAAAAGTTTTGATCTTTATTTAATTTTTTTAGAAACAAATAAATTTATTTGGGGAGAATTTTTAGGAAGATTATTTTCGGCGAGGGTGGATGAAAAAATATTTGCTCAGGATTAAAGGATGCCTGAGGGGGACGAAATAAATGGTTAAAAAATGACGAAAGTATGATTGTTGATAAATAAATGAAAAAATCCAAAAAAAAACCCATAAACCCGGTTTTCGCCCTAATGGCCGAAGAAACGCGTTTTGGTTTTCTAGGCCGCCTGATTTTTTTTTGAAAATTATTTTTTATCTTGTTTTTCTTTTCTTTTCAATTTTTTTTTCAGAGAAAATTTTCCATAAAAGAGTATTAAAAAATAAAAGGCGACCGAGAAAAAAACAAACGGCCTAGAAAACCAAAACGCGTTTCGTCGGCCATTAGGGCGAAAACCGGGTGTATGGTTCAAAAAATTTTTTTTTCGCCATTTTTGTGTTTTTCTTTAGATTTTTTTTCATTTATTTATCAAAAATCATTCTTTCATCATTTTAAACCATTTATTTCGTCCCCCCCCCCCCCTTTAAATTTTGTATTAATTAACCAATTTAGTTAGTATTTCTTTATTCAAAACCAGAAAATTAAAAATTAAAGAAGATATTGTCAACTCAACTATTCTTGATCATTGCGTTCGGAAGGCTGCTCAACCTCGCAGACGCTCCGCACGCACGCGACGCACGGCCTCCCACTCAACACACTGAAATATTGGCGGGAAAATGAATTTTTCAAATTTTCCAGTGTGTTGCGTGTCTGCAGCCGCGTCGCGTACGTGCGGAGCGGTTGTGAGGTTGAGCAGCCTTCCGAACGCAATGATCAAGAATAATTGAGTTGACAATAGATGGTCAGAAATTGTCACGCACTTGAAATTAAGTAGTTAAACCAATTAAAACAATTGACTTACCTTTGATACCATCAGTGCATATTGACAATTGACATCTCTTCATGACACCTTGACATATTATTGTGACACATAATTTTTGGACTGCCGACAATCCATGAAGGTCGGTAACCACATAACACTAAATGGTGTCATAATACCAAAATGTGTGACAATTTAATATCCAAAATTAAGCACATTTTCACAACTTTTAATGACAATTTCCATTTGGCAAGTAATCGGCGTGTACGCCGCATCACAGGTAAACCAATTCAGCCCCGACGCGGCTTCGGAACGGCCCGCGCGCCAAATCCTAACGAGGTCAAAATAGACTCTTGAATTGAGAAAATTTGCTGCAGTTTTAGATCAGAATTATATTGTTTCGCCACATTTTCAGCTGTTTTTTTATTTCCAGTATTTTCCGTTAGCAAACGTTTCTGGTATCAAAAAAGGACTAGGTTATTTATTGTGTGATCAGGAAAATATTCGTGCAAAACAAGATTACATTTTCATTTTTACATTTTTTAACCTTCTAAATAGTTCTTAACAGTGTTCCGACCCGGTTCCACAATACCCGGTTCTGACGGTTCCGGTCCTGAAAATAGAACCGGTTCTACCCGGTTCCAATGAGAACCGGTTCCTATGAGAACCGGGTAGAACCGGTTCCACTAAGAACCGGTTCTACCCAAATACCAGGGTATTGGAACCGGGTACCCGGTTCTACCCGGTTCTGAACTGAAAATGTTTTTTTCGTATTTTTCATAATATCTAAAAATTATTTTCGACCATAATCACGCATTTTCGTGTATTATGATGTTGTAACAAAAATATCACAAAAAAAATCCACGGAAAACGGTTTTGAAACTGATTTTTGAAACAAATTATCTGAGAGGGCCGAAAAATAGTGAAAACTATTTTGACCCATTAAAAAATATCTCATTAATGATACTTGGTGTGTTGATAGCCCATGAGTCCAGGATTATTTTTTCGCAATTTTTATTAGTGTATTTTTTAAAGCCCCGCCCACTTTTGTAAGAGCGGCACGTTGCCAAGGACCACATTTTTTTCTCCTGATGAACTAAAATTAATATCTCAAATAAATGATGTCAGAAAATGTTAAAGTGATAATTTTTTCTTAAGGTAGTAATTTCCTATCACAGCGACTTTTCTTTGAAAAAAAATGTGAGTGTGTGAAGCTCTAGCAAAGTTGATGTTTCTGGGTCCGACATGAGCCTCTTGTCGCTCCTTAATGATCCTTGTCAACCCAACAGTACAAAGAACATTTACAACTTATTTAATTTAATGTGAGGAATCTCAAAATGTCAAAACTAGACTTGACACGAATACTTCTTAATTCTTAAAAATGCAAGAAACTGAACTTAATCTCTCAAAATTTGAAAAGTGGATATTTCGTGTAAAAATCGAATTGAGTGAAGTTTTTTCGAACAGCTTTCTTTGATAATATTGATAAACACATCAAAAGCTTCAATTTTCCGTTTATTTTGTGAAATTTGGTCATGTTTGAGCAAAGTTGATTTTTCGGAAGGCCCCACTTGGGCTACTTTGACGGCCTCTAACTCGCCGGGTCCTACATATATTGCACACGAAACTTTCGGGGCTTTAAAAAATACACTGATAAAAATTGCGAAAAAATAATCCTGCACTCATGCGCCACCAACACACGAAGTACCATTAATGAGATATTTTTTAATGAGTCAAAATAGTCTTCACTATTTTTCGACCCTCTCAGATAATGTGTTTCAAAAATCAGTTTCAAAACCGTTTTCCGTGGATTTTTTTTGTGATATTTTTGTTACAACATCATAATACACGAAAATTCGTGATTATGGTCGAAAATAACTTTTAGATATTATGAAAAATACGAAAAAAACATTTTCAGTTCAGAACCGGGTGGAACCGGGTACCCGGTTCCAATACCCGGGTATTTGGGTAGAACCGGTTCTTAGTGGAACCGGTTCTACCCGGTTCTCATCGGAACCGGTTCTTATTGGAACCGGGTAGAACCGGTCCGTGGAACCGGTTCTAGAACCGGGTATTGGAACCGGGTCGGAACACTGGTTCTTAAAGATAGTGCGTCAGTTAAATTGATCTATCTGGTTAAAATTTTAAAAATTGAAGGTTTCTCTCATTAGTAGAATCCAATTTATGCGAAAAAATCGATAAATACACGCCTCTTATCAGCGGCCTAAGCTTGAAAAATCAAAGTTCGAATGCGCCTTATTTAAATTTACCTGCATATTGATATTGTTTTTTTTCGATCTTCGATCCCATTCGATTTATATCTGGATAACTGACATACTGTCTTTAACCGCTGAAATGACACTGACAGTTCTAAAAATCAGAATCTCAATCTGATTCCTGTCAAAATAATGGTGAAAAATTCTATCAAATCGGTCAAAAAATTGTTCCTTGATCCTCTCCATTTTTTTCAAAACTTCCCCACGACCTCTATGTTGCCATTCCATCAAAAAAGTACCCATGAGACACCAATTTTGACCATAAAAAGACCCTATAATTATTTTTTCTCCTCCCCTCAAAAATTACACACTTATACCAGTTTCTCTACCTGTCGGAACTATAAAAGTCCTATATAAATAAACAGTAAATATAAAAATACTTATTTATATAATTTTCCAAGAAAAATCGTTCAATTTTTTCGTCGACAAATATTTGCTTTTTTTTATAAATATAAATTTTCTTTTTTTCAATAGAAAATCTAAACACTTTTCAGAAGCTCAATCAATTCATATTTATTTTTGAAATGTCAATTTTCGCCTATCTTTTTATATTGTTTTCCTATTTTTCAACAATACGATGCTACGATTGTACACTGGCGAAGGATGTTGGCGAGTCGTGTAATGAGAATCCGGCGTCTAGGCAGTTTTATTTCGATTTGAGGACAAGTGAGGGGTTTTTATTTTAAATTTAAAGACACTGGATGGTCAAAAGTATAAGAAAAAGAATATTTTTATATTATTAGTGAAAAAATTGTAAAAAAAAGATTAAATCCATGAAATATGAGCAGTTTTATTGAAACATGCCTAGTTTTCATAGCTCTGGATTTCTAGGCCATTCATCCCGGATTTCGGCCCAAATCGTGATTTTTAGAGAGTGTTAGAGAGTATCAAATTTCCAGCGACATTTTTTTTTCAAAATTAAGGCCTAGAAATCCCTTTCTAGGCCATATCCCAAGTCAAGTGTCATAGCGTATTTTCTTGATTTTTCAATTTTTTAAAACCAATTTTCGAAATAATCAAATCTGGACTTTTCCTACCAAATTTCTAAATTTTTATTGTTTTATACCAAATTCACAATTTTCCATAAGATCTAGTAAATTTTATGAAAATTTGCAGCTCAATGAACTCTGAGAAATTTATTGGAAAAATGCCTGACCCATTAATATTAGTGATTTTTTCATAATGAAGAACTATCGAATTTTTAAAAGCTATTTTTTAAAATAAAATTCTGAATTTTAGCTTCAGAATGCGCTTTTTTTGATAAGATGCGGTCAATTTTGAAGACAGTTAGGGGTCTTTGAAGAATTAGGGCTCTCCTAGAGCAATTAAAAATGGCAATCTGATTTGGAAATTCTAAAAAAAAGGATACTTCAAGCAAAAATAATCTCTAAAATCCAGAAAACTTTTAAAAAAACTTTTGTATGGTAAAGTGAACCGACATCATCATGAACAACGCATTGTGTGCGGTTCACCGTTACGACAAATTGCACACACGCGAAAATTCTAAAAACTGGTGCAACGCATTAAAAAATGAATTTTCAACGTTAAATACATGAAGTATGACCTAATCTAATTTTTTCCACTTCTAATCACAAAATTGCGTCCCTGAATAGCTGAATATGAGGCGTTTTGTGAAACCGTGCCCTACAATTGCAAATATGCCACGCCCCCAAACGCCCACTTTTCTGCGTTCAATTTGCAATTGTCGTGCTGAATTTTCTTAGTTATAATCGGTTCATATTAGCCTACCGTGGCCTATGGTTGGCAGCTCAATATAAACCTTCCAATACTTGTCAAATGGAGCAATGTAATTCCTAAAATTTTAAAAGAAGGGCCTGCCAAAGTGCTAATTTTTGAATTTTCTTTTATCAGTAAAAATGAAAACCAGATTTTAAAAAAGCGCCAAATTGAAAAAATTGAAAAATTAAGATTATTATCATTTCTCTAAAACCCAATATTTCCAGAAGTGTGCCAACCATTCCAATACGCAGGTTGCGGTGGAAACGAAAATCGATTTGCCACCTCGAAAGAATGTCGAGATTCGTGTCAAAACAAGAAACCTGCTGCAAACTCCACTTCGTCAGATTCTGCTACTTCTTCTTCACCAAACCAACCACCATTCACCCCGGTTGGCGATCGGCATGAGCAGTGGAGAAAGGCCGAAATCTGCGGATCGAATTATTTAATACCTAATGGAAAATATATTTTGTGCAGCGCTAGTGTGAAATGTCCAAAGTTTCATTCATGTGTCAATGGAGCGTGTTGTCCGTCGAAAGGTTGGTTGGAAATTTAGGAAAAAACGTACAGTTTCAGAAACTGATGGTTTTTCTTTATTTTTCAGGTATAAACACGAAATATTTAAAAAAGAATTAGAAACATTTTCAGATCATTAAAAAATTGGATTTTTAAATATTTATATAACTACGGTTTCAGAAAATTGCAAAAAAAAATCAGAAAAACACATTCTGTATTCTTAATCGTTTTCTGTAAGCTAAAAAATATGAGTTTGTTTTAAAAAGTTTTAAAAAGCTAAAAAATATGAGTTTGAACTTTTATTTCAAAGTGTTTTTCAAATATCTCTATTTTTTTGCAGAATTAAAAAAATCACAGTTTCAGAAACTGAAAATTTGCGATTTTTTAAACGTATTTTGTTGGTAATACAAAACTTAATATATAAAAAAATTAGAAAAATGTTCAGATCATTTAAAGGAAACCATTTTTTTAAAAATCTTATTCCAAATTTTTAAAATTTTTATTAGTACGGTTTCAGAAAATTCCTAAAAATTCAGGGGATAAACTTTATTATTGATTCATCGGGTGGTTTTACACGTTTTAGCAACATCTATTTTTATGGAATAAAAAGTTCGAATTTTTATTTCTAAATATAAAAATGTGTTGAAAACTAACTTTGGTCAAATTTTTCCAATTTTCATGAAAAATTTACTGAACAGGGGGGGGGGCTCCGCAGAGCTCAGAAATGGGTTCCAACTAAATAAGATAATTACCTACAAATTAAAGGGGGAGATATTAAGTGTACCTTAGATGAAAATACAGTTCATTCTCATTCCAAATATGTTTTTAAAAATTTCTAAAACCATCTAGAAGCCGAGAAAAGGCGCCTCAAGACAATGGCCTAGAAAAAGGGGCCAACCTCGAAAACTAGTCCATTAAAAATCCAAAAAAATGAAAAAACGTCAAAAAAGGACTAATATAAGCATTCTGCATAACTATTTATTAACGAAACACGAAAAAAGCTCATAGGAAAAAGCTCGGCCAGGTGGACACTTTTTCTAGGTCATTGTTTTGAAGCTCATTTTCTCGGCTTCTAGGTGGTTTTAGAAAATTTTAAGAACAGATTTGGAATGAGAATGAAGTCTATTTTCATTTAAGATACATTTATTAGCTCCGTAAAGCCCTCCTTTAAAATACATTGACCGAAGAAATGCAATTTGGGTTTCTAGGCCATTTTTCCGTATTTTCCCTTATATGGCCTAGAAACCCAAATTGCATTTCTTCGGCCAGTATTTTTGCCACCAATTTGTAGATTATCATCGAATTTTTAAATTTTTAAAGTGTCATTCTGAAAAACTCAAAAAAAAAATGGAAATTTTTGAAATTAAAGTTTTTGAAATTTTCAAAAAATTCTGAATTTTAAGAATTGAGAAAATTCCCAGACAAGTTTTTTTAAATCAAATTTTTGCAGATTATGTCTGCTCCCTCCGCGACGACAACGGAAACTTCGAAGACGGAATCGAAGACCGCCCAAGATTCGCGTGGAGCAACGAAGTGCACAGCTGCGTTCGATACAGCTACTACGGTGCGAATGGAAACTACAACAATTTCCCGAATTTTCAGTCTTGTGTGAAATATTGTAAAGATTCGAAGAAAATTGATCTTTAAAATTTTTTTTTGAAAAAAAACGACCACCGTTCGCCCCCCCTTCACACTGCGGGTGTATTTTATTTCGTTCCATTTTGTTTCCTTTTTTTTTCGATAAAGTTTACCTTGAGTATTTTTAGTTCCATTTTTTTTTCTCTCGTCACACTTTACACATCTCACATGTACAATGATGGTCAAGGAAGAAAGATGGTATCAATTTCTGTTGGTCAGAATGTCAGAAAGGCGAAAAAAAAAACGATGAATTGGGAGACTTTAGTACATATAGAGTGGATTTTGATGTTTGATCATTTTTTTAAAATTTGGTCAATGAAAATTCAAAACAATTTCGCTTTTCAAAAATTTTGAAATTATCAAAATTGAGATACAAGTTAACTCTAAAACAAATCGAAATTTAGAAAACAATGATTTCCGTTCGGAGATACCAATCTCCAAAACAAGGAAGTTTTTTTGACTCGATTTTTATATCACGATGATTCTAATGATCTGTTCGATTCGCCTAATATAATATCCGTTTCTTTAAAAAAATGGCCTTTGATAACACGATTCACAGTTTAGTTAATGTTCAGCTTAAGCTTCTTTCATTATCTAGTTCGCCAAATTGAGTCTAATTGCTTACACCTCTCGGTTTTTGGTCTGTGGGGTTTCGACATTCTAGTGTTTCAAAGTGAACTTGACACTTACTTTGAGAACGTCAAAAAAAAAAGAAAAAATCGCAAAAAAAATGTAGAAACTCTAGAAAAAATGCAATAAACTACAGTATTTTTAAAGGCGCGCCGGTGGAAATCGTCTCGGGTCTCGCAACGGACTGCGAAGAACACGGTTGAAATCTGTATTTTACAGTAGTTTCAACAGTTTAGAAATTCTTAAATATATTTCAACACGGACTCTTAGAAATAATCGGAATATTTTATGGAAATGTGCAGAAACTTTTTAAAAATGAAAAAATAGCAAAGTTTGCCGAAACACAAGACGATTTTCATGCTGCGCCTTTAAAGATACGGTAACTTATCGCAATTTTTTGAACTTTGTCATTTTTTTCTACACAGTTAAAATCAAAAATGGTTAAGTGAAATTTAGAATGAAATTTTATTTATTTTTAATTATTTTTTTATTGTGAACCTTTGAAAGTTCAGAAAAAAAAGCTGAAAAATCTCTGAAGCTTCAAAGACAGGTTGAAATTATTCGAATTTCTTAGACTTTAAATTATTCGCTTTAACATGACCTAATTGAACCCAAAATTTAGAAAAAATAAAAAAATATATATGAGCTTTAAATATACATAATTTTAAAAATATATTATATAATTGGAGCAAAGTTAAAACTCATAAAATCATCATCTAAAAAAAAATAAAGAAAATTCGAACGGTTTCATGAATATCGAAACCAAAGAAAGTTCAGAAATTCACTATCAGTTCGAAAGATCGTTATTCGTTTTCATGATATCATACATCATCCAAATTACGTCACATACTTATTATTACACTTCAACCATCAACCTTCCAAATGAAGGTGTTTAAAAATTCAACCAATTTTTAGTCATTTCCTGGTCATCGATCACTTCAAAAATAAACCTTGTACAATAAAGACACTTTAGCTATTTCCATTTCTTGAAACCGTCACTTTTCAAGGCCGGAAAAATGAAAAATCCGCCCAAACAAAGGACTCTTCTCTGCGACACGTTGACCCGCCAGGTCAATCTCAAGAGACGCAGGGAATTAGAGAAAAACCTGTTTATGACTTTGTCTAACCCTGCCCCCCAAATTGGGGGAGATATAAAAGATTTCGTGAAAGTTTCTGATATTGTATTTCCTTTTTTGTTTCATTTTTTTGTTGATAATCGCTCCAATTTCCCTCATTTTCAGAACAATGAACACTCTTTTCCTTATCACACTTCTCGCAGTGATCCTCGCGATGGCTTCAGCACAATGGGGAGGATACGGACCATATGGTGGATACGGTGGTCGTGGTGGTGGATTCGGACGTGGAGGTTACGGTGGATATGGACGTGGTGGATATGGTGGATATGGACGTGGTGGATATGGTGGTGGATACGGACCAGGATTGGTTGGTGCACTTCTTGGTTGATTTTTTGATGAAGATGATGAACTTCTATTGATTGTATTATAGGTTTTATTGGAAAAAGAAAAAAAAAGTACAAAATAAAGAAATTGTATGATATTCTCTTGTTTGGTTTTCAAATCTTAAAGACAGTGTGCTACTGGAAATGTGAAGTTTTTATAGGCTGAAAAGCGGATTCCAAATTCTGAAAACGAGTTAAATTCAATTCGGGAGCTCCCGGAGTTGTCCCCAAAGTTCCAATAGGTAACAAAGATATCATTTCTCATTGTCAGCCCCACATTGACGGGAGTTCCAGCCAGCTATAAGAAAGTACATAAAACTTGCATTTCCAGTCAACACACCTCTTTTCAAAGATATGACTAAAATGAGCAATTTCTAAATATTAGAAAAAACATTTTAAAAATACATCTTAAAGACAGTGTGTCATATAATATGTACAAAAAAATATAATACAAAGTACCACCCGCCAAAACAAAAGTTGTACTCAATTCTGCTTCTCTACTCCTCCAACTTTGAAATACTATTTCGACCCAACTTATTCACCGATTCGGACTGTTTTCGTGCCTTCAATCGTTTGGATCGTGAAGCGATGAATCGATAGGAATTGATTTGAGGGCACGAGGAACTGCGAGCATGACGGACGTGCTCCAAATAGCTGTCCTTGATTTCGGAAATCATGAAACCGATGAGTTTTGTCCACGCGATGCATACTTTTTCCTGGGAATTGGAGTTTTTCAGTGTAGTTAGATAAATTGGAAATAATTTATAAGAAATGTGGGAAAATTTTGAGTGGAGCAAAAATTTTAAATCCTCAGAAAAGATACAAAACTCGAGTTTTTAAAGTCATCAAGCAATTCTAAAAAGTTTCAGAAATTAGTATAAATCATCGGCCTAGCTTCTGAAAGTGTCTAGCCCAAGCCCCAATTGTCTGATAACTTGGATAACCAATTAATCAATAAAATTCACATTAAAAAAACTCACATTCGCATCTTTACACAACAATTCCAGCATCACATTCTTAAAAATCAGCCATTTTTCAGCTGTGAAGCTCATTGTCCTCACATTTCCATGCTGTCTTCCAACGATTCTTAGAATCTCCACAATTTGATCGGAACTTTCGACACCTTTGGAAAGCATATCGATGATTCCTGAAAGTCATCATAAATCAAAAGAACTTCCAGAAAGACAGGTTCCAAGGACATTTCGAAAGTTTTAAAAAGTAAGCTTTTTGTACTTTTGACTAATTTTAAAGGTAGGAGTCAAATCGGGAGCTCCCTAAAGGCTCCCAGAACTTTGAATAAGTATAACGTTATTCATTTTGAGAATTAAGAATAGATATTTATATCATTGGAATGCTTTTGAAATTCACTACAAGTTCTTAGTTGTAAGTGTAGCTTGAAAATTAAATTTTAAAGGTGAAAATTTACAAAAATTCGAAAAAAAGAGGCTTTTCCACAAAAGAACTTGGAAACTCTGATTTTTTCCTGAATTCCAAGGTTTAATAACCTACTCCGTTTCATGAGAAAAATCAGAAATTTTCAAAAACCAAAAAAGTATAATTTTTCATGTAGGAATATCATGTTCTAACAAGACACCGCAGACACCGGGAGATCCCGACCAAACGCCGGGACAAAAGTAAAAGCGAAGAAACCGTATAAAGTCCAGTTTTTCTTTAAAAATTTATATAATTCGTTAATTTTTTCAAAAAAAAATCACCATTAATAAACCGCTGAAACTTTCCGACATGTGTCCGAAACTTCTGCTCATTTTTCAGCTGCTGTTCATCCATATTCTCAAGACCAAAACTAAACGCCATTTCAACTTCATTTTCCTAAAAACCCCCCATTTTATGCATTTCGAATAAGGCTCATTCATTCACCAAAAATATCGTTAAAAACATTTGCTCGAAAAGTGCATACTTATCATCAATTTTTTGATAAGACTCGATCATTTTGCTCACATCCTCTTGTTCACAAATGAACAGGCGACCGGTGTACCTGCAAGAATTTTGGGTTTTTTGGTGAAAACGACGGGGTTGGAAATTTAAAAACACTTTTGATCATTGAAAATACAATTTTTCGTAGAAATTAATCAAAAATTGGAAGTTAAGGTTTTTTAAACAAAATTTAATGGAATTAGAAGCTAAAATTCTGAAATAGCCGTATTCAGGAATTTTTCAAAGGCATACGAAAATTGAAAACTTTAAGAAGAAGTTAGGCTATAACTTCACTCCTCGTTTACCTACATACATAGCAATTTAGAGATTTTTAAAGCTAATTGTTTGAATTTTCAGATTTTAAAGGAGGGCTTTACGGAGATAACGAATGCGTCTGGGATGAAAATAGGCTTCATTCTCATTCCAAATCTGTTTTTAAAATTTTCTAAAACCACCTAGAAGCCGAGAAAATGAGCTTCAAAACAATGGCCTAGGAAAAGGGTCCAAACGCGAAAACTAGTCCGCGGGTATGAAAAATCAAAACAAAAATAAATTAAGATGGAAAAACATTAAAAAAGGACTAACATAAGCATTTTGCATAACTATTTATTAACGAAATACGAAAAAAGCTCATAGGAAAAAGTTCGACCAGGTGGCCCCTTTTCCTAGGCCAGTGTTTTGAAGCTCATTTTCTCGGCTTCTAGGTGGTTTTAGAAAATTTTAAAAACAGATTTGGAATGAGAATGAAGTCTATTTTCATTTAAGGTGCATTTATTATCTCCTTAAAGTCCTCTTTTAAAAAAATCATGGCCACTGTTGCAGTTTTTGAAAACAATATCTTTTTCTGTAGAGCCTTCTTATAAAATTTTAAAGGTAATTTCTGAATTTTCAGATTTTAAGCTTAATTTTGAGATCTCTGAAAAAACACAATGTTCACAATGTCGACTTCAATGAGCCCCCGTAAATGAAATGCGGAAAATCGATAAAATTCCGCATGAATTTCAGCAGATCATAAAAATTCTAAAGCTCCATAGGGCTCGGCTTCAGTAGGCTCTTGGTTTTCTAAAAATTCACCAAATAATATGAAAGGTGGGTAATTTTGAAGAGCTCTAATATTAGTAAAAATCTGACGAATTACGAGTGAAATGAGTCATTTCAAAGCTCAAATTCAGTATTTTCAGACACATCTAAATTGCCAAAAATACCGTGTCCCATAGACTATTTGCAATTCCTAAAACCAACTCACTTGCTAGAAATATAAACATGATCGCCGGCTATTGAAGGCCTCTGAAGTCTACGCACAAATTGTTGAATTCGAGCAGAATGCATCCTTCTCTAAAACGTGTTGTGTCTGGAAAAAAATCAACAAAAGATTGTGGAAAAATACACTCTCAAAAAGAAATGGTCAAAGTAATCGAAAAGCCGAAAATAATTGGGTTCTCAACGAAATTCCTGTTTTTTTTTGGGGTTGTCTTTTCGCGTTTTTTTGTTCTGGGAAAAAGGGTAAAGTGCATGTTTTTTTTTTGGAAAAATCATTCATATTTGAGTGGAATTTTAAAAAAAACTGGAAGGGGAGCTTCCGGAATTGTGCCAGAAGTTTGACAGGACCTAACTTTCTTAAAATTGAGAGTTGTGGAATATAATTTATACCAAAAGAAAGTTCAGAAAAAATTCTACAACTTTTTAGTGGGTGGATTGCTTTGAAAATAAAGGTATGAGGACGAAAATCGAAAAAAAGGAACGAAGTACTATTTTTTCATAAAAATTTATTTTGCCAGTTTAAAAAAAATCTAACTTCTTTAACTTCGCACATTAAATCAATATTATCAACTCAATTATTCTTGATCATTGCGTTCGGAAAGCTGCTCAACCTCACAGCCGCTCCGCACGCATGCAAGGCAGTGACCTCCCACTCAACACACTGAAATATTGGCGGAAAAATGAATTTTTCAAATTTTCCGAGACAAAATCTTAGAAAACAATTTTAAAGTTTACGGTTTCAAAACTTTTAGTTAAAATTATGTATTCAGATCATCTATTAGCTTTAATTAGAATTCAAATTATTCCTCAATATTTCTCAATATGAGCAAAGTTATGAGCCATCATACATCTGGGACAATTCCGAGAGCTCTCGACGAGATCCGGAAATTGCAAAAAAGTCGAAATGCGAAAATAAGGGCACCCGGAATCGAACTTGGGTGCCACCCAGGTTATAAATATTGCTAAATCGATCTGAAATTCAAATTTATATTGTCAAGATAATAATTTCTGGCCGCTCGTTTTGCGGAGTGTCGTTGGGAATTTCCTCGCAACGCGCAAGACCAACTGAGAAATTTGAATTTGAGCGCGTGGCGTCGCGCGGAAATTCCCAACGACACTCCGCAAAACGAGCGGCCAGAAATTATTATCTTTACAATACTCCAAACGAAAAAAATTGCAAAAAAGTTGAAAAGAGCACCTGGAATTGAACTTGGTAGCCACTTTGGTTGAAACTTTTTCGTTTTTGAGACCAAAGTTCGATTCCGGGTGCCCTCATCTACTTTTTTAAAAATTGTTTTCCTATGAAATCGAATTTCAGATCGATTTAGCAATATTTATAACCAGCCAAGTTCGATTCCGGGTGCTCTTTTCAACTTTTTTGCAATTTTCTCATCGGGAGCTCTCCGAATTGTACCAGATGTATGACTGTTCTTTGTAACCTGCTAATAGTCCTCCTTTAACGAAAATAAGAAGAAGAAGAAAAGAAGGAATCTTCTCTAAATATAAATATTCTAAAAAAAATGTAGGAGGAGATGGAAAAAAAGCAAGTGAATCAAAAAAAAACTATGAAAAGTCATGAAGTTGATCATCATTCCAAAAAAAAATGTAATATTCATGAGCACCCTCTCAATGACACATTTGAATTTCTTAGCATTTATCTTCTTCCAATGAGAAAGAGGAAAAACGAAAAACTTTCACTTCCAAATTATTAGAAAATAAATCAGTAGTTTTAAGATGGTTGTGATTTTATTTTTTTGGAAAACAAAATAAACACATACATTGGAGAGAAGAAACAGGAAGTTTAGAAGCGGGAGGGAGGATGAAGGCTCTAAAAAGAGCAACACAACATCATCACTCGAAACCAATCACCACAAACCGGGTGGATATGGGATATGGGATACATTTACATGGATAGAAGTGTAGAAGAAGAAGAAGAAGAAGGGGAAAACTGATTTTTGGGCACAATTTTTGATGGGTCATGAGAGAGTGAGGGTGGTTTTGGAACTATTGAAAGTTGGACTTAAAGAAAGGGTCTCACTTACACTCCCTTGGAAATCGCTTACACTCCCAGTTACAAGGGAGGTAGAACTTTTACAAGGGAGGTAGAATCCCACTTACAAGGGATGTAGAATAAGGTCAGTAAAAATTGGAATTTCCCCCACGCTTTGAAAATTAGTTTATTATGGTCTCATTATGAATCGCTCAAAGTTTTAGAGTTTACTGGGTGGCCTGACACGAGTACCACCTCCAAAGTTCTCAGAATCAGTATTTTTGGGAAGTTCGAGGCTATCTCGATTCAATCGTCCAAACCAGCAATGAAACTTGGCAAGCGTATTGAAAATTGGCAAGGCAAGTAAAACTAATAATTTTCAGCTCAGTATGAGCTTTTCAGAAAGATCTTCAAAATTCCATTTTTCGCAAATCTGTGGAGAAAAATGTCGAAAAAACAATGAAATTTCCTAAAAAGTAAGATTTTTTATCAACAACAGCTTTCATAAGACTCTCTAAAATTCTCATAGCCTTCTGGAATGTTTGAGTCAAATTAGAAACTTTTAAATTCTGCAAAATTCTCGTGGGGCTCCGGAGAGCTAGGTGGGGCTCCGGAGAGCTGCCGAAATAGGTTTCACTAGGTTTCTAGGACATACAAGGAAAACACGGCCTAAAAATCCAAATTTTTCTTAGAAACTGTTTATATTCAATTTTTCATTTTTTAAAGTTTTATCATGCGATTCTACTAATTTTTCGACCTAAAATTGACCTTTAATATTTTTTCCGAATTTTGCCCACCCGTCAAAAGTGATAGATTTTAACTGTGGAAGTCCAGAACTCGGCTCAAGTTCAAACTCGCAAGCTTTCCATTTTTCAACGGTTTTCTTCACATTTTCGAAATTTATGACATTCTTTACAACGTTTCCTCAATTCGCGAGTTGATTTAATATCTCCCCAAGGTCTCATTTTCCTCGAAAGTTTCTGAAGAAAGAATTTAGAGAACAAAATTTTGAAATTACATTTTTATTTTGAGAAAAATCTCTAAAAAACTATATATTTAAAGAAAATCGTGGGAAAAACTTCGCAGCTCCCTTAAAGGTTTAGAGTCAAACTTTGGACCCATGCAGAAACTTGAAAAAAAAAATGAAAGAATAGAAAAAAATGCAGAAAACTCGCGAAAAATAGCAATTAATTACAGTATTTTTAAAGGAACAACATGGAAATCGACTTGGGTCTCGCAACGAAATGTGGAAAACACGACCGATGTCTATGTAATTTCCGGTTTTTCTATTTTTTTTTCAATTTTGATTTTTTTTTAGTTTTTGCATATGTCCATTATAACACCGTCTGAAAATCAGATAAATTTGGAAATTTCAAGTACTAACCATACTAAATTTTTTCTGAAACCTGACCAACTTCAAAGCAAAAAAAGATTTAAAAAAGTGCCAATAAATCAGTGAAAGAATTCAAAACCTAACAAAAACATTTCGAAACAAACAAATAGCGCACAACACAACATCCAAAGTCAGGTGCCACGCCCCCTTTTTTCTTCATATTCATTTTAATAAATGGTTCGGAATCCCACAAGCAGCATCTTTCAACTATACATATGCTCTTTGGCATCGGCTCTGGCATCTATACATCCCAGGGGAGAAGTGCGTCTTAAAACCACCCCAAAAGAACACTTTCGGCCAGCGAAAATATATAGATATGTATATAAAAATGGAATGAGACATGAAGAAGCTGAAAGTTTAGCACATATCGTCTTTGAAACCAAAAATCGGATTTGCATTGTTTTTTGGGGCGATTATTCAATTTTGGAAGGGGGGGGGGGGGGGGGGAGAAGAATGAAAAAGGGAAAAAACAACAACATGATAATAAAAAATTGGAACATGTGATATGGTGACCGCAAGAAAAAAACAAGAAAAATTGGATTTCTGGAATTGGGTTATAGAATTTAGCAAATTCTTAGGATTTTAGAAGGAATGGATTCAGATGACGGATATTCTGGAATCCAATATCTCAGGGAATTATCAAAAGGCTCGTGTGGCGCTACTTCGGCGCGTGATCGGCACGCGTGCCGTGGCGGCTTGTAATCGGCACACATGCCGTGGCGGCTTGTAATCGGCACGCATCCCTTCCAAGCCGATTACAAGCTCAGAAACGGCACGGTGCCGCTAAATGGGTTCGTAAACCGCTCGCGTGCCAAAACAGCGGATCGAAAAGGGCACGCGTGCCACCCAACTGCACGTCGAAGCACTCGTGCCGTTTTACCGCCGGAACACGAGCCGTTTACAAGCCATAATTATCCTGAGAAGATTTTGGTATATCGATTTTTTGGATGAAGAATTTTTCAAATTTATTTTGAAAGATGAGGAAATCTCATCGAAGGTTACATCGCCGCGGAATGATTAATTGATGACCTCATTTCATACAGTAAAAGAGTCAGGTTATGGTATATTTTTTTGTTGCAAAACATGTTGGTGTTGCTTCTTTTTTTTCTTTTTATATTTAAGAAGATATGCTTTTTTTTAATTTTCAGTCTTACGACTCGATCTTGCGAGGGAGTTGTTTTCTGGGTATCTAGACTACCCGAAAACTCACCTATATTTTGAAATTGAAGAAGTTAACAATTAGATAGGTTTTTTTTAAACATTCAAAACTTTTTTTTGCATTCAAAACATTTCTAATTTCAGCTCTCATAAAAATTCCGAAATCAAAATTTTCGGCTATTATTAAATTGATACTATATTCTTTTGTAAAGGTAACAAGTGTTTTAAACATTTCGTAAAAAATCATACTTTTTCAGAATTGGGAGTCCTCGTGGACGATCGGATCAGATGTTGCTGAAACGCTCCACTCTTAGACAAACCACGCCTTGGGTGATTACTATAAATTCTAAGGATTTTTGGAACGTCTTCAATATTTCTAAAGATGGGCAATGCTCGTAAGAGAGTTGTGGTTTTATCCGATTCGGAAGGTGATGATGAGTTTTTGGTTATGACGAAGAAAACCCTGAAAGTGGGCCAGCATCACTACCCAAGCTAAAGAAACAAACATTTGAAGCAACAATTCAACTTCGCAGTTTCAAAGAAGAGCGAGCAAACTGTAACATTGTTTCAATCATTGCCTGTATCAAATGCATCAAAATTTTTCTATAAAAGTTTGCAACAATTATTTTTTTGAATATATTCTTGTTAACATAAAAATGAAAAAAAAAACACTTTTCATTTTTCAATGATATCGGTTTTCCTTCAGTATTGGTCAAAAAAGAAGCAACACCAACATTTTGCAACAAAAATAAAACCAAAATCTGACTCTTTGACTGTATGGGCATTAATTAATCATTCCGCCGCAAGTAACCTTCGATGAGATTTCCTAATATTTTACTATTTCGAAATAAACTTGAAAAATTACCTGTCCGAAATTCGAATCCACAAACGAACTGCTTTTGCTCATTTTTTTGATTCAAGGATTCAGATTCTGAAGCTAACTGAGTCAGTTATGTATATATTCCGTTTTGGAGTATTGCCTTCCATAATTTCCGTCATCTGAATCTGGGGGGCAGGGGTTCCCTCACTCCTTGAGCCGGCCCGAAACCGGCCAGTTACAGAACTGACCGAAGGCCGGCCAAGGACCAGAGTTCTTTTTTTTTTAATAAGTTTTTCTAATGTAACTACTAAAAATATAATTTGTATTGAAAATATTGTTATAGGGACAAAAATATGCATTTTATTGCGACAAAAATTGGAAGAATGTTGGAAAATGTAGAATTTAGCATTCGGGGAACAAAATAAGTTAATCTTAGAAAAACTGATGAAAAAAATTAAGACAGCCAAACAACAAGGCCGAGATTAGGCCCTCCGGGGTCTCTCTCAAAGGATGTTACAAACCCAAAAATGACCTTTTAGATTCAAAAGCTATATAAAACATGGTTTAATACTTCAAAATACAATTAAAACCACTTTAAAATCACTCATTTCAATATTGTTTCTGAAAATGTGTGGGAGAGAGTGAGTCATGAAATGAATTTAGTATCTCGATTTATTTGCTCCTTGAAAATGAAGGCATTTCTTTAAAAAATTCCCTTTTTAAAGGGATGTGCAAGGTATTACATTTAAAAGTTGAAAAAATTTCAACCATTACTTCGAGAATTTCATATTTCAGCAAGTGAACAAAATTTGAACAAAGGTATTTGATGCAAGTCGGATCCTACCTTCAAAAGTGATAGTCCTAGAAACAGATTTCAACCATTAGAAACAGTAGAAGCATAATTGTAAGTTTTAAAGGTAGGAATAAATTTGAAGCTTTCACAAGGGAAGTGTGCGAACTCGAGTTTTACATAAAAATCATTAAAAATCTGAAAATTTGTAAAAAAAATTTGAACTTTAAAAAGCTATAACTTGGCTCAAACTCAATATTTCTGGATGAAACTTTCAGATATTAATAGGGCTTATATGATGAACCAACATTCCAAATTTGAGTAAATTCAAATGACTATAAGATTTTTTAGAGTCGAATTCTTGAAGTCAAATTTGAGTTTCTGAGCCATTACTCGCAGAACCTAGTTTTACGGTACTAGAGTGCTGAAAACCCCAACTTTAATCTTAGAAGCAAAAAAAACTGAAACTCTATCAGTAGCCGAGGAAATGAGCTTCAAAACAATGGCCTAACAAAAGTTAAGGAAACTAGTCCGCGGGAAAAACAATGTACCCCCAATCCTCCTCAGTTTTGTTGAACTCCACATTTTCTCCGAACTACATCAAAGGAGTTGGAAAAAAAAGGCGAAAGGAAAAACTGAAATTCTCAATTCAAAATACTTGTGGGTTTTATTGGTGAGTTTTATGTGTTTTTTTTCTGTCGATGGCGTGGGGGGCGGATGGTGGAAAGAGAGAAGGGGGAATATTTGTTTCCTTTCCCTAAAAAAATAACGACACTAGGCAAAAAGTGTTTTGGTAGGGAAAGTTGGGAATAAAAATTGGTCTGAAAATTTATTTATTTTTTCCGCGAGAAAAACGCTCGGGAAAATGCAAAATTTTCAGAGAAAAAAAACAAGTAATTAGATGAGGGGAGAAGAACAAAGTAATCCTCTTTTTATCCACTTTGCAGCACATAGGTGAATGCAAGGGAAAGGAAGTTTTTGCACTGAAACTGAAATAATTGAGATAGACAAATGGACTGAAAATTTATTTTTTTTTTTGGGGAAGAGGGGAGGACTAGAAGCATAAAATGGTGACGAAAAGGAAGTGACAAGGGGGTCCGAAAATGTTGAGAAAAATTATAATATTTGGATTGAAATCTGACAGCTGAAGTCTGTTGAAAACGCACTTGTTTCGATGTTCTTGGAGAAGAAGAATGTGTTGAAATTATAACAAAAAAAATTGTCAGCAAAAAAAAAGAAGTAAATTGAATTTATTTTCTTGAATAATATGATTTTAGTTGAGTTGATTATTCGAATGGGACTTGTGTTTTAAGCTACCTTGTGAATGTAAGAAGCACTTGAATTTTGGAAAATTTGAGAATGTTTGGGGGTTGTTACTTAAAGAAGGGCTTTACGGAGATAATAAATGTACTTTAAATGAAAATAGACTTCATTCTCATTCCAAATCTGTTTTTAAAGTTTCCTGAAACCACCGAGAAGCCGAGAAAATGAGCTTCAAAAAATGGCTTAGAAAAAGGTTGCCAAACTTTTTCCTATGCGTTTTTCTCGTGTTCCGTTAATAAATAGTTATGCAGAATGCTTATATTAGTTCTTTTTTATGTTTTTTATTTAAATTTTGGTTTTTTTTCATTTTTTAGATGTTTCATTCCTGCGGACTAGTTTTCGCGGGAGGCCACTTTTCTAGGCCATTGTTTTGAAGCTCATTTTCTCGGCTTCTAGGTGGTTTTAGAAAATTTTAAAAACAGATTTGGAATGAGAATGAAGTATATTTTCATCCCAGATGCGTTTATTAGCTCCGTAACATTATCTCCCTCATTGAAAATGCGGTTTTTAACCACTCTAAAAAATTATTTTAATATTGCTCAACATTTTTAATAACAATGAATTTTCCGAATTTCAAAAATTCATCCAAAAACTGATTTAATTTTAGCCCTCCAAAGATTTTCTTGATTTCTTATCAAAGCGACTAATTTTCAGTATACTAATCCCCCAATTACAGCAAAAAATCAAAAAAAATCGAGCAAATTGCGATGCAAGTGCAAAAAATGCGAGCAAAATGGACGACATTTTCGGTGGGACTAACTTTGGAAAGTCAGTCCCTCGTCCATAAAACATGATCCAATGATCCAAACGTTTTGTCAATTTCTTGTTGTCTTTTTTCAGCCAGAGGTTCTCCACAGGAACTTCGTTTAGCCGAGGGACTATTGTCAACTCAATTATTCTTGATCACTGCGTTCGGAAGGCTGCTCAACCTCACAGCCGCTCCGCACGCACGCGACGCGGCTGCCGACACTCACACACACTGGAAAATTTGAAAAATTTATTTTCCCGCCGATTTCAGTGTGTGTTAGTGTCGGCAGCCGCGTCGTGTGCGTGCGGAGCGGCTGTGAGGTTGAGCAGCCTTCCGAACGCAATGATCAAGAATAATTGAGTTGACAATAACTTTTGGGGAGTTAGTCCCTCAGAAATTGACGTCCATTGTTTCTGGATTTTAGCGATGTTCTTGTACTTTTTTTTGTAGAAGTGTTTTGAATGTTTTGTTTTAAGGTTGAGTTTGTATTCTCGAAACGCGTATATTTCATAGAAAATCAGCAGGGGTTAAGAAAACCTATAATTTGCAAAATTACCAAATTTGGTACGAAACACTTGTGAAAATTAATCCTGACGCTAACATTTCAAAATCCAATAGCATCAACATAGGGTTTCAATTAGATAAACAGTAACTAAAATTTTCATTTAATTATAAAATATCATTGAAGAAAAGTGATCCAGAAGAAAAGTATAACAAAATACAGATGACAAATACATTTAAAAAATAAAAAAGAGGAGGCTATAATCTACTGTTTAGCATCAGAAAAAAAGGCGGGATGAAGTAATCCATCTTAATTCATCTCATTAGCAGATTTGAGGATTCGGGGGAATGTTAGAGATTAAAAAATTGTTTTCGTCGAAAATTTTTGAGACGTGAAGATATTTAGCTTTAAAGGTTTTCATAATTCTTATCAAATTGACGCTTTTTGAGCATACCAACCAAATATTACAACGTAAACATTTTAAAAAATTATTAAGGTCCAAAAAAGTGTAAAAATATCGATAAAATTCAGAAACAATGCAAGGCAATTTCTGAGGGACTAGCTTCCCAAAAGTTAGTCGCTCCCAAAGTTAGTCATCAAGAAAATTGCCATCCATTGTGAATTTTTAGCATTTTTTGTATTTTTCGTATGATCGTTTTTTAAAAAAATGCTAGATACATGAAAATTTCGCAATTACCTGCATAAAACCTTAAAGTGACCTGATCCTGTGTATTTAAATGAGGACTGAGAACATTAAAAAATGAAACAGGAAAGGAAAACATTAAAGCAAAAAGTAAAGACTCGCTCAATATCAATTCAGTAAACCCCATCCAATTTTGAATGAGTACGGTGCGCATTTCTGGGTGCGACCGTAATTGCTCGTCACGGTGTTTGCACCGAATTCAAATATATAGTGAGGAATTTTTATATGTAACCAGTGCTCGTTGCATTTTTGATTATTTGTTGTTTCTTTTTATTTTATAGTAATAAATTTGTCGTGTAAACTTTGTGTTCGGCATTTTTTGTAGACATTCGGTCAAAAGTGGTCAGTTGCCACTTAGAATTATCTTGAAAGGGTTTTGGGAAGTAGAGACAAGTGAGCTTGAAACCCAAACTACCCGCTTCTTGGGGGCCGAGCCGATTTGAATCCCGTGGTAGCCTAACCCGCTTCTTGGGGGCCGAATCAAAATTTTTGTGTTTGTCCTTGTCAATTTGTGTTACTCTCTCTTCCGTTCAACTTTCTTTTGATTTTAAACTCCAATTTGTCTATTGAAATCTTATTCTCCTGCGCTAACCCCAAAGGAGTTGATTTTTGCTTTCGCAGAATTATTCGTTGACTAACCCTCTTCGAGTAGCGAAAGACTATAGATAAATTTCTTGAATAATTTTCTCTTGGATTCTTTCTCCCGCGTTAACACCAAAGGAGGAGATTTCATTTCTTTTACAAATTATATTCGTTGACTAATCATCTTCGAGTAGTGAAAGATAATAGAGATATTTTTTCAGCATGGAAACTTCACAAGAACAAAAAAGTGAGCAGGGAAGGAAATCGATGGCGCAAGAGTTGGCAGAATGGGCGCGCGAAAAAGTGCTCCTGGCGGCGAATGATGAAATGGAGGAGAAGCAGTGGGAAGAAGTCGTAGAAAAGTGCAAAGAGCTTGCTTCCGCTGAGAATCCAGGACTTGAGGTACTTTCAAATACATTCAAAAAATTTGATGAAGAAAAAGAAAAAGTTATCGGCAATGTTTTGAATAATTCGACGTTGACTGATAGGCAAGCTGATGTCATGTTAAGTCCAATAACTGAATGGATGAAAAAAGTCCAACGAGATTTTGATGAATTGACTATTTTGGGGGGAACAAATCAAATTGTTCCAAAATTGTCAAAAAATGAAATTGAGATGTTGGAAATGTTAAATGCATACCGATGTAACTCTTCAGAGATGTTGGAAAAATTCTTTAATGATATGAGAAGTGACAACAACAATTTATTATTGCAGGTTGAGGATCAGAAGTCCCAAATTGAGATGCTGCAGAAGAAATTGGAAGAACAACAAGAGCAATGTGAGAACCATTTGAAAGAGCAAAACCACTGGAAGTCGGAATGCGAGAAACTCCGCAAAGATGTTGAGACTAAGGAAAAAGATAAGGAAAAGGGTATGGCTGCAAATGAAAATAAAGAGTCAATGAATCTTACATTGCAGAACATCGAGTTCTTCGCGAATCTTCGTGGCAAAAAGGAGTTGAAGCCGCCAGCATCCGTGGTCCAAACAAGCCGTTCCAGAGAAGGTAGTTTGATTTTTGAAAAATCAAAAACTCTTGAAAATAAGAAAAATGAAGCGTGGGAGCGGGATTGCGAAGTGTCGTCTTTAGGCAGCGCTAGATCAGTTTTGTCGGTAGATGAGGTTAGAGATGCTAAGATGGAGATTTTGCAACAAAGTATGATTAACATGAGTGCGTGTTTTCAATCGTCCGCGCTTCCGGATCCAGAACCATTTTCGGGAGAAGAAAATAGGAGTTTTGAGAATTTCACTCGTGTTTTCGAAATGAAATATAAGGTTTTGGCGCCAGATGATGAGAGTTTGTTGACAATTTTCGGAGAGCGATTCCTTAAGGGAACTGCTAAGAAATTGTTCCAAAGTTTGCCGAAGCACAGTTTGAAATCATTTGGTTCCGCAAAAGAAGATTTGAAGAATCTTTTGAAAGAATCAAAGTCTGATGAAATTGGTCGTGCTCATGAGAGATGGGAATCTCTACGAATCAAGAAAAATCAGTCATTGCGAGATTATATGCTGGTAGTAGATCGACTAGCAGAACAAGCATTCGGTTCAGATGTACCGCATAATCAAGTTGATTATTTGAAGATGACTAAAGTAATGAAGACTATTGATCCAAGTTCTACACTCTTCTGTTTGTTGTCGGTTGAGAAGACCAAGAGTAAAGATGGATTCAAGTATGACAGTATGAAACGAGCTGTGCTTCAATTTGAAAGTGATCAATTCAGTGTTGCGCGTAATAAATCGAGATTTGAGCCAGAGTTCGAGCCAAGATTCGAATCGAGGACACCGTTCCCAGTCAGGAAAGAATCAGAGTATGCAGAAGCAACTGATTCAAACAAAGTTGACGTTGGTAGTGGAAAACGTGACACAACAACATGTTTCAATTGTAAACAACCAGGACATTGGGCATTTCAATGCGTTGAAGCCAAGGTAAACAGAATTGAAAATGATTTGGATCAGCAAAAATCAGTTGGTGTGGCGATGATCGAAAAATCGATTATTGGAGACGTGGAAGCTGATATTTTGTTGGATACCGGTAGCACAACATCAGTTATCTCAACTGGTTTTGTGAATCATTTGAAAAAGAGGAATAAGTATTGGGAAAAGCATATCAACAAAAGAATTGAACCAGGAAGATTCAAGTTGAGAGATGCAAGTAATAGATTGATGAGGGTTGTCGAACAAATTGATGTTCCGATCAAAATTCGAAATATTATCAGGACAGTGAGATTCCAAGTTGTTAAGAGGCCAGAAATCATGTACTTGTTGGGTACAAATGCTTTCGACAAGTTTGGTATTTATTTGTCATGGAGATCAGATAATTTGACCAGAGCAGCCGAAAGTGAAAGAATTCCACCGACATCTGCGAAAATCGGCAGAATCAAAGTGGATAGCTGGAAGGGTGAAGCTCACAAAACTGCCAGATTGAATACTCAAAAAGAACAAGAGATTTATAAAAAGCAGTTCAACAAAAGGAATAAGATTGAGACAAGGGATTATCCGAAGCAGGGTAATAGAGTTTCGTCGAAAATTCCGACCGAAAAAGGACCGTACAGAGTTATGGAAACAGCAGCAAAGTCGGCCACAATTACTCCAATTATTGGGAAAGCAGAGGAAATTAAAGTGCCATTTGATCAGTTGAAAAGGGTGCCAAATGAGTTCTTAGATTGCCCAATTGAGACGAAAAAATCGCGCGGTAGGAAAAAGCGAAATATGCAGCAAAATGAGGGAACGTGCCAAAAAATTATTCAAAATGAAAATGACGAAAAAATCATTAATTGTGAAATTTCCAGGAACGATGGTTGCGGATGTGGTGAATGTTCAGTCAACTTCAACTACAAATCCACCAAATTGGTCATCAAATCACCAATGCAATTTGCTCGAATTTTGGTTATGTCGAATGCTGGAGCGTCGTTGAGTCCAGACGATTTGCAATGTTTTTCCAATTTCGACGTTATTCATGTGCCAAAGGAGACCAAGATGGAAGCGTTGAAAGCATTTGCGAAGTGTCCTGGATTTTTGGGAAAACTGAAAACAGATGATTTCTGGAAAGAAGCTGTTGAGATGATAGAGGAACAAGCGACCAAGGCCTTCAAACCGAAACCATATTGTTTCAATGTCAAGAAGGTTCTTTTCGTCCCAAAAGTTGAGTATTGGAAGATCAAGACCAAGGAAGACGTAAAAGTCGTTGAATTGAGAAGCAACACTCTCGAAAAATTTGGCGAGAAGTTCGACTTCAAACATGTTGAGAAGATTTTGTTGTTGATTCGTGCCAAATTGGACCAGCAGTATTTCGAACAAGTGCAAAAAGCCCTTCAATGGATTCCAGCGTCAGTTGAAATATGCCTCGTCTCGTTGCCACTCGAATCGGATTTCCCGGAGATATGCAGAATCGGCGCATGTTTTGAACAATTGAAGAGGGAAAAAGCCGGTGTCCTCGTCAAATTTGGGCCAGAATATCCAAGCACGCAGCAACAGAGACCATTGTCAACAATTGTATGCGATTTTGATCAACAAAACATGGAGAAATATTGGAAAGTGGTCATCGCAACGGTCAAAGAAAGCGGTTGGAAAATGGAGGAATGGTTGGCTGAGGATCCAGTTGAACCACAAGAAAAGAGAGCAAGAAGACAATAAATTTTCTCGCCCCAATCGAAAAATGTACATATTTTTATTGTATTTCCTTGAAAACGTATATCAACTCACTTATTGTATATTGATCTCAATGTTGCGGGCAACATTCTATAAAAAGGGGGGGAAGTAAACCCCATCCAATTTTGAATGAGTACGGTGCGCATTTCTGGGTGCGACCGTAATTGCTCGTCACGGTGTTTGCACCGAATTCAAATATATAGTGAGGAATTTTTATATGTAACCAGTGCTCGTTGCATTTTTGATTATTTGTTGTTTCTTTTTATTTTATAGTAATAAATTTGTCGTGTAAACTTTGTGTTCGGCATTTTTTGTAGACATTCGGTCAAAAGTGGTCAGTTGCCACTTAGAATTATCTTGAAAGGGTTTTGGGAAGTAGAGACAAGTGAGCTTGAAACCCAAACTACCCGCTTCTATTCATTTGACCGAATATTTGTAAATGGTCTTACTTAGAAAAAATATATGTATATGAGTGGTGTAACAACACAATCGGATGGTTAAGCCATACGCACGAATTCTCACCTTTTCTCTTTGGCACATTGCCAAATGCATCAAATTTAAAGGCTGCTCAAAAATCAAAAAAAAAATCCAAATTTGAATGGGGGGGGGGGGCAGAAGATCGAAAAAATAATACCAATAAATTCCAATAATTATGTTTCGCGCCAATTCCGACCGAGGGTCGCATGGACACATTCAAAATTCTCTTTTTGCAATTTTGGACCTCTGCGAGTGTGTTTATCGATATGCTTTCGCATAAATTTGAATTTCTCTAATGACTGTAAGCTCTAATTTTTGAAACTTAAATCAGGCAGACTTTCATTAATTGACACACTGTCTTTAACATGTGCCAACCATTTTTTTTAATAAGTGAATTTTGTAAGTTGAATTTTGTAACAAAACTCATACTTTTTTATTTATTATGTAGCTCTTCTAGTTTTTCACTGTATTGTTTTTTTATGAAGTTGAATAAATAAATAAAAATTAAATCACATTTTTAACAAGAACGCTACATACTCCTTATGGCCTAGAAATCCAAATCAGATAAAACTAGGCCATCAGATCACATTTTTCTGTTTTTCAGAATTTAAAAAAATGGAGAGCACTTTCCAATGATACAGGTCACATCTAAAACCGTTGAGACGGCCTCAAAGGTGTTCCCCTGTAAATCGGAAAATTGTTTGCTACCCGGTCGATGCACCATGTCGCGATTCGGTAGGCCTCGTCTGAATGGAAATAGAGAGATAAAAAAGGAAAAGTCCCTTTATGAATACATAAAAGATAATAAACGCAAGTTCAGTGGTAGGTAGATTTAGTATTTATTGCATCTTTAGTCTTCACAGACTAATATTTAAGGAAAATAACGTAAAACCAGGTTAAAAGGAATATTTGATTTTGACGGTACGTCTTGTTGGACCCTTTTCTTTGAAGAAGCACAATAAATAAAATAAAATGAACTTTATTTTTTCCGACGTTTCGGCTTGACTAAGCCATCCTCAGGGAACGGTCTAATTACCTACAAGAAAAACAATGTAATTTCGAGTTGAGAAATAGCAAGATTGCAAAAAAGAAAACATAAAATTTCTGAGAGATAAACGGTAAAATGCAAATGACTAGACGCGCTCAATTGTTTCTGAGTGAGAGATATATATATATATGACACTTTTTTGGGAGAAAGGGGTTGTTTTGGGGTTTGATCATCGTCTATTTTTTCAATAGGCCGTTTAATTATGGATAATTATGGATAATTTTGGAAAGTGTTTAACACGACAGAAGTTGGATTTTTAATTTGGAAATAGTTAGATTCCCATGTTTGTTACCATGTCGGTCAATTCTTCCTTCGTGTTCAAAGTGGGGTTTTGAGACTTTATATAAATTCCTTCTAGGATTTTTCGATAGGTAGTGTTTCTTTCTATCTCAAGGACTTCAAGTTTTAGTTCCAAAGATTGGCCCTTGTGTTTTTGAATTGAATGTTTTGCCCAAGTTGAGTCCTTATATGATTTTGTGTTTGGTTTTTCCGCTGCTCTAGCATGTTCGTTGTATCTTTCGGCCAGGGGCCTACCAGATTCGCCTATATAGAATTCTCCACATTGACATGTAATTTTGTATATGACACCTTTTCTACCACATCCACCTTCTCCAATTTCCGGACATACCCGACAGTCTCTGCGTTCGCAGCGTACATCAAAAAGTCTGTTTTTGACTAGTATGTCTCGTAGTGATTTGTTTTTGAGCTCCACTACCGTAGCATCTAATCCCACACTGTTTAAGGTGGAGTTGATAAGAGAAGTGGCACTGTCAGATATGAACGGAATAGGAAGGATTGTTTTTATGCTATTTTCGTCTTTTTTAACAATTCCACGATATTTTGAATTTTGAGTTTGTTTTTTGAGTGAATTGGTGTATCCATTATTGTGGAGGATTGTTTTGGCTAAATCCAAGGAGTATTCTTTATATTGAGGAGAGGAGGTTATTTCCGCTGTCCGAAGTGTGTTTTTGACAGTATTCAATTTTTGTTTTTTAGGGTGGCAAGAGTCACTACGAACCAGTATGTTTTTACAACTTGGTTTTCTGTACCATCTTGATACGAAATTTTGTGTTCCAAATTTTATTTCAAAATTGAGGAAAGGTAGCCAACCGTCTTTGGGTTTTTCCCTTGTTAAACGAATGTGTTTGTTTTGGGAATTTAGACTTATGAAGACCTCATCCAAAATCTCGTTTGATTCAGCAATTACTATAAAATCGTCGATATACCTTTTGAAAAGGATGGTAGGGAATGCTTTGCTAGGGGATTCAACTTTATCCATATAGATAACAGCAAGCACCGGGGCCAAACGGCTGCCCATTGCTAGGCCTCTCTTTTGGACAAAGTAAGAGCTGTTGAATTGGAAGTAGTTGAATGCCTTCTTCAAAGAAAAGGGTCCAACAAGACGTACCGTCAAAATCAAATATTCAACTAACAATGCAGATCTTGCGAGGGAGTTGTTTTCTGGGTATCTAGACTACCCGAAAACTCACCTATATTTTGAAATTGAAGAAGTTAACAATTAGATAGGTTTTTTTTAAACATTCAAAACTTTTTTTTGCATTCAAAACATTTCTAATTTCAGCTCTCATAAAAATTCCGAAATCAAAATTTTCGGCTATTATTAAATTGATACTATATTCTTTTGTAAAGGTAACAAGTGTTTTAAACATTTCGTAAAAAATCATACTTTTTCAGAATTGGGAGTCCTCGTGGACGATCGGATCAGATGTTGCTGAAACGCTCCACTCTTAGACAAACCACGCCTTGGGTGATTACTATAAATTCTAAGGATTTTTGGAACGTCTTCAATATTTCTAAAGATGGGCAATGCTCGTAAGAGAGTTGTGGTTTTATCCGATTCGGAAGGTGCTCAGGGAAAGCAATGCACCGGAACATTCCCATTTTGTTCGGGACTGCACCGAAATTTGTCCCGGGACGCGTCCCGGGGCAAAACCCGGATAAAACGGTGCAGTCCTGGACAAAACTTGGACGGTTCGGTGCAAATAAATGTCTCGCCGCCTGCGTCGTGTGGGTGGCAATGGCTGCGAGAGGCCTCCTGGAATCGAACCAGCGACGACTTGAACTCCTGCTTGCTTGACGTACGAGATCTTGAACCACTCGGCTATACCTGAACTTGTGGGGGAAAGGGGGATGGCGCGCTTATATGTGCGCTAGCGCCAGAGTTCCATAGGACTACATATCGGAGAACTTGGATAAGCATAACTATTGTTCTAGGAATCAGATAGGGCTCAAGTTTTGAAAACTTATAGACTGAAAGATGATTGTTAAAATATAGTAGCTTTTTTTTCTTAGAAAACTATAATTTTCATTTTTTGCAAGGTGACAGTGAATAAGTCTCTATCTTCGATAATTGTGTAAATCTTCAAAACTGAAATTGATATTCACAAATAACATATACAAAAAAATTTCCGTTGCTTTCATTAAGATTTTTGAAGAGGAACTCAGAGCGGGTAGTGCCTGAATCGTTTTATTTTTATTTTATTTATTTATTTCATCATCAATGTTCCACAAAATATAACATAAATAATAATAAACAAAGTGAATTACTCATTGAACTAGATGATAAAATGCTTAAAGGTTGGGTACCCGTAAGAGTATTCAACCAGTATTTATTTGACATAGAAAAACAATTGAATAATGATGCGAATGGAAAGTAATAAAAAAAGAAAATAATAACAAAAGTATTTATATATTGTTTAGTAATATGCTTAATTTGAATCAAAGTATTTCGAAGGGAGTTTTTTGAGTGTATTTCTTACTGATTCAATACTTGGACAGTCCAACAAGTTATGTGATAACTTATTCCATAATGGAAGGATTTTGTCAAAAACGGAGTCTGTGTTTTTCATTTTATTTCTCAGTCGAAGTGGATATCTCCTTGTAATACCAGGAGCACAAAATTTGGAGAATGATGGTTGATGGGTCAGATTTTTGCGACATTTAAAAACATGAATCAGAGATAGTATTTTCATACGTTTTGAAATGGAATCAATATTAAGGATAGTGAGTCTATCTTCATAAGAAGTAAAGGAAATATTACAACGATAACAAACCAAACGAGAGTAATATCTAAGAGTGGATTCAAATTTGTTGAGAAGTTTTTTAGAAATATAAGGAGAATATACATCAGAGCAATATTCAAGTATTGGGGTTTCTGGCTTTTTTAAATGAGTCATAGCTCATTTGAGATGTAATTTTACGCTGATAAAGGAACTGCTTTCAAAAACTGCAAAGTAGCACGTGGCTCCAAGTCTCATTCTCGAGAATTAGTTTTCGAGTTCAAAAAATTATTTAAAAAATTTAAGAAATAAAAAAAAATTTAACTGAAGAGCTAACTAGGTAAAACTTTTAGGCAATCACAAATAAACCATTACGTCTTGAAGTGCCAACATTTCAGCAAATTTGGTTCGTGGAAATTTCTCGATACAAAAAAAATTAGCAAAACAGTGTTTTTCCAATTTTTAAGTTGAATGTATTTTTGGTAAACAAACGAGCTCGAATTAAACCAATTTTCAGTTTTGTTTTCGAATTTTGTTGTTCTTGCACTTCGCACTCTTCTTTGTCCGGAATAATTCGAACAAAGTTTGATACATCCCCATATAAAATTGGACTGCACTAGTGCATCGCTTTACCTGATAATTTTGAACCATTTTTGTCCGGGACTGTCCCGAAAAAATGAAGGTGCGGTGCAGTCCCGGACAAATTTTGGTGCAGTCCCGTACAAACTGGGACTGCACCGGTACATCGCTTTTCCTGAGAATTTTGAACCATTTTCGTCCGGGACTGTCTCGGAAAAATGAAGGTGCAGTGCAGTCCCGGACAAAATTTGGTGCAGTCCCGTACAAACTGGGACTGCACCGGTGCATCGCTTTTCCTGAGTGATGATGAGTTTTTGGTTATGACGAAGAAAACCCTGAAAGTGGGCCAGCATCACTACCCAAGCTAAAGAAACAAACATTTGAAGCAACAATTCAACTTCGCAGTTTCAAAGAAGAGCGAGCAAACTGTAACATTGTTTCAATCATTGCCTGTATCAAATGCATCAAAATTTTTCTATAAAAGTTTGCAACAATTATTTTTTTGAATATATTCTTGTTAACATAAAAATGAAAAAAAAAACACTTTTCATTTTTCAATGATATCGGTTTTCCTTCAGTATTGGTCAAAAAAGAAGCAACACCAACATTTTGCAACAAAAATAAAACCAAAATCTGACTCTTTGACTGTATGGGCATTAATTAATCATTCCGCCGCAAGTAACCTTCGATGAGATTTCCTAATATTTTACTATTTCGAAATAAACTTGAAAAATTACCTGTCCGAAATTCGAATCCACAAACGAACTGCTTTTGCTCATTTTTTTGATTCAAGGATTCAGATTCTGAAGCTAACTGAGTCAGTTATGTATATATTCCGTTTTGGAGTATTGCCTTCCATAATTTCCGTCATCTGAATCTGGGGGGCAGGGGTTCCCTCACTCCTTGAGCCGGCCCGAAACCGGCCAGTTACAGAACTGACCGAAGGCCGGCCAAGGACCAGAGTTCTTTTTTTTTTAATAAGTTTTTCTAATGTAACTACTAAAAATATAATTTGTATTGAAAATATTGTTATAGGGACAAAAATATGCATTTTATTGCGACAAAAATTGGAAGAATGTTGGAAAATGTAGAATTTAGCATTCGGGGAACAAAATAAGTTAATCTTAGAAAAACTGATGAAAAAAATTAAGACAGCCAAACAACAAGGCCGAGATTAGGCCCTCCGGGGTCTCTCTCAAAGGATGTTACAAACCCAAAAATGACCTTTTAGATTCAAAAGCTATATAAAACATGGTTTAATACTTCAAAATACAATTAAAACCACTTTAAAATCACTCATTTCAATATTGTTTCTGAAAATGTGTGGGAGAGAGTGAGTCATGAAATGAATTTAGTATCTCGATTTATTTGCTCCTTGAAAATGAAGGCATTTCTTTAAAAAATTCCCTTTTTAAAGGGATGTGCAAGGTATTACATTTAAAAGTTGAAAAAATTTCAACCATTACTTCGAGAATTTCATATTTCAGCAAGTGAACAAAATTTGAACAAAGGTATTTGATGCAAGTCGGATCCTACCTTCAAAAGTGATAGTCCTAGAAACAGATTTCAACCATTAGAAACAGTAGAAGCATAATTGTAAGTTTTAAAGGTAGGAATAAATTTGAAGCTTTCACAAGGGAAGTGTGCGAACTCGAGTTTTACATAAAAATCATTAAAAATCTGAAAATTTGTAAAAAAAATTTGAACTTTAAAAAGCTATAACTTGGCTCAAACTCAATATTTCTGGATGAAACTTTCAGATATTAATAGGGCTTATATGATGAACCAACATTCCAAATTTGAGTAAATTCAAATGACTATAAGATTTTTTAGAGTCGAATTCTTGAAGTCAAATTTGAGTTTCTGAGCCATTACTCGCAGAACCTAGTTTTACGGTACTAGAGTGCTGAAAACCCCAACTTTAATCTTAGAAGCAAAAAAAACTGAAACTCTATCAGTAGCCGAGGAAATGAGCTTCAAAACAATGGCCTAACAAAAGTTAAGGAAACTAGTCCGCGGGAAAAACAATGTACCCCCAATCCTCCTCAGTTTTGTTGAACTCCACATTTTCTCCGAACTACATCAAAGGAGTTGGAAAAAAAAGGCGAAAGGAAAAACTGAAATTCTCAATTCAAAATACTTGTGGGTTTTATTGGTGAGTTTTATGTGTTTTTTTTCTGTCGATGGCGTGGGGGGCGGATGGTGGAAAGAGAGAAGGGGGAATATTTGTTTCCTTTCCCTAAAAAAATAACGACACTAGGCAAAAAGTGTTTTGGTAGGGAAAGTTGGGAATAAAAATTGGTCTGAAAATTTATTTATTTTTTCCGCGAGAAAAACGCTCGGGAAAATGCAAAATTTTCAGAGAAAAAAAACAAGTAATTAGATGAGGGGAGAAGAACAAAGTAATCCTCTTTTTATCCACTTTGCAGCACATAGGTGAATGCAAGGGAAAGGAAGTTTTTGCACTGAAACTGAAATAATTGAGATAGACAAATGGACTGAAAATTTATTTTTTTTTTTGGGGAAGAGGGGAGGACTAGAAGCATAAAATGGTGACGAAAAGGAAGTGACAAGGGGGTCCGAAAATGTTGAGAAAAATTATAATATTTGGATTGAAATCTGACAGCTGAAGTCTGTTGAAAACGCACTTGTTTCGATGTTCTTGGAGAAGAAGAATGTGTTGAAATTATAACAAAAAAAATTGTCAGCAAAAAAAAAGAAGTAAATTGAATTTATTTTCTTGAATAATATGATTTTAGTTGAGTTGATTATTCGAATGGGACTTGTGTTTTAAGCTACCTTGTGAATGTAAGAAGCACTTGAATTTTGGAAAATTTGAGAATGTTTGGGGGTTGTTACTTAAAGAAGGGCTTTACGGAGATAATAAATGTACTTTAAATGAAAATAGACTTCATTCTCATTCCAAATCTGTTTTTAAAGTTTCCTGAAACCACCGAGAAGCCGAGAAAATGAGCTTCAAAAAATGGCTTAGAAAAAGGTTGCCAAACTTTTTCCTATGCGTTTTTCTCGTGTTCCGTTAATAAATAGTTATGCAGAATGCTTATATTAGTTCTTTTTTATGTTTTTTATTTAAATTTTGGTTTTTTTTCATTTTTTAGATGTTTCATTCCTGCGGACTAGTTTTCGCGGGAGGCCACTTTTCTAGGCCATTGTTTTGAAGCTCATTTTCTCGGCTTCTAGGTGGTTTTAGAAAATTTTAAAAACAGATTTGGAATGAGAATGAAGTATATTTTCATCCCAGATGCGTTTATTAGCTCCGTAACATTATCTCCCTCATTGAAAATGCGGTTTTTAACCACTCTAAAAAATTATTTTAATATTGCTCAACATTTTTAATAACAATGAATTTTCCGAATTTCAAAAATTCATCCAAAAACTGATTTAATTTTAGCCCTCCAAAGATTTTCTTGATTTCTTATCAAAGCGACTAATTTTCAGTATACTAATCCCCCAATTACAGCAAAAAATCAAAAAAAATCGAGCAAATTGCGATGCAAGTGCAAAAAATGCGAGCAAAATGGACGACATTTTCGGTGGGACTAACTTTGGAAAGTCAGTCCCTCGTCCATAAAACATGATCCAATGATCCAAACGTTTTGTCAATTTCTTGTTGTCTTTTTTCAGCCAGAGGTTCTCCACAGGAACTTCGTTTAGCCGAGGGACTATTGTCAACTCAATTATTCTTGATCACTGCGTTCGGAAGGCTGCTCAACCTCACAGCCGCTCCGCACGCACGCGACGCGGCTGCCGACACTCACACACACTGGAAAATTTGAAAAATTTATTTTCCCGCCGATTTCAGTGTGTGTTAGTGTCGGCAGCCGCGTCGTGTGCGTGCGGAGCGGCTGTGAGGTTGAGCAGCCTTCCGAACGCAATGATCAAGAATAATTGAGTTGACAATAACTTTTGGGGAGTTAGTCCCTCAGAAATTGACGTCCATTGTTTCTGGATTTTAGCGATGTTCTTGTACTTTTTTTTGTAGAAGTGTTTTGAATGTTTTGTTTTAAGGTTGAGTTTGTATTCTCGAAACGCGTATATTTCATAGAAAATCAGCAGGGGTTAAGAAAACCTATAATTTGCAAAATTACCAAATTTGGTACGAAACACTTGTGAAAATTAATCCTGACGCTAACATTTCAAAATCCAATAGCATCAACATAGGGTTTCAATTAGATAAACAGTAACTAAAATTTTCATTTAATTATAAAATATCATTGAAGAAAAGTGATCCAGAAGAAAAGTATAACAAAATACAGATGACAAATACATTTAAAAAATAAAAAAGAGGAGGCTATAATCTACTGTTTAGCATCAGAAAAAAAGGCGGGATGAAGTAATCCATCTTAATTCATCTCATTAGCAGATTTGAGGATTCGGGGGAATGTTAGAGATTAAAAAATTGTTTTCGTCGAAAATTTTTGAGACGTGAAGATATTTAGCTTTAAAGGTTTTCATAATTCTTATCAAATTGACGCTTTTTGAGCATACCAACCAAATATTACAACGTAAACATTTTAAAAAATTATTAAGGTCCAAAAAAGTGTAAAAATATCGATAAAATTCAGAAACAATGCAAGGCAATTTCTGAGGGACTAGCTTCCCAAAAGTTAGTCGCTCCCAAAGTTAGTCATCAAGAAAATTGCCATCCATTGTGAATTTTTAGCATTTTTTGTATTTTTCGTATGATCGTTTTTTAAAAAAATGCTAGATACATGAAAATTTCGCAATTACCTGCATAAAACCTTAAAGTGACCTGATCCTGTGTATTTAAATGAGGACTGAGAACATTAAAAAATGAAACAGGAAAGGAAAACATTAAAGCAAAAAGTAAAGACTCGCTCAATATCAATTCAGTAAACCCCATCCAATTTTGAATGAGTACGGTGCGCATTTCTGGGTGCGACCGTAATTGCTCGTCACGGTGTTTGCACCGAATTCAAATATATAGTGAGGAATTTTTATATGTAACCAGTGCTCGTTGCATTTTTGATTATTTGTTGTTTCTTTTTATTTTATAGTAATAAATTTGTCGTGTAAACTTTGTGTTCGGCATTTTTTGTAGACATTCGGTCAAAAGTGGTCAGTTGCCACTTAGAATTATCTTGAAAGGGTTTTGGGAAGTAGAGACAAGTGAGCTTGAAACCCAAACTACCCGCTTCTTGGGGGCCGAGCCGATTTGAATCCCGTGGTAGCCTAACCCGCTTCTTGGGGGCCGAATCAAAATTTTTGTGTTTGTCCTTGTCAATTTGTGTTACTCTCTCTTCCGTTCAACTTTCTTTTGATTTTAAACTCCAATTTGTCTATTGAAATCTTATTCTCCTGCGCTAACCCCAAAGGAGTTGATTTTTGCTTTCGCAGAATTATTCGTTGACTAACCCTCTTCGAGTAGCGAAAGACTATAGATAAATTTCTTGAATAATTTTCTCTTGGATTCTTTCTCCCGCGTTAACACCAAAGGAGGAGATTTCATTTCTTTTACAAATTATATTCGTTGACTAATCATCTTCGAGTAGTGAAAGATAATAGAGATATTTTTTCAGCATGGAAACTTCACAAGAACAAAAAAGTGAGCAGGGAAGGAAATCGATGGCGCAAGAGTTGGCAGAATGGGCGCGCGAAAAAGTGCTCCTGGCGGCGAATGATGAAATGGAGGAGAAGCAGTGGGAAGAAGTCGTAGAAAAGTGCAAAGAGCTTGCTTCCGCTGAGAATCCAGGACTTGAGGTACTTTCAAATACATTCAAAAAATTTGATGAAGAAAAAGAAAAAGTTATCGGCAATGTTTTGAATAATTCGACGTTGACTGATAGGCAAGCTGATGTCATGTTAAGTCCAATAACTGAATGGATGAAAAAAGTCCAACGAGATTTTGATGAATTGACTATTTTGGGGGGAACAAATCAAATTGTTCCAAAATTGTCAAAAAATGAAATTGAGATGTTGGAAATGTTAAATGCATACCGATGTAACTCTTCAGAGATGTTGGAAAAATTCTTTAATGATATGAGAAGTGACAACAACAATTTATTATTGCAGGTTGAGGATCAGAAGTCCCAAATTGAGATGCTGCAGAAGAAATTGGAAGAACAACAAGAGCAATGTGAGAACCATTTGAAAGAGCAAAACCACTGGAAGTCGGAATGCGAGAAACTCCGCAAAGATGTTGAGACTAAGGAAAAAGATAAGGAAAAGGGTATGGCTGCAAATGAAAATAAAGAGTCAATGAATCTTACATTGCAGAACATCGAGTTCTTCGCGAATCTTCGTGGCAAAAAGGAGTTGAAGCCGCCAGCATCCGTGGTCCAAACAAGCCGTTCCAGAGAAGGTAGTTTGATTTTTGAAAAATCAAAAACTCTTGAAAATAAGAAAAATGAAGCGTGGGAGCGGGATTGCGAAGTGTCGTCTTTAGGCAGCGCTAGATCAGTTTTGTCGGTAGATGAGGTTAGAGATGCTAAGATGGAGATTTTGCAACAAAGTATGATTAACATGAGTGCGTGTTTTCAATCGTCCGCGCTTCCGGATCCAGAACCATTTTCGGGAGAAGAAAATAGGAGTTTTGAGAATTTCACTCGTGTTTTCGAAATGAAATATAAGGTTTTGGCGCCAGATGATGAGAGTTTGTTGACAATTTTCGGAGAGCGATTCCTTAAGGGAACTGCTAAGAAATTGTTCCAAAGTTTGCCGAAGCACAGTTTGAAATCATTTGGTTCCGCAAAAGAAGATTTGAAGAATCTTTTGAAAGAATCAAAGTCTGATGAAATTGGTCGTGCTCATGAGAGATGGGAATCTCTACGAATCAAGAAAAATCAGTCATTGCGAGATTATATGCTGGTAGTAGATCGACTAGCAGAACAAGCATTCGGTTCAGATGTACCGCATAATCAAGTTGATTATTTGAAGATGACTAAAGTAATGAAGACTATTGATCCAAGTTCTACACTCTTCTGTTTGTTGTCGGTTGAGAAGACCAAGAGTAAAGATGGATTCAAGTATGACAGTATGAAACGAGCTGTGCTTCAATTTGAAAGTGATCAATTCAGTGTTGCGCGTAATAAATCGAGATTTGAGCCAGAGTTCGAGCCAAGATTCGAATCGAGGACACCGTTCCCAGTCAGGAAAGAATCAGAGTATGCAGAAGCAACTGATTCAAACAAAGTTGACGTTGGTAGTGGAAAACGTGACACAACAACATGTTTCAATTGTAAACAACCAGGACATTGGGCATTTCAATGCGTTGAAGCCAAGGTAAACAGAATTGAAAATGATTTGGATCAGCAAAAATCAGTTGGTGTGGCGATGATCGAAAAATCGATTATTGGAGACGTGGAAGCTGATATTTTGTTGGATACCGGTAGCACAACATCAGTTATCTCAACTGGTTTTGTGAATCATTTGAAAAAGAGGAATAAGTATTGGGAAAAGCATATCAACAAAAGAATTGAACCAGGAAGATTCAAGTTGAGAGATGCAAGTAATAGATTGATGAGGGTTGTCGAACAAATTGATGTTCCGATCAAAATTCGAAATATTATCAGGACAGTGAGATTCCAAGTTGTTAAGAGGCCAGAAATCATGTACTTGTTGGGTACAAATGCTTTCGACAAGTTTGGTATTTATTTGTCATGGAGATCAGATAATTTGACCAGAGCAGCCGAAAGTGAAAGAATTCCACCGACATCTGCGAAAATCGGCAGAATCAAAGTGGATAGCTGGAAGGGTGAAGCTCACAAAACTGCCAGATTGAATACTCAAAAAGAACAAGAGATTTATAAAAAGCAGTTCAACAAAAGGAATAAGATTGAGACAAGGGATTATCCGAAGCAGGGTAATAGAGTTTCGTCGAAAATTCCGACCGAAAAAGGACCGTACAGAGTTATGGAAACAGCAGCAAAGTCGGCCACAATTACTCCAATTATTGGGAAAGCAGAGGAAATTAAAGTGCCATTTGATCAGTTGAAAAGGGTGCCAAATGAGTTCTTAGATTGCCCAATTGAGACGAAAAAATCGCGCGGTAGGAAAAAGCGAAATATGCAGCAAAATGAGGGAACGTGCCAAAAAATTATTCAAAATGAAAATGACGAAAAAATCATTAATTGTGAAATTTCCAGGAACGATGGTTGCGGATGTGGTGAATGTTCAGTCAACTTCAACTACAAATCCACCAAATTGGTCATCAAATCACCAATGCAATTTGCTCGAATTTTGGTTATGTCGAATGCTGGAGCGTCGTTGAGTCCAGACGATTTGCAATGTTTTTCCAATTTCGACGTTATTCATGTGCCAAAGGAGACCAAGATGGAAGCGTTGAAAGCATTTGCGAAGTGTCCTGGATTTTTGGGAAAACTGAAAACAGATGATTTCTGGAAAGAAGCTGTTGAGATGATAGAGGAACAAGCGACCAAGGCCTTCAAACCGAAACCATATTGTTTCAATGTCAAGAAGGTTCTTTTCGTCCCAAAAGTTGAGTATTGGAAGATCAAGACCAAGGAAGACGTAAAAGTCGTTGAATTGAGAAGCAACACTCTCGAAAAATTTGGCGAGAAGTTCGACTTCAAACATGTTGAGAAGATTTTGTTGTTGATTCGTGCCAAATTGGACCAGCAGTATTTCGAACAAGTGCAAAAAGCCCTTCAATGGATTCCAGCGTCAGTTGAAATATGCCTCGTCTCGTTGCCACTCGAATCGGATTTCCCGGAGATATGCAGAATCGGCGCATGTTTTGAACAATTGAAGAGGGAAAAAGCCGGTGTCCTCGTCAAATTTGGGCCAGAATATCCAAGCACGCAGCAACAGAGACCATTGTCAACAATTGTATGCGATTTTGATCAACAAAACATGGAGAAATATTGGAAAGTGGTCATCGCAACGGTCAAAGAAAGCGGTTGGAAAATGGAGGAATGGTTGGCTGAGGATCCAGTTGAACCACAAGAAAAGAGAGCAAGAAGACAATAAATTTTCTCGCCCCAATCGAAAAATGTACATATTTTTATTGTATTTCCTTGAAAACGTATATCAACTCACTTATTGTATATTGATCTCAATGTTGCGGGCAACATTCTATAAAAAGGGGGGGAAGTAAACCCCATCCAATTTTGAATGAGTACGGTGCGCATTTCTGGGTGCGACCGTAATTGCTCGTCACGGTGTTTGCACCGAATTCAAATATATAGTGAGGAATTTTTATATGTAACCAGTGCTCGTTGCATTTTTGATTATTTGTTGTTTCTTTTTATTTTATAGTAATAAATTTGTCGTGTAAACTTTGTGTTCGGCATTTTTTGTAGACATTCGGTCAAAAGTGGTCAGTTGCCACTTAGAATTATCTTGAAAGGGTTTTGGGAAGTAGAGACAAGTGAGCTTGAAACCCAAACTACCCGCTTCTATTCATTTGACCGAATATTTGTAAATGGTCTTACTTAGAAAAAATATATGTATATGAGTGGTGTAACAACACAATCGGATGGTTAAGCCATACGCACGAATTCTCACCTTTTCTCTTTGGCACATTGCCAAATGCATCAAATTTAAAGGCTGCTCAAAAATCAAAAAAAAAATCCAAATTTGAATGGGGGGGGGGGGCAGAAGATCGAAAAAATAATACCAATAAATTCCAATAATTATGTTTCGCGCCAATTCCGACCGAGGGTCGCATGGACACATTCAAAATTCTCTTTTTGCAATTTTGGACCTCTGCGAGTGTGTTTATCGATATGCTTTCGCATAAATTTGAATTTCTCTAATGACTGTAAGCTCTAATTTTTGAAACTTAAATCAGGCAGACTTTCATTAATTGACACACTGTCTTTAACATGTGCCAACCATTTTTTTTAATAAGTGAATTTTGTAAGTTGAATTTTGTAACAAAACTCATACTTTTTTATTTATTATGTAGCTCTTCTAGTTTTTCACTGTATTGTTTTTTTATGAAGTTGAATAAATAAATAAAAATTAAATCACATTTTTAACAAGAACGCTACATACTCCTTATGGCCTAGAAATCCAAATCAGATAAAACTAGGCCATCAGATCACATTTTTCTGTTTTTCAGAATTTAAAAAAATGGAGAGCACTTTCCAATGATACAGGTCACATCTAAAACCGTTGAGACGGCCTCAAAGGTGTTCCCCTGTAAATCGGAAAATTGTTTGCTACCCGGTCGATGCACCATGTCGCGATTCGGTAGGCCTCGTCTGAATGGAAATAGAGAGATAAAAAAGGAAAAGTCCCTTTATGAATACATAAAAGATAATAAACGCAAGTTCAGTGGTAGGTAGATTTAGTATTTATTGCATCTTTAGTCTTCACAGACTAATATTTAAGGAAAATAACGTAAAACCAGGTTAAAAGGAATATTTGATTTTGACGGTACGTCTTGTTGGACCCTTTTCTTTGAAGAAGCACAATAAATAAAATAAAATGAACTTTATTTTTTCCGACGTTTCGGCTTGACTAAGCCATCCTCAGGGAACGGTCTAATTACCTACAAGAAAAACAATGTAATTTCGAGTTGAGAAATAGCAAGATTGCAAAAAAGAAAACATAAAATTTCTGAGAGATAAACGGTAAAATGCAAATGACTAGACGCGCTCAATTGTTTCTGAGTGAGAGATATATATATATATGACACTTTTTTGGGAGAAAGGGGTTGTTTTGGGGTTTGATCATCGTCTATTTTTTCAATAGGCCGTTTAATTATGGATAATTATGGATAATTTTGGAAAGTGTTTAACACGACAGAAGTTGGATTTTTAATTTGGAAATAGTTAGATTCCCATGTTTGTTACCATGTCGGTCAATTCTTCCTTCGTGTTCAAAGTGGGGTTTTGAGACTTTATATAAATTCCTTCTAGGATTTTTCGATAGGTAGTGTTTCTTTCTATCTCAAGGACTTCAAGTTTTAGTTCCAAAGATTGGCCCTTGTGTTTTTGAATTGAATGTTTTGCCCAAGTTGAGTCCTTATATGATTTTGTGTTTGGTTTTTCCGCTGCTCTAGCATGTTCGTTGTATCTTTCGGCCAGGGGCCTACCAGATTCGCCTATATAGAATTCTCCACATTGACATGTAATTTTGTATATGACACCTTTTCTACCACATCCACCTTCTCCAATTTCCGGACATACCCGACAGTCTCTGCGTTCGCAGCGTACATCAAAAAGTCTGTTTTTGACTAGTATGTCTCGTAGTGATTTGTTTTTGAGCTCCACTACCGTAGCATCTAATCCCACACTGTTTAAGGTGGAGTTGATAAGAGAAGTGGCACTGTCAGATATGAACGGAATAGGAAGGATTGTTTTTATGCTATTTTCGTCTTTTTTAACAATTCCACGATATTTTGAATTTTGAGTTTGTTTTTTGAGTGAATTGGTGTATCCATTATTGTGGAGGATTGTTTTGGCTAAATCCAAGGAGTATTCTTTATATTGAGGAGAGGAGGTTATTTCCGCTGTCCGAAGTGTGTTTTTGACAGTATTCAATTTTTGTTTTTTAGGGTGGCAAGAGTCACTACGAACCAGTATGTTTTTACAACTTGGTTTTCTGTACCATCTTGATACGAAATTTTGTGTTCCAAATTTTATTTCAAAATTGAGGAAAGGTAGCCAACCGTCTTTGGGTTTTTCCCTTGTTAAACGAATGTGTTTGTTTTGGGAATTTAGACTTATGAAGACCTCATCCAAAATCTCGTTTGATTCAGCAATTACTATAAAATCGTCGATATACCTTTTGAAAAGGATGGTAGGGAATGCTTTGCTAGGGGATTCAACTTTATCCATATAGATAACAGCAAGCACCGGGGCCAAACGGCTGCCCATTGCTAGGCCTCTCTTTTGGACAAAGTAAGAGCTGTTGAATTGGAAGTAGTTGAATGCCTTCTTCAAAGAAAAGGGTCCAACAAGACGTACCGTCAAAATCAAATATTCAACTAACAATGCACAAAAACCTATTCGCCAAACCACTTCTATCAGGTTAAAAGGTACATAATTAACGGGCCGAATCAATGGGAAGGGTAATAAATCATATATAAATTAAATAAAGTCTGAAAAAGGGACGAAAACCTAAAAAGGCAGGGAAAACGTTCAAATCTTCGAATAATTCAACTTGCGCGTCAACTCCAGTGAATGCACTCTCGGTGTTTGCACAGTTGACTACCGTATCCTCTGAATTAATCGAAATTGCATATTTTCGGTCAGATTGTCCTGACACTACCGTCGTAGGTTTTCATTCATCTAAATTATATTACTCCTCCTAAATGCTCTTTGTTTCCTTTTGCAATTGAACTCAATTCATTTGTCCAATGTTCCAAAGACCCTTCGTCCAAAAAACCATAGAATATATCCGTTGTTGGCGTCATCTTTGAAATGAGAAAAAGGAGAAAAAGGCTTCTTCTTCAAGAATTCCAAGAGGAAACTTCTTCTTCTTTTTTTTGCTTCTTCTCCTAAATTATTCCAACTACTTTCAATTCTGTTCATCATAATACAACAGATGAGAAGTGTTGCGAAATTTCTCGTTAATGGATCGGATTATGGTGTGTGTGTGTGCTTTTTTTCCAGGAATTTACTGGATAATAAGCAACAAATTGTTTTAGTTTTTGCTGAACTTTGAGGTTTCGAATGGATAAATGAAAATGATGTGTTTGTTATACGGAAGTACATGATGCAGCGTTTTTTTTGTTTCCTTTTTTTGAAGAACATGTACTTCATTTAAAGTACACATTTTTTGAGGAACGAGGAACAGGATGTTGTTTTAGTGTACTCCTTGAACCTTTTCGGTCGGAGATCTGAAAAAAAAAATTTTGAAAAAAATTGAAAAAATTTTTCACTGAAAGAAAATTTGACCCCTATCTGGTGGTAAATACCAAAAAAAAATTTCTATATAAAATGGGTTGAGGAACCCGTAAAAAGAAGAAGAAAAAATCATATTTTTTAACACTAAGAAAGTTAGTCCCCGTCAGTGGTTTTCTAGGCCACGCGGGCTGTTTTAAAAAAATTTTAAAATTCTTAATTTTTTAAACCCCACATGGCCTAGGAAACCAGTACGAACTTTCATCGGGGCAAAAATGCCTTTTTTCTCTTCTATTATTAGCCCCATCATTTTTTACTCGTTACCATTCGATAGAAAATCAAATTTTCCGTCCGCAGAGACTCAGTCATTTGAAATATCTATATTTCGAAGATTTTGAAAATTTTCGCTTCGAGACCAAAAAATTATTAGATTTTTTCTTAATGTTTGAAATCACTTTTTTTTTCAGATTTCCATTATTCTTAATTATCGACTTTGGGCTGAAACCAAAAACGATAAATCAGGCTTAAAGACAGAATCCCAGAGTAGTAATGAACTTCAAAAAAATCTAAAAATTCAATACAGAAACTTCTGAAAAATGTTTAGTTTGTAGTTTTTATCTGAATAATAGTATTGTCAACTCAAATATTCTTAATCATTGCGGTTTGAGGGCTGCCCAACCTCACAAACGCTCCGCACGCACGCGACGCGGCTTTCAACACTCAACGCACTTGAAATTTGAAAAATTAATTTTCCCGCGAATTTTCCAGTGTGTTGAGTGTCGGCAGTCGCGTGCGCGCATGCGGAGCGTCTGTGAGGTTAAGCAGTCTTCAAAACGCAATGATCAAGAATATTTGAGTTGCACAAGACAATTTACGCGTCGAAAATTAAAGGTGGACTATACGCAGGTTACAAATGTTGCTAAATAGATCTGAAATTTAATTTTATATACTCAGAGAAAAAAAATTGCAAAAGGGCACCCGGAATCAAACTTGGCTGCCACTTTCCTGGAAACTTTTACGTTTTTGAGACCAAAGTTCGATTCCGGGTGCCATTTTCTACTTTTTTGCAAATTTTTTCCCTAGGTATATAAAATTGAATTTGAGTTCGATTAAGCAACATTTATAATTTAGTTATAGTCCTCCTTTAATAAATTCACAAAAATTGGAAAAATCGAGATTAACTGGAAAACTAGCATACTGTCTTTAAGAGGAGTTTTTAATACTAATATAATTTTTTTTTAATTTCTGAAAGATCACATTTTTCTGTTTTTCAGAATTCAAAAAAAGTGAGAGCTCGTTCCAATGATATAGGTCCCGTCTAAAATCATTGAGACGGCCTCATGGTTTTCATGGTGGGCTAAAGTGAACCGCTTATAACTAAGAAAATTCAGTACGACAATTAAAAATCAAGCACCGAAAAGCGGGAGCTTTTGGTCGCGACATTTTTGCAATCGTGCGGCACGGTTTTTAAATTTCTGAAATTTATTAATTGTTCGAAGATTGGAATATTTTGGTGAGATATTTTGGAAATTTGGAAAATTGCTTTAAAAAAATTTGGCGAGCTTAAATTCATGTTTTGTTGATTATGTCAAAATATATGACGCCCCCGCATTCAAATTAGTTTTAAAAATTGCTGACACCTTGCCTTTAACAAAATTTCCACTGATTCAATACCCAATTCCTTTGATATAATTACTCCAAAAGGCGTAAAACATATAAATTCCAACTTTTCGACAACTATTTCTATTATACAGTTGTTCACCCACATATCAAACATTCCCGAAAAGAGCACTTCTTGCGAACTGATAACCGAACACAAGGAAGCTTGGGGCAAAAACCTTTTTCTTTGTTTGGAGCGAGAAAAAAAAACTTGAGCTTCGTTTTTATCATTTTTAAGTATAATTTTTTGCTGAAATAAGCGTTTCTTTAATTTTTGTTACGAATTAAATTCTGAACTTCAATATAAATATATTTTTTGAAAAAAAATCTTGCTACAAACCGAAACCCAACTAGAATAATTCAGTGGCGTCTGTTAGACGGGCTCTCCATCTCTGCGTCTCCAATCATCGCCCGCTGTTTCCGCACCCCACATTTTTATAATAACTGATAAAAAATTGGCGCCTCGCTTTAATTTTGTCGCGTCCTTTTTTCCCTTTTTCTTTTTTGATAGTTTTACCATTTTTGCATTATTCTCAACGTTTTCAGGATCAATCAATAATCTGCAGAGTGTTGTTATTATTATTGTTGTTGTTATTGTTTTCGGAACGGGAATAATTAGAAGAAGACGGCGAAAATGAACCAAGTGAGGAAAAAGTCGAAAGATGGGCGGAGCATCACGGATATCGAGCTAAATGATAGGAAGCAGGAGGAGGAGCTGGAGCAGCTGAAGATGAAGAAGATGAAGAAGAAGAAGCTCATTCGAAAATTAGTAGTTCGAAAAATGACGACGACCAACACAAAAACGACCTTCGCGAACGATGAAGATTTATTTACATATTCTTTTGAAAACGATCGATTTTCTTCAATTTCCACAACGTTTTCGCATCGAAAATCGAATTGGATGTCGAGCACATTGTTGTTGTATATTGTCTTTGTTTTATTGATTAGTTATGGCGGTGTTGTTCAAGCGGCACCGCTTAATACGCAGCAGAGAGGTGGTAGAGAGTTGGATTTGGTGAATTTACCGGCAGGTGAGAAATTATGGAGTTTGCGATTTTTCTTAAAGCCAAGGTGTCTCTTGTTGATCCTAAGTGTCGGATCAAATTGATTCAAAGTCGTTAGATAAGAGATTTTAGTTGAATCGGAATAGAATTGAGCAACATTTATGGGGCTTTATAATTTCATGAACTGGGACACTGTCTTTAAGAATTGGTAAAACCTTTCGTAATTTATATTTGCTGAATAAAATAAATCTAAAAAATTTATTTTATATTTCGGGTTAAGAAATTCAGTGAGACCGATTTTGCATCCGAATTTGCATTTCTGGCGTTTGGAACAAAAATTACCGATCATTTAATTTTATGATCGCTTTCAATTTAATTTATTTATTGAATTAATACTTCTAGATCAAATATGCTGGAATTTTTAATGAAAAAATGATAAAAGCAAAATAAATTCATTAAAAGGAATCGAACCCGCGACCCTACAACTGAAATTGAACTGTAGGCAAAAACGCTAGCCACTCGGCCGCTCATCCACATCTGACGAAGTCCTAAATAGCGCTTACCTTCTTCCCGAAAGCGGCAGCCACTAGAAAATATTTTTAAAAAACGCAGACCACTATTAATTGATGTAAAAAATTTAAAAAATTCATAAAAGTGATGTTGCTCAATTTGTTTTTGAATAATTCAGGCTCCACACGCTTTTTTTCTCTTTGACGTCATCCCCATGAGTATCCCTTATCATTCAATCGTTCCATAATTAACCATTTATGTCAATCGGAAAGAGCAAAAACATTTTTAACATTTTTCTTTCCGAACTGCAAGTGTTTGAGTTGGCGTTGATCCAGATTCTTGAGAAAACTGATTATACATACTAATCCTTTGTCACACCGATAAACTGTTATCAAATGATGGACTTTGACGTTTTATAGGAAACACAACATCGTCGTCGAATTTCCACGAAATTTCAAAAAACGCCTTCCTATCGTTGCAAGGCGTACCGATCGAGGCGAAACTTCCAGCCTATCGGATTGGAGGTGAAGGAACGCCGGGAAATGAGCTGGAAAGTGATGAGCATGAGCTGGTGATAACGAAGCGTCCACCAGTGAAACATCAACATCGTCAACATCATCGGAAGAAGAATAAAAAACAGAAGTTCCAAGGTAATATCAGCGGGAGAAAAAAATTTTGTTTTGGGGATTTTTTTTTGCGAGTGTGTCCCGAGAAACACAAAACAACACATGTTCCAATGGTTCGAATTACTCATCTTTTTGCTGCTCCTCCGAGAGTTGTGAAGCTTCTTTATGACATTTTTCAAATGAGTTTTTGGCCACCTACACACAAAGAAATCATCGCTTTTTCGAGGGTCATTTTTCTGCAGCAAAGAGAGAGAGAGAGAGAGAGGGTGAGAGAGAGAGAGAGAGAGAGTTCACCTGATTTTATGGGGGGGTTCTCAAAATTAGGTACGGTATTTTGAATCCAGAAAAAAACATTCATATCTGGTAGTTATTCGTATAAGTCAAAAAAAAAGTTTTTTTTTGATAAAAATTTATAAATTTAACCAATTCTTATCGTGGTTTTTGTTGGTTATCAAACAAGAATTTTTTCTCGTGTTATTTGTTGAACATGACCTTTTTAAGACGGGGGAAGATTTGAAAATGAAGAATTTAAAACTATAATTTCTTCAGGGGGGGGGGGGTTAAAGGATGGCTTTACGGAGCTAATAAATGCATCTGGGATGAAAATAGACTTCATTCTCATGCCAAATCTGTTTTTAAAATTTTCTAAAACCACCTAGAAGCCTAGAAAACGCGTCTCAACACAATGACCTAGAAAAAGTGTCCACCGGCGAAAACTAGTCCGCAGGCATGAACATTTTTGAAGCTCGTTTTCTCGGCTTCTAGGTGGTTTTAGAAAATTTTAAAAACTGATTTGGAATGAGAATGAAGTCTATTTTCATTTAATGTACATTTGCTATCTCCGTAAAGCCATCCTTTAAAATGCGTCTTCAGAAAAAGCTGCAAGTTTGTAACTAGCAGGGAAAATTCTCAAAATTATATTCTGAAATTTTCAGCCAAACAAATACGGATTCAGACGAGTTGTGAGCCTCCCAGCATAGGGATTTTCATTTTTTTAAACATTTCTGAAAACTGCTCATGTTGCAAGTGCGCTCTATTGCAAATCGATATTTTCCGACAATTTTACGCACTTTTATGACTAGTAGAATAACTTTTTTTCATAAAAAATTGTTTTGGCACATTTCTAGATACCAAACGACATTCTAGAATCTTGTATACATTCCAAAAATTTGAGAAAATTCGATTTATTTAATTTTGAACTTATTTTAGCCTCTTAGAACTTCTTTTCCTGAAATAAGTGTTCGATATTTTTCTGAATAATCTAATAAAAAACACCAGAACTTGAAAATGTTTTTTAAAAAATTAGTTAAAATGATAAAAAATCGCTCAAAAATTCAAATTTCGTGTTTCGTGCCATTTTTGTGTGTCATGTCGGGAAATTCATTTTTTTTGTATTTTTCTTTGATCTAGAATCACGATAGACTTTTAAAAATTTTTTTCGAAAATTACTGACAGTGCGTCTTTAATTTCAACACTGGCTCATTTTTAGCAAATGCGAAAGCCTTTGATTAATTAAAATCCATTGCAAAAGTTTTTCACCAGCAAATAAATATGATATTATTACAGTAACCAAACCCGAGATCATCTACGACGGTCGAAAACACGCTCTAATGCAACTTGCCGACCCGGACGCCCTTCTAATGCCCACCAAGTGCGACGGCCAGAAATTCAAACAACGCGTTCGTGCCGACGGCTGCCTTACAAAAGTGGTCATTAATCGGTTTGACCAAAAGTCTTCGAAAAATTTAATACATTGTTTGTAAACTTCAGATTATGCCACGGAACATGCCGAAGTTATTTCATACCACGTCAACACTCGAAAAAACTAAAAGCAGCATTCAAAAGCTGCGCAACTTGCGCTCCATCAGACTACGATTTCGTCGATATTACATTGGATTGTCCTGGACAAAATCCGCCAACCGCCACCAGGACTATTGTCAAGGTAATGGTGAGGATGTTAACAATATTTATGACTGAGACGCGTTGCGGTCTGCGTTGCGGTCTGCGTTGCGGCCTACGTCGCGGCCGCATTTATTAAAACCATCAAAACTCCTTTCATTTCCAGGTGAAAAGCTGCAAGTGCCGAGAAGTCAGTATATCATCATTATACGCCTAATTGAGCTTCTAATCATTTTTTTCTCCAGAAAAAATTTCCATCTCTCTCTCTCTCTCTCTCAAAATTTACCATCTGATCTCGTCATTTTTTTCGTTGCGCCCCCCAGTAAAGAAACGAGTAAATCGATATTTTAGAAACGTAGGATTATTTCTGTAGACCACCCAGCTTTTCCTCTTTTTTTTCTTTTTGAATGACGGGTCAGTATTGGATAAAAAAACCACACACTTCTTTTTTTTTTTAGAAAAATCACAACCAAAAAAAATTTTCGTAGCCAGTTTGTTTTCAATTTTTCTAATTGATATTATTATTATGTGTATTACGTGTTTGTATCGAGTGCAAAATAATAACAAATTTGTTTATTTTGTTGTTTGGGTGGATTTTTGACACAGTTTCAGACAAAAAATTAAAAAAAGAAAAAAATCGATGTGTAAGGTGGACATTTACAAAAAAAAACAATGAAAACAAGATAAGGATATCTAGACATGTGCTAAAATAACAGGAGGGAATTTGGCACCATTTTGCCACCAAGAAAATGGGTACCTGATAGGATTTGGTGGTCGGGTTGTGTTAGGGGGAACAAGCGCGACTTTGGCGCGTCCCAATCTGGGGCTACCATCTTTGATGCATCATAACTTCGCCCAAACTTAGAACTATGCTATGATTTTCACATTTTTAGAAAGCTCTTGATTTTTTACGCATTTTATCTATTGACACCAATTTTTAAAAATCAAGTTTTTGGTAAGAAAAATGCAAAAGTTCGAAAATGTACGCTTTCACCTCCAAAACAAGCCGACCACAAGAAGAAAAAGAGAGAAAAATGTTAAAAATAAACATAAATTTTTGATAATTGTTCAAATATCACAACAGAATTAAAAGAGAGATCAATCGATAGTTTTGTTTTGTTTTGTTTTTTCGCAGAAAAATGTTCAGTTTATTTTGTTTTCACTGTGTGGGGGGGGGGGGGGGGGTGGGGATGACTTTGTTCACAACCAGCTATCACATCTGAAAGCAAAGAATTATTGGTGAGTTTTACTATTTAAAATAAAAAAATACCGACTTTTTCTCATACAATTTCTTCAAACGCTCCATTTCCCGTTTTGTGTTCTCGTGTGCTTGACGTTCCTGAAAGGTTGAGTTTGGATTTAGTGGTCCGATGGTCCGAATCTGATGATTTCAAGCAGTGTCCCGATCCGGATCGTATTTCGGATCAACTCCGCTGACTCACATTATTAGAACATTTTTTAAAATGCTCAATAATATGCCCGATACTTTGCCGATCCGATCCGATCCGCTCCCGCTCGGAACACCTCTCAAGATCTCAAGATTCCTAGGAAAGATTGAAAAACATAAGATTTGTCTTGAATTGTTACTAGACGTAATAAATGTGATTTTTCGAATCCAAACCCGAATTATTTTGAAAAAAATCACTTTGGAGCTATCTTATAATTGTTTCAGGTTTTTAGCTCAGGACAAATTTTTTGAAAATAATGAAAATTTCTTGAGCTCTTTTTGAGGGTATTTTCACTCTTAAAGGACTTTAGGGAGATAATAAATGTGTCTTAATATAAAAATAGACTTCATTCTCATTCCAAACCTGTTTTTAAAATTTTCTAAAACCACCTAGAAGCCGAGAAAATGGGCCTAGAAAAAGTTACCTGCGGGCTGGTTTTCGCCGGTGGACACTTTTTCTAGGTAATTGCGTTGAGACGCGTTTTCTCGGCTTCTAGGTGGTTTTAGAAAATTTTAAAAACAGATTTGGAATGAGAATGAAGTCTATTTTCATCCCAAATGCATTTATTAGCTCTGTAAAGTCCTCCTTTTTTTTTAAACTCACATGTATCAACTGCTTTCTCAACTGCTGCGCCAACATTTCCAGCGCCCGTTTCTCTTGTACCGTTCGTTCCAAGTGATTCTGAATTCTCACAAGCTCCGATGATTCCCGCTCGTTAGTTGATTCTCTAGCCGATAATGGAGCCTAAAATTCTCTAGCATGATAAGTTTCGAAAAAAAAACGTTCACTCACCTTTCTCGCCATGTCTTCAATCAATGGAGACCTGAGTTGCTCGTCAGATTGAGCACGATTCAAGCACTTTGGAGGGTTGAGCAATGTGCACATTTGTTCGTGAACACTACTGCTTGCAATGCCACCGGAATGGCGGGGAATTGTAGAATTGTTCGAGCTGAAAATATGAAATTTTGGAGGCGATTAGGGGGTACAAAAATGGGTAAAAATGTGGCATTTGTTGGTGTATACATGTCTGGAGGATTATGAGAACTCTTGCTTAAAGAATCTCTGAACCGAGGGTTTAAAAATTGGTTTTTGTTTTGATTTAATACTTTTTTTTTTGAAATTTCCTGAAAACCGTTTCAAAACATTTGTTTTAAAATTTTAATATAATTTATTATCAATTAATCATAAATCAGATAATTTCCTAAAAGTCAAAGTTCTTTTACTAAACCGGGAGCTCCCGAACTAAGTTACAAAAAATAATATTTTATAGGTATAACTAAAAGTTCGTGCCACTTCAAAATTCTGGAAATAAAACTCTCTTCTGCCAGTATTTAAAAAAAGCACTCACTTATTTGGACTCCTCTCCAAACTCTTCTTACTAGCCGTAAAACTGAAACTCCTCTCATCAAACGAAGAAGCCGGACTGCTGCTCGCACTATTCGTCGCATATTCCCTATTCTTCATGCGGAACATTTCCTGATAAGTGATCGGTTGTTTCGCGAAAGCATCCGGTGTCAACATCTGCTCAATCCCCTTGACCGCCGGACAGTTCGGATCCTCGCACCCTCTTCTAGGACTGCCATCCTGTGACGGTGAGATCATTAATAATCTGACGCATTCTGACACCGCTAATTGATCACAAATCTTATCATAACTTAAGGTTGTAACCGGCATGCAATCCATCTCCACTATTCGCGATCCTTGTCGAATTCCAGACCTCCAAGCGGTTTGATACATTTCTACATCTGTGACGACTCCTTCATCTTGAACATGGAATCCCCAATGATCGGTTGTCTTCGATCTTCTCAGCACCACCTCCTTCGCTTCATCACCTTTTGTCACTTGCTCCAATCGTCTCAAAAGCTCGTTTAGTTCAGTATCGGTGCCCGTTTCGGCGTAGCATCGTAGTAGAAGTTGATCACCGTGATCGTAATAGAGTTTTAGACTGGAATTTGGAATTTTCATGAAAAATAATATTAATAATGATGTATACCCCATATCAGTGTTCGCCCAACCAATTATCGAATGTGTCGGCGTGTTGAAAATCACTGTACCTGATGGACGTTCAAGGAGAACGATTGCGTCTTGCGAGACACCGAGAACACAAGATATTCTCTGAAAAATAGATATTTTAAATTATTTTTTCAGTGTGTAATTTTAGACCAAGAAATTTGGATGTGTTATTGTCCCGAATACTTCCGGTATTGTCCCGAGAAGTCACCGAATCATAGATTTGTTCAGATTTAGAAAATGATCGCTGATAGACAGTCAGTTTTCAAAAAAATGGATTTTTTTCCAAAAATAAAATTTTGAAGGCAATGAAGTTTTAGGAAATCTTTAGTTCTTTCTAAAAATTAATTCAAAATATAATTTTAAGCAAGAATATGCAGTTTGCAGTATTAAAAATGGAATTTTCGAGAACTTTGGAAGTTACGATGCATGTGGGACAATATTGGGAGCTCCCGACAAACTAAAGGACATAAATATGATCTTTAAAAATTTCTCAACCACTCCTAAAGATAACAATCCAGATACCTGATTTGTGGAATAGTCGTGAACATCCACCAGCCATGAAAGCGCACCTCTCATTATAACATGAGCTGGTTTTGGATTGTGGCGCTCTTTTCGCTTCACACTTCCTCCGAGGAATCGGCCTGAAAATTCCGCGCATTTTCCAAAGACAATAGATTTTAAAAAAAAAAAACTCACTTGCTATCTTACTAGCACCCTCATTTTGATGAGGTCCGACATAATTTTCAACGAGGTCTCGAAGCGCTTCCCTCCTTGTTCGAGCAGCCATTGTGGCGAATTTCTTGGAGCGGTGGACTGCGTTTTCAGCGTTGACGACTGAAAAAAAGTTAGCTTACATAAATGTAAACTTTTTTGTCGCTTACTCTTAGTCAACAGCCAATCATGAAACTCTGCACACTTGCTAAAACAAGCTCCTTTTGGAACGGGCGGGCCGAACGGTGGAACATCTTTAGATCTTGAAACAGCAACACTGTAGGTCACATTATCGGTACATTCATTGTGGGCTCGTACAATGATGAACACGTGTTGGAAATGGGAACGAACGGTGATCGGGGAGAAGGGTAGAGCGCCTGGCTCTTGGAACACGATGGTGACCATGTCATTTCCTATGTGACGTTTTCGGGAGAGCTGAAAAGAATTTAGATTTTAGTTAAAAGGATTCATTTTGTAAATATTGTTCAACCGATTCAAAATTCAATTTTAGATACCGAAACAATCGTGATAAAAATGCAAAAAACTAAAAATGGTCACCCGGAATTGAACTTCTGATAGTACTATGGTTTTTCAGACCAAAGTTCGATTGCGGGTGCATTTTTTTGCATTTTTTTTGCAACATTTACAACAGTTGAAATATATTTTCTTAAAAAGTTATAATCGTTTCGTTTCGATATTCTTGAATATTCTGAAATTGATAAAGTTCTTAATTTTCGAAATTTCAAGTTTTTAAAAATTTTCATAAATTTTAAAATGGTCTCAAAACGTTTAAAATTGAGCTAATTTTAAAATTTCACATCTTTTTAGAATCCACATCAAAAAACGAATCGAATGATACCAAAATCATCAAAATCCCATCTGTCAGTCTTGAGATATGGTAGTTTGACCGTTTTTCTATTTGGATTTTAAAAACATTTGAAAATTTTGAATTTATCTCTTTTATTTAACTAGTTTTAAGCCATTTAGTTCAATTTAGAGTGATTTTTGAAATATTTCACAGTTTGAAAAACAGATACATAAGTGTATTCCACTGACACCTTGTCTTTAAAGTCATCTTCCAATCAAAAACATACCTGTTGTCGATTACTCGGCGTAAATGGCAAAAGTGTTGAAACGTGGAACATAATCTCATGGGCCTGATACTCAGAATATACAGAATGTGTACCCGTTGTATCTCCTCGAGTGTCAAGACCCCCTTTATAAGATTCGAACCCTTTCAGAACCACCCTCTGCCCAATAAAGTCGAGGAATTCGTCGAATGCTGGTGTGGAAGTTTCTGGAAATTTTTTTTATGAGGATCCTTTAATATGTGAGTTACCATTATTATACATTTGTTCCTCTGTACTTTGACCAGCTTTACATAGCATTATTCCAACTTTGTATCTAGTGTAGATTGGTTGCTCGTCAATTTTCATAAGAAGCTCTTCAACCCTTGGCGTTTGAAGCGCAGGCCTTAGAATTCCGAAGCTTATTCTTGGGCACACGATTTCTAGGAGTTCTCGCATTAAAGGCCGCGTCGCGCGTTCTGCGGCTTCTGGAGATGATAAAGCTTCCTCAGGAACAGCAACCCGAATGGTTCGTTGATCAGATATCCGAATGATCATTCGATAAATCGAGGCGCCTTGATCTTTACGATCCAGATTCTCACGAACCATTGAAATAGCGATTGGGCCTAGATGATCATCCATTCCGAAATATTCAACATGTGCTGGAAATTTTCAGAATATTTTAACCAAATACGAAAATCACTCACGCCGTCCTACAAAACAATGTCTATAATAATATGAGCCAATATCCTGAGGTTCGATGACGGTTTTCGGCTGACGAGCCGCGCATAATCTTCCTCCTAGGTACACATTTGAGACATCTTCCATTGTGCCAGCTTCCGCCGCCGCGTGTTCTCTCATCCAGGTTTCGCAAGCATGCGCTTCTGAATAGGAATGATCGTAGTTGTGTCGGGAGAGGGCGACTCGGCGCGTCGGTTCCCATCCCAATTCGTTCCTGGAAAAAAGAGGGTTACAGTAGGGAGTTTTGTAAGTTTCTAGAAAATACGCGACGCAACACGCAACGCATCCTTTCCGAAGGCTCTACACATGTTTATGACTACTAAAACAACTTTTTCCAAAAAAAATACGATTTTCCCCATTTTAAGATACCAAACGACCAAAAAAAAACATTCTGGAATCCTGAATTCAGGCCAAAGTGCAGAAAAAATCAGAACATTTAAATTTTTAGTTCAACTGATTAAATTTAGTCAAAATGTTGGACTCCAAAATGACCGGAAAGTTCATAAAGAATATACAAAAACAACATTTTTTGGAAGTCTGCCAAAAGTTTCGAATACTTTTTTACTATTTATTTTTTTTTATTTTTGGACCATCTTTGGACTCATTTTATCTATTTTTCTAAAAAACGTGAATCAGTGCGTTTTCAGAAAACACGCGACGCAACACGCGACGCAGCACGTAACGCATCTTTTTCGAAGGCTCTGTTTTTGACTACTAAAATAACTTTTCCCAATGAAAATACGATTTGACACATTTTAAGATACCAAATTTTTTCGATTCGCGCCATTTTTGTGTACGGCGGGAAATTCAAATGTTTTTTCTCACTTGCTGTAAATCGGCACAAAATCGGAAAATTCCGAGCCAAAAAAAAATCTATTGCTTCACTTAAAAAAAAATTTTTTTTCACTGTTTCAGAAAAATGTTCTTATAAAATTTTTTTAAATGTTTAGTCACTGTTTTGACAACTTAAATGTATATAATTTTTTAAAGAAGGACTTTACGGAGCTCATGAATGCGTCTGGGATGAAAATAGACTTCATTCTCATTCCAAATCTGTTTTTAAAATTTTCTAAAACCACCTAGAAGTCGAGAAAATGAGCTTCAAAATAATGGCCTAGAAAAAGTTGGCCACCGGCGAAAACTAGTCCGCGGGGATTAAAAATCCAAAAAAAATGAAAAAAAAACATTAAAAAGGACTAATATAAGCATTCTGCATTAATATTTATTAACGAAACACGAAAAAAGCCCATAGGAAAAAGTTCGGCCAACTTTTTCTAGGCCATTGTTTTGAAGCTCATTTTCTCGGCTTCTGTGTGGTTTTAGAAAATTTAAAAAATAGATTTGGAATGAGAATGAAGTCTATTTTCATTTAAGGTACATCTATTATCTCCGTAACATCCTCCTTTGACAAAATATAGCGTCAAAAATAGCTGGCAGCTGGTCTTTAAAAAATATGCAATCCGGAACTAATTTAATGAAACGGGCGGAAATTATTTTGTCGTGTATTTTGCGGTCTGCGATGTGTGTTGGGAAGTTTGATTTCATTGCAAGTCACGCGAAGAGAGAAATGGATCAAAATTATATATGTTTTTTGCTCACCTAAAAGCCGGGCAACTAGCCAACAATTCGTTGAACTTCCCATCACCACTATCATCCTCACTAGGACTCTGCGCCTGACTCGCGCCGGTTGGTTTATCATCCAGCCACGATGGATACATGCCCAACGACCAGGCGGACGCCAGTGAGAGACAATCATGGAATGCGGTTAGCCGCGGGTATGGTGGTTTCCAGTCATTGTAGGGTTCCGGATCAGGATCCGAATTTGTGGATGATGGTTGATCGGCAGAGATTGGGTTTGAGCCACCGGGAAGAACATCGGCAGCAGTGTTACCTGTAGAATTATTGCAATTTTTTGAAAGGATCAATATATTGATTATAATAAAAACCACTACAGTTAAAGCGCACAGCAAACTGGAGGGAAAAATGGCGAAGGAATTGAAAAAATAACAATGGAAAAAGAAATATCAAAAGCTAAAGGTGTTTTACCATAATTTCTCCTAAAGCGGAATATGTGATGAAAGCGTGTTAATAATGAAAATGTTAGTAAAGAGACACTTGACAAAAACAAAACGACAAAACCTGCAATGACGACAGCGAGCACTGAACCTCTCCGATTGAACATGTCCAAAGCACGGGCGGTCGCAGAAGTCGATGTGGAAGAGGAAGAAGAGGCGGCATTTGAAGTGGAATTCGTTGGAGGACCACAATCGTCCATGGTTGAATTGTTGTTATGGTTTAGAGAGGATGCGGAGGATGACGGGCTCGCGGAGCACAAGACGGGTGTACCGAGGAGCTGTGCGCCGGTTTGATGTTTGGAAGTGGTTGATAGTCTATGTTGTAAGACCGATGGCGTCGTTGACGACGACATGTTCCATTTTCTTCTTGGAGAAGGTTTCTGGAAAAAATTTCTTTTCAAGAAAATTAGAAATTGGGAAAATATGTAAATAAGAATATAATGGCGGGAAACGAAGTTTTTTTTTAAATTTCAAATCGACTCATCTTGAGCATTCCAACCCAACCTTAAAGGATGACTTAATGAATGCGTCTGGGATGAAAATAGACTTCATTCTCATTCCAAATCTGTTTTTAAATTTTTCTAAAACCACCCAGAAGCCGAGAAAATGAGCTTCAAAACAATGGCCTAGAAAATTTTTCTTGCGGACTAGTTTTCGCCGGTGGACACTTTTTCTAGGCCATCGTTTTGAAGCTCATTTTCTCGGCTTCTAGGTGGTTTTAGAAAATTTTAAAAACAGATTTGGAATGAGAATGAAATCTATTTTCATTTAAGGTAAATTTAATATCTCTGGAAGGTCATGCTTTAAAAGAAAAAATTAAAAATGGGTAATTTCCTTGAGACTAACTTCCCAAAAGTTAGTTCTTCGGCCTTTAAAAAATAGCTCCCTCTGAGAACATTTTATTGAAAAAGGACGTAAGAAACAAGAAATAGAAAAAAAGGAAATTGGGATCACTACAGAAGTTTTTACGTTCGGGGGACTAACTTCCCAAACTTAGTCCCCCTTAGTCCCCCTTGGTTAGTAAATCTATTAAAAATTCCTATAATTATTCAAATTAAATAAGTAGATTCAAAAAAAATTGGGTAAATATTAATATTTACAAGGGAGTGATTTACCAAGGGAATTTTATCAAAAATACATAGGATCAGGGTTTTCGGAAGAGTTCGCGGACACTAGAAATTAAAGAAGCGGGGTTAACATTTTTGGTAAATTTGACTAAAAAATAACCCCAAACTTGCGAACTATAAATATTTTATGTATATAATTCTTGAGTAATGATCTTTTAAAGTTTGCTTTTCTCATATTTAAATTTCTGGGTACTGAAAAAATTGCGAAAAAAAGGATGTGGGTCGGCTCAAAATCATTATTTGAGCTTGAAATTTTGATAATTTGATGTTTGATACATTTTTCGGCCTTCTGACGTATTTCTAAAAAGTTTTTATCCATTTTGACCAAGTTGTTAACATCCAAAAGTTGGTATTTCGAATTTTGAAGGTACTCAACATTTTTCAAAAAAAAACTAATTTTTAAAAATGAGTTGATAGCAATCAATTTTTTGAAAAAACTGGCCCGTTACGATAAAATATGGGGGTCGTTTCAACGAAATTAGGGTGGTGGCCGAGAAACCCAAAAAACATGAATTTCTAGGCCATTATTTTGGAAATGGGGATTTTTAAAATAAAAGCTGATTTTTGAAATTAATGCGAAAAGTTGTTTTTTTTTTTTTGAAAATTTGCTTCCTTTTTTTGAAATGAAATTGGAATTGGGAAAATTGTTTTCTTCATTTACAAAAAAAAATATTTAAAAAACACACTGTTCTAAAAATGAAGGTACTTATTTTGAATATTTTTGTTTCAGTTAAACTGTTCAGAAAATGATTCAGATAACCAAATATTTGTTTGCAACAAGGTTTCAAGACAACAAAAAAAAGGTTGCTGCTCTATTTTTCACCGAACCAAGGATCTTCGAAAAGAAAAAGAAAAAGAAGATGAACAAGAAAAAAATACTCGAAAACTTCTCACATAGACAAGTGTAGACGAAGAGGTATATGGGGAAAAGAAAAAAAGGGGGGTTTTTCTTCTTACGTTTTTTTTTCAAAAAATATGAAAGTTGAAGGAGAAGAGGGCTCTTTAAAATGTGTATAAAATATGTAGACAGTTTTTTTTAAATAGTTCAAAAAATATAACATTGAACGAAAAATTGGGGGGAAGAGTGGATGTACATATGTATTTACAAGTGTTTGTATTCTGTCTCTATTTCTAAATACTTTTGTAAATATTGTATCGAGTGGTTGAGAGATTTTTTTGTACTTTTTTTTTAAATTTTAATTGGTTTTGGGGAATTTTTTTCTTTTAGAAAAATCTGAAAGTGCGACAATTTCCGCGTGCGACAATGATATGTAGCCAAAGTTGTTATCGTTTCACAGCTGTACTGCATGGCGCAGTCGGTAAGAGAGATGTGGGATGTTTAGGAGGTAAAGGGTTCGATTCCAACAAAGAGGCGTTTTGCTAAAATTGATTATAATAACCTTTGAATCACATTTTTTTTCATGTTTTCAGGAAAAGTTTTAAAGTCTAAGAAATTGAAATATGTTTTTAAAATAAATATTTCGAAAATTTTGAAAAAAATAGCTAATTGTTTTTTTTCAATTTTCTAAAAAATCCAATGAAAATTACTTGAAAAAATTGTAGTTTTGTGCTCTATTCTTAACATTTCCTGCGTTTTTATAACCTCAGGCAGTTGAAAAAAAACATTAAAGATTTGATCTCCAAATTAATGGCAAAAAAATACAAATTTCTTTTCAAAAACTGCGAAATTTTGTCGAAAAAAAGCCGCAAACATGTCAATTTTGTCACATAAATAAAGATATATGTACACACATAATATGTATCCATATACGGGGCAAAAAAAAAGCGGCGACGAAGTAGTAGCGAGTAGGAGTAGGCATAAGAGAGGATAGGCCGCATCGCGTGACCGCAACGCGTCACTCAGGCTATATGCCTTGAGGGGAGCCAGCTCATCCGGTGCTCGCCGTCCATAGTGAAGAAAAAGCAAAAAAAAAGAAGAAGAATCGAAAAAAGTGGGAAAAAGAGCTGGTGAAGCTCACTCTCGTCGTCATTCTGGAGCACTGAAAAAAATGGATGTGAAAAGGAGAGAGGGGGGAGGACAGGAGCTCTCCAATTTAATTAGTACTCGATGGCAAAAGCAGAGCAGAGAGGTGCAGTTGTAGCGCCCCCCTTCCCCTTCTACTTCGTCTTCTTCACAATTGTCTTTTCGCCGCTGTCGACGACAACACGGCGTGGTCTTTTTTCACTAGGTTTTCTGTTTTTTTTCGTTTCGTTTCGCTTTTTTTCAGTCCTTCTTTGTAGAAATTGACGAAGAGAGGAGGGGGGGAGGGAGAGGGTGAAAGAAAAAGAAGCCAAATGGAGGGATATGATGATGATGAGGATGATGAAGCTTGATGAAAAAGGCGAAGAATTTTGGATGGAAGGATACAAGTTGAATTATTTTTGGAACTGCGGGGGGGGGGGGGGGGGGGGGGGGGATTTTGAAACTGGGAAAATGGTGCCAACGAAAATGTCTCCTAAAATTCTCCATGAATTATAAAAATTTGACTTTGAAAAAATCAAATTTAAATGGACACCATATCTTTAAAGGCAATGTTCTATTTCCCGGAAAACATTTAAAAACAAATAAAACTCTGAAAATACGACTAAACGGAAATAAAACGCTTAAAAAATTGAATTAGAGGTTTTTTATTTAAAAATAATTCACAAAAACAAAAAAATTTGACAAAATTCAAGAAAAAATGTTCAGAATTCGTTAAAATTTATTTAAGATTTCTAGAAAGTTCCATATGTTTATTTGGTGCTTATATATGTTTCAAAACAGTAATTTTTATTTGGAAAATATTCTAGGAACTGGTCGAAATAAATCGATTTGTATTAGAGCGCACTTGCAACATAGCAGTTGCACTTATGGCCCGCGAAATCTTTCAAAAACAATTTTTCAGCCAAAACAATTTTTCAGCATGATTCAAGGAAGTTATTAGCAATAATTTATCGGTTTAAAATCCTCGGAACATTATTATCTAGTCTAAAATAACATACACGGAAAAATTAAATAAAAAATTTCAATTTTTCGTTTCGCTAGCAAAGAAAAACACATTTTCCGGTAATAAAAATTTTTTTTGGCATCTCATCGCAAATTTTTATGGATTTTTTGACTTTATGAGCATCTCACCTCTTGTTCCCACGCAATTTCTTGCAGATGCATCTAGATGTGCGTAAATATCTATTGTTTATGTTGCACAGCGCGGGTTTGATGATGTTTTCAGTACGAAAAAATGTTTTTATGATGAAAAGTTGGAATCTTAGTGTGAGTGACTAAAAAAATCCTTTCAAAAATTGAAAAAAAACGATTTCAGCTGAACACACAGTATTTCAAATTTCCGCGCAAAGATAGTGGCCTAGAAACCCAAAAACACGCGGGGACTAGGTACCGACAACGCACCAAACTAGTCCGCCAAATTATTTTCGCGTTTTTTTGTCGAAATGTGTTAATTTTCTCAAATTTTCTCATTTTTCAACAGATAAATAAGTTTTGCAGTGATGGCAGTTCGTGGAAAACCATCCTCTCGCCAGAAGCTGAAGAAAATTGCCGATAATGCGCCTTATTTGTTTTTCAAGGATCGAGCGGCTTCCTTCAAGAAATTTTTATTGGATTCGGATAAGGACGCGGTTTGCACGTCTACCAAGGTATTTTTTTAGTTGATTTTCAGTAAATTGATAACGATTTTTTTGCAGCTTGCGCTTGCCGGCTTCTATTCCACAGCTACAAAAAATTCTCCAACTTCTGCTAAATGCCCATTTTGTCTGAAAGAACTCGAATTCGATCCAGAAGATGACCCTTGGGAGGAGCATAAAAAACGCGGACAGATGTGTGAATTTGTGAAGCTTGGAAAATTGAATGATAAAGAATGGAGTGTCGGGGAATCGTTGTTCCTTGGAAGCGTGTGCTCGATCAATCAAGAATACGAACAATCCTTGAAACTTGTTGAAGAACTTGAAGCTGCTAACAGCACTGAAAATTTGACGAAAATGCTGGGTAGTGTGCCGGTGAAGCCGAAAAGAAGCAGAAAAGCGAAATAATTATTTTTTAAAATGTATTTTATATTGTTCCAATACTCGATACTCTATTTTCTTTGAATCTCAACTTTTATTCTGAAAACCTCTGTCTAATTTCACTTGTAAAATATTTCAATATGAATTTTTTAACGGTTTGATTGAGAAATTTCGAAGGTTTCATCTGTTTCTTGAAACAGTTCAATATCTCCTCGATATTTACAAAAACCAAACAATTCAGGAAATTTTTACAGGGCTTCATCTTCAAAATGTCCTTCAAACTTCGAGAGTGAGTTTTTTTAAACATAATATATCTCCAATTTTGTGTAATTTCAGAATTCTTCCCGCACCAGTGGCTGGGGATGATGAGTCAGCGAAAATCCGCCGTGATCCATGGTTCGGTGGCAGAGATCCGGGAATGAGTCTAGTTTCGAAAGAACCACCACCTTATGGAAAACGGCAGTCATTCCGCCCACGTGGGCCAGAAGATTTTGGGGATGGTGGAGCATTTCCAGAGATTCACGTTGCTCAATACCCGCTTGGGCTTGGAATGAGTGACATTAAGGGAAAACCGGATAATACGCTGGCTTTGCAGTATGGAGCCGATGGAAAGTTACAACATGATGCTATTGCGAGAGTTGGACATGGAAAGGATAAGATTATTTATTCGAAACTGTCGGATATGAAGGCGAAGACTTGGAATGAAGATGATGAGGATATTCAGAAGCCAGATGAGGAGGCAGTGGCGGATGCGACGGAGAAGACAAGACTGGCGTTGGAAAGAATCGTTAGTTCTAAGGTAAACGAAATAATTGATGGTCTTGAGTGTCGGCTGAAATTAAATATTTTTTCATTGCAATAATTACTCGAATTTCAGCTCGAATTAGTAAATAAAAATTTTTAATTTATTCTCTTTCCAGGTCGAGTCAGCACTTCCAGTCCGACACGCTGAAAAACAAGCACCAGCTCAGTACATTCGTTACACACCAAGTACCCAAAATCCCGATGGACAAACCCATCAACGTATCATTCGGATGGTTGAAGAGCAGCGTGATCCAATGGAACCGCCGAAATTCAAAATCAATCAGAAAATCCCGAGAGCACCACCTTCACCACCAGCTCCTGTTATGCACAGTCCACCGAGGAAGATGACCGCAAAAGATCAAAATGATTGGAAAATCCCGCCATGTATTTCGAATTGGAAGAATCCGAAAGGTTGCTATTTAATTTGGTGAAGATTTAGAAATTGTTAACTTTTTTTCAGGATTCACTGTCGGACTGGACAAGAGATTGGCAGCTGATGGAAGAGGACTTCAACAGACTCATATTAATGAGAATTTTGCAAAACTTGCTGACGCACTCTATATTGCTGATAGAAAAGCTCGCGAATCTGTGGAGACTAGAGCACAATTGGAAAGACGCGTGGCGCAGAATAAGAAGGCTGAACAGGAGGAGAAGATGGCTGCGGCAGCGGCGAAAGCAAGAATTGAAAGGGCGCAAATGCGGACGAAGAAGGGCGGCGAGGACGAAGGAAGAGAGGATGAAGAGGAGGCGAAGGTTCGTGATGAAGTACGAAAAGATCGGTTGGATAATATTCGAAAAGAGAGGAACATTGCTAGAAGTCGACCGGATAAGGCCGATAAGCTTAGAAGGTGAGGATAAGGTTTTTTATTGCTCAGGAAAACTACAAAAAGAAAATCCAGAGAGCCAATTCTAACTATTCTTAATAATTCCAAGAAAATGAGGAAGTTCAGTAACTTTTTCATTCAAATATGTGCTTAGAAACTAATAGTAGTTAATTTATTAGAAACATCACTCATTATTCTTACTAGTTTAATTATTGTTCTGAAAATTTCAATGTTTCTTCCGAAAATTATGCATTTTTAATGTTATGGCTATTTTTCCCTTTTTAATCATGGATTTCACAAGTTATCGATTTCAAAAAATGTGTAAAGCTTTCGAATAAAAAACAAGTGATGGAAAAACGCAAAGATTTTCAAATTCTAGTTCATTTTGCACATGTCTGCATTTTTTAAATTCGAAAAAAGGTGGGCTCAAAATTATTCGTGCCAAAACTGAAACTAAAACCGTGTCCCAGCTTAAAATCTATATTTCCAGAGATCGTGAACGTGACATTTCTGAAAAAGTGGTGCTCGGATTGCCGGATACAAATAAAAGAACTGGAGGAGAGCCACAATTTGATCAAAGATTGTTTGATCGTTCGAAGGTTCCTAGAAAGATTCGAAAGACCCGAAATGTTTCATTTTTTGTTTTCAGGGACTCGACAGCGGTGCAATGGATGAAGATACCTATAATCCTTATGATAAAGCTTGGAGAGGTGGTGACAGTGTTCAACAGCATGTTTATCGGCCGAGTAAGAAACATTTAAAGAAAAGGTGATTTTAAATTTCTGAAATTTCAGGCAAAAATATTGACAAGGACATTTATGGTGATGATTTGGACAAGATTATGAGTCAAAAGAGATTTGTGGCTGATAAAGGGTTCTCTGGAGCAGAAGGAAGTAGTAGAGGTGCAGGACCGGTGCAGTTTGAAAAAGAACAGGACGTGTTCGGATTGTCGGAATTGTTCTCGGCGCCGAAGGAGAAGAAGAGGGGAGGAGGAGAGCGAGAAGGAAGAGATGATTCGAAAAGGTCTCGACGCGATTAATAAGTCTGTTTTTATTGAGATTTTTGTTGTGATTCCATCTGTAGTTTGGATCTCTTGTTTTATAATCAGAGGAAAAACACACGTTTTTAAAAATTTTTATTTTATTTTTGAACACCTTTTTTTGTTCTGAGAAAATTGACTAATCAATAAAATTTGGAATTTTATTTTATGATTTTGTCTTACTCGTTATTGATATTTTTAATCATTGTCTTTGCGACATGGAAAAAATTTTTTTGAAATTTTTTCGAAAAATTGCCGAAAAAGGTAAAAAATTGTCAAAAACAATTTTTTTCGATTTTCTGTCAAAAAGAGGCGCAAAATGAAAGTGAAAAAGAAAAATATTTAAAAAAGTTATATTTTAACGACGATTTTGAGGCAAACAGCTGAATAAATCGCATTTGAATGTGTATTGTCAACTCAATAATTCTTGATCATTGCGTTCGGAAGGCTGCTCAACCTCCCAACCGCTCCGCACGCACGCACGCGACGCGGCTGCCGACACTCACACACACTGGGAAAATTTGAAAAATTCATTTTCCCATTTCAGTGTGTGTGAGTGTCGGCAACCGCGTCGCGTGCGTGCGGAGCGGCTATGAGGTTGAGCAGCCTACAAATTTGCGTTCTAGCAAGTTTCGCGATTATAGAATCTTAAGTGTTTTGAAATTCACCGCTGAAAAAATCGATTTCTGACAGTTTTTCTCGTTTTAAATATGGAATAAGATAGAATATCGAAAAAAAAGAAGTATGACGTTGTAGAGCATTGTTTCGTGAACGTTTTTCTAGGAATGTTTTATTGAAATTTTAATATTTTGACATATTGCATTTTGGACTTTGTAGTGATTTTTTATCGTATAGTTCAGAAATAACTGTTAGTCTATGTTTTAAATTTATTTTTGATAAATAGGCTAAGCATTTAATGTTTGAAATACTATTTTAGAATAAGTAGGATTTTGAAATAACATTTTAATATTCTTTGGCTTTTCACTCACTCTTCTTCATCAGAATAGACTGCGACGTATTTTGACAAGAAAAACTGATAATTCTAGTTTAGAAAATCGAAATTATCTCCATAGAGCGCGTTTTATCTCATGTATTCACATTGAAATATTTTAAAACATTGTTCTAAACTCAATAATGATAGAAAACTGACTCATTTTTTGAAAATTAATGCAAAATTGAAAATTTTTCACTCTTTGCGTTTATTTTTTTCTTTTTGACCATTATTTTCGCTTGGCTTCTGAAATATTCAACGAGCATCAATGAAGTGGTCGCAAAATAGGAAAAGTACCCTCTACCGGAGTATATTCAAATTTAACTTTAAAAATGATCAGTTTTCTTGACAAAATACGTCACAGTTTGTTAGCGTCTCATTCCCCAATTTCTGAATTTGGTTTTTCTGCATTATTTTCCAACTATTTAAAAAATAAACATTCTTCGATGATTATAAAAGATTGAGCAAGTCCTTTTAGGTACTGCACCTTTCAGAATTGTGTAGCGAAAACGTGTTTTGGAATAGTTCGAATAGTTGCCTAATAAAAAAACCTGGAAACATTTATAAACGCATCTATTATTTTTGAAGATTTTATTTTTCCAGTTTTTAAAAATTTTGTGTTTTTCGTTAAATGAAGCTGAACGTTTTATTCCCACATCTGTTCGCATTATCAATTTTTCGGATGATACGATTGAACAGTGCGATTGAACAACTCCTTTAAAAAAAAACTCTTGTTGGGGACTGAAGAAAAACGATTAAAAACATCGATTTGTGAAGAATTGCAAATTAAGATACAATGTCTGAGTCGCGTTAAATTTAACACGTTAGTACGTTCCCTAGGCCGAATAATTGTGCTATCAACTTGATACTTCGTATGTGTGTGTGGCAGAGGTCAAAGGTTCATTTCGTGCCACAAAAGTTGTGTTGAGAGGGTTGTGATGTGCCCGGCGTTCAGGGGGAGCTCCCCGTTTTTGCTTACAAATTTGACTGGCTATAACTTTGCTTATTTTCCGAACTACGAGTAGACATGTATATTTTTCGAAAGCTCTCATTAAGTTCTACAACTTTATTGTTGAACACAAAACGCAAAAAAATTGTTTTGAGTATGAAAATGTTGAAGATAGAAAATTTTATTTAGTTTTTCATAATTTTCAAATGGAAAACCCCCTTTGGCGGTATATATTTTTTACGGATTCCTGCAGTAAATGATTTTTCCTATCTAACGATATTTATAAAATCAACAACTGAGGGTCCCATAGTTTCAAAAAATAGCAAAACATGCGAAAAAATAACACTTTTTGGCCAAAAATGCACATTCAAATGAGCTGTAAATACCTTAAAATTGAGTTTTTCGTTTCAAATTTGAATTTAAATGGTTGTTTTTATCATTTTCTTCCATTTCGCGCCACTTTTGTCAGAAAAATCGAAAAAAGTTTTTTTGAAAATTTTCGATGACTTTTTTTGGCCAATTTTTCGAAAAAAACTTTAAAATTGTTTTGCCAATTTTATATCGTAAATTATTCTTTTTTGTAACAACAGAAACATTTTTGAGCAAAAAACGCAAAAAAAATTTTTACAACATTTTTCGAAAAATTGACCAAAAAAGTTCTCGAAAATTTTCAAAAAAACTTTTTTCGATTTTTCTGACAAAAATGACGCTAAATGGAAGAAAATGTTAAAAATGACCATTTAAGTTAAAATTTGAGACAAAAAGCTCAATTTTAAGGTATTTACAGCTCATTTGAATGTGCATTTTTGGCCAAAACTAGTCATTTTTTCGTATGTTTTGCGATTTTTTGAAACTGCCCCACACTTCACAAAGTTTTGTGGCACGAAATTAACCTTTGACCTCTACGACACTCACATACGAAGTTTCAAGTTGATAGCACAATTATTCGGTCACCATGATTTAACACGACTCAGACATTGTCTCTTAAAATGTTCGTACTCCTCGAGAAGTACAATTATTCCCCTTACTTTCGTCAAAAATAATCAAAAAATTTCTCTCTTTTTATTGCTTTTCATCAAAAAATGTGTTTCTTTCAGTTTAAATTTAAAATGGTAAAAAAATAAAATAAAGGTAGTAAAAAATCCGCATGTTTTTAAAGATTTAAAGATCTTTTTGAAAAAGAAAGTAAAAACACGTCGAAATTATAATTTAAAATAAAAATAAACAAGTAAATATAACCTAGACGTGAACTTCCAACACGAAATCCAACACGAAATAATTAAAATGATCGTTCAATATCAAGATTGAATTATTACTCAAAGGTGGTATTCCAACTAACAGCAAGAAACAAATTGTTAACACATTATTATCAATTTGAGCGAAGAAGGTAAGAACCATTGAACTCTCAGAAGAATTTAACGAAGACAACAATATTCCAGATGAAACATTTTCATCGTTCGATAATAATAACAATTGGATTGTTGTGCATTCCGCCAATCAGTGGTCAATCGACATGTCCAACTGGGAAACCAAGCAAACAGGATTGTAGTAAAAAGTGTTCACCTGACTCAAAATGCTATCGCAAAGACAATAAGCATTTCTGTTGTGGTAATGAAAATTATTTGTAATTTCACATAACTCATGATTATTTAGGTGATCTCGACTTGTTTTGCCCAACAAAAATGCATGCATTTCACTCGTACAACAGTGGCACTGAGTCGTATTCATGGGAACGTGACAAATCAACAGATATGAAGAAGTGGTACGATGTGAAATTGGGGAATGAGACCATTGCGTGCCGTATGTTTAATAAATCATATTCATGTAATTTGGAATTATTTAGCAATTCCCTTCTCATACACTTATATGGAATACAAGCAGTTGACCGTGTTGCCAGTAGGTCAGTTTGTTTTTTCCGATTTAATAAACATGGTAATTAAACCTTTTGAATAACTTTTAAATTAAAAAGCACAAACTTATCAAAACTGAAAAAAAATTATTTTTCAGACTTTGATGAGATAAACAAAGGAACGTCAAAACCGAAGACATGTGAAGCGAATTCCGATTGCAACAAGGAAAATGACGAGTTTTGCGGAGCGACAACTCATCCGACAGATGTACAGGAATTGGATAGAAGTGGGAAGAATGGAGCTCCGTTGAGATTCTGCTACAAATGTTGGTTATTTCTTCTAATATTTTTGAAATAATAATACATTTAATTTTTTCAGTCCAAAACTTTGAATTCGCCAACATCAAGCCAGTTATCACAGCGGATAAGACGGAATTGGAGGGTTGCAGAAGCAATTCGGATTGTTTGGCATCTTATGGATCTGAAACATTTTGCTTTATAGAAAGTGCAACAATATTTGTTCGAACTGCGACCAACGAAGGCGAATATAGTCGTATCGAGGGTTTTTGTGCAGTGGCAAATGTTTGTGAACTTAAAAAACATGGATCCATCATTGCCTCACTGACAAAAAACAACACGTTTTGTAAAACTAACGATGCTTGCAAAGGAAGTGCCAACGCAAAAAAACATCCTGGAATGACGTAAGGGACAGCCACTTTCTTGTTTTATGATTTCTCATTTTTCAGTCCTGAATGTGTTTCATTCTCGTCGGAAACAAGCATGTGTTGTTCCAGTGAGTTTTGAAATTGCTAAAAATCCTTTTATATAACACAAATTTAGAGCACAACAAGGATTGCGAACATGGCAATATTCAATACCCATTCAAAAATTGTGACAATTTCGACAATTGCAACAGTGGTGGATTGGTGGCGAACAAGTGGTGTGATGAGAAGACCAAGCAGTGTTGTGAAGGTATACTTCTAGAATTGGTTTTAAAAGAAAGGAATTGTAAATTTTAGATCCTGAGGATAAGCTGTGGGCATGTCCGGATGGTGCAACGCCGTTGTTTAACGAACCAAAGTGCAATAACATTTCTGCTCTGGTGGTCGATTCGGGAACATGTCCAAACCCCGTAGGAATATGTAGAAGAGGCCATTGTTGCCCGCCATGTTTGTTTTTTTTTGTATTTTTTTATTGAAGAAATGATTTATTTTCAGTGAAAAGAATTAGTCCGACTTCGAATGCTTTCGACTTTGGTGAGAAGGCGTACGTAACAAACGTTGCATGCAAACCGTACGAAGCTGTCCCAAATCAATTCAATTATGCGTTCTGCGATCCAGAAAAGAAGAAAATTGTGATTTGGGGTTCAACAGATGCTGATGGTAACAAAATTGGGAATAGCGAAACAAAGTGCAATTCGAAACAGTAAGTATTTTTTATTTCATTGTTGGTTGATCGGAAAGAAAAACTTTCCGAGAAACAATGATAAATGCGGGAATTTTGATTTTTGATATTGGATCTGATATCTCATCTCCTGAATCTGTATTATTTCAGAAAATGCGAGACGGGGAAAGTATGTGTGAAGCAGGTCGAATTTTTCTTTTATTGCCATAGGAACCCTTTGAAGAAAATGCCAGTGAAGAAGATCGTCCCGCCAATCAAACTTTGGAGGAATATGCTGATCGGATCGGTACTTGGTGCAATCGTTTCATTTGCCGCTACAGTCATTTGCTTCATTTTCCACTACAAGCCGTCCGTCTTTAAGAAGAAGAAAAGACCCGCACCTGTGGTAGTTTGGGTGATGTCACCAGAAATGGAGCGAAAAGCTGGAATTGATGAAATTGGCTACGTACAGACGTTTCACAATGAGGAAGAGGAGATGCAAATGAGGAACACGTTTTATCCATACCCTCCGGAAACTGGTTCTGACGCGTGGACAATCTACAAGATGTCTGTCAAAGAAAAAAATGGTTTGGCAAAGAATCGCTACGAATTTGGGAAGCTTTCGGATGAATCAAAGCAGATAATATTGAGATCATTGGAAGAGGCTTGGACACAGACGAAGATTGTGAAAATCAACATTCGCTTTGGAGTTCCAGATTGGTTAGATAAGTGCTGGGTAATTCAAGAAAAGAAGGCTGAGGAGTTCCTTTGTCACGATTCTCGTAAAAAGGATAAGGAGAACGAAGTGCTCTTCCTTGAAGAAAGGCTGCTCCAAAAGGAAGGTGTGCAAGACGACGAAAAGTTATTCGGGGATATAGTGAGACGAAAGGAGAAAGAAGAAGAAGAGGCTGCAAAAATGTTGATACAGCAAAATTTGAATAAATAATTTTTTTTTGAAAATGTTTTCTACACGAAATATAAACTCAAAACAACTCAGAAAGTCTCCGATCTTTTCTTCACACTTATATTTCTTTTCTTCACACTTATTTACATCTTACATTTTTTGAAAACTTTTCCTTTTCTTCTGATAACACTATTTTTAATACCCAAACCAGGGATGGGCGGGAAATTTCCCTGATTTCCCGGTACCATGACGGGAAATTGCCCTTCCCGAAAATTTCCCGAAAAAGAAATGTTCAAACTACAAAAATCAACGAAACTTTACTAAAATTGATTAATATGTCTTTCAAAGTCTCAAATAAGAAAACTTAACATTTTTCTTCTTTTAAAGTCATTTATACGATTCTGAAAAATGTTTGTTTTATTCAATTTGATTCCTGTTTTATCCTTTAGTTTTTATCGGTGGATGTTGAAAAATCGATAAAATCAGGATAAAACCAGTATTTGGAGTTAAATTTTAGAATTTACGAATTTCCCGAAGTTTTAAAAGTTGGAAATCTTGAACCTTTTTTTCTAACTCCATTTTTCTCACCTGCGTGTTTTATTATCGAGTACGAGTTTTCATTTTTTTTTTTTGATTTTTCGGCCATTTCTGCGTACTTCTCGTGGACTACTCGATAAAAATTGATTTTTTTCGTTTTATGTTTTTTTCTGTTTTTCAGCGAAAAACTGAAGAATTTCAGCGCGCAACGAGTTAATTTTTTCCTTTTTTTTGCTGCGATCAATCACGCCAACACAATTTTTGACTGACGCACTTGTGGAGAACGTTTTAATTTCCAGTTTTCTGGATTACCCTAGGGTAATTCTTGAAATAAATGTTTCGAATGGGTTATCACACCTATCTAGCGCAAATTTAAAAGTAAAAGCAGACATTTCCAATGGTTTCAAGCATAGATTGAACAAAAAATCAATTTCTTTGAAGATGACGCATCTCATCGTGTTAGATCGTGTTCTCCCAGCTAATTTTTATGTCAAAACAATCGAAATTGTCTTTTCTTCGAATTGTATTCGACACTTTTCCAATTTTTTTTTACTTTTAGGAAAGTTATTTACAAAAAGGAAAATTATTTCTTAAAATCAAGTTTTTCAGCACTAAATTGTTTGAACACCTATTGCAATAAAGCTGAGGGGTTAAAATTTTTTGTTCAGCAAAACTAAGAATTATATTCGGTAGAAATTTGAAAAAATCCCTCAGAAGATAATTAAAAAATTTTGAATTTTTCCCAGTTATAAATTCCAATTTTTAAGCTTCAAAATTTTTTTCAACTTTCAACTCGTATCTTTTTTTTCTATTGAGGAGGTAGTAAAAAAACATGCCGTGAAAAAAAAAAGACAACGTGTCATTTTTCTTTAATGACAGCGTAGTTTAACTTGATGAGAACTTTATAATGAACAATTATCATCCGATAGCTTGGAACACGAAAAATTTCTGGGTGCTTGAATGACAAAAATGTTCATAATTATCGAGTTTGAGCACAGTGATGACCGAGCTTTGAGGAGTCATAATTGACGACCAGGAGCCCGATAGCAACATATAAAAACAATTGCTAGAGCTTCTAATTCGGCTCTTTCTAAATAGTTATGTACGATGTCAAAGAAAAACGAGTAGACTTGTTAAAACAGACTATTCGCGGCCGCCGACACCTTCTACACATTCACGGTTTCACAAAACGCGTCATATATGAATATATTCAGCTATTCAGGGACGCAATTTATTGAATTTCCGCGCGTGTGCAATTTGTCGTAGCGGTGAACCGCACACAATGCGTCGTTGGTGATGACGATTTCGGTTCACTTTGTCTCACCGTAAAAACAAATGTGTATGTTTCTGTTCTGAGAAAATTAACTAAAAAATAAAATTTGGAGTTTTATTGGTTTCACGTGATGAAAAAAAAATGCCCATTAAACTGAAAAATCACAATTTCGTTATACTGGTTGTGCTAGTAAAAACAGATGCCTTCCGGCTTGCGGAAAGCGCCGGTTGTGCCGATGCTTTTTTCAACAACGGGGAAGTGAAAAACATAACCCAAGGGATAATAACAGCTTCACAGTCACTTCCAAATGGTCGGAAAACCATCATATAAACAATATTCTGTTGGTTACTGTAGGTGATGACCTGAAAATTGGAACGTTTTTTAAGGTAGTATCGAAGAAGATGTTTCAAAACCGTTTGTAAAGATCCACTCAAAAATGGCAAAAATGAGATCATCATTGTTAGCGAAAGCGCGTTTTCAGCGCGTTGGGCGATTTTTTTGGTTTTCTCGGAGCTGAAAATGAAGAGGTTTTAGATCTAATAATACTTGAAAATGACTCATACACTGCAGCTTTTTTCGTTCTTCGTAATTTTCGAAGAATGAATGCTGAAGTAATCAAACAGGCAGAACACATTGTTGTACAAAATGTGAGATGGAACGGGGTGTTCCGAGCGCCGAACCATGTTCCGTAATAGTAGATGGAGACGGATCCTTCTGGAAGAGGGGCGCCGCCCATTGAACGGCAATACCCGAGGGCGGGCAGCATCCAAAAGGTCATAAAGAAGGGGATGATGAAGACGGAGGGGATGGCGAACATTGTTAGTCGTTTGCAGATCTGAAAGTGTCTGAAATTTTTTGAGAATTGAGAATCAAAAATTACTACTCACGATTTCCTTTCGAATGGTACTAAAATTTTTGAGTTTCGATCAAAATTGACTATTTTTGGCAATTTGCCAGATAATTGCGCTTTTCAAAGTTTAAATTGGGCATAACTTTATGAACAATTAATGAAAATTCAAAATTTAAATTTTTTCGGAATCTACTCACGATTTCCCTTCGAATGGTACTAAAATGCTCGCGATCGGATAAAAATCCAGTATTTTTTGCATTAGAATTTGAAAATTTAAATTTTTTCGAAATTGATACCTTAAATTTTGCACAAAAACGAGGAGTAGATGCTTTGAGAAGCAGTATTTTGAAAAAAATCCCAAAAAAAATCTAGAATCGAGCCTACCACGTCTTGCATGCTCGGATGAGCTGTCAGTAGGATGAGACGCGTTGCAGACATGAGGAACAATAAAAAACCGACGCAATATTGAAAGTAGAATGATAGCATAAAAATGACTTTGAGATAATGATTTGGCGCGACTGATGCACACCACGAGGTGAATAATCCGCTCATTGGAAGGTATAGGCGCATGTAATCGGCGAAGAAGAAACAGATGTTCTGAAAATTTTGCGGAATTTCTTAATCGTTGTTTCTATGCTTGATACAACCAAAAAAAACAAATCCTTGTTCAAACTACCACTTAGGGGGGAGCATCACAAGACTCAAAATTTAAGAAATCTTGACATTTTTAGTAGAAAAACTAGAAACATATTATTATTATTAGTATGCTGGAAATGTTAGAAATATGCGGCTTTCAACATAAAGAACAACATCTCAAGATTCGTAAGAGTTTTTGATAAAATTTCAGTTTTTGGAAACCTTGCGAAGGAAGAGTTTTTACTTTTAAATGAGGCCTTTTAAAGGAGGCCGGGGGACGAAATAAATGAAAAAAAATCCAAAAAAATGGAGAGAAAACAAAATTCCAAAAAAAAAAACGATAAAATCGTAGATGTCCGTAATGGCCGATGAAACGCCTTTTGGTTTTCTAGGCCGTCTGATTTTGTTTTCGAAATTTTTTTGTTTTCAGTTTTTAAACGAGATAATTATGCATAAAAGAGAATTAAAAAAAATAAATTTTCAAAAAAAAAGCAGACGGCCGAGAAAAGACAAACGGCCTAGAAAACCAAAAAGCGTTTTTCGGCTATTAGGGCCATCTACGATTTTTTCGTTTTTCTAAACAATTTTGTTCGCCATTTTCGAGTTCTTTTTTTTGGATTTTTTTTCATGTATTTATAAACAATCATATTTTATCATTTTTAAATCTTTTACTTCGCCCCTGGCCACCTTTAAACAGCTTTTTTAAATGAAACCTAGCTCACTCAAGAGAGTAAGAAACGATTTTCAAAAACTGCTAGATATGCTTTTGATCATGGATGTTTAATGAAAATAGAAAATAGACTTCATACTCATTCCAAATCTGTTTTTAAAATTTTCTAAAACCACCTAGAAGCCGAGAAAAGGCGCCTCGAAACAATGGCCTAGAAAAAGTGTCCACCGGCGAAAACTAGTCGGCAGGCATGAAAAATCCAAAAAAATTAAAAAACAAACAAAAAAAGGACTAATATAAGCATTCTGCATAACTATTTATTAACGAAACACGAAAAAAGCTCATAGGAAAAAGTTCGGCCAACTTTTTCTAGGCCATTGTTTTAAAAGCTCATTTTCTCGGCTTCTAGGTGGTTTTAGAAAATTTTAAAAACAGATTTGGAATGAGAATGAAGTCCATTTTCATTTAAGATACATTTATTTAGAAAATAAATTTTTGGTAGAAGAGAAAAATTCGAGCGAATTTAGTTCAAGCTTTTTAAAAACGCCAGTTTTGTGAAAAAGTGAGGGAAAAAAGGGAAAGTTTTCAAAAAATTTTGACCAAATTTAGCAAATCGACTGAAAATGACCTCATTTCTATGTTCTCTTCAAATTTTTAAAAAATCCATTTCGAGCCAAGCCAACTATCGCTCTTCAAAGTTAGCATTTTTATGAATTTCGGGTTTTGAGCTCAAAAAATCAATGCTCAGAATTCGATTTGTTGGCTTTTGAGCACGTTTGGCAAATTTTATTAGCAAATTTCAATTTGGCAAAATTCCAATAATGTTTTTTTTTGAAAAAAAAATCATTTCAATATCACCAAGGAAGTACTTTAAGTGATTTTCAGATCTATTGCTGAAACCTACCTCTACCTTCGAAAGAGCTTCTTTCGTCGAGTAGGATACTGTTTTCAAAAAGTGCTAAGCAATAGTTTGGCCTTGATTTTTTTAAAGGAGGGCTTTATGGAGAATGAATGCGTCTGGACATATACTTCATAATCATTCCAAATCCGTTTTTAAAATTTTCTAAAACCGCCTAGAAGCCGAGAAAATGAGCTTCAAAAAATGGCCTAGAAAAAGGGGCCACCGGCGAAAACTAGTCCGCAGGCATGAAAAATTCAAAAAAAAATGACTAATATAAGCATTCTGCATTACTATTTTTTAACTAAACACGAAAAAAGCTCATAAGAAAAGTTCGGCCAGGTGTATACTTTTTCTAGGCCATTGTTTTAAAAGCTTATTTTCTCGGCTTCTAGGTGGTTTTAGAAAATTTTAAAAACAGATTTGGAATGAGAATGAAGTCTATTTTCATTTAAGACACATTTATTATTTCCGTAAAGTCCTCTTTTAAACTCAAAGTTTGGTAAATGTAGAAGTAGCTAAACGATTTACCAAACTTTGAGCTTTAAAAAGTGATGCTAAAACTGTTGCTAAGAATTTTTTTAAAACAGTTTCTTACTCTTCGAAAAACGCTCTTTCAAATGAGCCAGATTTCCTTCAATATCTCCGAAAACCAGATAAAGCACTTCCCTTAGCAATTAAATCGAGAAAAAAAAATTGAAAAAGAGGTTCAACTTTGAAATTCTTACCATTATATAAAATAAAGTCATTTGAAGCGTGACATGCGGATTTACCGATCCTGACTTGGCTTTAATATGACAATAGCAAACTTTAATCATAACATAAATCGTTGGAAAAATGTAGCACAATGGTAAAAACGCCAAAATTGTCATCCAATTAAATTCATATTTATAATCAATATAAGTTTTGACCCCATGGATAGAGTCCGTCATTGATTAGCTGAAATAAATATTTTCAGTTTTTGTTATATGGAAAAAAAGAGTGTTTCAACGGTTAGTAAAAAGCTTCTTCCCCTTCGCCCCTACAATTACAAGCCCCTTTTATAACGTGACAATTATGATGGGCGGAGTCGCAAAAAGTAAAAGATTTAAAAAATTAATTCCAGGACACACGCCTCCAAAATTAGTGGGAAAATGGTATTTTTGAAATGTTTCTTAAAAATTAATTATAAAATATTTGAAAGGTTATTGCAAGTTCCCACAATTTAGATCCAAAAATAAGTGGTGGTTGGAGGGGGGAATTTTGCAGATAAATCGGGGGGAATAATGATCGAAATTTCAGATTTCTTACCGGTTTTTGGAAATTTTTTTAAAAACAATTTTGTTATCTTAATTGAATTCTGAAGTCGTATTTTCATTATGTAGGGGGTCTTGAAAAGAAAATTTTGAAAATGATCAAAAATTGACTCAATTTTCGGGATGAGAAAATACGCTTCAGTTGGAAAAATTCAGAATCGGTCAACATGTTAGTTTAAAAAAAAAGAGAAATCAGCTATAACCGAAAACTTTTCTTTTGTTAACAATGCCATAAAACTCGTGAAAATGACTTTAAATAATTCCATTGCCGAATCCAATTTCGTTCCTATTGTTGTTTGGTTTTGTTGCAATTTTCCTCTCTGTTTTAAGTTTGTTGACTCATTTTTGTTTCAGAGTTTCGGGACATCCCGCAATTTATCAACTCAGGGAAAGAAATGCACCGGAAAGTTGTCATTTTGTATGCGTGCAAGTCCCGAACATTTACAGTTTTGCTCTATATGGCCGATTTTCAAAAATCGAACGGCAGCTTGCTGATATCCTTACTGAAATTTTAAAGCTCTTCGTATGATCCTTCATATTGTTAATTTCTTTTTCATTATTTCATTTTTGATTAATTTAGCACTCAATAAGAAAAATGCATCAAAAATACTAAAATAACAAAAAAAACTTTAAAAGATACGAAAAAATATAAACAAAAAAATAAGAAAAAAAATTGAAACTCGAAAATTTGAGAATCTTCAAGAAGTTTTTGTTTATTGGAGTTGCCTTGCAAGTTTTTGGTTTCAAAACATAGTCAACTTTCTAATACATGATATATTCAAATTTAAGCTCAATCGGACCATTTTTAGCAAAGTTATGATCAAATAACCACCAGTACCTTCACTTTTTACCGCTATTTGTAACAGATATGCCAGCCATTCGACAGCTTTCATTTGCCGTTTAGTTTATGAGAATCGGTCGTGTTAGAGGAAAATTGTAAATGCCCTGTCCGGGACTTGTCCACGGAAAAAAATGGGAATGTTCTTTTGGTGCATTGCTAGTAATTAGTGTGAATAGTACTTAAAGGCAGTGTTCTATTAAATTCCAAGCATATATGTGTTTAAGGTCACAATTAAGGGATGTCTACTCATAATTTAATGTACATATGTATTTAGGATGAAAACAAAATTTGATCCTCTATCGAATTGTACCAATAAAAACATCTTGTGACCGAAATTCGCCGAGTTTGTCAAAACAATTGGCCAAAAAACAATAAAAATAGGCAATCATTTTTTCGGCTTAAGAAAGTTAGTGCCCGCACTTGGGTTTCTAGGCTACACGGGCTTTAAAAATGTGAGCACTCTCCAAAAAAGAAGAAAAACGAAAATCAGAAAGACGTGGCCTAGAAAACCAACCTATAACCTTGGGACTAACTTTCTTCGGAAAAGCCGCTCCATTTTTCGTAGGCCAATTTTTTTCCAAGTACCTTTCGATAGAGTATCAAATGTTTTCTTTCATCCTGGTACATTAATTATTATTATTTATGGTCTCGCAACAATAAATCATTTTTTAAAAAAATTTCGGTTTAAGAATTTGCAATATTTTCAAATAAAATGTGGGAATTCAGTCTGACGACACCAGCCCGGAAATTTAGTAGAAATGTCAATTCTCACGATTGAAAAAAAATAAAGAAAAGGTTGATCACGAAATTTCTGCAACATTCGAATAGGTAAAACTGAAATTTTCAATTATTCTGAAATGTTAAAAATATTATTTTCTAAAAAATATCTTCATAATCTGACACTGACCAATTAGAACATGTTGGAAGCAATTAGTTCTGAAGTTTTAAAATTTAACGAGGATATTTTCAGAGCTTTTTTAAAAATCCAAATTTTAAGGTTGGAATCATCAACAAGGAACTGTTTTTATGGAACTGCAATATTCCGTATTCATTAAAAAATGCTGGTCTTTCCAAAAATTTTCAAGTACAGCTTTGAAGCACTTTTTGAGAGCTGCCGGAAAATTTCAGCAAGTATTTAAAGAACTAATCAAGCCTATTCACTTTTTAAAAAAAGATATTCACTTAAAAATTACTTAAAAGCTTAAAAAGAATATGAGCTACTGTCTGCTTAATTCGATTCCAAACGCGCACTACTGTTTTCGCAAGTTTGTATGGCCTTCTCCGTGTCCGTGCTTATTGAAAATATTATTTTTTGAGTCATAAATGCATTTTTGGTATCTATTGGACAAATTATGAAAAATTACTTTTTTCGTCCGTGCACCGGAACACGCCAAAAAGTCGAGGATTGTCAGTAGAGCGCGTTTGGAATCGGTTTGTTTCTACAGTAATCCACCTTGTTCTAATTACAACAGAGGCATTATAAAAGACGAGTAAGTTCACTGGTTCACATCAGCTGTCTACAATCATGAACAAGTAAGCACCCCACGCCGAAGTCTTCAGTCTACAAATATATTGAACTTTCAGGTTCTCAACCATCTGTGTGACCATCACCATTGTCGAATCCGCCAACGCGTTCAACAGCATTGAATATGAAGATCGGCGAACTCGCCGCCAAGCGCCTATGTGTTGCCGCATGTGGTACTTGTTATTCTAAATACCTGGAATAAATATAATTTGATATAAATAATCTGTAATGCATTGTGACGTTTCATTGTGAAATATTTACATTTTTCCCGAATTCCGGAGTTGGAAAAGTGTGTAGGAGCCGTGAAAGTTTTATTTAAAGCAATGACCTAGAAATGTCTGCTCTCGTCAAAACTCTGGAATCGTCCAAACTCTGGAATCACTTCTGCAACCTTATTAGAAGCCATCAATACTGACAAACCAAGTATCATCAAGTGCGCACGTTGGATTATTAGCCAGTACGGCTCTTGGATCATGTAGAGCATTCAACGTTTTTTTTCATCAGGTTTACGGTCACCTTTCTGAGTCCGGCTGCTAAGACTAACACTATTCAAGTCTGCCTTTGACGCCACTATCAATGCCCGAATGAGGTTGCTGCTGCTCAGATTGGAGCACCCATTCCAAAATGCTCTGCCCGACTTGTTTCTTGAGTCAAGGAACTCTCAAACTTTGTTGAAACTCAGAAAAGCGCTTGTTATTTTAACTGGAATAAATATAATGTGTTATAAATATTCTGTAATATATTGTGATGTTTAATTGTGCAACATTTACATTTTTCCTAAATTACGGCGATGGAAGTTAGATTTAAAACAGCGGCTTAGAAATGCTTATGTTCTCCTTGACTATTTACAAAATATAGTTTTCTTGTCACTTTTCATCAGAAGTTTATGAATTTTTATACATAAACTTAACAACGGACTAGTTTTCGCAAGATAACAAGTAATTCTAGGTCATTTTTTTTGACAGAGTTTCTCAGTCGTTTATTAATTTTTTATTAGTTTTCTTTCAACTTTAAGCTACAATCTGGAAAAATCTTGCGAGAATTTATAAAACCAAAAACAATTACAATATTAATTAATTCATTTTGATTAATTAATTTATTTTATAAAACCTTTTGCTGAAGTGATAATCCGCATGAATCCAAAGGCATATTTTTTTGATGGTGCCAATTAAAATGAAGAATCAAAATGTCAAAAGTTTCGAAACCGAGTTCAATAAATGCTGCTTACGACTTTTTTTATCAACAAAAAATGCTAATAATTTCAGCAGTGCAAGGTGCTATTTACTTTTTTCAGAATTTTGAATACATAAATGCATTTGGTGAACAGGTGTACATATTTTCTTGTTTTTCTGAAACATGCGGTTTTAGTTATTTGTTTTGTTTTGTAATGCTTTAAGTATTCATTGCTTCTTGATTTCTAATTCTAAAAGTCTGAGCTGAATTTAACTGGCACTTTTTAAATCTATTTAACTAATTTCTAGGTGATCTTCTGCTTTTAAACTTTTTTTCAGAAAAAAATCCAAACCTAATTGTTTTCCTCACGTTTTCTCTGATTCACATTGTCTTGGGAATTTGTGTTTAAAAAAACGTTTAATGCTTTAATTTCATCTTTTCTTCTATTCCGATTTTAAAACACAAATACTCCAGGAAATGGGCTTCAACTCTTCTGGAATTCTGTACAATTATAAGGATCCGTTGACACTGTTTACCGCTGTTTTGTTGGGTGTTGTAAGTTGTTTGATTGATTTATTCACCGGATCATAAAGTTGCCATTTTTTATTTGAAAAAGCGAACAGAGTTGGATAATTACATGGAAGGAAAATTGGTGACAATTATTTAGAGTATAACTAGTAGTTTTTAACTCGACTATATTTGGAAAGTACACCAAATAATAACTTAATACGCCTCATGAATTTGAAGGAATATAATAGATTTAAGACATTTTTTTCGTGATCTAATAAAAGACCTAATAATTGTTGCACTCAGCACTCAAGAAGAGATATTTAAAGAGAATGTATCAGTAAATAAAATTTAAGTAAAAATACGCATTATCTGAGACTTTCAAACAATCGTTGTCCCTAAAAAGTTCCTTGGTATGTTTTGATGGCCCACTAGGATAATTGTTTCACAGTTAGGCCCCGCCCACTTTGCAAGTTCGGCACGGTGTCGAAATTCGAGCCAAAACTTTTTTCCTAGTGGTCCAATATTAAAAATTCAAACATGAAAGATGACGTGGAGCTGTGAAGTTAAGCTTTAAAATTTTTAGATTCCTCATATCAAATTACGTATCTGGTGAAAGTAAGTGAAATCTAGATTTGAAAAATATAACGATTTTAGAAATAAATTCAACTCCTAAGGTTCAAACCCCCTTTTTCTACCGTTTGCGCAATTAACGCCACTATTCTTAGTAGTACTCTGTCTTTAATATTTTAAGAAAAACATTTAGTGTAAAGTGGGGCAATAAAATGGATTAGGTGGAAGCAATAAAATGAATTAACTAACGGAAAAAATCCAGAAATTTAGAAAAAATATAAATATTCTGTAACATTTCGTAAGGTAAGGTCTTAAAATTTATTACGATCCTGATTTTGCGAGAAAGCTTCTCTCAATTGAACGCGTTTAGGGTGATTTATACTGTCTTTAAAATAACCATTTTTAGTAGTATTCTGTCTTTAATAGTTTCTAAGAACACATATTTAGAACTCAATCTTTGGAATAGCTTGCAACTACCTCATCATCTACCTTTTCATCAGAAACAAAGACGAAAGAGGCTCGTTCAACTTGATATGTGTATTCAGAGCTGCTTCCAATATTACCGCCCTGGTTTTCACATTTTTAGCCAGTTTTTTGACCACTTCTTTGGCGTGAGTATTCTAAATTAAATAAATACAAATTATTTCTAGATTTACAGCGGCTATTCAATCTTCTCCCCAGATGTTGAAACAATTCTCATTTCCTTGGCTCTTTCCATATTCCTTATCAATGAATACCAGACTATTCTTGTTTCTGTTAATCGATTTATCGCATTGTTCTTTCCGACTCGTTATAGCAAGTTATGCGGGTTTAGAAGCACTTTGGTATGTTTAAGCGACTTTGAAATTAAAAAAAGCATAATTTTTAAAGCTAATCATAATGTTATTCTATACTTATCAAACATTCCACGTTGTCAAGGAGTTCTTCATCGTATTACGTAAGTAAAAAAACAACTCGTGACAAAAACTACAGATCTCGATTCTGGTTATCCCCCCAAGGTTTATAGTGAATTAAGTTTTTGTTTTAAATTTTTTGCCAAATCATTCACTGAAAATTTGAACGCTAAGGGGAGCTATATTTGAATGGGAAACATGATCTAAAATAGTGACGTTTCAGCACTTGGTTGCTACTACCATTACAATACAGAATTGATGATTTGGATCACAATCATGCATCCAAATTGTAACAGAGACCGCAGCGATGTCATCCCATTCTTCCTTGTGTTTTTCTCAATTGTTGTCATTTTTAATCTGTCAAGCTTCACGAAAATTGTGCTCTTTTATACGGTTTGCTTTTTTTTCGGGAGATTCAGGATTTGAAACTCGTGTTTTTAGAGCTCAAATCGTCGTGGAAACGAATCTCGACACAAAATTAAGAAGAATGCGAAACTGTACCTTCAAACCATTGTACAAGATCTGTTGTATCTCTTGGCGACAATAGTCATGCTCGTCTTTGTAACTTATGATTGGGGAAGATTTTGGAAGTTTTTCTCAAGTATTTTCTTCTGGGAATGTGTTTTTTCTTTCGAAGGGTGGGGGTGGTGATTTTAAAGTCAGTATTTAATCTGAAATTTTCCAGCTTTATAATGTTACTCTTCAACGAAAAGTTGTTAATGGCAATGGTCAAGAAAAACATCATTACTTCTCCAGTGACACAGACGGGGAGTATTATTGTTGTAGCTTCGAAGAGATCGGCTATTAATTGAAGTGGATAATTTTTTTAAAATATGTATATATTCGAATTTCATTTTTTTTGTATAATTCCCAGATTTAATCAAGATTAATTAACCTTATCTCTTTCCTCTTTTTCAAATAATTTTCCAAATATAGGTCTTATTTTAAAAATTCGAATATTAAAATATTTTCATTGAAAATAAAACTTAGAAAAGGGGCTAGTTTTGGGCTTTCTTACGAAATTTCACATTTTTTGTCAAACAAGTTATTAATATTTGATCATTTGCACTTTTTTTGAAATGAGAAGCAAATTGAACCTTAATTTTGGAACTCCGATAATTTATCCTAAAATCATCATTTTTTGTGGTCAAAAAATCAAATTTATTGCTTGAAAAAAATACGGATTACGGATTTTCAATTTTAGAGCACGTTGCATCAGTTTAAAGGATGATTGAAAAAAAAAGATAAAGGAGGACTAAACAAATGTTGCTAAATCAATCTGAAATGCAATTTTCTACAATTAGTGAAAAATTTTGCAAAAAAAAAGTAGAAAAGGGCACCCGGAAGAGAGCTTGGGTCTCAAAAACGTAAAAGTTTCAACTAAATTTCAACCAGTTTTGCACATTTTTTGACCTACGCATTGTCCTCCTAGGACTTTACGGAGATATTAAATGTATCTTAAATGAAAATAGACTTCATTCTCATTCCAAATCTGTTTTTAACATTTTCCAAAACCACCTAGAAGCCGAAAATGAGCTTCAATGCAATGGCCTAGAAAAATTGTCATTTTTTGGATTGTTCATGGCTGCGGACTAGTTTTCGCCGGTGGACACTTTTTCTAGGACATTGTTTTTGAAGCTCATTTTCTCGGCTTCTAGGTGGTTTTAGAAAATTTTAAAAACAGATTTGAAATGAGTATGAAGTATATTTCCATCCTATCCCATACGCATTCATTAGCTCACTAAAGTCCTCCTTTAAGGACTGTTTACATTGCCGCGGACTAGTTTTCAAACACCTATTCCACCAGATTGTACTTCTCGAGGGGAACAATCATTTTGTTTCGTATTCAAGGTTTGACGTTTTTCTTTTGTTGTTTTGAGGACTAGTTGTTTCTAGCGAGTCACTAGTTGGTGCTAGTGATAGTTTTTGTTGTTTTGGATCATAATTTACCTTTATTATTATATTTCTTGTTTAAATTTCTAGTAAACATACTTTATTTTTTGTTCAAAATTTAAATAAAACAAATCGCGAATTTCAATTAATCGCCGATATTTTCGTAGAAATAACAATAACACTACGCATCTGTTGTGACCGTTCTTGACTAGTATCATTTGTGTAGGTTTTCTTGACCATTGACATTATCAACTTTTCGTTGAAAAGAATCATTATAAATCTAGAATATTTAGCATTATATACTGACATTAAAATCAGTCCCACCCTTCAAAAGAATGAACACATTCCCAGAAGAAAATACTTGCGCAAAATTTCCAAAATCTTCCCCAATCAAAGGCTACAAACGTGAACGCCACGATAGTCGATAAGACATACAAAAGATCTTGTACAATGGTTTGAAGGTATAGTTTCGCATTTTTCCTGATTTTGTATCGAGATTCGTTTCCACGATGATTTGAGCTCTAAAAACACGAGTTTCAAGGCCTGAAGCTCCAGAAAACCAACCTTATAAAATAGCACAATTTTCGTGAAGCTCAACAGATTAAGAATGACCACAATTGAGAAAAACACAAGGAAGAATGGGAGGACACCGCTGCGGTCTCTGTTACAATCTGGATGCATGATTGTGGTCCAAATCATCAATTCTGTATTGTAATGGTAGTAGCAACCAAGTGCTGAAAGATCACTCTTTTAAATCACGTTTCCCATTCAAATCTTGATTGTTTTAGCGTTCCAATGTTCAGTGAATGATTTGCCAAAAAAATCAAAACAAAAACTTAATTCACTATAAACCCTGGGGATCACCAGAATCGAGATCTGTAATTTTTGTCACGAGTTGTTTTTTGACTTACGTAATACGATGAAGAACTCCTTGACAACGTGGAATGTTTGATAAGTATAGAATAACATTATGACGAGCTATAAAAATAATGCTTTTTTTTAATTACAATGTCTCTGAAACATACCAAAGTGCTTTTAAAACCGCATAACTGGCTATAACGAGTCGGAAAGAACAATGCGATAAATCGATTAACAGAAACAAGAATAGTTTGGTATTCATTAAGAAGGAAAATGGAAAGAGCCAAGGAAATGAGAATGGTTTCAACATCTGGGGAGAAGATTGAATAGCCGCTGAAAATCTAGAAATAATTTGTATTTATTTAATTTAGAATACTCACGCCAAAGAAGTGGTCAAAAAACTAGCTGAAAATGTGAAAACCAGGGTGGTAAGATTCGAAGCAGCTCTGAATACACATATCAAGTTGAACGAGCCTCTTTCGTCTTTGTTTCTGATGAAAAGGTAGATGATGAGGTAGTTGCAAGCTATTCCAAATATTGAGTTCTAAAAATGAGTTCTTAGAAAATATTAAAGACAGAATACTACAAAAATAGTTCTTTTAAAGACAGTATATCACTTAATTTTAACCCTAAACGCGTTCAATTGAGAGAAGCTTTCTCGAGAAATCAGGATCTTAATACATTTTAAGACCTCACGAAATATTACAGAATATTTGGATTTTTTCTTGTGTGCGCCCTTTTTTCTTATCTAATTTTATTTGATAAAATATTTTGTTTTGTTATTATTTTCCAGGATGGATAATCCCTGCTCAAATGGTTTATTACCCCACTTTACACTAAATTAAGAGATACCAAAAACGCTACAAGTGCTTACCATTTTGCGGTAAAATTAAGTTTCACCTTCTCTTTAAGGTAGATTTTTTGAACCTTTTTTTAAAGTTGCGGTTGGTTTCAAACCTAGATTTCTCTAACTCCCACCAGTTACAAATTGCTAGTTGAGCTTAACATAATTAACACCTACTTAACTGAACTCAATTATCAATCTCTGTTAGCTTTTTTAATGAAACATGCAAACTTACAACACCCAGCAAAACAGCGGTAAACAGTGTCAACGGATCCTTGTAATTGTACAGAATTCCAGAAGAGTTGGAGCTCATTTCCTGGAGTGTTTAAGAATGGAAGAAAAACTAAAATTAAAGCTTTAAACGTATTTTTTTCACAAATTCCCAAGACAACGTGAATCAGAAAAAAAGTGAGGAAAACAATTAGGTTTGGTGTTTTTCCGAAAAAAAAGTTTAAAAGAGTAAAAAAAAGCAGATGATCACCTGGAAATGAGTTATTCTTGGAAACGAAGAAAGATATAAATAGTGCCAGTTAAATTCAGCGCAGACTTTAATTTTAGAATTAGAAATCAGGATGCAATGAATGCTTAAAACATTACAAAAAAAAAACAAATAACTAAAACCGCATGTTTCAGACAAACAAGAAAATATGAACAGCTGTTCACCGAGTTCATAATGTGTTCGAAATTCGAAAAAATAAATAAATATCACCTTCGCGTTGTCTTGGTAATTTCTGAAAAAAAGTTTAAATATTTCAAGACAGTGTATCTAAATCCTTTAAAGACAGTGTGTCAGTTAATTTGACCATACCTGATTTCCAAAAATTAGAGCGATCACTCATTGGCACAATGCAATTTATGCGAAATCATATCGTTAAAGGCAGCTTGTCAGTTAACACGATCCAAATTCAAGGCAAAAAATCAAAATTCGAAAGGGAGCGCAGGTGGTCCAAAGAACAAACCAATATGTAGCCACATTCAAATAATTGTGTTTCGCGCCAATTCCGACCGCGTTGCACGGACACTGACCGCGTCGCACGGACACGCGCGCATTCAAATTTTGATTTTTTTCAACTTTGGACGGCTGCTATGAAGCGTGCATTTATCGGTGTGATTTCGCATAAATTGCATTGTACTAATGAGAACACGTTCTATTTTTTGAAACTAAGAACAGGTAGGGTCAAATTAACTGAACAGCTGTCTTTAAATGTACGCCTCATAGTAGCGGTTCAAAGTTTTAAAAATAGAAATTTGAATGGATCGTCCGATCGGAATTGGCGCGAAACACAAGTATTTGAATTTGGCAACATATATTATAGTACTGTTTTCTAGACCTTCTGGCCCCCATTCGACTTTTTTACTTCTCACCTTGGATTTGGGCCATGTTAACTGAAAAGCTTATTTTTTAAAGTTTTTCTTCTATTCCGATTGCAAATGGCGAGTTCCGGTGGACGCACAAAAAAAATAATTTTTAATTGGTCCAATAGATACCAAAAATGCATGTATGACTCAAAAATAATATTTTCAATACGTACGGGCACGGAAAAGGCCATACAAACTTGCGAAAATAGTGGTGCGTTTGGAAATCGAATTGAACGGACAATACTCCAGGAAATGAGCTTCAACACTTCTGGTATTTTGTGCAATTATAAGGATCCGTTGAAACTTTTCACCGCCGTTTTGTTGGGCGTTGTAAGTTTGCATTTTCTGTAAAAAATGAATAGAGTTTGATAATTTCGCGCAGTAAAATAGATGTCAATTATGTTAAGCTCAACTAGCAATTTGTAACTCGACTATTTATATTTAAAAAGTTCAACAAATACCAACATCATGCATTTGAAGGAATATAGATTAAATTCAGCGTGTTAGTTAATTTGAGCCTACCTGATTTTTATTTCGAAAATTAGAGCTTTCTCTAATTACTAGTTCTCGGATAATTAATAATAATTAAATAAATATTTAAGCTTACTTCATTTTATATCTCCAAATTCGTCCTCCAATGCTCAATTTCTTCATACGAAGTTTCGGATTTTACCCATTTTCAAGGACGCCTAAAAACTAATATGATTATAGATAATTAGAAACAGCAAAAAATAGAGTGAACTTAAAATAATTTGAATGATATATGTCAGAACTTATGAATAATGAATCTCGATTTGCTCAAAAATTTTAATTTGAAGTAGGTATTGACCGAAATGGTAGAAAGTAGGTATTGACCGACATGGTGTTAAGGTCACTTCCAAATTAACAATCCAATTTATGGTTAATACTTTCCAAAATTATTCTTTAAAAAATTATCAGGCTCCACCCCCCTCCCGGTCTTTTATTATAGTGTCTATTCATTTTTTATTGATTAGTGTTCTCATTGACATATCTTTCAGACTTTTAGGTTGTTATATATATTTTTGTCTTTTCTTATTCATATTAGTTTTTTTATTAGGTATTATTTGTCTTTGAAGATGGCTGACAGCCTAAACGCCCGATCAGAGAAGACACAACAGTTTATCTTATTGTGATAAAAAGGAAAGATGAAGAACATATCAAGATACTCGAAAAGTTCAAACTATAAAAAATAATAAATCAGATGAGAGAAAAACGATGAGATACTAATCGATATGATACGGTTCGAGATACCCAAAGTTTTTTTTATTACATTTTTCCTAGATCAACATATTTTTGTTTTGTTTCCTTCATTCTCTCTTAAATTTTCAGATGGTGAACATGTTTCCAGTGTTGATCACACTTGCCACTGGTTAGCTCACAATTAATTTTATTCGTCTAAGGATTACATACAATTTTCAGCAGTAAGTGAGAGTCTACGTCGTTACGAGGTGTGCGACAATCCATGTAAAACTGGCGGACATGTTCCCACTTGCTGCCGGTGTCACGGATTTGAAGATGGTTTGTGTCAGGGACCACAGGCTTTTTGTTTTAACCGACAATTGGTTAGTAGTTATTAATAAGCGGAAAAATGAAAGAATCAAAATAGTTTAGAATCAAACCACCAACAACGTTCAAGGAGAAGTAAGTTGAGGATTTTTGCTTAAAACAATTTATTGTTTTTAGAGAACTCTGCCTGTTGCACCTGGTAACAACGAAGTAAGACTTTCCAGACTATGTAATTTGATCTTGCTATTGAAAACCTCACCGAAACCTCACCGCGTTAACGCCTACTGCATTATTATCCTTGCGCTTAATCGTTTGAGCTTAATCATTAGGATATCGCAGAATTGTTTATTACCAAATATCAATCGAGCCATAAAAATCAAAAACTAAAAGAATGTAATATTTAATTTTAGGAGCAAACTCCGATACTGAGGTCTGAAGGTCAACGAAGCGACTTATAGGTCTTCTCAAGGGTACCAGTTTTCGAGATAGAAAATTGTTTTTCTCACATGAATAAATGTTTCCGTTCCAGTTTTATCATGTTTTTTTAAAAACCGTTTACCGCACAGTTTTTACACATTCATCCAGTTCGCCACACATTTTCAGAATAATTCGAAAAACGAATAGGATGATACCGTAATTACCACAAACCCGAGACATTGTATTAGGAGTAATAAAATAAAATTGTAAAATTTTCGTTCTAAATTTTCATTATAAATTTCGTTATTTATCTCTTCTATATCCCCAGTTTTTTCATATCCATATACCTAAATCATTTAAAGACAGTGTGCCAGTTAATTTGACCCTACCTGTTTTCAATTTCAAAAATTAGAGCGTTCTCTCATTAGTCAAATGGAATTTCTGCGAAATCATATCGTTAAATACACGCTCAGCGGTTAAAATTTGAAAAAATCAAACTTTTTTGAATGCGCGTCCGTGAGACGTGGTCGGAATTGGCGCGAAACACAATTATTTGAATTCGGCTACCTATTGGAATTGTTTTTTTTTCTCGACCTTCTGGGAACCCATTCGAATTTTTATTTTTTGCCTTGAATTTGGATTGTATTAACTGACATTCTACCTTTAATACATTTTTTAATATATTGAAACTCGATCCAGCTTAGAGTGAGGACTGTATAGGTGAAGCATTACCGCCTAGTGGTATTCCAATCTTTTGAATTTTATCGGATTTTTATGTAACTTAGGTATCGCCTACAATACATGGGTATACATTGGTTTTCTTCTTCTTTACTATAATTTTCGTTTTTCTTAGTTATTTAAGTGTGAGTCCTTACTTTCATAATTTCTCTTATCATATGTTTAATTTCCATCAATTTCTTATTTAACTTCCGTCAAATAATAAATTTTACAAATAAATGAATCATTTGCAGATGCTTTATCTTTTAGTGTAATAATGAAAAGGTTTATTTACCTTTTTAATTTTATCAAACATTTTATCATATTTGGTATTTTCACTTTTTATATGATATATTTTTCATTTATTTCCTTTTTATATCTTCAAATTTTTAAAAAATATGCTTTTACATTATTTATATCATATCTTTCCATTTTTATCAGTGTTTTATCATACCAGTTATTCAGTTTAACTTTGGTTTCGTTTAATTCTATTTTTGTGGTATTCTAAATTTAAATTTAGTGAGTATTGTTGAGTATTTATGAGTATTTAAGAATTTCATATTTTCCCTGGGAGCACCCGCCAACGTCGCACATTTCCCTGCCGATAACCTTTTCCCAGATTGTGATTTTCCATTTTTTTCTATGAATTCTATGAAAACTCGTCAAAAAGTCCACCATTCTCGTACTAATATACCTTGGAAACTTATGTAGTAGTTTTTTAAATTTATTGAGGTTCTCCACGTTCAGCTCAAAAATCTTCATCACTCATTCTCTATTGCTGAACAAATACTTACCACCAGCAATTTTTTGTTTTGTTTCATACAAAGCCTTCGCTTTTTCTTCGTAGTTTAACCAAGAACTTTTGTAAATAAGCTTAGTGAACATTTAATTTTGTTTAAAGGTAGCTTGTCAGTTAATAATTCAAATAATTGTGTTTCGCGGTAATTCCTCAGAACAATCTTCGAGAAGAGTGCAAAACGTACATTTTTGAAATTAAAAGTTTTAATAATTCGTTTTGCTCTTAAATAAGTAAGGTTAACACGATGTGTAAATTTGAACCGAAATCATACGCCTCAAATAAAATCTGTGCATACACCGAATTCATTGTTTTGCGGACTTGCTGTTTTTTGTCATCATTTTGGAAATCGCACACAAAAATTCAAATATTTGAATTACCGCCAACTTTTTCCTCTTTCTTCATTTTTCTTTTTACAAACCGTGTAATCGATATGTCGATCAAATTAAAGCCATTAATCCCAAATCGCGAATATATTCAACCGAATTAATTGGAATTGAGTTAACATGAGAAATATCATGAGTATAAATAAGTTAATATTTTATAGTGATTAGAATTCTACATATCTTTTTATTTTTAAAATTCTTAGTTTTGTTAGTAGTAATTATACCATATCATTTTACATAGTTTAGAGTAATCTAGCTAATACCTTTAAAAAATTTAATTGTTATAGGTATACAATGAAGGTGAACATGCTTCCAGTTTTGATCATTCTTGTTGTCACAGGTTAGCTCACAATTAATTGTATTCGTCTAATGATTACATACAATTTTCAGTAGTAAGTGAGAATTTACGTCGTTACGATGTGTGCGACAATCCATGTAAAACTGGCGGACATGTTCCCACTTGCTGCCGATGTCACGGTTTTGAAGATGGTTTGTGTCAGGGACCACTGGCTTTTTGCTTTAACGGACAATTGGTTAGTATTTATTAAAGACGGTGTTTCAGTTAACACGATCCAAATTTGAGACGAATAATCAAAACTCGAATGGGGAGCGCAGATGGTCCAAAGAACAATACCAATATGTAGCCACATTCAAATAATTGTGTTTCGAGCCAATTTTGACCGCGCATTCAAATGTTGATTTTTTCAACTTTGGACCACTGCTATTACCATTTATCGATATGATTTAGCATAAATTGTATTGTACTAATAAGAGAAAGCTCTAATTTTTGAAACTAAGATCAGATAGGGTCAAATTAACTGATCAACTGTCTTTAATAAGCGAACAAATAAAATCATCAAAAAATTTTAGAATCAAACCACCAACAACGCTCAAGGAGAAGTAAGTTGTGCATTTTTTCGAAAGGTTGCATGCTAAAAAACTTTTTTCAGAGATCTTTGCCTTCTGCTCCTGATAACAATGAAGTAAGACTTTCCAGACTATGTCATTCGTCACTGTCAATGACGTGTCATTGATAACTATGTCAAAACCTCACAGGATAATTAGCGGAATTTTTTAATACCGAAGCCATGAAAAAAAATTTAATTTTAGGTGCACATTCCGATACTGAGGTCTGAAAGTCAACGAAGCGACTTCTAGGTCTTCTCAAGTGTAACAGTTTTCGAGATAAAACATGTATTTTTTATTAATACATTTTTCGGTTCCAGTTTCGCTATGTTTTTTAACCGTTTACCTCACCTTTTTACACATTTTTCCAGTTTTCCACACATTTTCAGAATCTAATTAGAAAAACTATGATACCAAAATCATCACAAACCCGCCTGTATTGTAGTTCGACCCCTTTTATTGTATTAGCAGTAACAAAATAAAAGTTTAAAATTGCAAAAACATTTTTAAAATTGAGTTGAATTTCAATTTTAGAAAAAATGAATCAATCGCGCTTCACGGAAATGGTGTCTACATAGAAAAACGGATGAAAAAACATAGCCTTGTGTATTTTGTTGCAAAGATCCGTTTCATTTTTTGCGCATTTTGAAGTTGGTCCTTTGGATGCTTTTTTCAACATTAGGAAAACAATTACAGTGGTATGTAAGTGTGTTTTGAATGCTGGCAATTATTAAATTAAATTTGATCCACTGGGGAAATTCAAATTTTAATTTTTTACTGACTTTGGCGCTCTGATGTAAAATTAATTATTACTCTTCGGGATTTTACATTGAGTGCATTAGATTGACAGTTGAAAAATTTAGTTTTTGAAACTAAGATCAGGCAGGATCATATTAACTGACCCACTGTCTTTAAGTGAATTCCTGTCTTTAAAGATTCATTGAAAAAACAATCGATTGAAAAATAAAACTTAACATCAAACTTAAGAGTCGATGTCTCAGAAAGTCGAACATACTGTGGCACAGTTGCACCAACGTGAAGCTAGGATCTTGATATTTTGCATGGAGGGTACCTAGGCCCCCCTTAGAAAAAAAATACATAATTTATTTGGCCACGCCCCCTTTGACCTAGTGAAAAAAATCCGGGTGGTCCCTAAATCGAACTTTTTATTTTTAAAGATAAAGTCAAAATCTCTTCGGGAATGGATTACCCGCACATTTCTGAGTATTTTTCATGTTGACACCTAATTTCCAGCTCGTCGGCATCATATCGAAATTTTTATTTTTCTGAAAAAATGATCCAAATTTTCCAGTTTTTCCCATTTTTCGATATGATGAAGTACTTGGCCCCGAATTGATATATGAAAATTTTTAATCGTTGTGATGTTTGTCATCAAATTCCATGTCGATTTAGCGGATTCTCTGTAACCTTTTTGGGGTTTCAGGGCAAAATAGACGAGATTTTCGCAAAATTCCAAAGGGTCCCCCCCATGGATGAAAAAATCGAAAATTTTAAAATCTCCCCATATTATCAGAGGGACTCTTACTAATAAATATTTAGTGTTTCCCAGAATATGAGCCATCTTGTGGACCTATGGGCCGCGTGGCAACAGCTCAAAGAACCTCCATTCAATATCGCGATTTCCAATACAGGCAACAGTTTTCTGTGTACGGGGACTGAAGGTATTTGAGCTGTTGCTACATCGTCCATAGGTCCACAAGATGGCTCATATTTTGGGAAACACTAAATATTTATTAGTAAGAGTCCCTCTGATAATATTGGCAAATTTTAAAATTTTAAAATGTTTTTGCAAAATTTTTCCATAGGGGGGACCCTTTGGAATTTTGCTAAAATCTCGCCTATTTTGCCCTGAAACCCCAAAAAGGTTACAGGGATTCTGCTAAATCAACACGGAATTTGATGAGAAACATCATAAGGATTAAAAATTTTCATATTTCCATTCGGGGCCAAGTACTTCATCATATCGAAAAATGGGAAAAACTGGAAAATTTGGACCACTTTTTGAGAAAAATCAAATTTTCGGCATGATGCCGACAAGATCGAAATTAGGTGTCAACATGAAAAATACTCAAAAATGTGCGGGTAATCGATTACCGAAGAGATTTTGACTTTATCTTTAAAACTAAAAATTTCGATTTTGGGACCACCCGGATTTTTTTCACTAGGTCAAAGGGGGCGTGGCCAAATAAATTATGTATTTTTTTTCTAAGGGGGGCCTAGGTACCCTCCATGCAAAATATCAAGATCCTAGCTTCACGTTGGTGCAACTGTGCCATAGCCAATAGGCCTGATGTCGAGAATCTCAGACATCGACTATTAAAGCTTCTGAACGGCGAATATCCTAAACCACAAAACTCATGAAGTTCTTTTAGTAATTGAAAGCTTAGCTAATACCAGAAGAAGAAAACAAATATGTTCGAAGCATCCGCAGTCCAATTTCATCAGACACTAGTAGCCTACGACACTTATTTAGCTATCAATGCAAAACCAGGGGTTTTATGCGTTACTGAAGCGTCTTTGAACAGGCGTAAGCCAAGGCATAATATGTCGGAATGGCGTTCACCGTTCCAGCACCCATAGAACAACTGAAAATTTGGATGATGAGATGACTATGAGTTAGAAAATTTGAACTTACAATGCATCATCCATTAGTCCAGAATACGGGCTATAGTACATCCAGAGAACGATACATGATTGCCTTGCACCGCTGAAAATCAAAGATTAATCTCGAAATTAAAAATTGAAAAATAATTTGAGGAAATAAGTTAAATTTAAAACTTCAAAACTCATGTTCAAGCAACCTACGTCAACGCTGAGAGTTTCCCATCCGGCTGTCCAGAAACCCAATAACTGAAACCAGCAGTACCGGTGACAGTTGTATCAGTCCATTGAGCGACGGTTTGTCCATTGCTACAAGCGGCTGGATTCGATGACGGCGGAACGCACCCAGTTTTTACTTGCGCTCCCAGCCAGAGGAAGCCAGTTCCTGTTGCCGAAGGCCACAAAGATTTCGCAGTTGCTGAAATTTTTGGATAATTTCTTTCGTAATGCGGATACCATACAATAAATGAAATTATACTCGGCACTGTTTTCAATGCCACTCAGAACACCTCCTAATGCTTGACACTGTTGGTTTGCATTTGCCCAATTATATTTAGCAGTTGGGTTATAAAATACTTGTATGCAACATGGACCTTTTGAACGCCAGGAGAAGTACCAGCCAGAAGGACAAGTTGTTTGTTCTGGAAGAAGAAAAAACATTCCAACTTCAGTAAAGAATCGCTTTAAAGGAGGACTGGAATAGAATGGCACCCGGAATCGAACGAACTTGCGCTCAGAAGTTTGGTTCCGAGTGCCCAATTTCTGACATTTTGCTTATTTTTTTCGTTGTTGTTTTTGTGTACAAACTTGAATTTTGAAGCAAAAAAAAACACTTGCCCAAGAAATTCAGAAAAAGGAGAATTTAGCTGCCAAATTTATGTGACAAATTTCTTTGAGCCCTAGCGAGCAGAGGTTTTTCGTGGAGGATATTCTTGGATTTTGTTGAGTTGTCATATTTAAAAATGTCAAGGACAATCTGACCGAAAATACAGTATGCGATTTCAATTAATTCAAAGGATACGGTAGTCAACTGTGCAAACACCGAGGGTGCATTCACTGGAGTTGACGCGCAAGTTGAAATATTCGGAGATTTGAACGTTTTTCCCTACTTTTTTTACGTTTTCATCCCGTTTACAGACTTTACTTAATTTATTATACTTTAATTACCCTTCCCATTTATTCTACCCGTTAATTATATACCTTTTAACCTTGTTTAACGTTATTTTTCTTGAATATTTGTCTGCAAAGACTAAAACACAATAAATACTAAATCTACCACTGAACTTGCGTTTATTATCTTGTTGAAAACCTTTTGGATTTATTAATCATTGTATTGATTTTATCAGAATATTTGTTTGTTCCCAATAAGGTTCGTTTTTTTGAGGTATATGAATTAAATTCAACTCACTATTAGCAAAAGTCCATGTCCCACTTGCATAGGTTATCGTATAACTAGGTATAGCCTGGTTACTGATCGGTAGTGTCATCGAATCAACTCTACCCTGTGATGGATATGAAGCAGGGCAAGTTGTTGCAGCATTGTTTATTTTCATTGCCACTTTCATTTTGGAAGTGTAAGTTAGTTGAGTAACACTCCCCACCGCTCCAAATGGGCATAAGTAACAAATATTATTGTTTAGATTCATATAGGCTATCTGTAGGAAGGATTCTACTTTTTTCTGCGAATTCCAAAAAAAAAAACTTACAACACAATTGGCTTGATTAAAACATGAACTTTTACAACTACTCATGGTAGTCACCCCACCATTACTACACTGACTGATCGAATTTGGTTGACCCCAAACGACAACCATAGTTGTGGTTGAAAACCCAAAACGAAGATAAATGCACAATAAGTAAACAGAGAGCAGAATCATCAGACCGTGGAACTATCAGAATATATTTTTGGCCTAGTATTAAAATTTTTGAATCACCAAGGTGAGCCTTCATTATTCAGAAAATTGGGACATTTTAATAGGAATGAATATTCAAGGAAAAAAACACATTATTTGCAGAGTGAAGTTTATGAGCTTGCAAAATGAGACCCTTCAATCAAATTTTGCTCTTTTTTTGCAAACTAGAAAATCGCCGAATTCAGCATCGAAAATCTAAAATGCCGCTCGTTTTGCGGAGTGTCGTTTGGATGTTGGGAATTTCCACGCCACGCGACCGCAACGCGAAAGACCAACTTACAAAAAATGTAATAGGTTAGAAAAAATGATAAAATCTGAAAAATTTTAATTCAAGCGGAAACATTTTTGAAAAACAAGGACGTGAAAAATTTCAGAATTTATCATTTCAGATGGATAAACTCCGCCCATTTTATGTGTCAAAAAAGTGACAAATCACTTTTTCTTTTCATCCCTCCTGTCAGAAAATGAGATATATTACTACGTACGTCTATTTTTTTTGTTGTTTGCTTATTGGTCGAATAAGCAAAAAATATTGGTCGAAGATTTGTTGCTTTGAATTTGGTTCGTGTTAACCCACAAGGTGCCCTTAAAGACAGTGTGTCAGTTATCTTGACCATGCCTTATTTAAATTTCAAAAATTAGAGCGTTCTCTCATTAGTACAATGAAATGTATGCTAATTCATAACGATAAATACATGCGCCATTGTTCAAAGTTGAAAAAATCAAAATTTAAACGAGCGTCGGATCGTGCGTGTCGGAATTGGCCCGAAACACAATTATTTGATGGTGGATACATATTAGTATTGTCAAGATAACAATTTCTTACCGCTCATTTTGCGGAGTGTCGTTGGGAATTTCCAACGACACTCCGCAAAACGAGCTGCCAGACATTTCTATCTTGACAATATTGTTCTTTGGACCATTTGGACTCCCATTCAAATTTTTATTTTGGCCTTGAATTTGGATCGTGTTAACTTACAGACTGTCTTTAAAATTTTTGCTATCAATAAGTCTTCTTTTTAATCTGAAACCGATTTCTGAGCTCCCTGGAGCGGTCATTTAACGATTCAAAAATGCTTATTTTATAGAAAACAACTTAACACACATAATGTAATGTCAAAATTATTAATTTCAATTGAAGTGGTTTCCAAATTCATAAAGTAAATCGCCGTCGATTATTTGAAGTTGGCACTACGCAGCAACTATGCAGCATTATCTGAAATGTAATACTTTAAGAAATTAGTCCAGAAATGCTTGATGTTTTTGTCAAATAAGATACTTGCAAAAACTGGCATTTTTCGTGAAGTCAACAAAAGCTCACAATAAGAAAATGTCCAAATACTACTAGAGAAAGTGATATTATACAATTGTGTTCCATTCGCTCCTAGATATCCAGATCCAAATTGCCCTTGAACTGGATATTTTGCAGGACATGTAGTGTCAGGTGTATTGATTTTTATTCCAATCCTCATCCCATTTTCACTATTAAGAAGTTGCGCTAATTGAACTGCTAGAAATCCGCACAAATAACAGTCACTGTTATCCGGACCAGACATGGAAGCAAGCTGGAATATAAATTGATTCTTCAAAATTAAAAAAAAAATTAAACTTACAACACAACTATCCTGTTTATAGCATTCGTTTGAACATTCACTGAAACTTAAAGTCCCATTGTTGCTACACATGTCAGTGGACATCACTTGCGCCCATACCAGATACATTGTAAAAGCTGGAGCAACTTGAGGAAGGAGCAAATTGAATATAAGGAGAAGCATGGATTGTTAAATGACTAGTTAATTCGAATACTGAAAGGTATAGGAGGAAATATTTTCAGACTCAAAAGTTTAGTTCCTCTTGTCTCGGGTTGTCCTAGGCAATGAATTAGAAAACATGAAAATAAATTTTTTTGAATTGCTCGTCTTTAATTTCTCTCTGGTTTTTGATATTTCAGACTACAAAAAGAGCAAAACATTTTTTGAATAGCTTTTTGACGTTTTTATGTGTTTCAGAAAATTGATTTAGTGTCAAGATCTGAATGTCATCATAATTATACTTCTAAAGATCTAGGCTAAAAGTTTAGGTTTAGTTGCCTTGAAATTATTGTTTTTTTATAGTAGAATTTACAACATGAGACAAGTTGGAGCCACTGAAAATTATATATAAATTTGAAATACATACTTTAACGGATTGATTTATTAAACATGAATAATTGCCAAAAAAAACATCAAAAAATTGATGTCCATAGGAGGACGGCTACATTTGAAAAAGGTAATGATAAATATACAGTAGACGAAGAAAATTATACCAAAAAAATTGAAAATATTAAAATCAAAGATCAATTGAATGTTGAACGGGGGTTCATGCCACATACATATGCAGAAGCGCTCCAAACATTACCACTTTCAATTATTGAAGTGAAGCTACATCTTAAACTGTTTTATTCTTTAAATTTAACATGTCGGAACAAATAACCTTGCATCGTCGACAAGTCCAGATGAATTTCCATTGTTCATCCACATTTGTAAACAACTGGCGCTTATAATTCTTAATAAATTCAGACAAGAGTTTTAATAAAATCCCAAAAGTTCCACCAACTTTCCTGTTTCTGTAATATTATATCCATCCGGTGAATTTGAACCCCAATAGTTGAATCCTTGAGTTCCAGTTATGAATCCATCAGTCCATTCAAAAACAGTTAATTTGTTGCTACAAATTGTTGCATCCCATGCTGGATAAGTACATTCGGGAACTCTTTGAGCACCTATCCATAGTAATCCAAACCCAGTTGTCCAGTTGGCAGTACCAGTTGCTGCATTAACACAAATTAAAAAATATATACTCCGGATTCTACCGCTTACAATAAATATAGTCATGCTCTGCGCTATTTTCCATCCCACTGAGAACAGCTCCCTGGGATTGACATTGACTGTTAGCATCTGTCTGGTTATAGTAAATAATCGGATCATAATAGACTTTAATACACCATGGTCCCATTTGGCGTATGAAAATTTGCCATCCTGTTGGGCATGATGATATTTCTAAGAAGTAACAATTATTCGTCATGGAGATATTTTAAGAATACGGATTCATGTTCTGCAAATTCACTTGTTTTTTCTACTCACCATATTGAAATGTCCATTTTCCATTGCTGAAACCGATACCATATGTGTATACTTGCTGATCGGTTAATCCTGAATATCCAATATCAACTTGTCCTTCTACTGGATATTGTGCTTGACATGTTGTTTCAATTGTATTTATCTTTATTCCAACTTTCATATCATCCGTATAACTTTTTTGAAGCACACTTTGCACTACTCGAATTCCACACAAATAGCAAAAAGAGCTATTTTTGCTCATAAAAGCAACCTGCAAAATCGAAGAAATGTCAATTTCCTACAAAAACACACTGACAACGCAATCAATCTTATAAAAGCATAAACTATAACAATTGGTGAAATTGTTCATTTCAGTGTTATTACATAGACTGATGCTGTCAGGTTGTCCCCAGATAAGCATCATTGTTAAGTTTGCAGTGACTTGCGGAATTAGAAAAATATACCAGATCATAAGTCTGTAATTCTTTAACTCAACTTCCAAGAATGAATACTAAAAATTTTAAAAAATATCTGACATTTAAACCGCTCCTTTCGTGAGTACGCTAGCTAAAAAAAAGTACCGTTGAACTCATTTTACGATCGAATTTTATGGAAAAAATGTCTAGAGAAATTCGAAAAGTTTTCTTGTGCTTTATTGTCAACATAAAATTTTTGTATCATGCAAGTTGGTTTTGACATACCCAGAAAATCTAGGGCACGTGACACGTCACGTGAGTTCGTGAGTTCGGAGTTCGGGACGTGAGTTCGGGAGAAAATCGGTTCGGGAGAAGGACAGTTCGGGAGACGACAGTTCGGGAGACGACAGTTCGGGAGACGACAGTTCGGGAGAAATTGAAAATTTTTAGAGGAGGAAAAAACAACTTGGGATAAAATTTTTTTGCAAAAAAAAACGGTGATTTCGAACTAGAAATCAGTTCAATAACTTCAAGGTATTTTTCCATTCATTTCAGTTCCCACTTTTTGTCCTCCGGAAACCAATTTCTCCCGAACTGTCGTCTCCCGAACTGTCGTCTCCCGAACTGTCCTTCTCCCGAACCGATTTTCTCCCGAACTGTCACGTGCCCAAAATCTAAATCTCTCACGCAGTCGAGCTATTTTTACCTGCGTGCGGCTGCGCCGCGGCCCTTTAGTAGAAAATGAATGGGGAAACTTTCAATATGACAGTTTTGTATAATGAATTAAAAAGATTTGCATCATATTAACTAAAGTGCTGAGATTTAAGATTGGATACAATTTGAGATAACTCATGCTATTCTCTTCACATTATCCAAAGAACAATTATATAAAAAAATAAAAAAATAGATTTGCAGCGACTTGAGGAATCAGAAAAATATACCAGATCATAGTTTTTTTCTGAAAACAACGTACAGCTTCTAAGAATTGTGTACTAAAATTTCAAAAAAAAAAATCTGAATTGTCAGTTTGTTTTTCCTAGGGCAGTGACTTGCGGAATTATCAAAATATACCAGACCATAATTGTGAATTTCTTTAACTCAACTTCCAACAATGAGTACTAAATTATAAAAGAAAAAATCTGACATTCAAACCGCTTTTTTCGTAGGCTAAAAAACTAACCGTTGAAAAACAGCACTAATTTTACGATCAAATTTTATGCAAAAAATGCCTAGAGAAGTTCGAAAAGTTTTAATTTCGTTTTTGTTATTGTCAAGATGAAAATTCCTGCGTAGCATCGTAGGGAATTTCCTCGCAACGCGTTGGAAGAAGCTAGTACAACAGAAGTACAACACCCACTGCTCCTTCCAATGCGTTGCGGTCGCGTTGCGAGGAAATTCCCTACGATGCTACGCAACCTGGATCGCTTTACGTTATCGCCGAAGTAGAAAAAATATTCAATATGACAGTTTTATATAATAAATACAAAAGATTTAAGTAAAGTGCTGAGATTTTAGTTTGGGTAAAATTTCAGATAACTCCTGCTATTCTCTTCACATTATCCAAAAAACAATTATTAATTCCTATGTCATCAGCGCTTGTTTTCCACAGACATATCCAGAGAAACACATGGTCAATATCGATCCTTGGTACGTTCCATATAAGGAGCAACTGAAAACTAGGCTTGTTTTAGCTTGAAAAATTCGAAATCAAAGTGTACGTTGCGTCATCCAGGTATCCAGTTGCAGATCCATAATTCATCCACATTTCTAGACAATTATCACTCGCGCTTCTGAAAAAAACGAATATTTTGAGAAGAAAGGTCAAAAAAAAATGAAAGCTCTCAACAAACATCAAATTATTGAAATAACCATCCGGTGATGTTGTATACCAAAAATTGAACCCATCAGTTCCAGTGGTGAATCCATCAGTCCATTCAAAAACAGTTGACTTGTTGCTACAAATTGTTGCATTCCATACTGGATAAACACATTCAGCAACTCTTCGAGCACCCAACCAGATCAAACCAAAATTCGTTTTCCATTCCGAGTTGGCGGTTGCTGAAATTCTTCGATTTAGGTGGGATTCTTAAAATAACAACTTACCATTAATATAACTATGTTCGGAACTAGTTTCGATTCCACTAAGAGTTGCGTTTTCAGTTTGACATTGATTATTAGCATCAGTCCAATTATGATAGGAAGTAGTGCTGTAGAAGAAATTCATACACCATGGGCCTTTGAATCGATTAAAAATTTGCCATCCGGTTGGGCAAGTTGCTGTTGCTAGAAAAGTCTATTTGCTTTGAAAAGCGATAATGTAAGCAACAAATGTGCAGAATTACGAATCCTAATTTACGATACCGTACTTCACGTTTATATCAAAATGAACTTACAAAATGAGAGTGTCCATAACCCATTACTGAAGCTGATATTATACAACGATTGCTGCTCATTTGACTGTAAATAGCCGTGATCGACTTGTCCTTCTAACGGATACTGCGCTTGGCATATGCCATCACTAATATTAATTTTCATTCCAACTTTCATTTTGTCTTCATAAGATTTTTGGATCACATTTTTCACAGCTTGAAAATAACAAAGGTAACAAATACTGTCCGATAAGTTCATAGTAGCAATCTGATGTATTCAATAATTTTTCATTCCATTGTCTTACGAAGCTTACAATACATTCCGACTGATTAAGACATAAACCAATGCAGTTTGTAAAGTTCATCGTCCCGGAATTATTGCATAGATTTATACTATCAGGTTGTCCCCAGACAATTACCATTGAGGTTTTTGATGAAACTTGAAAATTGTAAAGTAAAAACAGAAAGATGAGAGTGATGACGAGCATTGGATAAATTATTTTGTTTTTGAAAATTTGAGGAAACGAATGAAAAGGTTTCCGCGGAGATGTCACTTTATGAAATAAGGCAATGAGACAGTTATACCTTAATCGAAAAATTCCTTGATCTTTAGAAAAGCTGGGTTACACGATATGAGGAATTCTGCATTTAATAAATTGAATAATTGCGAACAATGCTATAAAATAACCACAATTAAACAAATTTATTGAGTCTTATTATTGTAGAACAATAAATCATAATCTAACCAGGTGATGAAGATCACTGAATACTTAGTTTATGCAAACGTTTCATTGGCTCTCTTTCCACAGGCATATGCAGAAAGGCACGAAGATGAAACATTGTTCTGGATATTTGCAGCGTAAGAACACCTGAAAATTGATGAATTCAAGCATGTAAAAGAATGCTGAAAAGAAAAAAAACTTACGATTGGTCGTCGATCACTCCGATCGAATTTTTGTACATCCACATTTGTAGGCAGCAATCGCTAGAATTTCTGGAAAAAATGACGAGCCTCTCGAGAATTGTTCCGCTGTCGAGACTCACGTTCCAGCAACGAAATAACCATCCGGTGAATTTGAACCCCAATTGTAGAATCCTTCAGTTCCAGTTGTGAATCCATCAGTCCATTCAAAAACAGTTGATTTGTTGTTACAAATTGTATCATTCCATGCTGGATAAGTACATTCTGCAACTCTTTGAGCACCTAACCATAGGTTGCCAAATCCAGTAGTCCATTCATTGATAGCAGTTGCTGTATGGAACAAAAGTTTGAGAGTAAATCGAAAGAAAAAGCATTCAAAGATACAGTACATAAGAGTCAAATTGAAGAAAAAACGCAAAAACATACAATAAATATAGTCATGCTCTGCACTATTTTCCATCCCACTGAGAAGAGCACCTTGTGATTGACATTGACTGTTAGCATCTGTCCAATTATAGTAGTTGATCGGGTCATAATTCACTTTGATGCACCATGGTCCCTTTTGACGCAAAAAAAGTTGCCATCCTGTTGGGCATGACATAATCGCTGAAAAATATAAATTTATGAATATATTGTATTAAAGGCAGCTTGTCAGTTAACACGATCCAAATTCACGGCAAAAAATCAAAATTCGAAAGGGAGCGCAGGTGGTCCAAACAACACTACCAATAGGTAGCCACATTCAAATAATTGTGTTTCGCGCCAATTCCGACCGCGTTGCACGGACACTGACCGCGTCGCACGGACACGCGCGCATTCAAATTTTGATTTTTTCAACTTTGGACCGCTGCTATGACGCGTGTACTTATCGGTGTGATTTCGCATAAATTGCATTGTACTAATGAGAACACGCTCTATTTTTTGAAACTAAGAACAGGTAGGGTCAAATTAACTGAACAGCTGTCTTTAATAGATAACAAATGATAAGAATGTACGATTAAAATTAAAAAATATATATTAGGAAGCAAGCAATTTTATCAGTATAATGTTTTAGCCAACTCACTATATCTAAATATCCATGAACCAGTGTTAAAACTGATATTATAAGTCACTAGTTGCTGATTGCTCACTTCTAAAAATCCATAATCAACCTGTCCGTCTACAGGATACTGGGCTTGGCAATTTGTGACACTCATATTTATTTTCATCCCAACTTTCATTCCATTTTCATAAGTGTTTTGAATCACATTTTTGACTGATTGATATCCACACAAATAACAAATATTGTCACTGTCATTCATGTAAGCAATCTATAAAATAAAGACAAATCACTGTTTAAAAAGTTCCAAGCTTACAACGCAATCAACCTTGTAAAAACATAAACTATAACAATTTGTGAAATTGCTCGTTCCAGTATTATTACATTGACTGATGCTATCCGGTTGTCCCCAGACAAGTGTCATTGTAAGATTTGCAGCGACTTGAGGAATCAGAAAAATATACCAGATCATAGTTTTTTTTCTGAAAACAACGTACAACTTCTAAGAATTTTGTACTAAAGCTTTCCAAAAAAAAGAAATCTGAATTGTCAGTTTGTTTTTCCTAGGGTTATAAAAAAAGGCAGTTGTAAAACTGCAGCCGTAATTGGCGTGGAAAGGACTTTTGCTCATTTTAAGATCAGAATTTATTCAAAAATTTCTAAAGAAACGAGAATTCCTGAAATAAATTCTGTATGTGCAATTAAAAAAGAGCAGGTAAATTATTTTATTTCAAATTTCAGAAAAAATAATTCACCAGAATTTTCACTGTTTTCATTTTTTCCATTGTCGAAGTTATACATGTCAATCATTACACATTTTAGGGAACTGGAACTATCTCTTTAACAAAATGAAGCGCTGAGCATGACTATATTTGAATTATCTCTTTAACAAAATTAAAAAATTTATTGAATCTGATTATTGTAGAACAATAAATCATGATGTAATCAAGTATCAACAATTCACATCACTGAATACTTCTTCTATGAAAACGTTATGTTGGTTTGCTTTCCACAGGCATATGCAGAAACGCACAAAGATGAAATATTGCCCAGGACATTTGCAGCGTATGAACAACTGAAAATTGATGGATTCAGGAATTAAAAGAAGAAGGAAACAACACACTTACGATCCATCGTCGATTAATCCGGAAGCGTTAACTCGCATCCACATTTGTAAGCAGCAATCGCTAGAATTTCTGGAAAATAATGACGAGCATAAGGTAGCTCGAGAATTGATCCGATGTCAGACTCACCTTCCAGCAACGAGATAACCATCCGGTGAATTTGAACCCCAATAGTTGAATCCTTCTGTTCCAGTTGTGAATCCATCAGTCCATTCAAAAACAGTTGACTTGTTGTTACAAATTGTGTCATTCCATGCTGGATAAGTACATTCTGCAACTCGTTGAGCACCCAAATTCACATATCCAAATCCAGTTGTCCAATTTGCCACTGCTGATGCTGTAAAAGTATCTTTCAAATTTTAAGTACTTTAAAAACTATACCTCGAATATATTCATGCTCTTCGCTGGTTTCAATTCCGCTCAGAACGGCGGATTGTATCTGACATTGTTTATTAGCATCTATCCAGGTATAGTATTTAATTGGGTCGTAGTAGACTTTTATACACCATGGACCTTTTTTCCGCAAAAACAGTTGCCAACCTGTTGAACAAGATGCAATTGCTGTAAAAAAATTGTCAAGGAGATATTTTAAGTATTCAGTTTAAGGCAGGCACGTACATTGCTACAATTAATTCTTCATTTTTATACTACAATCTTGACTCTATAGTATTTTGGATACGTCAAATGACAAAATATGAAGTCTATATTTTATGCTTAAAATTATATTTATAATAATTATAACATTAGGCATAACATATCAGAATTCCAAGGGGATCTAACTGAAGAGCCCTAACCCCTTGGTAGACCGGATTAGCTTATGGTCGACACGGTCGACTTAAGTTAGGATTTATTTTTTATTTCGTTTTATTTACAAACTAACTTGCAAAAGAGAGATATAGAGAAAATGATTATGCGCAGACCACAGTTAGGCCATTTTCAAGACACAGATTTTTTATTATTTTCGTTCGATTGATTAAAAAAATATTTTTTCGTGTATCTGAAGACATCACAAACTCACAATATCCAAATGTCCATGTTCCATTGCTGAAACTGATATTATATGTTGAAATTTGCTGACCATTAAATTCCGAATATCCATAATCGACTTGCCTTTCTACTGGATACCGAACTTGGCATGTTGTTTCACTTGTATTTATCTTCATTCCAACTTTCATTTTATTTTCATAAGTTTTTTGAATCACATTTTTGACTGATTGGAATCCACATAAATAACAAATATTTGTATTATTCATGCTTGCCACCTGTAAAACAAAAATCCGATGTTCTAATGGATGTTCAGCTGTATCTTACAACGCAATAATCATTATAATAACATAAAGTAGCACAGTCCGTAAAATTGACAACTCCATAATTATCACATTGACTAATACTCTCCGGTTGTCCCCAGATTAGTACCATTTTAACATTCGCCAGAGAATTATAAATGAATAAATTAGAAAAAAGGAACAGAAACAAAAACATTGAATCTTTTATGAATTTTTCATAAAGCTCTATTATTGTTCATATTACCAAGGTGTTTTCAATAGAAGTTTTTCATGAAACCAATTATTTTTGAGTGATTTATTTGCAAACTTCTAACTGTCAATTGACACCGATCTTTTTTGATATTTTGGAATGAAAAAAATACATTAAAACGGGACGAAGAAAATTATCACAAAAAAATGAAAACAACAAGATTAATAGAATGTTTGAACGGGCTTCTTGCCACATACATATGCAGAAGCGCACCAAATATTACTACTGCTAATTATTGAAGTGAAATTACAGCTGAAACGTTTTTTTATTCTTTAAATTCAACATATTGACACAAATAACCTTGCATCGTCGACAAGTCCAGACGAATTTCCATTGTTCATCCACATTTGTAAGCAACTGTCACTTGTATCTCTAAAAATTTTATAAGGCAGACTGACAAACCTCGAATTCTAGTATAAAATGTAGAGCGTTCTCTCAATTGTCTTATGGAAAAGCCTTCCGATAATTAAGCCTAAAGCCGCAAAAATTAAAATTAGTAAGCGCTGGAAAAAAAAGCATGTTGTTCAAAAATGGAAGCCAAACACAATTATAGGAATTTCGATTGATTTGAGTGCTCATTTTTTGAGTTCCTGAGTTTAAATAAACATTTTTGGTTTTTTATTGTAATCTGGATTCGACTAGCTGACAAGGATTTAAAAAAAATTGAATAAGCCCCAAAGTTCTACTAACTTTCCTGTTGCTGTTACATTATAACCATCCGGTGAATTTGGACCCCAATAGTTGAATCCTTCGGTTCCAGTTGTGAATCCATCAGTCCATTCAAAAACAGTTGATTTGTTGCTACAAATTGTTGCATTCCATGCTGGATAAGTGCATTCGGGAACTCTTTGAGCACCTATCCATAGAAATCCAAACCCTGTTGTCCAGTTTGCAGCACCAGTTGCTATATTAACAAAATTTTTTAAAAATATATATCCGGATTCTACCGCTTACAATAAATATAGTCATGCTCTGCTCTATTTTCCATCCCACTGAGAACAGCTCCCTGGGATTGACATTGACTGTTAGCATTTGTCCAGTTATAGAAAGTAATCGGATCATACTTGACTTTAATACACCATGGTCCCATTTGACGCATGAAAAATTGCCATCCTGTTGGGCATGATGATATTTCTAAGAAGTAACGTATTCATGTTCCGCTAATTCACTTGTTTTTTCTACTCACCATATTGAAATGCCCATTTTCCATTGCTGAAACCGATACCATATGTGTATACTTGCTGATCAATTAATTCTGAATATCCATTATCAATTTGTCTTTCTACAGGATATTGTGCTGGACATGTTGTTTCACTTGTATTTATCTTCATTCCAACTTTCATATTATCCGTATAAGTCTTTTGAACCACGCTTTTCACTGCCTGAAATCCGCACAAATAACAAGTGCTCGATTGATTTGTGCTCCCAAAAGCAACCTGTAACATTTATGTACGTTTGTACACTCAATTTTCTGTTAAGGCTTACAACACAACTGTTCTGAGACATACATAAACTTGAACAATTCATAAAACCGATAAATCCAGAGTTATTACACTGATTAAGACTATCCGGTTGTCCCCAGACAATTATCATCGTCAACTTGGCTGAGGTTTTAAGTAAAAATGAAATAAACATGAAAAACAGAAGCATATTTCGAAATGAATTTTTATTTAGAACAATAAGAGATGAGCTCCAGAGTTTGTATTACTAGATCGAGTCATTCTTTTGATTGAAGTTTTTATGACGATCATTTGAATATTTTATAGTCATTAGGAACTTCTGCAAAACCAAAGACTTTCACCTTTTGACTTGACTTTTGCAAAATATATTCTTTGACCGCAAAGAAAAAACTAAGCTGTCTCAAATAATGACGAGCTTTCGAAAAATGCGTTCACTGGTATTTCTCGTGTAGTTTCAGGTAAACAAGAAAAAGGGGTGTTTTCAAGATTTAAAAAAAAATCTGGACAATTACTGCAAAAATAAGTCAGGGTAATTAATGCCACATCAATTTTCATTTCAACTTATTATTATTATTAAATAAATGTCGGATTGGCTTGTTTTCCACATGCATATGCAGATGCGCACCAAGTTGCAACACCATTGGTAATGTCTGCGGAAGAAAAACACCTGTAAATGTGTCAAAATTCTTTTGAAAATAGAAATACTGATATTATTTGCCTTTGATCGTCGATATAACCAGTAGTAACACTGGCGTTCATCCACATTTGTGCACAACAATCACTTGCATTACTGTAAACGAAAATATGAAATTGTTTTTAAATATTAAGATTTTTGAGCAGTCACAATTAAGATAATTTCAAATCCTACACAGGAAAGTAATAATTGAATAGACTTGCTTGCTGCTCGACTTACATTGGTACATCATGATAACCATCTGGAGATGTTGTATACCAATAATTGAATCCTTGAGTTCCAGTTGTAAATCCATCTGTCCATGCAAAAACAGTTGATTTGTTGTTACAAATTGTTGCATTCCATGCTGGATAAGTGCATTCCGGAACTCTTTGAGCACCTATCCATAGGAAACCGAATCCAGTAGTCCACATACTGGTAGCAGTTGCTGAATGAAAATGTTCAAAATACTATGAAGTAGAATACAAGACCTACTGTTAATATAGTTAAACTCTGCGCTAGTTTCAATGCCAGTCAAAACGGCGTTTTCAGTTTGACATTGATTGTTAGCACTTGTCCAATTATAGTAAGAAGTTGTGCTATAAAATACTTTAATACACCATGGACCTCTTTGACGCGGTGATTGATACCATCCTGATGGACATGTTGGTAACGCTGAAAATAGCTGAGCTACTTAGACCTTCTCTGAAGCCAAACTCACCATAGCCAAATGTGTAAGATCCGTTGCTATAACTTATGTTATACATCCACAATTGTTCATCATTTGGAACTATATTCCCATAATCAATTTGTCCTTCTACAGGATACTGAGCTTGACAATTTGTGGCACTCATATTTATTTTCATCCCAACTTTCATGTTATCTTCATAAATTTTTTGAATTACATTTTTGACTGATTGGAATCCACACAAATAACAAATATTTGTTATATTCATGCTTGCCAACTATAATACAAAAATCCAATTGTTATATGGATGCTCAGTTGTATCTTACAGCGCAATAATCATTATAATAGCATAAAGTAGCACAGTCTGTGAAATTGACAACTCCAGAATTATTACATTGATTAACACTATCAGGCTGTCCCCAGACAATTACCATCGTAACATTTGCAGGAGAATGCGGAACAATTAAACTCAACAAGGATAACAGAAATATAAACATTTTCGTGTAAATTTTTCTGAGCATTTTTGGTTTTTGAAATCTATTACCAAGGTGAAGGCGTGTTTTTTGAAGCCTGTCTGACAACAACAACGAAACAAATTTTATATTCTTTTAAAAACAACTTATATACGCCGAAAAAGGGGATGAAGCTTCGAGAATAATTTCTCTGGAACCCTTATTTTTAAATTATGTTTTTCTTGATCCTGATCTCACGGTGTATGTGTTGAAATTTCCTAATTTATTTTTAAACAAATAACACAATACAAGAAAAAATGAAACGATCAAGAAAATCAATATAAACAATATAAGAAAAAAATAGAAAAAATGGGTCAACATCAAAAAACAGAGGAAAATTAAGGATTTAAAAAACATTTTGTATTAAATTTTTAAATAATTTGAGGGAAACATTAATAGAACGAGTGTTTGCTATGTGTGTAACGTTTTCCCGCGAATGTTACGATCGTTTAGATCGGGCGACCAATGTTCACAAAACCATCAGATGCCATTTCAGTGACGACTTGTCTCATGAAGTTTTGATCGAGTCCATCGATCACATCTATGAATTTTTTGATCTTCACCATATTTCGATTCAGTTCCTCGGATGTGACACGATTGTGCTCCATGAAATGGCGGTGGCATCTGAAAAACGAGAAATTCGTTAATAGTCGGTTAATTGAAAGTTCTATCCAGCCGAAATTCAGCTTTAAACCAGTAAATAAATAAATAAATAAAAATAAAGTGCTAACATGCGATTGATATAGCTCGGATTGCTAAGCTATATTTTGTAAATTGTGAAAATTTCATCTTTTCATCATGATTCTACACAGCTCCACAAAAGTATTGCTCCACCTAAATTTTTTCGAAAATATTTTTTTCTGATAATTTTTGTTAAAAGTGTTCAACTGATGAAATATGTCAAATTCAGTCAGTAATCAACTTCCACTAATCATTTTTGAAACCTAAAGTCCAAAAAAAAATTTCATCCTTTTTTGTGAAAAATCGGTTTTTGCCGTTCCACAAAAGTATTGCTCCACTTTGGAAATCTTGTTGTTTATTGACCGATGATGGTCCAATTTGATTTAAATTCATTAATTATGCCCATAAGAAGTGTAAAACCGTTGTTTGACTTCAAAAAGTTGCAAGATTATGGTCGATGGGGCCAAAAACTGTCGAACTTTCGAAAATTATCGAATTTCTGCTTAAAGGGAAGAACAAAGTAATCGATTCGGTTTTTTCTTTGCCGAAAATGACCAAAATGTATTCTGAACGCATTTTTTATTAAAACTGGCTAAGAAAACAGACTTTTTCAACATCATTTACTGAAAAAAATAGCGAATTATTTTCCCAAAAAAATCCAATTTGAGCATTCCAGAGCATTCTGGATCGTTTCGGAGCGTAATTTCTTTCAGAAACTTTATCAAAGTAATAAATATCGAATAATTTCTGTTTTTCAATTGAAAATTTGACAAACCCCTCTCAGAATTCAAGAAAAATTTCAGTGAACGGCATTTCTTCGAATCTTCAGTTTTTGGTTGATATGGGAAATTGGTTGGACATCTTCGTATGTCTAAATTTTGCTTATTCCGATGTGAGAACTTATGATTTAAACAAAATAAACGTTTTTAAAGATTCCGAAATCAATTACAGCAAAGTAAGCTCACAATTTTTTTGGAAAAGTGTTTTAAAGAGTATTGGTTGTTGAAGCTGGTGGATTGGACTTTGAATGCTTTTGAAAACATGAGAATTCTGAGAGGGATTTGTCAAATGTTCAATCCAAAAACAGAAATTATTCGTTATTTATTATTTTGATAAAGTTTCTGGAAGAAATTACGCTCCGAAACGATCCAAAATGCTCTGGAATGCTCAAATTGGATTTTTTTGTGAGAATAATTCGCTATTTTTTTCAGTAAATGATGTTAAAAAGGTCTGCTTTCATAGCCAGTTTTAATAAAAAATGCTTTCAGAACACATTTTTGTCATTTTCGGCAGAGAAAAAGCCGAATCGATTACTTTGTTCTTCCCTTTCAGCAGAAATTCGACAATTTTCGAACGTTCAACAGTTTTTGGCCCCATTGGCCATAATCTTGCAACTTTTTGAAGTCAAACAACGGTTTTAGACTTCTTATGGACCTAATTAATGATATTAAAGCAAATTGGGCCATCATCGGTCAATAAACAACAAGATTTCCAAAGTGGAGCAATACTTTTGTGGAACGGCAAAAACCGATTTTTCGCAAAAAATGATGACAATTTTTTTTGGACTTTAGGTTTCAAAAATGATTAGTGGAAGTTGATTACTGACTGAATTTGACATATTTCATCAGTTGAACACTTTTAACAAAAATTATCAGAAAAAAATATTTTCGAAAAAATTTAGGTGGAGCAATACTTTTGTGGAGCTGTGTAGGGTATTCCGTGCTAAATCGCAACGGAAAAGTACCTATCTATAACAGCGGTTCAAAGTTAGAAAAATAACATTTTGAAGTTTTCAGATTTTTATCATTTAAACTGAATTTTCTTCTATTTTTGCATTGTTTTTCTTTAAAGCTCATTCAGTGAATTATAAAATAAATCTTTCAGAAAAAATTAGTTATAGTTAGTCCGAAAAAAGTCCAAAATAGAAAAAAAATCAAGTTTACTACATAATAACCTAAACTTTTGCAACGATAAAACTTGTTGCTAAATGATAGTCAAAAGACTTACCGACTTATGAAACGCCACATGTTATTTGGGAACCGTTGGTGCTGCTGAAAAACACAATTTTAACACTCGTTTTATATTCGGGAAAAAACAAACCGAAACCGCAGTCAGCTCAACGATCTTTTCGACAACTATTGATTTTGCCGAACGGCTTGTGAAACCTGCGCCGCCCAAATATGCGGCTTGTTTTAGGGCGCAGTTAGATGCGCCCCAAATATTTTCGCAGCAATTGAGAAAGTCAGGAACAGTTTGGTTTAAAAATTGGAGAGCAATGTTGTAATGTACCATTGCGGTAAAAATCATTCCTTGTCTTCCGGCCTGAAAATAAAACATGATTAAGGGAGAAAACTATTCTGATTTTCTAACAAGGGAGGTTTTTACGCTCACACCAAATTATAAAATATGGATCCCTCAAATTTTTACTTAAAGGCACACTTATTTATGTTATTCTGAAATATTTTTTTCTCAAAATTTCTGCGTCGATTCTTGTTTTCATCGTTGCATGTTTATTAAAGGCATACGTGTTAGTTATTTTGACCCTGCATGATTTTCAATTAATAACTTGAAGGATTCATATTGGGTCCGATTTGACATAATGTGAAATTTTGGACCTCAATTTGGTGATGATGAAAATCTCCCTGTTTTTGGATATTTTTGTGAAAACTTACGTTTCTTCTTCTTCGAACAATTTGAGCCATTATGATAAACCAGCAGAAAACTTTAAAAAATACAGTTTAAAATGTGATAAATAGTTGTTAACAGAAAATATGAAGTAAAAACTACTTTTTTTGGGGGGCGTTGCCAAGACCAAATCAATGAGATATTGGGCCGGCAATGTGTTAACCACATCAACACCCCGAACAGCGTCACCTTTTGTCTTGTGACTTTAATTCATTATATGTAACTACATAAACATCCAAAAGTATGTAACAAAAGTCATGATACTAGTGTTAATTTAAAAAAGTTGAGAAGAATATTAAATAAAAATTCAAAAGGAAAGAGGAAAAAGAATATTTAACCGTAAAAAAACTTATTCTTTGAAAGATTAGAGATATTGCAACTTGGAGAGATTTAGAAACTTGTATTGGTGGACATACAAGAAAATCTAAAGTAATATAGATCAATTATATCTGTAGATAGAATTTAATTTGCAAGTGTATTAAAAATCATAAGGAAATTTTTATTAAACCCTTGGTTTAGTAGAATCACAATTTGAATAAAACTTTATTTTCCAACGTCTCGGTTTATAAAAATATAATCAGGGAAATTGATATAATCCCTATAGTACAGAGTGTTGAAAATTGGAAAAATTGTCGAAAAAAGTTAAAGCTTGAGATGAAAAACCCGAAAAAACATACAATTTAAAAGAAAATCACATAAAAATTATTTACAAAACCGGTTAGAGATTATTGTGGACGATGAGGGTATGCAGGTAGGCTATACAAAAACACTAGTGGAGAGTGTGTTGGTTTTTGCGAGACTTAAAGAGAGGGGGATAGATGAAAAAGAGCGGTAATTCAAAAAAGGAATTCCCGAGCTGGTTGTAGAGACTTTAAACTTTTCTCAAGGATCCTAGGTTTGCAACCATATCAGTAAGCTCTTCTTTTGTGTTCAGTGTAGGATTTTGTGACTTTATATCGATTCCTTCCTTCTAGTTGTCCTTCGCAATTCAGAAAGGTTAACCATCCGTCTTTTCTAGTTAAACGAATATGTTCAGCTTGAGAATTGAGACTTTGGAAGACTTTTTCTAGAGTTGCTTGGGATTCAGCTACAATTATATAGTCGTCAATATATCTCTGAAACAAAATGGTAGGAAAAAGCTAAGATGGTCTACCAAGGTGTTGGGGCTTTTCTGTTAGATCCCCTTGGAATTCAAATAATTTGTATCTCAAATCATAATTCTCCACATTTGGAACAAATTTAAAATTTCTCTAATTTTCATTTTTCTGTTTCGAATAAGTTTGAACCCAATTATCAACTTAAATTACATACATTCTTTTTTTCTGTCAATAACGAAAAAGTGTTATATTCTTTTAAAAACAACCTATTTTATGTAAGAACTTTAATTTATTCCATAACCGCTTTAAATTGTTCAAAATAAACATCAGTTTCTGACTTCTTTAAGCTTTGCACTGGTATTGCTTGAACTTTCTGTACTCGGAACAACCCGCGAAACGCTCTTCCATAGTCTCGAACACCGAAGATCATGGTGAATGTCACATAAATTGGACCCCTGAAAACCTAAGGATTAGGAGTAAACTTTGAGGCTAGAGGACCCATGAATCGTAAAATCTGTAAACTTTCGAATCTGCATTTTCGTATCTTCATCCATGTTTATAACCCTTGGAACTACTTTCCCAAATGTTAGAACTATTATCACACATAACACTGTGATGAAAAACTTTTTAATCATCTGGAATATTGTAAATTTTTGAAGAATTCAATCTGAAAATGATACCCTGAAAGTCTTGACATTCTCCCGTAATTGATATCTCGAACTCAACCCGTACATCACATCCCTATTATGTTTCTCAACATATAATAACTTCTGGCGATTGTAACGATTTAAGAATCCAAACCCCTGAAAATAGGAATAGTATGGCTCCGCTAGAAGAACTCACTAAAAATGAAATAACTGCAAAAGCAGCTCCAATAGCACCAGATTCAACGTATCTCAAGGAATTGATCATTGTTAGATAGGTCATCAAAAGAGAAAATGTATTTTGAAGCAAAATAAGTGAAACTAGAATCCAGCGACGGTTTTGTTTCTCGTAATCACTGAAAATAATTTTAAAAAACTTTAAACAAAGATGTGAGCTCACAATATAAAAATTGTCGCAAATGCTCGTTCAATTATTACAATAATTGGTGAAATCATCACCGAAAATATGAAATGGTAATGGGTGCTTGCACTCCATGACAAGAGGATCAGACCGTCGGCATTGATTTCTGGAAATATTGGAAATTAAATATTTTATTAAACTGAAAAAATAAGATTTTCGAAAAAAAAGTATGTGCTTGGAATCTGATTTCATCGGAAGGTAAAATTTTCAAAAATTGTATTTTCGAAAAAATTTGGAAAATCAATACCTCTAAAATATGTCCCAAAGCAAGTTATAGTGTCTCGAAGTAAAAATTTCAACAAATTTAAATTTTGAAGAGCTATAACTTGGATAAAGCTCGATATTTTTTTTGATGAAAATTTCAGAAATAAGTATTGATTCGATTTATAACTAGTTTACTAAATTTGAGCACATTCCGTTAAACGTATCTTTTGCCACGAGCTAAAAAATTTGCGCTTCATTAAAATCCTTAACAGAATCCGCTCAAATCTGTCTATTCGGTTTCGAATGGAAGAAATATATGGATTTGGGAAATTTAAATCCAAAAACATTAAGTTTGAGCCAAGTTAGAGCTCGTTCAAATTTCTTGCAAATTTTCAGATTTTGAGACGCTATAACTTGCTCCCTTGAGCCCATTAGCAGATAAAATTTACAGTTTCTTAGCCTCCATGCCGAGCTCTTTCTTATGAGCTAGGTCACGCGTGAACCATTCCCTTGTAAGAGAAATGCCAAGAAATGAGTATGCGTCAAAACTCTAACAGTTTTCCCAATTGAGAGGATGGAAAGAAGCAAAGGTCAGTGATCAGGAGGAAAATGATGCATGGGGTGCATTACATAAATAATTTTCAGATTTTTTTGTTGCTTTTTAAAACTTTTTCCGAAACACCGAACTTGACGACAAAATGCACAATTATTGTTCGGACGTTTTTTAAAAATTAGTTTATTCCCTTTATTGAATGTTCTCCAAATAAGCATACAATTTTAAAACGAAGTCATTCTTACATTTATTTGAAAAAAAAATATTAAATCAAATTATCATTTCTAGAATCATTTGGGTCATTGAATAAAACTCCAGAAATTCAATTTGGCTCTTTTCATTAAAAATCCTATTTAATAACGTAAAATAGAATTCTTTCCGATTCTAAATCTGTTTTTAAAATTTTCTAAAACCTCTTAGAAGCCAAGAAAGCGAGCTTTAAAACAATGGCCTAGAAAAGTCTCCACCGACGAGAACTAGTCCGCGGAAAACTTTTTCTAGGTCATTGTTTTGAAGCTCATTTTCTCGACTTCTAGGTGGTTTTAGAAAATTTTAAAGACAGATTTGGAAGGAGTAATTTCTCTATTTTCATCCCAGCTACAATAATTAGCTTCGCAAAAATTAAAAACGCTTAAAAAATACGTTTAAAAACCAACCATTTGGTAAATATTGACTCTGATAGAAAATTAGCAAAATTTTCCCAGCACCCAGTTCAAACCAGAGGAATGAAGTCCACCAAATCGGAATTTGTAGATTAGAGTGGAAAATTCGAAAAAAGAAAAAAAATTGAAATATTTATCCAAAAGTCTAGAAACCAACCGTGACCTGGCAACAATCAAAAGACAGATAATATTGAAAATTGATGAGATAAAAATAATAACGGCGTAGAGAACGATATCTATGGTGCTCATTTTCTCGGTCGAACCGAGAATGAATACAGAAAAAATTGTTGGGTTACCTGAAACGGGGTGGTTTTTTTAAACAATTTATTTCAATAGACAAATTTTACTCACATTCTTGAGCTTCTTCTGTTAATTGCATTTGTTCGTTGACAATTAGTGCCATTTTATAAATATACGCGTCTAAGTGATCAGTTATGTTCATGGAAGCTGGAAATGAAAATTTTCAGACGATTAGATTATTGTGCACGAGTTGTGTTGCTAAAATTGGAAGAGTGAGGTGTGAGTGGTTGATCATAGAAATTTGGACTTGTGAAAAAAAAAAAATTCAAAATTTTTATACTCTCAGAAAAAATCGATAATAGCAAGCAATCCTGTTAATTTTGATGATAAAAAATAGAAAAGTTGTTGTCAATATAAGAAAAATCTTAATTTTAGCACTTTTTGCACTTTTTCCAAACTATTTTCTTAGATACAATTTTTCAAACCCTCAATTATGATCAAAGTATTTTCAGAGTTCTTAAAAACTCAAAAACCGCAAATAATTAGTAGTCGAAGACTTCTGTTGAAACTATAAACGAAAGTGTCGAAGCCTTAGGCTTCGGATGAATAATTTTTTGAATTAGCATGAGATATAACTTGTCCAACGCTAAAAGGAGGGCTTTACGGAGATAATAAATGTAGCTTAAATGAAAATATGCTTCATTCTCATTCCAAATCTGTTTTTAAAATTTTCTAAAACCACCTAAAAGCCGAGAAAATGGGGCTTCAAAATAATGGCCTAGAAAAGCGTCCACCTGGCCGAACTTTTTCCTATGAACTTTTTTCGTGTTTCGTTAATAAATACTTATGCAGAGAATACTTATATTAGGCCTTTTTTATGTTTTTTTCATTTTAATTTATTGTTTTTTCATTTTTTATTGGATTTTTCATGCCTGCGGACTAGTTTTCGCCGGTTTTTCTAGGCCATTGTTTTGAAGCTCGTTTTCTCGGCTTCTAGGTGGTTTTAGAAAATTTTAAAAACAGATTTGGAATGAGAATGAAGTCTATTTTCATCCCAGATGCATTCAGTAGCTCTCTAAAGTTATCCTTTAATAGAAATGGATAACTATTTGAGGAAGTTATAATAGAAACATTATTCTTAGTTGTACAAGAATTAAAGGAGGGCTGTATTCATTTTGTAAATGTTGCTCAATCGGTTCAAAATTTTAATTTTACATATCAAAACAATAGTGAAAAAAATTGCAAAAAACTAGAACTCAAAAAAAGGGGGGCACCCGGAATCGAACTTCTGAATGTAATTTTGCTGACAAAGTTCGATTCCGGGTGCCCATTTTTTTGCAATTCTATTCTTTTATTATTTCTTCGCATATAAAATTTTAATTTTTGAACCCATTGAACAATAGAAATTGTTAAAAAGTTTTTGTTGTATTCAAAATTCAACAATCGTCGAATTTTCAGACTTTGAGTTCGAAAAATCATGTGCACCCAGGAAAACCTCTTTCAAGAAAACTTGCTCCCAATTCGCGGGCATACTTTTAAAAACGTAATGGCTTCCTAGAACTGCAGGTGGATTTTTTTTTTAATTCTAGTTTTCAAATGATATTCAAGTGTACTTCTGAAATTCGTTTTTTTTACTTCTTAAATTTTTCCTTGCAGGTGAACGGCTTGGTCTCAAAAAGTTTGAAATTGTAAATTTTCATAGATCCCAATAAAATAAAGTATTTCTAAATTTTGAAAAAAAAACATCTGTGAGGCAAAAAATCGATTCCAGGTGAATTCAATCTTCAAGGAAACGGGCATTTTTTTAAATTAACACGTTTTTTGTCATGCTGATCAGTTATGTCGTTCAAGATCAAAGAACCGAGGTTGCACACGAAACCTGTCATAATTGTCATAGTTTTGAACAAAAATTGGCAGGGCTTCATTCTCAGAAAATTTTTTGATGAAAAAAAAATATTTTAAACGAGGAAATATATATATAATGAAACCTTTTGCAAGTGATAGAATTTTCAGAAATCATCTAGATCAATTTTAAAAAAAACGGAAAGTATATATATTTTTTTAAATTTTCAAACTGATCCTATAATTAGTGTCCTGCTGATATTATGTAAATAACCGGGATATGCAACAAAAATTTAAAAAAAATGTCAACATTCTTGAAATTGATCGTAATATTTCTAAAAACGGAACATTTGCAACATTTGCAACATTTGCAAGAGATCTGACAACGCCAATTTTAGGTTTTTTTGAATTTTTCAGAGAAAATGAATTATTATTATTCAAAAAACATAACCTTAAATACCTGATAATTGGTTCAGGTATGTTAAAAATACCAAAAAATTACAAACACGAAAAATTGAAACAAGTGTTTCTTAGCCCCTAAGAAAAGTTAGTCCCTGAACTTGGTTTTCTAGGCCATGTGGGTTTTTAAAGAGGAGCTCCGGGGGAGCTCAGAAATGGGTTTAAGACGAATAATAATATGATTATCTACCAATTGATAGCAAAAACAACTTCTTAAGTCGAAAAAACAAAAAAAACCGGTTAAAGTACAAACATTTTTAACATTTTAAAAATCGAATATGGAAAATGGCCGAAGATATGAAATATGGGTTTTTAGGCCATTTTTGCATTTTTCCTAATCATGATTTTCCTAATAAAATTTCCTGATGAAAAATAAATCTCCTAAGAAATTAAATTGTATTGTAGTTTCTGGGCCATGGAATTTTCCTTATATGACCTAGAAACCCAAGTTGCATTTCTTAGGCCATTGTCAATATTTGATTTTTTTAAAAAATTTTTATCGGTTTTTCTTATTTTTTCAACTACAAAATATTTTTTGCTATTTTTCAATTAAAATTCATTTTTTTCTGAGCTCTCCGGAGCTCCCTCTCCCTTTTAACAGATCGCGTAAAACTGGTGCACCATCCTCTCATCGTGGCCTAGGAAACCAAATTTCAATTTTTAGCCCAGAAACCTAATTTTTAAGTCTAAAACCAACACGAAATACTGTCTAGGCCATCGTTTCGTTTTACCTAAGAAGGATTTTTCTGAAAAAATTTACCTATGAAAAGTCGAAAGAAATAGGTTTCTATGCCGGTATAAATCCTTATATGGCCTAGAGACCTAAATTGCATTTCCTCGGCCATTCGATTTTTTAAATTGGTTTTTCTTATTTATTTCTTTGACTCCAAACTTTTTTTGCTATCAATTTGTAGATAATCATATTCCTATTCATCTGAAACAAATTTCTCAGCTTTCAGATTCTTAAAAAATTGAAAGTGTATAAATTTTTGCTTATCGAAAATTTTGAAGTTATCGAAAATAATTTTAAAAACAAAAATAATTATAAAATCACTTCCTCATTAAACAAAATCAAAATAAATATTCAATATACATTTTTCATGACTCAAAAAAAAAAAATAATGAACAGAACCCAGAAAACTAGAAAAGCTTGGGAGTGAAATGTCATAAGGTTTCTGCTCATTTACACATGTTTATGACATTAAGTGTGTGTTTGCTGAAATCATATATAATTTGATCGCATTTTAATTTGTTTTTATTTCAAAACCAAATAATTATGTGGGGGTGAGGCTGATTAACTAAATCACATTGGTGTCTGCTTCATTAATCGATTCCACAGAAATTTACAATTCATCTCGTTGTTTTATTAATTTTTCCAAAAGAATCTCGAAAAATAGCTGTGCACCGCCCGGAATATCTGGTGGTGAACCTTGTGCACCATAGCCTGAAAATCAATCATGAATTTTGCGTTTTTCACCAATAATCGTTTGGTTACCGTATTCTGATGGGATCACAACCCGTCGTCGTTCTCCTTCACACATGCCGTCCATTGCAATATCCATTCCGTCGATTACTTCCTTGAGGAAGAATAATTTTAAAAAATTTTTCACTAAAACCTACCTTATTATACAACCTGAAAACGAATGGTGAATTTCTGGAGTATGATGAATCTACAAGGGTGCGATCAGCGAGTCGGAGAATGTATTGCTGGTAGATTTTATCTCCTGGAATTTTCGGAAAATTTAAGTTTGAAAATTTTTTATTTTTTAACAAATTTCTAAAATAAAATGTTTACAAATGGATGAATAAGGCTTTCGAAGATTTCCGATTATATTGCCAACTCAAATACTCTTGATTATTGCGTTTTGAGTGCTGCTCAAGCTCATGGACGCTGCGCACGCACGCACGCGGCTGCTGACACTGGAAAATTTGAAAATTCATCCTCCCGCTAATTTTCCAGTGAGTTGAGCGTCGACAGCAGCGTTGCGTGCGTGCGGAGCGTCACTGCGATTGAGAAGCCCTAAAAACGCAGTTTCTGGCCGCTGGTTTTGCGTAGCATCGTTGGGAATTTCCTCGCAACGCGCTCAAATTCAAATTTCTCAGTTGGTCTAGCGCGTTGCGAGGTAGTTCCCTACAATGCTACGCAAAACGAACGGTCTGGAATTTTCAACTTGACAATAACAATTTAAAAATGTTTTATTAACTTTAGAAATTTCTTTTTTTTTGTATAGAAACAGTAAGATTTTGAAAAAAATATTTTTAATCAACGAAAATTATAAAATTCGGCGAATTTCGTTGAAAAGTCTACTAATATTTATCATAGCAAATTTTAAGAATTTTAAAAACACCAATTCCTTTTTGATTTAATTTAATTTATTTACGTTTACGGAAAAGACTTGGCGAATAAAAAAATACTTTAAGTATTTACAAGGTAAGTACTTGAAAAAAGTATTTCCAAGGTAAGTACCTTTCTGGCTATTTTTAACGAAATATAGCTCATTTGAAATAGGATTTTCCGCGGACTCAAGGTTTGCTTTCAAAAGTTGCTAAGCAGTAGCTTGGGCATGATTTTTTCAATCTCAAATTCTGAACAATTTCAAAAAGCCGAAAATTGAAGAGCTGTAACGTGGCTCAATATGTAAAACTTTCAGGATATCATGAAGAAACCATTTTTAGTAAATATGCCAAATTTAAGAAAATTGGTTGAAATTTTTTTAATTATTATAATTTTACTATTTAAAAAATATTTTGACGCTACTATTTAAAAATTAAAATTTAAAAATAGAATTTTTTAATTTTCAAAAAATTTCAACCAAATTTTCTGAAATTTGGCATATAAATGAAGAATTGTATCATTATCGTACCCTAAAAGTTTTACTCAGCGACATTCAGCTTGAGCCAAGTTACAGCTCTTCAAAGTTCCATGATTTTTTGTAAATTTTCAGACTTTGAGCTTGAAAAAATCATGCTCAATGCTAAGTTTTTGATGCTCAGTTTTTGAAAGCAGTTCCTTTGCCAGAAAAAAATTCTAGTTCTAGTGAGATATGTCCCATTTTTAAATTAAAATGCAGCCATAGACGTTTCAGGTATTTCCCAAAAGATCACGAACTTTAAAAAAAAATGCTTTAAAAATATAAAAATCTCTTACCCGCTTCAGCCTTGCGACACTTCTCTGGTTCAATCTTATGTACCTGCTCAATCTGAATTCCATGTTCTGTTATCCACCTCTCCCCTGGATTCGCCCTGAATATATTCGCCAACTTCACAGTATAATATAGCGTTTGTCCCGACGTGTCCTTAGCAAATCCCAATTTTGGTGGAATCACAACTTTTCGTATTTCGCCGATGCACATCCCACGCATCGCTCGATCCATTCCAGGTATCACTTGATTCCGTCCCAATGTGAAAGTGTACGGCTTCTTGCCGAAATTGCTTCCAATTTCGTTGCCATCTTTGTCGGTCAGCTTGTAAAATTGGTCGAGAACATCGCCGCCTTGTGATTTGATTTCACATTTTGAGGAGGGGATTGATTTTGTTATTTCGATTTCAAGATTGTCTTCGTCCTAGAAAAATTACTTAAAAAAACAACAATATTGTTTCAATTATTCAGAACTGTCCATTTTCCAAAAATCTCAGTAAAAACTCTTCCAAAAAAATGAAAAAAAAACATGTTTTTAAAATTTTATTGTCATGACACCCTGTCTTTAAGAACATTGAACTTTATGAATCGGGGTGTGTAACATTATTTTTGACATTGTTAAAACTCATAAACAAGCAAAAAATAAGAAAAAATTCTGATCTTTGAAGTTTTTGTCAAGTTGGATTTTATTATATTAAAAATTACACGAATTACTAACCTTCCATTTTAAGACCTGCCCCTCCTCTTCCTCACAAAAAACACAAACAAAAAATAATGCAGAAATTAATAAATGCCTCATAAATTCCTTCTAAAACAAAACAAACCCAAAGATATATTAGGGAAAAAAACCGTTGGAATCCTTCCTTCTTTATCTCTCTTCTCCCTCCTTTATTTTTACACTGAGTTCGAGGAATTTCGGTGAAGGACATCCATACCTTCATATTTATATTTATACGTCCGATCACTGCGATTGCCCTCGTTTTTTCTCGTTCTTATTTCCTTGTTGCTGTTTTTATGAATTTCTCTGCATCTTTTTGAAGAGACTTTCGTCATTACTTTTTTTGTCTAGCCTGCCGATTTTGCAGAAATCAAGTTTTTTCATTGAAGTTGCGAATTTTCGAGGATAATGATTGATTTTTTGTAGATACTGATCTGTTTTTCGAATATTACGAGATTTTTGAACAAAATGACCTTTTTCTTTCATTTTCATGCGAGAAAATTCAAAATTCAAAAGAAAATTCAAAATCAACTGAACTTCCCATACACTAAGGACAAAACTACTCCATTACAAAGGTCTCCTTTTAGCAGCTCACAACGACACTCCGTAAATACACACGACCATGGTTTAGCTTAAATTGACAACAACTTATTTACTACTGGCTTGTTTTTAAGTGATTTGGTGATTTTCAATTGAATCTTCATTTATGAATTTTTGTTAAAGACGAATTTTCATATCTTTGAATTTGTCTCAATAACTTTCAAAATGTGCTCAACGTCGCAGACGCTCTGCATGCACATGCGCGGTGGCCGACACCAAACACAATGGAAAATGTATTTTCCCAAAATAAAATGATTTTCCCGCGAAATTTCCAGTGTGGTGTCGGCCAGTGTCGGCCACCGCGTCGCGTCCGTGCGGAGCGGTTGTGAGGTTGAGCAGCCCTCAAAACGCGTTGATCAAGAATATTTGAGTTCGAATCGCACTTTCATCATATTGGTATTCAAAACACCGAACCTGACGAGAAAATGCAGATATTTATGTTAAATACTTCGAAAAATTACGAAAAAAATTGTCAGAACAAGTTACCAGAAATCAATAAACATCGAAGATAACATCATATTTCAAAGAAAATAGCAAAAAAATTCACTAAATCATGAAAAGAAAAAGTTGACGAACAATTGCAGAGCATTCAAAACCATAGAAGAGGTGTTGATCCAAAATTACGAAAAATTTTCACAACGTACAAAAACTTATGCTTAAAGACAATATGCCAGTTAATGAGGATCTAATTGATTTCAATTTCGAAAGCCCTGCCTTTACATTGACACTCTGCCTTTAACGTTATTGTTGTTTATTGAATGCACCAAATGAACTGAACGCGTACTTAGAAAATCCTCGATTAATCCAACTACAAAGATTGCATCACTCGGCAAAAATCATTTGATGTAATAAAACAAATCGTTTGCCCTCTCAATTGTCAGCTGGTTATTTTTTTTCCATCCCACAATTTTCCCTTCAATTGTCTGATGTTGCTTTAAATCCTGCAAAATGTTACTTTATACCCTCACATTCTTTCTGCAATTTTTTGTCTATCAAAATGCCGCCGATACCGCTATTTTTTCACTAATGGTCACCAATCCGACGGTCTCTATCTATATATTTCTTGATAACATTTTGACAAAAAATAATTTCAGGTCATCCAACAAGTCAGACAAATTGAACAAAATCTGACTGAAACGAATGCTGAATTTGTGAAATTTGTGCAGAATGTTTCCTCACTTCATGTGAGATTAAACAAAATCGAATTCGATGCTCATGATCTTCCAATTATTCAAAAATTCATCTCTGAGCTTCCGAAAGCGTTGTGCAACATTTCTTCGCAAGTTCCCGTTATTTTTTCAGGTTTGTTGAGAGAAAACATTTTTTTTGAAGAAAAATAAATTAAAAAAAAACATTTTTCAGGAACTGGAATCAAAGCAAATAAGACACTTTTTGGAAAAATGAACACAATGTCGAGTCAGGTCATTGTTAACGTTCATCGTGAGTTATTCAGATTTTTTTAATATCGTAAATTAAAGACAGGGTATCACTTATAAATTTCGCAAACATTTTTGGCTGAAATTATAAAATTTAAAGTTTCCGAATAAAAGAATGTGCGCTCCAATGAAATCATCACTCGTGACACCCTGTCTTTAAAGAAAACATCATATTTAACGAAAAAATGCACCAAAATCTCAATTTCAAAGTTTACAGAAGCAATCTACAGGAAATTAAACGAAACTGGAATCACATCACTCGATGAGCTCGAAATTTTCCATTCAAAAATGGAAATTGTGGAGCTGGACGATGGGAAAAAACATGATGCTCTTCTAAAAATCATGACAAATAAAACTGGTGATTTTAAGCTGAATACCGGCGATTTTGTGAAAGGTTTTCAACCGTTTTTTCGCTAAAAAATCTGAAATTTACTTTCCAGAAATCCATATTTGGAATTCAACCACCAATCCATCGTCACCCGACTTCTCACGATTGATCGGAAAGATCGCATTGACTCCGTGCCAGAATTTCACAAAGATCTGGAAACCGGAGTTGATCACGAATCGAATAAATGTGCCATTGAATCTTGACTTTTTGTAAAAAATTGTAAATAGAAATTGTTTTATTCTGAAGAAGAAAAAAGAAGATATGTCATAAAAAGTCGAAAAAGTAACAAATATGTCATATTTGATAAGGAGAACCCGAAATTATCAAAAAAGTGCAGTACTCGTTTCACATTGCATCAATTTGATGCGTCTTCTCGGACTGTTTGAAAAATCGTCAGATGCGGTGGCGTTTCCGAAAAATCGTAAGAATCGCTGGAGGAGACTTGGTTTGTCGAGCTGAAAACGGAAGGTTTGTTTTGAAGTCTAGTTTTTTGAAAATAGTGTAATGGTTATTTTTCGACATTACTTTGTGGTACTGTTTTTGGAGGAATTTTAGTGGAGCTTAAAGACAGTGGGTCAGCTAATTTGACCCTACCTGTTCTTAGTTTCAAAAATTAGAGCGTTCTCTCATTAGTAGAATGCAATTTATGCGAAATCACACCGATAAAAACACGCGTCATAGCAGCGGTCCAAAGTTGAAAAATCAAAATTTGAATATGCGCCGGATCGTGCGACGCGGTTGGTGTCCGTGCAACGCGGTTGGAATTGGCGCGAAACACAATTATTTGAATGTGGCTACATATTGATATTGTTCTTTGGACCACCTGGGCTCCCATTCGAATTTTGATTTTTTGCCTTGAATTTGGATCGTGTTAACTGACAAGCTGCCTTTAATACAATATATTCATAAATTTATATTTTTCAGCGATTATGTCATGCCCAACAGGATGGCAACTTTTTTTGCGTCAAAAGGGACCATGGTGCATCAAAGTGAATTATGACCCGATCAACTACAGCGCGCTCAGCATTTTAAAATTTCATTTTAATAATGGTTTGTAAAAAATTGAAACTGTATTTTTTTTTTTGATAAATAGTTGCAGATCAAGTTGGTTAAAGACAATCTGTCAGCTTCTTCAACATAAGTTTTAAATTTCCGCGTGTACAAAAATTGACACGAAATTTGGCGGCGAAACACAAATTTTTGAATTAAAAAAAGTTTTCAATAAAAATCCTTTTTTTTTTCAAGAAGACTAGAATTTAAACGAAAAAAAGATTAAAAATTCGTTTTTTCGGAGTAAAAATTTAAAAAAAAACGAAAATTTCATTTAAAATGTTCAGAATTGTTTTTCAAAATTTTCTTTAAAAATTAGCTTTTTTCTTGTAGATTATTCAATTCGTAACTTTATTTCATTTCTTTTCGATTTATATTAGGATTTCTAAATTTTTGAAATTTCATTTTTAGCTAAAATATGTTTTTAAAAATCATTTTCATAACCAAAAATTTTGAGAAACTGAATCAAATTAAGTCGATTTTTTCAAATTAGATCGCATTAGAGCGCACTTGCAGCATCGCGTTTGGCGGGAATTAAGACGTTAACTCTAGGGTGTTTATTCTAGGTTACGCCCGAAACTTTTGAATCGAATAAATAAGCAATAACCGAAACTTTTTATGAAATGCTTTCCCAGGTGCAAATAATCGACTATTTGACAAAAAAATAATGTTTTAAAATTTTAAGTAAAGTTTTCAGAAGTTTCGGGTTTATCTTTATTGAAGGAGGGCTTTACGGAGATAATGAATGCATCTGGGATGAAAACAGACTTCATTCTCATCCCAAATCAGTTTTTTAAATTTTCTAAAATCACCTAGAAGCCGAGAAAACGCGCCTCAAAACAATGGCCTAAAAAAAGTTCGGCCAGGTGATCCCTTTTTCTAGGTCATTCTTTTGAAGCTGATTTTCTCGACTTCTAGGTGGTTTTAGAAAATTTTAAAAACATATTTGGAATGAGACTGAAGTCTATTTTCATTTAAGGTTCATTTATTATCTCCGTAAAACCTTCCTGAATTTCCTTTTGGAATTTCAAAAAATATTTAACAGAATATTGTCAGGTTTCGATAATTACCTTTTGCTGCGGAACAACAAGCTTCAAATCAACTACCCCACTCATCGATGACTCTTTCCGAATCACGTCAACAGATACCCGTGGTGAATGAGAATATCCATTTATATTGTCTGGAACCAAGATATTTCTGAATTACTATAGTAAATCTTCTTTACCAGCAGTCAATAAATTGCCCGAATACATCCTCGCCTGATCCTGACCCCTTTGAATCGGCAACAGAACCGACGACGCTGAAACCCGATGCGATGTCAAAGCTAATTGCTCCGATTTTGTCATATTGTCCGTTGTAGGCCTCATCCTTGACACTTCGCCGTCTACTAATACGTCGATTGCGTATTTTCTAAAAAATATTTAGCTTGTGGTCTTAGACCTTAAAGATGGGGAGTTACCTGTAGATTTTCTGCGGTAAAAACGACAGAAAAATCTGGATAAAAACCGCCCGAAATTTGCGGCTCATTGCACAATATATAATGAAATTCACAGCGGAGTTGATGAGTGATAAAACGTCCATTATATCACCAAGATGGATGTAAATCTAGAAATTGTTTTTTTAAACGAATTTTCATGGTAAAAATATGTACTTTGTTGTAGAAGGTTTCTTTCGTGAAAATGGCGTTGAAAACATGCAAAACTCCTTGAGGTAATTCGGCAAAAAGGAAAATTGACAAAACTGCGACAAGCATTGGAGTTGTGTGATCTCTTGGCATTCGTCTTTTGTTCATAACCTGAAAATTTTAAAAATGAATCGAAAAAATGTCTTGTTTAAGATCTAACCTGCGCTAAATTCCTTCTTCTTTTTGATACATCTCTTATAATACTAACAAGAGCTACTATTGAAAACGTTAGTAATAAACAAGGGACCACTTTGAAGAGTACCCCATTTGTCCAAAAAGCGATCTGAAATTCTCAAAAAAAATTGCTGAATTTTGTCGTCAAATATAATGTACATTCAAAAGTCCGCAATGCTCCGTTGCCGCGACCATATACACAAAACTGATCTCATCGGTTTCTGTCTCATTGCTTTTACATTGTAGCCATGTGTAGGCTGGTGTTTCGATAATCTGTAAAACATTTTCAGTAGCCATCTGAATCCCTGAACCTACCTCGAAGGTCAAGACATTGGGAACATTTAGCAAACAAACCACCACGAAAGTAATCGAAGCTATCAGAATAGTCGTCTGATTGGTGACCGATTCACCAGCAACCGATGTCGCGCGCCGGATGGAAAACACTCTAATTTGTGCTAATAGAACGGTGAGCCAGATGCTGGTCGCGTGGAAGATTACGGTCGCCTGCGAGTGATAGTATAAAAAATAGGCCCAGTAGATACTGTAGTCTGATGCATCGCATCTGGAAAAAGGAAGGATAATTTTTAGTAGAGTGTGAAGGTTTGAGAGGTGGATGCGTGCTCTAAAGGTCGTGATGGTCACGTTCAAGCCAGGAGCTAAAAAAACACATCTGAAGGTGTACTGTAGCACAGTAATAATGCGGTGGAAACAATTTTAAGAGGTACTTCGAATCAATTTTTTGAGATAGTGAATCAGTGAAGTGCAGCCAAAAATCACAGGTTTACATTACCTAACGGGTGCGTTCAAAAACTAGAACTTCGAGGAAAAAACAAATTTTTAGAAGCAAAAAGGATCCACTCAAATCAACACACTAGAAACAATTTGATTGTAATCGATATTTTGTGATATTGGTATATTGTTGTTTTTTTAGAGGCGTGAAAATCTAAACCACGGCGTGAAAACATGAAAGTACGACGTGAAAACTCCAGTACTTTAAAGGTGGGCATTACGGAGATGATAAATGTACTTTAAATGAAAATAGACTTCATTCTCATTCCAAATCTGTTTTTAAAATTTTCTGAAACCCCCTAGAAGCCGAGAAAATGAGCTTCAAAAGAATGGCCTAGAAAAAGGGGACACCTGGCCTAACTTTTTCCTATGAGCTTTTTTCGTTAATAAATAGTTATGCAGAATGCTTATATTAGTCCATTTTAATATTTTTTCATTTTAATTTATGCTTGTTAATTTTTTTTTGATTTTTCATGCCTGCGGACTAGTTTTCGCCTGTTTTTCTAGGCCATTGTTTTGAAGTCCGTTTTCTCGGCTTCAAGGTGGTTTTAGAAAATTTTAAAAACATATTTGGAATGAGAATGAAGTCTATTTTCATCAGATTAGCTCCATCATGCCCTCCTTTAATTCACAAAAATCCGATCTGTTAAAAAATATACGCGTCGCCCTGAAAAATCTTCTCCCAGCACGTCCTTCAAAACACTTCACACACTTGGTGGCATGCGAAAAAAGGTAACAAACCTGTACCCGGCTAAAAGAAGAAAATGAGTTACGAAAACCAGAACACTTGTCATCACAAGAATGTCACATAGCGCGATGGCACATAGAAGGGAGTTAACCGCCGAACGCATTGACGGTCGTGTCAGGACCACCACTGTGACGATGTTCATTACGGTACCTGGAAGAGGGGGGTACTGTAGAGAAATGAAAAGAGGGATATGGTACCTGCTAAACAAAGAGCAACCGAGACGTATGGATGAATACTTGAATAGGCGGCGTTTAGCGATGTGACCGTTGATTCGAGCCATTCGGCACCCGTGAAGTTCACAGAACCCATTGCGCAACTCATCTTAAAATTTTGAGAATTGGAATGCATTTCGTATTCTATGAATGAAAGGAGGTAAAATTTATACATATATATATAGAGAGCCTATGTAAATTTTTTAAACGCGTCACACATCTTGAAAAATGCGTTCATTTATATTCATTGGACTCGAATATTCGACCACTCCTGTTTTAGACGCGACCTCTAATAAATTTCAACCTCTTCGTAGTCCAATAGAATTGTGGTCTAGTGTGAAATTCTCGAATTTTTAACTGCAAGGGGATTTCTTACGATCTTCGAAAAGTCGATGTTCTAAATCATTTGATAAGAGATCTGAAGTTCTCGCATTAATTTCAGAGTTTTTGGAATTTTCAGATTACTGAATTTTGAAAAAAAAATTAACGCGGCGTATGGCCTAACAATTGCAAACACTCTCACATTCGCATGCTCTCTCGCATGTGCTCGATCAGTTAGGCCATTTCGCCGCCTTATTTTGTAAATCTGCTAGAAAAGGAAATTTCGAACAAATTTTTTTTATTTATAGGTTTTCAAATATTGTGAAAAAGATGAAAATAGAATTGAAAGCCAAAAACAATAAAGAATCCCTTTAAAAATGTGAAAATATGTAGTTCGAGAAAAATTACCGTATTTTTAAAGGCGCAGCATGCAAATCGTCTCGGGCATCGCAACGAAAATCTATCAAGGAGTCGAAAATTTGATTTACCGTACTTTTGAGAATTTGTTTTTTGCTATTTTTTTTTTATTTTTTTACAGTTTCTACATAGGTCCAGAAGGAAAATATTAAAATTCGCCTAGTTACAGTAGAATCGGATAAAAAATGGCAGAAAAACAATTTTTTCTTTAAAAAAAAAGAATACTCATTCTCAATAGTGCCAAAAAATCTCGACATTTCCTAATTTCTGGAATTTTCTGATGATGAAATTTATATTTTCAAAATTAAAACCAAACTTCAGCCATTTATGAGAAAACATGTCTTAAAGGAGGGCTCGTTATTTTTAACCAATTATCCTACAATTCCCGGCAATTACCATATAAGGAAAAAAATACCGAGCTAATGAATGTGTCTGGGATAAAAATAGACTTCATTCTCATTCCAAATCTGTTTTTAAAATTTTCTAAAACCACCTAGAAGCCGAGAAAACGCGCCTCAAAACAATGGCCTAGAAAAAGTGGCAACCGGCGAAAACTAGTCCACAGGCATGAAAAATTAAAAAAAAATTAAAATCATAAATTAAAATGAAAAAAAAACATTAAAAAAGGACTAATATAAGCATTCTGCATAACTATTTATTAACGAATCACGAAAAAAGCTCATAGGGAAAAGTTCGGCCAGGTGGACACTGTTTCTAGGCCATTGTTTTGAAGCTTGTTTTCTCGCCTTCTAGGTGGTTTTAGAAAATTTTAAAAACAGATTTGGAATGAGAATGAAGTCTATTTTCATTTAAGGTGCATTTATTATCTCCGTAAAGCCCTCCTTTAAATTTAAAACTTTCCAATAATCTCAATTTTTAGATTTTCCAAATAAAAAACCCACGCTCACCTTGCAAAAATAGTTCCAGCTCCTCCGCAAAAGAATACGCAAAAAAAATCAGAAAAGAATAAGACTAAAACGTATTTTCAGCAAAATTAGTTTTTTTTTTTGATATTTCCTCGTCTGTTGATTATTAATGAATTGTTTGTTTTTTCCCCTCTCGATTATTTATAGCCAATTTCCATTTTTGTTGAGAGATTTCATTCTTCTTTAGACCAGCCAGAAAAAAATGAAAGGCGTGCTGATTTCTCTGAAAATTTCTGAATCTTCTTTTTTAGTTCGAAAAGGAACACAAAAGTGCAATTGAGGTGAACGAAAAAATTAATGGGTTTTTTATGAAAATATTTTTCTGATGAAAATGAAAAAATAGATAACATCTGAAAAAATTCAGGAAAAAAGTGCAAGGAATGGGAGAAGCATCATAGATCTTGTCGTAATATTCGGTGTTTTGAAAAGGCCGCAAAATGTCGTCAATTATGATGTTTTCAGTTTTTAAAAAATGTGAATTCCTCAGGATTTAAACTAGAAAATTCAAGGTTTAAAATTCTGTGCAAATTGTCGTAAATTGAGATGTTTTTCGTTGAAAAAAGTGAATTGTTTATTATTCTCAAAAAAAAAAGTTTTTTTTCCTATAAATGATTTTTTTTCTTTAAAAAATTGCTAAACGAATGTCGCAATAAAAAAATCCTAATATGAATCTTCAGTCTGAATGATTAGGTTAGTTATGATTCTTTGAAATTGGACTTGTTATTGAATGCAACATTTTTCAAAAGAGAAGTTTTTTTTTCCTGTTGTTAAGTTCAAGAATACATTATAATTGACGACATAATGCACAGAAATTGAAAAAATATAGTTGTATTTTTAGAAAAACTGGATTTCGCGATTATTTTCTCTAATTTGAAAAGAAAACATTACATTTGACGAAAAATTACAGAACAATTTAAATTTTGAAAAAAAATGGAAAAAATATTTTAGTACCAAAAACGTCACAACTGACGACATATTGCACACAATTTAAAGTAGTGAATTTCTTGTTTTAATCAAAACACCGAATTTTACGACAAAATGCAGAAAATGTAGAATTTTTGAAAAATCTTAAAATTTTCTCTTTTTTTTCGAAAACACCGAAATTCACAAAATGTAGGATTTTTGAAATTTTTGTAAAGTCTGAAAAATTTTTTTTTTCGAAAACACCGAATTTTACGACAAAATGCATCACAAAATGTAGGATTTTTGGAATTTTTGTAAAGTCTGAAAAATTTTTTTTTTCGAAAACACCGAATTTTACGACAAAATGCACAGAATGTCGAATTTTTGAAATTTTTGAAAAATCTTAAAATTGTATTTTTTTTTTTCGAAAACACCGAATTTTACGACAAAATGCAGAAAATGTAGAATTTTTGAAATTTTTGAAAAATCTTAAAATTTTCTTTTTTTTTCGAAAAAACCGAATTTTATTGTCAAGATAAAAATTTCTGGCCGCTCGTTTTGCGGAGTGTCGTTGGGAATTTCCTCACAACGCGACCGCTACGCGCAAGACCAAATGAGAAATTTGAATTTGAGCGCGTTGCGGTCGCGCTGCGAGGAAATTCCCAACGACACTCCGCAAAACGAGCGGCCAGAAATTATTATTATCTTGACAATACGAAAAAATGCAGAAAAATAGGTGTACCAAATTTAAGTGGTTTTTCATGCAAAATTTAGAAAATTGAAGAACCTTTTAAAAAAAATGAAATTTCAAAATTTTTGAGCAAAAAAATGACAAAATAGAGCTAATCAAAGCTCGTCTCTCTCTCTCTCTCTCCCTCTCTCTCTCTCTCTCTCTCCCTCTCTCTTTAAAAAAAAGAAGAAGCAATTGAATTCAAAGACAAGAGTTTATAAATAAAAGTGTAGTGAAAACGAGGCAAGAAAAAACGTTGCGAATGATCGAAAAATTGGATAAAAGTGACAAAAAAAGATGTGTTCGATGGACTCTTATTCATTCAGAGAGAGAGTGAGAAAAAAATAGGATTTTCATTTAAATTTTCATTTATTCTTTGAAATTTGAATGAAATTCATAGAAAAAAAAAGAGTTCTCTGAAATTTCCGTCTCGAAATTACTTTTTTTTTAAACATTGTAGATTACTTGACAAAATGTGGCCAGATGAGACTTTTTCGAAATAAACTTTTTTGTTTGGGATTTTCCAGGAACAACTTGGTTTTTTTTTTGAGAATTTAAGTATGTCCATGACGTCGTTACAAATTTTACAGTTTTTTTTTCAAAAATTTCAGTTTTTAAAATGGGTCTATTTTTGAAAATTTCAAATAAAATTTGAAAATGTAAGTTTACCAATAATTTCTTATGTGGAAAACACCAGGAAACGAAAAACTCTCAAATTTAGTGGAAAATTTAAATTTATTTTCTCAATAAGTCTTAAAGACAGCGTACTACATATATATTTTTAACCGTTTTTTCTTAATTATCGAAACAAAACACTTTTTTAAATAAATTTTGGACTCTTCACAGTGATACTACCCGCGGACTAGTTTTCGCTTTACATGATATTTCTAGGCCATTGTTTTGAAGCTCTTTTTCTCGGCTTCTAGGTGGTTTTAAAAAATTCTAAAACCTGATTTGGAATGAGTAAGAGCACTATTTTTATCATAGGTATATTCATTGAATAATTTTGAGGTGCAATGTTCGAGCACCAAAAAAAATTCCATTTCGAAATATCTTTAATTTTGGAAATTTTCAGAAAAAGTAATTCTAAAAATTTATTTAAAAAATTATTTACAAGCATTTCTGACATTCAGTTACGTTTTAGACCCTAAACAAATAAACAATATTTCATAAGTTAAACAAAACAAAAGTAGAAGTTAGTAAATAAGATGTCGTGGAGGGAGGAGCTCATTATTTTTATTCTTAGAAGAAAAAAATACTTGAAAAATGAGACGTCCTTGTACTTTTAAGTACACAACAAGTCTCGTCTCAAAGTCAATCACTTTTTGAAATGTAATATACGAATATATGTTGTTCTGTTGAGCTCAATATCGTTTTGAGACATTTCAGAATATTGAAAAACAAATAAAATACGTGATTTTCTCGAAATTTTTAAACTCTGCTGATTGACTTTTAAAAAATTTGAAATTTTAGAGTTATTTATGATTCTATTGTCAACTTGGATTTTGCATCATCCATTTTCTACTAAAAGACGCAGCGCAACCGCTCGCAGGTAAAAATAGCATGACTTTGTGAGAGACGTAGATTTTCTGAGTAGGTCAAAACCAACTTTCATGATCAAGAATATTTGAGTTATATCTATTTGAAGGCCCAGAAACTACCGTACTCAATGTGCCTTTAAAGGAGAGGGGGGGGGGGCTGAGATGACGATATAAATAATTTAAAAATGATATAAGTATAGTTTTCTTTATAAATAAATAAAGAAAAAAGATCGAAAATGAGGAAAAACTAGAAAATCCAAAAAACAGCGTTAAACTTTGGGAAATCGATGGTGGCCGAAGAAAAATTGGTTTTCTAGGCCGTCTGATGTTTTTTTTTAATTTTAAAGTCATTTTTTCGATTTTTTCAATATTGCTTAGAGTAAAAAATTTCACAAAATCACAATGAGAAAAACTTGAAAAATTACTAAAAATAATGCAGTTTGTGTTTTTTCCAAAAAAAAGTTAATGGCCTAGAAAACCAATTTTTTCTTCTGTAATTTAAGGAATTCCCAACTTTTTTCGATGTTTTTTGGAATTTTAAATTTTTTTTCTTCATTTTCATTATAAATAATCATATTTTTATCATTTTAAGACCATTCCAAGTTCGTCAACTAAGTCACCCCTCCTCCCTTTAAACCGAAGATCTTGGAACAATTAAATTTCTTCTGATCGTTAAAATAAATCGAATTTCCAAAAAAGCCTAAATTTTAAGCTTTTTTTTGCTAAAAATATTTTTCTGCCTTTAAAGTTTTATGTCATCACAAAAAAATCAACAAAATCTTGGTTGCTATGACTAATTTTACGAAAATTAAAGTTTTTCTCTTCGAAAAAAGTAACATGCAAGACCATTTTGCATTTTTTAGGTCACCGTAAAAATCTTCAAAAAATTAACAACCGTGTCATGAAATCTGAAATTTCCAATTCCAGAAAATCCGAAAAAATAATTGCAAAAAAATAATATCTCCGATTTTCGAAGCCTAAATTCAAAAGCTAGAGTTAATCAAGAAATTGAAAGAAAAAAAAGAGTTGGTGGTGGTGGGAGGAAAACATTCTCTCGAATGTTTCTATTTTTTGCACATTTCAAATAAACAAATGTTGTTTTTGAAAACTGGAAAGAGAGAGAGAGAGAGAGGGAAAAAACACATCATCATCAAAAGGGCACCAAGTAGTCGTAGTGTTTTTGGCGGGGACAAGGACGCTCATTGATTACTTACTATATAGTCATCTGGAAAATTGGAAAAATTGGCGCGGAAATTGGACAGCGTTGAAACAAGGGGAGAAGAACAACAACAACTAAACTTTTATTCGGGATTTTGGTCGGAAAAAGTTCATGTTTTTTGAGGAGCATTTTCTTGTTTTTCTATCAATATTTGAGTAGGATAAAGGGTGGGGGGGGACATGAAGATAAGGTTTTTTTTTGACGGAACCACGGTTGGCTAAAGTGAACCGACTATAACTAATAAAATTCACTACGACAATTAAAAATTGAACACAGAAAAAGGGGCGTTTTTAGGGTGTGGCATTTTTGCAATCGTGCGGCACGGTTACACAAAACGGGAACTTTGATATCAGAAACATAAAATTTTCCAACAAAGTGGCAGCCAAGTTCGATTCCGAGTGCCCTACTCTACTTTTTTAGCAATTTTTCAGGAACAGTAATGCAAAAACATATGCAAAAATTTACAAAAAAATCAGCAATGGAATATATTCTAGAGAAAAACTGAAATATTCTTGAACCTGAAAGTTCACTACAATTTTAAGAATATTCTCAGCGAGAATATTTATTGTCTGAAATATCATAGCACATTGTCTTTAAACAAATTGATAAATTAAAAAATCTAAGAAAATTTTCTAAAAAATTTTGTAGTTTTCTATACAAAATCCTAAATTTCTTACTGGAAATAAAGTTGAAGCTCATTTGAAAAAAAACAGCAGAAATTGAAAAATTCTGATTATCAATTTAAATATAAAATTCGAGGAAATTTTTAAATAGATAAAATTTAATTTAAAGCAAATGAAAACCTCAAAGGCAAATTCCAGATTTTTTATTTGTTGTCTGAAAAATCAATAATTGAATGGAAATTTTTAAAAAGTAACGGCTTCAGATGAAAAAAAAACTGTATTTGAAATTGTTTTTCAAGTTTTCGAAATCGTATCAGAAAAAAAACGGCGTGTTTGGGCGAGCCCGCCCTCATGCACGCATATTCCACGCGTATTCAAGTGTCGTCAAACTAATTGATAATTAAACAATTTTTAGAAATTTTTTTAAATTTTTACAATTTTCTATGAAAATTCCTAAATTTCTTTCTAGAAATAAAGTTGAAGTTCATTTGAAAAAAAATCGAACTTTAAAAAATTTAGATTTTTGAAAGTTAAATATAAAATTCAAGCTAATTTCTAAATAGCCCAAATTCATCATCTCTAAAGCAAATTCCAGATTTTTTGCTGAAATTTCAAAATTTTTGAAAATTTTTTACCGAAATTAAAAATTTTTTCTGTTTTCTAATTATTTTCGAAACTGCGAATTTGGAACCTTTTTCTGAAAAACATGCTGCAAATTCTTGCTCAGAAAAAACAACAAAAAAGATGAAAATTTTCTCTAGCATCAAAAAATAATCGAGCGGAAAATTCAATCAGATCTTTGGAGGTGCAAATAAAAACAATAGGAGTATTTCAGAAAAACTAGAACTAATTCCGAGTAACACCGAATTTGACGACAAATTGCACCAAAAATGTTGATTAAAAATGGCAAGATTTTCTTAAATTTAATTTAATTATTTCAACAAAAACAACAACAACACATTTGACGACATATTGCAGATTGGAACCAATCCCTCATATTTCTTATTTAGCTTTTTTTCCTACAATAACATTTTCAAACACCGAAATATAAAAAAGCATCGAATTTTACGACGAAATACGGAACTATTATTCCATTCTCATGCATCAATCTTCTCGCTAGTTTTATTTTGTACTCAGACCGGCCATAACTCTTCTTTAAATCCTCAAATTTTGCGAAAAATGGCCGATCAAAACCAGCGGAATCGTCGGAACTTTTATGTTCAATCATAAAAGCTCATCATCCAGAAAAAAAAACAACAACGGATGGAAGGACATTATAAAACTAACGACGATTTTTTTTTCCGTCGACGATTTCATTATACATTGTGAAAGAGAAACGCACAATGAATCAAATATCTGTTGTCATTATTTTTTCGATTGTTGGATGTGTTCTTTCACAAATTATCAGCTGTAAATGCGGAGAATTTGAATCTATGACTGTTAATTATTTTAACAGCAAATATTATGAAACTAAACATGGTGAGGGTTTATCAATTATTCGTTAGATTTATTTAATATTGATTTTCTGGTTTTTTAAAACCAATTATCCTACAAGTCCCGGCAATATCCGCTTAAAGGAGGACTTTGCGGATCTAATGAATGCGTCTGGGATCAAAATAGACTTCATGCTGATTCCAAATCTGTTTTTAAAATTTTCTAAAACCACCTAGAAGCCGAGAAAATGAGCTTCAAAACAATGGCCTAGAAAAAGTGGCCACCGGCGAAAACTAGTCCGCAGGGATCAGAAATCCAAAAAAATGAAAAAGGACTAATATTAGCATTCTGCATAACTATTTATTAACGAAAAAAAGCTCATAGGAAAAAGTTCGGCCAGCTGAGCACTTTTCTAGGCCATTGTTTTGAAGCTCATTTTCTCGGCTTCTAGGTGGTCTAAGAAAATTTTAAAAACATCTTTGAAATGAGAATGAAGTCTATTTTCATTTAAGGTTCATTTATTATCTCTAAAGTCCTCCTTTAACACCGAATTTGACGACAAAATGCAGACAATGGATATTTCACTGATTCTAATAAATTTTTCGTCATAAAAGTTGAACGATTGTTTGTAGAAATTTTTACAAAACATCAGATTTGACGACAAAATGCACAAAAAATTTTGTCCACAAAAAAATGTAAAAAAAAATGCTCAATTCATCATAATTGACGACAAAATGCACATTTTCAGAAGACCCACAATTCACCACCTCCTACGTGCCAAAGTACAAATTCTCGGAAAACTGTGAATCCCTTAAAAACTCGGTGAAATACGATTGCACCCGGGAATCCGTTCCAGAGGGAGTTGTTCCGAAATTGGCAACCGTTGTTGGAAATATCGCGTTTTATGTGGGTCTTCATCAAGTTTATATCGTAATGGGGGGTCACTAATTTACAGGCGGTCGCTGAAAACACCACAACTACGGTAATGCATTGTAATCCGAAAGATTTGAAATGGTATATGGTTGATAAATCATCGAATGTTTTTGATTTGTCGACTTTTGATATGAAAGTTGCTTGTGTTTATTGATGATAATGAAGTTTTTTTGTGGATTTTTATAGATTACATCGAATTTGACGACAAAATGCACAACTTTGAAAACGGAGCTTTCTTGAATTTGAATTCAGATGAAGTAAGAAATTAAAACACTAAAGTTGACGAAAATTAACTTTTTAAAAAACATCAAAAATGACGAGAAACTACACAGATTAAAAAAAAACCTATCAGAAGCTCAAACTTCCAAAATACACCAGAACTGATGAGAAAATGCACGGATTCCAAAAAACAAGTAAAATGAAGAATTCAAAATTTTTTTCAAAATTTCTCGAGTTATTTTCTGGCTCGAAATGACGAAGAAACCTGCGATGTTTGAGCGTTGAACTTGACGAAAGTATTTGATGGATTGTTTACGAATAAATTAATTTTCTCAACTCCTAAAGTATATTTCTTATATTCAATTTTTTTCGCGCATTTTTTTTTTCAAGAATTTTTGATGTTGGATTACTTAACGGCTAGCAATTAGATGGATGTTCGTTTAGAAATGACCAAAAAAAAGTGGAAAAACATGGAAATGGTGTGTTGTGAGAGTATGAAAGCTGAGAATAATGAAATGGGGGGGAGGGGGCTTTGGTTTTGAAATTTTTTGGAAAAAGAAGAAAGCGTCAGAATTGACGCCAAAATGCACAAATTTTACGAGACAGGACATTCGACGCAAAAATTCACATATTTAAAAGAAATAAGTTAATAGTCGATGTCTGAGATTTTCGACATCAGGCCTATTGGCTATGGCACAGTTGCACCAACGTGAAGCTAGGATCTTGATATTTTGCATGGAGGGTACCTAGGCCCCCGTTAGAAAAAAAATACATCATTTATTTGGCCACGCCCCCTTTGACCTAGTGAAAAAAATCCGGGTGGTCCCTAAATCGAAATTTTTAGTTTTAAAGATAAAGTCAAAATCTCATTGGGAATGGATTACCCGCATATTTTTGAGTATTTTTCATGTTGACACCTAATTTCCAGCTCGTCAACATCATGTCGAAAATTTGATTTTTCTGAAAAAGTGGTCTAAATTTTCCAGTTTTTCCCATTTTTCGATATGATGAAGTACTTGGCCCCGAATGGAAAAATGGAAATTTTTAATCCTTATGATGTTTTTCATTAAATTCCATGTTGATTTAGCGGAATCCCTGTAACCTTTTTGAGGTTTCTGGGCAAAATAGGCGAGATTTTCGCCAAATTCCAAAGGGCCCCCCCTATGGAAAAACTTTTGCAAAAAAATTTTAAAATTTTAAAATTTGCCCATATTATCAGAGGGACTCTTACTAATGAATTTCTAGTGTTTCCCAAAATATGAGCCATCTTGTGGACCTATGGGCGACGTAACAACAGCTCAAATACCTTCAGTCCCGTACACAGAAAACTGTTGCATGTATTGGAAATCGCGATATTGAATGAAGGTTCTTTGAGCTGTTGCCACGCGGCCCATAGGTCAACATGATGGCTAATAATTTGGGAAACAGTAGATATTTATTAGTAAGAGTCCCTCTGATAATATGGGGAGATTTTAAAATTTTCGATTTTTTATTCCATGGGGGGGACCCTTTGGAATTTGGCGAAAATCTCGCCTATTTTGCCCTGAAACCCCAAAAAGGTTACAGGGATTCCGCTAAATCAACATGGAATTTGATGACAAACATAATAAGGATTAAAAATTTCCATATTTCCATTCGGGGCCAAGTACTTCATCATATCGAAAAATGGGAAAAACTGGAAAATTTGGACCACTTTTTCAGAAAAATCAAATTTTCGACATGATGTCGACGAGCTGGAAATTAGGTGTCAACATGAAAAATACTCAAAAATGTGCAGGTAATCCATTCCAGATGAGATTTTGACTTTATCTTTAAAACTAAAAATTTCGATTTAGGGACCACCCGGATTTTTTTCACTAGGTCAAAGGGGGCGTGGCCAAATAAATTATGTATTTTTTTTCTAAGGGGGGCCTAGGTACCCTCCATGCAAAATATCAAGATCCTAGCTTCACGTTGGTGCAACTGTGCCACAGTATGTTCGACTTTCTGAGACATCGACTCTTAAAAATCAATTTTTTGAAAATTATGCAGATTTTGTGGAATTTTCAAGGTGCCGCTAAAATTTAAAACACTCTTTAAAATTGATAAAAGTATGATTATTTATAAATAAATGAAAAAAATATCGAAAATGGTGAAAAAAATTTAAAAAAGAAAAAATCTTCGATGTCCCTAATGGCCCGCATTTGGTTTTCTAAGCCATTTGTTTTTTTATGAAAACAACTTTTTTTCACAGGAAGTTATTTACGAAATTTAAAAATCAAAAATTCAACACCTTACGCAAAAATGCACAGAAATGAAAAACACTGCTGTATTTCAAATTGTGGAAAATCCTAATATTTTACGGAAATATGCACATATGTACAGTAGTGGTCATAAAGATTGTCACAAATGGTTTTTTGAGTATAACTTTTTTTAAAGTTAACCGATCGAGCTGAAACTTTCAGATATAGTGTAAAACGGTAAAATACATTGTTTTAACAACTGTATCCCGAGAAATTAAAAGAATCGGTAAATTAACAACAATTTCTAAGAAACACTGAAAACCGGGAAATATGCATTTTACAAATTTTTTTTTGATGTTATTACAGAGTTTTCATGGAAAACCATATTTTTTAGCTTTATTAAAGGTCTGACTGCATTTTCAGCTCATAATAATAGAAAAAACAACATTCCGAAAAACTGTATCGATGAAAGTATGAGAGCGAGTCGGTGCAAGAGGTGGAACACAGTAAAACCGACTAGATCTTTGAATCAAGTCGATCTTTTTAACTTTAAATATTTTTTAAACACCCAATTTAACAATAAAACAGAAAAATAATGTTAATATTGCATATAACATTTATAATAACAAACAGAGGTCAGCATAGTCCACTAGTAGTACAATTTTGAAATGAATCCGACACATTCAACGCTGAATATCATAACGGCAAGAGCTTGAATTAATAAAAACTAACCTGTATTTGAAAGAAAAATATTTTTAGATTATAATGTACTTAATTTTAGAAGTGGACCTTAAAGATACCCCGTTTTATGAACGGGAATTCATCGATTTGTGTGAAGCAAACCTGGCGTGATACTCGAAAAATGTGAAGCGACCAGTTAACGCGATCTATACACTATTTTTTTGTCAATTTGTGATTAATTAGCCGTTTTACATAATTAAGTTAATTATCATCATGGATCTGACCTTTTTACGCTTGATTTCGAGCGCGAAAATATGACGTCCAGGCTTGCTTCAGACAAATCCATGAATTCCCGTTCATAAAACGGGTTACCTTTAAGGTCGACTTCTCAAATTAAGTATATTATAATCTCAAAATATTTTTCTTTCAAATACAGGTTAATTTATATTAATTCAAGCTCTTGCCGTTATGATATTCAGCGTTGAATGTGTCGGATTCATTTCAAAATTGTACTACTAGTGGACTATGCTGACCTCTGTTTGTTATTATAAATGTTATATGCAATATTAACATTATTTTTCTGTTTTATTGTTAAATTGGGTGTTTAAAAAATATTTAAAGTAAAAAAGATATACTTGGTTCAAAGATCTAGTCGGTTTTACTGTTTGCACCGACTCGCTCTCATACTTTCATCGATACAGTTTTTCTGAATGTTGTTTTTGTTATTATTTTGAGCTGAAAATACAGTCAGACCTTTAATAAAACTAAAAAATATGGTTTTACATGAAAACTCTATAATAACTTCTAAAAAAATTCGTAAAATACATATTTCCCGGTTTTCGGTGTTTCTTAGAAACTCCTGTTGTTTCACAGGTTATTTTAATTTTCGGTGATATAGTTGTTAAAACAATGTATTTTACCGTTTTACACTATATCTGAAAGTTTCAGCTCGATCGGTTAACTTTTAAAAAAGTTATACTCAAAAAACCATTTGTGACAATCTTTATGACCACTACTGTATGTCGAAATACGCCAGATTATACGACAATTTGCACACATTCCAGCAAAACTAATTAGTACTCTTTTTAAAGGAGGATTTCAGAGGGTTTATGAAAAAAAGTAACTGATATAAAAAGTAGACTTCATATTGATTCCAAATCTGTTTTTGGGCAAAATGACGATCTCGTCTTGGTAGACCCTTGGTGAGTTAGCACAAATTGATAAAAATGATTTATTCCAACGTTTCGGCACTAAAGGCCATCATCAGGGAACAGGTTAATTACCTATAATACAGAGAAAATTATATTGTAAGAAAAATTTTGATTAATGTTTGAAATCTTATTAACGAGCGGCGGAAACTCCAATTTGAACTACCACCATTTTTTTGTCTCTCACCCTCCCAAAATTCCACATTCCCCCTTTTTCTGTCTATATGTCTACACCCTCATAATCCTCCATATACCCTCTTATTATTTTTGTAAATAATTTATTTAATTTTTCGGGTTTTTTTTCACATTTTTCGGGTTTTATCTCAAACTTAAACAATTTTTCTTACAATATAATTTTCTCTGTATTATGGGTAATTAACCTGTTCCCTGATGATGGCCTTTAGTGCCGAAACGTTGGAATAAATCATTTTTATCAATTTGTGCTAACTCACCAAGGGTCTACCAAGACGAGATCGTCATTTTGCCCAATTACTTACAATGCACAAGAAATCACTCATCAACTCACTTTATTTGAAATCTGTTTTTTACATTTTCTAAAACGACTTAGAAGCCGAGAAAATGAGCTTCAAAACAATGGCCTAGAAAAGTTGTGAAAACTAGTCCCCGGGCATTATAACTTGAATAATCCAGAAAAAAACGAAAATACAAGTTAGAATAAACCAATCTAAGAATTCTCCATCGAATATTTATTAATAACACAAAAAAATCAAATGAAAAATTTCGGCCAGGTGGACACTTTTTCTAGGCCATTTTTTGAGGCGCGCTTTCTCGGCTTCTACGTGGTTTTAGAACATTTTCAAGACAGATTTGGAATGAAAATGAAGTCTATTTTCATTCCAGATGCATTCATAAGCTCCATAAAGTCCTCTTTTAATTTTTTCATCTTTAGAAAAAAATTAGAATAATAAAAATTTCAGAAAACAACACATAAATGCGCATATTTTCAAAAACAGCGTATTTTACGACAAATTACATATTTTCTCACAACCAAAATTAGAAAATTGAAGACAAAATTGGCAATAAAGAATTCTGAATTATTTCCATCTTTTCGCAAAATTTTTTTATCCTTAAAAACATGCTGCCCCCCGAAAAACATGAATTTTTGAGCCCCTCATTTTTTATCCCCTGAAAAAAAAGAATGGAAATTTTCAGAAAACAACACAACAAGAAAAAATGAGAAGAAACTGAAAAACACAAATGAGAAAACAACAAAAAAAAGAGGCGGATTATAATTTGAAAGTGAATATTATCAGGTTGAGGTGAAACAAGGAACCGAATAAAAAATGACCCGGAAAAAAATCATGTGTATTTTTGTCTTTGAATTTTTGATTGTATCCATAATATAGAATTTCACCTCGATTTTTGGTTATTGTGTTTGTTCTGAATTTTTTTAAGTAAGTCACGTTTTGTGGTTCTTTGTAATGTATTTTCAGAATCTTAGATTAGGAGGTTTCAATTGTATAATGCGCATTTTCTTGAGTTATTAATATAACTAGGATTATATTGTCAAGCTATATTTTCTTGGCCGCTTATTTTCGGCTGCAGCAGCAAGACGTTGGCGACGCGACTGCAACGCATTTTCAAATTTCTCGGTTGGTCTCGCGCGTTGCGGTCGCGACGCGGCGCCTTTGAGATTATCAGTGGAGCAGCATCAAACTGTAAAGAAAAAAAAGTGTGTCTAACCAACATTTTGATGAGTTTCTTTTTTGATAAGGATTTCTTTTAATTTTGGTCCGAATACTCGAACTCGGAATTTGCTAAAATAAAATGTTCATGTTTCAAATATGTACAAAATTTTTTAGAAAAAGTTTTAAAACATGATTTTCAAAAAAATAATCTTTAAAAAACTACAGTTTCATAAGTAATCGATTGCTCTGAATGTTCATGAAGATACATTTTGGTTTTTTTAAAAGGCGAAAATACTGAATAAAAAGAAAATTTTCGTTTAACCTTTGAAAGTGTGCCTCAAATTACTGGAATTGTTATAAATAATACGAACACAACATTTTTCGGAACATTTTGGATATTTTTGAGTAAAGTTGATTTTTGTTTCTATATTAGACTCATTTTCGACTCAATAGAACTAATTTTTCTGAAAAAAAAATTCTATAATTCAGTGAATGATTTAAATAAGCAGTTCAATGATTGAGAATAAATGAATTTCAGTTTAAAGGATGACTTTAGGAATCTAATGAATGCGGTAAATTCATGACCAAATTAACCAAAATACAAAAAAATGTTTTAATATGTTTTAAAACGTAACTAAACTTGTGTTAGAGGAGAGGAAAATGATTTCACCGAATAGGTTTTTAAAAAAGTTCAGTTTAAAGGAGGACAAAATACTAAATGCACCATAACTGAAAATAGACTTCATTCTCATTCCAAATCTGTTTTTAAAATTTTCTAAAACCACCTAGAAGCCGAGAAAATGCGCATCAAAACAATGGCCTAGAAAAAGTGTCCACCTGCGAAAACTAGTCCACGGACATGAAAAATCCAAAAAAATGAAAAAAACATAAATTAAAATGAAAAAACATTTAAAAAAGGACTAATATAAGCATTCAGTTTAAGTATTTATTAACGAAACACGAAAAAAGCTCATAGGAAAAAGTTCGCCCAGGTTGCCACTTTTTCTAGGCCATTGTTTTGAAGCTCATTTTCTCGGCTTCTAGGTGGTTTTTGAAAATTTTAAAAACAGATTTGGAATGAGAATGATGTTTATTTTCATCCCAGATGCATTCATTAGCTCCGGAAAGCCCTCCTTTAAAAAAAAGTCGAATAAATAATCTGAAAAATTCAACTTTTTATTTTTCTAACTTTCTAACACCGCTGGAATTAATCGGTACTTTATCGTTGCGATTAGGTTACTCCAGAATACTGATGAAAATTTTTCTATGGGATTTTAAAAATGTAAAAACTGCGCACCAATTAAACAAGTATGAAAAACAAGTATTCAACGACAAATCTCGCAAATAACCAACATGACGTCAATCCTCATACTTTTAACAAGCAACGATGAATCAAAACTGTTATTCGACACATGATAAACACACAAACCAATGAAGAAAAAAAAGAAACGTCAGAAAAAAGTCAATTTTCAGAAGGAAATATTCTTGCCTTCAGGCGATTTCCGACGATTCCTTCTTTAACCCAATTCGACTATTCATCCCCTCCTCCCCCATCTTCTTCATCCCAAATCCCAACAATTCTTTGCTCCATCCAAACAAAAAAACGAAGAAGAGATGGGGTGGGGGGAAGAACAAAATGGAGAAGCTAATCATCATGAAACAACTCGAAAAACTTTTCTCATATTCTTCTTCTTTTTTTTCACTCTCACACACAAGATGTATAGAGCAAAATTCAATTTCGAGTCAAAGAGTTGAAGCAAACCTCTTGGCGTTTTTTTTATTCATTCGATGGAGACGATAAATATTCAAGAGAATTTTCGGCGACCGAATGAAGCAAAAAAAATGAAAAAAAAACTATTTTTCCCGCTTTTTTCGCGCCAAATGGCTCATTTTAAGCTTTTCTGCAAATTGTCGTCAAATATGATGTTTTCCTACGACTCTCAAATTGAAACGAAATGATAAGCAAAAAAATCAGATTTTTTTTTGGAAAAATTCTATTTTAAGAATTGAAAAAACTGCCCAATTTGTCATTTAAAAGTTTTGTGCGAATTGTCGTCAAATGCGGTGTTTTGTCTTTAGTTTTGCGTAATATTTTTAAAAGAGGACTTTACGGAGCTAATAAATGCATCAGGGATGAAAACAGACTTCGTACTCATTCCAAATCTGTTTTTAAAATTTTCTAAAACCACCTAGAAGCCGAGAAAACGAGCTTCAAAACAATGGCCTAGAAAAAGTGGCCACCTGCGAAAACTAGTCCGCAAGCATGAAAAATAAAAAAAATGAAAAAACATTAAAAAAGGACTATTATGAGTATTTATTCATGAGTATTTATTAACGAAAAAAAAGCTCATAGGAAAAGTTCGGCCAGGTGGACACTTTTTCTAGGCCATTGTTTTGAAGCTCATTTTCTCGGCTTCTAGGTGGTTTTAGAAAATTTTAAAAATAGATTTGGAATGAGAATGAAGTCTATTTTCATTTAGGTACATTTCATATATTCGTAAAGCCCTGTTTCAAACCCATTTTTTCAAAATGCTCACAAAATTTAGAAAAATAAATAAAACTCCGAAAATACTGGAACACCCAAAAATAACATCTGATTATGACTAAATTTTACTATTTTTCAGCTGTTCGTTTATTTTTGGACTACTCAGAAATATAAAACCTATTTTAGGATAGTCAGCCAATGTTTTCCAAAATGTGGAATTTTCTAGGCTATTTTTAAATATTTAAAAATTATGATGGAAAAGTGATCATTTGATCAGAATGAATTGGAAATAAGTGAACAATAGATCAAATGGAAAATTTTTGGAAATTTTTGACAGGATATCAAAAAAATTTCACAAGAAGATTCTTATGTAAAAAGAAGTTATTAAAGGAAGGCTTTACGGAGATAATAAATGTACCTTAAATGAAAATAGACTTCATTCTCATTCCAAATCTCTTTTTAAAATTTTTTAAAACCACCTAGAAGCCGAGAAAATGAGCTTGAAAACAATGGCCTAGAAAAAGTGGCCACCTGGCCTAACTTTTTCCTACGAGCTTTTTTTGTGGTTCGTTTTAATGCAGAAATCTTATATTAGTCCTTTTCTAATGTTCTTTTTTTCATTTTAATGTTTTTTTTCAAGCCTGCGGACTAGTTTCCGCCGGTAGACACTTTTTCTAGGCCATTGTTTTGAAGCTCATTTTCTCGGCTTCTAGGTGGTTTTAGAAAATTTTAAAAACAGATTTGGAATGAGTATGAAGTCTATTTTTATTTAAGGTACATTTATAATATCCGTAAAGTCCTTCTTTAACATAATTTTCACATGATTTTAGTTCTTTAGAAAAATAATTATATGTAATTTGTCGTCAAATATGATAGCTTCATTTTTTTAAAAATTATATTTATATTTTACTTATCTTTACGGAACTTGAAACTTTGAAAAAATTCATAAACTAAAAATTTTGATGCATTTTAATCAAAACTTCAAAAACCAATAATTCTTGCAGTTAAAAAAAAACCTCTCCAAACCAGAAAATCATAGTATAAAGTTCCTGTTTCCAACTTGGTCAGGTCGCCATTTTCCTTATCAATAATTCATAATAAAATCTTTTCAGAAAAAACCGCGAGAAAAAATCTCTCCCCCCAAAAAAAAAGGGTTCTCCTATTCAAAAGATGACTGGTGAGGCTCTCAAACCAAAAAAATGGACGGAACACATTTGGAAAAACATTTTTTGAAGTTATATGTGGCTAGACTCTGAGCCAATTTGCCAATTATACATAATAGACATATATAACCCTTTTTTGATGATGATGATGATGTCCAGTTTTTTCCTCGTTCTTAATACACATTTTTAGACGAAAGAAAATTAAAAATTTGGGGGATAAAAAGATCATGGCGAGAATTAAGATCTTAGGGACATTTCGCGGAAGTGAATAGGAATTCCGGGAGCTTTGGATAAAAACATCATATTTGACGACAAAATGCACAGTTTTTGAAGTTGTTGAGGGACACGGTATGTAAAACGAATAGTTTTGGCAAAAAAAATCTTCAAACACCATAATATGCACTCAATCACGCGCAAATGCACCGAATGGTATAAAATATGAATCGACAAGCGTATCACCGTGGGCTAAAGTGAACCGACTAAAACTAAGAAAATTCACTACGACAATTAAACATTGAACGCAGAAAAACGGGAGTTTTTTGGGCGTGGCATTTTTGCAATTGTGCGGCACGGTTTCACAAAACGCATTATATTCCGCAATTTTGTAATTCGGATTTTAAAAAATAAGATTAAGCCATACTTTATGTATTTAACGCAAAACTTCATTATTTCATTCGTTGTAGACGTTAAAATGTCTTTTTTTTTAAATCGAATTTTTGCGTGTGTGCAATTTGTCGTAACGGTGTACACACACAAAACGTCGTTCGTGATGACAATTTCGGTTCATTTTATCCTACCGTGCGTATAAATATCTAATTCTATCGGAAAATTAAAAATAAACCCCATTTTCAACAATAAATCGACTTATGAACATCCTAATATTTAATTATTGACTTTTCCAGCGTGTTTCTACCAACTGAAAATAATACTGAAAAGACTCTAATCAGTTTAACATGCATCTAAATGGATGGAATACGAATCTAATGAAAACTTGAAAAACTACAAAAAATATAATTTTTTTGAGAAAACTTTGGTAAAAATTAATTTCCTCCTAAATTGGGTTAGCCACGATTTGCAACAAAAGTGTGCTCCATTTGCCCCGCCCACTTTTCTGCATTTTCACGTCACTTTTTTTTCATGAAGGGGCATTTCATCTGATTCCTGGTAAATTTTTTAAAAAGTGAAAAACTTGCACCTAAAATATTTATTTACTTCCTTTAAAAAAGTACAGTTTCTAAATTTGACAACAAAAGAAATGGAAATTCCAAATTAATGAAATGCCAGCACTTCCTTCTTCTCTCCACCCAATTGTGAGCAAAATAATCGTTCAAAATTTTGAACTAAAAACATGTCAATTAACCTTTTATGACTTTGGGTGGACCAAATTTATTCTTTCCGAGAAAAAAAACACATCATTTTCCTAAATTTCAATTCAATTTTATGTCCAGACACACACACACACACAAATACATACACCGTATATTCAAATTAGGGGCTATCGATATTTTTTCTGCCTAATTTTTCGAACGAATTGGTCCATAAAATTTATGTATAGGTTTTTTATATTAAAATTAGCTCGGGTGGGTTACTGTAGCCTTTATTTTTTATTTTGTTTCTTTTTATTGGGGGTGTCAAACCAATGCGAAATTGGAGAAAACATCACAATTGACGACAAATTGCACTAAAAAGAAGTTTTAAGATTTATTGTCAAAATTACAAATTTGTGAACTAACTGAAATGGTAAAGGAGATTTCAAGAAGTTTTTATTTTAACTTAAGCTGTTCGCAACTCTGAAAAACATCGTATTTGACGACATATTGCACAGAGAATCGCATTTTGGAAATTCTAGCAATTCTGCGTTATTTGAAGACAAATCGCATTAATAAAATGTACCTTAAATGAAAATAGACTTCATTCTCATTCCAAATCAGTTTTTAAACTTTTCTATAACCACCTAGAAGCCGAGAAAACGAGCTTCAAAACAATGGCCTAGAAAAAGGGGCCACTTGGCCGAACTTTTTCCAACGAGCTTTTTTTGTGGTTCGTTTTAATGCAGAATGCTTATATTAGTCCTTTTTAAATGTTTTTTCATTTTATTTTATTTTTTTTTGGATTCTCATGCCTGCGGACTAGTTTTCGCCGGTGGCCAATTTTTCTAGGCCATTGTTTTGAAGCTCATTTTCTCGGCTTCTAGGTGGTTTTAGAAAATTTTAAAAACAGATTTGGAATGAGAATGAAGTCTATTTTCATTTAAGGTACATTTATTAGCTCCATAAAGCCCTCCTTTAAACAAAATCAAAAATTGAATTTGTTCTAAAACCACCAAAGAAAGCATTTATTAGAAAAAAAGAATCCAATTTTCAAAAAATTCTCAAAATATACTAAATAAATTGTTCTCGAATTTAAAATGTTTGGCTGAGTTTCGAAATAAAAGATTGAGACATGTTCCCATTGGGAATTCGAATAAAATACTCAAACAAGTTTTTAACTGGGTGTTAGTCAGAAAAAAAATCAACATTTTTGAGGGGGGGGGAGAAAAAACATCGAGAAATGAGTGATTGAGAAGCATTTGAAGAAGGGATATAAGTAATGTGATACATGTTTCCGAATCTATACATATGTTCCTTTTTTTAATGTTTTTACTTCTCTATTTTTTTTTTCTTGACAAATGTTTTCTTTAGAAATTGAAAAAAAAACCCCTTTATCCACAAAATATGACGTGGAAAATGCAGAATTGTGCAACTTCTCGTCAAATTCGATGTTTTTCAAAAAATATCAAAAATTCAGATTCTACACAATAAATATGCAATTTTTCGTGAATTCTACTATTTTTCAAAACGCTCTAAAATCCCTGTGTACATTAAATATAAGTATATTTTCGAAATTCAGACTATAATCCTTCTTTTTCGAGAAGAACGCGAATTTGTGCAATTTGTCGTCAAATATGGTGTTTCGCAAGGACACAAAGTTTCAGACAAATTGCTAATTATGTACAATATATGTAAATATTTGAAAATCAAAAAAGTGTTTAAAAAATCAGTAATTTTGGCGATAAAACATCGAATCTTAGAAACTGTGCATTTTCTCGTCAAATGTGATGTTTTTCAAAAACATTTGCTAAAATTCAGAAAAAATTTTTGCAATAAAATTTTACAGTTCTACACAATAAATATGCAATTTTTCGTAAATTCTACTATTTTTCGAAACGCTCTAAAATCCCTGTATACATTCAATATAAGTATATTTTCGAAATTCTGACTGTAATTATGAATTTTCGAGAAGAACGCGAATTTTGTGCAATTTGTCGTCAAATGTGGTGTTTCGCAAGGACACAAAGTTCCAGACAAATTGCTGCTTATGTACAATATATATGTAGATGTCTGAAAATCAAAAAAGTGTTTCGAAATCCGTAATTTTGGCGATAAAACATCGAATCTTAGAAACTGTGCATTTTCTCGTCAAATGTGATGTTTTTCCGAAATTCGTCAAAATTCCCCCGCAAAAAATTTTTCGATGACTAAATTCATAAATTTTCGACTTTTAAATCTGTCCATTAATTTTCGGAAAAAATCAAACAGAAATCAATAAAGTCTGGGAAAAAGATGACTCAAAAAACCAATGAATATAAAAGATTCGTTTCGAAACCAATCTCTTTTATTATACGACTTTTTGAATAAATTTTTGGCAAAAAGCAATGAAAATTACGTCATTTTTGACAATTTTCGTGATATTCTTAACTTCTGAAAACATTCTGGTAGTCGCTGAAAAAAATTCAGTTTCGGTTTCAAAGTCTAGTTCGAGTCACTTGGAGAAGAATGGTCTAAATGTGACAACTGTAAGCACTTTTTTGGCAAGGGTGTTTTCAATAAATTCTAGAATTTCCAGACTGTTTCGTCGTTTTCTAGAACCCATAACAATGTATGTAGCACATTCACTTCTCACAAACAATCTTGGGATGCAAACTCTCCAAAAGCTGCCGGAAAAAATGAATCGTTGAATGGAAAAGCAATTTGCAAGAAATTTCCGTAAGATTTATGTAGACTAAAGATTGTTCTTTAAGTGTTGTACAATTTTGTTTGATGAATATCGATCTATTTTTTCCAGATGCGGTCATGAAAACCAAGCGGTATCGATTGATTGTCCGTCAGATTTTTCTTGAACATGTTTTTTATCATTAATAAATAAAGTGAAATGTTGATATTGATTGATATTTTCAGAACTAACTTTAATTCTCGAATATTTTTCAGAAATACTTGTTTAGAAATTTGTTTGTTCTTAAAGGGGGTGACACTTTTCATCTTAAAATTATGGAAATTTTCAAAATATTCAAAAAATTTTGAATTTTCCAAAGATTCAGTGCTGAAACGTATATTTTTAGAATGGGCATTAATTTCTACATCTGAAAATGTTATTACTATCAATACATGAAAAAAAATTCCAAAAAAACTCTAAAATGGCGAAAAAAACCCATAAATCCTAATGGCCGAAGAAACGCTTTTTGGTTTTCTAGGAAAATATATTTTTCAATACTGAATCTTTGGGAAATTCAAAAATTAAAATTTCAAACTTGCGAAAATTAAAGTTTTTTGAAACTTTTGAAAATTTCCATCATTTTAAGATGAGAAGCGTCACCCTCCGTTAAGAAAAAAACTAATTTCTAAACAAAATTATGGGAAATTTTAAATTTCTGAATATTTTGAAAAAAATAAGTTTCAAATGGTTTTAAAATTATAAAAGTATTGTTCTTTGAAGATGAAGAAAAAATTTTAAAAAACCAAAAAAAAACCAATCGCTGGTTTTTGGAATTTTTTGTTTCATGACATGACATCTTCGTTATCATTTTAACACCATTTATTTTTTCAACTCAGTCCCTCCCCATTTCTTTAAATTATGAAAACATTTAAAATTATCATAATATAGAAGTGTTTATTGCTTGCTTAAAATTATAAAAATTAACAATGAGCAAAAAACTGAAAAGTGAGGAGAAACGTCTTAAAAAAGCCATGAAAATCCCCTTCAAACAAAGATTTATTTTGAATTAAAGGCAATATTAATTGACAATTGTTTTTTAGTTATAAAAAATGAAATCAAATAATTCCTTTAAATTTGTATACGACATGAAAAATTTCAAAATTGCCAGTGTTCTATAAGGGTAATACCATATACCAGAATAGCGTTCGCAAATAAATGAGTAGTAATCAGGGCAGTCGTGCATAGTCGTGATATCTATTGTTGCTCCATTCCGCATAATAAACGTCTGATCTTGTTTATAGGTTTTCGTCCATTGTGTTACGTTGTAGCTGGTTGACATAATTGCTAAAAACGATTAGAAATTGATACTTTTAACAATAAAGTTTATAATTTGACATATTAAAAAAAAAACTAACTTTCATTTGTATCCGGGTCATTGAACACCAAACGATAATCTGTGAACTTGTCCGATCCCCGAATGGAGTATAAATATGGTTCAAATGCTTCCGTTCGTTCAATAAGCTTTTTTCGATTAAATTTCCCTTTTCCCATTTCTACGAACACACCTATCGGCACTGAGCTTTTGAGTTCTTGTATCACTAGGTTAACACAAGAAATTGTTTGAGTGCTGAATAATAATAGAATAAATCCAAAGATGGGGTGCATTATCTGAAAAAAAATATATATAAAACACAGGTTCAGACTTTTAAAAAACGTCTTCAATGTTAAAAAATATACGGAAAAAAATAAATAAATGCCGTTTAAAAAACATATTATTGAAAAAAATAGGATCAGGTTAATGGATAACTAAAACGTTAGCAGATCGCTCTGTCTCGTTTCCTTGTGTTTATTAAGATACTCACCATTGTTATACAAGTTGGCGTTCTTATAAGGTGTCAAAAATGTATCATGGGGTGATGTAGCCAATAATAACGCAAGTTGAAAAATTCCAATAGGCAAGGTTGGTTGACATCCCATCAACCTTAAAGGGACTCTTTACTGATTTTGGGTTTCTAAAAAAAAAAAAAAAATCCGATAGGCAAGGTGTGCGCCTGTTTGACATCCAATCAATCTTAAAAGTTATGAAAAATATCTCAGAAAAAAATTCTCAAATTTTATGGTGCTATAATGGAAAATGATAATTCTAAATAACACTAGCAATCCAACAGTTTTTTATAAAAAAATTCATATAACACCTATTATCCATCTTCTGTATATTTCTTTATAATAACTTCAGAAAATAGTTCGGGTTTTGATGTTCCATTAAATTCTAACGGGTATTGAACACGGTAGTTTATTTTGGTCAATGCTTTACACCTGAACTAGTGTTACCCTCCCCCTTCATCCAATTTGTATTGTCAAGATAATAATTTCTGCCCGCTCATTTTGCGGAGTGTCGTTGGGAATTTACTCGCAGCGCGACCGCAACGCGCTCAAATTCAAATTTCTCAGTTGGTCTTGCGCGTAGCGGTCGCGTTGCGAGGAAATTCCCAACGACACTCCGAAAAACGAGCGGCCAGAAATTTTTATCCTGACAATATCTTTTTGCATACATCCATTTTTTAAAAACATTTTTTATATATATTTTATGAGTTAATTAATGTCCATTTTATTTTATAATCATCTCCGTTCACTTTTCAACTGACACCCTGTCTTTAAGTCGAAAAAAATCTTCTTTCTTCTTACTAAGCGAATAGTTCTGTGTGTGTGTACCAACATTTCTCATGAATAACTTTTTGACCCCTCGACCGATCTGTCCCATACTTGGCATATCGTCATGCCTCTCGGAGCGCTTCATAAAAATATTGTTTGGATCTCGGGTTACTGTAGGATTACTGTAGCTACAGTACTACAATTTTTCACGTTTTTTTCCAAAATGGTCGGATCGAGACCAAACTTTCATGGTAAAATCTTTGGAGTATTGTATGGTCGCTGTGAAAATTTGGAGCGGATTACTATAGTATCACGGTAGTTAGCGCAACCTAAAGTAGCGTTTTTCACTGTGTCTCTTCATTTTACACACTATTTCTCTCCTTACCGCCGCGAAGCGGCGTTAAAAGGCTGGTAAAAACCTATAAAAATAATTTTAAAAACCAAGCGGTCTAGAAACTTTTCAACTCAGCCCCCTCTCTTTAAATTATGAAAACATTTAAAATTATCATAATATAGAAGTGTTTATTGCTTGCTTAAAATTATAAAAATTAACAATGAACAAAAAATTGAAAAGTGGGGAGAAACGTTTAAAAAAGCAATGAAAATCCACTTCAAACAAAGATTTATTTGGAATTAAAGGCAATATTAATTGACAATAGTTTTTTAGTTCCAAAAAATTATGTCAAAGTTGTATGGTACCCGACCTGAAAGATTTGTAAGATTTTAGCACGTTAAACGCGAACCACGATGTAACGGAATGCCAGCAAATGGGTGCGTAGTCATTAGAGCATTCGAGCAAAGTTTTGATATCTATTGTTGCTCCATTCCGCATAATAAACGTCTGATCTTGTTTATAGGTTTTCGTCCATTTTGTTACGTTGTAGCTGGTTGACATAATTACTAAAAAAAACGTTTAGAAATTGATATTTTTAACAATAAAGTTTATAGTTTGACATATTTAAAAAAAACGAACTTTCATTTGTATCCGGGTCATTGAACACCAAACGATATGCTTTGATTTTCTCCGTATCCCTAATGAAGTATAAATATGTCTCATATGATTTCGTTCGTTTTATAGACTTTATTTGAGTTAAGTTCGATGTTGCTCCCCAATACACTGATACACCTATCGGCTCTGAGCTTCTGAGTGTTTGCATCACAAAGTTAACACAATAAACTGTTTGAGTGCTGAAGAGTAGTAGAATAAACCCAATGATAGGGTGCATTATCTGAAAAAATTAAAATATTAAACACAGGTTCAGACTTTTAAAAAACGTCTTCAATGTTAAAATTTACAAAAAAATAAATAAATGCCGTTTAAAAAACATTTGATTGAAAAAAAACATGATCGGGTGTTTGTAATGGATAACTAAAACGTTCGCAGATCGCTCTGTCGTTTTTCTCTTGCTCACCATTGTTATACAAGTTGGCGTTTTTTTATAAGGTGTCAAAAATGTACCATGGGGTGATGTGGCCAATAATAACGCAGGTTGAAAAAATCCGATAGGCAAGATGTGCGCCAATTGGTTGGTTATCCAATCAATCTTAAAAGTTATGAAAAATATCTCAGAAAAAATATTCTCAAATTTTATGGTGCTATAATAGAAAATGATTATTCTAAATAACACTACTAGCAATTCAAAATTTTTTTATAAAAATTCATATAACACATATTATCCATCTTCTGTATATTCTTTTATAAAAATTTTTAGAAAATAGTTCGGGTTTTGATGTTTCATTAAGTTCTAACGGGTATTGAACACGGTATACCGGTAGTTTATTTTGATCAAGGCTTTACACCTGAACTCGTGTCACCCTCCCCCATTCATCCAGTTAATTATGTTTTTTTTTTAAATATTTCCATTTGATTTTTTAAAATCAAGTGCGTTCACGATTTTTATCACGTTACTTTTCCGCTAATGTAAATAAAATTAAAATTAACAAATAGGGAGACACAAATAATTTTTCCCCGCGCGCACAAGTGATAATTTCATTGGAGCGCACATTCTGTCATTCAAAAGATCAGCAATTTAGCAATTCACTTTAGCTGAAACTTTTGGCGAACTTTTCAACTGAGACCCTGTCTTTAAGTCGAAAAAAAACCTATAAAAATAATTTTAAAAACCAAGCGGCGTAGAAAACCAATTTTTTCTTCGGCCATTTAAGGATATCTCAATTTTTTTCGCTGGATTTTGGAATTTTTTGTTTTTTCGACATTTTCAATTTTCGTCTTTATCCTTCATGACATATACATTTATTTTTTCAACTCAGCGCCCCCCCCTCTCTTTAAATTATGAAAACATTTAAAATTATCATAATATAGAAGTGTTTATTGCTTCCTTGAGATAATAAAAATAAACAATGAGCAAAAATTGAAAAGTGAGGAGAGACGTTTAAAAAAAGCAATGAAAATCCACTTTAAACAAAGATTTATTTGGAATTAAAAGCAATATTAATTGACAATTGTTTTTTTAGTTCCAAAAATTATATCAATCAATATCTTCTTAACATTATGTTAATAAATTTCTTTAAAATTGTATCATATACACCGTTAAACTTTGGTGAGAGTTTAGCACGTAAAAAGCGAGCCACGTTCTAACGGAATGCCATCCGCAAATCAATCTGTAGTTATCAGGGCATTTGAGCAAAGTTTTGATTTCTATAATTGCTCCATTCTGCATAATAAACATCTGATCTTGGTCATAGGTCTTTCTCCATTTTGTTACGTTGTAGCTGGTTGACATAATTACTAAAAACGATTAGAAATTGATACTTTTAACAATAAAGTTTATAATTTGACGTAAAGATCTCTGTTGTTTTCTTTGTTTAAAAATATTTGTTTTAAAACTAACTTTCATTTGTATCCGGGTTATTGAACTCCAAACGATATGCTTTGATTTTCTCCGTATCCCTAATGAAGTATAAATATGACTCATCTGATTTCGTTCGTTCTATAGGCTTTCTTTCAATTAAGTTCGATGTTGCTCCCCAATACACTGATACGCCTATCGGCTCTGAGCTTGTGAGTAGTTGCATCACAAAGTGAACACAATAAACTGTTTGTGTGCTGAAGAGTAATAGAATAAACCCAATGATAGGGTGCATTATCTGAAAAAATTAAAATATAAAACTCTGGTTCAGACTTTTAAAAAACGTCTTCAATGTTAAAATTCACAAAAAGATCATAAAATGCCGTTAAAAAATAAATTTTATTTAAAAAAAAACATGATCGGGGTTTGTAATGGATAATTAAAGCGTTAGCAGATCGCTCTGTCTTGTTTCCCTTGTGTTAATTAGGCACGCACCATTGTTATACATGTTGGCGTTCTTATAAGGTATCAAAAATGTACCATGGGGTGACGTAGCCAATAATAACGCAAGTTGAAAAATTCCGATAGGCAAGGTTGGTTGACATTCCAATCAACCTTAAAAATTATGTAATACCTTCAAACTTTTTCGATTCCATTACATTGAATACACATAATTGCCTAGAAAAAGTTTTCGTGAGCATGGAAATAAAAACAAAACCTCGGATTTGATGATTGAAAAATTGGAGAAAAAAGGAAACGAACTTTAAAAGCAACGGTAAACGCTATTTAATTTTAGGTACCGTAGGTACCAATTGGCTCAAGCTTTTAAAAAATCTGCTTATTTGATTAATTTGATTTTTCAGATATTTGAAAAAGGACATACATATGTAAAACAATATCGAAATTCTGGTTAAAATAATGCATTTCTAAGAAACATTAACTTTCATTCAACACAAATTAATCAAAATGATATTTCAAAGTGAAAGTATTTATTAAAATATCATTCGAAGATATTATTTCAATTTTTAACAAAGTAAATATTCCGCTGCTTATAATAAAAGATTGTAAGCTGTTATCGCAACAGGTAAGAAAAAATGAATTCAGAGAATCATTTAACGAAAACAATAAGATTACAGATGGAATACTTTTGTATCATAATCATATTACTTGGATTGTATTTCATTCCAAAAATCAATTGTAATCAAACATGCCCAATTGGAAATCCAACCACAAATTCAACTTGCGGAAGAGGAATAACTTGCCCACCGAACTCATTATGTTATCGGAAAAATAATGAGAATTTCTGTTGTGGTGAATAAAATTCTAAAATTTCACATTAATTGCAAATGTTTAGGAGAAGTTGACAAGTTTTGCCCAACAAAACTGTATGCAATAAAGGAGATGGGATATGAAACTTTTTCGTGGGAGCCGTTTGGATCGACCGATAGGAAGTGGTACAATGTGGAATTGGGAAATGAGACCATCGCATGTCGTATGTTTTATCTACCAAAACTTTCTAAAATTCACAATTTTCTAGCATTTCCCTATTCATTCACTTATATCGATTACCGGGAGTTGAATATTTTGCCAATAGGTACATTTTTTTGAATGTTGTCGTTTCCAGGTGTAGTTTGCCGTTTCGTGGGGGTTGAGTGATTGGAAGACTTCTTGACTGCAAGACTTCTGAGCCTCGTGCTCCACCTCTATTCTTTGATGCACGTTCAAATAGCTTTTGATCATGGTTTACATTTCTGAGAATTTTGGTTTTTCTGAGACTATTTCGTTAACGGTTTTTGTCAGGTCAAGTTTTTAATTCGGGGAAAACTCATTGAAAATATGTCATTCCCCATAACTTAAGGAGGAAATTTCATTCATTTCAAAAGTTCGATTAAAAAAATAAATTTCGGAAATCGAGTTCCCCTATTCAATTTCTAGGATGTTTTTACATAAATTCTTCTTCATGGACGGGCAAACAAACAAAAAAAAGTTTCTAAGAATTTTTTGTGTTCTCCGGGTGTATGAATAAATTTTGCATCAAAGTTATTTTAAATAATTTTTTTCAACTTCCATCCGCTGCTACAAAACATTTTCTTTTCATCGGGATTTCACATGAGACGTACTAGAATGTCGAATGAAAGACGAATTTTTTACAATTAAATCGGGGTAAAAATAACTGGCATCCTGTCTTTAATTTATGAAAATGATCCGGTAAAACATAACATTTCATTAATTTTCAAAAAAAAAGTCGGTTAATTTTTTAAATAATTGGATTCGTTGCGCATTCCAATCCTTTTGATTTTTTTCAACGCCGGCTCTCTATCCGCACTTTAAACTGTTGAACTGGCGCGAAATGAAGTTCCTCCATCATTAGGTTTCATTAACTTTTTTAAAACAACCAATGCTCAGACTTCGTCAAAATAAAAGTAATTTTCAGATTTCGATTCAAAAACCCCAGAAAAATCAAAAACGAAAACATGCAACAAACATTCCGACTGCAACATTGGAAATGACGAGTTTTGCGGTGCATCATCTCATCCGGGATATTCATACGAATTGGATAGAAGTGGAAAAAATGGTAATCCATTGACATTCTGCTACAAGTGTGGGTTTTTTGTTTTAATTTCAAAAAATGCATAAAGAGAATGATGTTTTTCAGTCCAAAACCTTGGATCCACCAATATAAAGCCAGTTCTCAACGCTGAAAAGAAGGAATTGGTTGGATGCCATAACAATTCGAATTGTTTTTCAACTCATGGATCAGAAACATTTTGTTTCACAAAGAAAGATAGCGTCGTTGTAGTTGTAGAGTATGGCAGAAATTATACACTAAATACCGGAAGTTGTGCAAGGGCCAATGTTTGTGACCTTACAAAACATGGATCAATTAGTGCTTCACTGACTAACAACCATACATTCTGTCAAACAAATGATGATTGTCATGGAAGTGACAGCGCTAAAAAACATCCTGATATGGAGTAAGTATCAGGGTTTTAGAAGGGATATCCACCAAATTGATATTTTTTCGAATTTTTGATTGAAAAATTCAAAACTTCTTAATTTCTTTTTTTTTTCAGGCCTGATTGTTTTGCTGTCCCCAACGTAACTGAAGTCAAAATGTGTTGTTCCAGTAAGTTTTCGAACTGTTAAAAATGTTTACAATTAAAAAAAACGTTTAGAACATAATAGATGTCAATTTGGTACAGTTGTACTTCCATTCAAACCTTGCAAAAGTTTCCAAAATTGTAACAATGGTGTGAACGAGTTGGTTCACAATAAGTGGTGCGATGAAAACAGCAAATTTTGCTGTCAAGGTATTATACTTCTAGAATGTTTTGAACAAGAAAATCCTTCCAATGTTTTAGATGTTAAAAACGAGTTGTGGATGTGTCTAGATGGAGCAACACCATTGTTCAACGAACCGAAATGTAATAACTCTTCTCCGATGGATATCTATTCAGGAACTTGTCCAAATGACACTGGAATCTGTAAATATGGTCACTGTTGTCCGCCATGTTGGTTACTTTTTTATTATTTAAAAAACCATTTTTGTTTCAGTGAAAATAAACGATAAGAACGAGTTCATAATTGGTGAAAAACACTATATCACGAACGTCGCGTGTAGATCCTCCGCCCCATTACCACCACACTTCAAAAATGCATTCTGTCATCCGGAAAACAAGAAAATTGTGATTATGGGTGCAACAAATGCTGATGGAGAAGCAATTCCGAAGGAAGGAAATAACTGTACATTTAACAAGTTTGACATTATTTGACAATCCATAATAGCAGAATATTTACGTTCAATTTTCTAGAGAGTGCAAGAACGGAGAAGTTTGTGCAAATGTAGTTACTGGTGATCAACATTGTATTTTCAATCCACTGAAGAAGAAACCAATTCCACTAGAACCTAGTAAACTGTGGTTGCATATGTTGATAGGATCAGGTGTGAGCATATGCGTGTTCCTGTTGTCTTCAATCATTTGTTTCATGTGCTATTATAAGATCTTCGCTTCAAGGAATATCGATAACACCACGATGGAGGCTGGTCAAGCATCGGAAATGATTACTGACAGGAATTTTATCCGAAAACTTTCACTAGAACAGCAACGAGCGATTGCATTTAACAAGGAAGATTTTTTGAATCGTTCCGGCGTAGCGCAGCAGATAATATTGAAATCATTGAATGAACATTTGGCGACACTTAAGGGTGAATCGGTGGAGAATCAACATTTTGAAATACCGAAGTGGTTAGAAACATACTGGGAACTTCAACGATGTAAGGCAATCAAAAGAGAAGGATGGAACCGTCTTAAAGGAGTGGAAAAGCGTCAACTAATGAAAAAAATAAGAGAGGCTGAGGATGAGTTGAAGGAAAGTGCATATATGGTGGTGCCTGCCGAACGATTTTAAAGAATGAAATAAATGTGTTTTGATAAAAAGTCTTCAACATGAAACATGATCCGAGAAATTAACCCTTAAACTGGACCAATTGTTATAGTTTATTTAGCGAAATAGATAGAAAACTTGCCTCGTTCAGATTGAAATGCCTGAGAAGACAAAATCCCGATTTTTTTTAATTCAAATATTCCCTAAGTGATCGAAAATAATTGCCATATATTTTAGTCTAAAGTTTTCATGTTACTTCCGATTTAGGTAATTTTCGTAATTTATTCCTCATTTTCGATTTCGAACGGATGTACCAAAGACTCGTATGCGCGAAAACCCAGGCCCTGAGGTTGCATTGTTTTTCAAAAAAAAATCAAACGACCTAGAAAACCCAGAAATAAGTTTCAGATAAAGAAGAATATGATTATCTACCAGTGATAGCAAAAAAAAAATTAATTCAGAAAAATAAGAAAAACCGTTAACAATAAAAACGTTTAAAAATCGAATATGGACAATGGCCGAAGAAATGCAACCTTGTATTCTATGTCACGATGCACCTTGCGTTTTTCCTAATCGTCGTATTTTCGTAATAAAATTTCCTTTTGAAAAATAGAATTTATTTGATTTTGACGGTACGTCTTGTTGGGCCCTTTTCTTTGAAGAAGCACAATAATTAAAATGAACTTTATTTTTTCCGACGTTTCGGCTTAACTAAGAAAAGGGTCCAACAAGACGTACCGTCAAAATCAAATATTCAACTAACAATGCACAAAAACCTATTCGCCAAAACACCACTTCTAAATAGAATGTAGACATACAACTACTGTACAACTTTGGTTTCTTTGTCATCTTTCGGTATTTTTCCTTAGCGTTTCTACATGGCGTTCAATAAATACTGCAGGAAGAATATCCTACTGTGGTACAACGAAAAATAAATTTTCATACGAAGATTTCATTGATTTCAATTCCCTGACATTATTTCTCATTAATTTTAAAGTTTCATGTGATTAGGACGTTTTTTAGAGAAATGGTGAAGGAAAAACCAGACCCAATTTCATGTTCGCATGCTCGCAACTCGCGAGTTTATGTTCGTTCATATTGGCAGCTTCATATTTTTTAGTTCTGATCTAAAAACTAATCAGAAACTTTTATTTATATTTTAAAACCCTTTTGGAGCTTATTAACGTTCAGTAATAATTTTTAGGGAACTTGGATCATCCTTCACTACCTGATTTCGGACATCGTATGAAAAACTATAAAATTTGCACTTTTTTGTTGGAAAAACTGTCAAAATAGAAAATTATCTAGAATCGTTATATTTATTTTATCGTTCTCCTTTAGCTACATTCCATACTGAACAATTAGGGTTCTAATTAGGTATCAGCTAATTTTATACAGAAAAGTTCACTTTTTGATGGATCCAAAATTGACAAAAGAAAAAGTAGGGCCCCAAAACTGTGCCTGTGAAAAAATTGTTTCTTATTTTACAAACTTTTAAGTTTAATATATGTTTGAAGTGAGAATCGAACTTTCATTCGACCAATTTTCAGATTCTTGTGATAATTGGGCGGTCAGTAACGTTGAAAAATGTAAGCTCAAACACGCGAGCAAAGAGGGCTTGAACTCGGTTACAATACGTGACTCCGATTCAAACACAAATGCAAGGAGTAGGAAAATTCTCAATAAATTGTATACAAATATATTTGTATTACATTTATTCGGAGTTTCAAAGAGTTTCGTCTCGTAGTTTTAAAAATAAATGTGTCTGAAGCGTCCTGCAGTATTTATTGAACACCCTGTATTAACTTAGAACTTTGAACCAAACTAGAAGTTTTCAAGCAGAAAACGCTGATGATTCTTTAAAAGCATTTTAATTGCCAAAAATACTTTTTTTTTTCTACTTATTTTCAACAAAAAACCAGATTTTTGAGATTTTCAGAAGTTTTTAAAAAATCTGCGCTCCCAATGATTTTTTTTGAAAATTAAGAAACTGGTTATTCAGATATCAGATTTTTGAAAAAGAACAGAAAAATGGAGTGAAATTATCGTTTTACAAAATGTAATAAAACTTTTAAAAATAAATATAAAATCAACGCGAATCCAACACGGTTTAACATGACAATTCGAATTTCGATTTATTATTCCAATTTTTAACAAAGTGGATATTTGATCATCATAAAAGATCATAAAAGATTGTCAAAGCCGGTATTTAAGAACAAATAAGTTCTGAGAACCATTTGAAAACGAGAACATTACTGATGAAATATTTAAATATCATAATCATATTACTTGGATTGTATTGCATTCCAACAATCAATTGTGATCAAAAATGCCCAATTGGAAAGCCAACTAGAAATACATCTTGCGGAACAGGAAGTCCTTGTCCATCGGGATCGATATGCTATTATAAAAATTATGAAAGTTTCTGCTGTGGTGAATAAAATTCTTCACAATTTCACATAAATTTCAAATGTTTAGGAGAAGTTGACAAGTTTTGTCCAACGAAACTGCATGCGGTATACACGGTGGATTTTTCTGGAAGGTATTCGTGGGAACCTGTTGGACCTATCAATCAGGACTGGTATAATGTGGAATTGGAAAATGTGACAATTGCATGTCGTATGTTCCACCAATTATATCTTTTTAAAATTCACAATTTTCTAGCATTTCCCTCTTCATTCACTTATATTGAATACAATGAACTGAAGGTTTTGCCAATAGGTACTTTTTTTTTAATAATCCACACTTTTTTAGACTTAACCGTTTTTCTGAGTTTAGCACTTGCATGTTTTTTGAAAAATCAAATGCTCATACATCCTCGAAATAAAAGTAATAAAGTAATTTTCAGATTTCGATTCGAAAACCATAGGAACGTCAAAACCGATAGAATGTAGGGCCAATTGGAGATGCAATACAGAAAATGACGAGTTTTGTGGAGCATCAACTCATCCGACATACCCACAAAAATTGGACAGAAGTGGTGAAAATGAGGCTCCATTACGATTCTGCTACAAATGTGGGATTTGTTTACATTTTACAAAATTGAGTTTAAAAATGGAAATTTTTTAGTCCAAAAGTTTGGATCCACCAACATAAAGCCAATAATCAATGGGGATAAGACAGAATTGACAGGATGTAATAGCAACTCGGATTGTTTTGCAACACTTGGACCAGAAACGTTTTGTTTTATGAAAGGAGGAAACACATCAGTAGGAATTGCGGAGGATGATGGAAAATTTAGACGTATGAAAGGAGTTTGCGCAACGGCAAATGTTTGCGACCTTACAAAATATGGATCAATTAATGCTTCACTGACTAACATGCATACGTTCTGTCAAACAAATGATGATTGTTATGGAAGTGCCAGTGCTAAAAAACATCCTGATATGGAGTAAGTATCAAGGTTTTAGAAGGGATATCCCCAAATTGGAATTTGTCCGCTTTTTTCAACATTTCTTTTCATTTTTTCAGACCAGTTTGTGTTACAGTCTGCAACGTAACCAAAATGTGCTGTTTAGGTAAGTTTTCGACCTGTTAAAAATGTTTTCAATAAAGCAAACGTTTAGGACCCAAGAGATGTCAATTTGGTACAGTTGTACTTCCATTGAACCGTTGCACTAGTTTCGAAAACTGTAATAAAGGTATAAACGAGATGCTCCTCCCCAATGAAACAAATATCAATAAGTGGTGCGACGAAAAGAGCAAGTTCTGCTGTCAAGGTATTTATAACTCTGGAATGTTTTGAACAAAACACAGTTTTAGATGACGAGTTTTCGAAGTGTCTAGATAGAGCAACATCATTCGTCAACGAACCAAAATGTAATAACTCTTCTTTGGAAATGTTTTCAGGAACATGTCCAAATGACGCTGGAATATGTAAATATGGCCACTGTTGTCCGCCACGTTGGTTATTTTTTATTATTTAAAAAAAACGCTTTTGTTTCAGTGAAAAGAAACGATAAGGATTATTTCATCATTGGCAAAAAACACTATATCACGAACGTCGCTTGTAGATTATCCGCCCCATTACCACCACAATACAATCATGCATTCTGTCATCCGGAAAACAAGACAATTGTGATTATGGGTGCAACAAATGCTGATGGTGAAGCAATTCCGACTGGTGCAACGAATGCTGACGAAGAAGCAATTTTGAAGGAAAGAAAGACCTGCACATTTAATAAGTTCGTATTTGATAATATCCGTACATACTGTAAACTAATTGAAATCTTTCTACTGAATTATCACATTATTAATAGCTTAGAAACCACGAAAAATCTAGGTTCCCAAAAATTTGGCAACAAAACAAAAAACGAAACAAATAACTGTTTTTGCTTTAAAGAAAAATTAATCCCGTGTTTCTATGGTTTCTAGGCCACGCGGGTTTTATACGACGAAACAGTTATTTTTTAGAAAAAAGTAAGGATTGAAAAAAGAAAGACTATATGAAATACAAACCACAAGTACTAGAAAAACAAGTTGTGGGACTAATTGTCCCAAAAAATTTCCTATTTTCCTAATTTTCGGGGTTTTTGGTGTAATTTTTGGTCAGAAAAAAAATCATAGTGAGCAAATGTTATTATTAAAAATTCAAATTGATACTTGATCTAGCTTCAGAAAAAATATTTTCTTTATTACTCAATAATATTGATTCTTTTTTTTCCAGAGAGTGCAAGAAAGGAGAAGTTTGTGCGAAGCTGGTTACGGGTGATCACTATTGTATGTTCAATCCACTGAAGAAGAAACCGATGCCACTGGAACCTAGTAAACTGTGGTTGCATATGGCGATAGGATCAGGAGCGAGCGGATGCGTGTTATTGTTGGCTTCAATCATTTGTTATATGTGCTATTATCAGATATCGGTTTTAAAATGGATTGTGAGGATGTTGAAAGGCGACACTCGTGGTTTGGAGAAAATAACTGTACGGACGTTTTTGCGTCATCTCGCAATTGAACAGCTTCGCGAGATGGCGTTCAACAAGGAATCTTTTTTGAAACGTTCCGGCCAGGCGCAGCAGATGATATTGGGTGCATTGATTGAAAATTTGGCGAAAGTGAAAGGAGAACCAGTTGTGAAGAACCAACATTTTGAAATACCGAAGTGGTTACAAACATACTGGGATTTGCAAGAATGGAAGGAACTGAAGAAAGAACGATGGCTGAAATTGAATGGGGTTGAGAAGCGACGTATGTACAAGAAGATAAGACAGGCTGAGGATGAGTTGAAGGAAATGGCATACATAGAGCTTCCAGTCGAAACTTTCGACTGGAAGTTCTATGTATTTGAATGGAGAAAGAAAAGCAAGGAGGAATGGAAGAAAATTGATGAGGAAAAGCGAGAGGAGAAGCGAAGGAAGAAGAGAAGAAGAAAGTATAATGAAAAATTTTATAAAATTAATGTTGATTAAATAAAGGGTATTTTGAAGTAACTTTTTCCACACGAAACATGATTTCAAAAGTGCTCAGAATAATTCCAGGAATTAACTCCGACGAACTCAGAATTGGGGTTTAGATGAACAAGATTAATTTAGAATGAATTTTTTTTAGTAATTTTTTCTCGGCTTCTCCTTATCGGACACATGATTTTATCCTAAAAATTCGTTACCTAACGATTTTTTTTCAACAAACGAATTGTTTATCGATTTTTTTTAACTTGGTGGTTAAATCTATTTTCTCACTCCGAACTACAAAATTGCGTACCTGAATAGCTGAATATAACGCATTTCGTGAAACCGTGCCGCACAATTGCAAAAATGCCACGCACAAAAAACGCCCCCTTTTCTGCGTCACTTTTGCCCACCGTGTTGTGCGTTAGAGCACTCTTGCAAGCCAATTAGTCGGCATTTCCGCAGAAAACATAGATGACAAATAAAACGTTCACGAAAATATATAATCAAAACCATTTTTAAATTTTTTTCAACTTTCCACCATATTTTCGCGTCATTTCTGGTGTTTTGTGTGCAAACACCATCGAAAAATCATTGTCGAAAAAATCTTTAAATTTTTTTTCGTTTTTTTCAACGAATAGTAAAGTGGTGTCCCTTGTATAAACTAGGTTCACAGAGATGCGAGTGGATGAAAACCAGCTTTAAACAACAAAAATAGACGCGAATTATTTTCAAGAAGATTTTTTAAATTTACAACAAGAATAAATTACGAAAGAAAGGTTAATTTGATTGCAAAGAACAAATAAAATACTAGCCGCAGCTAGACGAATCTAGTTCTCAACTAGAAACAACAAAAACAGCCCAAAACTGGCTAAAAACGAGCTTGCTTGCTTCTCACAACAAAACTAATGTGACGCCCGAGATGGTGGCCTAGAAACACACTTTTCGGAAGCTAGTCCCTCTGGGTCGGGTTTCTAGTCCTCGGCCATTTATCTCAACAGAATTGTTTTTCTTAAAATCAAAGTCACGTTGAAAACTAAAATTCTACGCCTTCAAAGTATTATTCTGGTCTTTTAAAACAAAAAATACAATAATAAGAGGGCTTCTGGTCGTTTTTTCATGATTTTTGGACAAAAAAAAAGATTTTTAAAGATTACTTACAGTAGAGGTCAAAAAGAAACACCCCTGTGGTTCGCTCCCAACCTTTCATCGATAAAGTTTTTCTGAATACTGTTTTTGCAGTTATTTTGAGCTAAAAATGCAGTCAGCCCTTTAATAAAACGAAAAAAGATTACAAGAAAACTCTATTATAATTTCAAAAAGAACATTCCTAACAATCGCTTTCAGTAAAGTGGTGTCCCTTGTATAAAACTAGGGTCACTGAAAGATGCGAGTGGAATTAACCAGCTTTGATAACAAAAATTAACGCAAAGTATTTTCAAGAGATTTATTAATTAAGAAACAAGAATTTAATACGAAAGAAAGGTTAATTAGAAAACTTATTGGGAACTTCAACGATGTAAGGAAATCAAAAGAGAAGGATGGAACCGTCTTAAAGGAGTGGAGAAGCGTAAATTAAGGAAGAGAATAAGAGAGGCTGAAGATGAGTTGAAGGAAAGTGAATATATATGGTTGTACCCCGCCGAACAATTTTAAAGAAAGGATTAATTAAAAACTTTTTAAATAATTAAATAAAGGTGTTTCAATAAAAAAATTCTTCAACGTCTTCAAAAAACTGCAACTGAAATTCAAACAAATGGGAGGGCAACATGCGCATACTTTTAAGCAAAGTGTCAGAAGGCGGAAATTCAAATTTACTATTTTTTCTCAATTTTTCGAATGATTCAATTCATTTTTAGTTTTTAGTTTTTTTTAAAGATGGAATTAATTTTTACATTTTTATTCCATTCATTAACAATCGTGTTAAACTAATTAGTATTTTTCAGCTTTTTTATGACTTTTTCAGTTACCGGGTCGAAAAACGTTGGAAATCAAGAAATACATATTAAGACGTTTATTAGTCAATTTACTCTTATAATTGAGGTTTTTTAAAGCAACGAAAACGCTGATGATTTATTTTTAAATTTTAGTAGCTTTTCCTTTTTTTTCAAGAAATTGGGTTTTTGTCATATTTTTGAAAAAGAACATAAAACAATATATCGAAATTCTCATTTTATAAAAGGTAATAAAAATTTGAAAAATAAATTTGAAATAAACATGCACTTTCATTCAACACAAATTAATCAAAATGATATTTCAAAGTGAAAGTATTTATTAAAATATCATTCGAAGATATTATTTCAATTTTTAACAAAGTAGATATTCCGCTGATTATCAAAACAGGTAAGAACAAATAAATTCTGAGAACCATTGAATGAAAACAAGAATATTACAGATGAAATACTTCTGTATCACAATCATAATATGTGGATTTTTTTGCATTCCAAAAATCAATTGTAATCCAACATGCCCAATTGGAAAACCAACCACAAATTCATATTGTGGACCAGCAAGCCCTTGTCCATCGGGCTCAATATGTTATGAAAGAAATAATGTAAATTTCTGTTGTGGTGAACAAAATTCTTCACAATTTCACATAAATTAAAAATGTTTAGGAGACGTTGACAAGTTTTGCTCAACAAAAATGCATGCAATCCACACGGAGTATGCTGGGTCATATATGTGGGATCCTGTTGAATGGGACCTTCCGTTGTTTTATAATGTGGAGTTGGGAAATGAGACAATTTCATGTCGTATGTTATATCTACCAAATCTTCATAAAATTCACAATTTTCTAGCATTTCCCTACTCATTTACTTACACGATTAGAGAAATAGGTTCTGCCAATTTTGATAACAAGATTTTGCCAGTAGGTACATTCTTTAATGTTGTACAAACTCCATGCATACCTTTTTATTATTTTCCGTTTTTCTGAGTTTAGCATTTGCATGTTTTTTGAAACGGCAAATGCTCAGAATTCTTCGAAATAAAAGTAATTTTTTAGATTTCGATTCAAAAACCCCAGAAAAATCAAAACCGAAAGCATGCAACAAAAATTCCGAATGCAACATTGGAAATGACGAGTTTTGTGGTGCGTCATTTCATCCGACATATGAGTATCAATTGGATATAAGTGGAAAAAATGGAACTCCATCTACATTCTGCTACAAGTGTAGGTTTCCTTTTTAATTTCAATAAATGTATTTTTAAATTGGTAATCTTTCAGTCCAAAACTTTGGATCCACCAACATAAAGCCAATAATCAATGGGGATGAGAAGGAATTGGTTGGATGCGATAACAATACGGATTGTTTTTCAACTCATGGACCAGAAACATTTTGTTTCAAAAGGAAAGACAACCGCATATTATTTGTAGTGGATATCAGAAATTATACAATAAAGGACGGAGTTTGTGCAAAGGCAAATGTTTGCGACCTTACAATACATGGATCAATTAGGGCTTCATTGACTAACAACAATACATTCTGTGAAACAAATGCTGATTGTCAAGGAAGTGTCAGTGCGAAGAAACATCCTTATAGGGAGTAAGTATCAGGGTTTTAGAAGGAAGATCCACCAAAGTGGATTTTTTTTCAAATTTTTGATTGAAAAATCTCAAACCTTCTATTCATAGCTTGTTTTTTCAGACCTGATTGTGTTGCAGCCTACAACGTAACGGGAGCCAAAATGTGTTGTTCCAGTAAGTTTTCGAACTGTTAAAAATGTTTTCATTAAAACAAACAATTAGAACACAAGGGATGTCAATTTGGTACAGTTGAATATCCACTCAAACCTTGCATGAATTTCAAAAATTGTAACAATGGCGTAAACGAGTTGGTTCACAATAAGTGGTGCGATGAAGAGAGCAAATCTTGTTGTCTAGGTATTTATACTTCTAATATGTTGAACAGAAAACAGTTTTAGATGATAAGAACGAGTTGTGGATGTGTCTAGATGAAGCAACACCATTGTTCCAGGAACCGAAATGTAATAACTCTTCTTCGTTGGATATCTATTCAGGGACATGTCCAAATGACGCTGGAATCTGTAAATATGGTCATTGTTGCCCAAACCGTTGGTTACGTTTTTATTGTTTTAAAAACCCATTGTTGTTTCAGTGAAAAGAAACGATAAGAACGAGTTCATCATTGGCGAAAAGCACTATATCACTAACGTCGCTTGTAGAGTATCGGCCCCATTACCACCACAATACAATCATGCATTCTGTCATCCGGAAAACAAGACAATTGTGATTATGGGTTCAACAAATGCTGATGGTGAAGCAATTCCGAAGGAAGGAAAGAATTGTACATTTAACAAGTAAGTATTTGATAATTCATGATAACAGAATATTTACTTTCAATTTTCCAGAGAGTGCAAGAAAGGAGAAGTTTGTGCGAAGCTAGTTACGGATGATCAACGTTGTATTTTCAATCCATTGAATAATAAACCGATTCCACTGGAACCTAGTAAACTGTGGTTGCATATGTTGATAGGATCAGGTGTGAGCATATGTGTGTTCCTGTTGTCTTCAATAATTTGTTGCATGTGCTATTATAAGATCTTCGCTTCAAAGCAGATCGATAACAACACTATAGAGGCTGGTCAAGCATCAGAGATGATTACTGATAGGAATTTTATCCGAAAGCTTTCACTAGAACAGCAACGAGCAATTGCATTCAACAAGGAAGATTTTTTGAAACGCTCCGGCGAAGCGCAGCAGATAATATTGAAAGCATTGAATGAACATTTGGCGACACTTAAGGGAGAATCAGTGGAGAATCAACATTTTGAAATACCGAAGTGGTTAGACACATACTGGGAACTTCAACGATGTAAGGCAATCAAAAGAGAAGAATGGAACCGCCTTAAAGGAGTGGAGAAGCGTAAACTAATGAATCAAATAAGAGATGCTGAAGATGAGTTGAAGGAAAGTGCATATATGGTTGTACCCGCCGAACAATTTTAAATAATTAAATAAAGTGTTTTAATAAAAATTGGTAATTGTTTTGCAAACTTTTTTCTTTGTGTTTTCTTTGTTTTCTGCTCCGTATGAACACTGACAATTTACAAGTTAATACACATTTTAATCATTTTTCATCGTTTTTCAAATTCTTCTTCAATCATTTTGTTGTGAAAGTTCACCGTTGTCAATAATCAAAATGTGTTTCACCGGCTTACAGTTCACCGGCTTACAGTTCACCGGCTTACAGTTCGAAACTCGATTGGCGATGGTGACCTCGTGCACGTGAATGAACCGACTGGTCCCATTTTTATAGTTTATTTACTTAAAGGAGGTGTTTTTCAGAGATAATACATACACCTTAAATGAAAATAGACTTCATTGACATTCCAAATCTGTTTTTTAAATTTTCTAATACCACCTAGAAGCCGAGAAAATGAGCTTCAAAACAATGACCTAGAAAAAGTGTCCAGCGGCCGGACTTTTTCCTATGAGCTTTTTTCGTGTTCCGTTAATAAATAGTTATGCAGAATGCTTAAATTAATCCCTTTTTTATGTTTTGTCATTTTAATTTATGTTTTTTTTTTGAAAAAAACGCATAATTTTTTCACCAATCCTACGAAACCCACAAAAAATCCCGACGAAAAATATTGTCAACTCAATTATTCTTGATCATTGCGTTCTGAAGTCTACGTTTTTCGGAAAAACCTTGTTTTTTCCTATTTATTTTTGAAAAAAGTAAGTTTTCAGATATTTGAAAGTTCTAAAATCCTGAGTTTTGAGATTTTCAAACAGTTTAAAACAACAAATCTGGATTCAAAATAATTTATTTTTGTAAATCAGGAAACTTGTTATTCAGATTTTTGTTTTTTGAAAAAAAAAACAGAAAAATGTTAGGAAATTAAAACTTGAAAACATAAAACCAGCGTGAATTTTCATACAACACGAATTAACGGACAAGATCATTCGAATTTCGAAGATATTATTCCAATTTTTACCAAAGTAAATCTTCCTCTACTCATCGTAAAAGATTGTTAACCGTGATCGAAGAAAGTGAGAACAAATGATTTCTGATAACCATTTAACGAAAACAAGAATATTACAGATGAAATATTTTTGTATCACAAGTATAATATGTGGATTGTATTGCATTTCAACAATCAATTCTAATCCAACATGCCCAACTGGAATACCAACTACAAAATCATATTGCAGAGCTGCAAGCCCTTGTCCATCGGGATCATTATGTTATAGAAAAAATAATGAAAATTTCTGCTGCGGTGAATAAAATTCTTCGTAATTTCACATAAATTAAAAATGTTTAGGAGACGTTGACAAGTTTTGCCCGACAAAACTGCACGCAATCAACTCTCTAGGGTCTAGAGGTACATATTCGTGGGGTCCTGTTCGATCGGCCGTTACGACGTGGTACAATGTGAAATTGGGAAATGAGACAATTGCATGTCGTATGTTCCAGCAAATGAAACTTCATAAAATTTACAATTTTCTAGCATTTCCCTATTCATTCACTTATAATGAATACAAGGAGCGGAAGGTTTTACCAATAGGTACTTTTTTGAATGTTGTATACCAGGAAAACTGTCACCGCGGTGGTGTTCCTGGTGTTTGCTCGCCTTCTGCGTTCTCTTCGCCCTAAAACAGCTCATAGTTTGTTTGTTTCATTTCTATTTTTCACTTTGGATTTGGATCGTATTAACTGAAACGCTACCTTTAAACAACTTCACGGAGAATCCTCTGAATTTCACGTTAGAGCAATTTAATTTTTAAACTTCAAAATCAATCAAATCTTAAAGAAATTCGTCTGAAATTCACATTTTACTAGCATTTCCCTATTCATACACTTATATCAAAGTTTTGGCAATAGGTACATTATTTAATGTTGTACAAAATCTAAGCATACCTTTTATTCTTATCTGTTCTTCTGAATTTAACATTTAAAAGAAACATCAAATGCTCACACATCCCTGAAATAAAAGTAATTTTTCAGATTTCGATTCGAAAACCCCAGGAACGTCAAAACCGATGGAATGTGGGGCCAATTGGAGATGCAATATAGAAAATGAAGAGTTTTGCGGAGCATCATTACATCCGACATACAAGGATCAATTGGACAGGAGTAGTAAAAATGGTGCCCCACTGAGATACTGCTACAAATGTTGGTTTTGTTTACATTTAAAAAATTTTAGTTTACAAATGTTAATTTTTTAGTCCAAAACTTTGGATCCAACAACATAAAGCCAATAATCAATGGGGATAAGACAGAATTGACAGGATGTAATAGCAACTCGGATTGTTTTGCAACACTTGGACCAGAAACATTTTGTTTCATAAAAGGAGGAAACACATCAGTAGGAATTGCGGAGGATGATGGAAAATTTAGAAGTATGAAAGGAGTTTGCGCAACGGCAAATGTTTGCGACCTTACAACATATGGATCAATTAATGCTTCACTGACTAACATGCATACGTTCTGTCAAACAAATGATGATTGTTATGGAAGTTCCAGTGCTAAAAAACATCCTGATATGGAGTAAGTATCAAGGTTTTAGAAGGGATATCCCCAAATTGGAATTTGTCCGCTTTTTTCAACATTTCTTTTCATTTTTTCAGACCAGTTTGTGTTACAGTCTGCAACGTAACCAAAATGTGCTGTTTAGGTAAGTTTTCGACCTGTTAAAAATGTTTTCAATAAAGCAAACGTTTAGAACCCAAGAGATGTCAATTTGGTACAGTTGTACTTCCATTGAACCGTTGCACTAGTTTCGAAAACTGTAATAAAGGTATAAACGAGATGCTCCTCCCCAATGAAACAAATATCAATAAGTGGTGCGACGAAAAGAGCAAGTTCTGCTGTCAAGGTATTTATAACTCTGGAATGTTTTGAACAAAACACAGTTTTAGATGACGAGTTTTCGAGGTGTCTAGATAGAGCAACATCATTCGCCAACGAACCAAAATGTAATAACTCTTCTTTGGAAATGTTTTCAGGAACATGTCCAAATGACGCTGGAATATGTAAATTTGGCCACTGTTGTCCGCCACGTTGGTTATTTTTTATTGTTTTTTTTTAACGCTTTTGTTTCAGTGAAAAGAAACGATAAGGATTATTTCATCATTGGCAAAAAACACTATATTACGAACGTCGCTTGTAGATTATCCGCCCCATTACCACCACAATACAATCATGCATTCTGTCATCCGGAAAACAAGACAATTGTAATTATGGGTGCAACAAATGCTGATGGTGAGGCAATTCCGACTGGTGCAACGAACGCTGACGAAGAAGCAATTCTGAAGGAAAGAAAGACCTGCACATTTAATAAGTTCGTATTTGATAATATCCGTACATACTGTAAACTAATTGAAATCTTTCTACTGAATTATCACATTATTAATAGCTTAGAAACCACGAAAAATCTAGGTTCCCAAAAATTTGGCAACAAAACAAAAAACGAAACAAATAAGCGTTTTTGCATTGAAGAAAAATTAGTCCCGCGTTTCTATGGTTTCTAGGCCACGCGGGTTTTATACGACGAAACAGTTATTTTTAGAAAAAAGTAAGGATTGAAAAAAGAAAGAATATATGAAATACAAACCACAAGTACTAGAAAAACAAGTGGGGAGACTAATTGTCCCAAAAAATTTCCTATTTTCCCAATTTTCGGGGTTTTTGGTGTAATTTTTGGTCAGAAGAAATTTTCTAGAAAAAAAAATCATAGTTACTGTTCGTTCAATTCGATTCCAAACGCGCACCACTGTTTTCGCAAGTTTGTATGGCCTTTTCCGTGTCCGTACGTATTGAAAATATATTGTTGAGTCATAAATGCATTTTTGGTATCTATTCGACCAATTATGAAAAATTATTTTTTTTGTCCGTGCACCGGAACACCCCAAAAAACCGAGGTTTGTCAGTAGAGCGCGTTTGGAATCGGTGTGTTGCTGCAGTAGCAAATGTTATTATTAAAAATTCAAATTGATACTTGATCTAACTTCAGAAAATATATTTTCTTTATTACTCATTAATATTTATTCTTTTTTTCCAGAGAGTGCAAGAAAGGAGAAGTTTGTGCGAAGCTGGTTACGGGTGATCACTATTGTATGTTCAATCCACTGAAGAAGAAACCGATGCCAGTGGAACCTAGTAAACTGTGGTTGCATATGGTGATAGGATCAGGAGCGAGCAGTTGCGTGTTATTGTTGGCTTCAATCATTTGCTACATGTGCTATTATCAGATATCGGTTTTAAAATGGATTGTGAGGATGTTGAAAGGCGACACTCGTGGTTTGGATAAAATAACTGTACGGACGTTTTTGCGTCATCTCGCAATTGAACAGATTCGCGAGATGGCGTTCAACAAGGAAGATTTTTTTAAACGTTCCGGCCATGCGCAGCAGATGATATTGGGTGCATTGATTGAAAATTTGGCGAAGGTGAAAGGAGAACCAGTTGTGAAGAACCACCTTTTTGAAATACCGAAGTGGTTACAAACATACTGGGATTTGCAAGAATGGAAGGAACTGAAGAAAGACCGTTGGCTTAAATTGAATGGGGTTGAGAAGCGAAGGATGTATAAAAAGATAAGGATTGCTGAGGATGAGTTGAAGGAGACGGCATACATAGAGCTTCCAGTCGAAACTTTCGACTGGAAGTTCTATGTATTTGAATGGAGAAAGAAAACCAAGGAGGAATGGAAGAGCATTGATGAGGATAAGAGAGAGGAGAAGAAAAAGAAGAAGAGAAGAAAGAAATTTAATAAAAAATTTTATAAAATTGATTTTGATTAAATAAAGGATATTTTTAAGTAACTTTTTCCACACGAAACATGATTTCAAAACAAACATGATTTCAGAATAATTCCAGGAATTAACTCCGACGAACTCAGAATTGGGTTTTAGATGAACAAGATTAATTTAGAATGAATCATTTTTTGTTTTTTCTCGGCTTCTCCGCATTAACAATTGAACAGCACATGATTTTATCCTAAAAATTCGTTACCTAACTGTTTTTTTTTTCAACAAACGAATTGTTTATCGATTTTTTTTAAACTTGGTTGTTAAATCTATTTTCTCACTCCGAAATACACAATTTTCTTAAAATCAAAATCACGTTGAAAACTAAAATTCTACGCCTTCAAAGTATTATTCTGGCCTTTTAAAACAAAAAAATACAAAAATAGGAGGGCTTCTGGTCGATTTTTCATTATTTTTGGCCAAAAAAAAATATTTTTAAAGATTACTTACATTAGCGGTCCAAAAGAAACACCCATTTGGTTCGCTCCCAAACTTTCATCGATAAAGTTCTTCTGAATACAGTTTTTGCACTTATTTCGAGCTAAAAATACAGTCAGACCTTTAATAAAACGAAAAAAGATAGTATTACAAGAAAACTCTATTATAATTTTTAAAAAAAAACATTCCTAACAATCGCTGACAGTAAAGTGGTGTCCCTTGTTTAAAACTAGGTTCACTGAAAGAAATTAACCAGTTTTGATAACAAAAATTAACGCAAAGTATTTTCAAGAGATTTATTAATTAAGAAACTAGAATTTAATACGAAACAAAGGTTAATTAGAATGCAAAGAACAAATAAAACACTAGCCGCAGCTAATAAAATCTAGTGCGCGACTAGAAACAACAAAAATGAGCCAAAACTGGCTAAAAAATGAGCTTGACTGCTTTCCCACAACAAAACTAATGAGACGCCCGAAAAGGTGGCCTAGAAATATAAGTGGCGGAGGCTAGTCCCTCTGGTTTCTAGTCCTCGGCCATTTATCTCAACATGTCTGAAAAACCGAACAAAAAGCGCAAAAAGCGCAAAAAAATATGCTCTGGTATGCAACATTTTTATGGAACTTGAGAACTTAGATTTCAGTCATGTACTGCACAACATATCCAAATTTCATCAAAAAATTTCAACTATGCGCGAAGTTATGACAGAAAAACATGGGTTTTTCTTTTCGACCGCTACTGTAAATTCAAATTCTCAGTTAAGCAGTTTTTCATTGAAAAATCAATAATTTTAAGATTGTATCAAATCGCATATAGATCTGACACTGGAGTTTTGATTCTGGACTCAATCTGTTTCTGCGCACCTGGATATGGTGGACCCACATGCGAGGTTGATCTATTCTGTGACTCGTCGCTTCCCGAATTAACACTGTATATAACGCTTCTTAGCATCGTCATTGCTGTTTTTGGTCTCGTTATTCATTACTTTGATATTCCAATGCGTAAACATTTCAAAACTTTTGGTCTTCGTTTCAAGTAATATTTTGTATTGTTATTATTTCGCTGTGCACTATAAAGTTTTGAAAAAAATAACTCTCTGGATGTTTAGACATTCTGAAACGTAGTTTGATGCTCAAAGAAATTTGAAGTAAAAGGCTTTGGCTCACCGTTTCCGTTGGGTTAATAAAAAACAGACATGTTAGAGTCAACCTATAAATGTCAGGTAACGCACCGCTGCATAGTTTTACCCAAGTCAAACTGGGAGGTTGAGCCTCCAAAAGTCTGAAAACTACTCATTGTAAACACTCCAATTCAACTGAGAATAATTTAAATTTTTATGGACTGCTTAAATTAAGTTATGTAATGAACCTCCAAGGCCAATAATTAGAAAGCTCGAGATTCATAATTCGATCCGGAACTTTCAGTAATATTTTATCATTTTGTCTCATAATATTGTATCATTTGACCCTTTGTTTTGTACATTCGAAAAAAAATCAAATCAGGAGTATTTAAAAATGGAAAAAATAAATGGCAATTTTTCAGATATCCTTTTGCACCATTTGTTCAATTTTTCTCGTCGTTATCATTCAAAATACAAAGAATATGAATGCACTGAACGAGTTTTTGTTTATTCATATATCAAAATATCAATCCAACTAATGAATGGATATTTGGCTGAAAATGAAAAGCAAATGGTTGACTTCCAAATGTACGACTGTAAACATTGGTTTTTATAAAACTAGTAAAAGAGAGCGACTCTAAATATTAAATGAAATCATATCCTTTTGCCTTTTTTCTGGTGACTTTTTATTATCTCGGCTGAAATTTGTGACTGATAACAAATAAAGGAGGGCTTTACGGAGCTAATAAATGTTTCTTAAACGAAAATAGACTTCATTCTCATTCCAAATCTGTTTTTAAAATTTTCTAAAATCACCTAGAAGCTGAGAAAATGAGCTTCAAAACAACGGCCTAGAAAAAGTGTCCACCTGGTCGAACTTTTTCCTACGAGCTTTTTTCATATTTCGTTAATAAATAGTTACGAAAAATTCTTATATTAGTCATTTTTTAATATTTTTCCATTTTAATTTATGTTTTTTTTTTGGATTTTTCATGTCTGCGGACTAGTTTTCGCCGGTGGCCCCTTTTTCTAGGCCATTATTTTGAGGCGCGATTTCTCGGCTTCTAGGTGGTTTTAGAAAATTTTAAAAACATTTTTATAATGAGTATGAAGTCTATTTTCATCCCAAATGCATTCATTATCTCCATTCTTTAATGTTTAAAAGTATTTTAACAGCCCTAATGTAGAGACCGAATATCGATATTTTTCATTCAACAACGATCTTTTTGAATGATTGTGTTCAATTTATTCAAATCAATTTTAAACCACCATAAATTTATTAGAATTTCTGCTTAAAACAGTCTAAAATAAAGTGCTCTTTAGTGCCTGCGATGGAGTAGAAGGTTACTCGATCCTTCATGCAAATAACTGGCGTTTTTAATGAGAATTTTAATAAAACTTCAGCAACCAAGCTGATTTTTTCAATCCTCTGCTGAACCTTAATAAGAAATCTGATAGAATTCTACTAGTTAAAAATCTCTTTTTTAATGTCTCTATTCATCACAATTTTTGGTTTTATTGCTGTTCTTACCAAATTGAATGGTTAACAAAAAACGCATTCAAATGTTCCCTTTGAAAAATTTCAAAGAATTTAATTGTGTCGATTCCTCTATAAAAACGTTCGAAAAGTAGGCATATCATGTAAGAAAAAAAAATGCTCGCCTTGTTAACCATTTTTATTTTGTGCATTTCAACCGGAAATATTATTTCTACGAGTGTATCTGAATCCAATGGATCATCTTCAAGCCTCATAAATGGGATAACTACTGTGAGTTTGAATGAAGATTCTTTGATTTTTTAATATTTTAGGTGACTGGTTATTACGAAGTTTCAACGGATGGTGAATGCAACTCCTCTTGCATTCATTACACTTTGATCAAACAATCATGGGATGCCAGTGTTACATCCACTGAACTAGATCCATCTTTGAACGGAAAATCAATTTGCCAAAAATATACGTAAGACTAAGATTCGTGACCCTAAAAAAATTCTCTTCAGATGCGGTCAAGAAAATAATGCCACTGCTACTGATTGTCCACCCAAACTTCAAAACGTTAATTAATTTTAAAGAATTTTAAAATAAAATTTTAAAGCCTAAAAATTCATAAAATTTCATCAACTGACAATGAACCAAATTTGAATATGAGAATCATCTTCTAGATCGGACGGTTCTATAAATATCGAGAGTTCCAGACAATTGGGAATAATTCCGAAAGCAATGGAAATGTTACAAGTTTAAATCTCTCAAATTACAAGTTTAAATCTCTCAATATGACAAAAGAATCAATTTCATGGAATGTTGCTGAAACAATAAAGCAATTTGAAAGCTCAGGAGATCCAGCTTTATTGCATAGCATTCGAATTTTGATTTTAGAAAACGAGCTTCAAACAATGAGCTAGAAAAAGTTCCACCGATGAAAACTAGGAATATTATAGGAAGTTGCTTTTTGAAGTTTTTCGTATTTTTCTGGATACTTTTTCATATTGCTAGTTTATTAATTTTCGTCGTAGGCAACGTTTTCTAGGCTATTGTTTGAGACTTCGGTGCAAAAAATGAAACAAGTTAGAAAAACGGAGAGGGAGGCTCCACCTCTGTTTTTTTGGGATTGGAAGGCTCCGAATTCCTCCCTTTTAACATGTATATGCTTTACTGTAGACAAAGTTTCCAGTAAAAACGACGCACTACTGATGAACAGAAAGAGACATCTCAATCGATTCGACGATTCCAACGAAAAATGCAGAGCCGCTCTCCGCAACGCGCTTACTTTGCAGTTCCCTGTTTGAAAGTAGGAAGGAGAGCCAATGTCTCGGCTATAGTCATTTATTTGAATAAAGTTTCCGAAATTAGGGCATCTAATCAATGCCGTAAAAATATCATTGCATCTACTTGCAAAAATCGAACCCTGTTTTTTTTTTAAAATAAACTTGTTTTGTTTTGAGCGGAATTTTTATTTGCAAAACGTTTGAAAGCGGAATCAGCATGCCGCAGAAAAAACTGACGATTTTTTCCGATTGACTTTTTCGATAGTGTTGTTGTTTTATTTAAATCAAACTATATTCAAAACAGATTGACTGAGTAAGTTCTGTTGAGCACCGGACAAACACGGGCGTTTTTAAAAATTATTTTTTTCATCAGGGTGAATGCAACGACTCTGAATAATACGTTCCACTTTCAGATGCGGTTGATAGTTCTTTCACAGCTCGGAGATATTCTTCTTATCTCAAATAGGAAGACTTTGTAAATTCTGAAACATACGTGAAAGAGGACATGGCGGAGTTCGAGTTGATTATCACTGACCGATCTCTCAAAGATTCCTTCGGTTTTTGAAAAATTTAGAGAGAATCGAACTTGTCGGATACAGTTCTTCTTCATCCTGAAAGTAAAAAATTGCATGCAAAAAAATATATGAAGTAATTTGTTATATTAAAAATTCAATTATTTTCATATTCTCCGTTTATTCACCCAGCGTTCAAGTTCATGTTCTTCGACGATCCGAAAAAGGAAGAAAGCCAAACAGATTTTCCACTTTATGACTTTAAACAGAAGGAGTTTATCATCTTCTTGAGATTTTTTATGAATATATTCATGAAGTTGATGCTGTAATTGAAATGACTATATTTGATAACAACTTATTTTCAGATTTTTTTTCAGAGCTTATTTTCAGAGCTCAATGATGGTCTTCACAATCATGCAAGTCTTAATTATGCGGTGCCATTCAACGTTCAAAATTTATTAAGATCCTTGCTATGAAACCACCAGTCTTCGAAGCAATGTTGTTTGGAAAATTCGCTGAAGCTGCTAAAAAGAAATCGCAATTAACGATGTGGTTTATGAAGATTTTGTCGAACTCATTTATTTTCTCTACGAATATTTTGACGAAGTCATTGGTATACTTTTCAAATTTCCACATAAAAATACTTATATTTCAGACCAAAATTACAAAAGTTTGTTCACACTCTCTAACAAGTATTACGTAATCATGGATCAGAGAGAAATGAAAATAAAACTATCATGTCTTACTGTACATTTGTACAGTATTCAATGATCGATAAGTTTCATCATTGCGGTAAATGAGGAAATCATTTTAAACCATATATAAAAACAATTGTTGAGACTACCTTATTCGATAATGCAGACAAATCACAGGCGCTTCTTTATTACAGGTGATTAGTGTGTGGTGACGAGAGAGGCGAAAGAAGTCGCACACATTCAACAAGTTTGGTGACATTGTAGCCGACAACATGTTTTGCACCTTACACCCAAGTGCCAACCTGTTTTTCACAGTCACTGTTTAGGGACTAATATCCTCTGATAACTCTTCCATTTATAGATTTCGGCGTCGTTCCTTTTTCATTTACTTTTTTTCCATAAATTTTCCTTCTTGTATCCAGATTTTTACCTTTTTTTAAAATAAAAACGTGAAAAAATAATTGTTTTCATTTAAATCGTCTATTTATATATTTTAAATCTTTTTTTTTAAATAATCGACTCAGAATCACCTGTTAGTTAACTAAAAAATCATTTTAGATCTTAACAAAATTTATTAAATCTTTTTAACAAAAGCTCCTTAGAAAACCTAAAAACGGTTGGAGGCACCACTCGATTTTCCACTGCCACCTCCTGTTTTCCGTGGCCCGTGATTTTCACGGTGCACACACTACAATTGGTTTTTTTTCATCGAAACGAACTAGCTGTCTTCATTATAACATATATCATTTTTCTTATTCGGTTATGTACCTTTAAACAATCTACAGTATTCTTTTAACGAAAAAATCATTCGTTTTAGATTTATAAGTAACTCAAATCACTTGTTGCTGATCGTGAAGGAAGATTTTTAAAGTGACATTAGCTCTAATCCTCCTTCCGAATAACAAAAATATTCAGATTAAAAACCAGCAGTTTAGAAAATTTTTTTCTTTAAACCGTAACCAAATAATTGAACTTCTCGTGGTTTTTTGAATTTTTTTTCCAGATAAAATAATATCTGTTAAGTTTTTTTGAGACAAAAAGTAACGAAAATGCAGGGAACGTTATAAATTTGAATTGGCTGATTACTATAAAATTTATTTAATTTTTCTCTTTTTCTCAATTCTTCTAGGTTGGGTGCTTCATTTGGATTCGCTTCTTGAATCCTTCCTTGGCAAAACCTTCAGCACGGTGGGAAAAAAGCTACGCGCAACAGTTGAAATAGCGTCCTAACTGCGAAAAATGGAGGGCGGGGCATATTTCAAATTTTCGTAATCTTGCCGCGCACTTTTTGGCTATTTCTTTTTTATCTGACAAAAAACCAATAAAAACAGTCATTTTCGGATTTTTCGCAAAAACTAAATTTTTTTTCTTATTTTCAATCAATACACTTTATTTGCCATGTCTTTTTACCCTTTTTCCAACCATAATTCATTGAAAAAAACGAAAATCTGATTTTTCCATTGAAAAAAACGATCTTAACTTAAATTTGCAAATATAATTTACTCAAAGAACTTTATAATGTTTTAAAAATACATTAATCACATGCCTTCTTTGGATGTTTTGCAATTTCAATCAATAGAATTCATTCAAATAATCAAAAATTGCAATTTATTGATTTCACTAAGCTAGCGTCGATCGAACTTGAGTGGTGGACTAGAAATTTAAATTTCCGCGCTGACGCGTGGCCTAGGTTTCCACTTTTTCTGTGCGCTGCAGAAAACTAGTCCAGGACTGTTTTGGAGGGTAGGCCAAGTGTTTGGAGGCACAAGTGTTCGTGCGTTGAAAAAGTTAGGCCACGCACCTTGTAGAAGCGTTTAGCCTGAAGCAACACGAAAAATAAAATAAAATCATTAAATGGGAAATCGAATTCTACTTTGACTATTTTTTTCAATCATGGAAAATGCTTTATAAAAAAACGAACACATGTGCCTCCAAACACTTGGCCTACCCTCCTGTTTTGCGTAGCTTTTTTCCCACCGTGTTCAGTATCGTCCATTTTTGCCAGTAAAAACCACTAATAATCACGTAATCACAGTTGAACCCTTTTCGAAACTGTTGAAACTTTTATTCTGAGGACCTCTGCAATTTTCAAAGCGTTTTGATGTCCTCTTCTAAAAAAAACTTTCAAAAAAACTTCTTTTTTTTTTTTAATTTTCACAATGCTTAGATAAAGAACCTTCTAGAAGGAACAAAAAAATCGTTTAATTCTGTAAAAATCTCTTCAAATTCAGAATTAGATTATCGAGATTGACAAAATAATTTTTAGAAGAGGAGAGTTGAGCGAATTCTTAGCATTTCGGTTAATATATGAATATTTATTGCTTAAAGCGATTATGTTCCTACTGCGACGTATTTCGACATGGAAAGTTGATCACAGAAGTGCGGTGGGACGAGTTTGCTAATTTCTGGAGGCTCCACGCTGAAGCGTGCTTTTTCTATCTTGGACACACACACATAAGCAGCATATCACATCACCCCTCATATTGGGTAGTTGGCGTAGTGGCTTGTACTCTTGCGTGTAAACTGAGAGGCCGGGGGTTCGGATCCCGAAAATTGTATTTTATTGCATGCCCGGACTTTACCAAAATTTGAAAATAAAACCACAAATTTGAATTTCCGCTCTTTTCAATCCATAAAATCTGTGTACTTCTCGTGGATGATCAACTTTCCGTGTCAAAATACCTTGCAGTTTTTTTTTGCAAGTACTTGGCGCGAATAAATGAGTACAGCTTGTCTATCAACAAAAAGTAGATGTTAGTACACGTCTCTTTGTGTTGATGGTTTTATCCTCCTTTCATTTTTATTATTTTTTTTCAGAATAACGTCAAAGAGCTCAAAATGGCAGACGACTCCGTCAAAACGGAGAGAATTCGAAAATCAATCAAAGAAAATCAAAAATCAAAAATCAAAAATCGTATACCATGCTCATTGCATACAAAAATGGAGCTACTCCTAGAGAAATCGAGAAAATGATTAAGTTTGTGACAAAAATAAAATTTTTAATTAAAAAAATTAAATACATTTTCAGAGATACCTTGTTCATTGACTACTCAACGGAATATGCGAAAGCGGGTTTCAGAGAAATGCGTCATGCGATAGAATTACACGAGAAAATTCAACAAATCTCCGCGACCCATTATTCGGCTGTGTGCGTTTGAAAATAGTGAACTCTTCGCAGATGAAGTAATTTCAGAGCAACCGCCGAAACAGCTGGTATCGTTGCAATGGTTGCAAAACAGAAGGAGAAAAAGAAGAAGCGTCGCCTAGCGTCTGCGGTTTTTTCGAGAGCTTCTTATGGTTTTATGAGTGTGAGACAAACGTACCGACCATCCTCTCAGGCGTTGAGACAAATACCATTGAAAGTTAGTAATGTACTTTTTAGGGGACACTTTGTTTCGAAAAAAAGAAATTCAAGCCGGTTAAAATCCTGGAAAATGGTTTTAAAGCTGGAATAAAAGGTTAAAAATCAGAAACGTTTCAAATAATTTTTTTCATTATGAAAAAATATTAGTTCCGTTTATACGAGCCTGGATAAAGTGTTATTTAGTGTCCCGGAAGCCTACAAATTTATGAAAATGGAAGTTATTTTTAAGTTTTTGAATATTTGAATCATTTATTGATAATCATGAAAAATTCTGTATTGAAAAACTGTTTTATACAGCCTTTTGAAAAAATAACCTTTTACAGTGAAGTCCAATGATCATTCAACCGAAAAAGCCCACCCCGCCACCAATGCCGGTACAAACATCACTCCGGGCCAAGACTTCTATGGCTTCCGTGATGTCGTTTCCTCGACCAACTACTCCTCCAGCGTTTGTCAATAAAACCGTCAAAGTCACGTCGAAAATTACAACAAACACCGTGTTGACAACCACCGATGGTCCTTCTACAAGCTGCGTGGTTAATCAAGATCGCCCGAAAAGTTGTACACTTCCGTCGTTCAAAGAGTTTACCGAAAATGTTCAAGAGATGTTTATTAAGAGCAGACCTAGTGGAATAAATGTAAGAATATGACGAAAATATACAAGATTAAACGTTTTTGGTATTAGATCGCAAACTTGTCTGATAAGTACGAAGAAGATTATGGACAACGCATTGATCCGTCGCAATTGTTCAGCAAAACGTGGCCGATGCTGTTGATAACCAGTTTTGAGAGCTTCCTGAAAAGAGGCAATGATAATGTAAGCTTCGCGGTTTCGCAAAATTCATGATTTTGTCTTTTGTAGATGGTTATGATCAAGGATGCTTGGTTTGAGAAATACGGCGCGAGATTGATGGCCAGCCTTTTTTTAATGAAATTTGTATTAGTTATAGGGCTGAGTGTCAACCGCAACGATACCAATGGATTCTCAGATGAAGATCTTCCGCCGGGATTGCCAAGGCTTACATCGAAATCAGTTAAATTTGGCGCGGCAAATTGGCTCGTGGAACAAAAAACAAGTGTTGGAAATGGTGTCAACGGCTCTACTACGAAAAATTCAGATGAAGAGTGTAAGGAATTGTTATGTGAGGGTGGATACAGTAGAGACACGCTTTTGCTGATAAGAGATACTCGAAAGACAGTGCCCGGAATAAGAGAGTCTGTGCAGCGCAAAATATATAGTAAGAGAATTGTAGCGGCCATAAAATGAATTCAGATTTGGTATTTAAAAAATCGCTTATTGATTTTCAGGTTTCCCGGGAATGAGAAAACCATTGGAACCGAGTATGAGAAGAGAACACGTGCAAATACGTCCGCATACTTCGATTGGTTTCGGTGGAGTGTCGAGAGGTGACGAAGAGCAAGAAAGCGGGCAGACTTCGGAAAAGGTGATAACGAAAACAAAGTTGCCGCCAAGAGTTGACAAATCTGCTGGAAGCCGAGTTTCACCATTTTTGGCAATGAGAGCGTTTTCGGATATTCAAAATAAAGCGGTAACTTTCATGAATTCTAGACTTTAAACTTTTCCAATATCTTCTTCCATTGTTTATTTTTATTATTATTTCAGTATGTTCGTAATAATGGAGCTGACAATTCGGAAAAAGATTGCGGCCAGAAAATTAATAAAATAAAATAAAACTTTAGCACGTTTTTTTCACTTCCAGATTAAAATACGTTTCCAAATTTTATAAATTTCAGTTCTTCCGTTAAATATTTAGTTGTTTTTCTACTATCGTTAATTTAAAAAAATTCTGTTTTAAAGAAGAAAATGCTGTTTTAACATTTCAAAAAAAAAATACACAAAGATGATAGAATTTTCAGTTTTTATTGATTTTCGAATAATTCTTTGCTAATAGTTCATTATCGAATTTAGGAAATTTTTGTGATTTTCACCACCAGAAGCGTGAAAAATTCTGGAAATTGTGATTAATTCGATAAGATTGATGATAAAAAATGTCAAAATTAACAATTCAAAAAACTCTGAAATTTGGACTTTAAAGGGACTGTTTGCTGATTTTGGGTTTCAATTCCATTTTCATCTTCTTCACAGTATTTGGAAACCTATTTTGGAAACATGTGTGTTTGAGTACTAGAAAAGGAAATTTCGCAAAAATATTTTTCTTGTATTGTCAACTCAATTATTCTTGATCATTGCGTTCGGAAGGCTGCTCAACCTCACAGCCGCCCCGCACGCACACGACGCGGCTGCCGACACTAACACACACTGAAATCGGCGGGAAAATAAATTTTTCAAATTTTCCAGTGTGTGTGAGTGTCGGCAGCCGCGTCGCGTGCGTGCGGAGCGGCTGTGAGGTTGAACAGTCTTCCGAACGCAATGATCAAGAATAATTGAGTTGACAATATAGGTTTTCAAATATCAAGAATATGATGAAAATGGAATCGAAACCCAAAAACAGTAAAGAATCCCTTTATTATTGAACAATTTCAAATTTTTTAAAACACAGTTTTTAACAAAAATCCAATTTGCAGATATGGACAAAGCACACGTGGAACGGCTGTCGAAAATGTTGATCGATGGAATCAGTGACAAATTGCCGCATAATATTCGAAATGGTGATAAAACGTATCCAGGATGTGTGAATTTGTCATTTTCTTATGTTGAAGGTATTTTTTGAGAAAATATTGGGGGGGGGGCGGTCGTGGTTCGTTTCCATTGTATTTTTTTCCCATTTCCTCTCATAGATTTATTATCGCAAAATAAAGTTTTTTTGAAAATATCTTAATTTTTATTGGTCTTGTGTGTTTTTAACACTTATTATACTTGAAGATTCTCTTTAATTTTACCACGATTTTTTCTGCTGTCAGATGTCAGAAGACAATTTGTCGGACGATGTCCCGCTAGAAGTTCCCGAACAATTGCCAGAAGGGTTCACCAGAAGTGATTGCGTTACGCCCGAATCGTATCCTGGAATTTCATATGCACTGAACCGCGGTCATAGAGGTGGAATAAATGCCGACGATGGCACAGTAGGTATGAAAAAACTTACTGCTTAAAGGGGGGGCTGAGGGTACGAAATAGATGGTTTAAAAATGATGAAAGTATGATGGTAGATAAATAAAAAAATTTTCTTGTTTTTCTTTACTTCTCAATTTTTTTCAGAGAAAATTATCCATAAAAGAGTGTAAAAATAATAATTTTTCAAAAAAAAAAACAAATCAGGCGACCGAGAAAAAAAAAACAAATGGCCTAGAAATCCAAAATGCGTTCTTCGGCCATTGGGGCGAAAACAGGGCTTATGGTCTTTTCCGGAATTTTTTTTCGCCATTATCGAGTTTTTCGTTGAATTTTTTTTCATTTATTGATCAACAATCATACTTTTCCCATTTTTAAACCATTTATTTCGTTCCCCTCAGTCCCCCTTTAAAACCAATTAAATGCACCTTTTTTCAGCTGAATATCGGCAACAGAACAATGTCATTCCGGAGCAGCAAAATCAAAATCCCACAAGTTCAACAGAGCATGAAAATCAAGTAGGAGAGGATTCGACTGAAATGAAAATGGATAAACCTGTTAAAACAGAAATGAGAACTGGTAAAAGGGAAGGTAAGAAACACTTTTAGAAATACAATCAAATTTGTATATGTTTTCAGCGGAAAGGTCATTGCCAGAAGAAAAAAATGTAAAAAAATTTTGTGAAATACCAAGTACATCAAGTTCAACAGGCGGTGGGTTCTATGTAAGTATTTTTAGATCCTGATTTCCTTATAATTCTGAAAACTATAACACATAAAAGTTAAAGGAGGACTGTTACCGGAGATCCCGTTGGTTTTTCTAGGTCATTTCACTTATAAGATTGCGAAATTATAATTTTGGCTTATTATTCTGTTTTTAAAAAGATTCTAGATATTCAAAAATTGGAGCACAAGCTTCAACTGAATTATGAAAAATGTTCTTTATTTTTTGCCAACTTTAATTTTTTTCGGAGCAGTCCAGAAAACCCATATTTGTCATTAGAGCATGTTTGGAATCGGTTTTTTTATACAGTAGTTGGTGGTTCTGAGCTGATTTAAAAACAAATTGAAATTTGTAAACAAACACGTTAAAGTGGGACTGAGGAGACGAAATAAATGGTTTAAAATGATGAAAGTATGATTGTTGATCAATAAATGAAAAAAATCCGACGAAAAACTCGAAAATGGCGAAAAAAAAATTCCGGAAAAAACCATAAGCCCAGTTTTCGCCCTAATGGCCGAAGAAACGAATTTTGGTTTTCTAGGCCATTTGTTTTTTTTTCTCGGTCGCCTGATTTTGTTTTTGAAAAAAAAATTGTTTTTTCTTTACTTCTCAATTTTTTTTCAGAGAAAATTATTCATAAAAGAGTATAAAAATAATAATTTTTCAAAAACAAAATCAGGCGACCGAGAAAAAAAACAAATGGCCTAGAAAACCAAAATTCGTTTCTTCGGACATTAGGGCGAAAACTGGATTTATGGTTTTTTTCCGGAATGTCCCCTCAGTCCTCCTTTAAGACAAACTTGAAGGACACGTAAAAAAAATTTTTTTCCAGAATCAATGTTCCAATTGCTCGAAGCTATTCTTAGCAACCGCAACCCACGATACCGGTGGCAAATGTCCAGAATGTTAAAGTTGCCCCTATTTGTTTCAAATTTATTATCTTGTTTTTTCCTCCATATTCGTTCTCTCCAATTTCCAAATGTGGATCTCCGAGCAAGAATACGACGAATCAGGCCCATCAATTGTCCACAGAAAATGCTTCAAAGCTGTCAATTCTTCGCCATTTCTACAACAATTTGTCTTTTTTCCTTTTAGTCATCAAGGTGTTATGGTCTCTTGGGCTATGACAAAACTGACATTTTGTTGTATTTTCGTTTTAAAAAATCAATTTTTTCCATCGTCAAAAAATTCTAAACCATCATCAATTCAAACAAGAAAGACCATACCATCAAAAGATTTTATTTTCCGATTTTCCTGCCAGAAATAACTCTTTTTTACACCGCTCTTTTCTTTTCTTTGTTTTGTGCATATTTGTTTCTATTTCTGATGTTTTCATTTATACACACAAATGCAGATTTTTTGTTTTATTTTCGTATTGTTTCGATTGATTCTATTTTGCCAAATAAAAATTCCGGGGTCAAAATGTGTTATTGTTTTTAAAAATCTTATTTGTGGAGCTCCCGCTAGCACACTGAAACGTTTTATTGGAATGTGGCGTTGGAAGATACATTCTAAATACAAAAGCTAACATTTTAAAACTTCTAAACAAAAAAATTGTATACAAAAATTTGAGAAAATGGAAAAAAATATATATTCCCGAAATAGTCGCCAAAAAATCTTATAAGAAATGCTGAATTTTGAAAAAAAAACCATAAAAACGAAAACCAGATCAGAAGCATTTGAAAAAGTTACCAGAAAAAAATATGTACTATCTACTTATTTACTTATTGTCTACTTATAATATCAACTTATTTTTTTTGGTGTTCTTATTCTGTTTTTCCTTTAACTCTTTAAAATAAGCAAATCCAGCTTCACACGCATCTTCCGTCTTCTCAATTATCTCCTCCCTCCTACTCAAATACACCTGATCTGATGTTTTCCCGGTCCCGCGGTCAACTTCTCCAATTTCGCCTTTCTTTTCTCCTTCAACTCTTGCTCCTTTTTCGCCTGTCTTTCCAAATAAGCCTTTAGGCGTTTTTCCTCATCAACCGATGCCATTCGACGACCATTCAAATCTCTCATCATCAGCTTATTTGTACTTTTATTGACTCGGAATGAGCGGAGAAGCGATCCGAAACCTATAAGAATTTGTTTTCCGCCAATGTCAACTCTATATTTTGAATTTTACCTCCTTTTCCACCTCGAACTCTCAAATGGAATGAATATTTCACCAATTTTTCACCCTTATTTTTCGAGATGAAATCTTCAAAATCGGCGACGATTTTTCCATTATGCATAATATAATATGATCCAGGTTTGAATGTTTCTGAAAACTTATATTTTTAAATTTTGTAATTTTTCTAAACAAATTACTTTTAATATAATCCAAAGTGTTCATATCATTCATCCAATAATATGGTTTGTCAGGAAACCATCTTGGAGCATTTCTGCTCAAATTGTTAAGAGACAATGTCTGAGTCGCGTTAAATTTAACGCGTTAGTACGTGCCCTAGGCCGAATAATTGTGCTATCAACTTGAAACTTCGTATGTGAGTGCGGTAGGGGTCAAATATTATTTTCGTACCACAAAACCTGTGAAGTGTCCCGGCGTTCGGGGGGAGCTCCCCATTTTGTCTTACAACTTTGACCGGCTATAACTTTGCTCATTTTGCGAACTACAAGCAGATATGTATATTATTAGAAAGCTCTCATTATGTTCTACAACCTTATTGTTAACAACAAAGCGCAAAAAATTTTTTTTGAATATGAAAATGTTGAAGATAGAAAATTGGATTTAGTTTTTCATAATTTTCAAATGAAAAACCCCCTTTGGCGGTATAAAAATTTTACGAATTCCTGTAGAAAATGATTTTTCCTATCGAATGATATATATAAGATCAAAAACTCAGGGTCCCATAGTTTCAAAAAATAGCCAAATATGCGAAAAAATGACACTTTTTGGTCAAAAATGCCCATTGAAATGAGCTGTAAATACCTTAAATTGAGCTTTTTGTTCCAAATTTGAACTTAAATGGTCGTTTTTATCATTTTCTTCCATTTCGAGCCATTTTTGCAGAAAAATCAAAAAAAAATTTTTTTTGAAAATTTTCGATAATTTTTTTTTTGGTCAATTTTTCGAAAAATTTTGTAAAATTTTTTTTTGCGCTTTTTGCTCAAGAATGTTTCTGTTGTTTCAAAAAACGACCAATTATGATGTTTAGGATATAAAATTGGTAAAAAAAGCAAAAAAAAATTTTATAAAATTTTTCGATAAATTGACCAAAAAAAATCATCGAAAAATTTCAAAAAAATTTTTTTTTTATTTTCCTGCCAAAAATGGCTCGAAATGGAAGAAAATGATCGAAACTACCATTTAAGTTCAAATTTGGAACAAAAAGCTCAATTTAAAGGTATTTACAGCTCATTTGAATGTGCATTTTTGACCAAAAAGTGTCATTTTTTCGCATATTTGGCTATTTTTTGAAACTATGGGACCCTGAGTTTTTGATCTTATATATATCATCCGATAGTAAAAATCATTTTCTACAGGAATTCGTAAAATTTTTATACCGCCAAAGGGGGTTTTTCATTTGAAAATTATGAAAAACTAAATCCAATTTTCTATCTTCAACATTTTCATATTCAAAAAAATTTTTTTGCGCTTTGTTGTTAACAATAAGGTTGTAGAACATAATGAGAGCTTTCTAATAATATACATATCTGCTTGTAGTTCGGAAAATGAGCAAAGTTATAGCCGGTCAAAGTTGTAAGACAAAATGGGGAGCTCCCCCCGAACGCCGGGACACTTCACAGGTTTTGTGGTACGAAAATAATCTTTGACCCCTACCGCACTCACATACGAAGTTTCAAGTTGATAGCACAATTATTCAGCCTAGGGCACTATGATTCAACGCGACTCGGACATCGTCTCTTAATAGTTTGCTGAACAGATGTCACTTGTTCACGGATTCGATTCATCCATTCGATAAGTGATTGATTTTCTTCTTGGATTCGACGTCTGGAAAAGATGCTATAGACTTTGAAATAATTGTTGCAAATGGGAAATTTCTACACGTTTCTATAACACCAACCTTCTTGCATGTGCCTCTCTCAACAGTTCTTGCTCACTTTTTGCAGCCGGCCGTTTCCTCAATAATGCGCCACAAAGTCTCAATAGAAACGAGTACTTGACCAAATCATCGCCTATGTGTTTCTCAACAAATTCATCGAAATTCTCAACAATTTTTCCATCGTGCATGATGTAGAAGCTGTCGTTCGGGAATGTGTCTGAACATTTTATATTTATGAATAATACGTTTTCTTCTAGAAGGTACTTACTTTTGATATAGTTCAATGTTTCGTAATCGTTCATCCAATAGTATGATTTGTCTGGGAATGGCCGGTAGGTGGGAATTGGTTGAAGCTCAGCGGAACGACGTCTGAAATTTGAAAACAAATGGTGATGGATATATTTCTCGTAATTGCACGTTTAAACACGTATTTTTGTGAACTGGGAAATTAGAAAAGTTGCTACTTAATTATCAACTTTTTCGTTTTATTTGCTTGAACTATATCGGGCTTATCAGATGAGGTGAAAATAGGTGAGAATACTTCTCTTTAACTTGGTAAAAATGAGAAAAACGGTAGCAAATTTATTCATTAATATTCCTGAACTCAAACCTCTCTAGTTTTTGTCGCTTTTAAATCATAAAACATACTCATTTTCATAATCCGACGAATTTCCAAGTCTTTCGACATCATTCTAAAGCGACATTCGTTCAAACTGCATGATATGTTTTTCATAATCATTGGCTTCAACACCATAAACCTCAATTCCAGTCTCTATTCCGATATTTTGCATGTATTCCTCTTCTGGCGAGGAGAGTTCCATTTCCGATTCGGAGTTCGATTGTTTAAGAACGCCTGAAGAAGAAAAAATTATTTTTGCAAAAACAAATATTCAAAAAACAACTTACAATCATCATCGATCGCCATTTCGCTGGCTTCGTCATCTCCTTCTATTCCAGAATCTTCATGACCTGAAATTCATTGAATTTTTTGGTTAAAAAAATGAAAGCTCACGAAGGTTCAAAATCGGACGCATGTATTCTTCGACATCTTCGACATTTGTTGATGGCGTGTTTCGGAAATCGAATTTCTCAAGGATGGCTGCAAATTTCAATGTTTTTAAATTTTTAAACAGTCAAAATTATAAGGTATTAATGAAAAGAGACTTAAGAAAAACCTGCAGCATCTTTTTCCTAACACTGCGAAAATTTCGTGAAAATTCAAATTTTATGTTTTCGAAAAAATCGTGTTTTTTGGTTTTGCTTTGGAGCGCAAAAACGACGGACTAAGTATCAGGGATGGGCGGGAAATTTCCCGGGACCGGGAAATTTCCCGGATTTCCCGGTACCATGACGGGAAATTTCCCTTCCCGAAAATTTCCCGAAAAGTTTCGGGAAATTTTTTTAATATTGTCAAGTTAAAAATTTTGGATCATCCATTTTCTACAAAAAGACCGCATCGCAACCGCTCGCATTTAAAAATAGCACGTCTATGTGAGAGACTTTGATTTTCTTGGTAGGTCAAAACCAACTTGAATGATCAAGAATATTTGAGTTGACAATAGAAAAAATAGAAAAACATCAAGAAAATAAAAAATTCGAGAAGATCAAACTACAAAAATCAACGGAACTTTACTAAAATTGATTAAAATGTCTTTCAAAGTCTCAAATAAGAAAACTTAACATTTTTCTTTTTTTTTAAACTCATTTGCGATTCTGAAAAATGTTTGTTTTATTCAAAATCATGCGTTGATTGTTGTTTCATTCTTTAGTTTTTATCGTTGGATGTTTATTAACTCTGAAAACTTAGGAAAATCGATAAAATCAGGATAAAACCAGTATTTGTAGTCAAATTTTCAAATTTCCCGAATTTCCCGAAATTTCCCGGAATTTCCCGGTCTTTGGAACCGGGAAAAAAATTTCCCGAAAAATTTCCAGAAGGGTCTTTCCCGCCCATCCCTGCTAAGTATGTCATGAAGCGTTTGCTAGACCATTTAGATACATTTACGTTTTTTTTTTAATTTTCAGGTAATGTAGCCAATTTTTTCAATAACTTCACAATCATGAAAACTCCTTATCACTTTTTCCATGTCAACACTAAAAAAATAGCAAAAAAACTTCAAGAATATAAACGAAAATGGAACATTTATTTTCGTAGGTTTAAAGGGAGGAAATTTTCAAGCGTCCTAAGAAAATTTTCGAATGAAGAAGTCATTCGAGTCTTTTGTTGCCAACACGGATAGTCGAAAGTTGTTTATGGTTGTTTTGCATATTTTTGTCGACTTTTTCCGTTATTCGGACTGCGTATTTATGGTTTATGAAGAGAAGATATGGGTTTTTGAAGGAGAGATTCGTTTTGGTGTACAGCAAAGGGTCGAAAAGATTAAGATAAGTTTTTGTTTTTCATTTTTAGAAATTTAGCTCATTTCTTGAGGAACCAGCTCTGGTTCGGATGCAAAGAAGATTCCCTTTTCATGTTTCAGAATTAGGAAAACGCGTTTTCGTGGTTTTTTCAAAAACGAGAGGACGTTTCGAGCAGTTGGGATTTTTCTCGTGTCATCCTGTGGCACCTGTCGGGCGTTTGAGGAGATTGTCGATGCAGTATTTTCATCGAAGCGCACATAAGTTCCGGAGAAGGGAATCGTATGGGTTTTGGTGAAGAATGGGGCAAATGCAGAATTTACGGCGTCTGATTGGTTTTACATTTCATGACGAGAAATGTTAAAGATACTGTTCGTTCAATTCGATTCCAAACGCGCACCACTGTTTTCGCAAGCTTCTCTTGCCTTTTCCGTGTCCGTACGTGTTTAAAATATTATTTTTGAGTTATAATTGCATTTTTAGTATCTATTGGACCAATTATGAGAAATAATTTTTTGTGTCCGTGCACCAGAACACCCCAAAAAATCGAGGTTTGTCAGTAGAGCGCGTTTGGAATCGGTTTGCTTCTACAGTAAGTCAAAAATTGTTTCGTTTGTGTCTACGCTCACATTGTTGCAGAGTCGTCCCAAGAGGTGCTTCTCAGAGAGCGAAAGCTAACTCCGCAGGAAGTTATGTAGAAATTGGATTAGCGACGGTTCTTATTGCGTCCAGAGGGTTTTTCGATGGTTGGATTGAGACAACGTTTCGTGTAGGAGGCGTGGCTTCTACGTTTGATGAAGTTAACACGAATGCTCGTGGAGAATGGGAATTCTCGTTTTCCCGGTGGGAGCTTCTTTAAGCTCACTGTATGGAGGCATGTCATCCGATGATATACCAAACTGTGAGGGAAGGTGAAGCAGCAAGTTGAGGTGAAAGTGAAACGGCTTTCGTTTACGGTACAAATTGATCGTGTTTTCGAGCCTGAACTTCTTGAAGTTTATTGGAATGGATATATGGAAGGCCTTTAGTTCCAGGGTAGAGAAGGTTTTTTCTCGTGTTCGGAAGCTTGTAGCCAGAGATTTTTGGTGGAGTGGAGCTTCAGGATCGGAGTTTCCAGTGATTGTTAGATGTTTTGCCGGGTTCCGAGGATTCAAGTTCCAGTTTTTGGAGGATGGAAGCTTCAGTTTGGGAGGACTGATGTTCAAGTGTTTGAGGTTTGATGGTCTAGCGTTTGACGATCGAAACTAACGTTTTGGGAAACGGATGTTTCCAGTTTGTGAGGATATCAGTTTTCTGTACGAGGATTGAAGTTGCCTTTTTGAAGTTTGAGGGTTGCTTGGTCTCGCGTTTGAATGGTGAGGTTGGAAGTTCACGAGTAGGGGGAATCGGTGTACCGGAGGATTCATGTTACAGTGTGAGGATTGAGGTTCCTTTTTTGTGAAGTTTCGAAGTCCAGTTGTGGGAAGTGAGGCTCAAGTGCTTCGGTAAGTGATATGCAAGTACTTCAGCTCCGGTTTTTTGAGGACGAAAGTTCCCGCTTTGGTTGATTTAGATCCAGTATGGAAGATTGAGGTTCGAGTATTTGGAGCGGTGATGTTGCTGTTTTGAAGTTTCCCGTGTCGGAGGATCAGAGTTTTCCAGCTTTAAAGGATTGTAGCTAAAGTGTTTCCGGGCTACACTTTTGGAGTGGATGATAGAAGTTACAGCTTTTGAAGGTCAACGTTCCAGGTCTGGAGGATCGAATTTTTCCAGTTTTTGATGAACAAAGCTTCCGTTTTTGAAGAGCAAAGGTTATTGAAGATTGAAGTCCCAGCTTCCGAGGATCGAAACTTTCAGTTGTGAGGATTGAAGTCCCAGCTTCCGAGGATCGAAAATTTCAGTTGTGAGGATCGAAGTTTCAGTTGGTGATGGATGAAGCTCCAGCGGCTGAGGATCGAACTTTTCCATTTTTTGATGAACAAAGCTTACGTTTTTGAGGAGCAAAGGTTATTGAAGATTGAAGTACCAGCTTCCGAGGATCGAAATTTTCAGTTGTAAGGATCGAAGTTTCAGTATGTGATGGATGATTTCCAGCGTCTGAGGATCGAGGTTTTCAGTTGGGAAGTGTGAAGTTTCAGTATGTGATGGATGAAGCTCCAGTGTCTGAGGATCGAGATTTGCATTTGTGAGGTTGGAAGTACCAGTTTGTGATGGATGAAACTACAGCGTTTGAGGATCTAGGGTACAGTTTGTGAAGTCTGAAGTGCCAGTTTTCGAAGATCGAAATGGTCGGTTTTGGGAATCGGAGTTCCATCGTTCGAGAATTGAAATCAGATTGTGAGGATCGAAGCTCCAGTGCTCGAGAATCAAAGCTCCTGAGGAACGGTATTTTTCCAGGGTTCGGTGTTTGATGTCTCAGTTTTCCGAAGATCCATTTTCCAGTTTTTGAGAAGGATTGGTTTTTACATTGACTATTCAATTTTCTTTTTTAGGAAGGATTGAGGTTTAAGAGGACCCAAGTTTCAGTATGGAAGATTGAAGGAACAGTTTTGAGTTTTCCGAGTAGCAGTTTAGAGGATTGAAGTTTTCGAAGATTGAGGTACAGATGTTCGGTGAAGTGATGGTCCAGTTGTTGAGGATCCTAGTTCCAGTTTGATTGTTTGAAGTTCCAACTTGGAGGATCCTACTTCCAATTAGCGAAATGATGTTACCCCTTTCTTTTGGGAGGACCGTAGGGTCCAGAATCAAAGTCATCGAGGGTTCCAGTACCAGTTTTGTCGAGGATCCTAGTTCCAGTTTTGATGTGTGAGGTGCCAACTTGGAGGATCCTACTTCCATTTAGGATAATGAAGTGCACGTTTTTGTAGGATCGTTTTTTCCAGAAGGTTTTTTGAGTGTTGATCTGCAAGTGTTAGGCGGAGCGATGATCCAGTCGTCGAGATTGCTAGTTACCAGTCTCTTGATCCAGGATTCAGTCTTGAGGATGCAAGTTGACAGATCAATCGTCAGCGTGTTGATTAGCGATGACCAAGAGGTCTTTGGACGAATGAAAGCTTAGGTGAGTTTGAGTTAGAGTTTGGTTTATAGCTTCAGGAGATCAGTTTGGACTTCGTCTCCCTGGTGTCGCAGTTGGTTGACTGCTTTTCCCAGCCAGTCAACCCTTGTGTTATTTTTTCGAAGTTTCTCATGTACTGCGAAATATTGTTGGCACAATAAAGACCTCGCCTCCCAAAACCGAAAAATAAATAGTATTTTTAGCGGAATGTAATGAAGCTAAAATGGAACATTTATTTTCGTAGGTTTAAAGGGAGGCGAGGGCGAGCGGTTCGCGGGTCTCGCAGCGAACCACCGTAGGCGGTGGTGCGGAAATTTTCAAGCGTCCTAAGAAAATTTTCGAATGAAGAAGTCATTCGAGTCTTTTGTTGCCAACACCCCCCACCCGCCCACCCTTCAGAGTCGTAGCGATGAGTGAAACTCAAAAAACTGCAACTCGTTTGATCTTCCCACTCTTGTAGCGTCTAATTCCTTTTTCAGCTTTCAGATCATCTTTTTGGGCTCTCCCGTATTCCAGGGCACTCTTCCAGTAGGATGGCGCAAGCTCGGAGTCAACGCGGCTACAGAAGTGCATCAAGCCTCCGTTCGGTGATCCGTCAAGCCATGGCCACGGTGTGTAAAAAAAAACCGAAATCATTCGCCTCGAACAAAATCTGTGCAAACACCGAATGATGTTTGCGGACTGCGGTGTTTGCACACATTTTAGGACGCCGATAATTTTTTTTTCTCAATTTTATATAAATGTATCTATTTTACCGAATAAAACTTTGTTTTTCTTAGTTTTTTTTTAATTGCAATGTAAAATATTTTTCATTGAAATATAAGAAATATGGCATGTTTTTCTTCTTGCTTTTCTGTTTGTTGAACCTGTTAATTGCATGAAAACCTGTTTTTTTTTCAGTGTCCCAGAAGAAATGTGTTGAGGAAACAATATCAAGCACAGACCGTAAGGATAACAAGAGTTTTGAGACGAAATTTTCAGTTTCTATTTTGGGTCATTTATTTTTGAGAATTGTCACCAAATCATGATGGAAAGAGAGGAAGATCAATAAGAGGAAATATCAAGGCCTTCACAACTAACAACGGATCTGAAAAATACCGATTATTTTTGGAAAAGTGAATAAACTACGTTAAAAACTTGTTTTTTTTAATTTAAAAAGGGCAATTACAAAATTGTCTGAATTATTTGCATGTTTTCTGCTAATTATAATCGATTATAAGTTAAGTTTCTTCAATTTTCTACTAATTTTCCCTGTTTTATTAATAAAATCTGTAAATATTATTTTAAAATATCAAAGGAACAGTTAAAATGCATAAGGAGAGTGAAAAGCAACGAATACTTTTATTTCCAAAGAAAAAACAAGAAGAACGGCGAAATATGAAGCATTTGTCATTTTTTTGAGATATGGCACACAAAAATTTTTTGAGATGTGGCATTCAAAAATTTGAATTGCCGCCGAAACACAACCGTGAAAAAAAATTGCGTTGTCGCCACGCCCACTTTTGTGCGCCTATTTTCCAATTGTCGGGCGAAATTTTTTCCTCTTTCTTCGGTTTTTTTTTACACACCGTGAGCCAGAGGGTGCTGCAGAACTTCAAGCCAATTTATACCGTGCAGATATTTTTGTTGTTTTGGCCAGAGGTCAGTAGTTTTTTGTTGTTTATTTCGGACTGTTCACGCTCTCACTATTTTTCATATATGTCGCCCACATTAGTTACCCTTTAATATCATCTGTTTTCCCTGTTTTTTGTCAACCAAGCATCCTAGTATTTCTCAGGTTTTTCATACTCCTATACTTCATGGTACATTGCCCTTCCTTATTTTCACAGGACCATTGCCTGCATCCTAGTTTTTTGTTCCTCAACATAAGAGCCCTTTTCGCAATAGAGTATACTTGTACATATTTATGGTTTGCCGTCGTTTTGCCCGGTATTTTCACTGTTTTTTCCCGACCCCGCTCCTAATCAGACTCCGTGTCTTACCCCAATATTTTGGATATTTTGCCCTCCCTTATTTTTCATTAACCCATGTTTTCCCCGACCCACATCTCATTTTTGTTCCCCAACAAAGTGGAAGAGCTTTCTCTTCCACTACCTGTACACACTTACGTTTCTCATGTACTGCGAAATATTGTTGGCACAATAAAGACCTCGCCTCCCAAAACCGAAAAATAAATAGTATTTTTAGCGGAATGTAATGAAGCTAAAAAACAAACAAAAACTTCCGCGGACTAGCAATTTGAATGTCGGTTCCTAGGCCATAAGTGTCTTCGACTACATATATTTTTTCAAATATTGAATGTAGTTTATCAGTTGAAAACTGCAATTTTTGGTGGCTTTTCTTGGTTTTCTTGCTGAACACTATTTCGAAATAATTAACCTTGTCTCCAACTTCCTAAAAAAGAGACGAATTACAATGTCACGTCAATTTTCATCAGGAAATGAAATACATTTTTAACATTTATTTTTAATTCAAAATTATCATTCCCCAGTGACATTTTTTCAGGCCATGGACGAACTAGGGGTGCTCAACAACTTGTGTAAAGATCTGTACGAAAGTATGGATCCGCAGGTTCGTCAAAGAGCTGAGCTGAATCTTGCTGAACTCTCTGAATCACCGGAATGTCTTCAAAGATGTATGCTTCTCTTAGCACGTGGAGATGTGAGTAAAACCGAACTGATTTTTCAAACACTATTCAATTTTTCAGTATCCTTATGGACCAATGGTTGCAAGTACAACACTTATGAAAGTACTCTGCGGTAAAACTAGTGTAACATCGATGCAAAAACTGGAATTGACCCAATATCTTCTAAACATGCTCGGACAAGGTGCGCCATCATTCCCACCATATTTGGTCACATCACTTTGTCAATTATTCGCCCGATTAACAAAACAAGAATGGACTTATTCAATTGCTCCACCAACGTCAGAAGATAACATTGATTACCCGTTCAGAGAACCGATTGATGGATTAATAAAAACTGTATCAATGGACAATATTCCTGAAAGTTTACTCGCAACCCAACTGTTGACACTTTTAGTGGCTGATATGAACAGTTCCGCTGGAATGGAATCAGTGAATAAGCATCGAAAAAACTTGTCACAGTTTAGGGATGATTTCTTGTATAAAATTTTTGTGACGTCGGTGACTTTCCTGGCTGATAATGTGGAAAAGAATTTGAATGAGCAGCAGGTATTAGAATTTGTGAGATTTTCCAAATAAACGACCTTTTTGTTTAGCTCTCTCTAATGCACGCAGTCGTCAGTTTGTGTCTTCAATGTCTTCTTTTCGATTATATTGGAAGTTTGGCAGATGAAACCAGTGAAGATAATGTGAATGTGCAAATTCCGACCGCTTGGAGACCAAGTTTCACAGATGGAAAAATAGTGACATTGATGTTCACTTTATTACAGAAGTTGCCACAAGAGTCGTCGGAAAAGGTGATTTTTGGAGAATTATGTTTTCGAAGTAGAGTATTTTGTGTGGTTCTCACGAAAAGTGAAGTTCTGACAAACGGAATGCTTTTCGCATATATTTTATTATATGCAATGAAGCTGAGCCCGATTATGAAAAAAATAGGGCTCTGGGAGTGGTTTTTAAGCTCAAAGCCTAAAAAAACGAACTCTTAATAACTGTCCCTCCGAATTTAAATTCAAGAATTCGACCGATTCTGAGCGCCGCTTTAAAATAAAGTACTTTTTGCTTTTTAAGCACTTAGAGTTCTAAAAAAGGAATTCGTAAGCAATTTTATTCAAATTTTCAATAAATATTATTTCAGGTCATGACAGTAATAGCTCAACTCGCAAGTATCCGCAGAACATTGTTTAATGGTACCGAACGACAACAATATGTGCAAAAATTGGTTGAGGGGGTTGTTGGGGTGATTATGAATCCGGAAAAACTTAGTGATCAGGTACAACGATTCTAAATGTTCTGTTCTATAAAATTAATACATTTTTTCAGGCAGCATTCCACGAAATGTGTCGCTTAATCGCCCGCTTAAAGACAAACTACCAGCTCTGTGAGTTGATTGCTGTACCCTGTTATAGTCATATGTTGAGGCTTTTGGCTGAATTTACGGTTCAAAGCTTAAGGGTAATTAGCTTTGAGAAATTGTACCAAAAACTGAGAATTTATTTTCAGATGATGGAATTTTCTGCAAATAGCACATATTTCTTATTAACTTTCTGGCAACGAATGGTCACATCAGTTCCATATGTTAGAAATAATGATGAACATTTGCTGAATGTTTATTGTCCTGAAATTATGACAGCATTCGTTGAAAGTCGCCTCCAGCATGTTGAAAGTATTGTTAGGTATCAATTTTACGTCCGAATTTATAAAAATACAAAGTTTAAACTTTAGAGAAGGCGCTGATCATCCGCTCGAGGATCAAGGTTCAACACTGCAAATCATGGAGCAACTAGCGGTGATTTCTCGATGCGAATATGATAAAACTTGTGAGCTTCTGAGACATCATTTTGATCAAAATGCGAATATTTGGATGAACGGATCGGAAAATGATGTGAATACCGCAATTGCTGAAGGAAGGCTCGTTTGGTTGATCACTTTGGTTGGAACGGCGCTTTTTGGAAAAACCACTTCGACGAGTAGTGATAATCATGATAAGATGGATGGGGAATTGATTGCAAGGTGAGTTATTGGATCAGTAAACCTAAAATTTGATTATAGTGGGAAACAATTGTGAATTGTTGTTTTTCTTAACAGAATCCTAACTAAAAGCGCTAGTAGGCTAGGGAATTTTTAGGATTAACCATTTTTTTCAACAATAGCCGAAATTTCAGATGCATAACAGTGATGCGATACAACGATAGTCGCCTACAACTATCGAATTCAAATGTGCCGGTGAAAGGAAACTTGAGACTAGAAGTTGCATTCATTCACATGTTGGAGCAGTTCAGAAGGGCGTATATTATGGATCAAATAACTAGAGCAAGTTCGGTTTATGATAGTTTGGAAACGGAGTTATCGATTAATGATGAATCGGACATGTTGGCGGTAGTTGTACAGAAAATGTAGGGGATGTTTGGAACTTTATAAAAAAAATTAAAATATGAATTTTAGATTGACGAATTTGAAATATTGGCCAACGAATTCAGACCTTTTGGATTTGTCGTTGTCATTGTTGAAAGATTTGTCGTTGGGTTATACGGCGGTTAGGAAATTGTTTAGATTGAATGATGTGCAATTGTTGTTGAATAATCATACGGTTTGGAGCTTGAAATATGAGTTTGAAAAAGGTTTTCTTCATAATTTTAGGCAGAAAATTTCACATTTTTGGGACCGAAGCACAGAAGTGGAATCAGTCAAGACGATGCCACCGTAGGTATGAAAAAACTTACTGCTTAAGGGGGGGGGGGGGGGGGGCTGAGGGTACGAAATAGATGGTTTAAAAATGAAAGAGTATATAAATAATAATTAAAAAAAAAAAACAAATCAGGCGACCGAGAAAAAAAAAACAAATGTCCTAGAAATCCAAAATGCGTTTCTTCGCCCATTAGGGCGAAAACTGGGCTTACGGTTTTTTCCGGAATTTTTTTTAAAATAAGTAATAAGAGCATGTAGTCATTTATTGATTTGAAACACAGTTTGACGCTTCCGAATAGGCCCCTTTTAAAGTGGTTGATTATTACTTTACAATTTTTGTTTTAATAAAATAGGAATCACCACCTATTACTAATATCAATATTACAATAGGCTATTGGCAAATGTACCAAATAAACAATTTTTGTAGTTTCTCGGAAGGAGGGTCCTAATCCAATTTTTTCTGAATCCGTTAATACTGCGCTCAATTCGATTCCAAACGCGCACTACTGTTTTCGCAAGTTTGTATGGACTCTTCCATGTCCGTACGTATTGAAAATATTAATTTTAAACGAGGTTTTGGCGACCGACGCTTGAAATTTTGGATCAAATAAACAGTTATGAGTCAATTTTCCCTTTAAAATTTTTGTCAGTTATGCCCAGTTGATGACGAATTAATAATAAATAACGTCCATGAATTAAGAGTTTCAAAGGTCTACAATGTGGCTACTAAGTATTCGTCGCAACTATTGAGTTGCTAAAAAATGATGGAGCTCAGAAAACGGAATAATTGTTGATGATTCTAGTAGAAAAAAGATTTTTTTAACTATGTGTAAAGTTACGATCAGGAAAACAAAACCGTTTCATAGTTACGAGCATTTTCCTGAAGCTATCTCGGTTTTCTATGCCTAACGTAAGGAAGGTGGGGATTTTCGTTCATGTTTGCCAGTTCATAATTATCGATCTGGTTCCTCAACATTTTTTATTTCTATCCTATAATGTGAAGTATATTCAGGCGTTATACAAATGCAATTGACAACGTTTTGCTCATGATCATTATATTTTTATTATGATTTACTAGAAGACTGATCGAGACTGTCAAATCAAACTGATTCTAACCTTCATGAAAAACGTTCGTAACTTGGAAAACGGTTGAAGATGGGTAATGTTATGAAAAAATACCTTATTTTTATGATAAGAAACTTTCAAGCCGGTTGAACGAAAATTGGTTGGGAAACTCATAAAAATTCTTGGGTGTTGTACTTGCTCGTCGCCTGTTCAGCGATTTCCAAATTGCTGAAGTTTGATGTACAATAAAATAATTATCTGTTCACATATCATGTTGAAACGCGTCTCAGCTATCAGAAAAGGACTGTTGTACAATTTTCAAAACAAAAAACTATGTTTATTCCTTATGTAAAAGCACGGCAGCAAAATGAAATCAAATGACACGATTTTTCAGAGAAATTATGATTTTTCTTTCAAACGTCCTAGGTTTTCTGAATACTTGAAAATAATCATAAATCTCAGTGTTGAATCAAAATTTGAACATTTTTTCTTAATCACGATCGAAAACCAACGCTGTGTAGCATGAAGTAGCCGAAAAATAAGCGGATTTCGATAAATTGCTGGAAAACTTCGAAATGTTAGCTACAAGAACGTTGACTTCTGGTCATCGCTATGAGCAATTTTCAGCGCATTAGACAAAGCACGGTTCTTGATACTCAACTCATGAAAAGTTATGAGCAAACATATTAGGATAACTCGCACGGTGAAAAACTGAATCTACTTTTGAACATTAGGTGCCCTACATTGAAGTCTATAGTTCTATGCTTCACAATTACTAAAGAAAACTGCCCTAGAAGTCTTATTTCATCGATGTATCAAGAAATTTTAAGGATTTATGGCTTGGTTATCAAAATACATAACAAAAAATAGCGAAGAATACTTAGTAGCCACCCTGTACTTAAAATTGAAAGTGTACATGATCTCAACACGTTTGAAAATTTCGACAAAAATGTATCCTTTTCAGTTCCTGACCCAATTGATGACGGGAATCGAAACTAACTTGTCAGTCAAAAATAACGATACATTCACACAGTATGTGACAAGATTCCGTCGTGATATTGCTGGAGTGCTGAAAGGACAACAAATGGTACCATCTTCGTCACAGTCAACATCCAGCGACTTGGATATGCAATAAGTCGGGAGCTCCCGAGCTTTCAAATTGTTTTATTGTTTCAGAAAAATTACCCAATCAAAGCTTGTTAGCTTTTTATTTAATCTCATTTGATTGATTGTTTCTGTTTCGGGTTTTTGCTCGTATCGATCCTGTTTTTCTAGATATCATCCGTTATTCAAAAATTGGTTCCAATTTATTTTATTCCGTTTTGTTTTTGTCAAATTTTGAGAAATCTAAATTTGTAACATTTTCCTCGCTTTCTTAATTATTGTTTATTTGTCTGGATCTCTCGGTCTTTAATGAACCGCCCGATTCGTCTAGAAGATTATTTTCATATTCATTTTGTGTTAGTTGTCCCGATGGAATGTTATGAACGTTTTTGGTCGGTGCAAATTAATTCTTTTGGAGCTTCTAGAATTTTCTGGAATATTCTAGAACGCGACGGTGAATACACTTTTTATACTTTGATTTGATGAATAAACTTTGATTTAAAAAAAACAAAAACACTTTATCGAGAAATCAACCGCTGTCAAATGTTTTGCAAGAAAAAAAAAACAACAAAAAAAGTTTATTTAAAAAAACAGGGTTCGATTTTTACAAGATGCAATGGTCTTTTTACAGTATTGATTAGATGCCCTAATTTCGGACGCTTTAATTGAGATGTCTCTTTCTGTTCATCAGCAGTGCGTCGTTCTTCCTGGAAACGTCATCATCCCCATCAAGAAATTTGCACAGATGCACCAATAAAAGTTTTGCAGTTTGACGCTGATTGTACTTGAAACTATATCTAATTAATCTGATGATTTCTTCGATGTCATTAATTTTAAGTTTCTTCATTGTTTCTAACTGTAAAAAACACAATTCAAAAAAGTAAATATCAACAAATGTTGGAAACCTGTAATTTTGGAAGCATTAATTCTTCGGCAATTTTCATTTTCAGAGCATTTGAAACATTATTAAATTCGTGTGCAATAAGGAAGTCTTCAAGATTCGATATCAAGAATTGGACGTCATACTTCGTGGCTAACTTCAGAATACAAACCACGTGATTATAAGTAGTTTCTGAAATTTTTTTTCGATTTACAATCGACGTTACACAAATTATGGATCTGGGGGGGGGGGGGGGGAGCTCCCCGTTTTGTCTTACAATTTTGACGGGCTATAACTTTGTTCATTTTCCGAATTACGAGCAGATATGATATTTATAGTATTAGAAAGCTCTCATTAAGCTCTACAACTTTATGGACAACAAAAGCGCAAAAAATTGTTTTGAGTATGAAAATTATGGAAACCTAAATCCTATTTTCAATCTTCAACATTTTCATACTCAAAACATTTTTTTGCGCGTTGTTGTCAGCAATAAAGTTGTAAAACTTAATGAGAGCTTTCTTATAATATACATATCTGCTCGTAGTTCGGAAAATGAGCAAAGTTATAGCCCGTCAAAGTTGTGCGACAAAACGGGGAGCTCCCCCCGAACGCCGGGACACTTCACAGGTTTTGTGACACGAAATTAATATTTTTTTCCAGTTGATAGCAGAATTATTCGGCCTATGGCATTTACTAACGTGTAAAATTAAACGCGACTCAGATATTGTCTCTTAAATCAATAAAAAATTGCTAAAATGATTTTAATTGAGCATAATTACACGAAAAATTCATGAAATTTCAAAATTTCAAGTTTTTTAGAATCTACGACAAAATATCTATCGAATGGTATCAAAGTCATTAAAATCCTCTTTGTCAATCTTGAGATATGGTTTATCAAAGTTTAATGCTCATCACTTTATAATGTAAACTGCAAAATTTTTAAATGTGCATTAAAATTGTTTAACTCGATGAAATTTCAAAATTTAAAATGTTTTTGATATCTACAAAAAATTTCCTATCGAGTGATACCAATATTTATGAATTTCATCCAAAATTTTGCAGTTTACATTATTAAACCGTCATTTTGTGCGGTTTTTGGCGTGTTTGTTTAAAAAACTTATTTTTAAAAATCTAACCTTTCAAATCTAGCTGTTTTCCATATAATAGTCTAATGAAGTTCACGACATGCTCAATGTCGAATTCAAGCCCTGAGCAGGCTTTTACGACATCGATGATATTTGTTCCATTTTTTTCAGCTGATATAAGCTCCCGAAGCACCGAAGAGCAGAATAATAGCGACTGGAAGAATCGACATTATTTTCTTTAATTGTTTTTATTATTAGGTTGCCCAATAAGTAGGGCGTGTTACGTATTCCGAAACATTTTGAAACTATTGCGAAAGCGCTTCGAGCGAATATATTCTCTTTTTAATCATCAGCATCTTGTGCTCATTTTTATATACTACTTTATTAATTTTACTGTTGTTCTGAAGATGAAATACACAAAGTTTGTTGTCCGCGCATCAATGCTGTATTATTGCAATCAAACTATTTGTGCCGAATTAGGAGATGATTCGATTTCAATCAGTCAGTTAATTTTGTTATCTTTTGAAAATCATGGCAAAACACGCTTATTGGACATCCTAATATACTGAACTTACATATTTATTAACATATAGTTTATGTATCCCAGTGCGTAACACAATTTCCGAATCAATATTATTGGGACATGAGAATTCAGAAATCGGTTGATCAAATCCACTCATTGACTTGATTTTAACCTTTGCAGTATATTCAAAGTATCTCGTCCCGAAAAATGTTCCAATTTCACACATTGGAGAATTTTTGTTGAATTGATAATCCAGTTCGTACTCCGTAAATATGAAATTGTCATCCGATAATTTTAATTTAAATTTAGCATCACAATACCAATCTCTTGATTGATAATAATTGGATTCATGCAAAAACCGTGGTCCGCACTCGACATCAAATTTCCTGTGATATTCGCCAGCCTCTACTTCTATCAGACTAGATACTACGTTCCTGAAATGATAATATTTAAAAAAAAACGAGAAAATACAATTTGAATTTAAAACATCTCAGAGAAAAAACGGCATGGTTTGGCGATCCCGTGCACGTCGGAGCCTATGCGCGGAATACGCGTGCCCGCTTATACTCCAGCGCGCACGCACATCCCACGTGACGTGCACGAGAGCGGGCACGTACATAAGGTTTCAAGGCCAAATTTATTTTTTGGTTTTCAATGAATCATTATTATATCCTTTTATATATCTGGGTAAGGAGGCGGGGCGTCTGTCCCCATTTTTTGTGCGTCTGAAGCCTTTTTCATAGTAAAATTTAAAAGTTACTGACTAGGAATCTTATTTTCGCGTCCTACGTTTTTTTTTTGGAAAGAAACTAATCGTAGGTATGTGTGTGTATAATAAAATTTGAAAATATTACAATCCACATTTTCAAAGAAAGTTGTTTGAATTAATTTTTTCGTATTGCACGGTTCTTGATACTCAATTCATGAAAAGTTATGGTCAAATATATTCAGATAACTCACATGGCGAAAAAGTACATCTACTTTTGAATATTACGTGCCCTGCATTGAAGTCTAAAGTTCTATGCTTCACAATTACTAAAGAAAACTGACCTATAAATCTTCTTTTTTCATCGATGTATAAAGAAATTTTAAGGAGTTATGGCTTGGTTATCAAAATACATAACAAAAAATAGCGAAGAATACTTACTAGGAATCCTATTTTCGCGTCAGACGTTTTTCGGAAAATAGATAATGACTATGCGTAGGTATGTGTGTGTATAATAAAATGTGAAAATATTACAACTCACAACTACCGTACACCTGAGATAGCCATGTGCCTTTAAATCCACGTTTTTTCGAGGTCATCCGTTTGACGGTTTGTAACTTTTGAATTGCTTTATCAATTTAAACAATCTGTAGCTCAAATTGAAGATAAAATCGTGACTTTTAATAATATCCTTAAAAAATAAATAAAAATTAGTGTTTTAAATATCAAAAATATAGAAACAGGAAAAAACATTTTCGAAAAATATAAAGATGAAATTTTTGTGCATTAAGATATCATTTTTCGGATTCTACGCATTAAAAAACTATGGCAAAATAGACAAAAAAAATACGGTGAAAAAAAAAGTTATACGACATAGAAAATTAAGGGTCGCCCCATGCGCAAGGCTGTGTGTTTGGTGGAGGTTTGCTGCACCAAATGCAAAACTTTTATTTCGTGTAACTTTTGAACGGATTGACCAAATTAAACAATTTATAGCTTTTCTGAAATTTTTTTAAAATAATTAAATAATTAACCTTTTTTTCAATTGGAAAACAAAAACATGTTTGGAAGATTCAATTTTTAACACATTTGAATAGGTTATTGACATATGCGCAATTGAAAAAAAGTAAATTATCTCATTTTTTTAAACATGGCGATTCATCTTTAAGAAATTTCCTTTCAGAAAAGCTATAAATTGTTTAATTTGGTCAATCCGTTCAAAAGTTACACGAAATAAAAGTTTTGCATTTGGTGCAGCACACCTCCACCACAAACACAGCCTTGCGCATGGGGCGACCCTTAATTTTCTATGTCGTATAACTTTTTTTTTCACCGTATCTTTTTTTGTCTATTTTGCCATAATAAGGTTTTTTAATGCGTGGAATCCGAAAAATAATAGCTCAATACACAGAAATTCCATCTTTCTATTTTTTCGAAAAAGTTTATACTTTTTCTCTATTTTTGATATATAAAGTTACAAACCGTCAAACGGATGACCTCGAAAAAACGTGGATTTAAAGGCACATGGCTATCTCAGGTATACGGTAGTTGTAATATTTTCACATTTTATTATACACACACATACCTACGCATATACATTATATACTTTCCAAAAAACGTCTGACGCGAAAATAGGATTCCTAGTTAGTAGCCACCCTGTATACATAATAAAAGTTTCTTCAAACGACAAACAAACCATTGAACCATTGAATTAATCTCTGTCTTAAAAGTTAAAACTGGTTCATTTCCAGCGGACCAACCAATAAACCAGTATTCATCTTCGATTCGCATCGCAGTCATTCTGAAAACAAATCAATAAATAAATATGAGATATCAATGAAAAATATGAGTCAGATTATGGGGGATAATGATATAGGATATAAGGATATAAGTTTGATTGGTTGTAAAAGAAAGAAGCCAAAAAATTCATAAAATGTCATCAACTGACAAATAATATTGAATTTTTTAATATTAGAAATCTAGAAGGTATTTAGAGGGTCCCTTGTGCACATAAAATACCGATTGTGTAATTATCGCGGGAGGTCCATTTATTGGAAGAAATACCAATTGTTTTAGGAAACGCAGACATGGGCAGAATGCTCCCTATGGAAGAGGTCATCTCGAACCATGAGTTCTCCCAGAGATGTGGTCCCTTTTTTATGTCATATTGATTATATATCTATTTTTCAATCAATATTGCAAAAATATCATTGCATCTACTTATTGAAAAAATGTTTAATAAACTTGTTGTTGTTTTTTACTTGCAAAACGTTTGAAAGCGAAATCAGCATGCCGCAGAAAAATCCGACGAAGAAAATTCACGCAGTTCCTAATTAATTAATTTTCGAGAACTAGAAAACAAAAAGTTTTGAATCAAGAACTACACCGACCAAAAACGTTCATAAAATTCCATCGGGACAACTAACACAAAATTAATATGAAAATAATCTTCTAGACGAATCGGGCGGTTCAGTAAACATCGAGAGATCCAGACAAATAAACAATAATTAAGAAAGCGAGGAAAATTTTACAAGTTTAGATTTCTCAAAATTTGACAAAAACAAAACGGAATAAAATAAATTGGAACCAATTTTTGAATAACGGATGATATCTAGGAAAACAGGATCGGTACGAGGAAAAACCCGAAACAGAAACAATCAATCAATAAATAAGAATAAATAAAAAGCTAACAAATTTGGTTGGGTAATTTTCCTGAAACAATAAAACAATTTGAAAGCTCGGGAGCTCCCGACTTATTGCATATCCAAGTTGCTGGATGTTGATTGCGACGAAGATGGCACCATTTGTTGTCCTTTCAGCACTCCAGCAATATCACGACGGAATCTTGTCAAATTCTGTGTGAATGTATCCTTATTTTTGACTGACAAGTTAGTTTCGATTCCCGTCATCAATTGGGTCAGGAGCTGAAAAAGATACATTTTTTTCGAAATTTTCAAACGTGTTGAGCCCACATACACTTTAAATTTTAAAATAGGCTTATGAACCTCTTAATTCATGTACGTTATTTATTAATTCGTCATCAACTGGGTATTTCTGATTTCCATTTTTAGACTAGAATAATCAGAATTTTAATAATTTCATCTTCATTTTTTAAAAGACTGGGTGTTGGTTTATTTGAGTCCAAAAATTTAAATGAGCCCACATACACTTTAAATTTTTGAAATAGGCTTATGAACCTCTTAATTCATGTTATGAACCTCTTAATTCACTCCAGAAATGTAACGACGGAATCCTGTCAAGTTCTGTATCTTTTTTGGTTTGCTACCATCATATGTCTAGAATTTAAAAAGGTAAGATGATCTAAAAAATCTTGATTTTCAATCAAACGACGGGAAAAAAGGCAAATATATTTCGCATATTTTTAGTTCCGCACATTCTCAAATATATAATAAGATTCTTGGCATACTTGCAAAATGGAAATAATATTGATTTTTTAATATTAGAAATCTAGAAGGTCTTTAGAGGGTCCCGTGTGCACATAAAATACCGATTGTGTAATTATCGAGGGAGGTCCATTTATTGGAAGAAATACCTATTGTTTTAGGAAACGCAGACACGGTCAGAATGCTCCCTATGGAAGAGGTCATCTCGAACCATGAGTTCTCCCAGAGATGTGGTCCCTTTTTTATGTCATATTGATTATACCAGGAAAACTGTCACCGCTTCGCGGTGGTTTTCCTGGTTTGTAGTTCGCCTTCGGCGCACTTAAAGGAGGACTTTACGGAACTAATAAATGTACCTTACAATTCTAATTAAAAATCAGTTAGTTTTCGCCGTTTGAAACTTTTTCTCGGCCGTTTTTTCGAAGCTCGTTTTCCCGGCTTCTACGTGGTTTCAGAAAATTTAAAGAACTGATATGGAATGAGTATGACGTCTATTTTCATTTAAGGTACATTCATTAGCTCCGTAAAGTCTTTCTTTAATGTTTTAAAGGCAGCTTGTCAGTTAACACGATCCAAATTCAAGGCAAAAAATCAAAATTCGAAAGGGAGCGCAGGTGGTCCAAAGAACAGTACCAATATGTAGCCGCATTCAAATAATTGTGTTTCGCGCCAATTCCGACCGCGTTGCACGGACACTGACCGCGTCGCACGGACACGCGCGCATTCAAATTTTGATTTTTTCAACTTTGGACCGCTGCTATGACGCGTGTACTTATCGGTGTGATTTCGCATAAATTGCATTGTACTAATTAGAGAACGCTCTAAGTTTTGAAACTAAGAACAGGTAGGGTCAAATTAACTGAACAGCTGTCTTTAATGTCATTTACCAATATATTATGTGTTAAAAAAACACTAAATTGTTTCTATAGGTAAGACCATAAATTTATTTAAAATCCGGTAATCTAAAAGCCATTTCTTTGGGTTTTGCTCTCTTTAACCTAAGCACATCATAATTACCTAATACCTTTTTCTACGCCTCGCCTTCGGCTTCGCCCCTTATACGCCTTCGGCTTCGCCCCTTATACGCCTTCGGCATCACTTTCAATTATTTGGCGATTTCACACCTTTCGAATTAAGTTGTCGGGACCGAAATTTCTTGATCGAAAAGTATTGGAATGCGAGCCGAAGGCACAGAAGAAGCTCACCTTCGGCTCGCTTCTTCCGAGCCGAAGGCACGCATTCCAATACTTTTGATCGGTGTTCCAACGCCGCTGCGTGGCGAAATGATCATAATTTCAAGTTTAACAATTTCACTGGAATGTTCTCAAAAAAAAAACCAACCATACTTGTCTCATTTGATTACATATAGAATTATTTGGTCTTCTAAAATGGTTATAATTAGCGTCTTAAATATAGAAATGAATCGGAAAAGAGGTTGATGTAATCTTCTTACTCTAGCTCAATGACCTTTTCCAATTAATATAGCCCTCATAATAGAACGATCATTTTCTTCGAGTAAATTTTAAAAGAATGAATCTCAACTCAGAAATAACAACAAATAATTTTTCAAATTTGACCTAGTTTCTTTGACCTATTTTTTCATAAAAGTCATGGAATTTTGACTAGATTTTTAAAAAAAATGAAGAAATGAAAATCCACAATCATTAGGTTTCAAAAGGTCTCCCCTCTTTCGGTGACCCCTATGGTCTACCGGTTAAGTAATCATTTCTTTACGTATACCGATTCGAGTTCAATTCCACTCAGTAACTTTTGAATTTTATATGAAAAAGGCTTCGGAAACACAAAAAATTGCGAACAGATTTGTGTTAACAGACACTTTCCCGGCGTTTTCAAATATATAATAGGATATCTATTTTTCAAGTTGATTGTTCACTTTTAATTTCAATTATAATATCTTTTAGCATGGCAAAGTGGAATCTCGGAGAAGGTGAATACGAATATTCTGAGTTTTTAGATAAAACTCATCAAAAGTTTTTATTTGACAGCTTTGGACAAAAAATGTGGTTCGTTATGTTTTTCAACTTTAAAAAAAAGTTATGTGAAATTTTCAGGAAACTAGATATAAATGCAGGACCAATCGGCAAAAACTTTGTTCTCTGTAGAGGCTTTATTGAATGTTTATTCTGGCCAGAATTATCAACTTTATGGTCTTGTGGTGTTGAAGTTGAGATTGAAGCGAAAAACGAATATGGAGTAGCTAGAGGAGAAAAGAAAATCCTTTTCTTCGATAGTTTTTTTAAACTTAGAGAGGTTTTCGTCTCATTAAAAAAGAAGGAATGTTTTCCTGACGGCATTGAAAAAGCGTACTATAGAAAGTGTAATTTCGTAGTCAAAATTCGAATAGTGTCAGCTATTGGAATCCGAACTTATCCAATATATGACTTTTCATCACCTCAGAATATTGATTCAGAAGTAGTGGTTCTGGTTGAAGATTGAAAATTATACGTTGATAAATTGGTAACTCTCTTGTTTACGAAAGGCATGAAATATTTCGATTTGCAGGCATTTATGAGTATTTCTCCCGTACTTCGTGAAATGTTGAACAATGGAATGAATAATGATAAATTAGAGATAAAAGATGCCAAAGTTGATGATGTTGTCGCTTTTCTTCGATTATTTTATCGCCAGAAACTACCATTGAAATGTATGTTGTACCACTGTTTTGAAAATGAATGCATCGGAAGAAATGAACTCAAGACGAAAAAAAGTATTTTAGATGAAAATATCGGAGGTATTATATCATTGATAATTAGATATGATGTTCCTTGTCTCATGCCAGCTTTTGAGGAACAGTTGATATCAACGGTGCAGATAACCACTGCAGAAAAGCTTCAAATTGCGGAACTCTACAGTTTTTGCGAACTTAAGGTAGTAAATGATGCCTGATTGTTTGAAGATCCTAATATTTTTAGAACGCATCAATTCAACAACAAATGATAGAAAATCAACTTGAGATGGTAAGTATTCAACTTGGCATAATTTTTTAAAATCTGCTTGCATGAACATAAACCTTTTCCGAATTATTAATTCAAATCAAAAAAATCGTTTCACATTGAAAACAAAAAATAGAGTCAACTTGCACGTCGCGGTGCCTTGAAGGCAAACCCGCACGGTGTGTAAATTTGAACTGAATTCATTCGCTAACTGAATTCATTCGCTTCTGAATTCATTCGCTTGATGTGTGCATACACCGAATTCATTTTTGCGGACTTGGTGTTTTTTGGCACCATTTTGGAAATAACGCAATAAAATTCAAATATTTGAATTACCGCCAAACAAAACAACAAAAAAACGGTTCAACGAACTTCAAGACAAGGGACTAGAAAAGGTTTCCACCGTAAATTCGCAGTGAAAAAACGCTAAAAAATTGAGCTGCGGAATATTATAGCTGTTTCTTAGCTATTTTCGTTCGATATTCACCGAAATATGTTAGATAAATTCTGATTGTGTCGTGAACATCAGGACTGACGAAAACGAGTTTCCAGGTTGTCGGAAAATTATGAAAAATAGGTTTTTTTTGGAGATAAATCTATTTTGTGAACATGGGATTTCACATTTTTAAATTCTGAACTTAATGGATGTTTTTCATGTGTTTTCTTAGCTTATCAAGTATTTTGTCTTGATTTATGGAGAACTTACTTAGTCTATTTGTTTTGAATATAATTTGATTAAAAAAAACAAAAACACTTTATCGAGAAATCAATCAGAAAAAATCGCTTTCAAACGTTTTGCAAGTAAAAAACAAAAAAAAGTTTATTAAACATTTTTTCAATAAATAGATGCAATGATATTTTTGCAATATTGATTAGATGCCCTAATTTCGGACGCTTTATTCAAGTAAATGACTATCATGAGCGCGACGTTGACTCTCCTCTCTCATTTCAATGCACATTTTGCCAGCCCGCAATACACTAATGTAGTCAGAAGCGTTTTTCCGTTTTCTAACATATTCTTTGTCTTTATGCATTTTTCGTTGGAATCGTCGAATCAATTGAGATGTCTCTTTCTGTTCATCAGCAATGCGTCGTTTTTTCTGGAAACACGTTGAATACAATTACACGAAATTTTTAAAGCTCACTAAGGAAGTATATTTTTCAAAACCCGGCGAGAAGCCGAGAAAACGAGAAAACGTTTCCACCGTCGAAAACTAATAAATTAGCAATACGAGGTGAAGAATCCGGAAAATCAAGACAAAATACTTGATAAGCTAAGAAAACAAATGAGAAACATCCAGTAAGTTCAGAATTTCAAAATTTGAAATCCCATGTTCACAAAATTGATTTTCTCCAAAAAACCTATTTTTCATAATTTTCCGACAACCTGGAAACTCGTTTTCGTCAGTCCTGATGTTCACGACACAATCAGAATTTATCTAACATATTTCGGTGAATATCGAACGAAAATAGCTGAGAAACAGCTATAATATTCCGCAGCTCAATTTTTTAGCGTTTTTTCATTGCGAATTTACGGTGGAAACCTTTTCTAGTCCCTTGTCTTGAAGTTCGTTTAACCGTTTTTGTTGTTGTTTTGTTTGGCGGTAATTCAAATATTTGAATTTTTGTGCGTTATTTCCAAAATGGTACCAAAAAACACCAAGTCCGCAAAAATGAATTCGGTGTATGCACACATTTTATTAGAAGCGAATGAATTCAGTTCAAATTTACACACCGTGATGTCTCTTTCTGTTCATCAGCAATGCGTCGTTTTTCCTGGAAACACGTTGAATACAATTTCAAGAAATTTTTAAAGCTCACTAAAGAAGTATATTTTTCAAAACCCGACGAGAAGCCGAGAAAACGAGAAAGCGTTGCCTACGACGGAAACTAATAAACTGGCAATATTACGTGAAGAATCCAGAAAAGTGGGAAAACGTAATTAAAAATGAACAAATTTAATAGGCGATGTCTCAGAAAGTCGAACATACTGTGGCACAATTATGCCCCCTTTGACATAGTGAAAAAAATCCGGGTGGTCCCAAAATCGAAAAAAAAAGAAGGAACCCTTTGGAATTTTGCAAAAATCTCGCCTATTTTGCCCTGTAACCCTAGAAAGGTTACAGACAATCCGCTAAATCAACATGGTATTTGATGACAAACCTCATAAGGATTAATAATTTCCATATATCCCGTCGGGCCCAAGTACTTCGTCATATCGAAAAATGGGAACAACTGGAAAATTTGGACCACTTTTTCAGAAAAATCAAATTTTCGGCATGATGCCGACGAGCTGGAGATTAGGTGTCAACATGAAAAATACTCACAAATGAGCGAGTAATCGATTACCGAAGAGATTTTGACTTTATCTTTAAAACTAAAAATTTCGATTTTGGGACCACCCGGATTTTTTTTCACTAGGTCAAAGGGGGCGTGGCCAAATAAATTATGTATTTTTTTTTCTAAGAGGGATCTAGGTACCCTCCATGTAAAATATCAAGATCTTAGCTTCACGTTGGTGCAACTGTGCCATAGCCAATAGGCCTGATGTCGAGAATCTCAGACATCGACTATTAAGCATTTGCCATAAATCAAGAAAAAATACTTAGTAAGCTAAGAAAACACATGAAAAACATCCATTAAGTTCAGAATTTAAAAATTTGAAATCCCATGTTCACAAAATTGATTTTCTCCTTTTGAAACCTTTTCTAGTCCCTTGTTTTGAAGTTCGTTTAACCGTTTTTTTTGTTGTTTTGTTTGGCGGTAATTCAAATATTTGAATTTTTGTGCGTTATTTCCAAAATGGTACCAAAAAACACCAAGTCCGCAAAAATGAATTCGGTGTATGCACACATTTTATTAGAAGCGAATGAATTCAGTTCAAATTTACACACCGTGCGGGTTTGCCTTCAAGGCACCGCGACGTGCAAGTTGACTCTATTTTTTGTTTTCAATGTGAAACGATTTTTTTGATTTGAATTAATAATTCGGAAAAGGTTTATGTTCATGCAAGCAGATTTTAAAAAATTATGCCAAGTTGAATACTTACCATCTCAAGTTGATTTTCTATCATTTGTTGTTGAATTGATGCGTTCTAAAAATATTAGGATCTTCAAACAATCAGGCATCATTTACTACCTTAAGTTCGCAAAAACTGTAGAGTTCCGCAATTTGAAGCTTTTCTGCAGTGGTTATCTGTACCGTTGATATCAACTGTTCCTCAAAAGCTGACATGAGACAAGGAGCATCATATCTAATTATCAATGATATAATACCGTCGACATTTTCATCTAAAATACTTTTTTTCGTCTTGAGTTCATTTCTTCCGATGCATTCATTTTCAAAACAGTGGTACAACATACATTTCAATGGTAGTTTCTGGCGATAAAATAATCGAAGAAAAGCGACAACATCATCAACTTTGGCATCTTTTATCTCTAATTTATCATTATTCATTCCATTGTTCAACATTTCACGAAGTACGGGAGAAATACTCATAAATGCCTGCAAATCGAAATATTTCATGCCTTTCGTAAACAAGAGAGTTACCAATTTATCAACGTATAATTTGTAATCTTCAACCAGAACCACTACTTCTGAATCAATATTCTGAGGTGATGAAAAGTCATATATTGGATAAGTTCGGATTCCAATAGCTGACACTATTCGAACTTTGACAACGAAATTACACTTTCTATAGTACGCTTTTTCAATACCGTCAGGAAAACATTCCTTGTTTTTCAATGAGACGAAAACCTCTCTAAGTTTAAAAAAACTATCGAAGAAAAGGATTTTCTTTTCTCCTCTAGCTACTCCATATTCGTTTTTCGCTTGAATCTCAACTTCAACACCACAAGACCAGAAAGTTGATAATTCTGGCCAGAATAAACATTCAATAAAGCCTCTACAGAGAACAAAGTTTTTGCCGATTGGTCCTGCATTTATATCTAGTTTCCTGAAAATTTCACATAAATTTTTTTTAAAGTTGAAAACATAACGAACCACATTTTTTGTCCAAAGCTGTCAAATAAAAACTTTTGATGAGTTTTATCTAAAAACTCAGAATATTCGTATTCACCTTCTCCGAGATTCCACTTTGCCATGCTAAAAGATATTATAATTGAAATTAAAAGTGAACAATCAACTTGAAAAATAGATATCCTATTATATATTTGAAAACGCCGGGAAAGTGTCTGTTAACACAAATCTGTTCGCAATTTTTTGTGTTTCCGAAGCCTTTTTCATATAAAATTCAAAAGTTACTGAGTGGAATTGAACTCGAATCGGTATACGTAAAGAAATGATTACTTAACCGGTAGACCATAGGGGTCACCGAAAGAGGGGAGACCTTTTGAAACCTAATGATTGTGGATTTTCATTTCTTCATTTTTTTTAAAAATCTAGTCAAAATTCCATGACTTTTATGAAAAAATAGGTCAAAGAAACTAGGTCAAATTTGAAAAATTATTTGTTGTTATTTCTGAGTTGAGATTCATTCTTTTAAAATTTACTCGAAGAAAATGATCGTTCTATTATGAGGGCTATATTAATTGGAAAAGGTCATTGAGCTAGAGTAAGAAGATTACATCAACCTCTTTTCCGATTCATTTCTATATTTAAGACGCTAATTATAACCATTTTAGAAGACCAAATAATTCTATATGTAATCAAATGAGACAAGTATGGTTGGTTTTTTTTTTGAGAACATTCCAGTGAAATTGTTAAACTTGAAATTATGATCATTTCGCCACGCAGCGGCGTTGGAACACCGATCAAAAGTATTGGAATGCGTGCCTTCGGCTCGGAAGAAGCGAGCCGAAGGTGAGCTTCTTCTGTGCCTTCGGCTCGCATTCCAATACTTTTCGATCAAGAAATTTCGGTCCCGACAACTTAATTCGAAAGGTGTGAAATCGCCAAATACTTTTATTATGTATACAGGGTGGCTACTAACTAGGAATCCTATTTTCGCGTCAGACGTTTTTTGGAAAGTATATAATGTATATGCGTAGGTATGTGTGTGTATAATAAAATGTGAAAATATTACAACTCACAACTACCGTATACCTGAGATAGCCATGTGCCTTTAAATCTACGTTTTTTCGAGGTTATGGCAAAATAGACAAAAAAAAATACGGTGAAAAAAAAAAGTTACACGACATAGAAAATTAAGGGTCGCCCGATGCGCACGGCTGTGTGGTGGAGGTGTGCTGCACCAAATGCAAAACTTTTATTTCGTGTAACTTTTGGACAGATTGAACAAATTAAACAATTTATAGCTTTTCTGAAAGGAAATTTCTTAAAGATGAGTCGCCATGTTTAAAAAATTAAAAAATTAACTTTTTTTTCAATTGGAAAACAAAAACATGTTTGGAAGATTCAATTTTTAACACATTTGAATAGGTTATTGGCATATGCGCAATTGAAAAAAAGTAAATTATCTAATTTTTTTTAACATGGCGACTCATCTTTAAGAAATTTCCTTTCAGAAAAGCTATAAATTGTTTAATTTGGTCAATCCGTTCAAAAGTTACACGAAATAAAAGTGTTGCATTTGGTGCAGCAAACCTCCACCAAACACACAGCCTTGCGCATAGGGCGACCCTTAATTTTCTATGTCGTATAACTTTTTTTTTCACCGTATTTTTTTTGTCTATTTTGCCATAATAAGGTTTTTTTAATGCGCAGAATCCGAAAAATGATATCTTAATGCACAAAAATTTCATCTTTATATTTTTCGAAAATGTTTTTTCCCGTTTCTATATTTTTGATATTTAAAACACTAATTTTTATTTATTTTTTAAGGATATTATTAAAAGTCACGATTTTATCTTCAATTTGAGCTACAGATTGTTTAAATTGATAAAGCCATTCAAAAGTTACAAACCATCAAACTGATGACCTCGAAAAAACGTGGATTTAAAGGCACATGGCTATCTCAGGTGTACGGTAGTTGTGAGTTGTAATATTTTCACATTTTATTATACACACACATACCTACGCATAGTCATTATCTATTTTCCGAAAAACGTCTGACGCGAAAATAGGATTCCTAGTAAGTATTCTTCGCTATTTTTTGTTATGTATTTTGATAATTCAAGAATTCGACCGATTCTGAGCGCCGCTTTAAAATAAAGTACTTTTTGCTTTTTAAGCACTTAGAGTTCTAAAAAAGGAAGTCGTAAACAATTTTATTCAATAAATATTATTTCAGGTCATGACAGTAATAGCTCAACTCGCAAGTATCGGCAGAACATTGTTTAATGGTACCGAACGACAACAATATGTGCAAAAATTGGTTGAAGGGGTTGTTGGGGTGATTATGAATCCGGAAAAACTTAGTGATCAGGTACAACGATTCTAAATGTTCTAAAAAAGTCGCCTCCAGCATGTTGAAAGTATTGTTAGGTATCAATTTTACGTCCGAATTTATAAAAATACAAAGTTTAAACTTTAGAGAAGGCGCTGATCATCCGCTCGAGGATCAAGGTTCAACACTGCAAATCATGGAGCAACTAGCGGTGATTTCTCGATGCGAATATGATAAAACTTGTGAGCTTCTGAGACATCATTTTGATCAAAATGCGAATATTTGGATGAACGGATCGGAAAATGATGTGAATACCGCAATTGCTGAAGGAAGGCTCGTTTGGTTGATCACTTTGGTTGGAACGGCGCTTTTTGGAAAAACCACTTCGACGAGTAGTGATAATCATGATAAGATGGATGGGGAATTGATTGCAAGGTGAGTTATTGGATCAGTAAACCTAAAATTTGATTATAGTGGGAAACAATTGTGAATTGTTGTTTTTCTTAACAGAATCCTAACTAAAAGCGCTAGTAGGCTAGGGAATTTTTAGGATTAACCATTTTTTTCAACAATAGCCGAAATTTCAGATGCATAACAGTGATGCGATACAACGATAGTCGCCTACAACTATCGAATTCAAATGTGCCGGTGAAAGGAAACTTGAGACTAGAAGTTGCATTCATTCACATGTTGGAGCAGTTCAGAAGGGCGTATATTATGGATCAAATAACTAGAGCAAGTTCGGTTTATGATAGTTTGGAAACGGAGTTATCGATTAATGATGAATCGGACATGTTGGCGGTAGTTGTACAGAAAATGTAGGGGATGTTTGGAACTTTATAAAAAAAATTAAAATATGAATTTTAGATTGACGAATTTGAAATATTGGCCAACGAATTCAGACCTTTTGGATTTGTCGTTGTCATTGTTGAAAGATTTGTCGTTGGGTTATACGGCGGTTAGGAAATTGTTTAGATTGAATGATGTGCAATTGTTGTTGAATAATCATACGGTTTGGAGCTTGAAATATGAGTTTGAAAAAGGTTTTCTTCATAATTTTAGGCAGAAAATTTCACATTTTTGGGACCGAAGCACAGAAGTGGAATCAGTCAAGACGATGCCACCGTAGGTATGAAAAAACTTACTGCTTAAGGGGGGGGGGGGGGGGGGGCTGAGGGTACGAAATAGATGGTTTAAAAATGAAAGAGTATATAAATAATAATTAAAAAAAAAAAACAAATCAGGCGACCGAGAAAAAAAAAACAAATGTCCTAGAAATCCAAAATGCGTTTCTTCGCCCATTAGGGCGAAAACTGGGCTTACGGTTTTTTCCGGAATTTTTTTTAAAATAAGTAATAAGAGCATGTAGTCATTTATTGATTTGAAACACAGTTTGACGCTTCCGAATAGGCCCCTTTTAAAGTGGTTGATTATTACTTTACAATTTTTGTTTTAATAAAATAGGAATCACCACCTATTACTAATATCAATATTACAATAGGCTATTGGCAAATGTACCAAATAAACAATTTTTGTAGTTTCTCGGAAGGAGGGTCCTAATCCAATTTTTTCTGAATCCGTTAATACTGCGCTCAATTCGATTCCAAACGCGCACTACTGTTTTCGCAAGTTTGTATGGACTCTTCCATGTCCGTACGTATTGAAAATATTAATTTTAAACGAGGTTTTGGCGACCGACGCTTGAAATTTTGGATCAAATAAACAGTTATGAGTCAATTTTCCCTTTAAAATTTTTGTCAGTTATGCCCAGTTGATGACGAATTAATAATAAATAACGTCCATGAATTAAGAGTTTCAAAGGTCTACAATGTGGCTACTAAGTATTCGTCGCAACTATTGAGTTGCTAAAAAATGATGGAGCTCAGAAAACGGAATAATTGTTGATGATTCTAGTAGAAAAAAGATTTTTTTAACTATGTGTAAAGTTACGATCAGGAAAACAAAACCGTTTCATAGTTACGAGCATTTTCCTGAAGCTATCTCGGTTTTCTATGCCTAACGTAAGGAAGGTGGGGATTTTCGTTCATGTTTGCCAGTTCATAATTATCGATCTGGTTCCTCAACATTTTTTATTTCTATCCTATAATGTGAAGTATATTCAGGCGTTATACAAATGCAATTGACAACGTTTTGCTCATGATCATTATATTTTTATTATGATTTACTAGAAGACTGATCGAGACTGTCAAATCAAACTGATTCTAACCTTCATGAAAAACGTTCGTAACTTGGAAAACGGTTGAAGATGGGTAATGTTATGAAAAAATACCTTATTTTTATGATAAGAAACTTTCAAGCCGGTTGAACGAAAATTGGTTGGGAAACTCATAAAAATTCTTGGGTGTTGTACTTGCTCGTCGCCTGTTCAGCGATTTCCAAATTGCTGAAGTTTGATGTACAATAAAATAATTATCTGTTCACATATCATGTTGAAACGCGTCTCAGCTATCAGAAAAGGACTGTTGTACAATTTTCAAAACAAAAAACTATGTTTATTCCTTATGTAAAAGCACGGCAGCAAAATGAAATCAAATGACACGATTTTTCAGAGAAATTATGATTTTTCTTTCAAACGTCCTAGGTTTTCTGAATACTTGAAAATAATCATAAATCTCAGTGTTGAATCAAAATTTGAACATTTTTTCTTAATCACGATCGAAAACCAACGCTGTGTAGCATGAAGTAGCCGAAAAATAAGCGGATTTCGATAAATTGCTGGAAAACTTCGAAATGTTAGCTACAAGAACGTTGACTTCTGGTCATCGCTATGAGCAATTTTCAGCGCATTAGACAAAGCACGGTTCTTGATACTCAACTCATGAAAAGTTATGAGCAAACATATTAGGATAACTCGCACGGTGAAAAACTGAATCTACTTTTGAACATTAGGTGCCCTACATTGAAGTCTATAGTTCTATGCTTCACAATTACTAAAGAAAACTGCCCTAGAAGTCTTATTTCATCGATGTATCAAGAAATTTTAAGGATTTATGGCTTGGTTATCAAAATACATAACAAAAAATAGCGAAGAATACTTAGTAGCCACCCTGTACTTAAAATTGAAAGTGTACATGATCTCAACACGTTTGAAAATTTCGACAAAAATGTATCCTTTTCAGTTCCTGACCCAATTGATGACGGGAATCGAAACTAACTTGTCAGTCAAAAATAACGATACATTCACACAGTATGTGACAAGATTCCGTCGTGATATTGCTGGAGTGCTGAAAGGACAACAAATGGTACCATCTTCGTCACAGTCAACATCCAGCGACTTGGATATGCAATAAGTCGGGAGCTCCCGAGCTTTCAAATTGTTTTATTGTTTCAGAAAAATTACCCAATCAAAGCTTGTTAGCTTTTTATTTAATCTCATTTGATTGATTGTTTCTGTTTCGGGTTTTTGCTCGTATCGATCCTGTTTTTCTAGATATCATCCGTTATTCAAAAATTGGTTCCAATTTATTTTATTCCGTTTTGTTTTTGTCAAATTTTGAGAAATCTAAATTTGTAACATTTTCCTCGCTTTCTTAATTATTGTTTATTTGTCTGGATCTCTCGGTCTTTAATGAACCGCCCGATTCGTCTAGAAGATTATTTTCATATTCATTTTGTGTTAGTTGTCCCGATGGAATGTTATGAACGTTTTTGGTCGGTGCAAATTAATTCTTTTGGAGCTTCTAGAATTTTCTGGAATATTCTAGAACGCGACGGTGAATACACTTTTTATACTTTGATTTGATGAATAAACTTTGATTTAAAAAAAACAAAAACACTTTATCGAGAAATCAACCGCTGTCAAATGTTTTGCAAGAAAAAAAAAACAACAAAAAAAGTTTATTTAAAAAAACAGGGTTCGATTTTTACAAGATGCAATGGTCTTTTTACAGTATTGATTAGATGCCCTAATTTCGGACGCTTTAATTGAGATGTCTCTTTCTGTTCATCAGCAGTGCGTCGTTCTTCCTGGAAACGTCATCATCCCCATCAAGAAATTTGCACAGATGCACCAATAAAAGTTTTGCAGTTTGACCCTGCTTGTACTTGAAACTATATCTAATTAATCTGATGGTTTCTTCGATGTCATTAATTTTAAGTTTCTTCATTGTTTCTAACTGTAAAAAACACAATTCAAAAAAGTAAATATCAACAAATGTTGGAAACCTGTAATTTTGGAAGCTTTAATTCTTCGGCAATTAACATTTTCAGAGCATTTGAAACATTATTAAATTCGTGTGCAATAAGGAAGTCTTCAAGATTCGATATCAAGAATTGGACGTCATACTTCGTGGCTAACTTCAGAATACAAACCACGTGATTATAAGTAGTTTCTGAAATTTTTTTTCGATTTACAATCGACGTTACACAAATTATGGATCTGGGGGGGGGGGGGGAGCTCCCCGTTTTGTCTTACTATTTTGACGGGCTATAACTTTGCTCATTTTCCGAAGTACGAGCAGATATGATATTTATAGTATTAGAAAGCTCTCATTAAGCTCTACAACTTTATGGACAACAAAAGCGCAAAAAATTGTTTTGAGTATGAAAATTATGGAAACCTAAATCCTATTTTCAATCTTCAACATTTTCATACTCAAAACAATTTTTTGCGCGTTCTTGTCAGCAATAAAGTTGTAGAACTTAATGAGAGCTTTCTAATAATATACATATCTGCTCGTAGTTCGGAAAATGAGCAAAGTTATAGACCGTCAAAGTTGTGCGACAAAACGGGGAGCTCCCCCCGAACGCCGGGACACTTCACAGGTTTTGTGACACGAAATTAATATTTTTTTTCCAGTTGATAGCAGAATTATTCGGCCTATGGCATGTACTAACGTGTAAAATTAAACGCGACTCAGATATTGTCTCTTAAATCAATAAAAAATTGCTAAAATGATTTTAATTGAGCATAATTACACGAAAAATTCATGAAATTTCAAAATTTCAAGTGTTTTAGAATCTACGACAAAATATCTATCGAATGGTAACAAAGTCATTAAAATCCTCTTTGTCAATCTTGAGATATGGTTTATCAAAGTTTAATGCTCATCACTTTATAATGTAAACTGCAAAATTTTTAAATGTGCATTAAAATTGTTTAACTCGATGAAATTTCAAAATTTAAAATGTTTTTGATATCTACAAAAAATTTCCTATCGAGTGATACCAATATTTATGAATTTAATCCAACATTTTGCAGTTTACATTATTAAACCGTCATTTTGTGCGGTTTTTGGCGTGTTTGTTTAAAAAACTTATTTTTAAAAATCTAACCTTTCAAATCTAGCTGTTTTCCATATAATAGTCTAATGAAGTTCACGACATGCTCAATGTCGAATTCAAGCCCTGAGCAGGCTTTTACGACATCGATGATATTTGTTCCATTTTTTTCAGCTGATATAAGCTCCCGAAGCACTGAAGAGCAGAATAATAGCGGCTGGAAGAATCGACATTATTTTCTTTAATTGTTTTTATTATTAGGCTGCCCAATAAGTAGGGCGTGTTACGTATTCCGAAACATTTTGAAACTATTGCGAAAGCGCTTCGAGCGAATATATTCTCTTTTCAATCATCAGCATCTTGTGCTCATTTTTATATACTACTTTCTTCATTTTCCTGTTGTTCTGAAGATGAAATACACAAAGTTTGTTGTCCGCGCATCAATGCTGTATTATTGCAATCAAACTATTTGTGCCGAATTAGGAGATGGTTCGATTTCAATCAGTCAGTGTCAGCGCAGGTTTAAACGATTTGCGCACGAAAACGAGTCGTTAGAGGATGAGGACCAGAGCTGTGCGAGAAAAAGTTTTCGAGAAATCCAAAAAAAATTTCTTAAAGAAACGAAAAATTTCGGCAAACTTAGAAACATATTTTATAATTTTTCATATGTTCCAAAGCACAACATATGTTTAATACATCGTCACGCTCCTTTAAACGGTTGCAGAAAAGCTTTGAATTCAAACATTTTCTTCAACTATTATTTTAATTTTTTTTTGATTTCTCGGAAATATTTTTCGAGAAATTTCTCGTCGAGAATTTTTCTCGAAAAATGTCGAGAAATCGAGAAATTCGAGAAACGAGAAACGAGAAATGCACAGCTCTGATGAGGACTTCACTCTTTGTTCGGATGATGAAGAAATGTTGTTGATTGTTGTGGATAATGATAATATATCGATTAATAAAATTCTCTTTTGTTAATTTTGTTATCTTTTGAAAATCATGGCAAAACACGCTTATTGGACATCCTAATATACTGAACTTACATATTTATTAACATATAGTTTATGTATCCCAGTGCGTAACACAATTTCCGAATCAATAATATTGGGACATGAGAATTCAGAAATCGGTTGATCAAATCCACTCATTGACTTGATTTTAACCTTTGCAGTATATTCAAAGTATCTCGTCCCGAAAAATTTTCCAATTTCACACATTGGAGAATTTTTGTTGAATTGATAATCCAGTTCGTACTCCGTAAATATGAAATTGTCATCCGATAATTTTAATTTAAATTTAGCATCACAATACCAATCTCTTGATTGATAATAATTGGATTCATGCAAAAACCGTGGTCCGCACTCGACATCAAATTTCATGTGATATTCGCCAGCCTCTACTTCTATCAGACTAGATACTACGTTCCTGAAATGATAATATTTTTAAAAAAACGAGAAAATACAATTTGAATTTAAAACATCTCAGAGAAAAAACGGCATGGTTTGGCGATCCCGTGCACGTCGGAGCCTATGCGCGGAATACGCGTGCCCGCTTATACTCCAGCGCGCACGCACATCCCACGTGACGTGCACGAGAGCGGGCACGTACATAAGGTTTCAAGGCCAAATTTATTTTTTGGTTTTCAATGAATCATTATTATATCCTTTTATATATCTGGGTAAGGAGGCGGGGCGTCTGTCCCCATTTTTTGTGCATCTGAAGCCTTTTTCATAGTAAAATTTAAAAGTTACTGACTAGGAATCCTATTTTCGCGTCCTACGTTTTTTTTGGAAAGAAACTAATGTATATGCGTAGGTATGTGTGTGTATAATAAAATTTGAAAATATTACAATCCACATTTTCAAAGAAAGTTGTTTGAATTAATTTTTTCGTATTGCACGGTTCTTGATACTCAATTCATGAAAAGTTATGGACAAATATATTCAGATAACTCACACGGCGAAAAAGTACATCTACTTTTGAATATTACGTGCCCTGCATTGAAGTCTATAGTTCTATGCTTCACAATTATGAAAGAAAACTGACCTATAAATCTTCTTTCATCGATGTATAAAGACATTTTAAGGAGTTATGGCTTGGTTATCAAAATATAACAAAAAATAGCGAAGAATACTTACTAGGAATCCTATTTTCGCGTCAGACGTTTTTCGGAAAATAGATAATGACTATGCGTAGGTATGTGTGTGTATAATAAAATGTGAAAATATTACAACTCACAACTACCGTACACCTGAGATAGCCATGTGCCTTTAAATCCACGTTTTTTCGAGGTCATCAATTTGATGGTTTGGAACTTTTGAATGGCTTTATCAATTTAAACAATCTGTAGCTCAAATTGAAGATAAAATCGTGACTTTTAATAATATCCTTAAAAAATAAATAAAAATTAGTGTTTTAAATATCAAAAATATAGAAACGGGAAAAAACATTTTCGAAAAATATAAAGATGAAATTTTTGTGCATTAAGATATCATTTTTCGGATTCTGCGCATTAAAAAACTATGGCAAAATAGACAAAAAAAATACGGTGAAAAAAAAAGTTATACGACATAGAAAATTAAGGGTCGCCCTATGCGCAAGGCTGTGTGTTTGGTGGAGGTTTGCTGCACCAAATGCAACACTTTTATTTCGTGTAACTTTTGAATGGATTGACCAAATTAAACAATTTATAGCTTTTCTGAAAGGAAATTTCTTAAAGATGAGTCGCCATGTTAAAAAAAATTAGATAATTTACTTTTTTTCAATTGCGCATATGCCAATAACCTATTCAAATGTGTTAAAAATTGAATCTTCCAAACATGTTTTTGTTTTCCAATTGAAAAAAAAGTTAATTTTTTAATTTTTTAAACATGGCGACTCATCTTTAAGAAATTTCCTTTCAGAAAAGCTATAAATTGTTTAATTTGTTCAATCTGTCCAAAAGTTACACGAAATAAAAGTTTTGCATTTGGTGCAGCACACCTCCACCACACAGCCGTGCGCATCGGGCGACCCTTAATTTTCTATGTCGTGTAACTTTTTTTTTTCACCGTATTTTTTTTGTCTATTTTGCCATAACCTCGAAAAAACGTAGATTTAAAGGCACATGGCTATCTCAGGTATACGGTAGTTGTGAGTTGTAATATTTTCACATTTTATTATACACACACATACCTACGCATATACATTATATACTTTCCAAAAAACGTCTGACGCGAAAATAGGATTCCTAGTTAGTAGCCACCCTGTATACATAATAAAAGTTTCTTCAAACGACAAACAAACCATTGAACCATTGAATTAATCTCTGTCTTAAAAGTTAAAACTGGTCCATTTCGAGCGGACAGACCAATCGTTCCAGACCAGTATTCATCTTCGATTCGCGTCGCAGTCATTCTGAAAACAAATCAATAAATAAATATGAGATATCAATGAAAAATATGAGTCAGATTATGGGGGATAATGATATAGGATATAAGGATATAAGTTTGATTGGTTGTAAAAGAAAGAAGCCAAAAAATTCATAAAATGTCATCAACTGACAAATAATATTGATTTTTTAATATTAGAAATCTAGAAGGTATTTAGATGGTCCCTTGTGCACATAAAATACCGATTGTGTAATTATCGAGGGAGGTCCATTTATTGGAAGAAATACCAATTGTTTTAGGAAACGCAGACATGGTCAGACTGCTCCCCCTCCGAAGAGGTCATCTCGAACCATGAGTTCTCCCAGAGATGTGGTCCCTTTTTTATGTCATATTGATTATATATCTATTTTTCAAGTTGATTGTTCACTTTTAATTTCGATTATAATATCTTTTAGCATGACAACATGGAATCTCGGAGAATGCGAATATGAATATTCTGAGTTTTTAAATAAAACTCATCAAAAGTTTTTATTTGACAGCTTTGGACAAAAAATGTGGTTCGTTATGTTTTCAACTTTAAAAAAAATTTATGTGAAATTTTCAGGAAACTAGATATAAATGCAGGACCAATCGGCAAAAACTTTGTTCTCTGTAGAGGCTTTATTGAATGTTTATTCTGGCCAGAATTATCAACTTTCTGGTCTTGTGGTGTTGAAGTTGAGATTCAAGCGAAAAACGAATATGGAGTAGCTAGAGGAGAAAAGAAAATCCTTTTCTTCGATATTTTTTGTAAACTTAGAGAGATTTTCGTCTCATTGAAAAAGAAGGAATGTTTTCCTGACGGCATTGAAAAAGCGTACTATAGAAAGTGTAATTTCTTTGTCAAAGTTCGAATAGTGTCAGCTATTGGAATCCGAACTTATCCAATATATGACTTTTCATCACCTCAGAATATTGATTCAGAAGTAGTGGTTCTGGTTGAAGATTACAAATTATACGTTGATAAATTGGTAACTCTCTTGTTTACGAAAGGCATGAAATATTTCGATTTGCAGGCATTTATGAGTTTTTCTTCCGTACTTCGTGAAATGTTGAACAATGGAATGAATAATGATGAATTGGAGATAAAAGATGCCAAAGTTGATGATGTTGTCGCCTTTCTTCGATTATTTTATCACCAGAAACTACCGTTGAGATGTACGTTTTATCGAATTTTTGATAAGTAATGCATCGGGAGAACCGAGAAATGAATTCAGCAAAAATAACAGTTTTTAGATGAAAATATCGGAGGTATTATATCATTGATAATTAGATATGATGTTCCTTGTCTCATGCCAGCTTTTGAGGAACAGTTGATATCAACGGTGCAGCTAACCATTGCAGAAAAACCTCAAATTGCGGAACTCTACAGTTTTTGCGAACTTAAGGTAGTAAATGATGCCTGATTGTTTGAAGATCCTAATGTTTTTAGAACGTATCAATTCAACAACAAATGATAGAAAATCAACTTGAGATGGTAAGTATTCAACTTGGCATAATTTTTTTTAATCTGCTTGCATGAACATAAACCTTTTCCGAATTATTAATTCAAACCAAAAAAATCGTTTCACATTGAAAACAAAAAATAGAGGCAACTTGCACGTCGCGGTGCCTTGAAGGCAAACCCGCACGGTGTGTAAATTTGAACTGAATTCATTCGCTTCTAATAAAATGTGTGCATACACCGAATTCATTTTTGCGGACTTGGTGTTTTTTGGCACCTTTTTGGAAATAACGCACAAAAATTCAAATATTTGAATTACCGCCAAACAAAACAACAACAAAAACGGTTAAACGAACTTCAAGACAAGGGACTAGAAAAGGTTTCCACCGTAAATTCGCAATGAAAAAACGCTAAAAAATTGAGCTGCGGAATATTATAGCTGTTTCTCAGCTATTTTCGTTCGATATTCACCGACATATGTTAGATAAATTCTGATTGTGTCGTGAACATGGACTGACGAAAACGAGTTTCCAGGTTGTCGGAAAATTATGAAAAATAGGTTTTTTTTGGAGATAAATCTATTTTGTGAACATGGGATTTCACATTTTTAAATTCTGAACTTAATGGATGTTTTTCATGTGTTTTCTTAGCTTATCAAGTATTTTGTCTTGATTTATGGAAAATGCTTAAATTTGTTCACTTTTAATTACGTTTTACCACTTTTCCGGATTCTTCACCTCATATTGCTAATTTATTAGTTTTCGACGGTGGAAACGCTTTCTCGTTTTCTCGGCTTCTCGCCGGGTTTTGAAAAATATACTTCCTTAGTGAGCTTTAAAAATTCGCGTGTAATTGTATTCAACGTGTTTCCAGGAAAAACGACGCATTGCTGATGAACAGAAAGAGACATCTCAATTGATTCGACGATTCCAACGAAAAATGCATAAAGACAAAGAATATGTTAGAAAACGGAAAAACGCTTCTGACTACATTAGTGTATTGCGGGCTGGCAAAATGTGCATTGAAATGAGAGAGGAGAGTCAACGTCGCGCCCATGATAGTAATTTATTTGAATAAAGCGTCCGAAATAAGGACATCTAATCAATATTGCAAAAATATCATTGCATTTCCTAATTAATTAATTTACGAGAACTTTAAAACTAAAAGTTTTGAATCAAAAACTACACCGACCAAAAACGTTCATAAAATTCCATCGGGACAACTAACACATAATGAATATGAAAATAATCTTCTAGACGAATCGGGCGGTTCAGTAAACATCGAGAGATCCAGACAAATAAACAATAATTAAGAAAGCGAAGAAAATGTTACAAGTTTAGATTTCTCAAAATTTGACAAAAACAAAACGGAATAAAATAAATTGGAACCAATTTTTGAATAACGGATGATATCTAGGAAAACAGGATCGGTACGAGGAAAAACCCGAAACAGAAACAATCAATCAATAAATAAGAATAAATAAAAAGCTAACAAATTTGGTTGGGTAATTTTCCTGAAACAATAAAACAATTTGAAAGCTCGGGAGCTCCCGACTTATTGCATATCCAAGTTGCTGGATGTTGATTGCGACGAAGATGGCACCATTTGTTGTCCTTTCAGCACTCCAGCAATATCACGACGGAATCTTGTCAAATTCTGCGTGAATGTATCCTTATTTTTGACTGACAAGTTAGTTTCGATTCCAGTCATCAATTGGGTCAGGAGCTGAAAAAGATACATTTTTGTCGAAATTTTCAAACGTGTTGAGCCCACATACATTTTTAATTTTAAAATAGGCTTATGAACCTCTTAATTCATGTATGTTATTTATTATTAATTCGTCATCACCTGGGTATTTCTGATTTCCATTTTTAGACTTGAATAATCAGAATTTTAATAATTTCATCTTCATTTTTTAAAAGACTGTCAATTGTAAGTGTTAGTTTATGTAGTACAAATTTGAGTCGAAAATTTTAAATGGGAAAATTGACTGTTTATTTTATCCAAAATTTCAAGCGTCGGCCGCCAAAACCTAGCTTAAAATTAAGTGTCATATTGTCTTTAAAGAAAATTAAAATCTACCATTTCAAAGTCCGCCTGTCTATCAAATGACTGCTGTGCAATGAGCTCCCTCTTCAAATTCGTGAAAACTTCTTCCTGGATCAAAATCAACCCCAACAATGGTCTCGACAAGCTCCATTGGCATTTAACCTCTCCAAACATCATCGAAGTTATCACCGTTTGAAGCATCTGTAACATATTTAAAAAAATATATTCCAAAAATCTAACAAAAAGCTTACATCCGCCAAAATTTCCGGCCTTTCTTTAATCGCCAACAAAATATTATCACCATCCGGGTCGACACCAATTTTCACAGTTGGCGGCCGATTTCTAGTCAATCTTTTGTACAAGTAATTGAGAATTGTGTCGAGTGATGAACAAGCTGAAGTGATCACAACGGCGTCTGAAACATATTTCAAAATTTGAATTTAGAATCAAAAGCTTAATTATCCTACCAACTGATGTCAATCCAGTATGAATCGATTTCAAAATTGTGCAGAAAAGAAAATAAAATAAAAGCAGTAAAATTCATATTTTAATTTTTTTTTTATAAAGTTCCAAACATCCCCTACATTTTCTGTACAACTACCGCCAGCATGTCCGATTCATCATTAATTGATAACTCCGTTTCCAAACTATCATAAACCGAACTTGCTCTAGTTATTTGATCCATAATATACGCCCTTCTGAACTGCTCCAACATGTGAATGAATGCAACTTCTAGTCTCAAGTTTCCTTTCACCGGCACATTTGAATTCGATAGTTGTAGACGGCTATCGTTGTATCGCATCACTGTTATGCATCTGAAATTTTGGTTATTTTGAAAAAATTGGTTAATCCTGAAAAGTCCCCAGTCTACTAGCGCTTTTAGTTAGGATTCTGTTGAAAAATACAACAATTCACAATTGTTTCCCATTATATTCAAATTTTAGGTATATTAATGCAAAAACTCACCTTGCAATCAATTCCCCATCCTTCTTATCATGATTATCACTACTCGTCGAAGTGGTTTTTCCAAAAACCGCCGTTCCAACCAAAGTGATCAACCAAACGAGTCTTCCTTCAGCAATTGCGGTATTCACATCATTTTCCGATCCGTTCATCCAAATATTCGCATTTTGATCAAAATGATGTCTCAGAAGCTCACATGTTTTATCATATTCGCATCGACAAATAACCGCTAGTTGCTCCATGATTTGCAGTGTTGAACCTTGATCCTCGAGCGGATGATCAGCGCCTTCTCTAAAGTTCAAACTTTGTATTTTTATAAATTCGGACGTAAAATTGATACCTAACAATACTTTCAACATGCTGTAGGCGACTTTCAACGAATGCTGTCATAATTTCAGGACAATAAACATTCAGCAAATGTTCATCATTATTTCTAACATATGGAACTGATGTGACCATTCGTTGCCAGAAAGTTAATAAGAAATATGTGCTATTTGCAGAAAATTCCATCATCTGAAAATAAATTCTCAGTTTTTGGTAAAAATTTATCAAAACTAATTACCCTTAAGCTTTGAACCGTAAATTCAGCCAAAAGCCTCAACATATGACTATAACAGGGTACAGCAATCAACTCACAGAGCTGGTAGTTTGTCTTTAAGCGGGCGATTAAGCGACACATTTCGTGGAATGCTGCCTGAAAAAAATGTATTAAATTTATAGAACAGAACATTTAGAATCGTTGTACCTGATCACTAAGTTTTTCCGGATTCATAATCACCCCAACAACCCCTTCAACCAATTTTTGCACATATTGTTGTCGTTCGGTACCATTAAACAATGTTCTGCGGATACTTGCGAGTTGAGCTATTACTGTCATGACCTGAAATAATATTTATTGAATAAAATTGTTTACGACTTCCTTTTTTAGAACTCTAAGTGCTTAAAAAGCAAAAAGTACTTTATTTTAAAGAGGCACTCAGAATCGATCGAATTCTTGAATTTAAATTCCGAGGGACAGTTCTTAAGAGTTCGATTTTTAAAATTTTTTAGGTTTTGAGCTCTGAGAAACAACGCTCACGCTCAGAGCCCTATTTTTTTGCAATTCGGGCTCATCTTCATTGCATATACTAAAATTTTATGTGAAAAGCTCTACGTTTGTCAGAACTTTAATTTTCGTGAGAACCACACAAAATACTCTACTTCGAAAGCATAATTCTCCAAAAATCACCTTTTCCGACGACTCTTGTGGCAACTTCTGTAATAAAGTGAACATCAATGTCACTATTTTTCCATCTGTGAAACTTGGTCTCCAAGCTGTCGGAATTTGCACATTCACATTATCTTCACTGGTTTCATCTGCCAAACTTCCAATATAATCGAAAAGAAGACATTGAAGACACAAACTGACGACTGCGTGCATTAGAGAGAGCTAAACAAAAAAGGGCGTTTATTTGGAAAATCGCACAAATTCTAATACCTGCTGCTCATTCAAATTCTTTTCCACATTATCAGCCAGGAAAGTCACCGACGTCACAAAAATTTTATACAAGAAATCATCCCTAAACTGTGACAAGTTTTTTCGATGCTTATTCACTGATTCCATTCCAGCGGAACTGTTCATATCAGCCACTAAAAGTGTCAACAGTTGGGTTGCGAGTAAACTTTCAGGAATATTGTCCATTGATACAGTTTTTATTAATCCATCAATCGGTTCTCTGAACGGGTAATCAATGTTATCTTCTGATGTTGGTGGAGCAATTGAATAAGTCCATTCTTGTTTTGTTAATCGGGCGAATAATTGACAAAGTGATGTGACCAAATATGGTGGGAATGAGGGCGCACCTTGTCCGAGCATGTTTAGAAGATATTGGGTCAATTCCAGCTTTTGCATCGATGTTACACTAGTTTTACCGCAGAGTACTTTCATAAGTGTTGTACTTGCAACCATTGGTCCATAAGGATACTGAAAAATTGAATAGTCTTTAAAAAATCAGTTCGGTTTTACTCACATCTCCACGTGCTAAGAGAAGCATACATCTTTGAAGACATTCCGGTGATTCAGAGAGTTCAGCAAGATTCAGCTCAGCTCTTTGACGAACCTGCGGATCCATACTTTCGTACAGATCTTTACACAAGTTGTTGAGCACCCCTAGTTCGTCCATGGCCTGAAAAAATGTCACTGGGGAATGATAATTTTGAATTAAAAATAAATGTTAAAAATTTATTTCATTTCCTGATGAAAATTGACGTGACATTGTAATTTGTCTCTTTTTTAGGAAATTGGACACAAGGTTAATTATTTCGAAATAGTTTTCAGCAAGAAAAACCAAGAAAAGCCACCAAAAATTGCAGTTTTCAACTGATAAACTACATTCAATATTTGAAAAAATATATTTAGTCAAAGACACTTATGGCCTAGGAACCGACATTCAAATTGCTAGTCCGCGGAAGTTTTTGTTAGTTTTTTCGTTTATATTCTTGAAGTTTTTTTGCTATTTTTTTAGTTTTGACATGGAAAATGTGATAAGGAGTTTTCATGGTTGTAAAGTTATTGAAAAAATTGGCTACATTACCTGAAAATTAAAAAAAACGTAAATGTTTCTTAATGGCCTAGCAAACGCTTCATGACATACTTAGTCCGTCGTTTTTGCGCTCCAAAGCAAAACCAAAAAAACACGATTTTTTCGAAAACATAAAATTTGGATTTTCACGAAATTTTCGCAGTGTTAGGAAAAAGATGCTGCAGGGTTTTCTTAAGTCTCTTTTCATTAAAATCATATCATTTTGCGTGATTGAAAATCTAAAAAAACATCGACATTTCCAGCCATGCTTGATAAATTCGATTTCCGAATCACGCCATCAACAAATGTCGAAGATGTCGAAGAATACATGCGTCCGATTTTGAACCTTCGTGAGTTTTCATTTTTTTTTTAACCAAAAAATTCAGTGTTTTCAGGTCATGAAGATTCTGGAATAGAAGGAGACGACGAAGCCAGCGAAATGGCGATCGATGATGATTGTAAGTTGTTTTTAGAATATTTGTTTTTGCAAAAATCATTTTTTCTTCTTCAGGCGTTCTTAAACAATCGAACTCCGAATCGGAAATGGAACTCTCCTCGCCAGAAGAGGAATACATGCAAAATATCGGAATAGAGGCTGGAATTGAGGTTTATGGTGTTGAAGCCAATGATTATGACAAACATATCATGCAGTTTGAACGAATGTCGCTTTCGAATGATGTCGAAAGACTTGGAAATTCGTCGGATTATGAAAATGAGTATGTTTTAGGGTTTAAAAGCGACAGAAATAGACAGCAATGTTTTTGAGCTCGGAAATTTTATTGAATAAGATTATTACCGTTTTTTTCTCATTTTTACCAAGTTAAAGACAAGTGTTCTCACCTGTTTTCACCTCATCTGATAAGCTCGATACAGTTCAAGCAAATGAAAACGAAAAAGTTGATATTTAGCAACTTTTCTAATTTCCCAGTTCACAAAAATACGTGTTTAAACGTGCAATTACGAGAAATATATCCATCACCATTTTTTTTTCAAATTTCAGACGTCGTTCCGCTGAGCTTCAACCAATTCCCACCTACCGGCCATTCCCAGACAAATCATACTATTGGATGAACGACTACGAAACATTGAACTATATCAAAAGTAAGTACCTTCTAGAAGAAAACGTATTATTCATAAATATAAAATGTTCAGACACATTCCCTGACGACAGCTTCTACATCATGCACGATGGAAAAATTGTCGAGAATTTCGATGAATTTGTTGAGAAACACCTAGGCGATGATTTGGTCAAGTACTCGTTTCGATTGAGACTTTGTGGCGGATTATTGAGGAAACGGCCGGCTGCAAAAAGTGAGCAAGAACTGTTGAGAGAGGCACACGCAAGAAGGTTGGTGTTATAGAAACGTGGAGAAATTTCCCATTCAACAACAATTATTTCAAAGTCTATAGCATCTTTTCCAGACGTCGAATCCAAGAAGAAAATCAATCACTTATCGAATGGATGAATCGCATCCGTGAACAAGTGACCTCTGTTCAACAAACTATTAACAATTTGAGCAGAAATGCTCCAAGATGGTTTCCTGACAAACCATATTATTGGATGAATGATATGAACACTTTGGATTATATTAAAAGTAACTTTTTTAGAAAAATTACAAAAATTTAGAATAGAAGTTTTTAGAAACATTCAAACCTGGATCATATTATATTATGCATAATGGAAAAATCGTCGCCGATTTTGAAGATTTCATCTCGAAAAATAAGGGTGAACAATTGGTGAAATATTCATTCCATTTGAGAGTTCGAGGTGGAAAAGGAGGTAAAATTCAAAATATAGAGTTCGATATTGTCGGAAAACAAATTCTTATAGGTTTCGGATCGCTTCTCCGCTCATTCCGAGTCAATAAAAGTACAAATAAGCTGATGATGAGAGATTTGAATGGTCGTCGAATGGCATCGGTTGATGAGGAAAAACGCCTAAAGGCTTATTTGGAAAGACAGGCGAAAAAGGAGCAAGAGTTGAAGGAGAAAAGAAAGGCGAAATTGGAGAAGTTGACCGCGGGACCGGGAAAACATCAATTTGAAGATCAGGTGTATTTGAGTAGGAGGGAGGAGATAATTGAGAAGACGGAAGATGCGTGTGAAGCTGGATTTGCTTATTTTAAAGAGTTGAAGAAGAAACAGAAGAAGGTTGGGCAGAAAGGTAAGGAATTAATAAACAATTTAAAAAAGACTTTAGCTAATTTGAATTTTTCAGATGATAGTGATGATGACGATGAGGTGATTGATGTTGACGAACTTTTCAACGAACGTGGAGGTCGTAAGAGAAAAATTGAAGGACCATCCATTGAGAATGACAAAAAACAATTGAAAAGGGACTATGAAGTAGAATTGGAAAATCAGTCGAGTGATAGCGAGAATGATTCGGAAAATGAGCCAGATGCTGAGGAATTGGAAGCGATTCGGGAATATTTCAACCAGAAGGAGAATGATGGGAAAGAGGAAGAGGCTGGAGAGTGTAGCAAGGATTCGGAAGAGAAGTCGAATGAGGAGGGATGTTCTGGAACGAGAAAGAGATTAGATGTAAGCATTTTAATGAATTTGGGAATAAGAATATCGTTTTTTGGGTGTATTTATGTTTTGTCCAAATGTCTTCGAAAACTCTTGGCTTTTTAGCTAAATCTTTGAAAAACTCTGATATTAGATAATTCAGAGTCATTTTTCACCATTATCATGATACGTTCCATAGGTGGGATTACGTCATTTCGAAATCTCAAAGTTAAGCTCGTTACAAAAAAAATTTTTTTTTAAGTTAAGGCGACTACAAAACGTAAAAAGCAGCAAAACTCTGAAAAAACACCTAAAAAACGAATATCCGAAAGTGCGTCAAGGCAAACGTTTTTATTCGGATGCTCACTAATAAAATGTTTAATTTAGTTTTTGTAACAAAATGCTCAGGTAAAAGAACTTACAATTAATAATTTTTTTGTATAAAGGCTGATTCGAAGAACAGTGATGAAAAAATTGGTTAAAAGTTCGATTTTTAAAAATGATGTTATGTATGAATATAATTAGAATAAAAAGTGTTATTTTCCGCAAAATGAAGTAAGAATAAAATTAAGAAAAATCGAAAAAAAAGCTAAAGATTAAAGAATTTACAAAGGTTGAAACAAGTCAAATATGCAGGCATTTAGAGATGAACTTTTGCGAACGCCGAACAATATGGAATCTGAATTGAAGTCGAACGTGGAAGGATGGAAGAAAAACATACCACGATAACTAAATATAATAATTGTAGGTTGTTGTGTGCACTATTCCTTCGATTGGTATATCAAGAAGAAATTGACGATCAGATTGAGAGCGAGAGAAAACGTGTTAAGTTAATGTTTTTTTTTCATGATCATAACCTAGGAAAACGGAATTTTATGGACTTGGTTTTGGTATCAAAATGTGCGTACTGAAGCGTATTTTTCAAAAAGTAAAAACAGTTTCGAAAAATTTGAGGGCGACCGTGTGACGCATTCGCCCGAGCGTGTGAGCCTCAATCCGCGGCCCTGAGGATCGGGCGAGTGCTTCATCGGTGTGCAAATTTTTTTAAACCTCAAATATATATTTTCGGATTCATCTCAGAAAGACGAATCTAATGATACCAAAAAAAAATTTTTTTAAGAAATTTTGAAAAAAAATTAAAAAAAATTTTTTTTTAATGTTTTCTTTAGTTTTTGGTATCATTAGATTCGTCTTATTGAGCTGATTCCAAAAATATAAGTTTGAGGTTAAAAAAACGAGTGCGCACCGATGAAATAAGACGAATCTAATGATAACGAAAATTATGGAAACATTTTTTTTTCCGAAAATGAAATTTTAGGCCAAGGTGCTATTGAACATAACTGTTTTCTGATCATAACATAGGAAAACGGAACAGTATGGACTTGGTTTTGGTATCAAAATGTGCGTACTGAAGCATATTTTTCAAAAAATAAAAAAAATTGAGTGCGACCGTGTGACGCATTCGCCCGAGCCGAACAATATGGAATCTGAATTGAAGTCGAACGTGGAAGGATGGAAGAAAAACATACCACGATAACTAAATATAATAATTGTAGGTTGTTGTGTGCACTATTCCTTCGATTGGTATATCAAGAAGAAATTGACGATCAGATTGAGAGCGAGAGAAAACGTGTTAAGCTCATGTTTTTTTTTCATGATCATAACCTAGGAAAACGGAATTTTATGGACTTGGTTTTGGTATCAAAATGTGCGTACTGAAGCATATTTTTCAAAAAATAAAAAAAATTGAGTGCGACCGTGTGACGCATTCGCCCGAGCGTGTGAGCCTCAATCCGCGGCCCTGAGGATCGGGCGAGTTTTAAATTTATATTTTCGGAATCAGCTCAATAAGACGAATCTAATGATACAAAAAATTAAAGAAAAAAACTTTTTTTATGTAAAAAAAATGTTCAAACATTTTTTTTTCAAAATGTCTTTAAAACACTTTTTTTAGTATCATTAGATTCGTCTTTCTGAGCTGATTCCGAAAATATAAATTTTAAGTTTTAAAAATGAGTGCGCACCGATGAAGCACTCACCCGAGTGTGAGAGCCTCAATCCGCGGTCCTGAGGATCGGGCGAGTGCTTCATCAGTGCGCACTCGTTTTTTTAACTTCAATTTTATATTTTCGGAATCAGCTCAATAAGACGAATCTAATGATACCAAAAATTTAAAAAAAAACTTTTTTTTTTAATTAAAAAAAATGTTCAAAAAAATTTTTTTTCAAAATGTCTTTAAAAAACGTTTTTAGTATCATTAGATTCGTCTTTCCGAGATGAATCCGAAAATATAAATTTTAAGTTTAAAAAATGAGTGCGCACCGATGAAGCAATAAGACGAATCTAATGATACCAAAAATTAAAGAAAAAACTTTTTTTAATTTAAAAAAAGTTAGAAATTTTTTTTCAATTTTTTTCAAAATTTTTTGTTAAATTTTTTTTTTGAATTAAAAAAAAGTTTTTTCTTTAATTTTTTTTATATAATTAGATTCGTCTTTCTGAACTGATTCCGAAAATATAAAATTAAAGTTAAAAAAACGAGTGCGCACTGATGAAGCACTCGCCCGATCCTCAGGACCGCGGATTGAGGCTCTCACACTCGGGCGAGTGCTTCATCGGTGCGCACTCGTTTTTTTAACCTCAAACTTATAGTTTTGTAATCAGCTCAATAAGACGAATCTAATGATACCAAAAACTAAAGAAAACATTTAAAAAAATTTTTTTTCAAAATTTCTTTAAAAAAATTTTTTTTTAATTTTTTTTTCAAAATTTCTTTAAAAATTTTTTTTTTAGTATCATTAGATTCGTCTTTCTGAGATGAATCCGAAAATATATATTTGAGGTTAAAAAAAATTTGCACACCGATGAAGCACTCGCCCGATCCTCAGGGCCGCGGATTGAGGCTCACACGCTCGGGCGAATGCGTCACACGGTCGCCCTCAAATTTTTCGAAACTGTTTTTACTTTTTGAAAAATACGCTTCAGTACGCACATTTTGATACCAAAACCAAGTCCATAAAATTCCGTTTTCCTAGGTTATGATCATGAAAAAAAAACATGAGCTTAACACGTTTTCTCTCGCTCTCAATCTGATCGTCAATTTCTTCTTGATATACCAATCGAAGGAATAGTGCACACAACAACCTACAATTATTATATTTAGTTATCGTGGTATGTTTTTCTTCCATCCTTCCACGTTCGACTTCAATTCAGATTCCATATTGTTCGGCGTTCGCAAAAGTTCATCTCTAAATGCCTGCATATTTGACTTGTTTCAACCTTTGTAAATTCTTTAATCTTTAGCTTTTTTTTCGATTTTTCTTAATTTTATTCTTACTTCATTTTGCGGAAAATAACACTTTTTATTCTAATTATATTCATACATAACATCATTTTTTAAAAATTGTATTTTTTTCGGTGATCTGTGACCAATTTTTTCATCACTGTTCTTCAAATCCGCCTCGAGTTAAGGTGGTTACACCTTGTCAAGTGAAAAAAAAGTTAAACTCGTTACTAGGCCAAATCCGTGGTATCCCACCTATGATACGTTCTTTCCTAAATTTCGAGAAACGCTCCGAAAACACAATTTTCGAAAAAAAAACCGCCCAGTATTTGTTTTTTTTTTCAGAGCGCCTCGAATGTTGACGATTTACCGAAAATTGACGACAAAACTCCATGTGAATATGGTCCAGTTGAGTTGAATGATTTCGCCGGTGCTGAGGATTTGGAGCTTCTCGGCTTGGAGCATTTGAAAGCTGCATTGACTGGTATGTTGTTCTATGTTTCATTAGATAAGAGTTGAAGGGACATTCTTATAATTTTTAATTAGAACCTAATTTGCTTGTTTACGCCAAAAATTTAAAAAAAAAAATGGAGAAACTGTTGAAATATAATTGTTCTAGTTCATGCCTGTATTTTTGGTATTTCACCGTTTCTATATATTAAAAACGATTCGACAAACATCAGGTTTTTATCGAATATCAACTCTTCGTTCAGGATAATCTAATAAATTACTGTAAAAACATTGAAAACTATTCAACATTACGCAAAATATCATTTTCAACATTTAAAATTTTTTAATAAATCATTTTTCGAAGATTTCTCATCCCAAATCCCTGAAAAAAGGGTTAAATCAGTACAATGTGTGCATTTATTAAAAAATTTTCTTGTTTTACAACGCATTTTCTTAAAAATACATTCTCCTATCGAAAAAAAGAATAACCACTTTCAAAAATGCGGCTGCCGCGGCTTTGGGCCGCGAACGCGACGCAACCGCTCCGCAGGCCGCGGCTGCCGCGGCCGCCGGCTGCGGCGGCTTTCAGCCGGATTGGCCGCCGTTTCCCCAGCCCTGGTTGTAATATTTTCACATTTTATTATACACACACATACCTACGCATATACATTATATACTTTCCAAAAAACGTATGACGCGAAAATAGGATTCCTAGTTAGTAGCCACCCTGTATACATATAGTCCTCTCACAAAATCGGTTGCATAACGGAGGGCTTCCCTCTGATGCGAGAGAGTGTTATTTGGTGAGAGGTAGGTGTCTACGTATAGTCTCCCCCTCGTTATGTTTCGCCTGCGAACGTGTCGGTTTTTTAGAGCGCGCTTGCTCGTTTATAAAGCCGAATTTGTGAGCAGCTAATAATAAAAGTTTCTTCAAACGACAAACAAACCATTGAACCATTGAATTAATCTCTGTCTTAAAAGTTAAAACTGGTCCATTTCGAGCGGACAGACCAATCGTTCCAGACCAGTATTCATCTTCGATTCGCGTCGCAGTCATTCTGAAAACAAATCAATAAATAAATATGAGATATCAATGAAAAATATGAGTCAGATTATGGGGGATAATGATATAGGATATAAGGATATAAGTTTGATTGGTTGTAAAAGAAAGAAGCCAAAAAATTCATAAAATGTCATCAACTGACAAATAATATTGATTTTTTAATATTAGAAATCTAGAAGGTATTTAGATGGTCCCTTGTGCACATAAAATACCGATTGTGTAATTATCGAGGGAGGTCCATTTATTGGAAGAAATACCAATTGTTTTAGGAAACGCAGACATGGTCAGACTGCTCCCTATGGAAGAGGTCATCTCGAACCATGAGTTCTCCCAGAGATGTGGTCCCTTTTTTATGTCATATTGATTATATATCTATTTTTCAAGTTGATTGTTCACTTTTAATTTCAATTATAATATCTTTTAGCATGGCAAAGTGGAATCTCGGAGAAGGTGAATACGAATATTCTGAGTTTTTAGATAAAACTCATCAAAAGTTTTTATTTGACAGCTTTGGACAAAAAATGTGGTTCGTTGTTTTTCAACTTTTAAAAAAATTTATGTGAAATTTTCAGGAAACTAGATATAAATGCAGGACCAATCGGCAAAAACTTTGTTCTCTGTAGAGGCTTTATTGAATGTTTATTCTGGCCAGAATTATCAACTTTCTGGTCTTGTGGTGTTGAAGTTGAGATTCAAGCGAAAAACGAATATGGAGTAGCTAGAGGAGAAAAGAAAATCCTTTTCTTCGATAGTTTTTTTAAACTTAGAGAGGTTTTCGTCTCATTGAAAAACAAGGAATGTTTTCCTGACGGTATTGAAAAAGCGTACTATAGAAAGTGTAATTTCGTAGTCAAAATTCGAATAGTGTCAGCTATTGGAATCCGAACTTATCCAATATATGACTTTTCATCACCTCAGAATATTGATTCAGAAGTAGTGGTTCTGGTTGAAGATTGCAAATTATACGTTGATAAATTGGTAACTCTCTTGTTTACGAAAGGCATGAAATATTTCGATTTGCAGGCATTTATGAGTTTTTCTTCCGTACTTCGTGAAATGTTGAACAATGGAATGAATAATGATGAATTGGAGATAAAAGATGCCAAAGTTGATGATGTTGTCGCCTTTCTTCGATTATTTTATCGCCAGAAACTACCATTGAAATGTACGTTTTATCGAATTTTTGATAAGTAATGCATCGGGAGAACCGAGAAATGAATTCAGCAAAAATAACAGTTTTTAGATGAAAATATCGGAGGTATTATATCATTGATAATTAGATATGATGTTCCTTGTCTCATGCCAGCTTTTGAGGAACAGTTGATATCAACGGTGCAGATAACCACTGCAGAAAAGCTTCAAATTGCGGAACTCTACAGTTTTTGCGAACTTAAGGTAGTAAATGATGCCTGATTGTTTGAAGATCCTAATGTTTTTAGAACGTATCAATTCAACAACAAATGATAGAAAATCAACTTGAGATGGTAAGTATTCAACTTGGCATAATTTTTTTTAATCTGCTTGCATGAACATAAACCTTTTCCGAATTATTAATTCAAACCAAAAAAATCGTTTCACATTGAAAACAAAAAATAGAGGCAACTTGCACGTCGCGGTGCCTTGAAGGCAAACCCGCACGGTGTGTAAATTTGAACTGAATTCATTCGCTTCTAATAAAATGTGTGCATACACCGAATTCATTTTTGCGGACTTGGTGTTTTTTGGTACCATTTTGGAAATAACGCACAAAAATTCAAATATTTGAATTACCGCCAAACAAAACAACAACAAAACGGTTAAACGAACTTCAAAACAAGGGACTAGAAAAGGTTTCAAAAGGAGAAAATCAATTTTGTGAACATGGGATTTCAAATTTTTAAATTCTGAATTCAGTGATTTCGCATAAATTGCATTGTACTAATTAGAGAACGCTCTAATTTTTGAAACTAAGACCAGGTAGGGTCAAATTAACTGATCAGCTGTCTTTAATGGATGTTTTTCATGTGTTTTCTTAGCTTACCAAGTATTTTGTCTTGATTTATGGCAAATGCTTAATAGTCGATGTCTGAGATTCTCGACATCAGGCCTATTGGCTATGGCACAGTTGCACCAACGTGAAGCTAAGATCTTGATATTTTACATGGAGGGTACCTAGATCCCTCTTAGAAAAAAAAATACATAATTTATTTGGCCACGCCCCCCTTGACCTAGTGAAAAAAAATCCGGGTGGTCCCAAAATCGAAATTTTTAGTTTTAAAGATAAAGTCAAAATCTCTTCGGTAATCGATTACTCGCACATTTGTGAGTATTTTTCATGTTGACACCTAATCTCCAGCTCGTCGGCATCATGCCGAAAATTTGATTTTTCTGAAACAGTTGTCCAAATTTTCCAGTTTTTCCCATTTTTCGATATGACGAAGTACTTGGGCCCGACGGGATATATGGAAATTATTAATCCTTATGAGGTTTGTCATCAAATACCATGTTGATTTAGCGGATTGTCTGTAACCTTTCTGGGGTTGCAGGGCAAAATAGGCGAGATTTTTGCAAAATTCCAAAGGGTCCCTTCTTTTTTTTCGATTTTGGGACCACCCGGATTCTTTTTCGCTATGTCAAAGGGGGCGTGGCCAAATAAATTATGTACTTTTTTTCTAAGAGGGACCTAGGTACCCTCCACGTCAAATATCAAGATCCTAGCTTCACGTTGGTGCAACTGTGCCACTTTCTGAGACATCGACTCTTAAATTTGTTCATTTTTAATTACGTTTTCCCACTTTTCTGGATTCTTCACCTCATATTGTCAGTTTATTAGTTTTCGTCGTAGGCAACGCTTTCTCGTTTTCTCGGCTTCTCGCCGGGTTTTGAAAAATATACATGTACTTAATTAGTGAGCTTTAAAAATTTCGTGAAATTGTATTCAACGTTTCCAGGAAAAACGACGCATTGCTGATGAAAAGAACGAGACATCTAAATTGATTCGACGATTCCAACGAAAAATGGATGAAGACAAAGAATATGTTAGAAAACGGAAAAACGCTTCTGACTACATTAGTGTATTGGGGGCTGGCAAAATATGCAATGACATGAGAGAGAAGAGTCAACGTCGCGCCCATGATAGTCATTTATTTGAATAAAGCGTCCGAAATCAGGGCATCTAATCAATATTGCAAAAATATCATTGCATCTACTTATTGAAAAAATGTTTAATAAACTTGTTGTTGTTTTTTACTTGCAAAACGTTTGAAAGCGGAATCAGCATGCCGCAGAAAAATCCGACGAAGAAAATTCACGCAGTTCCTAATTAATTAATTTTCGAGAACTAGAAAACAAAAAGTTTTGAATCAAGAACTACACCGACCAAAAACGTTCATAAAATTCCATCGGGACAACTAACACAAAATTAATATGAAAATAATCTTCTAGACGAATCGGGCGGTTCAATAAACATCGAGAGATCCAGACAAATAAACAATAATTAAGAAAGCGAGGAAAATGTTACAAGTTTAGATTTCTCAAAATTTGACAAAAACAAAACGGAATAAAATAAATTGGAACCAATTTTTTAAAAACGGATGATATCTAGGAAAACAGGATCGGCACGAGGAAAACCCCGAAACAGAAACAATCAATCAATAAATAAGAATAAATAAAAAAGCTAACAAATTTGGTTGGGTAATTTTCCTGAAACAATAAAACAATTTGAAAGCTCGGGAGCTCCCGACTTATTGCATATCCAAGTTGCTGGATGTTGATTGCGACGAAGATGGCACCATTTGTTGTCCTTTCAGCACTCCAGCAATATCACGACGGAATCTTGTCAAATTCTGCGTGAATGTATCCTTATTTTTGACTGACAATTTAGTTTCGATTCCAGTCATCAATTGGGTCAGGAGCTGAAAAAGATACATTTTTGTCGAAATTTTCAAACGTGTTGAGCCCACATACACTTTAAAGGAGGGCTTTACGGAGATTATGAATGCGTCTGGGAAGAAAATAGGTTTCAGACTCATTCCAAATCTGTTTTTAAAATGTTCTAAAACCACCTATAAGCCGAGAAAACACGCCTCAAAACAATGGCCTAGAAAAAAGGGCCACCTGGCCGAACTTTTTCCTATGAGCTTTTTTCGTGTTTCGTCAATAAATAGTTATGCAGAATGCTTATATTAGTCCTTTTTAATGTTTTTTCATCTTAATTTATGTTTTCTTTTTCATTTTTTTGGACTTTTCATGCCTGCGGACTAGTTTTCGCCGGTGGTCCTTTTTTCTAGGCCATTGTTTTGAGGAGTGTTTTCTCGGCTTCTAAGCGGTTTTAGAAAATTTTAAAAACAGATTTGGAATGAGTCTGAAGCCTATTTTCATCCCAGGCGCATTCATAATCTCCGTAAAACCCTCCTTTAAATTTTTGAAATAGGCTTATGAACCTCTTAATTCATGTTATGAACCTCTTAATTCATGTTATGAACCTCTTAATTCACTCCAGAAATGTAACGACGGAATCCTGTCAAGTTCTGTATCTTTTTTGGTTTGCTACCATCATATGTCTAGAATTTAAAAAGGTAAGATGATCTAAAAAATCTTGATTTTCAATCAAACGACGGGAAAAAAGGTAAATATATTTCGCATATTTTTAGTTCCACACATTCTCAAATATATAATAAGATTCTTGGCATACTTGCAAAATGGAAATAATATTGATTTTTTAATATTAGAAATCTAGAAGGTCTTTAGAGGGTCCCTTGTGCACATAAAATACCGATTGTGTAATTATCGAGGGAGGTCCATTTATTGGAAGAAATACATATTGTTTTTGGAAACGCAGACATGGTCAGAATGCTCCCTATGGAAGAGGTCATCTCGAACCATGAGTTCTCCCAGAGATGTGGTCCCTTTTTTATGCTATATTGATTATATATCTATTTTTCAAGTTGATTGTTCACTTTTAATTTCGATTATAATATCTTTTAGCATGACAACATGGAATCTCGGAGAATGCGAATATGAATATTCTGAGTTTTTAAATAAAACTCATCAAAAGTTTTTATTTGACAGCTTTGGACAAAAAATGTGGTTCGTTATGTTTTCAACTTTTAAAAAAATTTATGTGAAATTTTCAGGAAACTAGATATAAATGCAGGACCAATCGGCAAAAATTTTTTTGCCTGTAGAGGCTTTATTGAATGTTTATTCTGGCCAGAATTATCAACTTTATGGTCTTGTGGTGTTGAAGTTGAGATTGAAGCGAAAAACGAATATGGAGTAGTTAGAGGAGAAAAGAATACACATTTTTTCGATATTTTTTGTAAACTTAGAGAGATTTTCGTCTCATTGAAAAAGAAGGAATGTTTTCCTGACGGCATTGAAAAAGCGTACTATAGAAAGTGTAATTTCTTTGTCAAAGTTCGAATAGTGTCGGCTATTGGAATCCGAACTTATCCAATATATGCCTTTTCATCACCTCAGAATATTGATTCAGAAGTAGTGGTTCTGGTTGAAGATTACAAATTATACGTTGATAAATTGGTAACTCTCTTGTTTACGAAAGGCATGAAATATTTCGATTTGCAGGCATTTATGAGTATTTCTCCCGTACTTCGTGAAATGTTGAACAATGGAATGAATAATGATGAATTGGAGATAAAAGATGCCAAAGTTGATGATGTTGTCGCCTTTCTTCGATTATTTTATCGCCAGAAACTACCATTGAAATGTACGTTTTATCGAATTTTTGATAAGTAATGCATCGGGAGAACCGAGAAATGAATTCAGCAAAAATAACAGTTTTTAGATGAAAATATCGGAGGTATTATATCATTGATAATTAGATATGATGTTCCTTGTCTCATGCCAGCTTTTGAGGAACAGTTGATATCAACGGTGCAGATAACCACTGCAGAAAAGCTTCAAATTGCGGAACTCTACAGTTTTTGCGAACTTAAGGTAGTAAATGATGCCTTGTTGTTTGAAGATCCTTATGTTTTTAGAACGTATCAATTCAACAACAAATGATAGAAAATCAACTTGAGATGGTAAGTATTCAACTTGGCATAATTTTTTTAAATCTGCTTGCATGACTTACTTTGGATACTTTGGAGTCCGTTGTTTCTAGCTGTTGCAGCTGCGGACAAATTCTTTCCATACTATGCGGCTTTCCCTTGCGATGGTAGACCAGGTTTGTTTTGCGACGGTGTAGCCTCTTCTTCTTCGGTTGCTTACAATCTCTCCTGTCATTGCTCTGGAATCCGTAAACACTTTCAGCTTCTCCGTCACCTCTTCGATCCATCTTTTCTTTGGTCGACCCCTTTTCCTTGACCCTATTCGTGGATCCCATTCTGTACAAATTTTCGCTAGGTTGAACATAAACCTTTTCCGAATTATTAATTAAAATCAAAAAAATCGTTTCACATTGAAAACAAAAAATAGAGGCAACTTGCACGTCGCGGTGCCTTGAAGGCAAACCCGCACGGTGTGTAAATTTGAACTGAATTCATTCGCTTGATGTTTGCATACACCGAATTCATTTTTGCGGACTTGGTGTTTTTTGGCACCATTTTGGAAATAACGCACAAAAATTCAAATATTTGAATTACCGCCAAACAAAACAACAAAAAAACGGTTCAACGAACTTCAAGACAAGGGACTAGAAAATGTTTCCACCGTAAATTCGCAGTGAAAAAACGCTAAAAAATTCAGCTGCGGAATATTATAGCTGTTTCTCAGCTATTTTCGTTCGATATTCACCGAAATATGTTAGATAAATTCTGATTGTGTCGTGAACATCAGGACTGGCGAAAACGAGTTTCCAGGTTGTCGGAAAATTATGAAAAATAGGTTTTTTTGGAGATAAATCTATTTTGTGAACATGGGATTTCAAATTTTGAAATTCTGAACTTACTGGATGTTTCTCATTTGTTTTCTTAGCTTATCAAGTATTTTGTCTTGATTTATGGAAAATGCTTAAATTTGTTCAATTTTAATTACGTTTTACCACTTTTCCGGATTCTTCACCTCATATTGCTAATTTATTAGTTTTCGACGGTGGAAACGCTTTCTCGTTTTCTCGGCTTCTCGTCGGGTTTTGAAAAATATACTTCTTTAGTGAGCTTTAAAAATTTCGTGTAATTGTATTCAACGTGTTTCCAGGAAAAACGACGCGTTGCTGATGAACAGAAAGAGACATCTCAATTGATTCGACGATTCCAACGAAAAATGCATAAAGACAAAGAATATGTTAGAAAACGGAAAAACGCTTCTGACTACATTAGTGTATTGCGGGCTGGCAAAATGTGCATTGAAATGAGAGAGGAGAGTCAACGTCGCGCCCATGATAGTCATTTATTTGAATAAAGCGTCCGAAATTAGGGCATCTAATCAATATTGCAAAAATATCATTGCATCTACTTATTGAAAAAATGTTTAATAAACTTGTTGTTGTTTTTTACTTGCAAAACGTTTGACAGCGATTTTTTCTGGTTGATTTCTCGATAAAGTGTTTTTGTTTTTTTTTAAATCAAATTATATTCAAAACAGATAGACTAAGTAAGTTCTGTTGAGCACCGGACAAACACATGCGTTTTCAACATTAATTTTCTTCTTCACGGTGAATGCAACTTCTTGCACAATGAGCAAAACGTCTTGAGTTACACCCAAGGACTAGATTCTTCATTGAATGGAGAATTAACTTGCCAGAAATATACGAAAGTCTCTGAATGATACGTTCCACTTTCAGATGCGGACAAGAAAATGACACAGTTCCTAATTAATTAATTTACGAGAACTTTAAAACAGAAAGTTTTGAATCAAAAACTACACCGACCAAAAACGTTCATAAAATTCCATCGGAACAACTAACACAACATGAATATGAAAATAATCTGCTAGACGAATCGGGCGGTTCAATAAACATCGAGAGATCCAGACAAATAAACAATAATTAAGAAAGCGAGGAAAATTTTACAAGTTTAGATTTCTCAAAATTTGACAAAAACAAAACGGAATAAAATAAATAGGAACCAATTTTTGAATAACGGATGATATCTAGGAAAACAGGATCGGTACGAGGAAAAACCCGAAACAGAAACAATCAATCAATAAATAAGAATAAATAAAAAGCTAACAAATTTGGTTAGGTAATTTTCCTGAAACAATAAAACAATTTGAAAGCTCGGGAGCTCCCGACTTATTGCATATCCAAGTTGCTGGATGTTGATTGCGACGAAGATGGTACCATTTGTTGTCCTTTCAGCACTCCAGCAATATCACGACGGAATCTTGTCAAATTCTGCGTGAATGTATCCTTATTTTTGACTGACAAGTTAGTTTCGATTCCAGTCATCAATTGGGTCAGGAGCTGAAAAACATACATTTTTGTCGAATTTTCAAACGTGTTGAGCCCACATACACTTTAAATTTTAAAATAGGCTTATGAACCTCTTAATTAATGTACGTTATTTATTATTAATTCGTCATCAACTGGGTATTTCTGATTTCCATTTTTAGACTAGAATAATCAGAATTTTAATAATTTCATCTTCATTTTTTAAAAGACTGAGTGTTATTTTATGTAGTACAAATTTGAGTCAAAAAATTTAAATGGGAAAACTAACTGTTTATTTTACCCAAAATTTCAAGCGTCGGCGGCCAAAACCTAGCTTAAAATTAAGTGTCACATTGTCTTTAAAGAAAATTAAAATCTACCATTTCAAAGTCCGCCTGTCTATCAAATGACTGCTGTGCAATGAGCTCCCTCTTCAAATTCGTGAAAACTTCTTCCTGGATCAAAATCAACCCCAACAATGGTCTCGACAAGCTCCACTGGCATTTAACCTCTCCAAACATCATCGAAGTTATCACCGTTTGAAGCATCTGTCACATATATTAAAAATATATTCCAAAAATCTAACAAAAAGCTTACATCCGCCAAAATTTCCGGCCTTTCTTTAATCGCCATCAAAATGTTATCACCATCCGGGTCTACACCAATTTTCACAGTTGGCGGCCGATTTCTAGTCAATCTTTTGTACAAGTAATTGAGAATTGTGTCGAGTGATGAACAAGCTGAAGTGATCACAACGGCGTCTGAAACATATTTCTAAATTTGAATTTACAATCAAAAGCTTAATTAGCCTACCAACTGATGTCAATCCAGTATGAATCGATTTCAAAATTGTGCAGAAAATATCAACCGCCAAGTTCGTAATAAACGGCATGTTATCCTGTACCACATGTTCCAGCAGATTGTAGTAGTTTTGGGCAATTTTCGTGTATGACTGCAAAAAAACACAATTTCTGATAATATTTTCAATTTGTCACGACTTACATGAAAATCTTCCGGTGGAATACTGACAAATAGTTTGATAAATGTTGACAACGCATCTTGAAGGCACGAATCACCATAAAGACGGAATACACCTATAATTTTAGCTAATATGTTGGTTTTATTGAACAAAAACCAACCAAATGGCATGTAGTCCCCAATCAGCGCATTTTTCAAAACCAAAAAGATGATACCAATGTTCTTGTACCTTTCTTTGTAGACACGGTCTTTTGGAACTTCTGGCAATTGTAGAAGACGATTTCCTGAAAAAAATAGAATTTCTTTGACTTCTTTTTGATAAGTTCAGAAAATTATAACGACAGTGGGCACAAAAAATGAGCTCTCTCTCACCCTTTTGTAAATAAATAGGGTTTCTGTACATCTAAAAACTATTCAGGAAAAAACCTTCAACATATTAACAGAAAATCGAACAAATAACGATTTTCTGCAGCTGTTATCGAAAAAAAATTAAACGGTTTCGAGAAATAAGATAAATTAGTTTTTAAAACAAATTTTTGAATATTCATGATTATCTGAATCGGAAAATACTTCAATAAATTCAGATTTTAAAAAAATGGAAACGGTTTAGATATATTATGTTCTTCAACTTCAAAATAATCTGATTATTCATAATTTTGACCAATCTTTATGTTTTTTGTTAAATTCCTAACTTCTCACCATAAATGCTAATAATCTTCGACGTCTCCTTGAACAAAAGAACCGCCGAGCATGAGCTCATCTCGAACTTCAACCTCTGTTGCCGATTCTGCACCAATTCCGACAACAATCTAAGAATCGGTGTCGTGACTTCTGCACAATGTGCCCATTTCTCAACCGAGAATTGAAGAATGCTAAACACTTCTGGATACCTAAAAAAAGAAACAATTAACCAATTTTAATTTGCTAATTTTAATACGAACATCCATTCAAAAAGCAATTGGAAAATGACTTTGGTTGTTGACGCGATGGCAACACCTCTCAAATCTCGACAAAGTCCTACAATGATTTTCTTCAATTGCTCCTCTTCGATTCCTTGGCAGTTATTTTGTATACACTGACAAATCCCTTCAACAGTTTCTGAAACAGAATCAAAAATCAATTTCAGTTTTTTAAAATACATTTTAATGAACCTGAAAGTGGTCTTAAAAACCTCTGAACCGCATCTTCATCATCTGAATAATCCGTTGTCAATAATCTTGTCAATGCTTCATAAAATGTTGTTCTTTGTTTCATAGTTTGATAATCGATTGTCGGTCCCAAAAATGTGAAATTTTCTGCCTAAAATTATGAAGATAACTTTTTTCAAACTCATATTTCAAGCTCCAAACCGTATGATTATTCAACAACAATTGCACATCATTCAATCTAAACAATTTCCTAACCGCCGTATAACCCAACGACAAATCTTTCAACAATGACAATGACAAATCCAAAAGGTCTGAATTCGTTGGCCAATATTTCAAATTCGTCAATCTAAAATTCATATTTTAATTTTTTTTTATAAAGTTCCAAACATCCCCTACATTTTCTGTACAACTACCGCCAGCATGTCCGATTCATCATTAATTGATAACTCCGTTTCCAAACTATCATAAACCGAACTTGCTCTAGTTATTTGATCCATAATATACGCCCTTCTGAACTGCTCCAACATGTGAATGAATGCAACTTCTAGTCTCAAGTTTCCTTTCACCGGCACATTTGAATTCGATAGTTGTAGACGGCTATCGTTGTATCGCATCACTGTTATGCATCTGAAATTTTGGTTATTTTGAAAAAATTGGTTAATCCTGAAAAGTCCCCAGTCTACTAGCGCTTTTAGTTAGGATTCTGTTGAAAAATACAACAATTCACAATTGTTTCCCATTATATTCAAATTTTAGGTATATTAATGCAAAAACTCACCTTGCAATCAATTCCCCATCCTTCTTATCATGATTATCACTACTCGTCGAAGTGGTTTTTCCAAAAACCGCCGTTCCAACCAAAGTGATCAACCAAACGAGTCTTCCTTCAGCAATTGCGGTATTCACATCATTTTCCGATCCGTTCATCCAAATATTCGCATTTTGATCAAAATGATGTCTCAGAAGCTCACATGTTTTATCATATTCGCATCGACAAATAACCGCTAGTTGCTCCATGATTTGCAGTGTTGAACCTTGATCCTCGAGCGGATGATCAGCGCCTTCTCTAAAGTTCAAACTTTGTATTTTTATAAATTCGGACGTAAAATTGATACCTAACAATACTTTCAACATGCTGTAGGCGACTTTCAACGAATGCTGTCATAATTTCAGGACAATAAACATTCAGCAAATGTTCATCATTATTTCTAACATATGGAACTGATGTGACCATTCGTTGCCAGAAAGTTAATAAGAAATATGTGCTATTTGCAGAAAATTCCATCATCTGAAAATAAATTCTCAGTTTTTGGTAAAAATTTATCAAAACTAATTACCCTTAAGCTTTGAACCGTAAATTCAGCCAAAAGCCTCAACATATGACTATAACAGGGTACAGCAATCAACTCACAGAGCTGGTAGTTTGTCTTTAAGCGGGCGATTAAGCGACACATTTCGTGGAATGCTGCCTGAAAAAAATGTATTAAATTTATAGAACAGAACATTTAGAATCGTTGTACCTGATCACTAAGTTTTTCCGGATTCATAATCACCCCAACAACCCCTTCAACCAATTTTTGCACATATTGTTGTCGTTCGGTACCATTAAACAATGTTCTGCGGATACTTGCGAGTTGAGCTATTACTGTCATGACCTGAAATAATATTTATTGAATAAAATTGTTTACGACTTCCTTTTTTAGAACTCTAAGTGCTTAAAAAGCAAAAAGTACTTTATTTTAAAGAGGCACTCAGAATCGATCGAATTCTTGAATTTAAATTCCGAGGGACAGTTCTTAAGAGTTCGATTTTTAAAATTTTTTAGGTTTTGAGCTCTGAGAAACAACGCTCACGCTCAGAGCCCTATTTTTTTGCAATTCGGGCTCATCTTCATTGCATATACTAAAATTTTATGTGAAAAGCTCTACGTTTGTCAGAACTTTAATTTTCGTGAGAACCACACAAAATACTCTACTTCGAAAGCATAATTCTCCAAAAATCACCTTTTCCGACGACTCTTGTGGCAACTTCTGTAATAAAGTGAACATCAATGTCACTATTTTTCCATCTGTGAAACTTGGTCTCCAAGCTGTCGGAATTTGCACATTCACATTATCTTCACTGGTTTCATCTGCCAAACTTCCAATATAATCGAAAAGAAGACATTGAAGACACAAACTGACGACTGCGTGCATTAGAGAGAGCTAAACAAAAAAGGGCGTTTATTTGGAAAATCGCACAAATTCTAATACCTGCTGCTCATTCAAATTCTTTTCCACATTATCAGCCAGGAAAGTCACCGACGTCACAAAAATTTTATACAAGAAATCATCCCTAAACTGTGACAAGTTTTTTCGATGCTTATTCACTGATTCCATTCCAGCGGAACTGTTCATATCAGCCACTAAAAGTGTCAACAGTTGGGTTGCGAGTAAACTTTCAGGAATATTGTCCATTGATACAGTTTTTATTAATCCATCAATCGGTTCTCTGAACGGGTAATCAATGTTATCTTCTGATGTTGGTGGAGCAATTGAATAAGTCCATTCTTGTTTTGTTAATCGGGCGAATAATTGACAAAGTGATGTGACCAAATATGGTGGGAATGAGGGCGCACCTTGTCCGAGCATGTTTAGAAGATATTGGGTCAATTCCAGCTTTTGCATCGATGTTACACTAGTTTTACCGCAGAGTACTTTCATAAGTGTTGTACTTGCAACCATTGGTCCATAAGGATACTGAAAAATTGAATAGTCTTTAAAAAATCAGTTCGGTTTTACTCACATCTCCACGTGCTAAGAGAAGCATACATCTTTGAAGACATTCCGGTGATTCAGAGAGTTCAGCAAGATTCAGCTCAGCTCTTTGACGAACCTGCGGATCCATACTTTCGTACAGATCTTTACACAAGTTGTTGAGCACCCCTAGTTCGTCCATGGCCTGAAAAAATGTCACTGGGGAATGATAATTTTGAATTAAAAATAAATGTTAAAAATTTATTTCATTTCCTGATGAAAATTGACGTGACATTGTAATTTGTCTCTTTTTTAGGAAATTGGACACAAGGTTAATTATTTCGAAATAGTTTTCAGCAAGAAAAACCAAGAAAAGCCACCAAAAATTGCAGTTTTCAACTGATAAACTACATTCAATATTTGAAAAAATATATTTAGTCAAAGACACTTATGGCCTAGGAACCGACATTCAAATTGCTAGTCCGCGGAAGTTTTTGTTAGTTTTTTCGTTTATATTCTTGAAGTTTTTTTGCTATTTTTTTAGTTTTGACATGGAAAATGTGATAAGGAGTTTTCATGGTTGTAAAGTTATTGAAAAAATTGGCTACATTACCTGAAAATTAAAAAAAACGTAAATGTTTCTTAATGGCCTAGCAAACGCTTCATGACATACTTAGTCCGTCGTTTTTGCGCTCCAAAGCAAAACCAAAAAAACACGATTTTTTCGAAAACATAAAATTTGGATTTTCACGAAATTTTCGCAGTGTTAGGAAAAAGATGCTGCAGGGTTTTCTTAAGTCTCTTTTCATTAAAATCATATCATTTTGCGTGATTGAAAATCTAAAAAAACATCGACATTTCCAGCCATGCTTGATAAATTCGATTTCCGAATCACGCCATCAACAAATGTCGAAGATGTCGAAGAATACATGCGTCCGATTTTGAACCTTCGTGAGTTTTCATTTTTTTTTTAACCAAAAAATTCAGTGTTTTCAGGTCATGAAGATTCTGGAATAGAAGGAGACGACGAAGCCAGCGAAATGGCGATCGATGATGATTGTAAGTTGTTTTTAGAATATTTGTTTTTGCAAAAATCATTTTTTCTTCTTCAGGCGTTCTTAAACAATCGAACTCCGAATCGGAAATGGAACTCTCCTCGCCAGAAGAGGAATACATGCAAAATATCGGAATAGAGGCTGGAATTGAGGTTTATGGTGTTGAAGCCAATGATTATGACAAACATATCATGCAGTTTGAACGAATGTCGCTTTCGAATGATGTCGAAAGACTTGGAAATTCGTCGGATTATGAAAATGAGTATGTTTTAGGGTTTAAAAGCGACAGAAATAGACAGCAATGTTTTTGAGCTCGGAAATTTTATTGAATAAGATTATTACCGTTTTTTTCTCATTTTTACCAAGTTAAAGACAAGTGTTCTCACCTGTTTTCACCTCATCTGATAAGCTCGATACAGTTCAAGCAAATGAAAACGAAAAAGTTGATATTTAGCAACTTTTCTAATTTCCCAGTTCACAAAAATACGTGTTTAAACGTGCAATTACGAGAAATATATCCATCACCATTTTTTTTTCAAATTTCAGACGTCGTTCCGCTGAGCTTCAACCAATTCCCACCTACCGGCCATTCCCAGACAAATCATACTATTGGATGAACGACTACGAAACATTGAACTATATCAAAAGTAAGTACCTTCTAGAAGAAAACGTATTATTCATAAATATAAAATGTTCAGACACATTCCCTGACGACAGCTTCTACATCATGCACGATGGAAAAATTGTCGAGAATTTCGATGAATTTGTTGAGAAACACCTAGGCGATGATTTGGTCAAGTACTCGTTTCGATTGAGACTTTGTGGCGGATTATTGAGGAAACGGCCGGCTGCAAAAAGTGAGCAAGAACTGTTGAGAGAGGCACACGCAAGAAGGTTGGTGTTATAGAAACGTGGAGAAATTTCCCATTCAACAACAATTATTTCAAAGTCTATAGCATCTTTTCCAGACGTCGAATCCAAGAAGAAAATCAATCACTTATCGAATGGATGAATCGCATCCGTGAACAAGTGACCTCTGTTCAACAAACTATTAACAATTTGAGCAGAAATGCTCCAAGATGGTTTCCTGACAAACCATATTATTGGATGAATGATATGAACACTTTGGATTATATTAAAAGTAACTTTTTTAGAAAAATTACAAAAATTTAGAATAGAAGTTTTTAGAAACATTCAAACCTGGATCATATTATATTATGCATAATGGAAAAATCGTCGCCGATTTTGAAGATTTCATCTCGAAAAATAAGGGTGAACAATTGGTGAAATATTCATTCCATTTGAGAGTTCGAGGTGGAAAAGGAGGTAAAATTCAAAATATAGAGTTCGATATTGTCGGAAAACAAATTCTTATAGGTTTCGGATCGCTTCTCCGCTCATTCCGAGTCAATAAAAGTACAAATAAGCTGATGATGAGAGATTTGAATGGTCGTCGAATGGCATCGGTTGATGAGGAAAAACGCCTAAAGGCTTATTTGGAAAGACAGGCGAAAAAGGAGCAAGAGTTGAAGGAGAAAAGAAAGGCGAAATTGGAGAAGTTGACCGCGGGACCGGGAAAACATCAATTTGAAGATCAGGTGTATTTGAGTAGGAGGGAGGAGATAATTGAGAAGACGGAAGATGCGTGTGAAGCTGGATTTGCTTATTTTAAAGAGTTGAAGAAGAAACAGAAGAAGGTTGGGCAGAAAGGTAAGGAATTAATAAACAATTTAAAAAAGACTTTAGCTAATTTGAATTTTTCAGATGATAGTGATGATGACGATGAGGTGATTGATGTTGACGAACTTTTCAACGAACGTGGAGGTCGTAAGAGAAAAATTGAAGGACCATCCATTGAGAATGACAAAAAACAATTGAAAAGGGACTATGAAGTAGAATTGGAAAATCAGTCGAGTGATAGCGAGAATGATTCGGAAAATGAGCCAGATGCTGAGGAATTGGAAGCGATTCGGGAATATTTCAACCAGAAGGAGAATGATGGGAAAGAGGAAGAGGCTGGAGAGTGTAGCAAGGATTCGGAAGAGAAGTCGAATGAGGAGGGATGTTCTGGAACGAGAAAGAGATTAGATGTAAGCATTTTAATGAATTTGGGAATAAGAATATCGTTTTTTGGGTGTATTTATGTTTTGTCCAAATGTCTTCGAAAACTCTTGGCTTTTTAGCTAAATCTTTGAAAAACTCTGATATTAGATAATTCAGAGTCATTTTTCACCATTATCATGATACGTTCTTTCCTAAATTTCGAGAAACGCTCCGAAAACACAATTTTCGAAAAAAAAACCGCCCAGTATTTGTTTTTTTTTTCAGAGCGCCTCGAATGTTGACGATTTACCGAAAATTGACGACAAAACTCCATGTGAATATGGTCCAGTTGAGTTGAATGATTTCGCCGGTGCTGAGGATTTGGAGCTTCTCGGCTTGGAGCATTTGAAAGCTGCATTGACTGGTATGTTGTTCTATGTTTCATTAGATAAGAGTTGAAGGGACATTCTTATAATTTTTAATTAGAACCTAATTTGCTTGTTTACGCCAAAAATTTAAAAAAAAAATGGAGAAACTGTTGAAATATAATTGTTCTAGTTCATGCCTGTATTTTTGGTATTTCACCGTTTCTATATATTAAAAACGATTCGACAAACATCAGGTTTTTATCGAATATCAACTCTTCGTTCAGGATAATCTAATAAATTACTAGTCTATTCTTTTTTGAAAACTGGGACAGTGTCTTTATCGGAGAAAATTAAAATCAGTCCCCTTTTCACAATTCTTCTTCCAGATCGCGGACTCAAATGCGGTGGAACACTTTCGGAGCGTGCCGCCCGTCTCTGGTCGATTAAAGCCCTTTCTCCACGCCAATTCCCCAAACATATCATGACCCCTGAATTGAAACGCAAAATCGCCGAAGAAGAGGAAGCGGAGCTCAAGGCTCACAAGAAAGCCAAAAAAGCTAAAAAGGCGGCAAATGGAAATTCTTGAGAAGGACTCATTGATTAATTCTGACAATAAGTAGATGTTTTTTTTTGGGGTAACTTTTTTCAAATGCTTCTGATCTGGTTTTTTTTTTCAAAATTCAGCATTTCTTATAAGATTTTTTGGCGACTATTTCGGGAATATATATTTTTTCCATTTTCTCAAATTTTTATATACAATTTTTTTTGTTTAGAAGTTTTAAAATGTTAGCTTTTGTATTTAGAATGTATTTTCCAGCGCCCCATTTGGAATAAAATGTTTCGATGATCAATATGTGCTCAACTCTAGCGGGAGCTCCACAAATAAGATTTTAAAAAAAAACAAGAACAAATTTTGAGCCCGGATTTTTTATTTTGCAAAATTGATTTTTTTTTTCTGCATTTGTGTGTATAAATGAAAACATCAGAAATAGAAACAAATATGCACAAAACAAAGAAAAGAAAAGAGCGGTGTAAAAAAGAGTTATTTCTGGCAGGAAAATCGGAAAATAAAATCTTTTGATGGTATGGTCTTTCTTGTTTGAATTGATGATGGTTTAGAATTTTTTGACGATGGAAAAAATTGATTTTTTAAAACGAAAATACAACATAATGTCAGTTTTGTCATAGCCCAAAAAGAGACCATAACACCTTGATGACTATAAGGGAAAAAGACAAATTGTTGTAGAAATGGCGAAGAATTGACAGCTTAGAAGCATTTTCTGTGGACAATTGATGGGCCTGATTCGTCGTATTCTTGCTTGGAGATCCACATTTGTTGGAAGGTGGAGAGGGAAGCGAGGATAGATCCTCCGATCCAGACGGAGTATTTACGCTCTGGTGGGGCGATGATCTTGATCTTCATGGTGCTGAAAAATGGACAAAATAGGAAATTAATCACTTTAAAATAAAATTTTACCTTGGGGCAAGAGCGGTGATTTCCTTTTGCATACGATCAGCAATTCCTGGGTACATGGTGGTTCCTCCAGACAAGACGGTGTTGGCGTACAAGTCCTTACGGATATCAATATCGCACTTCATGATTGAGTTGTAAGAAGTCTCGTGGATTCCAGCGGATTCCATACCCAAGAAGGATGGCTGAAAAAATTTGAATTATTCGTAGAAATACTTTTTTAAAAATATAAATCTTACTTGGAAGAGAGCTTCTGGGCAACGGAATCTTTCGTTTCCGACGGTGATGACTTGTCCGTCAGGAAGTTCATAGGATTTCTCAAGGGAAGAGGATGAAGCAGCGGTGGCCATTTCTTGCTCGAAGTCCAAAGCAACATAGCAGAGTTTCTCCTTGATGTCACGGACGATTTCTCTTTCAGCGGTGGTGGTGAATGAGTAACCACGTTCGGTAAGGATCTTCATCAAGTAATCAGTAAGATCACGTCCAGCCAAATCAAGACGGAGGATGGCGTGTGGAAGGGCATATCCTTCGTAGATTGGGACAGTGTGGGTAACACCATCTCCGGAATCGAGGACAACTCCGGTGGTACGTCCGGAAGCGTAGAGCGAAAGGACGGCTTGGATGGCGACGTACATGGCTGGGGTGTTGAAGGTTTCGAACATGATTTGGGTCATCTTTTCTCTGTTGGCCTTTGGATTGAGTGGGGCTTCAGTGAGGAGGACTGGGTGCTCTTCTGGGGCAACTCTCAACTCGTTGTAGAAGGTGTGATGCCAGATCTTCTCCATGTCATCCCAGTTGGTGACGATACCGTGTTCAATTGGGTATTTCAATGTGAGGATACCTAGAATATGCTAAATTTAATTCAAAGTTGAATTGAATATGGTTTTTTACCTCTCTTGGATTGGGCTTCATCTCCGACGTATGAGTCCTTTTGTCCCATACCGACCATGACTCCTTGATGTCTTGGTCTTCCGACGATGGATGGGAAGACGGCTCTTGGAGCATCGTCTCCGGCGAATCCGGCTTTGCACATTCCAGATCCATTGTCTACAACAAGAGCGGCAACCTCGTCGTCACACATTTTTGAAAGTTTTTAATTTACCTGAAAATTGAGTTTTTAAGCATAAAGTATCAAGAAGAGTAACAAAAAATAAAGAAGAGAAGAGCAAAGAGTTAAGAATTGAGTCAGCCCATGTGCTGCCGTTTCAAAAATAATATTTCCATCGCGATGCCAAAGTAGAGGGATAGGGGCGGGAACTGAACAAGAAACATAATAAAACAGAAGAGACAAAAAGCACCAGCTTCATCTCTCTCTCTCTCGTTTCTCTTTTCCTTCCCGTGCCGCCGGTGGGAGGGGATGATTCCAAGAACACCGTGGGTTGATGATTATTGCCGTCGGCGAGGGAACGAAACAGAGATGGAGAAATAATGATTTTTGTTGAAAAATCAAAATATGTTGTTGAAGCTTTTTTTTAAATAACATTTTCAAAAAATGCTTGACATTTTCGACAGGAAGGAAAAAAATGACGAACTGTCAGGTACAAACCATTTGTCCAAACTCTTAACTCTCTATTTATCTAACATGTTTCACAAATGATTCACATGTGTGCGCACAAACACGAAAAAAATACCATATTTTTTGATCAGTCAAATAAAGAAGGAAAAATAAGGGGCGATTCCTAGAACTACTCTAGAGTCAACAACGCAATGTCACAAACATCGAAAAAGACCGATTGGTCTATGCCTCCTTCGGACATTTCCAAGAATCTCAGCAGCCTTTTTACATGCGTAAATACACACGAAACTTCGGGGGAAAAAAAGACGGCAAAAAGACAAAAACTGTGTGGATTATATGTATGTATGAGGGCAGTTACCGAGTGACTGTATGTTGCATTTTGTGTATGTATGCCGCTCATCTTTTCGCTCGAAACAAATTCTTCCGAAATTCCAATGGTGGCAATAAGTATCTAATCAGTTGAGAGCTCAACAAACACAAAGAGCAACCTTTCGTCGTCACTGTCGTCGTCGTCGCCTCACAAGTACGTTATGCAAAAATGCGAAACACTTCATTTATGAGTGGACTAAGAGAGGGGGGAGAAGACTTTTTCACCTAGAGAACCCTATAATGATCACTTTTGTATGGGAATTAAAGCCGATTAACCGGGGCATGATTAACGTCGTAAACCTACATTACGACAAAAACAAAAATCACATCAGAATATTATGACAATCCTATTTGTCGACATCTTTTTTGAAACTTTTTACAAAAAACCTGACAAAATCATAATTTTTGCTATGATTTAGTGAAATCTAGGAAAAAAATGCTGAACTACTTCTCAAGCAGTAAATTTAGCAACTGTTTTCGCTTTTTGTTTATTATTGTTGTGGATCGTTGCATGAAGATGCTTCACCTATTACAACACAACTAAAACAACTGCCAAATTTTCAAAAATATATACATCCTAGAACAAAAAACTACCACAACGCTGCAGAAAACCAACTGGGAACGGCACCGAGAAATGAATATCAACCGAATCGACTGAATGAAGCTCAGAACGAAGGAATGAAGTGGCAGGATCCTTTGCAATCACTTCAAGGCGGGATATATACCAACCCTCTCTTCTTTTTTCATCGCTTGAAAAATTGTGTGCACTCAATAGTTTACACTCGCTCCCCCACCCTTTCGATCCGAGTTCTATGAATCGTGGGTGGGTGGGAGGAAGAGGTTGTTGAGAAAATTTTCGCCTCGATGAATCGAATGAAGATACGCACAATCTATCAACAGATATAAGGAAGGATTAGAGTTCGTAAGACGGCTAAGACATCAATGATGCCTATACCATTGGCATCGTCAACACCACCGGCGACATATGTTGAGCCATTTCTTCTGAAAACCAACGAGAACCTACTTATGAAAAAATGCCGCTTTTCGATGAACGAAGCTAGAAAAAAGTTCAAACGAATCATCACTGAGCAGGTGGGAACGAGAATCAGAGGGGGATACTTTGAAAAAAGTCTGCATTTTCAAAGAATTGGAAGTAGACCGTTTTTTATTAGCATCTTCTTTTTGCCAACTGTAACGAAAGAAAAAGTTAGAGAGATGTCAGAGAAATTATTTATTTTTTTGGTTCTTTAATGTTCTCTGGTGCACAACATTTCTCGAAAACTATTCTAAAGCTTGCAAGTTTGTCAGATTTTTAACAAATTTGAATTATATTTATTTTTCTGCTCTTATGAAACCTTTAATATTACGTACTAATCGAAAAACGACACTTTTGATACCTTCGCCAAAAAATTCGATACAAAAAATGTCGACAAAATTTTCAGCACTAAATTTTTGCTACTTTCTAAATTTTTAGATTTTCTAGATAGGTCTAACACATAATTTTCATTTTTCATAGAAAATTAGGATATTATTTCACAACAGAAATGTTATTTTTGCATCTTTCCCTGATTCTGACCATTGGTTTTTGAAACCTTGAAAATCTTAGCATCCCCGTCAAAAAATACGAGCTGCAGCTCATTTTTTTCAAGTTGTATAGTAAAACTAACACTATATAAAAGTACTTTTCTTAGAAAATCTCAAAGCAAAACTAATATCCAATCACCGAGGGCACCAGTCAAACAAACCCCACTTCCACGCAACTATGAAAAATTCATTTACTGCCAATCGGTTTGTTTGTCTACTTTTTGAAGGAAAAAAAAATACTGCCATAAAAAGAACTTCCTCACTATTTCCTTTCAATTTAAAGCAAGTATTCTTTCATTTCGTACCTTTTCGCAAATGAAAGACGATGCCCAATAACAGAGTGTTTTGAAAAACAAAAACAAGAGCCAGGTCGGTAAAATGACCAAGTTACAAAATCCCTCAACTTGAAAACACAGAAATGAAAATGTCTCAATTCAAAGTTTCTTTAAAAAAAAAACATCGGAACGAGCATTTCTTCCCAATTTTATTATTTTTCATCTGTTCATCGGAAAAATATAAACAAAAGCATTATTTTTCGCATACGATTTCAAAGGAAATATAAAAGAAGAACTATACATGATTCACCATTTTTATGAAGAACGAATTCACATTTTTTCTGGCGGAAAGCATTTCAAAACAGAAAAACAAATGCTTTTTGGAAAATTGGCTTGTTCTGAATTAGAACGATGACTCACTGATGGGAATTGGATTCTCGAAAGGGAACATCGAAGGCAAAAAATAGCGGTTGAAAAATCGAAAAGCAAATGTTTTATTTCGACAAACGAAACACCCTTTATTGTGTTCTGTGCATAGCAAATCGTGTGAATAAATCGAACGGAAAAAAAGCTATGACACGAATAGAATGAAAAATGGCCTATAAATTTCTAACGTCGTCTCGATTGGGGCGAAAATTTTTCAAATTTTAGAGTAGAAGTCAAAAAGTAAAAAAAAAATATATATATCAAGAAACCCTCGATATTTAGTGAATTCCACACATGGAGCTTAATTTTGAACTTAGGTTAATAAACACCGTGAGACATTCGGAGAAGAGTCACAAAATTGGGCAAATGAAAAATTAGAGCTCGCTGCAGAGATCAGTACATTTTTTCTAATGGACCTATTCAGTTTGAAAAAAAAATACAAAAAATGTCAAGAAATTCAATGCAGAAATTGCAGAGAAATGTCGAGAAATGCAGAGAAATTGCAATTTCTCGGCATGTCTTTTTTTTTCACCCAGACTGTCTTTTTGGGTCTAAATCAGATATTTTGGGCCTCTAAGGGCCATTGGGACTCAATACTGAATTTTTGGTAAAATTTCCACAATCATAGACACGAAAACAAACATTTTCCATAAAATTGTTTAAAGGGACACAGATTAAATCGTTTGGGTCTCGAAGAAAACCAGTTCAAAAAATGCAGAGAAATTGCTATTTCTCTGCATTTCTCGACATTTCTCTGCAATTTCTGCATTGAATTTCTCGACATTTTTTGTATTTTTTTTTCAAACTGAATAGGTCCATAACATTTACTGAAATGGTATTTTGCGAATTCTGGTATATTATTTTCAAGATAAAAAAATTTACCAGAAAACGCAGGATCGAACATTCTAGAAATATGGAAAACGTTAACAAGAGAAATAAAACCACGAAACGACCTATCCGTTTCAAAAAAAAAAGACCGCGCCAAGCATTCAAACTCTCCCCTAATTCCACACTCCTCCATCACTCGCGCCACATTTTCACCGCCAAAAAACCACAAAAAAGAACGCTCCCCCCTTCTCCTCCCAAATTCATTTCAAATTGTTGGCAAACAGCCAACGCAGATGGACAACATTTATTGTTCGAAAGGCTAACTCTCTTTCCCTCTCAGCGTCCTCTCAAACGCGCGCGCGCGAGCGCCTGTGCGCCCAATGAAAACGAGACAAAGCGCAAAAAAAAAACCAAGAGGAAGATGACAAGCGGGCGCGGCTATTCGAGTTAAATGTGTCTAGGAGTAGTATAAGACGAGTACTTCCAGTCACCAACCGGCTAACACCACCACTCCTTCTCCATCTTGGCCCTTCTCGCACAACATGTTCGGAAAAAGCACACCACGTAGCTATAACCAAGGATGACCGGAAGAAAAGTGTGGGACAAAAAAATAGGAGTGGATTTGAAAAAAATGAGATAAAATTTGACAAACACAATTTTCTGATACTTTGGAAAAACAGCTTGTTTGAAGAGTTTTGAGCTCATATAAGTAAGAGATTTTAGGATTTTGAAAAGAAAAAAAGGAATTATTTTATAGCCACGAGAACTTCAAATTAACATCATGAAAGTGAATGTTCTAGAAAACCGCGGGTTGGAAATATTTATTTTTTACCCAAAACATTTGATCTACACCTTTTTATCGAAAAAAAAAAAAACTTTTAGGTCTGCTCGGAGGTGACAGATCAAAGTAAAAAACCAATGATTTCTGTTGAAATATGAAAATTGATCGTTTTTGATAAAAGGTCGTACAAATATGTTCTTATCAATTTTTGAACAGAACATTAAAAACTAATGGACCTATGCAGAAACTAAAATTGCTGCAAAAAATTGCAAAAAAATGCAAAAAATTCAATGCAGAAACTTGCAAAACATTGCAAGAAATGTCAAGAAATTGCAATTTTTTGCAGCCGATTTACGGGAAAAATACGGTAATCGTTGCGAGACCATCAATGAAAACGGCTCTTGACCGTATTTTTGGACGCACACCTGTGAAATTTGTGAGGGTCTCGCAGCGAAGAGTAAGAACCTTTGATGGTCTTGCAACGATTACCGTATTTTTCCCGTAAATCGGCTGCAAAAAATTGCAATTTCTTGACATTTCTTGCAATTTTTTGCAAGTTTCTGCATTGAATTTTTTGCATTTGTTTGCAATTTTTTGCAGCAATTTTAGTTTCTGCATAGGTCCATTAATCAGCAAACGTTTTTTATAGGTTCTGAAAGTTTCATTTTCCCTTCAATTGGTCTCCACAAATCATGATATTCAAACCCCGGAAACTCGAAACAGCGGAAAGAATAACACTCCCGATTCCACACTCCATACACCCATAAATATGCAATTTCGACTATTTGGTCAGTTATCAATCAATGCGATCCGTTGTTGTTGTCGTATCTGTCCAAAACTATTTTCCTCTTTATTCACAGAAAGGTTCTCTCCGTCTACATCTGGTCATTCCTCGTTTCCGTACAAGGACACACACTCTCACAAAAAACTTTTGAATTTCAAAAATATATACTTTTTACGCGAAAAAAAAGAACATTAAAAAATTGGCACATTATTTGCTCTTCTACTTGTTATAAGGTTTACCCTTAGGGTCTGTAGTAGAGAACAAATAAATCCATTTGAAATACACGAAGGAATTAGTGGAATTAACTGCCCGTTCCAGGAAAACCTTCTTCATCTTTTGAAATATTTGCTCACAAGTTACAACTTTTCTTGTAGTTTTCATTTGATGGACCCCAACCAGCTATATAGATGTTAAACAACAATATCCAATATCATCCAACGATTTTGGATAAAATCTCCGAAAATTCTTTGACCTATTACGCAATATACAGCACATCATTATGCCAAGGTTGAAATTTCAAGTCTCTTCGGGAAGAATGTATATTATACATATAATATATATCCCATATCCTAATCTATTTCGTATTCCATTTGTCTCATCGAATTAGCAAAATCATCATACGCGCAATCAATGAAGCGTCCTTCAATAAATTGAGATCTTTACAAAATCCGAACGGATATGTGAGATGTTTCAAAGAGAACAAGAGAAGAAAACATGCAAAAAAAAAGAAACTTATTATCGTTGGCCGGATGGTAAACGACACGAATCTTGTTTGATCTAATAACATAAATACATAATCAGTGGGACTTTAACAGGATATTAAACAAAAACTAAAAACTTCATAAGTCAAAATATTTATTATGCAAAGCGCATTTCAAATAAGAACAGGGTTGAGAAAAATCCGTAAGGCAAATGACGTAATCATGTCTTTTTCCAAAGATTCCAGTTAATAATACATTAGAAAAAAAAAGATAAAACAGCGCTTAGAAGCACTTTCTGTGAACAATGGATGGGCCTGACTCGTCGTATTCTTGTTTAGAGATCCACATTTGTTGGAAGGTAGAAAGGGAAGCGAGGATTGATCCTCCGATCCAGACAGAGTATTTACGCTCTGGTGGGGCGATGATCTTGATCTTCATTGTGCTGAAAAATGGACAAATTAGAAAATGAATCACTTTAAAATAAAATTTTACCTTGGGGCAAGAGCGGTGATTTCCTTTTGCATACGATCAGCAATTCCTGGGTACATGGTGGTTCCTCCAGACAAGACGGTGTTGGCGTACAAGTCCTTACGGATATCAATATCGCACTTCATGATTGAGTTGTAAGAAGTCTCGTGGATTCCAGCGGATTCCATACCCAAGAAGGATGGCTGAAAAAATTTGAATTATTCGTAGAAATACTTTTTTTAAATATAAATCTTACTTGGAAGAGAGCTTCTGGGCAACGGAATCTTTCGTTTCCGACGGTGATGACTTGTCCGTCAGGAAGTTCATAGGATTTCTCAAGGGAAGAGGATGAAGCAGCGGTGGCCATTTCTTGCTCGAAGTCCAAAGCAACATAGCAGAGTTTCTCCTTGATGTCACGGACGATTTCTCTTTCAGCGGTGGTGGTGAATGAGTAACCACGTTCGGTAAGGATCTTCATCAAGTAATCAGTAAGATCACGTCCAGCCAAATCAAGACGGAGGATGGCGTGTGGAAGGGCATATCCTTCGTAGATTGGGACAGTGTGTGTAACACCATCTCCGGAATCAAGAACGATACCTGTTGTACGTCCGGAAGCGTAGAGCGAAAGGACGGCTTGGATGGCGACGTACATGGCTGGGGTGTTGAAAGTCTCGAACATGATTTGGGTCATCTTTTCTCTGTTGGCTTTTGGATTAAGTGGAGCTTCAGTGAGGAGGACTGGGTGCTCTTCTGGGGCAACTCTCAACTCATTGTAGAAGGTGTGATGCCAAATCTTCTCCATGTCATCCCAGTTAGTGACGATACCGTGTTCAATTGGGTATTTCAATGTGAGGATACCTGGAATATTCAAAATTTAATTCAAAGTTGAATTGAATAGGGTTTTTACCTCTCTTGGATTGGGCTTCATCTCCGACGTATGAGTCCTTTTGTCCCATACCGACCATGACTCCTTGATGTCTTGGTCTTCCGACGATGGATGGGAAGACGGCTCTTGGAGCATCGTCTCCGGCGAATCCGGCTTTGCACATTCCAGATCCATTGTCAACAACAAGAGCGGCAACCTCGTCGTCACACATTTTGATTATTTGTTAGAGTCTAGAAAATGAATGATTTATTGTTATGACCAGTATTCTAATCATATTGAGTTATAGATAAGGATAGTGAGAATAGTTGGCAATTTTATAACAAAATTTTACATTTTCGAAAAAAAAATACGGGAATGGCAAAAACAAGGATTTATGAAAAATTTTCTGTCGAACTCAGAGAAAAAAATGTATCAATTTTGTCGCAAAAGATGTAAATAGAAGAAACGCAGGCAGGTTAAAAAAAACTGCGTTCGATAAAAAATGCGTTCAAAAATTGTTGAAACGGGATTAAAAAGCGTGTTACATGGAAGTGGGCGAATAAAACACGCAAAAGTGGGTGGGACGTCGCGCACACTAAATTCAAATTTATGTGCGCGGGAATTTCAACAGAGCACTTTTTCCATCATTGAATTTCGCGCCATCATCATTTTCCTAATTTGGCATTTCTATCGTTTTTTTCAAATTTTTTTCGTTAAGTTCAAAATCGATTCAAATATTTTACTTTCTTTGCTTCTAAACATAGCTAAATAGATTCCTAAAATCATCACAAATGCGAAAAATAAGGCAAAAATGAAATAAGTTCAAAAATAGGAAATGCAAAATTTATCTTTCAAATATTATCAAAAAATTTTATAAATTCGAAGGAATGTGAGAACAATTATAATACAACCATCCAATAATGGGAGGAGCGCGCCGAATAGAATTGGGCGGTGCTAAATTCATTCCCAGAATCGCTATGAGTCATCGCATAACATTGCGAAATTCCATCGCCTTTTGGGTTGTTTTCCCATTCTTGCGATGATCCATCTATTTTGCGCGTTTCGAAATATATTTTCTATATGAAACTCATACATATTTTTCACTAATTGTAGAAGCGTTTTGTCCCTTTTTGAACATCCTCGAAAATCTTGTTGAGAAAATAATTAGGCAACAAATGAGACCTCTCTAGTGAACATCTAAAAGGCTAAAAGAATAAGGATATGTGAGAGAGGAGAAAAAACCGAAAGTAGTTGACTTCATCGACGAAACCGGCCATATTCCTCAATGTTTAGTTCAAATAAGCTCTTAGGCCGAAACCAAACGCGCAAATCGTTATGCATGCATCATTTTCCTCTAATCGAGGATGGCGAAAGCCGTCTGAAGAAAAACGAATGTTTGAAAAATAAATCAGAACCAATTTTTCGGTTTTCCTTTCTCACCTGTTTCATATTTATATGAAACTCCCCGTACAATTTTTTTAACTCGTTGAATTTTTATTTTATTTTTTCTAATCTCTCATCCCACGTGTTCTAAGATCTGCCACACTCAAGCAAATACCAGGAAACTGCTGCTCTGCATTCAACAGCTGGTGCCTTTATGATTTTTGAACACCTTTCCGCCCTCATGAAATTGAAATTGTTAAGACATCAGTGAGTAACAAAAAACACTGGAAGTTCTATTATGCAATAAATTTAGAATTAAAATTTTAAAAATACACGTGGTATCGAGAAGTATTGGAATCCTTGAAAGATTTTAATATCGCAATAACATTGTTCAGATTTCCCATTTTCCGTAACATATGGTTCGGACATTACTTCACACATGTGTTCACATCTTGCGCATCCATTTTCCTCCAATTCGTCTCATATAAATTTTTCGAAAATGTCGAGGTCATTTGCCATAACAATGTCTCATCAGTTTAATTCTTCAGAGCTTTGCTTGGTGTTCTATTCAAATTAGGCATCATTAGAGCTTGCAAGATAACCATCATTATCCTTATTTTTATTTCTTCTAAAATTGTTCGCAGTGGTAATTGTCGTGATGTGTCCCATTCTTATTCTCCCCCTCAAAATCTCCCACATTGATGATGATGATGATGAGGATGATATCCTAAGAAATACTTCAACATTGCATCTTTTTGCGAGAAAAGACTGTGGGTATTTTGGAGACTTTGATATCAGCAGAGGGCGTTTTGCCGAGCTATACGCAAGAACTGGGTGGGAGGAGCAGTGGGAGAATCTCTGACTTTCTTGACTCTCAATTTTATATAGTATTTCTTCTCACAATAGTCAGAAATCGGAATACGGGGAATCGCTGGCAACGACTTAGTATAAAAGCGAGGGTGGCGAGTGCTAAAGAGCTCACTTCAATCTTTCTACTTTTCTTTTCTTATCTCCTCTTTTCTAAATATAATCCACAGAAAATAATTAATTTTTAATGACCGTTCACCAGTTTCAAGTTTAATTTGATAAGAATTTTTTAGAAAGTAAACAATAAAACACTCACATCCATTTTTGGACAGTGTCTCTCTTTCTTCAATCAAAAACTTATGACACATCGGAAATAGAAATTAGTCATATAGTTGAGGGCGGCGAAACATAAAAATGACAAACTCCCACAGAAACATTTTTGTATTTATAAAACGTGTAGATTTAAATTTTCATTCACACTTCTTCATTCTTTTAAAAATTTAATTTTATTTCATTCCCAGAAAATAATTTGATTGGTTCAGGTAAATTAAAAACTTTCAAAAATGTGTGACGACGAGGTTGCCGCTCTTGTTGTAGACAATGGATCTGGAATGTGCAAAGCCGGATTCGCCGGAGACGATGCTCCAAGAGCCGTCTTCCCATCCATCGTCGGAAGACCAAGACATCAAGGAGTCATGGTCGGTATGGGACAAAAGGACTCATACGTCGGAGATGAAGCTCAATCCAAAAGAGGTAAATAAACGCTATTCAATTCACCTTTGATTTAAATTTTGCATATTCTAGGTATCCTCACATTGAAATACCCAATTGAACACGGTATCGTCACCAACTGGGATGACATGGAGAAGATCTGGCATCACACCTTCTACAACGAGTTGAGAGTTGCCCCAGAAGAGCACCCAGTCCTCCTCACTGAAGCCCCACTCAATCCAAAGGCCAACAGAGAAAAGATGACCCAAATCATGTTCGAAACCTTCAACACCCCAGCCATGTACGTCGCCATCCAAGCCGTCCTTTCGCTCTACGCTTCCGGACGTACCACCGGAGTTGTCCTCGACTCTGGAGATGGTGTTACCCACACTGTCCCAATCTACGAAGGATATGCCCTTCCACACGCCATCCTCCGTCTTGATTTGGCTGGACGTGATCTTACTGATTACTTGATGAAGATTCTTACCGAACGTGGTTACTCATTCACCACCACCGCTGAAAGAGAAATCGTCCGTGACATCAAGGAGAAACTCTGCTATGTTGCTTTGGACTTCGAGCAAGAAATGGCCACCGCTGCTTCATCCTCTTCCCTTGAGAAATCCTATGAACTTCCTGACGGACAAGTCATCACCGTCGGAAACGAAAGATTCCGTTGCCCAGAAGCTCTCTTCCAAGTAAGATTTATATTTTTAAAAAAGTATTTCTACGAATAATTCAAATTTTTTCAGCCATCCTTCTTGGGTATGGAATCCGCTGGAATCCACGAGACTTCTTACAACTCAATCATGAAGTGCGATATTGATATCCGTAAGGACTTGTACGCCAACACCGTCTTGTCTGGAGGAACCACCATGTACCCAGGAATTGCTGATCGTATGCAAAAGGAAATCACCGCTCTTGCCCCAAGGTAAAACTTTATTTTAAAGTGATTCATTTTCTAATTTGTCCATTTTTCAGCACCATGAAGATCAAGATCATCGCCCCACCAGAGCGTAAATACTCCGTCTGGATCGGAGGATCTATCCTCGCTTCCCTCTCCACCTTCCAACAAATGTGGATCTCCAAGCAAGAATACGACGAATCAGGCCCATCAATTGTCCACAGAAAATGCTTCTAAGCGTCGTTCGAATTCGCATATCAACGCCGTCATCAGCAGTTCAAATACCAACAAGCTTTCTCTATGCTTGTACTTGATTTTGTACATCATGGAATTTTTTTTTCATTTTCCTTTCTTCGCAAAAAATTAAAAACCCGCCCGTTTTGATGTTTTGTAATTCATTGGGTGTGAATAAAAATTTATAAAATTAAAACGTTTTTGACTTTTGATTGTTAAAACAATGGGTGGGGGGAGGGGGGTACTCGAAGAGCAAAGATGATTTGACCCGAGTTCTCGGAACGGCGGGAAAGCCGTTATCGTGGGTGGGAGGGTTTCTATTTACACTACATGAGATTTTTTTCTCTCTCTCGGTTGTGATTATTTTTGCGAAGAAGTTGTAGAGTAGACTTTTTTCAAGTGTAACATAAATTGTTGAAAAGGGTCTGGAATTTCGAAAATTGCCTTTTTTCGATTTGGTTTGGAAAAATCTCACGAAAAATAATATGAAAATTGAATTTTAATTATTAAATGCAAATTAATTTTTGAAATTAAATGAAAAAAAACGCAACCACAATTCGCGGGCACTGGGTTCGAATGTTCTGAATTTCTGAAAAATGGACAGATTTTGATATAATTTAGTTCATTTTGAAGCTGAAGTTTCAAAATGTTAAGCTTTAAACTAAACTTATTTTGATGAATACAATAAGTGAATCGAGAGAACTTCAAAAAAAGCTCAAGATTTTGATTTTTTTTTTGAATTTTAAAGGAGGCCTTTATGGAGATAATGAATGCATCTGGGGAATAAAATGTACATTACATGAAAATAGACTTCATTCTCGTTCCAAATCTGTTTTTAGAATTTTCTAAAACCACCTAGAAGACGAGAAAATGAGCTTCAAAACAATGACCTAGAAAAAGTGTCCACCGGCGGAAACTAGTCCGTAGGCATGATAAATCCGACAAAAAACCTTTAAAAAAGGACTAATATAAGAATTCTGCATATTTAATTATTAACGAAACACGAAAAAAGCTCATAGGAAAAAGTTCGGCCACTTTTTCTAGGTCATTGTTTTCTAGGCTAATTTTCTCGGCTTCTAGGTGGTTTTAGAAAATTTTAAAAACAGATTTGGAATGAGAATGAAGTCTATTTTCATTTAAGTTACATTTATTATCTCCGTAAAGCCCTCCTTTCATTTTAACTGATTTTTCCAATTTCTTCCTGTTATTCGGCACTGCTTGTAAAAATGAACCAGTGTCATTCGCGCGTGAACAGGCTGGTTGCGCATTGTCCGAAGCACAGGTCAGAGAAAAACCTCTTCAAACTGCACGCTATTCACTGCAAAATAGCGCGTGCCACAGTTGCGTTTTCCTTGCCACGCCCATTTCTGTGCAAAAATCCTTAATTGTCAGGCGAAAATTTTTCCTCTTTCCTTGGTTTTTTTTTACAAACCGTGTTCGGACTAAGTAATTTTCAAAACTTTTTCTTGGTCATTATTTCAATAGTTTTTTTTTCTCGGCTCCCACTTTTTTTAAAAATAAAATTTAATACACGTTCAAAAACCCGAGTTTGTTCGGTAGAGCGCGTTTGGAATCAGTTTGTTTCTACAGTAAATCTAAAAACGAACGATATTTCCTGAAAAAATGAAAAAAAAACTTCCAGAGTCTCATTTCCAAAGCTCAAACAACTGCAAAAATATCTCTTTCTCCCACTCTTTCGTGATTTTTCCACCAGCACAAAGCAAAAGAAAAAAAGAGATTTTTTTTTTGCTTCGAAAATTGCGCAACGGGAGGGGGGGGGGGGGGGGGGATATAGGACAAACTCTTGCGATGCTGATGATAATGCTCCACGGGAAGAATTTGTGTGTGTGTGAGTGTGTAAAAATTGCTGTTGTGTAGAATAGAGATCGGCGGAAAAAAGGGGGGATTTCTTGAGAGATTTGCCATTCATTCGGGAAGAAAAGATGGCGAATTGTTACACACTTTTGACAAACCGAAGAAGCGCTTTTCGAGAGGAAGAGTCGAAGCAAAACGCATCTTTTTCTCACTCAACAGATAGATAGATTTTTTGGAATTTGTTGTTGTGTACGCCTGACGGGGAGGTATTTTAGAGGGGAAGATGGGAAAATAACAAACGAATTGGAGATTTTGATATTATTTGGTTGGGGAAAATTGTCAAAATTTCGGGATTTTTACCCGGAAATTGGAAGAAAGTAGATTGAATTCAAATTTTTCAGTTGGTCTCATGCGTTGCGGTCGCGTCGCCTTCGATGTTATCAGTGGAGCAACAATGAGCGGCCAAGAAAATGCAGCTTGAAATTCAGTATCACATTTGAAAGAGAATTTTTGAAGGAACTGCTTTCAAAAACTGCTAAACAATAGTTTGAGCATGATTTTTCAAAGTCTGAAAATTTGCAAAAAATTTATTTGAACTTTGAAAAGCTGTAACTTGCCTCAAGCTCAAGTTCTATTTCCTGATATTAACACCTTTGTCGTTTTCACCTCTAACAAACGCAGACCAATGATGCTAAAGCTCATTGGTGCACACTGCAACTCATTTTTCGACTGTTATGTTCCTTTATGGAACAAACTTACTAACAATATCAATTCATTTTTATCCTTTCAAGAGTTTAACCTTCTTCTAGTCACTTCTAAAATTAACCGTCACTCTCCCTAGCTGTCTTTGCTACTCTTGCGGGTAGCATCCATTAAGTCTTATTCATTGCATTTTAATTTTCCCCCGTTTTTTGTATATTTCTTTACTTTTTTTTTGTTATATTTTTGTAAATTGCTGAATAAAGATAAAGATTAAATACGCCAGATTTGTGAAGCATAGTGACCTTTTTGAAAAAAAAAATCATCTTATTTATTGTCTATTTTCGGAACAATAGTCCAATTTTTCGAATACATTTTGGATTCCAGTACAGAATTTCATCGTTCAGAATATGATATTAAATTATTCGGGATGACATGACAGGGTTTTCCACCAGAAATTTTTGAAAAAATCTGAAACCTATTCTTTTCTTCAAACTTTCGTTGTGTTTCGATTTTGTAATTTCAACTAAAATGTTGTAGAATTCGTTGAGAGCTATCCAAAAATATAAAAATAACAGCAGAAATCTTATTTGAACTGGTTATGCCGTTGTAAAGTGTTTATCAAAAAGCGGGAGCACCCGAGGCGACCATAAGTTGGTAGGTTTTTTGTGTCAAAGACAGTCTACCACGCCACCGTCATCAACTTCAGCTAATCTTCTGTTAGATGCCATTCAACTGATACTTTTCAAGAAATTAGACAAATAAATTAACTTTCTTCCATGATAATTAAAAGAAAATTATGTTTTACCGAATAAAATGGCTTCGATGATAAATATTGTGTTCTAAATGTGTTTTACTTGTGAAGTTTTATAATTTGAATAAAATTTACTACTTAATAATGCAAGAGCTATATCCATTTCACAAGATCTTGCGGAATCGGTGCATTTTTTGACGAAATGTTTTTAATTTGTAACTATTTCTGTCAATTTCATGTTGAAAATTGATCATAATCAAAAAACGATTATTATAAACTGTTTCCATTCAGAAAATTATAATTTTTACTACAAAAAAAAATAAAAAATAATTAATTTCTGAAAAATCAACTTTTTTTTTGAATTTTTTTGCTTCGCGCCATTTGTCGACCGCGTTGCACGGACCCGTGGATCCGTGCAACGCGGTCAGGGTCCGTGCAACGTTCAAAAAATGTTTTTTTCCGACTTTGGCCGGCTGCTATTTTTTTAAAAGAAAATTAGTAGTATCAGATTGCTGAAAGAAGTATTTTCTGGTATTTCGTGCATATGGGGTAAAATTAACTGAACAGCTGTCTTTAAAGTGTGTGTTTACTGATGTTCAATTTGATCTATTCAGAAACACCTATTATTAATGAATTTGTCAAAAAAATTTTTTTGTCGGACGCTTGTGGGTCCAAAACAGCTCCCAGCAAAAGTGTGGAAAACATGCGGTGGCAGTAGTGCCACCACCCGTTTTTGGGCTTTTGAGGGACCGTTTTGCTCAAAATTAAGCTTTTGAACCGAATTTTTTTGTTTATTCCGTTAATTATAGGTGATTCTGAGTCGATTAAAGACAGCTGTTCAGTTAATTTGAGCCTACCTGATATTAGAAAATTAGAGCAAAAAATTGGAGCGTTCTCTCATTCGCGGTCAGAATTGGCGCGAAACACAATTATTTGAATGCCTCTACGTAGTGGGCTTTCTTGGTCTTCTGGGCCCTTATTTTAATTTCTATTTTTCGGTTTGGATTTGGATCGTATTAACTTGAAAGCTGCCTTTAAAAAAAAAATTGAAAATAAGTAAAAATACACTTTAAAAATTAATTGAATTGAATTTGGATTTAATTCATAAGACTCGAAAACCGCCTCCTTTTGCAAATAGAAATTTCAGATTTGATAAATAATGCGTCTAATTGTATTCACTTATCAATGCATCCAAGTGTATACTTGAAATATCATTTTTTGGCCAGAATTCGCATTATTAACATGTATAGAATTGACGAGAAAAATTGGGGGACTTGAAAATTCGATATACTTGTAAAATTATTCATTTTTACCTTGTTTTTTCTTTAATATTTTTAATCTTTTGGTTTCAAATTTCAGATCCAAAGTACATATATTCCCCCCCCCCCCCCCCCCCCCCGTGACCAAAAAATTGCTCTTTGTTCCATAAGAACGTCATCCGATTTTGGTGACCGGGTGGATTAGGGGGATCGAATTTCAGGGTCCAAATTCTTTTCATTTATGAATTGAAAATTCCACCGTTTTTTTTTGTTAGAATTAAAATTTAAAATTGCATATTTTAACTGATAAAATCTCTGTTGTTGAGAGTTTCCCTTTCGATTTCATCTCGAAAATTTCAAGAATGGATGGGGATGAGGTGGGGGGAAATTTCCCAAATTCCATTCATCATTTGATGAGTAACGAAAATTTGAATTATGAATTTTTATTTTCAAAAAAAGTGTGAGGGAGTGTGAAAAAAAAAATATATATTTCAATGAATAAAATTTGGATACTAATTTTGAGATGAGGGCAGAAAAATAAAAGGTTGAGAGAGAGAAAGGTTTTTGAAGTTTATTTTAAAAAAAATTCTGAAAATAACAAGGTTATGTCAAAAATTTCTCAGTTTTAGAGACTAAGGATCACTTGGCTTTGAAAATAATTTTAAATTGATTTTTTTTTTAATTTTTGGACCAATAAAGGCCAAACAAAATGACCATTTTTATGATATGTTATTTTTTCGGCTAAAGGAGGCATTTATGGGACTCACTATGTTCTGATATTTTAACAAATTTTCATTTGGATTTTTTGGCCTATTTTGGTCTTCTAGGATCCACTTAGGTTCATACCTGATCGGACTCCGCAAATCCAGACAAAATTTTTTTCTATGCTGGTCAATTGGTCAAAGGATTCGTCACTCATGGTCAAAAGGTCACTCATATTAATAGTCTGGGTCTTAAAGCGAATCACATTAAAACTAAAATTCACAAAATTTAATGAAATTCTAATGTTTTCTTGGAATTTTTGAAGTTTTTACAAACTGGATAGGTCAACCTCCAAAGTGGAAATTTTACGAATAAAGGTGAACTTTTAAGAAATCATATTTTATTTTCTCAAAACTTGAAATTTCTAGAATTACACACACCAAAAATGTGTCAAACTATTTTAAATTATTGAAAAATTATTTCCAATGTATGTAATTTGACATGAAGAATCAAAAAATTCAAAAACTAGCTTGGATGTTATGTTATGTGCTCCTCAAAAATGCAAAAAAAAACTAGATTTCAACAAAAATCCAAGTTTTTCAAATTGTAGAAGTAGAGGTAGAAAGTTAATGCCGGAAGAAAAAAAAGTGCCGCACTTGCAAAAATGGGCGGAGCCTAATAAAGAGTTCAAAAAATAACTCCTGGGACTCGACAAATTACACGCGCGCGAAAATTCAAAAAAAATGTTCAGATGACATTAAAAGGCATGAAAAATCAAGTTTGTGCATTAAATACACGAAGCAGGGTCTAATCTAAATTTTTTCCACTCCGAATTACAAAATGATTAGCTGAATATAACGCGTTTTGTGAAACCGCGCCGCACAATTGCAAAACCCCCAAAAACGGCCGTTTTTTTATTTATTTATTTATTTATTTCATCATCAAAGTTCCACAAAATATAACATAAATAGTAATAAACAAAATGAATTACTCATTGAACTAGATGATAAAATGCTTAAAGGTTGGGTACCCGTAAGAGTATTCAACCAGTATTTATTTGACATAGAAAAACAATTTGAATAATAATGCGAATGGAAAGTAATAAAAAAGAAAATAATAAAAATAATAACAAAAAGTATGTATATATATTGTATAGTAATATGTTTAATTTGAATCAAAGTATTCCGAAGGGAGTTTTTTGAGTGTGTTTCTTACTGATTCAATACTTGGACAGTCCAACAAGTTATGCGATAACTTATTCCATAATGGAAGGATTTTGTCAAAAACGGAGTCTGTGTTTTTCATTTTATTTCTCAGTCGAAGTGGATATCTCCTTGTAATACCAGGAGCACAAAATTTGGAGAATGATGGTTGATGGGTCAGATTTTTGCGACATTTATAAACATGAATCAGAGATAATATTTTCATACGTTTTGAGATGGAATCAATATTAAGGATAGTGAGTCTATCTTCATAAGAAGAAAAGGAAATATTACACCGATAACAAACCAAACGAGAATAATATCGAAGAGTGGATTCAAATTTATTGAGAAGTTTTTTAGAAATATAAGGAGAATATACATCAGATTTTTTTTTTTTTTTTTCAGCGTTTTGTTTTAAATTGTCGTACTGAACTTTTTCTTAGTTATAATCGGTTCACTTTAGTCCATTGTGGGCCAATGGGCTATCAATACATCATCGCATATTATCAATGTTAAAGTAGAGTTTCAGTTAATACGATCCAAATCCAAAGCGAAAAAAAGAAATTAAAATGGGGCCCATGAGGTCGAGAAAACAATACCAATATGTAGCCACGTTCAAATAATTGTGTTTCGCGCAAATTCCGACCGCGTTGCACGATCCACGACCGCGCCGCACGATCTGGCGCGTATTCATATTTTGATTTTTGGCTGTCTTTAAAGACAGATGTTGAATTTGACCCTACCTGATCTTAGTTTAAAAACTTAGAGCTTTCTCTTATTAGTACAACGCAATTTATGCAAAATCACACCGATAAATACACGCTTCATAGCAGCGATGCAAAAATCGAAATTTGAATGCGGATCCGGATCCTGCGGCGCGGTCATGGATCGTGCAACGCGGTCGGAATTGGCGCGAAACACAATTATTTGAATGTGTCTACATAGTGGTGTTGTTTTCTGGACCTAATGGGTCCCCATTTCAATTTCTATTTTCCGATTTGGATTTGGATCGTATTAACTGAAACGCTGCCTTTAAAGCGTACTTTTTTTTATTGTGACCACAATCATCACAAATCATTCGTCTCTCTGAGATAATGAGTGTTAACCCTTCAAAAGATGATCAATGTGTGCAAAGTTTGAAATATCGGTTGGATGTGCAAAATTTGAACAAATTCCGAATTCTTAGGAATAGAACCTCCGAAGTATGATGAATGGAAGACTTATAGCAAGCTGTTCGAAATAGTCAGAAAACCAGCATTTCCATAGCATGTGCTGGCTTGTTCCGAAGTTTCAAGGATTCGGATTAGCTTCACAAAATTCGTAAAAATTTAAGAAAAAAGCCTGTCACTTTAAAAAATCAAATAAATATCTTTATTAATGTTTGGAGATCTTGTAAATATTATCTGCCCGAAAAAGCAAATAAGTTTTCTAAAAGTATTGTGGCAATTCGTAAACGCGGTCGCTGAAAATGGCCAAAAAATTGTCAATACTAGAATTTTTCTCTTTTTTTTTGTTAATTTTCAGAATTGTTTCCCTTTTTTTTAATTTCCGAAATTTTAAGTTTTTTAGCAAGCTTTTTTAAAAACATATTCTCTTTTTTTCAGATTTTTAATTTTTTTCATTAACCTTTTTAAATTTATTTTTCTCCATTCTAAATAACTTCGCTTATACACCATCCCAGATATTTTTCCTCAGCCAGAAAAAAAGAATAACTCAATTCCTTCCAAGAACCTCTATTTTTCCTTATTGTCCGAGCCAATTCCGCCCCCCCCCATTCCTGAATAAATTTCTCCCAATCGAACAAAGAGAATCCCCGCATTTTCCCACGATTTGTGTCCATATTTGCAGGCACGAGGAGAGAAGGATTTTCGGGTGGCGGATTCTTTCTCATCAACTGATGGCCCCTTTCGTTTTTTTTTCCTCCTCCCTGTCCCTCCCCCCCCCCCCATCTCAATTGAGCGCAAATAAATTAAGTAAAAGAACAAAATAAAAATGGCCGGCGGGCGAATTTTAATTCAGTTTTGCAACACCACGCCCCCTCCACCAAAAATTTTTTCGGCCATTGCTGAAAATAAAATAATGCGGCCGGTTTCTGCAAAATGCGCTTCATTTAAATTTTTTTTTTCCTATAGCAATTTGGATCTTTTTTCTCTTTTGTAGGGTATCAAATGATCATTTTTTGGTCCTTAAGAGTTTGGACGGACTTAGAAATTCGATTCTGGAATTTTCTGGAAGCTTCTAGAACATTCTGGAATTATCTAGAATTTTCTGGAAGCTTCTGGAATTTTCTGGAAGCTTTTGGAAGCTTCTAAAATTTTCTGGAAGCTTCTAGACCTTTTTGGAAGCTTCTGGAATTTTCTGGAATTTTCTGGAAGCTTCTGGAATTTTCTGAAGGCTTCTAAAATTTTCTGCAAGCTTCTGGAAGTTTCTAAAATTTTCTGGAAGCTTCTAGAATTTTCTGGAAGCTTCTAGACCTTTTTGGAAGCTTCTGGAATTTTCTGGAAGCTTCTAGAATTTTCTGGAAGCTTCTGGAATTTTTTTTGAAGCTTCTGGAATTTTCTGGAAGTTTCTGGAAGCTTCTGGAATTTTCTGAAGGCTTTTAGAATTTTCTGCAAGCTTTTAGAACATTCTGTAATTATCTAGAATTTTCTGGAAGCTTCTGGAATTTGCTGGAAGCTTCTGGAATTTTCTGGAAGCTTCTGGAATTTTCTGGAAGCTTCTAAAATTTTCTGGAAGCTTCTAGACCTTTTTGGAAGCTTCTGAAATTTTCTTGGAGCTCATAGAATTTTCTAGAACATTCTGGAATTTTCTGGAAGGTTCTAAAATTTTCTGGAAGCCTCTGGGATTTTCTGGAAATTTTTTGAAGCTTCTGGAATTTTCTAGAATTTTTTGGAAGCTTCTGGGAGCTTCTGGAATTTTCTGGAATTTTCTAGAATACGAACACTCGCACGGCATTAACGCAAGATAGTTTTAATAATATGAAGAAATAAATCTTGTCGTACCCTGTCTTTAAAGGAGGGCTTTACGGAGATAATGAATGCATCTGGGGAATAAAATGTACATTAAATAAAAATAGACTTCATTCTCCTTCCAAATCTGTTTTTAAAATTTTCCAAAACCACCTGGAAGCCGAGAAAACGGGGCTTCAAAACAATAGCCTAGAAAAAGTGTTCCACCTGCAAAACTAGTCCGCGGGCATTATTTTTTCCAAAAAAGTTCATTCACAATAAAAACTGTCGTTCCCTAATTTAAACCATTTTTCAAACGAACCTCTCCGAACTTATTTTTTAAACCCCTATTGTAACAATACACCAATTTCAGGTTTTTCTGAAAATATTTGATGATTCGTGAAACCGATTTTCAAACAGTGTATCATTATGACTTTCATATTATGTACCTCTTTTGATCCAAATTCATATTGACACATTCTCTATTATTTGTCTTGTTTTATAACGTTGATAATAAATGTCATGTTCTTGGTGTTTTCATCATATTCGGCAAGATATTAAAAAACAGTAGATTTATTGGATTTTTGGCCTTTGTTGTTGGGTAAAGAAAATTGATGTTTTTCGCGTTTTGATTTTTAAAGAAACTATTAATTTTATTTTAAAAATTGTTGATAGTTCACAATTTTTCTGAAGTTTTGAAAACTGAGGTGATGTCTTAAAGACCAACTTTCAATTCTTTTTCATCTTCCTAACCATATTTGAAAGTATATGGAAGAAAAATGTTTTTCGAAATTTTTTAAAGAAATCGTTTTCTAGGTTTCTTGAGGGACTAACTGGCGAGAGAACAAACACAGAAGAGATACGCAGAAAGTTAGTCCCCCCCAAGAAACCTGGAAATGGTTTTCTAGAAAATTTCTAAAAAATTCTTTTCTTCCAAAGGTTTTGAAATATGAATAAGACGATGTAAATGAAATTGAAATTGGAAAATACTTTTTTTCCTTAAAATTGAGTACATTTTCCTAAAGAAAAATCTGCTTACAAGGGAAGTGCGCGAGGTCACCACCGCCAATCGAGTTGAGACCTATACCATATTAGAATTATGAAATTTCTCAGCATTTAAAATTTAAAATTGACATCTTGAAAATTGTTACAAAAAATGTTCGTTTTTTTTTGAAATTTGAAAAAAAATTTAAAATTATAAAGGTGTTCATTATTTCAACAAGGCGTTCTTGAAGTTTGATTTCTTGGAAACCAAATTTCTGAAAAAATCTGAAAATATGGATGTTTGAAAAACTTTTGAGAAATTCAAATACACATCAATTTTTAGCATTATTGAAGAAATAAATGTGTCTAGGACAAAAGAAAATTTTATTTATTTTATTCTCAATCGAAATATTCAAAATTAATTGATTTTGATTTAAAGACAGCTGTTCAGTTAATTTGACCCTACCTGTTCTTAGTTTCAAAAATTAGAGCGTTCTCTCATTAGTATACTGCAATTTATGCGAAATCACACCGATAAATACACGCTTCATAGCAGCCGTCCAAAGTTGAAAAAATAAAAATTTGAATGAGCGCGTGTCCGTGCGGCGCGGTCGGTGTCCGTGCAACGCGGTCGGAATTGGCGCGAAACACAATTATTTGAATGTGTCTACATATTGGTGTTGTTCTTTGGACCACCTGCGCTCTCATTCGAATTTTGATCTTTTGCCTTTAATTTGGATCGTGTTAACTGATCAGCTGCCTTTAAAGGAGGACTTTATGTAGCTAATAAATGTATCTTAAATGAAAATAGACTTCATTCTCATTCCAAATCTGTTTTTTAAATTTTCTAAAACCACCTAGAAGCCGAGAAAATGAGCTTCAAAACAATGGCCTAGAAAAAGTGTCCACCTGGCCGAACTTTTTCATATGAGCTTTTTATGTGTTTTGTTAATAAATGGTTATGCAGAATACTTATATTAATCCTTTTTTAGGTTTTTTTTTTTGGATTTTTCATGCCTGCGGACTAGTTTTCGCCGGTGGCCCCTTTTTCTAGGCCATTGTTTTGAAGCTCATTTTCTCGGCTTCTAGGTGATTTTAGAAAATTTTAAAAACAGATTTGGGATGAGAATGAAGTCTATTTTCATCCCAGGTGCATTCATTAGATCGTTAAAGTCCTCCTTTACAAAATAATCTTAAAAGCATACACGAAAAATGGAAAAAGTGTTTATTTTTTGGATAAGTTAGTCCCATCACTTGGTTTTCTAGGCCATCGCTGTTTTGTTTTTCATTTGTTTCAGTTACATTTTCTGTTTCTTTGTTTTTGATCGATAAAAAACCAATTGATCTAGAAATCCAAGAGCGGTGACTAACTTCCACCACCGTCAAAAAATATTTTTTTGTTATTTTTCGTATGGCCATTTTTGGTCTCAAAATTATTTTCTTTGTAAGATTCGAAAGAGAATCAAATTTTCTATATTTATACCGTCGCCATATTCACAACGTTCTGAAAATCCGATGACCCTTTAAAAAAAAGCTTAGATTTTCTAACCCCTTGCCTTTAAGCTCCCTCCTAAACTTTTTTCTTCAAAAACTGACCAGAAAACCAGCCAGAACACATTTATTTTTTAAATTCTAAAAACAATTAATTAGTACTTCTTGGTTTTCTAAAATTTCACTAATTTGTACAACAAAACAGTGACCAAACCTTGATTTTTCCCCTAGTTGGAATGTTGCCAATTGGAAAAGACTACAAACTGACCATCGTTAGGCCACGCCCACTGAGAAAAACAGTGTTTTGAGAAAAATAACAACTTTTTTTTGGTCTCTTCAAATATTATATGTACTTGGTACGATTGTATTTCTGTGTATTTTTTCTAAAATAAATGAAACCAAATTTATTGATTGATTTTGAAGAGACTTGGAAGAGTTCGAACGCTGATGATGGTCAGGAATTGATTCAATTATTTGGTAGGTATTATATTAACCTTTTTCGTGAATATTTATTTAATTTTAAAAAATATTTCGAAAAATTAAAAGAAAATCTTAAATTTCAAAACTGGGGATTATAGATGTTTGAAAACAAAGACTCAAAAATTCGAAAATCAAAGCACAATGATCAGGCGACGGCGGGGGAAAGTTTTATAGTTTTTAATTACGTGACTTCGGTGAAATTGATGGTGGTGATTTCTCGCAAATTGAAGTGAGAAGATGAACGAAAATAAATGATCATTGACAACAAAACATGATTTAAGGGAAAAATCTAGAAACCTGACGATTTAGTTGAGAATTTTGGAAATTTTGGAATTTATTACTGAAATTTTCTAGAAAGCTCAAAATATATCTGAAAATATAAAAGAACGTGTATTGACACTGGAAAATTCAAAAAAATTATTCCCGCGCATTTTCCAATGTGTTGAGTGTGGGCAGCCGCGTGCGTGTGTGCGGAGCGGCAAGGCGGTTGAGCATCCTCTAAATCGTAAAGACCAAGAAAATTTGAGCTTACAATATATTAGAATGTTTAGAATTTTCGAATTTTATTTTTTGAACGCGTTCAGAAATCGATAAACATGAATCGATTTTTTAAGATACTTAAAAAATTAAAGATTCAATGATGAAACCGTACTTTTAATAACTTTTCAGCTTTGGATAAATTTTCTAATTTTGATTTTTGAATTTTCAAATTGTGATGTTTATTAAAATGTTATATTATGGACCTATGCAGAAACTAAAAATGCTGAAAAAAAATCAATGCAGAAATTTGCAAAAAATTGCAAGGAATTGCAATTTTTTGCAGCCGATTTACGGGAAAAATACGGTAATCGTTGCGAGACCATCAAATTTACAAATTTCACAGGTATGCGTCCAAAAATACGGTCAAGAGTCGTTTTCATTGATGGTCTCGCAACGATTACCGTATTTTTGCCGTAAATCGGCTGCAAAAAGTTGCAATTTCTTGACATTTCTTGCAATTTTTTGCAAGTTTCTGCTTTGAATTTTTTGCATTTGTTTGCAATTTTTTGCAACATTTTTAGTTTCTGCATAGTCTTTATGAATTTTAATTTTTTGTTGAGAAATGGGAGAAATGTACGCAAAATGTAAATATCGTTCAATCGATTCAGAATACAATTTTATGTACCTAAACGATAGTGAAAACATATTGCAAAAAATTAGAAATAGAAAAATGAGGGCACCCGGAATCGAACTTGGCTGCCAGTTTGATGGAAAATTTTATGGTTATGAGAGTTCGATTCCAGGTGCCCTTATTTTCTACTTTTTTGCTAATTTTTTCCAGGTATATAAAATTGAATTTCAGATCGATTTAGCAATATTTATAGCTTATGTATAGTCCTCCTTTAAAATATGATTCCGGATTCTCTTTTTTGCAAATTATTAGAGTTTACAAATGAAATATTCTTAAAAATATTAAATTTAAAAAAGTGCTTTTGGAGAGTATTTCAGACAGGCAGGATTGAAACAGACTTCCGAAATTTTCTGATTTACTCATATTTTTTGAAAATTATGCTTTTCTTGACTTTTTTGCACCTTTTTCAGATTTGTTTTCGAATTTTTTGAAAAAAATGAACTTAATATTCCAATCAGATTTTCTTTGGAAAAACCTCTTTTAATTTTTCAATCGATTTTCCAAATACAATCAAAAATGTTTGATTTTTTCTTGAAAAAAAAATTTCAGACCAATTTTCAGATCTTTGGAATTTGTTGAAAACTTCTGAAGTTGCAGCATTTTTTTAAAAATGTTTCACTTCTTGAAATTAAAAAAAAACAATATTTTTTTAAAGAAAATTCCAAGTTCCGAGAAATTTTCAAAACTCAAAATTGCTCAAAAGAGTTAGAAAATTTTTTCACGATAAATTCGAGACCTTAATAACTTAGACCTAATAAACGTTTTTGCAAAAATCAAACATTTTCCCTTCTAATTTTATCCCAATAAATCATTTAATTCCGTTTTTTCCGCTTAAATTATGCAACTTCAACTACAAAATATTATAAATATCCCTTTTCTCCACGTTTTTTTTTGCTGCTGCTCGCCAAAAGTTCATCAATCATCAAGAAAAACTTCTTTTTTTTTTGCTCATATTTATTTGCATTTGCAGAATTCCTGATTCCCTCCCCCTCTTCGCAACAAAAATGCTGCTCGCCGACGCCGGCGTCTGAAATCGTTCGCATGCGGTCGGAATTCGCCGCGCGCGGTGGACGCCGCGGCGGTACCACCGGTGGAGCTTATCTCATCTCGACAGTTGCACTTCTCATGGTTCTCATTCTTCTGTATTTTGTGATAAGTTTTCCGTTGATGACGACGAATAGTGAAGTTGAGAGAAAGAATGAGAATCTGACAAATGAGACGACGGCGACGACGGTGACGACGACGGCGACTTTGGTACCTGATAAGACGACAACGACGGAAGAACCTGAGGATATTTATAAACATCTTGGTGATACGATGCATCGACGACAAATTCCATTGATACATATGCCATTTTTGTATCGATTACGATTTAAATTGTTCCTGCCGTGGAAAAAGTGAGTGAAATTTTAGGGAGGGGAGAATTCTCAGCTCTTTGAGAAATTAGCTTTAAAGATAGGGTTCCAGTTAATTAACAGAAAGACGAATACTTTTAAATACTTTCACATCTCACAACCGCGTTGTTTGTACAATAATAGTGCTAAAATTAAGTGGAACACTGTCTTTAACTTCTGTTTAAAATTTTTTATCCTATAGTTTCAGTCTTCGTATTGTGTAACCTGCGATTACAGTAACAAAGAAATTGCCCTATAATATTATTGTATTTTCAATATGTCAACTTTAGCAAGGTTTTTAAGGACAGTGTATTAGTTAATTTATCGTTAACTCAATTATTCTTGATCATTGCGTTCGGAAGGCTGCTCAACCTCACAGCCGCTCCGCACGCACGCGACGCGGCTGCCGACACTCAACACACTGGAAAATTTGAAAAATAAATTTTCCCGCCAATATTTCAGTGCGGAGCGGCTGTGAGGTTGAGCAGCCTTCCGAACGCAATGATCAAGAATAATTGAGTTGACAATACTACAGTGAAAGTTACTCGAAAGCAGCAGAGATGGGCGGGAAATTTTTTGTATAGAAAGAATTGAAAATGTCAGCAGAAACTTTTAAAAAACAATGAAATCAGGAAAAAAACAGTATTTCGAGATCAATTCTCGATTTTCACGAAACCGCAGTCTAAAGGTGAGAAAATCAATATAAATTGGATCGTGCATGGGGGCGGGGTTTAGTTCAACAAAATGGGATATTGAGCAATTATTTGAATTTTGCTACACATCGGTAGTGTTTTTCGTCATTCTGGGATCACAGTCGTGATTTTATTTTTGGTCACAAATTCTGGAATCCAGAATCTGGATCGTGTTAACTGGCACGCTGTCTTTAAAATTCGAATTTTAAAGTGCGAGTTTTTTGCAAATTGTAAATATCATTCAATCGATTCAGAATTTTCTTTTAAATACCGTAACAATTGTAACCAGAAATCGAACTTGGCAGATTCTTTGGTGGAAACTTTTTGAGACCAAAGTTCGATTCCGGGTTCCCTTTTCTATTTTTTTCCCTAGGTATATAAAATTGAATTTCAGATCGATCCAGCAACATTAATAAACTGCGAAAAGTTTAAAAAAAAACCCATATTTCCATTATAAAAATTAAAGCTAGTTTTTTCAGAGATGTCTCCTTCGGCACTGATGACTTCGCCGTTGAGGGAAATGTTCAAATGCACTTTGTTTCCGGCGGCGGTTCGAGAATAGTTCTTCATTCTGACGCCTCGGAACAACATATCGGTGATTGTGTTGTTACTGACGAGTTTGGAAGGCAGATCTTCATAAAGCATGTAAGATTCCTCTCCTCCATTTTGTTTTCAAACACTTTTCTGATTCCATCAGGTTGGACGCGGTTTTTCACAAGTTCTTGATTTACACTTATCAGCTGATATGATAAATGGGATGAATTATACGCTGGATGTTGCGTTTCGAGGACACATTGCCACACATAAACAGAAGGGACTTTTTGCAGCTCCTTATGATAAAAATGGTGAAACTAGGTATATTTATGATTCAAGAAATAATTCGATTTTTACCAATAACAAATAATTTTACAAACATCTTCCAGACAAATCGTGGCCACTCAACTACAACTCAGCGAAGCTCGCACAGTATTCCCATGCATTGATATCCCAGAAGTCAAGGCGCAGTTTGATACAATTATTGAGCATCCTGTTGGAACTGAAGCTGTTTCGAATATGATGGAGAATAGTACTGTTTCCGAAGGGTGAGAAATTGAAAAAATTGTTTATTTGACAATTGAAGTCCAGGAAGGCTGTTTTCAACGAAACATAGATTATTTGAAAGAGAATTTTAAGCTGATAAACGCTCCCTCTTTCAAAAACTGCTAAAAAACGGTTTGGCAGCTTCTTTGGTGGAAACTTTTTGAGACCAAAGTTCGATTCCGGGTGCCATTTTCTAATTTTTTGCACATTTTTTCCCTTTTTTTTTACCAAAACTGTTTTCACATCATCCAGTGAGCTGAATTTATCAATATTTTTGACCTCAAACATTTCATTCATAAAATTCACGGATTCTACGATATTCGAGCCAGATATCGTGGAGTTTTGCGAATTAACTGAAATTTATGAAATAAGGCAAGCTTCGTAAAAGAAAAGTTTACATTTGAACGGCCATTTCAAATTTAAAATTGTTTGTCGATCTTTTTAAAAATCATTCAAATATTGAGAAGTTTTTGTTACTATTTGATTCGATCACAAAAAAAAATGAACATAAGTTGAACAGTATAATGATGCAGAGATTTTCTTGTGAGCTCAAATTTTTAAAAACTTACTGTTTCTAAATTTTGACGGACTTTCTGGCTTTTATCAATGATACATAACTTATCTGAAAGAGACGTTTATGCTGGCAAAAGATTCGTTTTTAAAGGAGGGCTTTACGGAGATTATGAATGCGTCTGGGATGAAAATAGACTTCATTCTCATTCCAAATCTGTTTTTAAAATTTTCTAAAACCACCTAGAAGCCGAGAAAATGAGCTTCAAAACAATGGCCTAGAAAAAAGGCTAAAACTAGTCCGCAGGCATGAAAAGTCCAAAAAAATGAAAAATGAAACATAAATTAAGATTTTAAAAAAACATTAATAAGGACTACTATAAGCATTCTGCATATAGTAGTTATTAACGAAACACGAAAAAAGCTCATAGGAAAAAGTTCGGCCAGGTGGCCCTTTTTTCTAGGCCACTGTTTTGAAGCGTGTTTTCTCGGCTTCTAGTTGATTTTAGAAAATTTTCAGTACATATTTGGAATGAGTCTGAAGCCTATTTTCATCCCAGACGCATTCATAATCTCCGTAAAGCCCTCCTTTAAAAACGGAAGTGGCTTCTTCTTTCTCAAAGTCTGCAAATTTTCAAAAAATCGAATTTTGTAGATCTGTAACTTGGCTCAACCTCAATTTTTTGATGAAATTTAAAGGTTGTCATAAACAAATCATTTTTAGACAATGTGACAAAGTTGAGAAAAATTTATAAATATTTTTCGTAAATCCCGGATTTAAAAATTTCACAAAAAAATATGCGTTGTTCGAAAGTGGCAGTGGATCTTGCTAAATTTTTGCACATTGACTAAAAATGATTTGTTTGTGACAACCGTAAATTTTCATAAAAGAATATTGAGGTTGAGCCAAGTTAAAGCTCTACAAAAATTAGATTTTTTCAAATTTTCAGACTTTTGAGCCCGAAAAAACCATGTTCAAACTCTTCCTTATAAATTTTTGAAAACGAATCTCATGCCAGTTTAAAATTCACTTCCAGATGAGTTATGTATCATTGAATAAATAAATAAACTTATTTAATTTATTGTGCATCTACAAATATGGGTCCAAAAAGACGAAAGGTTTGTCAAAATCTAGAAAAAGTAAATTTTGAAAATTTTTTGAACTCATGAAATTATATTTCCAAATTTTTGCATCATAGTTTCAGCTCTCAAAACCATTTTACAGATCTTGGACCGTGACCACATTCCATCGAACCCCACCAATGTCTACCTATCTTTTTGCATTCATAGTCTCGGATTTCCCTTATCTGGAGTCGTTTTCAGCAAAAGGTGTAAGGGTGAGTAGATGTCATTTTCAGAATCAATGTTTATTTAATAATTTACAAATTTTCTGAAACTTACTTAGAATTGGCTCAGAACAGATTCGAAAAGACCTTCTATTCTATTCGTTAAAATTAATTTTGAAATTTAGTTAAAAAAAAACATTTTTTTAAACTCAGAGCCACAATAAGCGTGAATGCTCACGATTTGAAAAAAAAACGTTGCTAATAATTTTCTCACAGATAATCGATTTTTTCGGAATTTCCAGACTCGCGTCTATTGTGATCCAGCAAAAATAAAAAACGCTGAAATAATGTCAAATTCCACCGGTCCTCTCCTTGGATTTTTTGAAGAATACTTCGGAATACCGTACCCGTTGGATAAATTAGGTAGGTATCCTTTTATTTATTAAAGCAAGAAATATTAACAATTATCTTATCAACCAAAAACCGTATTTCCATTTGCTATACTCCGGCATAACTTCTCCATCCAACCGGTTTGCTCATTTTGCTCCTTTCCTCGAATATTTGTCAAAATCGAAATTTGAACATTTTTCCAAGTGAAACCGATTGCTTCAGTTCCAGCCAATGAGCCAATATGGTAAAGACTTCCATCGTTTCCCAATTGGATTCCTCTTCCGTAGTTCCATCGAACAGCCGATGGAGTGACAATCCATCGATATTTCCGGAATTTGTTGTTTTCTAGATGATTGAAGATTTTCGATACCTGAAATTGTCGTTTTTCGTTATTTTCTAACTGAAAATCACATTTTCTTACATCTTTTGCGGACATTGCCCACCCGGCTGCTGAATTCAATCGTTTTGGGTTCCACGAAGTGTAGGCATTTGCATTATCATGCGAATAATAGGTAGTCTGTAGTAGGAAAAGTTAAAAAAAAAAGAAATAACAAGTGGAGGAATTGAACCCCCGGCCTTTAGGACGAGAGGCAAAAGGGCTAACCGTTGCGCTAATAAACACTACTGCGAGTAGTTCTAATAGCGCTTATATACCTGCATTTTTGAGAATTTCAATTTTATAAAAATAATATAATCAGAAGTTTTACAAAACGCAGCCTCTTAAAAAGTTCAATTTACCTCCAAAAATGGGTCACCATCTAAACCAATGGTTGCATTTTTGATGCCCAATGGCTCAAACAGCTTTTCATATATAAATTCCTCGTAACTTTTCCCAGAAACCTTTGAAATTATCCTTCCTAGCAAAATATAACCAACATTTGAATAAAGATGTCTTTCACCCGGAAAAAATAAGGGAAATTCCGTCTGAACTACCCGCATCAGAAACTCTGTTTGATTTTGTTCCATTCTAAAAATTCCGTTCTACATTTGTACGCAGTATTTCAACTCACTTTTCAAATTCAAACTTCCTTGTATGCGGCCACGCACCCGCCGAATGTTCCAACAAATGAATAATCCCGATTCTCAGCAAATATGGGTGGCATGGATCGCAAAGTTCGGACAACACCCCATCTTTTCCGAACACTGGGCTCAAGAGGTTCAAATTGTAGGATGTCAGTAGTTCACTTATTCCCATTGCTGTTATTAGTTTACTTATGGATGCAATTCTATAACGATGGGTAGTGGTGGCCTGAAAATGAGGGATATCCGAAATAATTTAAAAGTGAAGGAAACAAAAAAGCAAAAAACTTTGACCCAGGCAGGGGTCGAACCTGCAATCTTCTGATTAGAAGTCAGACGCCTTATCCATTAGGCCACAAGGCCACGTGGACAATTGTTGTCTTTTACAAATATAAGGGTGAGGCGTTGCAGCGACTGGGAACCAAATGTTTTAGAAATGAAATAAAACGGGAAAAAGTTTAAAAAAGTACAGTTACCGGAATTTCCCTCAAAATATCTGCGTAACCATAAGCAGCGGAAAATTCTGATTCACCATTTCTCAGAACATGTATAGAAATTGACGGAATTTCAAAGGTTCTTATCTGAAAAATAAAGTTTTTGAATTAAACTTTTTTTAAACTAAAACTAAACCCGATTTTCGAAAACAGAATTAATTGCTTCCCATCGATTTTTGGTTGTAAAAATCTCCTTTGGAATCGTTCGATTTTCCCACTGAAATTCGTCGCCATGCCATAGAATCCAACGATGAATTCGATTCCAACGTCCGGGTCTTGAAACGAATAGTTGTCTTCACTTGTTCTTGAGGACTTACTGTAAAAGACTTGAGACCTGCATCGGTTCTAAACCACTTTCCTTCATCTCTAGTATCATTTCTTTAATTTCAGTGCCATGTTGAATTTTGTATTTTTTCCCGAAACCCTTTCTCCAAATTATTATAGCTTTACTACCATTATCCGATCGATAGGTCTGAAATTTCAGGCTCGTTTGATTTTTTTTTTCAAAAAAGTTCTAACTTGAAAGCAATCCGGATAATAACCCCTCGACATTTGAAGCTTATCCTTTTCTAAAATTTCTGAAACCGGACCCGATTCTACGATAAAATGCCAGACAAAATCATTGGAATGTTGCCAAACTGCGCTAAATGGTAGATTTCGTTTTAATATGCTTTAAGAACTTACCTATAGGTATCTTGATTAGCTCCAACGCAAATAAAATTGATCTTGATTCGTCTCTCAGTCATCTCAGCCATTTTTTGCTCAATTTCTGTCATATTTCCATCGATAAGAAATTCACTACGTCCAAATCCGGGCATCGTATTTAGAGTATAGAATGTGACGTTCAAGTGTCTGAATTTGAGAGAATACAATTCAATTAACTCTTTATTTACAAAATTTCTTAACTATTTTTCTATTGTCAACTCAAATACTCTTAATCATTACGTTTTGAGAGCTGCTCAATCTAATAGGCGCTCCGCACGTACGCACGCGGCTGCCAACACTCAACACACAGGAAAATTCGCGGGAGAACTAATTTTCAAATTTTCCAGTGTGTTGAGTGTCGACAGCCGCGTTGCGTGCGTGCGGAGCGTCTGTGAGGTGGAGCAGACATCAAAATACGAGGATCAAGAATATTTGAGTTGACAATACCATTTTTTGAAAAAATTCGTTATAAATATCATGAAAATTTCATAAATTTTTAGCCGAAATATTTGGGTTTCCATGGCGTGGCCTAGAATCCCAAACTAGTCCCTACAAAATCGGAGATCAATTTTTTAAAGCATATCACTTTGAGTTTTCGACAAAAGAGTATCGCCCTGCTGTAAATGGGTAATAACTAATTTTTATTGAAAAATCGACTTTCATTTTCGCTGACCCTCTGCCTTTAAAATTAAAATCGAAAAATTCGGGAAAAAACTTAATTATAGATCATGAACAGCTCTTTAAAATGATGTTACGGAATTTAATACATTTTGGGCCGAAATATTTATATTTGAGTTTGAATTACATGGCCTAGGAACCCAAAAACTAGTCCCTCCGAAGTTTTAGCTCAATTTACAGTGCAACAATTTTTAAAGCTCAAATTTATGTGATTTTTGATTTTTTTTTCTTGATAAAGATAACCGCCTACTGAGCGATACATTTAAATTTTTGTCTGACACTCTGCCTTTAGAATGCCACTAAAAAAAATTTTCAACTTTTTTCCACAAACCTGTACGAACAAACGGAATGCACAATTTCGCCATTCTTCCCATCAACCTCTTCAATTTTCCTATCCAAATCTCTCCTCGTCAAATGTATCCAACTTCGGGCCGCCCGTCTCGAAACCGCCGCGAATTCCGGATGAACCGCGGAAAGTCGACTAGGAAACAAGTGTCCGTTCTCGAGTTGTCGCGTGTCCCAAAGATCACCCAGTGACATGAATGTGACATTTTTGGCGGAAATGCGAGGAATCAGGAGGAATAGGAATATGAGATGCAATAAAATAATATTATTATGATGGTTATTATGGCGCTTCTTCATCTGTTAGGCAACAAATGGCATATTATCGTTCCGCTTGATCTTCTTTTTTTTTTCTTGTATTATTTGATGAGGGAAAGGAGGGAAAAAACAGATTAAAAGCGCTAATTTGGTTGTCGCAACATTTTTTTCCTTTTTGTTCGAGAGATGGTTCATCATCACTTATGGTTTTCTCTCAAAATCAAATATAGACGGTATGTTCCGCAAAAGAGCCAAAGTACTCCAATAGACATTATATGGCCGGAGCTGGGTACTCGGTTCGAGTTCCCAATACTTCTTCATTTACACATTTTTACACAAAAATATTTGCATAATTTCCGCCCCCGAAATCATCAAAAATCTTTTCATTTTAGACGTTGTAATCTTACCCGCATTGGAAGTGACAGCAATGGAGAATTGGGGTTTGATAACTGTGCGGCAAACCGAGGGATTATTCATGCCGAAACTTTTCCCGATCGTTCAAAAACATAACGTTCAAGAGGTGATTTCGCATGAAGTTGCTCATCAATGGTTCGGGAATTTTGTGACGATGAAATGGTGGAATAATTTGTGGTTGAATGAGGGGTTTGCGACGATGATTGGACATCGGGCGGTTGATTTTTTGGAGAATACAACTTTTAGATATGTGAGTTTGGTTTTAAATCATATTAAAGGAGGATTTTACGGAGCTAATTAATGCATCTGGGATAAAAATAGACTTCATTCTCATTCCAAATCTGTTTTTAAAATTTTCTAAAACCACCTAGAAGCCGAGAAAACGCGCCTCAAAACAATGGCCTAGAAAACGTGTCACCTGAGAAACTGCGGACTAGTGTCCGCAGGCATGAGAAATCCAAAAAAAAAAATGAAAAACATAAATTTAAATGTAAAAGAAAATTTTTTAAAAACTAATATAAGCATTCTGCATGAGTATTTATTAACGAAACACGAAAAAAAGCTCATAGGAAAAAGTTCGACCAGGATTCCACCTTTTCTAGGCCATTGTTTCGAAGCTAATTTTCTCGGTTTCTAGGTGGTTTTAGAAAATTTTAAAAACAGATTTGGAATGAGAATGAAGTCTATTTTTTCCCAGTTACATTTATCAGTTCCCGTTAAATTCTCCTTTAATATGGTCCTTCTGATAAAAATGATTTAAAAATCACGTCAGTAATAATTAATTTCCTTAAATCTGCGGTTTTCAGCAAGAAATGACCGCAGAATTCATGTGTTTCGTACTTCGTCAAGATCAGATGGAAAACTCGATATCGGTGAGCACAAGTGGTGATGATGGAATCCAACGAGTTCTCGAAATGCACCCAAATCAGAAAGTGATCATCTACCGAAAAGCGGCGATTATCACAAGAATGATTGAGCGTCTAGTGGAAGAGGATATCTTTCGACAGGGACTTCATCGATTTTTGAACACTTTTATGTACAAGAATGCTGATCATGATGATTTGTTCAATGTTTTAACATAGTAAGTCGGTTGAAGAAAGAGCTGAAATTGAACAAGTGGGATTTTTTAGTCAATTTGATTTTTGGTTGTGATATCAAGGAATTCTAACAAGCATAAAAATATCTCACAATGAAATTTTCTTCGGGTTTTTTTCAAAATATAAAGCTTTATTCAAAAATTCCATTTCGGGAGCTCCCAACACGATTCATTCATGATTTTTCAGTGTACACGACTCGTCCTCAGGTGGACATCTAACCGGACAGAACTTTTCACTCTCCGATGTAATGGACACCTGGCTTCGACAATCCTCATTTCCAGTTGTTCACGTCAATCGAAAAGAGGGAAGTATTGTAACATTACGACAGGAAAGATATAAGGTTTTTAAAAATTCAACATCTTCAGATAAAGAATATTAAAATTAAAAAATATTCAGCATCAACCGCGCGCCCCAAAAAATGCGCGCGATTCGTTCATCTGGAAAATCCCAATTTTCTACGACGATCCAGTGTCAGGAAAGCATAAGGTATTTTGGCTAACCGATCGATATCCGACACTTTTTGATATGGGCGGCCAATTACTTGTGGATCCGAATCAGTTGACATATATGCGATTGAGATATGACATGACAATGTATTCTGATATTACAAATCAGTTGTTGGAGAATCATCAGGCTATCCCTACGAATTCTAGGTTAGAAGAAGTCGTTTATCAGCGAATGAAAAATAGTTGGGGGTTTTTTTTAGAAGCAGATTAATTGATGATACATTGGCAATGGCCGAAAATGGTCAGATGAGCTATCAAGTGCCGTTTAATATGACCATGTATCTGCCAAGAGAGGTAATTTTTTAAATAAGCTTCAATATACAAGCACTCACTTAATTTTTTTTCCATTACATACTCCTTAAAAACCTAAATTTTGATCCTTTTTTATTTACATAGAGTATCAGAGCAGATTTTCGAAAAATAGGTCTGATATTTTCTGACAGTTTTTAGAAGTGAAATTGCATATTTTTCGGCATCAGTTTCGGTACAAAATACATAGAATTTTTGGTGTTTTCTTGATTTTAAAAATCGGATTTGGAGGTAGGGTTTTTTATCTCAAAAAAACCATCTTTAAAAATCCTGTTAGAAAAATGGTTTTAGAATAATTTTCGACAGGATTTTTTATTTATTTTTGAGATAATATAATACAGAAAATGGATCGATGAGAGCACTTGGTCGAAAGTGAACTCACCTTATCAAAAGAAGTTATTTTTGAGCAATTTACATGAAATTCGATCGATATTAATCGGAAAATCGAAGTTTAATTTGAAAAACCGACTTGAAATTTTCAAAATGTTGTAGGCAATAAAATTATCTACATTTTGGTATAAATTTCATCAAATTCGGTAAATATGAAACTATGATACAGCTTAGATAAAAAACGGGAGCTCCCGCAGCATTTAACAGGCGAAAAACTAGAAAAAGTCGTATTTTTCATATCAAAAACTGACATTAAAATTTCAAAATGTTCTTAAAAATACATTTATCTACATTTTGGTGTAGTTTTCATCAAATTCTGTTGATATGAAACTAAGCTGCTGCTTGGATTAAAAAAACGGGAGCTCTCGCAACATATCACACGCGAAAACGAGTAATAAGCGTATATTTCATTCTGAAAACTGTATTTAAATTTTCAAAATGTTGTAAAAAAAAAAAAATTATCTACTTTTAGGTGCAGATCTTTAAAAATCGACCAATTTGGAACTGTGCCGAATGAGAATGGGGGGGGGGGGTGCTCCGGCGTTATTACTTTAGTTGTGGTCTTTATTCATCCGCAACTCTCAATTTTCAGAATTATAATCAAAATTATATTTTTAAAATTTCTAAGCGATTTCTCCAGTTCACCATGAAAAAAAAATACAGACCGTATTTTGATAAGAACTGGTCTAAACAACATCTTCCGAAATGATCATCGAAACTAATTAGAACAGTTTACTTTAAATTGATGACGTGTCTGGAATTATTTTTATTCAATTTAAATGGAATCATTACCAAAAAACAAAAATACAGTACATACAAATTTAAGAGATCATGAAATTGTGACTGAAAGTGGTGTGTGGGGTTCTTGACATAGCGAGTTAATTATTCCCGATGTACACGATATCCATGACGAGCCATAAACCTCGCATAATCTATATGATGATCATGGTGGTGACGTCTGTGAACAGGCTCATCAATAATTGGGACCGGGATTCTGAAAATGATTTGTTTTTGATCTTTAAAGATCATAGGGATAAACGAAACATATCCCTTTCTGATGTCACGTGAACAAACGTACCCATCTTGGTCAATAAAACCGGTATCTTGTCGACTCTCAATTGGACGATCGCCAAACGTTCCGATATAACTTCTCTAAAAAAAATGGCATATTTTGATTAATTAAAAAAAAGACATACGGATTTCATGCCAACATCTGCATCTGAAACGCGGGTGTCCTCAAAAGCATCATGCCTCTCAACCGGTACGACTCTTCCCTCGCCATAGTATCGACTTAGGAGTGAATTGGCATTGATGTAGATTGTGCAAATTGTTAGCAGAATTGTGGATTGGATGAGAATTGATTGCATTTTCTGAAAATTGAGAGTTGAATTGAAGATTTGAAAAAAAATGAGCTCAAGATAATATTAGAGAACAAAATGTAAAAATGCGGGAGCACCCGGATTCGAAAATTTTATAAAATCTGCACCAAAAAGTAGATAATTTTGTTTTAAACAACATTTTGAAAATTTAAATTTAGTTTTGAACTTGAAAATTACGAGTTCTACTAGTTTGTCGGCTGTTAAATGTTGCGGGAGCTCCCGTTTTTTATTTAAGCTGTATCTAAGCTTCATATTCACCGAATTTGATGAAATATACACCAAAATGTAGATAATTTTATTTTCTAAAAACTTCAAAGCATAAAGAGTTTATTTTCTGAAACATTGACCCTATTTTCGGGGAAGTTCCAGAGCTCCCATTGATAATTTGAAAATGTCGTAGCTCTAATTTAAGGAGGCTGTTTTTTGACAAATAGTCAGAATTGTAAAGGATTTTATAGAAAAAAGTAGAATCAAAATTAGTTTTCCGTTGGAAATATTCGTTTTAGAAATTGAAAAAGGTCTGAAAAAAAATTTTCAAAAAATTTTTTTGAGATAAATTTTTATTTTTATTTACCAAAAAATATAAAACACTAATTTTATGTATTTTTTGCCGAAAAATCCTTCCGTTTCACTACTAAAACTGTCAGAAAATATATCAAAGGTATTTTTGAAAATCTACTCTTATAAACATGTAAATAAAAAAAAAACAGCGATCAAAATTTAGGTGCGTCCTAACAACAAATATCACAAAAATGCTGAAAAATTCTCAACAATGAAAAACAACCAAAAATCACAAAGCAATCATTGAGAACATTTTGGTTGTCATTTTATATCACTTCAGATCCCCCCTATCGTTTACCATCATACTACGTCAAAAGGTCGATATTGTTCATTTTCGTAAACGAACCGAACCAGAAAACGATTGGAAAAATATTCATAAAAATCAATAGATCTAAGTCCGCCCCCCCTGTTTTTTTCGTCTACTAGACTACACATCTGAATTTTTCGGTTTCTGTGACGTAGTGGAACGAAAAGAGACAAACATGAATGACCAATTCGTATTAAACCGAGATGGACGGTTTTGTTAGTGATTTAAAAACGCGCATGAGAAAAATCATGATCTTGATATCAGAATTTTTGGAAAAATAGTATTCTGTTATCTTTGAAAATTTAGTTTAAATACTATTTATTTTTCAAGTGATAATGACTGAAAATGATAATAGGAAGTAGCAAAAAAAAGATAACTTTAAAGTGTAAACTTGATACGGAAAAAGTGACTTTTTCGTGCGTTTTTGAAAGGTTATGAAATTTGAAAACTAGAGTATAATTTTCAGATTTGAAGTGATTCGATTTTCTAGAAATTCGTGTGATTTGATAATGTGAAATTGTTATTTGTCATTAAGGAGGGCTTCATGGAGCTATTGAATGCATCTGGGATGAAAATATACTTCATTCTCATTCCAAATCAGTTTTTAAAATTTTCTAAAACCACCTATAAGCCGAGAAAACGCGCCTCAAAACAATGGCCTAGAAAAAGGGGCCACCGGCGAAAACTAGTCCGCAGGCATGAAAAATCCAAACAATTTTTTTAAAAAACATAAAAAACCGACAAACATAAGCATTCTGCATAACCATTTATTAACGAAATATGCCAAAAGGTCATAGGAAAAAAGTTAGGCCAACTTTTCCTAGGCCATTGTTTACTACTCCAGATTTCCTATCAAATCGACGCTTTTTGAGCATACCAACCCAATATAAAAACAAAAAATAAAAGCTTAAGGTGCGAAAAGTGTGCAAAAATATTTTTTAAAAAAATCAGAAACAACGGATGACAGAGGGACTAACTTCCAAAAAAAGTTAGTCCTCCGAAAATTTTCCGTCCGTTTAGCTTGCATTTTTCGTAACTTGAACAATTAAAAAAAAATTATGTAAGAGTAAGTTCTTATAATTAAGAAAATTTCGAAAATTGACTATTGACAACTCAAATATTCTTGCTCATTGCATTTTGAGGGCTACTCAGCCTCACAGACGCTCCGCACACACGCACGCGTCTGCCGACACTCAAAACACAGGAAAATTCGCGGGAAAACGAATTTTCAAATTTTCCAGTGTGTTGAGTGTCGGCAGCCGCGTTGCGTGCGTGCGGAGCATCTGTGAGGTTGAGCAGCCATCAAAACGGGAGGATCAAGAATATTTGAGTTTACAATACCATTTTTTGAAAAAATTCGTTATAAATATCATGAAAATTTCATAAATTTTTAGCCGAAATATTTGGGTTTCCATGGCGTGGCCTAGAATCCCAAACTAGTCCCTACAAAATCGGAGATCAATTTTTTAAAGCATATCACTTTGAGTTTTCGACAAAAGAGTATCGCCCCTGCTGTAAATGAGTAATAACTAATTTTTATTGAAAAATCGACTTTCATTTTTACACATCTTGGGAATATTAAAAATAGTAAAAAAATTGTAGTATCGTCAAGATAAAAATTCCTTGCCGCTCGTCTTGCGGAGTGTCGTTGGGAATTTCCTCGCAACGCGCAAGATCAACTGATTGTCAGCACACTGGAAAATTTGAAAAATTTATTTACCCGCGAATTTTCCAGTGTGTTGAGTATCGGCAGACGCGTGCGTGCGTGCTGAGCGTCTGTGAGGTTGAGCAACCCTCAAAACGCAATGATCAAGAATATTTGAGTTGACAATACCCATCTTATAAGTAGTTTACTTGATTGGATTTTGAGTAGAGAATATTCTTGGGTACCTAAATTGTACCCTTTTTTAAAAATATTCTGGAATCAAGAAACATTGGAGAACGACAGAATATTTATATTTTCAAAAATGACAAAAAAATCAAAAGACCCAATATCAGCTGATATTCAGAAAAAAAACTATTTGACAACATAAAATAAAACGTTTGGCCTTCATCAAAATTGTAAAAACAAACTTTTACGTCTTCTCTTTCAAATAGAATTTTACACTTTGCACGTTGCTAATGTTAATTGGATCAAAAAATTACAATTTAACAAAGAGTCATACTTTTTTGTACTCGTTAAAGATACGGTGTCACCTTTTTGGAAAATACGCATGGGGCACCCTACAGCCTTCAATTTAAACGTTTTTTGCTGAAAATTGGAGCAACGAACGTCAATGAGCTCAAAACAAATATCTGAAGTTTTTTGATTGACTTTTGTTGAGTTGGAGCAACGTTAAAATTCATGTTTTTTTGATGACGTCATTAGATACAAAAAATCAAAAAAAAAGAAAAGCAATTTCATAATCACCAAATTAAGCTCTTTCCAATGACATCTCAAATCAAACGATTACGACGACCTCGCGGTCTTCCCTTATTAATTGGATCAATAATTACAAGTTGGCAATGAGTCATACTTTTTTTTACTGCTTAAAGACAGAGTGTAACCTTCGGTTTTTGAAACATTTCATTTTTTCCAAACACCCAAATTCAATATTCCCATTTTTTCAGACCGCTTTCCGTCCGTTCCAAACCTTCAGCGCCTACTTGGACTTTTTCATACCTCGACTGTTCTCACAAGAAGGCTATCCAAAATATCGTGAATATCTTCTGATGCTTCTCGCCTCACAGTTTGATAAAATGCAAAAAGAGGGTTTTGATATTGATTATGAGGATAATGTGGATTATTAGTAAGGGGAAAAAGCTAATAAGGGGTCATTTTATGGAATTTTTTTCAGTAAACTAAGAGAGCTCGTTGTTTATCGTGCTTGCTCAATTGGATATCAGAATTGTGTTGAGATGTCGAGGCAAAAATTCGAGGAATTGAAGAAAAATTGTTCATCGAGTAGCCAATTGTTGAGTGATATTAGTTGTAATACGTAAGTTTTGAAGGAATTATGAAAGCCACATTCAAATAATTGTGTTTCGGGCCTATTCCCAACGCATCGGACGATCCGTTTTTTTTTCAAATTAACTGACACCCTGTCTTTAAATTAAAAAAAAAGATCCTAGAAGACCCCATTTTCCAGGATCCCTTTCTACCTTCGACAGCACATCTACGCTTCAGTAATCGCACACGGAACTCAAGACGATTTCGACTTTCTCTTCAAAAAATGGAAAAGTGAACATTTTATGCTAGAAAGAGACCGTATCTGGTACGGAATGTGTGGTACGCTAAGCCAGGAGAATAGTGACAAGTAATCGATATTTTTGGAAAATCCCCCATGATCTTTAATTTTTTTTTAGAATCTGGATAAATTTGTTTCGTAATCGAGCAAGAGAAAACATACGTGAAAGAGCGATTGCGTGCTCGAAATTCATGAAAAATGAAAGTCTTCTACTTGACATGATGCTTCAGAAATCAGAGGAGATTAAGAAATTGTGAGTATTTTGGGGGAGAACCTGAAAGAAAGAAGTTTTTTTCAGACTTCACAAGTCGGGACCAAGCTTCCAAATGCTTTTAACATTGATAACTCGTCAAGTGAACAATAGTTCTCATTTAGAAAAGGTGAGGAAATGAGTCATTAGAAAAGAGCCATCCGATTTTCCGATTTTTCCGACTTTTCGGAAAATTTTCAGATTGTCTATTTAGGAATATTTTTTGAACTCCGGAAATTTTGCTAAATTAATGTTCTTAAAACAGTAATCAATAAATATGCATTAGAAGCAAAAATTTTCATGATATTCGCGAATTTTCCGAAATTTCCCGGAAAAAAATTAATTTCCGATTTTCCGAAACGTTTTTTCCGACCAAGCCTGTTTGTCAAGCTGAAAATTCCTGGCCGCTCACAGCTGGGATCTTCCTCGCCCCGCGACCGCAACGCGTTGGAAGGAACTGGAGGATATTTGTACTTCTCGAGGATTACTAGCATTTTATTTGCAATTCTTTAGAAATTTTTGGTTTCGATAATTTTTCTTCGTATTTTTAGATATAAAAATAAATAAAATCACTAGTAATCCTCGAGCAGTACAAATAGCCCCAGTTCGTTCCAACGCGTTGCGGTCGTGGAAATTCCCAGTTGTATATCAGAAAATGAGCTGGCAGGAATTTTCAGCTTGATAATAAAACCACGTAGAAGTCGAGAAAATGAGCATAGGTCAATTGGTGGGAAAACCCAAACATTTTCTGACAAAAACATTATTGGAAAAATAATATTTCGGCAAAAATATTATACAAAATATTTGCAGCGTTTCAAGACGCTAACAACATTTAAGCCTCATGCGCCTTGAAATGAAATGTGTGCGTCTCTCAACGCCATACGCTGTTGCGACCAAATGCATTCAAGGCATGCCTTAAATTTTGTTCGAGTCTTGAAACGCTGAAAATCTTTTTATCGAAAAATGATTATTTTTTTATTTTTTTTGGTTTTCCAATCAATTGACCTATACTCGAGAAAATGACCTACAAAACAAAGGCCTAGAATTTTGAAAATTAGTCCGCGGGAATTATGGAATCCACAAAAAAAGGAAAAAAAAATATTAACTTAAAATTGTTCGGCCAAGAACCTTTTTCTAGGCCATTGTTTTGAAGTCAGTAAAATCTATAATGCCCTCTCTGTTATTGTCAACTCAAATATTCTTGATCATGCAAGTTGGTTTTGATCTACGCAGAAAATCTAAGTCTCTCACAAAGTCATGATATTTTTACCTGCGAGCGGTTGCGCTGCGTTCTTTCAGTAGAAAATGAATGATCCAAAATTTTTAACTTGGCAATATTGTCAGGATAACAATTTCTGGCCGCTCGTTGTGCGGAGTGTCGTTGGGAATTTACTCGCAGCGCGACCGCAACGCGCTCAAATTCAAATTTCTCAGTTGGTCTTGCGCGTTGCGGTCGCGCTGCGAGGAAATTCCCAAAGACACTCCGCAAAATGAGCGGCCACAAATTCTTATCTTGACAATACGATTATAAGCTCTCCAAAGTTCTCATTTCAAGTAAAAATCTAAATTTCTTATAGGTCAAAAAACTGTTCGAAGTCTACCCCACCGAATTCGCACCCTACACCTTCGAACAATTACGCAGATCGGCCGAAGGACGCTTCCAATGGCGTGAAACCGTCGGAATTTATCTCGTCGGAAATGCGACTGAAACTGTCAAAAAAATGCGCAAAAAGCGGGTTGGAGGCTATAAAACTGAGAAATATTGATTGTTTTTTTAACTTATTTCATATATTTTTTTTTAATTTTTGTTGCCATCAGATCTCCTATCATTTTTTCCCTTCCTTTTTCATCCCCTTTGATCTCTTTTCTATTTTCGTTTACTGGTTGATTTTCAGCATTTCAGCATTTCAAAATTTCTTTTGGTTTTTCTGTCAAAAACTTTGATGAAATAAATGTACAAATTTTGAAGGAAATCTGGGGTTTTAAGAATATTTTTCTAAATTTTCAGGTAAATACCACGTCATCATTGTTGAACAAAACCAATTTCTTCATAATTTCCCTCCTCCCCCAAGAAAAATCCCTTCTTCCGTACCAGTCTCTTTAGAAATGGAGCAATTTAGGGAAGGGGCCTTCAAGAATAGGAAGGGGACAAAAAAAAAGAGATTCTTCTCCAAAGAATAGCATGCATGACAACAACCAGGTCATTTTATGACGACGATGTATTTTTGTCAACGACCTATTTTCTTTTTTTTTGCGTTTTTCTTTTCTTTAAGAGCTGTCGTCCTTTCTGAAAATCGCTTATTTTTTTTTTAGAAGTCGCTTATTTTTTCCGTTTTGGCTGAAAATTTGTCACTTTTTCTTTCTTCGAAATCTTAAATAGGGGGCTTATTTTTTTGGTTCGAAAAGCCGATTTAGTCGTGGTTTCTATGGAAGTTTTGGAATAGACTTTTGGATTTTGAGGAGGAAAATGAATATTTGAGTTTTCTAAAAAAAAATGAAGGATGTTTTTAAAACTATACTTCAATAAAAATTGTCTTAAAAATATAGAATAAGCTAAAATTTAGAGGAAATTAATTAAAAAATTTTTTTTTTAATTTAAAGACAGTGGTTCAGATCATTTTAACATAACTGATTTCAATTTCAAAAATTAGAGCATTATCTCTTATTGTCAACTCAAATATTCTTGATCATGCTAGTTGGTTTTGACCTACCTAGAAAATCTAAGTCTCTCACACAGTCATGCTATTTTTAAATGCGAGCGGTTGCACTGCGTACTTTTAGTAGAAAATTGATGATCCAAAATTTTTAAGTTGACAATAGGGAAATGTGATTTATGCGAAATCACATAGACGCCGCATGGCAGTAGTCCAAAGGTGGGAAAATCAAATTCAACGCGATTGGAATTGGCGCGAAACAGAATTATTCGAATATTTCAGCATATTCGTATTTTTTTCCTCTTTCTGGGCTACAATTCGAATTTTCATTTTTCCTCGATTCAATTTTTGATCATTTTAACTGACACGCTGTCTTTAAAAGTATGATGCTGTTTCACATTACTAGCGTTATTTGAGCCGGAACTTTTCAAAATGTTTAATTTCAAAATGAATTGACACCGTTTCTTTAAGAAAAAAACCCCAAATTTTCAATATTCTTCTTTTATTATGGTCATAACTCTGTGAAACCCCTACCTAGTAGTTCATGAACTAAAATGTATACCTCCAAATTCATTCATTAGGTTTTATTTGTACTCTTGTTGTTTCCATACCCAATTTCCTTGTTTTCTAGTTTTCTTCTTCATTTTCAGCGTTTTTAAGTTTCAGCTTTTCTGACAAACAATTGTTGATCATTAGTCATTGTTGTTTTTTTTACAAAAAACTTTTAAAACAAAAGCGTTTTGAAAAATAAAGTTAGAATTTAGAATTTGTTTAGAACATGTTTCAAAGTGAGATAATAGATACTGTAGTTTCGGAAGTTTATAAAAAGTCGCATTTCGATAAAAATGCAACAAATTCGGAAGCTCTTTATTAAAAATCCGCGAAAAACTGAAGACCTAATGACAATTCAGAAAATCTTTTAATTTAAAAGTGGACTTTTCAAATCCAATAAATGTGGATGAAAATAGAGCTCATACTGATTCCAAGCCTATTTTTAACATTTTCTAAAACCACCTAGAAGCCGAGAAAACGGGGCTTCAAAGCAATGGCCTAGAAAAAGGTGGCCGAACTTTTTCCAATGAATTTTTTTGAATGTTATATTTATGAATATTTATGGAAAATGTTTGAATTAGTTCAACTGAAGTTATGTTTTTGTTTTTTCTTGATTCTTTTCTTTAAAAATGTCCGCGGACTAGTTTTCGTCAACTTTTTCTAGGCCATTGTTTTGAAGCTCATTTTCTCGGCTTCTAGGTGGTTTTAGAAAATTTTAAAAACAGATTTGGAATGAGAATGAAGTCTATTTTCATTTAAAATTCATTTATTCAAACTGTAAAGTCCTCCTTTACAGCAACAATTCCTGGAAATTACAGCTTTTACTGCTTAGAACTTGGCTCAGTTTCAGAATATTTGGCTTCAAATGTTTTCCCCCATCTTCATTTTATCCAGAAATTACAGAAATTATCCCATTCCACAGATATTTCCACGAATATCTCTCCTTTTCAAAAAAGGAAACGACTGGCGGAAGGAAAGAAAAAAGAGAAAATGTTCCAAAAGTGGCGTATAGAAACCATGACATCGAATGAGCCAATGGAGCAGAAGATGACGAAGAAAAAGAAGGAGAAAGATGGAGATGGGTCCATTGAAAACGTCGGCGTCACCAACACATCGAAACGACTTCCATTCTCATTTTTGAGTTCTGTCGGAAATTCACCTAAGCGACTGCATCAACAACAATCGAAAACGAATCTGGTGGACGACGCTGAAAAGGTTGATTTGAGTTTTTTTTTTTTAATTTTCTGGAAATATAACTTAACATTTCTGAAAATGGTTGATTTTTTTTTTGAGTTTTACTTTGAAAAATTTGAAATTAAACTCAATGTTCCTGAAAAAAATGACGAATCCTAGGCTAAACTCCATCTTTCATTCAGAATAAATTAAAGAATGTCATTTTGATAAACGGCTCATGTCGATGCTAAAAATAAGAAAATTTTAGATTTTTTTCAGCAAATTCTTTTTCAGAATTCAGAAATTTAACATTAGGTTCCTCAGAGAAGTATTTTAAAAATTTCAAAGCTTGTGAAATTGTGTAAACGGAGATTCTCTAAAAATTTTGTCGAAGTTTGAAAGCTCATAACTTTGCTGAAAATGAACATTTTTCCACGAATTATATATTAAAAAGAAGTTTAAATCTAGGAGGTGCTTTTTAACATAGTTTGAAACAGGTATACACATTTTATCAGTCTGAAATTTTTCACTGAAAAGTACTACTTTTCTAAGCCTGATTTTCGATAATTTTTAACTGAAAAAATTTAGTTTTAATCCGGGCGCAATTTTCGAAATATTTTAATTGATCCAGTTTTCCATAATTTGAACAGTTTAAACTTTAAAATTAATTGGAAAATATAATTATTTTGTGTAAAAAACTCGATTTTTCTGAAATATTAGCTATTTTCAAACAATCATAACATGACTAAAAAAAACCTATTTTCATTAACCCAAACATCCTACTGTAGCTCTAAGCTTTAACTTTCTAAAAATTCTAAATTCAGGACCCCACCTCATCCGAAAAGTGTCTCAAAATTGACACCGAAAACCTGGCTTCCTACTCGACTCTTAGTCCTTCACTGGACCCTTCTCCGCTCCAAAAAACGTCACCAAACTCGTTGAACAGGAAGAAATTGGATCCGCCAAGGTTGGAGAAAACTTGCAGGTATTTTCTGGAAAAAAAAACCACACACCAAATTGGAAAATAAATTTTATTTGTCCGGAAATGTGTACATAGAAACAATATTTCTATTGTTGTTTGGAGATGAATACTCAATGAATAGGTGGATAATCTCTAATAAACCCTTCTTGATGGAAATCCTTTTTTTTTTCTTCAATTTCCTATTTTCCAATCTTCAATGTTTTTTTTTCATTTTAACTTTTTTCTAAAAAAATGCATTGATTTTTCCACACAGTTGCTCCCGTTAACCTCCCTCTCCCACCAGCCCTAATTCCCAAACATATAAATGCAAACACACTCCTTCCCTCCCGTGGCTTTGTGGCCTAATGGATAAGGCGTCTGACTTCTAATCAGAAGATTGCAGGTTCGACCCCTGCCTGAGTCAAAGTTTTTTGCATTTTTCTTCCCAAATCTCTAATGGTGTAAGACTTTCACACTTTTTTAATTAGCACATTTGTTTATGCAAAAGATGCAAATTTTTGTATTCTAATACGAATTTCCTGTTGGTGTTGGTTGCCATGTTAAATGATTTATTCATTTTCGAAAAAAAAGACGATGGATTCATAAATTATTGAGCTTCTTCAGAGAAGGAAGAAGAGAAATACTTTATTTTTACTTTGGAGTACATTTTTACAAAAAAATAAAGTTACGTTTTTTTCAGCGAGGACATGGTTTTTGCGGAACTTGAAGCGTTGTCGGTAATGGAGAACAATTTGTTTACATCATTGAGAAAGTAAGTCTTTATTTTAAATTTTGATGAAATTTTTTAATTTTTTAAATAATTCAATTTATTATTTTAAGTTTTTTTTGTTTATTTCACGAAACAATTTAAAATCCGCGTTTTTACATCAAAAAAACCTTTTTTGAAAAAATTTCTGTTTTAGAAAAGGTAATTTTATTTGCGGATTTCAAAGTTGTCCACTGATCGTCTGTTGTTTATGCTAGATTTTAAGAGTTCCATTTCGAAAACCTCTGATTATTAGGTTATTGAAAATTTTACAGATTTTTTGCTAAAATTTGGTATGATTTTTGTCGGAGAGCTCCCGAGAACTAAGTTTTTTGGATGACTTTCATCTAACTCGATTATTTTTTTTTATAAATGAGTATTTCATTTTTGTAAGGGTAGATTTTAAGATGGGTTTTCTGTAAGGTAGAGCTTCTTCTCAATCATATTTTTTCTCAAAAATAATTGAAAATGCTTAATATTTTGTGAAATTTAATTGGATATTGCTGATAATTAGTTTATAGGCATGGCTGAAATAGTTGATAGGCTAGTTGATAGGCCCCATTGACAAAACCCTGAAATTGAAGTTTTTTTCGGCACTTCGCGAAAAACATCTTAATCCGCCCCACCCTCAACTTTCAGTTTCGGACGCCCTCCGCTTGGAAAAAATTGGGAAAATGTCCCCTCTGGCTCATCCCTGAGCATAGTGTGACAACCCTTAGTCGATGTGACCAGTTTGAGCCAAGTGCTAGTAAAAGTTGTAATTTTCAGGAATTTTTGATTTAAAGGATGATTTTACAGTCCGATTAAATGTACCTTAAGTGAAAATATAATTCGTTCTCATTCCAAATCTGTTTTTAAAATTTTCTAAAACCACCTAGAAGCCGAGAAAATGAGCTTCAAAACAATGGCCTAGAAAAAGTTTCCACCTGACCAACTTTTTCCCTCTCACTTTTTTAAATATCCATGGAAAATGCTTCAATTAGTCGGCTATAACTTGAATTTTTGCATTTTTTCTGGATTCATCATGCCCGCGGACTAGTTTTCGTCGATGCAAACTTTTTCTAGAGCATTGTTTTGAAGAGCGTTTTCTCGGCGCTTCGTGCTTGATAAAATTTTAAAAAACGGATCATGATTGAGTAAAATATCTATTTTTACATAGGTATATTCACTGGCTCTGTAAAGTCCTCCTGTAATATAAAATCATTTTGTAAAATAGCGTAGTAATCTTATTGTGAAGCTTTAATAATTAAGAGAACCTCCCAATCAGGACCGGGCGGGAATTGTTCCCGGGACCTGGAAATTTCCCGGTTTTGCGGGTGCATTTTCGGGAAATCTCACTTCCCGAAAATTTTCGTTAAATTTTCGAATGTCCCGATTTTCTTGAAATTTCCCTGTTTTCTAAACCGTGAAATTTGTTTCCCGAGAATTTTCCCGGGCACTCTTACCCGCCCATCCCTGCTCACAATTACACAAAAGATACCGGATATCCAACAGTGCTCAGATTTATTTCAGCTAAAAAATAATTGTTATTAAATATAATTCTTATTAACAAAAAAACATCTAACTTGTGTGTATTCAAAAAAATAAGCTATTTCTGAAACGGAGTTTTTTGGAGTTTAATAACTAATTGTTTTTGAATGAAAATATTGATTTAAATCAGCTAAACATTTTCAGTAATTAATAACTGAAAGCTAACCCCTCCCCCCCCCCCCCCCCCCCCAACAATAAAATGAAATATTTTTTATCAAGTAGTAAGCGTTAGCATATTTTTTAGTTATTTAGTTCTTTTCTCACATGTGCCTAACAATGCTGCTGGTGCCAGTTACAGCGTTTTGTGCTCTTACTCCAAACTACTGCTTTGTTGATGTGTTCCCATGGTGATTTCCGTGCAAACTGCCCCGCTTTTTTTCTGAGCGAGCTCACTCCATTTTATAAATTATAAAGTGTTTTAGATTTGTTTTTTAAAGAGCAAAAAGCGTTTTTTATGAAATGTTTGTTGGTTTGAGGAAGTTTTGGAAAATATTTCCAGTTTTCTAAAAATTTTGAGTTGATATATTATAATGTTTTGTTGGCATATATGTTCTCTAAATTTCAAGAATTAAATTTGAAAAAATAAATAAAAAAATACGCTTTCAGTCAATTGTTTGAAAATCGATTTCTAATTTCACAAACATTTTCCATTGTTGCAAAAAAGGTCGATTTGCGGGAAAACCATTATCCTAGGCTCAAAGTTTCCAAATTTTTATAAAATTTTTAATTTTTTGGAAACTCGATTAATTTAAGATTTGAATCTAACTTTCAGTAACGTTCATTATTATTTCAAAATCGAAATGTAGTGAGAATTAGTTAATCAAATTAATTAGCAAAAAAACTGAATTTCTGGATTTATTCAGTTTTATTCCAGCCTTCTTTTGTAGATCGTTTATAGAGATTTCAGAAATTTATGAATACCGTATTAAGGATAACAAGAAAGCACTTTTTTAAAAATAAATCAATTTTTTTTGAAACAACTCTTTTAAAATTCGAAGGAAAATAAAAACAAAAGTACTCATGAAAACTGCGCACTTTTTTGTTTCACTTTTTTTGCATGAGAAGATTTTCAGCTAAAATATTTTTCAGTTTTTCAGTTATGTCCCAATGAATCTATAATTTTTCAGAAAAGAAATCGCTGTTATTTCTCAAGCTTCGTTTAAAAAAATGGAAGATTTTATATTTCAAGGAGTTCCCTTAGCTTCAATAATTCTTAATTTTCATATTAAAACGAGGACTTTAAAGAGTAATAAATGTACATTAAATGAAAATAGACTTCATTCTCATTCCAAATCTGTTTTTTTTAATTTTCTAAAACCACCTAGAAGCCGAGAAAATGAGCTTCAAAACAATGGCCTAGAAAAAGTTGGCCGAACTTCTTCCAAATAACTGTTTTAAATATTATATTAATAAATATTTATGGAAAATGCTTAAATTATCACATTTTGACTCACGTTTTTGCATTTTTCTGGTATTTTCACAAAATAATGCCCCGCGGACTAGTTTTCGCCAACTTTTTCTAGGCCATTCTTTCAAAGCTCATTTTCTCGGCTTCTAGGTGGTTTTAGAGAATTTTAAAAACAGAATTGGAATGAGAATGAAGTCTATTTTCATTTAAGGTATTTTCAATAGCTCCGGTGCCATTAATTTCTAAAGATATTTAAATTTTTTCACGAATTTTTTCTCAAGAGCTATAATCTTTAAAGTATCGTTCTTCTAAGAAAATTTTGAAAGTACTCATTAAATTAATGTAAATAGCACACTGACGTATTCAACTTTCTCATTTTTTTGTATGAGAAAGCCCTGATTAAAAAATATTTTCAGCACCATAATTCCAACAATTTTTGATCTCTAAAAATCGCATTCTAGTCATAATTAAATTTTCCATAGCTCTCAATTGTCTTATTTTTTGCTTGTGCAACAAAATAATCGAATAATTTCGCAGTTCCTCTTCAAAACGTCGATGCGAAGCAATGGATAAATATGAGCGGATTTCGAAACTGGGAGAAGGATCCTATGGAGTTGTGTACAAGTGTCGGAATAAAGATAATGGGCAGGTAATCAAGGCTTCTCCAAAAAACTCCAAAAAGTCTGAAATTGTTTCTAGATCGTGGCCATCAAAAAGTTCGTCGAAACTGAAGACGATCCACATATCAAGAAAATTGCATTACGTGAAATTCGGATGCTGAAACAACTTAAACATCAGAATCTTGTCGGGTTGATTGAGGTTTTTAAACGCAATCGAAAATTGCATTTGGTTTTTGAGTTGTGTGATCGGACGGTTCTTCATGAGTTGGAGAAAAATCCAACAGGGTTGGTGTTTTTTGGAAATTGGATTTTAAAAATATAGAACTTTTCAAAGAAATACATTTTTCTTTTAAAGAGAGTGTGCCAGAAATTTTTAATTTTTTTAAAGGTTTGTCTTAATCGATTTCTTATTAAATATATTCTTTTTGCTCATACCGACTTCGTGTAATTTACAAAAGGCAATTTTCTTGTTGACTAACTTTGGGAGGGACTAACTTTTGGGAGCTTAGTCCCTCCCAACAGAATTTTTCCGTTCATTTTTTTGGACTTTTGTCTATGTTTTTGTACTTTTTTGAACCTTGCACATTTTTTGTTCTATGTTTAGGTTGGTATGCTCAAAAAGCGTTTATTTCATAAGAAATCAGGGGTTGTTAAGAATACCTTCAATAATGAATAAGTAGCACAATGTCTTTAAGATTGATCTAAGATGCTATAAATTTATTCTTCGATTCGATAAGTGGTTAATCCGGATTAAGACCAGTTACGAGAGAAAGCAAAAAAATTATTTGTGTCATTAAAAAACCTCTGATCGGGTAAATCCGAATTAACTCTCAATGTGACTATATCTATCAATCTAACTGAATTATTCACCAGTTTGATGGAGGACTTTACAAAGCTAATAAATGTAGCTTAAATGAAAATAGACTTCATTCTCATTCCAAATCTGTTTTTAGAATTTTCTAAAACCTCCTAGAAGCCGAGAAAACACGCCTCAAAACAATGGTCTAGAAAAAGTTGCGAAAACTAGTCCCCAGACACTATTGTTTGAGGAATCCAGCAAAACGAATCAAAAAATTTTAAGCCATGAAATCTGTAATATTATTCCCTTTCGAATAACCAAAAAATATCTGAAAATAATTTCGTTTTCTGTTTATAGAAAAATTGAAAAAACTGATTTTTTAAACAATTTTGAGCGAAAATTACCTTTTTTCCTAAATTTTTTTGCAATTTTCAGAGTAAATGACGAACTAACCAAGAAGATCATCTTCCAACTTTTAGAAGCCCTCCGCTTCTGTCATTCGCACAAATGTATTCATCGAGACGTGAAACCGGAGAACATTTTTCTTACCCGAAATGATCAGGTGAAGCTAGGCGATTTTGGATTTGCCAGAATTATTAATACCGCCGAGATGTATACAGATTATGTTGCTACTAGATGGTATCGAAGTCCAGGTTGGTTAAAGAGATGGTGTCACATAATTGTATTATTTCTAAAACCAATATTTTCCTCTCCAGAATTACTAGTCGGTGACGTTCAATACGGACCGCCCGTTGATATATGGGCCGTCGGATGTGTCTACGCCGAGCTGATGACTGGTGAAGCCCTCTGGCCTGGTAGAAGTGACATAGACCAATTATTTTTGATCCGCAAGACTTTAGGTAGCTCCCGCAATTTTCTTACAAGAAATTTGTTAATATTTATTTAGGCGACTTCCTACCCCGACATTTATCAATTTTCCGGACGAATCAATTCTTTTTCGGTTTGAGTATCCCCGAACCTGAGCATTTGGAACCCCTACCATCGAAACTGCCAAACGCTAGCAGTGGACAATTAGACTTTTTATATGTAAACTTGGAATTGTTTTGAAAATTTAAAAAAAAACGTATTTTTTTATAGAAATGCTTTGAAATGTCACCCGATCGCCGCTGGTCATGTAGTGAATTGATGCAACATCCGATTTTTCACAACTGGACCCTCCGCCTACGATTGGAAGAAAATGGAACGAACGGGTTTTCACCACAGAAAAAGGTGCTGATTTTGAAAATCTTTTTAAAAAATATGGTTTTTTTGTTCCAGAGTCCCAACTATCTGCCACTTCTGAATGGAAACTCCACAAATCTGGTGACGAAAAATTTCAGCTATGCAGCACTTTCCCACAATATTAATAATAATAACAACAATAATAACGGATTGAACCGCAATTATTTGCCCACGATTTCTTAATTTTTCAAGAAATTTTTGTTTTTCTTTTTTTTTTGTGTATAAATTTGTTTATTACGAACAAATATGAAATTGGATGAACCTAGATTGGTACACCAAAAAAGAGCACTTTAAGCAGCTTGGATGCAAAATTTAATCACACAGGTAGAAAGATAAGGTACCCACTTGAAAGAGAGTAAAATTAAATTAAAAATATTTTAACGCTTAAAAATACGCTTAAAACGTATTTACAGAATAATGGCTTCAAAGGGGTGCCTAGCCGTCAAACGAGGTATATATAAATTGAAGTTATTCGATAATAAAAACTTTTTTTTGGAAATTTCAGATGGAGAAAAAAATTAATGGGGGACTTTAAAGAGCTAATGAATGCAACTCGGATGAAAATAGAATTCATTCTCATTCCAAATCTGTTTTTAAAATTTTCAAAAACCACCTAGAAGCCGAGAAAATGAGCTTCGAAATAATGGCCTAGAAAAAGGGTCCACCGGCGAAAACTAGTCCGCACGCATGAAAAATCCAAAAAAATGAAATAAAAAAGGACTAATATAAGCATTCTGCATAACTATTTATTAACAAAACACGAAAAAAGCTCATAGGAAAAAGTTCGGCCATGTGGAAGCTTTTTCTAGGCCATCGTTTTGAAGCTCATTTTCTCGGCTTCTAGGTGGTTTTAGAACATTTTAAAAACAGATTTGGAATGAGAATGACGTCTATTTTCGTCAAAACTACATTTACTGACTCAGTAAACTCCTTGTTCAATTTTCAGATGCCTAAAATCTTCGGTTGTCGAAAATGTAAAACCGATGTTTTGAACCTAAACAACATCGAGGAAAATTCTGATGATGCTGAGACGAAAGATGCGCATTTATGTTAGTAAATAAATTGATGTTATAAAAACTAAATTTTATTTAATTTCAGACGATAGACTTCTAAAATTCAGCGAAATTCAGAAATTACACATTTTGGCGACGATGAGGAGTGTTCTTCCCATCCCGGATACACATCTAAATGTATTTTCTGTGGAAAGCATTTCATTTCTGACGTTCAAATCAAAAACGATGAAGCCAGAAGTTTTCTACGCTGTTTCAATTTCGACGTTTTATAGGATTTTCGAAGAAGAAGAAGAAATAGATGAAAATAATTGGAATATTAATTAAATCGATTATATTTGCCGACTTTTTCTTTAAAAAATACACGCTTCATTAAATAACACAATATTCATGGCACTTTTTACAATTTACCGAAAATGTTTCATATTTTATTTTTCACATCTTCTTCAAATTTCTTCACATCTTTGATTTCTTCCTCCTCTTCGTAATATCTAAAAAAATTGCATTTTTTTCAGAATTTCAAAAAAAAATCCATTACCTCTGCTTCATCGCTCGATATTTTCTCAATTTATACAATGCCTCAATTTCCTTGACCACAAATTCACCTCTTCCAATCAATTCTTCAATCTTTTTCGGGTCTGTTTCTGTCTGTAAATTTTAAAGAATTTATTCAAAACTGATTTCGAATAAAACTTATTTTAAAAAATCCATAAAATACTTTTTTTTAAAGATTTTATGTGAAAGCTGAATTTTTAATAAAATTGAATTATGCCGGGTTTTTTAGAAATCCATTTAAGAATACCCCCAACTTCAAAAAAGTATTAATTTCTGAAAAATATCAAAATTTTTATGAAAAATCATAAACTTCTAATTGTTTTTCTTAAATTTATTTTTATAAATTAAAACCTTTTTTTTGTAAAAAATCTGATTTTTGTAACCAGTTTTTGATTCTAACTAATAATTTATCTTCAAAAAATCAATAATTTTAAGAAAACTTTAAAAAACCAAATTTTCTGCAAATCTGACTTTCGTTTAATTTCAGAAAAATCGAAAATTTCTGATTTTGAGAAAGATTTCGCAAAATTACACATTTTAGAGTATTGTTTGTTTTCGTTTGAAATATTGTGATTTCTCAAAAATTTCTTTAAAAATATCAAAATTTTCTGAAAGTTAAAATTTATAGTTTTTATAAATAAAAACTATTTTCCAAAAAAATCTGATTTTTGTAAACCAGTTTTTGATTTTAAGTATTTATTATTATTATTATTTATTTTTCTTCAAAAAATCAATAATTTTAAGAAAACTTTTTAAAAACCAAATTTTCTGCAAATTTTACTGATTAATCTCAGAAAAATCGGAAATTTCTGATTTTGGGAGATTTCTCACAGTCATTTCAGAGTATTGTTTTTTTTTCGCTCAATATCAAAATTTTCTGAAAATTTGATTTCAAAAAATTTTTTAATTATTCTTTTAAAAATCTAACTTTTCTAAAATTTAGTTTTTATTAATAAAAACTTTTTTAATCTGTTTTTTTTTCACCAGTTTTTGATTATAAGTATATTATTTATCTTCAAAAAAACTATAATTTCCGAAAATTAAAAAAATAACAAATTTCCAGAAAATTTGACTTTCGTTTAATTTCAGAAAAATCGGAAATTTCTGTTTTTGAGAAAGTTTTCGCAAAATTACACATTTTAGAGTATTGATTTTTTTCGTTTGAAATATTGTGATTTCTCAAAAATTTCTTTAAAAATATCAAAATTTTCTGAAAATTTGATTTCAGAGAAATCTTAAATTTCTAAATTATTTCTTAAAAATAAATTTATAGATAAAAACTCCCATAATTTCTTCAAAATATTCTTTTCCTTTTTTTTAACCAGTTTTTGATCAAAGTATGATTTTTTCATGAAAAAATCAATAATTGTCCGAAAATTAAAAAAAAAACAAATTTTCTGCAAATTTGACTTTTATTATATCGGAAATTTCTGATTTTTAGAAAGATTTCGTAAAATTACACATTTCAGAGTATTGATTTTTTTGTTTGAAATTTCAATTTTCTCCAAAACACCCACCTTATTCTTCAAAAACGCATTTTTCAACCTTTCATGAAACCATCCGGCTCCTTTCGGATACTCCTTCCCCATATGATACAAATTCTTGTACAAATCAATAACTCGGCCTCTCAATGACATTTTCTGAAAAAAATTACAGTCATTTCCAGAAATTTTCAAAATTTTCAGACATTTGCTAAGGGTGAATCCGCAATCTTTAAAAAATAAAAATAAAATTCACCAACAAGTTCATATTCCCAATGCAAAAAAAGACAATTCTCTTGAAAATAAATAAAAATATGATATTTCATTTTGAAGAAGGAAAAAAAAGGAAAAAGGGACCAACAACTAAAATAAAAATTTCAAAAATAGTGATTTTTCACAGAAAAAATTAGGGGTAAAAAATTCCGAAAACCGTTCATTTCCGATGAAAAAACATAAAAACAAGCTTGGAGACGAAAGTTTAGAGATGTTGGAGGGGTAGAGAAAGAAATGAAAAATAAAACAACAGATAATATTTAATAGACTGATTTGTTTATGTTATTAATTTGTGATACTTTTTACTCAATAACCTTGAGCACTTTTCCGATGGCGATTGTCTTTCCTTCGTCACGAAGTGTGAATCTTCCAAGATATGGGAAATCCTGAAATGATGGAATTTGTGAAATAAATACGGGATTTCGCTTCGTACGCGCTTAATTTTTTAAAATTGGCTATAAACTGCAATTTTTCATTCTTGTGGGAAAGTTCCCGATATCAAAAGCTAAGAAATACATTTTTTAGTCTTAAACTGGGTTTTCAAAATGTTTTCGGGTTGTAATGCACTTTATCATATCAATTTCAGAAATTGTACGAACCTATCTTTATCAAAAAATTTTGTACGAACCTATCTTTATCAAAAAATAAATAAATTCCAAATTTTCTTAAATTTTGAAACTGAACACATTTTTATTCAAAACCATACCTTGAACGGCTCGATAACAAATGGTTCAGCACTTTCTAACCGCATGATGCATTTTTCATCTTGTTTGACGAATTTAGCTCGTTTCTTTTCGCCAGTCTTCTTGTCAATTGTAGCAATAACTCCCTAGAATATTTTTGTTTTGAAAATATAATTTCGTCGTCATGAAACTTACCTTAACAACAACTTCCTCAACCGCCGATTGAACATGCAATACACACGAATATCCCGATGCAATAATCGATCTATGCTCCAAAACAAAAACCTCCGCATCGAAAACTCGTCCAACTTTTGCCAACGAATCCGGCGAACAGATAATAAATCCTCCTTGCAATTCAGTTTCTTCAATTCCTTTCAGCTTGAATTTAATATTATCTCCTGAGACAACTCGATCAGTTTCAACGTCATCTGCCCAGATTTGCAGAACTTGTACTGGCTGCTTGTTCGGCATCACAACCAGCGTGTCACCTTTCTGAACACATCCCGATTCCATTTTTCCGATGATAACAGTTCCCATTTCGGAATATTTTTCGACAACGATACATCTTACTGGACCATCGAAATCACGTTTGAATGATGGGAGATGAGCATCAATGAACTCAATGAAGCATGGACCTCTGGAAAATTATTAGATTTTAGAATTAAATCAGTATTTTTTAAATAATTGGTTTTCTAGACCGCGTAAGCTTCTAAATTGAAGGTTTTAAACCTTTTTCTTTTTAAATATTTAACTTACGTGTACCAGGATCCTTCGGTAGCTGCTGGCCGATCCTTCAAGAACGCTCCAGTGAGACCAGAACATGGAATATATGTAATGTCGGTTTTTGGATTGAATCCACATTTGCGGAGGAATGGCGTCAATTTTCCTTCAATCTCTTTGAATCTAAAAAATTTCGTTACTAATATTTACAGGCATTAAATTCTGACAAACCTTTCTTCATCCCATTTCACAGTCGGATCATCCATTTTATTAACCAAAATAATAAGATGCTTGACTCCAGCAGTTTTAACAAGCATAGAATGCTCGCGAGTTTGGCCTCCTCTATCAAAACCGGTTTCGAATTCTCCACGACGTGCGGAAATTACCTTTAAATCTCTAATACTATTAGATTCTTCGTAATAGACTTACCAAAACAGACAAATCCGCTTGTGTAGCTCCGGCAATCATATTTGGCACGAAGGACTTGTGACCTGGTGCGTCCAAAATAGTGAAATGTCTCTTCTCAGTTTCAAAATAAGCTCTTCCAACTTCAACAGTCTTTCCTTTGTCTCTTTCTTCGTCATTTGTGTCCATACACCATGAAAGGTACCAACTTTCTCTTCCCTTTTCCTTCGCTTCTCTTTCATATTTTTCCAGTGTTCGTTTATCGACCATTCCGGTGAGAAACATCAATTGTCCTGAAATTTTAGAAGAAATATTTAGAAAAATCAATATTCAGGATAAACCTCCAATTGTTGATTTTCCTGCATCAACGTGTCCAACAAATACCATGTTTACATGCTCCTTATGTGTTCCATCATCCACATAGATGGTTCTTTGGAACTTTTTCATCAATGGAGTAAGAATATCATCGTCTTCTTTGGTTACTTTAGGTACAGGCGCTGACTCTGGAGCTGGAGCTGGAGCAGGAGCTTCAGCAGCTGGGGTAGGTTCAGGTACTGGTTCAGTTTCAACTGGTGCTGGCGGAGTTGGTGACTCGGCTTGTGTTTCCCAGTCTGAAATTATTTATAAACATTAAATTAAATTTTAACTATTTTTGAAATAAACAAACCATCGGCCGGTGGTGCAGCTGGAACATACTGTTGACCAGGTACAAATGGCCGAGCATTAGCGTTCGGAACAAACGAAGAGGCGTTCACATTCCAGTTCGACATTTTTCAACTTTACCCTGAAATTCCAAATTTTTTGAAAATTCTAAAAATTATTTTTATTAACATTTTAAATACGGAAGTAACATTGAAAAGAAAAAAAAACGTTCAAAGCGGTCTTAAAATAGAAAATCGACAAAAAAACACCCAAAAATCCGTAAAAGAGCACCAAAAATAGGCAAAAACGATCAAATACTGGTCAAAGTGGGCGGAGATACCATGCAAAAGTGCGGCAGGGAATTTCGCAAAAACGCGGCGTGCAGTTGTTGTGCATCGTTTGTTTTCCTCTTTTCTCATGGTCGTTCGAAATCCGCTCGGAAATTGGTTTTTTTGGTGTTACAGCGTCTTGTTTTCAGCTCTTTTTTCGCTTCTCTGTACCGCCCGTTGTATTTTTGATAGTTTTGTCGAAAATTATTGAAATTTTAGTTGTTAATTTTGCAGAAAATTGTCAAAAAAACAAGGTTATTTATTTTTGTTGATTTTTAGATATTCGTTTATAATCACTCGATTTTGAAGTTTTCGAAAATTATAAAAATTCCGAGAAATATAAAATAAGATCGGTAAAGTAAAAAGTTGTAGAAAATAAATAAAAACCGCATATCTTTCTCATTTTAAGCACGTCAGGCGACTTTTCAACGGTCAGATGACGAAAAGTTTCGCAATTCGAATTATTCGATAGAAAATATCTAGTTTTTTTTTTAATTTTTAAAAATTAGCATATTAAAAATATTCCACAATTTGCTCATTTTGCATTTTTGTCTGATAAGAACATTTTTTTAAAAATATCGATTGGCTTTCTCTTTTTTCTAATAATAAAAATATAGTCCAAATTAAATTTTAATTTCAGACGCCGATTTGCTGAATAGGAGCCAAATACCATCAAACAAAGCTGGTGGACAATTTTAAGATTCTTAGGCAAAATCAATAAAAAGAATCAAAAATGCCGCACAGTTTGGAACTCGAAGAAGCAATCATGAATCGTATAGCGCCAGCATTCGACAAATTCAACGATCCATTCGGTCCTGAAGGCGTTCTCCATTTGACCATCGATTTCGCTCAACGATTCATGGACAAGACCGAAAGTCGCCTGCTCTCGAAACCCATCGTCGTTCGCGGAATTCCGTGGCGCATTTTGGCACTTTGTCGTGCGCCGGGAAGAGGTGGCTCAAATTCACTGAATCGTCAGCAACAGCAGTCGTCGCGAAATTATTCGCTCGGGTTCTTTTTGCAATGTAACAATGAGGATTTGCTGATGAAGAGGGGATTGTGGAGATGTTATGGATCGGCTACCTTGGAAGTGCTTAGCACGAATGGTGGACCGAATATCAGCAAGAAGATACATCACTCGTTCCATAATAATGAAGTTGATTGGGGATTTACTAGCTTTGAAAGTTTTGATGTGAGTTTTTGATGTAGAATCAGCAATTACCTCTTGAAAAATTTGCTTCATTTTCAAAATGACTTTGTAAATACACCAAATGGATATAGAAAATCAAAACGTGACCCAAATGTTCGGGGGTTTCTCCTAAAACGGATTAACCTGACATTTTAAATAAATTTTGAAGGTCATTCAGATTAACTTCTTTTGTTATCAGTTTTCAGTATAATCCAAGGTTTTCAGACTGCCCTTAGAAATTCTACTTTTTAAAAATAATTGCATTATTTCGGCACAGGTCGTAACTTTCGGCTTAATTTTCGATTTGTTGGAAATTTATAGACCATGCTGAATTATCAGCTTTTAGTCTAAAGTCAATTTTTGGACCCTAATCGGGCCGCCAAAACGTTTGTAGATTAATTTTGTCTTATTTTATACGAATTTTTATTTTCTAGGCTCTATTTTGCATTTTGCGCCTCATCATTGCTTTTAGAAATCGTCAATGTCAAATTTTAGACAATTTTTAGTTGGGGGAACCTTGGTCTTGATTAATATTTTTAAAAAACCTCTGATTGGAATGCCAAATTTTAAAAAAATCAATGATTCACTGAATTTCCAGACCTTGCTATCAGCGGAACATGGATACGTCCAAGACGATAAAATCATCCTTAGATGTCATTTCACCGCTGATGTTCCGAATGGAAACGGATTTTAGTAAGTTTTAATTTTCACGTTCCAAAAAAATCAATTTTGTTTTCAGCTGGGACAGTAAACTGCACACCGGATGCATTGGACTTCGAAACCAGGGTGCCACCTGCTACATGAACTCTATACTTCAGGCGTTCTATTTCACCACCGGCTTCCGCAAAGCAGTTTATCAAATGGAAGTTGGAAGTGAACCATCAGATACCAATATTTGTTTGGCAATGCAGCGGGTTTTTTATGAATTGCAAACGGCGAAAGAGGCGGTTGAGACGAACAGTTTGACGAGAGCTTTTGGATGGGATAAATTGGATGCGTTCAATCAACACGATGTTCAGGAGTTTTGTCGCGTTTTGTTGGATAATCTGGAGACGAAGATGAAAGGATCCTCGGTACGGGTTTTGAGGATATGCTTTTCGGATAATTAGGAATTTCTTAGCAGCTGTTCAGTTAATTTCGATTTTCAGCCATTTGCGACGATATTCCTATTTCCAAAAAAAACACATCAAACTAAATTAAATTTTTCAAAGTTTAAAAATTTATAAAATCATTATTTTTTTCAGCAAGAACAAAGTATCCCGCAGCTTTTCCGCGGCAACATGAAATCATTCATAAAATGCACCGAAGTTGAATACGAAAGTTCCAGAACCGAATCCTTCTACGATGTTCAATTGAACGTTCTCGGAATGGATAGCTGTAAGCCGCCGCATTATAATTATTTTAGAGCAAAAATCTTAAATTTTCCAGTGGAGCGAGCTTTTGAAGCTTATACAGCGACTGAAATCCTTGAAGGTGATAACAAGTACGATGCGGGTGAATTCGGTTTGCAGCGGGCGGAAAAGGGTGTGAAGTTTGTGGAGCTTCCACCTGTTTTGCATGTTCAATTGATGAGGTTCCAGTATTGTGGAGTTGAGCAGAAAGTTAATGAACGGTTTGTTGTTTTTTTAATAGAATTTTTAAAATAAAGTAATATTTTTAGGTTCACATTCCCAAAGGAGATGAATTTGATTGAATGTTGCGAACTTTCGGATCAATTGAAAGCAGATGATTGCGTGTACTCTCTTCATGCGGTTTTGGTGCACAGCGGAGAGTTTCATGGGGGACATTATGTTACATTCATCAATACGAATATCTATGAATCCAGTTTGGATAGTTCTGTGAAGCCAAAATGGTGTAAATTCGATGATGATGTTGTTTCGAGAACCACTGACGACGACGCGATCACATCGAATTTTGGGGGAGAACGATCGATGAACACGTCGGCTTACATGTTGATTTATGTTCGAAACACATCGATCAAAACGGTCTTGGCACCGATTCCAGATGATGAGATTCCGAAGAAGGTTGAAGAAACATTTGAGGAGGAAAGATTGCAGAAGAATAAGATGAGAAAGAAGAAGGAAGAGGAGTCGATGTGTATTGAGATGCCGATTGTGACACAGGATATAATTGCTGGCAATCATGGATTTGATTTGGTCGAGTTTTCGGTAAGATTTTTGAATTATTTGGAAAATTTTATCAAAGAAGTGTTATCGGTTATAGAAAAATTTGAAATTGTGCAAATTTGAATTAAATTGTAATAATCGATATTTAAAAATTGAATACTTCAAAATCTTACTTTAAAATTGATAATTGGGACAGAAATTTTCCGAAATTAGGCATTTTTGAAAAATCTTGAAATATCAGTAAAAAATCTAAAAAATCCATTCCTTTTAAGGTAATCCAAGACCAAGTGTCACATGAGAGCATCAACAAGAATATGACATTGTTCCAATTGTACAAGTTTATTGAACGTCGTTTGTTTGGCACAGATCGTTCCAGAAATTCGGACAGTGCAATGGAATTGGAAGATGGTAAATGCTACCATTTGAAAATTCAAAAATCATCACATTTTTAAGATGAAATGTACGATGAGGAAGATCGTCAGTCGTTCCGCTTCCGTCTCTGGAAAATGAGTGAAACTTATATGGATCGGGAAGGCACGAAGACGTTGTCGAGATTCCGGCCAGATCTGGTAATTATAGAAAAAATTATCACACATTTTGAAATGCGTTTTTTTAGCTGTTGGATTCGTCGAACAAAGTTATTGTTGAAAAGGTGTTCTCCTCGGAATATGATGCGATTTATGTGGAAGTTCCGGCTCAAGGAGATCGGCTACAACCGTATTCCAACACTGGTGAGAATAAATTTTGCAAAATTTTAAAAATTTGACATTTTTCTCACAGCAGATCATGTATTGGCATTTATCAAGTATTATGATTCGATCAGCCAGACGTTCAACATTGTTGGAACGTATATTTTTGATATACATCGGCCGTTGAGTTATTATAGAGATCCACTCTGTAAATTGGCTGGAATCGCACCAGGAACCGAATTGGCTTATTATGAGGTTGGATAGATGCTTTAAAGAGCTTCCAACGATTTTAAAAATTTTCAGGAAATATCTGCAAATCGAATCTACTCGATCGAAAAGCCAAATAGCCAAGATGCAATTGGTCATTGGGGTGACGATGGTGGTGTGATTTTGATAATTGAACAAGCGGAATACCGAGACGCTGAAAATAACGCATTGGCGAAGTTTGACGAAATGTACAAGACGACATTTATCGAATTCCACGAGCAACCATTCAACAAGAAGCATGAGGATGATTTGATTCAGCCGATTGTTAAGAAGGTTCGATTGGATTCGACACTTGCGTCGGTTACTGAGCAGTTGGCGAGAGAGTTGGATTATGATCCGAAAAATGTGCTGGTTTGGTATAAAGGGCAGTCGGGAAGGGCTGAGCCGTGCTTGGAGGATTATTCAGTAAGTTGGAAGATTCATTTAAACATAAATGTTGAATTGAAAGGAAATGCTGAAATTATTTTACCATGAGAGAGATTTTAAATTTTAGGATTTTAAAAATGTGTCTAAAAAGCGGAAAATTTCATTTTTTTGGTGAATAAGTTTTAATTACTATTAGTTTTCAAAAAAACACCACTAGGAAATAATATTTTCCAAAAAACGTTTCCTAATTTGTGAATTTTGCTTAAAATAAATTTGTTTCAGAAATATTCAACAAAGAGCATCACTGGACGAACTCCACACGATCCAAGAGTCACCAAAAAGTAAGCTTTGAAACATTTTCCTCAAAAATCCGCTCATTTCCTTCAGATACCGCGCGAACTATTCATTGATGCCATTCCCCGTGTCAGAGATGCATTTGAGAAAACAAATGAAGATTTTCGCGATGAATGATAAGATGGAAGTTGAAGAGTTGACGATTTTCCCGCTCCAGGATGGACATGTGAGCTTAACGCATTTCAGAAATTTAATCCCGAAATTTGGCAGCTTTTGCAGGTTGGTGATATTTTGAGCGAGGCGAAACGATATTTCAAGTTTGCTGAAAATGGATCTGGCAAATTGAGGTTTTTAATTCCAAAAGCAGTTAGTTTAAATAAAACACTTTAAAATTTAGATTGGTTCAAGTTGGAACGTCGCCAAATTTCAATCGAGTTTATCAGATTTATAGTGAAAATGTGGCGGTTCATGAGATTGAGAGCAAGTATTTGTATAAAGTGAGTTCCTTCTTTTTCTGTAAATTATGAGAAAGATTCCAAAATTTTCAGTGTCGAGTGGAAGAAGTGCCAGTTGATGAGTTGGAATGTGCGATTGATGAATTCTTCTGTCCGGTTGTACATTTTGATAGGGATCCGACGTCGAGATTGTTTGGAACATCGTTTGTTATCAAGGTAAGAGTTTCCTTGTCTGAGAGTGAGCTGTTAGCCTCTAATATTGATTTTTCGAATAATTTGGCAACCATTTTCAATAGTGACAACAGATTTTTAACTTGTGAAAACGTTCTAATTTATTTTGAAGCTTTTTTTCTGAAAAGAACGCCATTTTTTTATAATCCGCATTTCAGGTGAAAAATGGTGAATTGATGAGTGAAGTTCGTGAACGGCTAAGATCTCGTTTGCCAGAAGTGTCGAGTGCCGACTTTGCCAAGTTCAAATTTGCGTTGTTGTCAAGAGATAAGGTATTTGTGGTCTTGAAGAGGTTTCGGGGAGCAAAAACGTGTTTTTTTTCAGCTTTGTCGATACATTGAATTTGGTGATGCGGATAAGGTGAACCTACAAGATATGGCAAGTCAGACAACGGGAAATAGTGAGTTTTTATTTTTTTATTTTTTGAAAATTGGGAACTGTTATCTGAAAGTGTTCGAGCAGCTGTTAGATGTTTTAAAATCACAGTTTGTATTAAAAAATGTTGATAAATTCTAAAATCACGAGACTATTGAACATTTGGACATGACTCAAGTGCCAAAACTTGATTTTTTAAAAACACTGTTAACTTTACCATTTTTTATCCCGTTTTCTTTGATTTTTATTTTTTTTATGCATTCTGATTTCGTGATTTCTAAAAAAACAATTTCTGGAAATGTTGTTTTTGATTTCCACTGAATTTTTGAGTTTTCATTAATAATCACAGTTTCAAATCGTTTTTTAAATGAAATTCAGTAAATTGGTACAATAAATCAAAAAAACGCAAATAATTTAAATAAAATCATCTTTAAAGTGTTTGTTTACTGATTTTCAATTTTTGTTTTAATCTATTCAGAAACATCTATTATTAATTAATTTCCCCAAAAAATTTTTTTTTCGGGCCCCCGTGGGTCCAAAACAGCTCCCGCAAAAGTGCGGAAAACAGGCGGTGGCAGTGCACACCGGGCGGTGCCACCTCCCATTTTTGGGTTTTTGAAGGACCGTTTTTCTCAAAATTAAGCTTTTGAACTGAATTTTTTTGTTGATTCCATTAATAATAGGTGATTCTGAGTCGATTAAAACAAAAATTGAAAATCAGTAAACAGACACTTTAAAATCAAAATTAATTGGAAATGTTTCTTGCAGTTCCCCAAGTCTACATCGGAATCGATCACAAGTCACCAGTTTTGCATTCAAATGAAAATGCGATCAGAATTCTGAACTAGAGGAATAATAATAAGCAGAAGAAGAAGAAGCCGCTAAAAGAGTTCAACCGTTCTGTAAAATTTGCTGGAAATGTCACTAAATTTTGTTTTATAAATTTTATGCATTCTTTTCCGCCACTCATAACGTTTTTTTTGTGTTTCGTCTTTGTTTGATATTTCTATTTTAAATATCCTAAAACCAGTGTAAAAAATGATGTAATTTCTGAAAAATTGCCCGCAATATTTGTGTCCCAATTCATCACGTCGCTTCGTTTCTTTTTTTTTCTCTCTCTTTCCTTCATCTTTTATATATATTTTATTATTATTTTAATTTAATTTAACGTTTATTTGATTTTTTGCGAAATCCCGTGTCTTATAATTTTTGCATCCCGCCAGAAAACAAGCTAAACAAAAAAAAAAGAAAGATCGGTCCAAAAAAAGCACACATTTGAAAATCACCATTTTTCGTCTATTTTCATCGATTTTTTGTATATTTCGTGTAAAACGTCGAGTTTTGTTCTTTTTTTCGGTGAAGACGAATATCGGAGGATTTTTTTTTTTTTGAAAACTGAAAATTTGATGAATCTGGCCTGATCAGCATTCTTTTGAACCGGAAAAGGCTGGGAATTTTCGAGCTTGTTTTTCTTAAAATCGACAGAAGCTCGAAAATTTTCAGTAAAACTTTAATTTCAGTCCCCTTATTATTTATTTTTTAAATATATTTTAGAACATTTTCTCTATTTCTCTATTTCTCCCAACTATTTCAATTGCTCTATTTATGAATGTTCTTCTTTTTTTTTGAATTGTTTTTTTTTCTTGTAGATTTTAGTGTTTGAATGAAAAGGAGAAAAATGGTGTGAAAGGTGATTGAAATGTACATTTTTCTGAACTTGTGCACTTCTCGCGAACAAATGTCGGGGACTAAGTTTCGCATTTGGAATCTTAGCCCATTCATAAAAACTTATGACGAAAGTTAGTTGTGGTTTATATTTACAAGAAACTGGTAAAAACAATTAGAAGGAAACAGAATGTTACAGGAAATGCGAAAACAGTAAATAGAGGATATTTTTGGAAAGAAAAAAAACTAATCTAAAAAATTGGAAACAACGATTAATAATTTCGAGAAAAAACATGAGAAACAAGGTCAAAGGATGGTTTGGGTTTAAAAAAATCAATAAAAATATTTAGTCGTATTCAAATTTCGGTCCAGTTGGCTTGGCCACAATCTTTGCTGTCCTCTTTCTCAACGGAACCAACTTCTTATGATGCTCATTTTCAGTAGATTCTGCAGTTGGATTTTCAGTTTTCAGTTCAAACGTCGGTTCGGCTGCTGACGCGGTTCGTTTGCGTTTCAGGTGTGAGGGTGCCGAATTGACCAGGGTTTTGAGGCGCTAAACAAAATTGTATTATTCCAGAAAAATGGGAATCAATAAAAGTAAATACCAAGTATTCCAAATAGAGGCATTCATCAAACGATCCCGACACTTCTGTCCGCTCCAATGTGATATTTCTCTGAAGTGCAAAAGTGAGCACGAGCTCTTTTTCAGCGATTTCATCTATATGAAGTCCAGATTGATTGAATAAATCGCTGAAAAATGTGGCTCAGAGAAATTTTGTGAACATCATTTTTCTATTCATACTTCCATTGCTCCTCGACCAATGTCTTCGAGCATTTGAGCAATTCTTGTCTTTCTTGAAGTGTGCACACTTTTTCATAAACCACATTTTTTGAGTCTTTCACGCCTGAAAATTGGGCATTATTTCACATTGAAATTAAAAAAATGTGCTTTGTTTCTAATTTTCAAGTATTCTTTCTTTTTTTAGATAATCGAGAGCAGTTCAATTCGGAACCTAAATTTCATAAATGCCTGAAATTTACGAAAACCGCAAATATTATCGATTTTTAAAATAAAACAGAAATTTTCAAACTTTCAAAAAAATCGATTTTTTCTGAAACTTGTGAACTTTTTAGCTTGAAAATGAATAAACGAAATATTCGTCCAGAAAGACTTGCATTTTAAAAACCAGCTGAAAATTTCAGAAAACCCTAGCTGCCCATTTTTCTGTAATTGTTTCTGTAAAATTTGGTGCAGATTTTCTTTACGAATTTCTCAAAAATCATCAAAAACTTAATTTTTTGTATTAAAATCCAGAAATTTTTTGTCCAATTTCAAAATCCACCAAAAAAAAAGAACTCACCAAGAACTCTGGTCTTCGGTATCCAATAAACAAACCACTTGTTGAAATTATGCTCCCGAACATATAACAAAATCGATGTCATTTTCTTCTGAAAAAACAATTCCAGAAATTTTCAGAATCTTCAATAACATCATCGGGAGGTACATAATTCACTAAGCAGTTAAAGTTTGAAAATTGGAAAATGAAACAACAAATTATGGGGGGAAAATTTGCAAAACGTGTTCATTTGTGTTCAAAACCGAAAAAAACTAGATAATTAAAAAAAAACTTGTTCTAACAAAGACTACAGTAACCTGTACTGTAGACGGCAAACTATGGCACTACTCAAAAAAAGTGGGAAAATTGGAAAAAAATGTTAGTCACAAAAAAGCATAAGTAGAAAATGTAAACAATAATAATAAACTCGTAAATAACCAACAACATGCAATAAATTTTGAGAAAATGTGTGATAGTGAGCAAAATTCATATAATAATAATAATTGGTGAAAAAACGAAGGTTCTATACAATAATTGTGGCATTTTTGACAGAAGCGTGTCCAAAGTTCAGAATGTACCAATCGTGGCCATACATAAGAATTGCCAACGGTTGTCCAACGATCAAAGAAAGCCAGACTATGATGTTACCTGCAAAAAAATCGATATTTTCCAATACATTGAACTTTAAAGGAGGGCTTTACGGAGATAATAAATCTACCTGAAAATAGACTTCATTCTCATTCCAAATCTGTTTTTAAAATTCTCTAAAACCACCTAGAAGCCGAGAAAACGGAGCTTTAAAACAATGGCCTAGAAAAAGTTTTCCACCTGGTCGAACTTTATCTTATGAGCTTTTTTCGTGTTTCATAAATACTTATGCAGAATACTTATATTTGTCCTTTTTTATATTTTTTCATTTTTTTTTGTATTTTTCATGTAACAATGCCTGCGGACTGGTTTTCAACGGTTGACACTATTTCTAGGCCATTGTTTTAAATCTCATTTTCTCGGCTTCTAGGTGGTTTTAGAAAATTTTAAAAACAGATTTGGAATGAGAATGAAGTCTATTTTCATTCGAGTTGCATACATTATCTCCGTAAAGCCCTCCTTAAAGGTTTAGAAGCCCAAAATTATCCCAAAAACGGTTCCCAAAATCCGAAAAAGTCAAAAACCACTAGGAAAGCACTGAAAAATTCAGATTATCGAAAACCAAAGGGATATTCCGCATTCTGTGAAATTTTAATGAACCTTCCCAATATTGAATATTAATTTTTTAAACAGAAAATCTAGAAATCATTAAAATGCCCCTATTTGTTTCAATTTTTGGAGTATCAAAGTGGTGAACTTTAATTGTGGCTTCAAAATCAACACATTCCTAATCAATATCTTTTTTCGGGGAGCTCCCCCAACTCACCAGCTCTTCCTCCCTTCACAATTTTATCCGTCACATACGACAACGGAATCTGTCCCATCATTCCATAATAAGCCCATAATCTGAACATTTTCAGCGGCACTGACACCATATATTCGTGGAAGAATGCAGAAACAAAGAAGACGACGAAGAAAGCCGACGTTTTTCTGGAAATTTATAAATTTTATAAAATTCGAAGATATCAAAAGAATACTCACTGAAACTTATTCCTCATCATCGGCATATAAATATGTCGAACAGCGAATCTGTGGACCGGAATGTTCCACGATTTCCAAAAATATGAGATGGTTTCAGCATTCCAGAAATCGCTGAAAATTTCAGAGAACTTCAATAAAATTAAAGACATTCGTCTTACCGATAAAACTCACGATCTGCAAACCTTAACAATTCTGCCACCAAATTCAAGAACGAATGGAAAAACGTGTAGAAGAAGATCAACCAAATCAAATGATTCGGAATCGCCAATTTCAGAAGCCGTTCCAAGCATCGACTGAATTCCATTTCACTCAATGGTTTCATACTATTCTTCACCGTTGGCACGACCCATTGTTGTACCAGTGCCATTATCAAAAATGATAGGAAAATAAGCTGAAATTGCAAAATTTCAAAAAAAATCGTGGAGAAAAATTATTAACCTCAACAGTTCGTTTGATCACAAAATGCTTTCGGATTCTCGACGTTCTCGGGAATTTGAACTCGTAACAAAGTGTTGGAGCGGCCATGAAATAGTACAAGTTGGAAATTGTCAAGTTTCCCGGGTATTGGGCAGCCATTTGATGCATTGACAGCTGAAATTTGACATTTTTCTGTCGAAAACGTTTTCAGCTTCCAGATTATATAAAAACTTTGAATTTTTATCACTGGATATTAGGCTTACATTAAAGAACTAAACGAATCAATACCAGGTTCCATTTTTTCAGAAGTCATTGAAAGAAATGTTGAAATTTCTGATATTTTTTTAAAAATCACCGTTTCATACAATTATTTAGTAGTTCAGCCAGTCTCCACAAAATTAATAGAATACAAAATATAAAAACTTAAGAAGAAGCATCAAAATAATTTTTAAAAAATGAATAAAAAATTATTTTCAAATAGTTTTTCATTGAAAATTTCAGTTATTTTTGCATTTTCGGAATAATTCCAATATAATGGAATTAAAGACGGCGTGTCAGTTAACACGATTCAAATTCAATGCTAAAAATGAAAATTCGAATGGGGGCTCAGAAGTTCGAGAAACGTAGCCATATTCAAATAAATGTGATTCGTGCCAATTCTGGCCGCGTTACGGACAGGCGCGCTAATTCAAATTTTGAGTTGTTTTCAACTTTGGACCGCTGCTATGAAGCGTTTATTTCTCGTTGTGATTTCGTATAAATTGCATTGTACTAATGATAGAAAGCTGTAATTTTTGAAATTGAAATCAGGTAGGGTCAAATTAACTGTCACTCTGTCTTTAAAACTGATTCATATAAAACGGTTTTCAGCGCCTAACGAAAAAATTTGTTATACTAACGAAAAAATTCTTACAAATTGCTAACATAGCAATTCTGAAACAGTAAATATTTTGAGATTTTTAAAATTAAATTTTAAAATTTCAAGAAGAAAAAACAAGAGACGCAGAAAATGTGTTATTCTGAACTAACTTTAAAGAAGGTAACATTTTCTCAAGAAATTCAGAATCTGAAGTCCAAACTGGTATCAAACGTTCTTCCGACTCACTTGTCAGCAATTACACTCGAAAAATCTTAAAGGCTTCAACATAGGTGGGATTGGGTCGTTTCGAAATCTCAGAGTTAAGCTCGTTATTGTCAACGTAAAAGTTTTGTATCACGCAAGTTGGTTTTGATCTACCGAAAAAATATAAGTCTCTCACGCAGTAATGCTATTTTTACACGCGAGCGGCGCGCTGCGGTCTTTTATTGCCAACTCAATTATTCTTGATTATTGCGTTCGGAAGGCTGCTCAGCCTCACAGCCGCTCCGCACGCACGTGACGCGGTGATCTCCCACTCAACACACTGAAATATTAGCGGGAACATTAATTATTCAAATTTTCCAGTGTGTTGAATGTCGGCAGCCTCACAGCCGCTCCGCACGCACGTGACGCGGCTGCCGACACTCAACACATTGGAAAATTTGAAAAATTCATTTTCCCGCCAATATTTCAGTGTGTTGAGTGGGAGGTCACCGCGTCACGTGCGTGCGGAGCGGCTGTGAGGTTGAGCAGCCAATGATCAAGAATAATTGAGTTGACAATAGTCGAAAATGGATGATCCGAAATTGTTAATTTGACAATACAAAAAGTAAAGGCGACTACAAAACGTAAAAAGCAGCAAAAACGCTGAAAAAACGCTTAAAAAACGAATATACCAAAAAAACTCATTTTTCTTTAATTTCTGATATCATTAGATTCGTCTTTCTGAGTTGCATCCGAAAATATAAATTTGAAGTTTTAAAAAATGAGTGCGAACCTATGAAGCACTCGCCCGATGGTCAGAGCGGCGGATTGACGCGCTCACACTCGGGCGAATGCGTCTTACGGTCTCACTCATTTGTTTTTTGTTTTTTTTTTTTGAAAAACTTGATTCAGTGCGCACATTTTGATATTGTCAACTCAATTATTCTTGATCATTGCGTTCGGAAGGCCGCTCAACCTCACAGCCGCTCCGCACGCACGCGACGCGGCGACCTCACACTCAACACTGAAATATTGGCGGGAAAATTAATTATTCAAATTTTCCAGTGTACTGAGTATCGGCAGCCGCGTCGCGTGCGTGCGGAGCGGCTGTGAGGTTGAGCAGCCTTCCGAACGCAATGATCAAGAATAATTGCGTTGACAATACCAAAACCAAGTCCATAATATTCCATTTTCCTATGTTATGATCATCCAAATCCGCGGTCCAAATGACCTATGAAAATCTCCTATGCCAAAAACCCTCACCTCATCTTTCAAATCCCAAAACTGTTTCGGATCGCTCGTCTTCTTCGCCAATTCCGTCACTTCCACTTTCAATTCAATAATCCTTTTCCTCGCGCATCTCGCCCAATAATTCACATGTGCATAAGACACAAATTTCAGCGATTCGATCACATAAACCGACATTGTTGCCACCGACCATAGTGGATTTTTTTGCTAAACTTACAAATATTTGGGCGACGTCTAAAATAATTTCTACCCTAGTCAATCCAAGTGTAATGAAGATCGGAAAAATCAAGTGAACCGAAATGAGAACCACATAAAACGCCGCCGCAAATGAGTTTCCAAGCCATCCTTTTTCTGAAAAAGTTGAATAAGAAGAAAAACAATGAATTTGATTCGATAAAATTGAAACATTTCTAAATACAACGTGATATTATTTTCCAACAACCCCGTTTTTCGATAAGAGAAAAACGTTGTCACATGGCTGTTCGAGAGAAGACCGAAGGCCACAAAAACAACAAACAAAAAGGATCATAAGACCACTACCCATTTCTCCTCGTGTGTTTTGCTTCAAAACGGGGAAAAAAAGAGATGTTTAGCAATAGAGCACGCTTCGAAGTGAAAACGGAGCGAAAGCACTGGAAATTTGAAAAAAAAATCTGATGAACCAATTTTTTAACGATTTAAAGTGTTTGCTTACTACTTTAAATTTTTTTTCTGTTTTAATCTACTAGAAATCATCAATTATAAACGAATTTAACAAAAAAACATTTTTTCGGGCGCCCATTGACCCAAAACGGCGGAAAACGGGTGGTGCGGGTTTCATAGGACCATTTTTTCGCGAAATGGAGTTTTTCAACCAAATTTTCTTGTTATTAATTCCGTGAATAATTGATGATTCTGAATGGATTAAAACTAAAATTGAAAAATGTGTAAACAGACACTTTAAAAGCGCCAAAATGCTTTACAATTGAAGATTTAAGAAAAAATGAAATTATTTAACATTCTACATTTAATTTTACATAATTCATAACAAAATTTAGCCAATCATAACGTAAGAAGATTTTACACAGTTATTGCCAACTCAATTATTCTTGATCATTGCGTTCGGAAGGCTGCTCAACCTCACAGCCGCTCCGTACCTACGCGGCGCGGCTGCGGACACTCAACACATTGGAAAATTGGAAAAATCCATTTTCCCACCAATATTTCAGTGTGTTTAGTGGTAGGTCGCCGCGTCGCGTGCGTGCGGAGCGGCTGTGAGGTTGAGCAGCCTTCCGAACGCAATGATCAAGAATTGAGTTGACAATAAGAATTTGAAAAAAACTAAAACATATACCAAACAGGTGCAAAAAAAATGTACTGCCTTCGTCATGGATGAATTTTTTTGGTTTTTTACAATAATTTTCTTTTAAATCTGTTTTAATAAGGACGAAATTCCAAAACTCACCTAAAACTCTCTCCACTGAATAAATCAACAAAATCTGAATATTCGAGCCCAATATCAGCGCCAAATTCGGCCAATTCCATAAACAACAATCTTCGGCAAATGTTGCAATCCATGACAATGGATCAATGAGTATTCCATATTTGATAAGATTTTCTAAAGCGACGCGGCCGTTTGAAAGAACCTGCAAAATATTTGGCGAATTTTGGGGAGGGGTAGCTGTTAAAAACTCACCAAAAGCAAAATGGACAAATTAAAAAATCCGCGAAAATTGGTCCACCCAGAGCTTGTGGAGAACAGAGAATTTTGTGGATGATGAACGACTTTTTCGCAAGGCCTGCAATTTATATAATTAACGTTTTTTTAAACGTTCTATTAAAATCATAAGTTCATGATTTCAAACTTCAGAATATTTGTAACAGAAAATTTTAAAAACTATATTCAAAAACTTGATCGAAACTCGTGAGAGTTTGTTATGGACCTATGCAGTTTGAAAAATATTCAAAAAATACCGAGAAATTGAAATGTCTCGGTTTTTTGGAATTGTAGCTTTCTTCAAGACCCAAACGAATAAATATGTGTCCCTTTAAACAATTTAATGGAAAAATTGTGTTTTTGTGTCAATAATTGTGGAAAAAAATCAATAGTGAGTCCCAATGACCCGTAGAGGCCCAAAATATCTGATTTAGGCTCAAAAGGACTCTCCGGGCGGAAATAAAAAACAATTTTTTTCATTTTTTCGCCATAAATCGGTTTTTAGGGGTTATTTCGTGCTTTATAGACCTCCTGGGTTCACTTGGGCTCGTACCTGATCGTTTTCCACAATGAAAGATACAAAAACCCATTTTTTCCATAAAACTGTTTAAAGGGACACACATTTAATCGTTTGGGTCTTGAAGAAAACTACAGTTTGAAAAAATACCGAGAAATTTCAATTTCTCGGTATTTTTTGAATTTTTTACAAACTGAATAGGTCCATTTGGAGAAAAATATACCCTCTCTGCTGGTGTTGTTCCACTCCATTGTTCCTCGAATTTCCGTTGTTCGCGAATGAAGACCTTCGACTCGAAACTCCCGTTCCATTCGATTGTTCGGATTGTTTCCGCCGTCTTGTCTACAAAAATTATCGATTTTTAAGAAAAAAAAATTCTAATCTTGATCGTGAAATTTTCCTCAATTTTTTGATACCTTTTGAATTTCTTGAAAACTCACCAAAACTTCAAAATCCATAGTTTCAAAAATATTTCGAAAAGTTTGTAAATTTTGACTTTTTTACAAATAGGATTTTCTGAAATTGTCCAAAAAGCCGGTTTTTGAAAAAAAAAACGTTTATCTTGTTATTAATCTTTGAGTTTTGAAATGCCATATTTAATTAGTGGTTTGATAAGAGAACATAAAAGAATAAACAAACAACAAATAGAGATGGCCTTTTTTAATTTTTTTTTTGTAGAAAGAGAAAAATCCTATTTATAAGTTCAGAAAAGGGCATTTTATTGCAGAAAACTGATGTTTTAAGTAGAAAACAACTAAAAAAAAATGTTATCGCTCTTTCAAAACTTTCAATTTAAGAAGTTGCTTTTTGAAGCGTAAAAGTATAAACATTTTCACTTTCAGCTGTAAGCTGAGATTATTTCAGAAAAATCTCAAAGTAGCAAAAATCTAACTTTATGAAAATTGAGCTTAGAATTTTAAAATTCAAAGAAAATATGAAAAATTCTTAAAATAATAAGAATTATGATTTTTTTTTGAGTATTTTGGAACTAAACTTATTTTTCAATGCAGAAAATTAACCCGACTTTGGCATAAGTTATAGAATTTTTAAGCCTTTTAAATTTCAGCCATGAAACTTGCCAAAACAGAAAAAATTGGAGCTTTTTCGTGAAACATTGTAGAAAATTATATTTTAAGAAGAAATTGGAGAAAAAAAAACTAGATAGAAAATTTGGAGAACTTCACTTGAAGAAGCTAAAAAAATGAATCGCCAAACTTTTACAGTTTTTCTAGCTGAAATTCTGAAAAAAAATCAACAAACGTCTTTAAGACCCATTTTTCAGAATAATTTCAAGCTTCAACTGATTTACTACACTTTTAGAAATCTTTAAAACTTATAAAACCCATTTTTAAAGAGAAATATTTATAAAATATTACTTTATAAATATTTCATTTTAAAAAAATGGGTCTTAAAGTTTTTCAGATGAATTTTCTTAAAAACAGAACTGAAATTAAGTGCAAAAAACCATAAATTCTTAAATTTTCAAATAAAATTCTAAAAACTCACCGAATTCCTCATAATCAAGTAACCGTTTGCCAAAAAAAAAGTTCAAAATCAAGCGAAACTCGATGGAAAAACAGCACAGGAGATAAGACGACGTTCTCTGCGTCTCCTGTAACACCTGTGCATTTTTTTCAGGATGCAGTAAACAACTTGGCAAAAGAAAGTGATTCCATCCAAAATATTTCCAAAGAACATTGAAACATTGCACAAACTACAAACAAAAAATGAAAAAATTAATAAAATACAATTTTCTAGATCAAAAAATGAACGTTTTCTTTCTTTTGTTGATTTGTTCTACAATAACTTTTTCATTATTGTTTTTCTCCACATTAGAACATTAAAAAAAACCCGTTTTGGACCCGATATCTTCTTAAATCATCTTCTCGTAGGTAATCAATGATTACAACAGTATTTATATTCCATCGATTTTCTTTCCATAAATTTATTTTTTGTTTAAATCGATAATCAACTTCTCTTGCCTGAAAACATCTTTTACTCGATTTATAAAAAAAAATAAAGAAAAATGTTCGGGGAGGAAGAAATAATAAAAGAAAACTACAAAAATAGGTGGAAAAAATTAACGAAGTGGTCTATACTTTTGACGAGCATTTTCTTTTTGTTGTTGACTCGTACTCCCGCACGGTTTGAATTTCGTCTAATGGTCGTCGACCTTATCGGCACGTCTCAAAACCTTGTAGTCCTTGAATCTGGCTTCAATTTCTGGGGTTTCGTTCAAACCGATGTTGCATGGGTCAGGAATTCTGGAAGAATTTGCGTTGAGAATTTAAAATACGCAAGAGAACTGTTTCAGATTTATCTTTTCTCTTTTCGAAACCGTTCTAAATATGTTTACTTCCCTCGTTGAGAGCATTTTTCAACTACAGATAAAAGTTTGGGCATGATTTTTCCTTGCTCAAACATTTCCTGTGTGGATGAAAAAAGTTTCGAATTCTTAGTAAAGTTGCAATATTTAAACAAAATCAGTTTACCTTTTTATAAAAAAACTTTTTATTGTGAAACAGTTGTGCTGAAAAAGATGATTTCAAAAATATCAATAAACATTTCTCATTGAAATGATGTACGAGATTTTTATCCATAACAGCTTTTTTTTCAAATTTGGAGCTCAAATATGCTCAAAACCATAAGCAGCAAAACAAGATCTTTCCAAAGAGATATGTCCTGTTTTATAACGGTAAAACACTCTTAAGAAAGAAATGAAACTAACCTGTTTTGGTAGCGAAGATCATAGAAGTGAGCTGGGAAGTATTCAACAAAGTGTTGACGATCGAAGTGTTCAACTGGTGGTGCCTTGGCCCATTTCTCTTCGACCTGAATTACATCGAAATAAGTAAAACAAATCTAAAATTAGATTCCGAACCGTCTTAGCCTCTTGAAGTCCATCCGCGACTTTAACGTCGTGCAACTTAATGCGGGCATTGTTGAAATCAACCCATTGGTCAACCTCCTTCAAGTAATCCGCTGGAATTTCTCCGTATGGAATGTTGATAGCTTCGTATTGCTTTTGAAGAGAATCGAGAACAGCGGAGTGAGCTGGGAGAGATTTCTTCAAGGCAGCGAAGTCGATCTAAAAAAATTGAATATTTAGGATACAAAACGGTTTTTTAAAAAATTACCTTTGGAAGATCGGCTGGGAGTTGACTGACAGCGGATTGGAAGGTTCCACTGACTCCCTTGACGCGGGTAAGCTCGGCAGCGTGCTCAGGAATGAGACGGTCGGCTGAAAACGGTGTTTTTTTTTCAAATTTTCAAGTACTTAATTTTTATCGAGCATATCTTTTTGGAACATATTTTTGGCGAATCAAACTTGATCCTCGTTTAGAAAAGAAGAGTATATTTTTCTTAGAAAAACTATTTTTCAATTAAAACTCTTACCCAACTTGGACCAGTTGACAGATGATGTTGCTACCCTCTTTGCGGCTCCAGACATACCTTTAAAAATTTATTTTAACAATTAGAATAAAATAAAAGGTCGAAAAACTATTAAGAAAACTTCGGAAAAAATAAATTTCATTTTTCAAAAAAAAAGTTTTTGATCACACATTTTCTAAGAAAAACACGCTAAATCAACTGAAAAATGTGTAAAAAAATTATTTGATCCGTATTTTCACAAAAAAATCCAAGAAAATCCACGAAAACCCCACGGAAAACAGTACAAAATCAAAAAATTCCACTGGAAATGGGGCGGGGCTAAACGCCCGTCTAATTGCAAGCGCGGCGCGGTTCTCCAAAAACCTAGTCCGCGATTTTTCTAGGCCACCGCACATGTTAGGCCAAGTCGAAATGTGTGCAGAAATTAAAGTTTTTTCGTGATTTTGGAAATGTTTTGAGTGTTTAGGGGCTTGCGAATGAAGCAAACAAACTTTTCCAACGATTTTAAGTACAAATATATCGCAAAATGAAAAATTTTCAGTTAATAATTGACTTTCAAAAGTTTTTAGCTATTTTTATAAATAATGAAAATTATTTTTAACTTTCAAAAGACATACACAGGAACCACGTTTTTCACAAACTTCAAAAATATTTTTCACTATTTAAATACCTTTTTAGAGAAATGAATTTTATGAAACAAATAATTAATTATTTCAAAAAAAAAGAAGGAAACATTTCAGGCTAAAAAATGTTGAGAACTGTAAAAGTAAAAGTACCATTTTTCGTCTTCTATGCAATAAGTAGCCGCATTTTATGAATTTTTATGTACCTATTCGGTTTTTAAAAAATTAAACAAATGCCTAGAAATACTGAGAAATTGGGTATTTCGGGCTTTAAGGACCTCCTGGGTTCACTTGGGCTCGTACCTGATCGTTTTCCACAATGATAGACACAAAAACATTTTTTTTTCCATAAAATTGTTTAAAGGGACACACATTTAATCGTTTAGGTCTTGAAGAAAACAACAGTATGAAAAAAATACCAAGAAAGTGCAATTTATCGGTATTTTTTGAATTTTTTAAAAACAAAATGAATAGGTCCATTATTTAAAAAAAAAAGAAAGTATACCCTCTCTGCTGGCACGGCTTGTAAAAAAAACCAAGGAAAGAGGAAAAATTTCCGCCCGACAATTCAAGATTTTTGCACAGAAATGGGCGTGGCAAGGAAAACGCAACTGTGGCACGCGATATTTTACAGTAAATAGCGTGCAGTTTGAAGAGGTTTTTCTCTGATCTGTGCTTGCGGACAATGCGCAACCAGCCTGTTCACGCGCGAATGACACAGGTTCATTTTTACAAGCCGTGGCTGGTGGTACGCAGAAGGTTCGAAAATCCCGAAATAACCCAAAAAACCCGTTTTAGGGCGAAAAAATGAAAGCAAAACGTTATTTTTTTTCGACCCAAGCTGGCTTTTTGGGCCTAAATCAGATTATTTGGGCATGTGTGGCTCATTTGGACTCACTATTGATTTTTTGGTAAAATTTTCACAACGACACAAAAACAAATGTTTTTCATAAAATTTTTTAAAGGGACACACATTTAATCGTTTGAGTCTTGAAGAAAACTACAGTTCAAAAAGTGCCGAGAAATTTCAATTTCTCTGCCATTTCTGCATTCAATTTCTCGGCATTTTTTGAATTTTGTTTCAAACTGAATTATTATTATTATTATTATTAAAACCACGAAACCTCAAAATTAAGGGTGACTCTTCATGTAACATAAGAAACTATGGGAATTTTTCAAAGTCTTGATTTTAGCGATTCATTTCAGATTCAGATTTCAATTTAGTGTTTTTAAAGGTAAAATTAGATTTCAACCGCAGGTAAAGGTTGTCAGACGCGTCGCAGATGGTATGCCAAGAATGAAGTCAAATATGCTCCAAAAATAGTAATTTAATCCCTATAAATAGTTCTTCCTAAATTCCAATTTCAATGTGTTTATCCCCTTCTTCATTCCCCCCCCCCCCAAAATTTTTCATGAGAAAAAAAGCCACTCCACATATCCGGAGTAGTAAGTAAACCACTACCCAAATAGTCCTTCTCCTCTTTAACTCCAAAAGCCCTCTTCCATTTCCTTCCGTTTTCATTGTCCAAATATCTGCCGCCATCACCACCCCAATTCTCAATTTTCTTGAAACGTTTGCCTTTTCTCTCTATGTGTGTATATTTTTGATTGCTTCCCAAAAAAAAGCGGAAATGCAACAAAAACTTCTTGACGCCTTTTTTAAACGTTGGTTGCTTGCTCAAGTGCTTTGAAAAAAATTGGTGGTCTTGCGAAATGTTTAGAAAAAAAGAGCGAAGAGTTTCCTTGTGACCAGTTGCTTTCGAAATTTTTTTAGACGTTTTTAAAGGGTTACTGTAGGACTTCTTTCGTGATTTTTTCATTTCTTTGAAACATTTTGAACCTGAAAATTTGGATATCAAATAAAAATACAATTTTCTATAAAATTTCGTTAAAATTTTTATTTTTCTTGACAATAATATAGAGGCAATATTTAGATTTTAAATTTTTACCAAAACTACGTTCAATCTTAACTGGCACGTTGTCTTTAGAAGAGAGAGAGAATATAAATGACGTTAAAGACAGCTGTTCAGTTAATTTGACCCTACCTGTTCTTAGTTTCAAAAATTAGAGCGTTCTCTCATTAGTAGAATGCAATTTATGCGAAATCACACCGATAAATACACGCTTCATAGCAGCCGTGCAAAGTTGAAAAAATAAAAATTTGAATGCGCGCGTGTCCGTGCGACGCGGTCTGTGCCCGTGCAACGCGGTCGGAATTGGCGCGAAACACAATTATTTGAATGTTGCTACATATTGGTAATGTTCTTTGGACCACTTGGGCTCCCATTCGAATTTTGATTTTTTTCCTTTAATTTGGATCGTGTTAACTGATCAGATGCCTTTAAATCGCCGAAAAATGACATATTTATGTTATAAATGGGTTTCAAAAATTGTTTTTTTTAATTCACGAAAGAAAAAAACGAAAATTGAGGTACCTGGAAAAAAGTTTCCAAGAGTTATGGTTTCTAGTCCGCGATAGTTTGGATTCCTAGGCCATTTATTACATTTGTGCATTTTTATTCATTTTTAGTTTTTTTTTTTGAATTTAAAGTGTAAATTGTAAAGTTTGAATATCGGTTTTTCATTTTAAATGCAAAACAACAACAATAAAGAATATTAATCCACAAATTTAATAAATGGCCTAGGAACCCAAACTATCGTGTACTAGAAACCAAAACTTTTCCAGGTAGCTCGTTTTTTTCAGTTTTTTTTTCTTTCTTTAATTAAAAATGTTATTTAAAGGAGGGCTTTACGGAGATTATGAATGCGTCTGGGAAGAAAATAGGCTTCAGACTCATTCCAAATCTGTATTTAAAATTTTCTAAAACCACCTAGAAGCCGAGAAAACACGCCGCAAAACAATGGCCTAGAAAAAAGGGCCACCTGGCCGAACTTTTTTCGTGTTTCGTTGATAAATAGTTATGCAGAACGCTTATAGTAGTCCTTTTTAATGTTTTTTTCATCTTAATTTATGGTTCGTTTTTCATTTTTTTGGACTTTTCATGCCTGCGGACTAGTTTTCGCCGGTGGCCCTTTTTTCTAGGCCATTGTTTTGAGGCGTGTTTTCTCGGCTTCTAACTGGTCTTAGAAAATTTTAAATAGAGATTTGGAATGAGTCTGAAGCCTATTTTCATCCGAGGCCCATTCATAATCTCCGTAAAACCCTCCTTTAAAACCCCATTTATAACATAAGTATGTCATTTTTCGGTGATTTAACGTCATTCATATTCTCTGTAATGCCCTCCTATAAGTCTTGTTTATATAGGTTTCGTGAAAAATCTTAAAATCTCAAATTTCACAATCCTTCCGAAATAAATCTTCCCCAAATTCCGGATTTTCAACGAAAATTTTAATGAATATTTTTTTAAAAAACCTTTTGAATAATGTATGAAAAATAAACCAATTTCTCACAATTTCTAGAAATTATTTTCGTTTCCAGAATTAGAAAAAATCGTTAAATGTTACAGCGTCAGAAATTAAAAAATTTTACAACATGAAAAAACAGAAAATATCTTCGAAACCTTAATTTTTTATGAAAATTTATAATTAATAATTTCGGTTTTGTTTAAATCTGCGAAACATGGAAATCCATTTTTTTTTGAAAATTTGTATGTGTAATTATTTTAACAAAAATTTTAGGACAAAATTTTTAAAAAGTTGCAGATTATTTACTTTTTTCTATTTGCAACTTTTACCAAAGTTTATATATTAGGAATGCATTGCGGGACCTTCCGCATTATTTGAAGTACCCGAAACTTTAAAAATTTAATCAAACATTCTGAATTTCAACATTTACATGTATTTAAGGGAAATTACAAAAATATGAACTTGCCACTTAATTTTTGATATTCAATAATTTTTCAGACTTATTATTTTCTTTCGTGAGCTTATTTTCAACTTAAAAATCTAAAATGTTGACAAATATTTCAATTCTTTCTGAAATTTCGACTCATTTTTTTAAAAACTTGCATAAATTTCAGATTTCGTAATTTTTTCCCAAAATATTTTAATTTCTAAAATTCTGAATCTCGCTGAAATTTCCAGAAGTTACCAAATACCGACTTAAAGGAGGACTTTACGGAGAAAGTAAATGTACCTTAAATGAAAATAGACTTCATTCTCATTCCAAATCAGTTTTTAAAATTTTCTAAAACCACCTATAAGCCGAGAAAATGAGCTTCAAAACAATGGCCTAGAAAAAGGGGCCACCGGCGAAAACTAGTCCGCAGGCATGAAAAATCCAAAAAAATTAAAAAGGACTAATATAAGAATTCTGCATAAGTATTTATTAACGAAACACGAAAAAAGGTCATAGGAAAAAGTTCGGCCAGGTGCCCCTTTTTTCTAGGCCATTGTTTTGAAGCTCATTTTCTCGGCTTCTAGGTGGTTTTAAAAAATATTAAAAACAGATTTGGAATGAGACTGAAGTCTATTTTAATTTAAGGTGCATTTATTAGCTCTGTAAAGTCCTCTTCGAAGGCAAAAATAAGCTAAATTTGAAATTTTCAAAATAAAAAAATTCAATTATGGCCCCCTCCCCTTGTTTTATGTCATTATATTCCTTTCAAATTTCCAAAAAAAAACTATATTTTTATTCAATTTTTTTTGCCAAGAACCAGATGCAGATGCTCCAACAACCCCTCTAATTATCCATTCATTTTTCCGGCAGCTGTGTTTTTTTTCCCCGTTTTTTTTCTTCTTTCAGGTTCCCGAAAAGTGTTCCATTCGACTACCCATAAACTTTATTTTCATATCGTCCGACATTTTATTCTTTTTTATTCCTAGAAAATTTCTAAAAATACACGAGAATAAAAATTTTAAGCCTTTAGAAAATGGGGGTCCACCCCGAACCAAAAAAAAACGACAATAAATCCTATTTATTCTTCCAAATATTCTTTCAGAACAAAAAAAATAAATGCTTCTTCTTTTTCTTTTTGCATTCTTTTCAAGCCCGCTCTATTTTTTTTTGGTATATTTTATTCTATTTCTTCTCAAATTTCGCCGTTTATTTTGGAAAAAAATGGTGCTCTGCTCGCTCCGTTTAAGAAAATTTGAAATATTGCTTTCGTCATAAATACTTCTGGTTATAATATCTTTATAGTTTTAGAAATGTCAAATTCTTTTATTTTTTCAAAAAAAAAAAAGCTACAATTTAAAAATTCCGGTTTTTTCAACTGAGCCGAACATCCGGCAAATGCAGTTTGAGGTTGTTTACTTAAATCTACGTTTTCGGTTAAATATGCTTTTATCTGTCGTAATAGAAAAAGCCCTTTCAGGTCAATTTAAATTTGAATGTTTTTAAAATATTTTAAAAAATAGCTCATGACTTCTAGACTGTGAAATTCACAAAACATGAGAAAACAAGCACAGTAGGATTCAAATCCTATAATTGACTCTTATTAGTCGAAAATTGAAGTTTTGAAACGTAGGCGAAACGGGCTCCCAAAATTTTTAAAGTTCAATATTGTCAACTCAATTATTCTTGATCATTGCGTTCGGAAGGCTGCTAAACCTCACAGCAATTGTCCTGGCCTATCCACGGACGCAAATAGGCCTGTCTAACATGGTGTCAGTATCTGTGGTAGAATGCTTGAATACTTATAGATCTTTGTATTGAATAAAGATTTATTGTTTCTTTCGAATGAAACGGGTAATGATTGGGGAAGGGTCGATCAGAATTTAGAATATATAGTGTTTCGGCAGTAATAGCGGAAGCGTGGACGTTCGGGTCCAAAATGGTCGGATGCGGCTGCGTTTCAGCTTGTCTCTTCAGCGTCGTCGTCGTCGTCTCTTCCTCGAGTCCTTGTCTACACTATAGTGTTCGTAGCTTGAGTGGCCTAAATTATAACGGGGAAGCAACAGCGGCGGGCGCGTTGCGGTCGGGCGGAGCGGCTGAACCACCTGCACATCACGCAACACGCGCGCATTCAAACTAAGAAACAGTACCTTATACTTTGCCAATAATCCTAAATCATGGCCGCCAACGGCCATGACACTCCCGCCAGCGCGACGACGAAGACAGAATGTAATGTTGAACTTCTTGGCGCGTGTTAAACTTGGATGGCGGATGATGAGTTCAATTTGATGTCCATCCTTGTTGTCGATTCGTCCTTGATGTTGTTCCATCCTTGATCTTGATCCTTGAAGATGTTGTTGATCCTGGTACTGCTCCGATGTCCCCTCTTGTGATATAAGTCTGAATGTTCTGAAAAAAAATTGACCGGAATCGGACGTTCGAGTCCAGATCGAAGTTTGACTGTTTTGTCTTGCCGTTTTATTCGGTTTGAAATATGGCTCGATTGGCACCAATTCAAAATTTGTAGTGAAAAAAACCGTTTATTTGAGTATTTTGTAAATTTGACCGACTGTTTTATGATTTCTGAGGAATTTATGGTTATAGAAACCAGTACGATGAATTGGCTGATTAAAAATGTCCGAAATGTAAAATTATCTGAATTGTGTGATGTAAATGATAACTGCGAATAGTGTTTTAGTGCGGTTGACGAGTACTAGATCAATGGGCTTCTTCCGAAGCCTCATCATAGTTTATCGGTTTTTTACATAGTCTCGGAATACTTTGCCTGATTTCAGATGCTGGCTCGATGTTCTTTATTTTTTCCACCGAGACGTCTGTACAAGCTTCGATTTCTAGAGGAATGAGCTGGTCGACGGACCGTTTTAGGATGTTCGAACCTTGTCGAATCGATGCTGATCTGATTTTTCCATCTTGACCTGGGTGCAGCTCCACGATGAGCGCCATTGGCCAACGATGTCTCGGAATGATTTCTGTTTTTACAATGACTAATTGTCCAATTTTTGGGGTGGTTGCCGTATATCTTCCTCTTCTATCTTTTGAGGTCGCGAGAGTCGTCAGATATAGTTTAGACCAATTATCCCACAGTTCTTCCAAGACGCCGTTTAGAGACGATATGTATCGGACGGCTGCCGCTTCTGTCGCCGTAGGATTATAACGCTCTTCAGGATCTTCGTTATCGAGCGGTGTGGCTGTACGAATGTTTGGGATGAGGAAATCGATCGGACGAATTGGAGTGATGGATTCGAAGTCTCCGTGCTGTTGTAATAACGGTCTATTATTCACGATGTTTTCTACTTCGCACAGTAAAGTTTCCATCTCTAATCTAGTGAATGTGGATTTTCTGAAGGATCGGAAAATCAGCTGTTTTACCAGCCCGACCACTCTTTCATAGATGCCTCCTTTCCACGGTGCAAGTGGTGTGATGTTTTCGTATTCAATGCGCTGTTCGGCCAAAAATGATATAAATTTTCCACCATTCGTCAGTGTGGCCAGATCGTTGTTGATCAGCTCCATTCCGAGCTTAAATGCCGGCGCATTATCCGATAATATGTATTGCGGGACACCCCGTCTTGAAAAGAATTTTTTCATGCTCAAGAAGAACTTTAATGTTGAATTGTCATCTACTAATTCGAGATGAACGGCCCTTGAAACTAGGCAGGTGATCAGCATAACCCAAACCTTCCTTTTAACCCCGTAATCTCGGATTTCGATGGGGCCGAAATAATCGAGGCCGCTGTGTTGAAATGCCGGTGCTCGAACAACTCGATAAGCTGGTAGTGGAGGCAGATCCGGGTATTTAAAAGGCAGTCCATGTTCTTTGTTGCAAGGGACACATTTTCGGATGATTTGTCTTACTATAGTTCTGGCTTTTGGAATCCAAAATCTTTTTCGTAATTCAGCGATGGTATGTGTCGGGCCGATGTGGTGACATGTTCTATGAGCGTCATAGATCATCAACCGCGCGAGGGGATGGTGTGGAGAGATAAATATCGGTTCTTTTGTCTCCTCGGCCAATTCTGAATTATCTAGTCGCGGGGACAAAATGATCAGTCCGTCATTATTGAGCTTCGGATGCAGACATCTAGGAATGTCTAGGCTTTCGGATGCTTCTAATTCTCGATAATGCTCGGAGATAAGTAGTCTATCTGCTAATTTGAATTTTTTCAGGAGGCATTTTTCGGATTCTGATATTTGAAATTTCGGGGATGGTCCCTTCTTGTTTGTGAATTTCTCGGCTGCTCGAAATTCTTGCATTGTCTTTCCTTCAAATTCCCAAGTTGGGGAAATTCTCCTCATTTGTTTGTTTACAAATTTCATCACGAAATACGTGATTCGTGATAATTTTTTCGCTGAATTGGTTACATGATACGGAATGAAGCTTTTTTCGCAGAACATTCTTGATTTTTGATATTCTTTATCTGGAAGTCTCTTGCTATTGTATTCCCGCGGGAATTCGTCAATAACTAAATTGTGAATTTTGCATTCAGCATATACTTCGCATAATAAATATTTCGGGATTTTTTCGAAATTGAGATTAAAATGTGGCCAATTTTCAGGTTCTTGAGATAGGAATGATGGTCCTTGAAACCATAAGCTACAACTCAGTAAATCGTTGAGTCCCATGCCTCTGGTTGCAATATCGGCTGGATTTTGCTTGGTCTCTACCCACAGAAATTTGATTTCGAATTGTTTGTCTCGTAGCGCCGTGATGTTGTTTTTGATGGCTTTTACTCTGTTATTCGGAAAAGTTTGCAATACTACATCTGTATGAACCCAATGCAGAGCAACTTTACTGTCTGAGAAGAAGAAAATTTTATCAAATTTTCGGTCAAATTCAGAAGTGATCGTCACTGCCATGTTTGTTCCCATCAGAATAGCTAAAAGTTCCGATGTTGGTACTGTCAGCGTTTTCCGAGGCAAAATTCGACTTTTTGATTGTAGTAATTTGCACGTAGTGCTGCCGTCAGCGTACGTTGAGCGGATGTAAGCTGCTGCTGCGTATGTCGTTTTTGAGGCATCAGTGAAGATCAAAAGTTCGGATTTTTTCGTGTCTGAGTCGATTACGAGTCTATCGATTTCGAATTTATATGGATCGAAAGAATTTGCAAGCTTTGCCCACGGTACAATTAGTGATTCAGGGAGGGATTGATCCCATTTCCTCTGCATACTCCATAATTCTTGAATGAATATCTTTATTTTTACGATGATGGGTGAAAGAAGTCCTAGTGGATCGAATAAGCTTGCTAAGAAGGCTAGGATGCTTCGGAGGGTCGGATGAGATGGAGGAGTGGGAATCTTTACTGACAATGTGTCTTTTATTGGATCCCACATTAACCCTAGTATTTTTGTAGAGTTTTTCATCAATCTATCCTGCTCCGGTATTTTTTCGTCTATAGAAGATACGTTGCTTTTGAATTCGCGAAGATTCATGTGCATGTTTTGAAAGATTTGTTTGGCCTCTTTGTAGAAGGTCTTTAATTCGTCGATTTTGTTTGTGCCAAGGATGACATTATCAACATAGATATTTCGTAAGATCATATCATTCAACGGATGCGGATGCGTCGTCAATCCGTATTTCGTAGCGATGTTCAGTAAAAATGGGCTGCATGATAAGCCAAATGGTAACCTGTTGAAGCGTAACTGATGGATATTGTCCGGTGTCGGAGGTTTGCTGATGTCTTTTAACCATAAGAATCTTGTAACATCCTTAAATTTGTTTTGGATCCGAATTTGGTGAAATGCTTTCTCAACGTCGGAGCATTGTAAGTATTTATACTGCCGACATCTTAGCAAAATACCGGGGATGTTCCCGATCATGGAAGGGCCCGGGTGGAGGCAATCATTTAGACTCAATTCGCCCTTCATTTTACTGCTCCCATCGAGAACGATTCTTAGTTTTGTGGTATTTGAATCCTTCTTGACTACCACCTGGTGTGGGATAAAGAATTTCAATGAATCGGGACTGTTCAATTCGGATGGAGGAACGATTTCGATGATTCCCGATTCAAGCTGCGTTTGAATGATTTTTTCGTATTCTGACATAACTTCTGGATCATTGCTTAAATGTGAAAGCTGTGAAATAAGTCGTTTTTTCGCAACTGGAAAATTGTCTAACAGTTGACCTTCTTTACCGTTGAATGGTAAAGCCACTTTGATGTTACCGTCTTCAAACTTTGTGTTTTTTAGGAAGGCGCTGATGATTTCTTCATCAATGCTGTTTTCGTTTTTGACTAGTTCCGTGTCTTTAACTCCCAAAGTTTCCATTTCCCATAATTTTTGTATTAGATTTTCCGAACTATGATCTGGATACTTTGTGATTTCGAATTCGTCGTTTTCCAAGATTTCAGATTGCGCTAGAAATACGGATGCTTCGTACGTGCTGTCTTCGTATTGCGCTCCTGAGACAAATGGCCCCAGTTTGCACATTGTGATAGTTAAACCTGACGGTAACGTGGTGTCAACGGAATTGGAACATACTTGATGATATTGATCAATTCCAATTAATATATCTGGTACTACCGAATCATTCGTATCTAGATCCTCGATCAATGATTTCCATTGCGGATGATTAGCTAAAAGGTGAATTTCTGTTGGATTCAATGTAGGCAACGGAAGCCTGGTCAGCGTTTCCGGAATTGCCGACAATGACATATTGTGTAGAAGTCCATCTGTTGTCTGAACTCGTAATAAAGCTTCGGATGAATGTACTATTTTTGAGCCTGCGACTCCATTTATTTTCAATTTGCATTCGTTTCCCGTTTTCAGATTTAATTTTTTAACTAATGAGTTATGAATCAATGATTTGCTTGCTCCTGTGTCGATGAGACCCCAGGCGAAATGATTATTTTCCAGCCGGAGACGAATTAGCATGAGAAACGTTTTTCTTGGCCCTCTGGAGAGCATTACATTTACCTCTTCAATGCGGTCTTCAGCATCAAGACTTGATCCGTGGCTAAGATGCGGATTTACTGTATTCTGTATTATCAAAGCTGGTTTTTGATTCTGAGGTATTTGACGGCAACGGATGCGAGGGAGATCGTTCGTTTATCTCTTATTTTTGATCAAAGTCGATTTTTGATTCGTTTAAGACTGATTTTTTATCAAAGCCGATTTTTGATTCGTTTAAAACTGATTTTTTATCAAAGCCGATTTTTGATTCGTTTAAAACTGATTTTTTATCAAAGCCGATTTTTGATGATTGAATTTGTGGTAGGGACACCTGATTAGAGTTTTTGATCCAAGTTATGCGGTTGCTGACTGTTGTCAGTAATCGGATCGATCTCGCTGATTGAGTCGTGAAATGGTGTTTGAAATGGATATGGAGATTGAGATAAGGTGGATGTAAGATCCTTAAAATGAGAAACTGAATTAGGAAGATTGAACGGTTTTGCTTGTGAGGCATGTGCTGATGAATTTTATATATTTTTAGTTGTTTCAGCCGATCCCATGCGATCATGTGTCGGCTGAGCTATATATTTCGGATGCGCTGTCGGATTCATGAAAACGTGATTGTTTTCGACTCGATGATAAGCGATTGAATCTATCTGATGAGATTCTGAATCTGTGTCGGAGCGTTCCGATTCTTGATGTCCTCGATCGGAAGATCAGATGTCGACAAGTACTTGAATTTCGTTGTAATATATTTTGGTTCCGGAACATTTTCATAATTCATCCGTCGTCACGAATGAATTGTATTTTTGAGTTTTGAGGATGATAGTCGCGAACTATTATCCCTTTTTATAAAAATTTAAATCAAGATCGACGGTACTCGTGACCGTCAACCTGTCTTCCGGATCGCCGGTTCTCGTGCCCGTGCCCTTCAGACATTAATATGGAGTCGCGGGAGCTCATGCCCGTGCTCCGACGTCGGGATCGACGGACTTCTGTCCGCCCCTAGTCACAAAAAATTTTCTTGGATTGATGGTACTCATGCCCATCAACCCGTCTTCGGGATCGACGGAACTGTTTCCGCCCCTCAGACATTAATATGGAGTCGCGGGTGCTCATGCCCGTGCTCCGACGTCGGGATCGACGGACCGCTGTCCGCCCCTAGTCACAAAAAATTTTAAATCAAGATCGGCGGTACTCGTGACCGTCAACCTGTCTTCCGGATCGCCGGTTCTCGTGCCCGTGCCCTTCAGACATTAATATGGAGTCGCGGGTGCTCATGCCCGTGCTCCGACGTCGGGATCGACGGACCGCTGTCCGCCCCTAGTCACAAAAATTTTAAATCAAGATCGGCGGTACTCGTGACCGTCAACCTGTCTTCCGGATCGCCGGTTCTCGTGCCCGTGCCCTTCAGACATTAATATGGAGTCGCGGGTGCTCATGCCCGTGCTCCGACGTCGGGATCGACGGACCGCTGTCCGCCCCTAGTCACAAAAAATTTAAATCAAGATCGGCGGTACTCGTGACCGTCAACCTGTCTTCCGGATCGCCGGTTCTCGTGCCCGTGCCCTTCAGACATTATTAATGCGTATACATAAAATTCAATTGGCCGATTTGAATTTATAATTTTATTAATATTACTTGAATTTATTAATATTAAATGAATGGTAAGCTTTTCCGGATGCTATGTTGCTATGTTTTTAATTTAGAGTGATTCACCTGCTGCGTGAACTGACTCAATTACCGTTTCTGTTATGATTACGTGAATTTTTCCATGCTATTTCTTTTATGCTCATTGCTATCACCACGGGAAATGAAAGAACAATGGTATCGAAAGAATGACTATGAAAGAAAAAACACGTTCGGATGTTTCATGTAGAAGAAATTTTCGTTAAAATGATGTGTGTGTGTATTCGATTATGAGTAAGGCAACGTATAGATTCTGAACATTTCCGATTCACAATAACTTGAAGGACACCTCTTACAATTATTTTCCAGGCCTTAAAAAAGGTTGATCAGGCCTCCTTTTTGGCCCTAAAACGATTTGGGTATTGTGATTAATCCCGTATGCATCCGTGATTAATCTGAATCGTAGGACTAAGTTCCCGTGACTAGTATAGCAGAGTCCTGTGATTCTTCAGTCAAGAATTGATTGCGGTATTTTTCTCTCACTAATTTACGTATTTTTACTCTGAAATTCAACTGATTTTTTTTTGCCAGATTTAGCGTTTTCATTTTCCGTTGAATTTTATTGGCGTCGTTGAAGTTTTCTCCTAATAAATTACGGAGGAATTGTTGCCGACGAGTCGCAATTGTAAAGGTGGAATGTAACCCGAATTGAGCTAAATTGACGAAGGATGTGAATATCAAATTTATCTCATTTTTCTATCCGAGCAGTTCCATTTTGACTTCGGCTGATGACTGATTTTAATTTGATCTGTGTTGTTAATTATGACTTTATTGCTTGGATTTTTTGAAGCTCTTGAGTCGAGAGAAGTCCGTTAATGTACTATTATGTACTAATCGATATTAACACCCGCTTTATAATTTCATGTTTATTGATTGATAATCGGTCGGAAGTGACAACAAATGTAAAATTGTACAGTATGATGGCTCGTTAACAAGCTAGTTAAATTAACAATAAACCGTACTTTTCAATATGGTGTTAGACCATTAATCAAGATCAGAATCAAATCAAGAGAGAATTAAAGAATTTAACAATGTAAAAACCAACTGGGATTCGGTTCAATAATGTGTAAAGTATAGAAAAATGATGTTCTGGAGTAGGCCTCGTATTAGGCAGCGACTATTATGATTCCGTTTTGAATTCAACCCAGAGAATTATCTTGAATTCTTCTTCTCAGCCATTAAATTTTTTGGCATGCGAGGCGTTTCTGATCGAGAAGAAAGTTTTGCTTGAAAAGCATTTTAGTTTTTTGCAATTTCCGCGATATAATTGATTTGTGCTTTTTGTAAGTGAGGCCGGTTGCCTTACTCCAGAACATATGAAATATTACCAAATTTGAACAATGAATGGCTGCATATTAATAAAAGGGAGATGCTAATTTACCGAAATTACCAGGAGTCTATAAAGGGAAACCGTATGATCCGATGTTCGAGTGGTACTGGAAGAGTCGACGCATACGACTTCATGCTTCTCCCCATTCATCTTCTCCTGCCCAGCGCGTTTGTGTCTCTTTAGTTGCCTGAGACTGGTGATCTTGGTACGGATGGATTACCTTCTCTGCAGTTGTATTTTTTATGAACTGTTATTATACGGTAAGTACTTACTTCCTGGATAAAGCGGTACGGCTTTGATTGATGTTCGCGGGCATATGTCCGTGCCGTGACAGCCAATGATGTTGCAAATGTCGCACTGCTTTTCAGTGCAGCTTCTGGTTGCCGCATGATGTCCAATGGACTGGCCGCAGTATTCGCAGACTCCCAATACCAGTACTCTGGCTAGTCTTTCCCATTTGCTGGTAAACACTGGGCATTTCCGTGAAAAGTGTGAATCGGATGCGTGGCAATAAAAGCTGCAGTAAGGTGCCTTTCGATCGAGATGCTGGATTTTTTGGAACACTTTTTTCAAAATTTCCTTGTGGGCCTTTTTCTCGAATCCTGGCATTTTCTCTTCGTGGAGTGGGTAATACGGATTATCCGAATCTTTATTGAGATGGGCACTCTTAATTCTCTTCTCCATCCTGTCTAAGACGACCTTGATTGATTTTTTGAACATATCCAAGTCTTGGCCTGCGGCTAAGCAGTCCTTAAAGAATTCGAATTCTTCCTCCAACGTTTGTTGAACTGTTGCTGTTGTTGTTATTCCGGAGGCCGTGTCCTTTGTGTTCTCCGTTTTACAATCTTCCGAGGCTGGCGGGTAATGTCCCACAATCAAGTATTTACCCTTCTGAAAGGCATCTCGCAATCGGTATATTTTCAACGGTCCTAGTTTGCTGTCCGAAAGACACCAGCCCTGAAACCGTTTTTTTTTTTTTTGATTTTTTACGTATCGTATCTGATTAAATACTATACCGATTTGTTGTTGTTTCCGTCCGGATGCTGATTCTTATTTTCCGTCTTATTTTCCGTCGGATGCGGCGTTTGGTCGTTTTCGGAAGTATGCATCGTTTGGAAATTTTCGGCAGTGGCCATTTTCGTACTCTCTGATGAGCCTAAAAGGAAATGTGTAGACGCTAGTTTGTGAGAGTTCGTTGGGGCGCACATACCCTCTTGCCAGAGACATCCTGTGTGTTGACGATACGCAGACACTTTTAAGGAGGGAATTCAAATTATATTTGTTGTCGTTTCGCGAATTCTTGTTTAAATGAACGAAAGGATTGTCTTTTTCCTTTTTTAATTTTCTGAATGCTAGCCCATATCGCTGTTGGTTGTTTTGGCTCGCTGATAGAGCATTTTGAACTCTCTGGTCGAGTTATTCGGATTTTAAAACAGGTGAAAATTCGTTGATTGAGTTTTTCAGAATTTTTCAAAAGGTGAAACTCGCTGATTGAGTTCTTCGGATGCTTGAGTCCCACTGGCGGGATTAAAACTCGCCGATTGAGTTTTCCGTATGTTTGATTAAAACTCGCCGATTGAGTTTTCCGTATGTTTGATTAAAACTCGCCGATTGAGTTTTTCGGGTCCGTGTGACCCGGATTCGTAAGTGACCAAGAACGGTCGATGCACCATGTCCTGGCCTATCCACGGACGCAAATAGGCCTGTCTAACATGGTGTCAGTATCTGTGGTAGAATGCTTGAATACTTATAGATCTTTGTATTGAATAAAGATTTATTGTTTCTTTCGAATGAAACGGGTAATGATTGGGGAAGGGTCGATCAGAATTTAGAATATATAGTGTTTCGGCAGTAATAGCGGAAGCGTGGACGTTCGGGTCCAAAATGGTCGGATGCGGCTGCGTTTCAGCTTGTCTCTTCAGCGTCGTCGTCGTCGTCTCTTCCTCGAGTCCTTGTCTACACTATAGTGTTCGTAGCTTGAGTGGCCTAAATTATAACGGGGAAGCAACAGCGGCGGGCGCGTTGCGGTCGGGCGGAGCGGCTGAACCACCTGCACATCACGCAACACGCGCGCATTCAAACTAAGAAACAGTACCTTATACTTTGCCAATAATCCTAAATCATGGCCGCCAACGGCCATGACAGCAATATTGGAGGGAAAATGAATTTTTCAAATTTTCCAGTGTGTTGGGTGTCGGCAGCCGCGTCGCGTGAGTCCGGAGCAGCTGTAGGGTTGAGCAGCCTTCCGAACGCAATGATCAAGAATAATTGTGTTGACAATACTATTGATCAATAAAAGCTATTAAAATTGAGCTCCATTGGAAAGCAGTCCAAAACCCATGCTGGGGCAATTCGCAATAGCATAAATCTGGGGTTAATTTGTTTACAAAAGACAATTTTGAACTTTAAACATTTTGAGAACCTTCTTCGACTACGTTTCAAAACTCCGATTTGTGATACATTGAATATTAACAACGGTTTTCCAAAATATCCTCTAACAAGTAGACATTGTAAGTAGACATAATCTGATATTTTTTTGAAAAGTTCAATATTAAAATGAATTCCAGAATTCAATTTCCAATAAGATAGCTTTCCAACAAAAATATTAGTGCGGTAGAGCGCACTTGCTACATTAGCTCAGCATTTTCAGGATTTCTTTTGATTTCACGGCTTGTAAATATGAACCTGTGTCATTCGCGCGTGAACAGGCTGATTGCGCATTGTCCGCAAGCGCAGATCAGAGAAAAACCTCTTCAAACTGCACGCTATTTACTGTAAAATATCGCGTGCCACAGTTGCGTTTTCCTTGCCACGCCCATTTCTGTGCAAAAATCCTGAATTGTCGGGCGAAAATTTTTCCTCTTTCCTTGGTTTTTTTACAAGCCGTGGATTTTTCTTCTTTGTAATTTCTGAAAGGGGCTGATATATACTTAACTAGTTCCGCCTGTCCGAATTTTTAGCCAAAAAATCGGCGATGATGCAAGTGCGCTCTACTGCATAAATTTATTTTGTCAGAAAATCGTTTTGGTTTTCCAAAGGATTGACCTATACTCCAAATATTTTTTGGGAACTGTGAAGGTTTTAAACTCGGCTCATATTAGAATAAATGAAATTCGCCTGCATCATATTCGATATAATTTCCAATCGATCTGCAAAGTTTGGGCAATATTTTGAAAATCCATTCTCGGCATTCAAACCAGAATTTTGCTTAAATTGAAGAGTCAAATTGGCTCCAACTATTCCTTTAGATATGGCATTTTGAGCAAGGAGAACTATACAGAGCCAATAAATGTACCTTAAATGAAAATAGACTTCATTCTCATTTTGTTTTTAAAGGAGGGTTTTACGGAGATAATGAATGTATCTGGGATGAAAATAGACTTCATTCTCATTCCAAATCTATTTTTAAAATTTTCTAAAACCACTTAGAAGCCGAGAAAATGAGCTTCAAAACAATGGCCTAGAAAAAAGGGCCACCTGGCCGAACTTTTTCTTATGAGCTTTTTTTGTGGTTCGTTAATAAATAGTTATGCAGAATGCTTATATTAGTTCTTTTTTATGTTTTTTCATCTTAATTTATGTTTTGTTTTTCGTTTTTGTGGACTTTTCATGCCTACGGACTAGTTTTCACCGGTGGCCCTTTTTTCTAGGCCATTGTTTTGAAGGTCATTTTCTCGGCTTCTAGGTGGTTTTAGAAAATTTTAAATACAGATTTGGAATGAGTCTGAAGCCTATTTTCATCCCAGGCGCATTCATAATCTCCGTAAAACACTCCATTAACATTTTCTAAAACCACCTAGAAGCCGAGAAAATGAGCCTCAAAACAATGACCTAGAAAAGGTGTCCGTTGGCGAAAACTAGTCCGCAAGCATGAAAAATCCAAAAACATAAATTAAAATAATAAAAAAGATATAAGTATTCTGCATAAGTATTTATTAACGAAACACGAAAGAAGCTTATTGGAAAAAGTTCGGCCAGGTGTCCACTTTTTCTAGGCCATTGTTTTGAAGCTCATTTTCTCGGCTTCTAGGTGGTTTTAGAAAATTGTAAAAACAGATTTGGAATGAAAATGAAGTCTATTTTCATTTAAGGTACATTAATTAGTTCCTTAAAGCCCTCCCCTTTAATTCTTCGCTCAATTAAATATCAACCTGAGTTTTGGCTAAAAGCTGTTTCAGCTATTTTGGTAATCTTATAAACCCCAAAAAGTTCATTTGTAAGAATTTTGAACTTTGGGGATCTTTGAAATACACTCCTTGAAATTACAATAATTTTCAACTCAATTTTTTGCCGAATTTCCCCACTCCAAAACCCTCCAAAAAATTGTAATAATCCACCATCTCCAAAATAACAACTGCCAATATTTTCGGTCACAAATAAATCAAAACCCAAATTGCAGCAGTTCCTCCTCCTCGTCCTCCTCAAAACCACCACCGAAACCAAAAGAAAAAAAAAACACTGCACCCAAATAAAATAAATTAATGTTGTCCCCTCTCAATGGGTCCCCTTTTCCCTTCCGTTTTTTCGTGCTCCTTTTAAAAGCTCATTTTTTCCTCTATTTTTAGAATGAAGAAAGTGTTGTGGGTCCCCTAGAAAATGTAAACATTTTTTTCCTTATATTTCGTCGTTGTTTATTTATAAATATCAAATTCTTTGCCGCTGAATTTAACACGAACGCGAACATGTCAAAAACACACACGGAGGAGGAGGAGGAAGAAGGGGGCGTGGATTGGATGGGGTCACTAGTGGTGCTGCGCATTTTTTTTTTGTCCAACTTTGTTGTCATTTTTCTTGAAGCTTCTTCTTCTCCTTCTTCCTTTTTTTTCTTGAGCTTCTTCTTCTTCTTCATTTTTTTCGGGAGAAAAGAAAGCTTTCCGCTTGTTGCTCTTCTTTTCTTTTGGATATTTTTTTTCGTTTGGAAAAAATATTTTTTACACAAAAAATACACATGACCAGCTGATGGATTATGGATCATTTGTTTTTGTTTGTTTTTATTCCTTCCAAACGGAGATTTTTTTCGTGTTTTAATTTTTTTTTAAGACGGAAAAACAGGCCCAATACAGTGTTCTGCATGAAAAATTATCATTTTTCCCGTAAATTGCAAGCTTCTGAATCTCTTGTTCAAAATAAGAATTTCTAATTTCGAAACATGAAAAATACATGGTTTCTAAGTTTTTAACTTCAAATAAAAGAGTTTGAAAACCTATTTTCACCCCCCAGAACGTTGATTTTGAATTTCAGCCAGAAAATTATTAAAGGAGGGCTATACAGAGGTTATAAATTTTGCTTAAATACAGGGAATCAGTTATTTTAAACCCATATGCATTTTATTGTAAAGATTCCTTCATACTGGACAAAATACCACGTATACCATTAAAAATCCCGGCGTCAAACAGCCAACCAAAGGCGATTTTCAATTTTTCCTTCAAACTTCAATTTTCAAAAAAAATTGATTTTTCCTTTCGAATAATGCTTTTTAACTTACTTTTATTTTATTAGGGATGCCTTGGAAATGAAAAAAATCTCAAAATCTACAAAAACTGAAATAAAAACAACGAAATTAATTAAAAATGCCTTGAAAAGGCCTTGAAAAGACCTGAATAGGCCCAGTGTTCGATGGAGCGCACATGCACACTCAGCAATGCGGAAAACGCGGGGGTTCAAAATTTAAACCCTAACTATAAATTGGAAAATTGTTAACTGACACACTATCTTTAATAGATTTGAAATTCAATTTTATATACCTAGTGAAAAAAATTGCAAAAACGTATAAAAGGGCACCCGGAATCGAACTTTGGTCCCTAAAACGTAAAATTTTCAACCAAACTGGTAGTCAAGTTCGATTCCGGGTGTCTTTTCTACTTTTTTGCAATTTTTTCACTAGGTACATAAAATTGAATCGTTTTCGCAAATTAAAAGTAAAATTTTTAAAGTGAATTTTAAAAGCAAATTACAAATAAAAATATGTTTTACAAAATTCTGAAAATGGCTGCTGAAACCGATAATATCCAGACCATTTTAATAAAATTGAACATGTAAAATTATATAGCTACATTCTAATTTTCTTAATTCATATTTTTGAAACGTATCCGGTGCGGATTTTAGAAAAAAATTATTTCGAAGCATAGAACCTGATTTCTCGAATTTTCGTCAAATCTCTTTCAAACCCTTTTTATTTCACAATTTTTTACAGATTTTTTCAAAGCCCAATTTATTTTTAGTTTTTAAAAAATTGTTGCAAAAATTTTCTGTTTCAAAATCAAATCTTCACAATGTCGTACTTCTTCTCAACATTAATATTTCTGTCTCTATAATTCCTAATATCTTCCAGATCCTTGACCCAAATGCCCTATAAACGCACAATTCTAATAACCGGCTCAACAGATGGAATTGGTCGTCAAACTGCACTCGATTTGGCCGCCCATCCGGACAATTTCGTGATTATTCATGGAAGAACTGAGGATAAGTGTATTGTTAGTTTTTGGCGTGTTAAAGATAGAGTGTCACTTCATAGGTTCGAAGACAAAAAAAATCTCGTGAAGAATTTTAATCGATTTTTATTGGAGATAAAAGTCTCTTCCAAATATTCAATTCAACAATAAATGTACCTCCCATTCCTTTATCCGAATCGGTTTCTTCAAAAAAATTTCTGAAAAAAATCATGTTTTCTAATTTCCATAGCATTTCCTAAAAATTGGTGGCTAACTGCTAAGTTTTACGCATTCCCGCCTAATTCACGCTTATTTTTCAAAAAATTAGTTTAGACAGGTTTTGTTTTTGTATTCCTCGAAATTTAGCATACACACTCCCACGCGTTAGATTTAATTTTAAAATTTTAAACATTTCATTTTTAGCATAAAAATTTAGCAAGCACGCTTAATTCACGCTGAAACTTTTACCTGAAACTCGATTGAATCTCCGTGTTTTTTTATGAAATTCTTTTTTTCAAAAATTCACTGTTTCAAATAATTCGTTCAAAGTTTTAAAAAATGTTCAGAAAGTGTTAATATTCGTGAAAAGTCTCGAAATTTCCTTATTTTGGTTCATTTCACTACCATAGGTGGGATACCGCGGATTTAGCCTAGTAACGAGTTTAACTTTTTTTTCACTTGACAAGGTGTAACCTTAACTTTTTTAATGAGTATCCAAAAATAGACGTTTGCCTTGACGCACTTTTGGATATTCGTTTTTTAAGTGTTTTTGATGCTTTTTACGGTTTGTAGTCGCCTTAACTTAAAATAATTTTTTTTTGTAACGAGCTTAACTTTGAGATTTCGAAATGACCTAATCCCACCTATGTTCACTACTACCAGACATATCTTTCTTTAAGACCCAAATAGACAAAAATCGTTGCTAAAATGCTATTTTTCTGGTCCTTTCATATCTAACTTCATTAGCCTGAGACATGAAAAAAAATATCCAAATGAATGAATATTCTATCCAAACCTAATTATCATAATAAGAATTATTATTTCTCTTCCTTCTTCTTTCAGGCAACCAAGGAATTTATTGCGAAGGAAAACGGCAATCATTCGAATTTGGATTATGTTTTTGCTGATTTTGGGGCCATGAAAGAAGTAAAATTTTAGGAAAAATCCAAAAAAAAATGATTGAATAAAAATTTCAGGTGGCCATGATGGCTGAAGAAGTCGAACGGCGGTTTCCAGAATTAAATGTATTGTTGTGTAATACCGGAGTGTTGTATCCGAGAAGGATTGAGACAAAGGATGGAATGGAGGCTACGTTTCAGGTGGGCTGAAGTTTCGGCGTGAAAATCTGGAATTTAAAAATGTTATTCGAATCCGGAGTTCTCAAAAGCTAACAAATTTTCTAGAAGTTGTTATTTTCAAAATCATATAACTTTTTAATGAACTAGCTGAAAATTCTATAAATTTTTCAGAACAGAAAAAAATTGATTTCAAATCTAAATTCCAATTTTTCTCGAAGACTAAAAATAAAGAAAAAATTTTCGAAAAAGTCTTGAAATTTTCTGAAAAATTCCAGTTTTCAACTATGTTTTTTAGACATAAAAATGACTTTAAAATTTCGAAATTTTTGAAAAAAAAGTTGATATTTCTGAAGTCAATATTAGAAAATAAAATGCCTATTTTTAATCATTTTCCGAAATTCTCGATTTTTCAAAACATCAGGATTTTGATCTCATTTTTTTCTGAAAGGAGGACTTTACGGAGATAATAAATGTAGCTTAAATGAAAGTAGACTTCATGCTCATTCCAAATCTGTTTTTAAAATTTTCTAAAACCACCTAGAAGCCGAGAAAATGAGCTTCGAAACAATGGCCTAGAAAAAGAGGCCACCTGGCCGAACTTTTTCCTATGAGCTTTTTTTTGTGTTTTGTTAATAAATACAGTTATACAGAATGCTTATATTAGTCATTTTTATGTTTTTTCATTTTGAATTATGGATTTTCATACATGCGGACTAGTTTTCGCAGTTGGACACTTTTTCTAGGCCATTGTTTTGAAGCTCATTTTCTCGACTTCTAGGTGGTTTTAGAAAATTTTAAAAACAGATTTAGAATGAAAAAGAAGTCTATTTTCATTTAAGGTACATTTATTATCTCCGTAAAGTCCTCCTTTAAGCCGAGAAAATAAGAAAAACCGATAAAAAATTTAAAAAATCGAAGGTAGCCAATGGCCGAAGAAATGCAATCGGGCTTTCTAGGCCATTTTTGTGCGTTTCCAAATCAGGATTTTTCTGATAATATGAAACATCGATTTCCTAAGAAATACAATTTTGGTTTCTGGGCCACCTCCATTATTCCTTATCTTCCTTATATGACCTAGAAACCCCGATCGCATTTTTTTCGGCCATTTTACATTAAAAAATTTTTTTTATCGTTATTCGTTATTTTTCCGACTTAAAATTATTTTATCAATTAGCAGTTAATTTTATTCTTATTCATCTGAAACGTATTTCTGAGCTCTCCGGAGACCCACTATAATCTCAAGACCAAAAAAATTTAATAAAATTCCAATTCTCGACAATTTTAAGTATTTTCAGGTGAACTACCTTGCCCACTTCCTACTGTGCCAATTATTGATTCCAATTTTGTCCCAAAATGGTTCAAATCTCATAATTATTGGAAGTGTTTTACATACATGGTAGGTTCAATTTTCACTTAATTTCTCTTAAAGTGACGTGGCAACTTGAAGTTTTAAAAAATCAGAATTTTTTCTACTAAATTTTCAATCCAAAATCCGATTGTTCAATTCTCTCAATTCGGGAGGTCCCGCATCATCTGACTTGTAATTCGATTGTATTCGTAACGAAACAAAAAATCCTAATCCATTTTTCTCAACCCGTTCAAACCAGGGAAGGATGGAGAAGCGAAAAAAATTTAAATTCCAGACGTTTCTCATTTATTTTCTTCATCATTCTTCTTTTCCTGTGTGTGTTCCCCTTCAAAACATGGAAATAGATTCCCTCGAGAGGTGTCCTCCAATCAAAAATCGTCTTTCAAAAAGCAAAATGGGGGGATTTTTGTGTTGTGTTCGGTTTTTTTTTTCATTCTTCAACTTCTATGGAAGAAAGAAGAAAAAGTTGAAAAATTGGGTCGCGTGACGGGAAAAAATAGACGCGATTTTCCGGAGTGATTTGTGGTCTTTTTGAGTTGGAAAGTGAACAAAAAAAGGTTCGGGGACACAGTGATTTTTCAGAGAGGATTTGCGGTCGGCATGTCATTTTCATTCGGGTATTTAACATAGTCCAGGGTTCTAATAATTTAGATGGAGCGGAAATATATTTAGATGAAGCGGAAATATAATTAACGAAGAACGGTTTTTTCTAAGTGTGAATGGAAATATATTTTGAAACAGGAAAACAAACAATTTCGGAGCAAAAAAAAATTTAAGGAGGACTTTACGGAGCTAATGACTGTACCTTAAATGAAAATAGACTACATTCTCATTCCAAATCAGTTTTTAAAATTTTCTAAAACCACCTAGAAGGCGAGAAAAGGCGTTTCAAAACAATGGCCTAGAAAAAGTGGAAAACTGCGAAAACTAGTCCGCAGGCATAAAAAATCCAAAAAAAATTTAAAAGCTTAAATTAAAAAGGACTAATATAAGTATTGTAGATACGTATTTATTAACGAAACACGAAAAAAGCTCATTGGAAAAAGTTCGGCCAGTTGGAAACTTTTTCTAGGCCATTGTTTTGAAGCTCATTTTCTCGGCTTCTAGGTGGTTTTAGAAAATTTAAAAAACATATTTGTAATGAGAATGAAGCCTATTTTCATTTAAGATACATTTATTAGCTCCGTAAAGCCCTCCTTTAAATTTCGTTTTTTGCTTCAAACAAAAATTCGTAATCTGATTTTTATTGGCATTTCGTCGACACCAAAAATAGGTAGAAGTCCTGCGATTTTAGAAAAAAAATATATGTTTAAAATTTTATACAAAAAGGAAGTGCTTTTTTCCGGCACCGTCTTAATATTGTCAACTCAATTATTCTTGATCATTGCGTTCGGAAGGCTGCTCAACCTCACAGCGGGAAAATAAATTTTTCAAATTTTCCAGTGTGTGTGAGTGTCGGCAGCCGCATCGCGTGCGTGCGGAGCGGCTGTGAGGTTGAGCAGCCTTCCGAACGCAATGATCAAGAATAATTGAGTTGACAATACAATGTAAAAATTTTTCAAATTTTCATTAAAACCAATTTTTTTCAGAAAATCGATAAACTCTGGAAATAAAATGACTCTTATGGGTTGAATTGGAATTTCCCGATATTTTCGGAATTTTTACAAGATATTCTTTCCGAACCATCCATCCCTGGTGGGTAATCAAATGGACACTTAATGTATTTGAAGGTGTTGACGATTTTGGACCCCTTTTTTGGTAGAATCACAATATATTTTTTTACGTTTATTTATCCGACCTTTTGGCATTTCTAAGCCATTTTCAGGGATACTGTCTAATTACCTCAAACTTGAGTAATTAATGGACACTTAATGGTGTAATGCCAAAATGTGCGACAATTCCAAAAAGCGACACAAATTGATACTTATTACCGATAATTGTTAATCCTGTAGAATTATTTTTGTCCAATTGTTTGTGCGAAAGCATTCAATTTCAAAAAATGAAAGTATTTCTTGCATCCAGATTTTTAAAAAAAATCAGTGACACCCTGTCTTTAAACTTCATTTCCCGTTTCTTTAGTATTATTCAACTTGCCACGTCATTTCATTATTTGAAATGACGTAGCAAGCTACAATTTTTGCGAATTCAAAACCATATTAGTTTTTCTTTTCTCCACTAGAAGAAAAAAAACGAACTTCTTCCACAAAATATACAATTCCTACTCTTTCCTTTCCCAAATTAATCCACCTAATCCAGCTCGTTCTAAGTCCCATAAAAATTGCGAATGTGGTGTTCATTTTCTCATTTTTTTTAATGAAAAAAACAAAAATGGGAGTGTAATTTCTTCAAAAAAAAACCGAGGGAGATGTTATTTTCAGCAAGGGAGCAAAAAGAGTGACAATGGAATGTTATTCAATTTTCACAAGAAATGCGCATGGGTGTTTAAAAATTGTCTTTTTGGTCATTTTTGTTTTGAGAATGGCAAAAAATGTGATGAAAATTCAAAATTCAAAATCTAAAACTTCAATTTTTAAGAATTACGAAAAAAATTTGAAAAATTCCAAGTTAAGCGGACTATTTTCAAAACTATGATAAAACCTGAGAGTTCAATAATTTCAGAGAAAAATTGAAAATTTAGCTGGAAATTTGTTGAAAAAACTCTCGTAATTTTTATTAAATTATAAATTTTAATATACAAAAAATCTGGAAAAATTCTTAAATTTCCAGAATTCCCAAAAAAAATTGGAATTTTCTGGAAATTTTCAAAAATTCGAATTTATTTCGTAAAATTACTGATAGTGAGGCACCATAAATTTTTAACAAAGGAAACAATTCTGGAATTTTGAAAATAATTCCAGCAAATATCTGAAATTCTGAAAAAAAACTCTTAAAGGGGCTTTACGGAGCAAAGAAAAAGTGTCCACCGTATAAAACCAACTTTTTCTAGGCCATTGTTTTGAAGCTCATTTTCTCGGCTTCTAGATGGTTTCAGAAAATTTTAAAAACAGATTTGGAATGAGAATGAAGTCTATTTTCATTTAAGGTACATTTATTATCTCTACAAAACCCTCCTTTAAAAATTTCAATTTTTTAAATTTACATAAAATTAGATTACAAGTTGAACCGATTTTTTGAAAAACTGAAATTGTCACGTCTATTCGAACCCGTAGGTATATTTTGAGTTTTCGTAAAATCCTATTATATATTTTAAGAAAATGTTCTGAAAATATTACAATTTCTTTGAATTCATGCCAAATTTTAAAAAGTTCTCTAGAACACCGTCATTTCTTTCAGGCCATCTCTCGACTGGTCCGATGTTATGGCCCTAAAAGACTACGAAAAATATCTACAGTACTCGAGATCAAAATTAATGTGTCATTTGTTAGCATTTGCTCTACATCGACGGTATTAAATTTCATCCCTTAAAATTCTCATTTTTTCCAAATTTTCAGAATGAATATTTCACGACAGCCTGTGAATGTGAACATTATTGAGCTCGGTAAAGAGAAGGAGCCGAATAATAACGGGAAATTGTAAATTTCAAGAAAAAATCATCTGAAAATAAAAAATGGAAAATTTCAGACGAACAACATCAGCATTATCATCGTCAATGTCGACGTTGTCGATTTGTCGGCAGGCTGGAAATTTGGCACAGTTGATCGAGTCACCAGCGCTTGAGAAAATGTCGGGGAAATATTTGGATCCAAGTGGAAAGCAATTGAGGTAAGCTGATTTCCAGATTTTAACATTTACTAGAGAAAACAAATTTAATAAAAATGATAAATATTTTCGACAGGGGTAAAAAATTCAGAAGAGTCTAAACTACAAAATTACAGCGAACGGAGAAGAGATTTCCAATAATTAAATATTTTAAAAGAAAATCATGAACTCTGAATTTTTCATATGACGCTGAAAAATCGAAATTTCAATATTTTTGAATTTCTCAAATTTTTTTCGAATTTCTGAAATGGTTTAAAAAAAATAGAAAATATTTCCAATTTTAAAAGAAATTCATGACTTTTTAAGAATTCTGAATTTTTAAATGACGCTGAAAAATCGAAAATTCAATATTTTTAAATTTCTCAAATTTTTTTCCATTTAATTAAATTTTCTTTAATTTCTCAAATTGTTAAACATTTTCCAGTTTTTTTCGAATTTCTGAAATGTTTCCATTTTCTGTAACTTTTTAAAAAAATGCCAGTTTTTTTTCGATTTTCTAAAATTGTTAAACATTTTCCGTTGAATAAAAATATATATGATTTTTTTCAATAATAGAAAGCTGATAAATACTTTCTGAAATTGTTAAAAAATTCAGAAAAGTCTAAATCAGCGAATATTTCCAATTTTAAAAGAAAATCATGAATTTTTATCAACTCCGTTTTTTTCAAATGACGCTGAAAAATCGAAATTTCAAAATTTTTGGAATTTCTCAAAATTTTTTTGTAATTTCTCAAATTGTTAAACATTTTCCATTTTTTTCTGTTTAATAAAAAAAATTTCTGAATTTTTAAAAACTTAGAATTTCTGAAATTAAACTTTTTTTTTCGATTTTCCGATTTTCAGTAACTTTTTAAAAAAATTCCAGTTTTTTCGAATTTTTGAAATTTTTAAACATTTTCCATTTATTTTCGTTTAATAAAAAAATTTGCTGAATTTTTAAAAACATAGAATTTCTGAAATTTAAAACAATTTTTAGATTTTTAGATTTTCTGTAACTTTTTTTTAATTTCCAGTTTTTTTCGAATTTCTGAAATGTTTCGACTTATCTGAAATTTTTAAGCAAATTTCAAAAAAGATTTGATTTTTTTTTAAATTGAAAGTTGTCTTGGAAATATATATGAATTTTTTTAAATAATAGAAAAACTCAATTCCAGAATCATTAAATTATTAATTTAATTTTTCAAAAACAATTCCAGCCAAATTCACTTTCCAAAATATTCTGAAAACCTCCTTTTTCTCAAATTTTCTTTAATTTCCAGAAGCGGTTCCGACTCCACCGACGAACGTCTCCAAGAACGTCTGTGGACCTTCTCCGAAGAACTCTGTAAACAATATTTGTAAAAATTGCATTTTTAAACATTTTCATTTTTCCTTTTTGTAGTTTCCGCCCCAAAAACAGGTCCAAAAATGATGCTTTTGACAAAAAAAATGAAATCTCAGCAACTCTTCGAAAATTGAATAGTTCCGCTAGAAAAACATGATTTTATTAAATAGAAAAACAATCAAATTATTATTCAAAATACTGTAAATGTAATTAAGTGCGTATGATTGTCTGAGGTATTGATATTCAAATATTACAATAAAAATTGAAGTTCATGAAATTAATTTTCACAAGAAACTGAAAATGTTGGACTAGAAAAAAATATATTAAACAATGTGCAATTTTGTGAAATTATTGATTAGTTTTCTCAACGGAGCAGCTTCTTACTGAACCTTTTGCTGAAATAAGAGTTGTTGTGGTAGCAGGTCTCACATGTTCCGAAGCAGAACGCATAAGAATTGAAGATGGTGGAGATGTGGAGCAAGAATCGTTGAGTTTAGCTGAAGAATAGTTTTTTTGTAAATAAATAAGGCTTTAGAAATAAAATTCTAAAAAACAAGCACTCACCAAACTCGAGCAATGATTGTGATATGGTCTGATCGAGGATGAATTATAACAGGTCTGATTATCGTTGGCTCTTTATGTTAAGGTCTGGCCTCAAAAAAGACCATCGTTGATTTCTATTCCAGAATTGGCTTATGAGAAAGAAGGGAAAAAATGTATGCTGCACCCCTGCACTGAACTATGCTCAAAAAATAAACACTTTCACGCTTTCACGAAAAACAAATTAGACCGAAAGATTATAAAAATCAAAGCATTCTATTTGATTCCAATTTGTAGCGTTCAGCAATAAAAAGATTTCATTCAACCAATATCTGACGTTAATTTTCTCGTAAATTGCTTATTTTTCTGATTGCTAGTAAAAAACTGGAAAAAAAGTTTATTAAAAAAGAACTTATTTTAAGGTGCAATATTTATTAGGTGCATTATTATTAGGTGCAATACTTTTAGGCCTGGATCGATTATTCAGTTCAATGGCTTCATTCCAAAAAATTCAAGTCACTATCACTCCGTTTCATCTCCCCCGTAAATTTTTTTAATTCTTTCCACTAATTGCAAGGTTGTCCGTTGAGTGGTCATTTTTCTAACATATTCTTCATCTGCATCCATTTTCTCTTGAAACAATTGAATCATATTATATGTCTCTTGGTGTTCATGAGCAATAAGTTGTTCTTCCTGAATTATATATTGTTATATAAAATCTTGTTATTTTCTCTCGGAATTACAGAATTGCGTCACTTGCGTCATAGCTAATATAACATTTTTGTGTAACCGCGCCGCACAATTGCAAAAATGCCTTGCCGATGTGAAGTGTGATTTTAAAGGAGCCCGCAAAAAAATGAGGTTTTTTTTTCAAAAAAAGAATAACTTTCGAAAACCAGAACCAAAATTTACGTTTTATAGCTCATTTTGTAGATAAAGTTATTGTCTATAAAATTGTAATTTATTATTGTCAAGTTAAAAATTTTGGATCATCCATTTTCTACTAAAAGTCCGCAACGCAACCGCTCGCAGGTATAAATAGTGTGACTTTGTGAGAGACTTAGATTTTCTGGGTAGGTCAAAACCAACTTGCATGATCAAGAATATTTTAGCTGGCAATACGTTTTGTAACAGTCGGATTTGAATACATAAATATTGAAAAAACTGAACGATGTAAGGGCAAAACACTGTTTAAAAAAAATTTGGCAAGCCTGATTTAATGCTTTTCGAATTCCCAATCAAGTGTACATTTCCTAGTAAGTTCTAACGTATTTTAAAATACTTACCGTCTCACGTTGATATTCTCTCACTTGTTGTTGAAATGCAGCTTTCTGAAAACTTTAGTATCTTAGAAAATGTGTTTCGCTGCGTAGCGGTAAAATACACGCGGAGTTAAAGGAGGCCTGTACGAAAATTGTAAATGTTGTTCAATCGGTTCACAATTTAAGTTTATATACCTAAACAATATTGAAAAATAGAAAAAAAAATTGAAATGCGAAAAAAATAGGTCATTAATTGCAAAAGTCACTAACTCGCGCTTACAATTAGAAGTTCGATTCCGAGTGCCCTATTTTTTGCATTTTTTGCAATTTTTCACTATTGTTTCGGTATAAAAAATTGAACTTTAAACACTTTGCTTAAACAACATTTACAAAATGAGTACAGTCAGAATATTCTTTTTAATACCTGAAGATTTGAAAAACCGTAGAGTTGGGCAATGTGAAGCTTTTCTGCAGAGGTCATCTGCATCGTTGATATCAAGATGTCTACGAAAGCTGGTATGAGGCATTTGGCTTCAGATCCCATGATCAATGATATGACTCCTTCCACATTTTCATCTAAAAACATATCATTTAGTGAATTTATGTTTTTTTTTTCAAGTCAAGTTTTGAGGCTCTGTTTCTCCCGAACTTTAAAGTTGCATCATATTATTTTTAAGTTATAATTATTAGGATTAGGGATTATTTATTTTTCCGAAAAAAAAACCATAACCCAGGTGTTCGCCCTAATGGCCGAAGAAGCGCTTTTTGGTTTTCTAGGCCGCTTGTTTTTTCTCGGTCGCCTAATTTTATTTTTTGAAAATTTATTTTTGTTAATACTCTTTTATGGATAATTTTCTCTGAAAAAAATTGGAAAGAAAAGAAAAACGAGATTTAAAAAATAATTTTTCAAAAAAAAAAATCAGGCGACCGAGAAAAAAAATGGCCTAGAAAACCAAAAAGCGTTATGATTTTTTTGGGAATTTTTTTTTCAGTTTTTTTTCATTTATTTATCAACAATGATACTTTCATCATTTTTTTAAACGATTTATTTCGTCCCCTCAACCCCCCCCCCCTTTAAAAGGACTCTTTACTGAATTTTGGTTTCAATTCCATTTTCATCTTCTCACAATATTTGAAAACCTACAGAAGCAAAAAATTGTCAAAATTTTTTTTTGTAGGACACGAAAAACCCGATTACAAACGACGGCGGAGAAATGGCCTAACTTTTCGACCACGCGCGTTAGAGAGAACGCGAATTTGAGAGTGTTTGCAATTGTTAGGTCATTTCGCCGCCTTATTCTTTGAAATGGGTGTGTTTGAGAATTAGAAAGGAAAATTTCGTTAAAATTGTTCTCGTATAGGTTTTCAAATATTAAGGAGAGGGTGAAAATGGAATAGAAAGCTAAAATCAGTAAATAACCCCTTTAATGAGACATTAATTAATTCATTTCTGTGTGGTCTCTATAGAAATACCATTTTTCAACAATACGTAAAGCTTACATTTTATGGGTGGTTTCTGACGGCATAATAATCGAAGAAACGCGACAACATCCTCAACTTGGGCATCTAATATTTCGATTCGGATTTCATTATTATTATTATTATTTATTTCATTTTTAATAACTTCGCAAAACACTGGAGAAAAAGACATAATTGCCTGGAAATTGAAACATTTAAATATATTTCTAAAAATAGAAAGTACATATTTGTCGACGTATAATTGTTGATCTCCAACCAGAAATATCACTTCTGAATCAATATTCTGAGGAGATGAAAAATCTAACATTGGGCGATTCTGCACTCCAACAAGTGAAACAATCTGAAAGTCGACAACGAAATGAAACTGTTCATCGCTGGGGTACCAATCTTTCGCTTTAAATGAAAAGCGAATTGGTTGAATATTTAAACAACTATCGAAAGAGAGTCTCTGTATTTGTTCTGATGTTACTCCGTAATTATTTGTCGCTTGAATCGCAATTTCAGCATAACATGACCATAAAGTTGATAATTTTGACTCGTATAAACATTCAACAAAACCCCATGATGACAAATAATTGTCACCTGATGAGCTTGTATTTATATTCATTTTCCTGAAAAATTTATAGAACTTTAATCAAAATTGAATAATCTTACAAACCACATTTTTTGGCCAAAGCCGTTTAATAAAAATAATTGATACACCATCTCCAAAATTCCATGCCGTCATTCTGAAAAATTGTATTTTACATATTTAACTAAACAGTGGAATAAAAAAATGAGAGGTGATAAATTCAATATACATTGTAATAAATAGCATACGACTGCGTAGAACGCGCGCGAAAAATGGGCGCATCTCTGCCAGAACTTTTGATTGCGGATGACCTTTTCCATCATGAGCAGTCTTGCCATATCTGCGTCTCATTGAACTAATGGTCTATCTTCCAAAAACCCTGATCTTGCGTAATTGCGCAAAATTTGCATAGAGTGTTCATGATATCCTCCATTGCATCGGAATTAGAACGCGTTCTCAAACGAACTGGTGTTCGCGTATGCCAAAAAAATTGTACATATGGCAGAGATATGGCACATGCACGCCGAAATTGATGTGATGCTCCAGGGAACACTCACTGGTGCACCATTTCCACTCTCTATTACCATCTGGACTACACATACTACTGTTCGCTCAGGTCTATTCCATATGTGCTTTATAACCTGGAAAAGTGTCTTGGCAGCGTGCCAGTTTACAGAGCGCGTATGGAATAGACATGAAAGTATCCTCATATTCCTCATTTCTAACATCCATTGTTACAAATCTTATACATAATTAATCACTCAATCACGATTCTTATCTATTTTCTCATCTCTTTAGAGAGGAGAAGCTAGATAACTCCCATTGTAATATTATGCATATTTTACTCTAATTGACCATTTTAAGTTGATAAACTGAAACATAATACATTAGGAATTTTATCTATTACCTTTATTCGAAAAAAAGAGTGAAATTTAAAAAATCGAAAGGAAATCATTAATCCCTAATATATAAATCTTGTTTTTGACATTTTGAAGGTGAAAACAAGGAATTGTAACTTCTGAAATTCGTAAATAATCTCGATATTGTTTTGAATCATACAATCAAATTTTTAAAATATGCTGAATTGATAATATCTCATATTTCTTCATCAAAATTTTCAATTCACCTGAACGCCACCTGAAAAAATGATATTGCTAAATCAAGAGAAGCAACGAGATATATGTATGTATAACTGTTCATCCTCACGCGACTTGAATTTGATACTATTTAATAATATAAAACTAATGGCGAAATCCATGGAAAACCTGGAATTTACAAGTTTCATATTGTCTGGCGTAACTAAAGAACATGTTTTTAAAAATTGATAGTAATGATAAAATTGTTTCAGATTAATGAATATAGCAAACTTGGCACCATTCACTTTTTCTTGGAATCACTGTATAAAAGAAAACATGAAGTAATCTGATTGTATCAATATTAATGTCATTGAATAAAACAATAAAAATTCTGAAAATGATTTTTTGATGGGGTATCTATCACATATCCCGTAATAAAACTGAATCATTTAAAAAGAAAATAATATTCAGATATTATATTTAGTTAGATCTTCATCAAGTCAAAGATATGATAGCTACATTTTTACAGTTTTTATTTCAAAGTTATGGGTAAAAAGTGCAGCCCCATTGACACACCTTTTTTAATATGCCAGTTGAGCAGCCTTCATTAATTTAATAGTGAGACCCGTCTTAGAGACTTTTGCAACGACCCCCATATGTTACAACGGCTCAACCATCGGGGATCGTTGCGAGAAACACTAAAGGCACATACAGCATATTCTTTTTTGGAAAACTGAACTAAACTGAATAAATTATTCAAAATCTGTAATATGTTTTGAGAGTAACCAAAAAAATTATAAAAAACCGGAAATTTATTAAAATGGAGCGGAAATTAACCCTTCAATATACATGTTAAATTTTAAATTAAAGACAAGGCCCCACTTACTACTACTATTGGTATTCAATACTTTAAAAACACATTTTCTCTGAACAAATTCCGCCCGTTAAAAATCTAATAAATGAATCTAATAAAATGAGAGGAAGATACTTGTAGCAACGTTTCAGGTATGTACCGTACGATGCTTGTAAAATTAAGGGCAATTGTTATAATTGGGCATAAATTTTATTATTTATTTTCATATAAATATTTACGTGTTTTTTCTTCAAGTTTCTTACATATGTGTTCAAACATTACCGAACAGGTTTTTAAGTTAACGGAAAGATGCGAATAGGAACAGACACCCAAAAATCTGCGCGGCCATTTGCAAAGAATTAATGAGTATGACGAGGAAAAAATATCAAATTTAAACGAAAAAATATGGACTTACAAGGGGACTTTGAAGGGAATGGAGCTATCGTTTGTCCAGCATGTCCTCGAGTATTTACATCAAAATTTGGATTCGAAAAGCACACCAAATCGAAAAATTCAAAAAGCACCCTTATTGATCCAGCGAAAATCTCCGTATTCGACGGAAATACGAGCTCCCTGCAAAAATGGGAAGCTTTTTACAGAGACCTACTTTCGTTACTGAAACTCCATATATAATTTGCACAGGGATCGTCCAAAAATGTAGGAATGATAGAAAAAGAGACGAATAAACTACAATAGAGGGAAATTATTATTGTTTTTATAATATACATGCCAGAAGTTACTATTTTTTGTGCCATTTTATTAAGTGCCATTTTATGGAGTGCGTTTGGAATAGAAATGAGGGAACAGTAGAAGAACTATAATAGTGTCATCATTTGGAGAACGAACATGAGAAATATATCAAGGACTCAAGTCGAATTTCAACGGAGACTGCAAAACGATTTATTACCATTGCCACAGAGTTCTTTTTTTTCTAAAAATTTATTTCCATCCTCAAGTTATCGTGCTGGCCATCCAACAAAGAGAAGATCCCAATTTTGCACGAGTTTTATGAAGGCAAAACGACTAAAATTGTTTTGGGAAGTTGCAAAACAATATTTACAGAAAAAAAAACAATATTACATGGAACTATTTTCTGTTTTGCGCAGGAAATCTAAATCACGACATTATCAAAGGAGATTTGAAAATAGCCAAAAGACAAACTGAAAAAATCTTGGAGTTTAATTCAAAAACAAGAGATAATAAGACCGATAAACAGGTTATTAGAGATATGAGAGAAAAAAATAAGAATGAAATGAGTGACCGTACTTTTTAACTAATGAAAATGAGTTTACAAATGTATGAAATTGAAATTCATGAAATTAATTTTTACAAGAAACTGAAAATGTTGGACTAGAAAAAAATATATATTAAACAATGTGCAATTTTGTGAAATTATTGATTAGTTTTCTCAACGGAGCAGCTTTTTACTGAACCTTTTGCTGAAATAAGAGTAGTCGTGGTAGCAGGTCTCACTTATTATTAGGTGCAATAATTTTATGCCAGGATCGATTCAGCAGCGTTTCATTATTCTCAAGGTTTCCTGGTGATAGGCAACTTTTGCCATTTTTTTAACATATTCTTCGTCTGCATCCACTGTCTCTTTAAACAATTGAATCATATGATGTGTCTCTTGGCGTTCATGAGCAATACGTTGTTCTTCCTGAACGAATTTTATATATTAGCTGCTCACAAATTCGGCTTTATAAACAGGCAAGCGCGCTCTAAAAAACCGACACGCTCGCATGCGAAATATAACGAGTGGGAGACTATACGCAGACAACTACCTCTCACCAAACAACACTCTCTCGCAGCAGAGGGAAGCCCACCTTTATATAGCCGATTTTGAGAGAAGACTATAGCATCACCAAAAACGTTTGATCTTACAAGATACAAGGTGGGACAAAGTGAATTGTCACCACGAACTGTCCTTTGTGTGCGGTTCACCGTTACGACAAATTGCACACACGCGAACATTCAAAATTTTCTAAATGCTATCTTCGCGCGTAAAACGATATGGCCCAGTCTTAATTTTTTTCTCTCGGAATTACAGAAATGCGTCACGGAGTAGCTACTCTTTTTGTGTAACCGTGCCGCATTATTGAGGCCTGATTTTATTATTTTTGAATTCTACGAGTTAAGTCACGTTTTTTTTTGTTTATGTTATGGTCCATTTTTGGTCCTATAATCATAAATTTTCATCTCTATAACACGAAAAAAAGCTAATTGGCAAAAGTTCGGCCAGGCGGGGGAACTTTTTCTACACCATTGTTTTGAAGCGTGTTTTCTCGGCTCGTGGTATTAGAAAATTTTAAAAACAGATTGGGACTGACTACGAATTATATTTTTATGACAGGTACATTCATTGACTCTGTGAAGTACTCCTTTAAGCTATTCAGGCACTCAATTTTTAAGTTCGGAGTGAGAAAAATTGAATTAGGTCGCACTCAAAAAAAAGCTGAAAAAATGCACCGCTCCTTCATAACGTAAAACCTTTATTGGAATTTCCAACGTGGAATCAAATGTACCTTTCCTAGTAAGTTAAATACTTACCGCCTCACGTTGACGTTGATACATTGATTCCCTCATTTGATGTTGAAATGCTACTTTCTGAAAACGTTTGGATCTTAAAAATTGTTTTTCGCTACGTAGCGGTAAAAGTCACGCGGAGTTAAAAGAGAATTGTACGCAAATTGCAAATGTTGTTCAATCGGTTCACAATTGAAGTATACATATTGTCAAGATGAAAATTCATGGCCGCTCGTTTTGCGGAGTGTCGTTGGGAATTTCCTCGCAACGCAACCGCGACGCGCTCAAATTCAAATTTCTCAGTTGGTCTTGCGCATTGCGGTTGCGTTGCGAGGAAATTCCCAACGACACTCCGCAAAACGAGCGGCCAGAAATTATCATCTTGACAATACCGAAACAATAGTGGAAAATTGAAAAAAAAAAAGGTTACCTAGAATCGTACTTTATTCCCAAAAGCCACCAACTCGCGCTTACAATTAGAAATTCGATTCCGAGTGCCCTATTTTTTTGCATTTTTTGCAATTTTTCAATATTGTTTCGGTATATAAAATTGACATTTAAATAATTAGATTAAACAACATTTACAAAATGAGTACAGTCCGAATATCCTTTTTAATACCTGAAGATTTGAAAAACCGTAGAGTTGGGCAATGTGAAGCTTTTCTGCAAACGTTATCTGCATCGTTGATATCAAGATTTCTTCCAAAACTGGTATGAGACAAGGAGCATCATAACTCATGATCAATGATATTACTCCTTCCACATTTTCATCTAAAAACATATCTTTTAGTGAATTTATTAGGCTGTTTGGAAATAAAGTTATTTTTTCCAAGTCAAGTTTTGAGGCTCTGTTTCTCCCGAACTTTAAAGTTGCATCATATTATTTTTAAGTTATTCTTTAGGGTGATCCGATTTATTATTTTACAAGGGAAATCTATGGAGCGTTTCTCTCAGTTTTTGATGAGACATCGCTCATTTGAAAGAGAGTTTTACGCTGATAAAGAATCTGTTTTCAAAACCTTCTAAGGAAGTGCTTGAAAATGGTTTTTCGAGCTCAAAGTCTGAAAATTTGAATTTTTTACGGAGTTTCAATCAAACCATCACAATTTGATCAATAAATGTTGAGCTTGAGCCAAGTTACATTACAGCTCTTTAATAATAGATTTTTGCAAATTTTCAGATTTTGAGCTTGAAAAAACCATGTTCAAACCCTTACTTATCAGTTTTTGAAAACGGATTCTTTATCAGCGTAAAATGACCTTTCAATTGAGTCATGTCTCATTAAAAGCTGAGAGAAACGCTTCATGGACTTCTCTTTTTAGGTGTCTTTTCGTATAAACCTTTTATCACTAAAAATGAACATCTAGAATTGATGATTACTACTTGAAGTAGTCTACTTCAAACACTTAGTAAAGCTTACATTTTATGGGTGGTTTCTGAAGGCATAATAATCGAAGAAAGGCGACAACATCCGCAACTTTGGCATCTTTTATTTCGATTTCATTATTATTATTATTTATTTCATTGTTAATAATTTCGCGTAGCACTGGAGAAAAAGACAAAATAGCCTGGAAATTGAAAAATTTAAATATATTTCTAAAAATAGAAAGTACATATTTGTCAACGTATAATTGTTGATCTCCAACCAGAAATATCACTTCTGAATCAATATTCCGACGAGATGAAAAATCAAATAATGGGCGATTCTGCACTCCAACAAGTGAAACAATCCGAAAGTCGACAACGAAATGAAACTGTTCATCGCTGGGGTGCCAATCTTCCGCTTCAAATGAAATGCAAATTGGTTGCGTATTAAAAAAACGATCGAAAAAGAGTGTCGTTCCTCTTGCTGATGTTACTCCGTAATTATTTTCCACTTGAATTACAATTTCAGCATAACATGACCATAAATTTGATAATTTTGACTCGTATACACATTCAATAAAACCGGAACATGTCAAATATTTCTTAATTGGTGATCTTGTATTTATATCCATTTTCCTGAACAAGTTAAAGAACTTTAATCAAAATTGAATAATCTCACAAACCAAATTTTTTGGCCAAAGCCGTCAAATGAAAACAATTGATGAGGTTTCCGCAAAAATGAGGAATACGCAAGTCTACCTTCTCCAAAATTCCATGTCGTCATTCTGAAAAATTATATTTTAAATATTTAAGTTGACAGTCAACAAAAAAAAAAATGAGAGTTTATCAATATACATTGTAATAAATAGTACACGACTGCGTAAAACGCGCGCGAAAATATGTGCATGGAGTGCGCGTGATAAAAATAGCACCCCCTCCCCCAGTGCATCGGAATTAGGACGCGCGTTCAGACTAACAGGTATTCGTGCATGCCCACAAAATTTGGCGCATATGTGACAGATATGGCACATGCACGCCGAATTTTCGAGGAGATAAACGTATTCGACTCGCCCAAACATCGGCATGTGTAGTCTTAAAGGAGGACTTTACGGAAATAATAAATGTATCTTAAATGAAAAAAGACATCATTCTCATTCCAAATCTGTTTTAAAAATTTTCTAAAACCACTTAGAAGCTGAGAAAATGCCCCTCAAAACAATGACCTAGAAAAAATCTTTACATCACCGAGGAAAACTGAGACTAGCTTCCTGCTCAGGGAATTTTTCGCCGATCCGTCATTTCAATAGTAACTAGTTGAAATGACGGTCTGAACGCGCGTCCTAATTCCGATGCAAGGGTGCTCTGAAAATTGTTTAAAAAATATATAAATGTTAAAATTTACGAATTATATTCCAAGTTGAACCAATTTTCTGAAAAAAACTTAAATTGTCACTTCTATTCGAACCCGTAGGTATACTTCGACTTTTCGTGAAAATATATATTTTAAGAAAAAATTCTAGAAATATAATAATTTCTTTGAATCCGTGCCAAATTTTAAAAAGTTCTCTGATCCAACCACAGTGACGTATATTGATTTTCCAAAAACTTTCGTCTTCAATTCACTAGGAATCCTATTTTCGCGTCCTACGTTTTTTGGAAAGGACATAATGTACATGCGTAGGTATGTGTGTGTATAATAAAATGTGAAAATTATTACAATCCACAACTACCGTATACCTGAGATAGCCATGTGCCTTTAAATCCACGTTTTTTCGAGGTCATCCGTTTGATGGTTTGTAACTTTTGAATGGCTTTATCAATTTAAACAGGGCCAAAGCCGTCAAATGAATCGAAAAATATAAAGATGAAATTTTTGTGCATTAAGATATCATTTTTCGGATTCTACGCATTAAGAAACCTTTTTATCTTAAAATATACAAAAAAAATACGGTGAAAAAAAAAAGTTATACGACATAGAAAATTAGGGATCGCCCCATGCGCAAGGCTGTGTGTGTGGTGGAGGTGTGCTGCACCAAATGCAAAACTTTTATTTCCTGTAACTTTTGAACGGATTGACCAAATTAAACAATTTATAGCTTTTCTGAAAGGAAATTTCTTTTCGAAAATGTTTTTTTCCTTATCTCTATTTTTGATATTTCAAACACAAATTTTTATTTATTTTTTAAAGATATTATTAAAATTCACGGTTTTATCTTCAATTTGAGCTATAGATTGTTTAAATTGATAAAGCCATTCAAAAGTTACAAACCATCAAACTGATGACCTCGAAAAAGCGTGGATTTAAAGGCACATGGCTATCTCAGGTGTACGGTAGTTGTGAGTTGTAATATTTTCACATTTTATTATACACACACGTACCTACGCATATACATTATGTCCTTTCCAAAATAAAAAAAAGAAAATAGGATGCCTAGTCAGTAACTTTCTTGAAGTAATTGATTACAGAAATATTTGTTTTTATTGCCAACTCAATTATTCTTGATCATTGCGTTCGGAAGGCTGCTCAACCTCACAGCCGCTCCGCACGCACGCGACGCGGTGGCCTCCCACTCAACACTGAAATATTGGCGGGAAAATGAATTTTTCAAATTTTCCAGTGTGTGTGAGTGTCGGCAGCCGCGTCGCGTGCGTGCAGAGCGGCTGTGAGGTTGAGCAGCCTTCCGAGTGCAATGATCAAGAATAATTGAGTTGACAATACATATAACCGAAAAGTGTACGAAACGTTCCTGAAAGGAGCACTACTTAAAACAATTGGAAGAATGCACTGAGTCAGCGCAAATGGTCCTGATCTAAAAAGATTTTATTCAACCAATACCTGCCGTTAATTTTTTCTTAAATTGCTTATTTTTCTGAGTGCTAGTAAAAAAAACTGGGGAAAAAATTTATTAAAATTTTACTAATAGCAGCTTTTCATTATTCTCAAGGTTTCCTGGTGATAGGCGACTTTTTCCATTTTTTTAAAACATATTCTTTGTCGGTATCCACTTTCTCTAAAACTCTGTTTTTAAACTTCTCTAGATAACCTTATTTGTTTCAGGCCTCGACTAGTCCTATGTCATGTACCTATTCAGTTTGAAAAAAAAAATACAAAAAATGCCGAGAAATTCAATGCAGAAATTGCCGAGAAATTGTAATTTCTCTGCATTTCTCGGCATGTCTTTTTTTAGACCCAGGCGGTCTTTTTGGGTCTAAATCAGATATTTTGGGCCTCTAAGGGTCATTGGGACTAACTACTGATTTTTTGGTAAAATTTCCACAACGATAGACACAAAATCAAGCATATTCCATAAAATTGTTTAAAGGGACACACATTTAAAGGAGTGCTTTACGGAGATTATGAATGCGTCTGGGAAGAAAATAGGCCTCAGACTCATTCCAAATCTGTTTTTAAAATGTTCTAAAACCACCTAGAAGCCGAGAAAATGAGCTACAAAACAATGACCTAGAAAAAGTTTCCACCTGGCCGAACTTTTTCCTATGAGCTTTTTTCGTGTTTCGTTAATAAATACTTATGCAGAATGCTTATAGTAGTACTTTTTAATATTTTTCATCTTAATTTATGTTTTGTTTTTCATTTTTTTGGACTTTTCATGCCTGCGGACTAGTTTTCGCCGGTGGCCCCTTTTTCTAGGTCATTGTTTTGAAGCTCATTTTCTCGGCTTCTAGGTGGTTTTAGAAAATTTTAAAAACAGATTTGGAATGAGTCTGAAGCCTATTTTCATCCCAGGCGCATTCATAATCTCCGTAAAACCCTCCTTTAATCGTTTGGGTCTTGAAGAAAACCAGTTCAAAAAATGCAGAGAAATTGAAGTTTCTCCACATTTCTCTGCAATTTCTGCATTGAATTTCTCGGCATTTTTTGTATTTTTTTTCAAACTGAATAGGTCCATAAAAGACTTATCAAAATCTGCAATTCTAGAAAACCCAATTTCAGATTTTTCATCTAATAATTTATCAATTTTTAAAAAAATTCTTTGGAATTTTCTTCAATTTCCAGAAGCGGTTCCGACTCCACCGACGAACGTCTCCAAGAACGTCTCTGGACCTTCTCCGAAGAACTCTGTAAACAATATTTGTAAAAATAGCATTTTTAAACATTTTCATTTTTCCTTTTTGTAGTTTCCGCCCCAAAAACAGGTCCAAAAATGATGCTTTTGACAAAAAAAAATGAAATCTCAGCAACTCTTCGAAAATTGAATAGTTCCGCTAGAAAAACATGATTTTATTAAATAGAAAAACAATCAAATTATTATTCAAAATACTGTAAATGTAATTAAGTGCGTATGATTGTCTGAGGTATTGATATTCAAATATTACAATAAAAATTGAAGTTCATGAAATTATTTTTTACAAGAAACTGAAAATGTTGGACTAGAACAAAAATATATTAAACAATGTGCAATTTTGTGAAATTATTGATTAGTTTTCTCAACGGAGCAGCTTCTTACTGAACCTTTTGCTGAAATAAGAGTTGTTGTGGTAGCAGGTCTCACATGTTCCGAAGCAGAACGCATAAGAATTGAAGATGGTGGAGATGTGGAGCAAGAATCGTTGAAGTTTAGCTGAATAATAGTTTTCGTAAATAAATAAGGCTTTAGAAATAAAATTGTTTAAAAAGACCACCCACCAAACTCGAACAAGTCAATGGCCCAATTCTTGGCGGTAATTTTGCATCAAACTCCTCATTTTCATTTATCAAATCCGTACAAATCGTTTTTTCGCCTTCTTCCTCTATTCGGGAAAGTGCTCGAACTTCCAAATTTCCGATATCTGCAAAAAATGATAGTTTAAAGTAATAGAACACTTTTCTTTTAATTTTCAAATTTTAGATAACTATCGGTGACACTGTATTTTTTAAAACCCTTATAAGGTTAGAAAAATTAAAAATTTGAAATAAAAATTCCGAAAATTCAATAGATAGCGGCCCTTAGCGGCCCATAAAGCTCGATCTAGGCCTAAGGCTGTCCTGCCAGATTTTTATTTTTTTCGGCTTGTCGGCCCCATTGGTTTCACTAGGGATCGATAATTTTTCATGAACTTGTGTAAAGGGACACATCATTAATCGTTTAGGTCTTGAAGCGAAAATAACTGAATAGGTCCATAAGATGCAATTACCCTTTATTAGCCAAAATTTATTTTTTATTAAAAACTCACCAATCTCATCGCCCATCACAAAAACACTCTCCCCATCAGTTCCAGAAGACGCGTAAGTGGTACATCCGGACGATGTCATCGACATAATCATATCAATTTTTGTCATCTGCTCATCAACACTTTTCTCATTTTTCTTCTGATCTTTCTCAATTTCTTCTGTATCCTCTTCATCAGCTGTCCAATTCCGTTCAATTATCGTCTTCTCATCACATTCTGATCCGATATTTGATGACGAATTCCAGAAGCTTTCCTGAAAATTAAAAAAAAATAATTTCAACGAAATGTTCAATTTTCAAAAATGTTTACATGATTCTGTGACATTTCCAAATGTTTTATCCGATTCTCCAACGATTGTATATATCCCAACAGACGAGTCTTCTCCCGTTTCGATGCTTCTTTCCGTTCTTCATCTGAAATCGTCGACGAAATCATCGAATTTGCCATTTGTTCGGTAAGCCGGCGAAGTGTTGACTCCTTATGTTTATTAAAACAATAATCTTTCTCATCATTTGATCCACCAGATTGTTCCGAGCTTCCGCAGCCTGAAAATATGTTTTTTCTAAAAAAAAACAAAAAACAACCACAAAAACTATCTTACCCAAATCCTCACTACTTTCATCATCATCACTCCTCATACTCTGATTGTGTAAAATGTTCTGATGACTTTGATTATAATTCGACTGATGTGTCATCAAATACTGCCGCTGTTCATCCAAATACATGCACAATTGTCTCAGCTCATCACATTCTCGCTCTTTTTGACCAAATTTTTCGTCGAGATTTTGCATTTTTTGGTGATATGATTGAACTTCCTGAAATAATCCAGTATTAGTTGAATGAAGTTATGAATTTCGGGGATTTTCAAAATTTTCAAGCCTGAATTCCAAATTCTTACAACTTTTTTGGAAATTTCTCACTTTTCATGAATTTTGGTGCATTTTAAAGCTAAAAACCTACATTTTCAGCTTTTCATCTTTAAAATGTACCAAGACTCATGAAAATCGCAATATTTCACAAGAAGTTATTCCGAATGAAAATCTTACCAAATTTCAAAAATTTTGAAACAGTAAATTTTCAAAATTTCCAATGTTTCTATCTTTTCTTAAACTTTTTCAATTTTCAAGATTTTTGGTGCATTTTGAAGCGAAAAACCTGAAAATTTAGAATTTGAGCTTTAAAATGCACCAAAATTCACAAAAATTGAAATTTTCTAAATTCCTAATCTTCAACTTCTCAAAAAAAAATTCGCAAAAGTTGATAATTATGTGAATTTTCGTGCGTTTTAAGCTTAAATTCTACATTTTCAGAATATAAGCTTCAAAATGCACAATTCTTTAAAAAATGCCAAAAAAAAGTACTTTAGGCTCAAAAAAATGAAGTTTTTTGGTGAATAAAGGTCCTAAGCTGCAACAATTTAAAAAAAATTCAATTTTTCAAATTTTCACCATAAGTTCTACTCAAAATTGCCATATTCTTAGTAGTTTAGTTTTTTAAATTCTCAATTTAATTTCAAGGCATTTCGATCCAATTTTTATAAGCTCCAAAACTAAAGAAAAGCATTTCTCGAAAATACTCACCTGCTTCATCAAACTACTCGTATATCTCCCAAACTTCTGCCATTCTCTCGCCAACCGTCTCGTCTTTTGTCGATCATCATCCAAAAAACCGCACAAATCCCTCAATTCCTTATTCACTGCCGTCTGCTTCTTATTCTCCTCTTTAAGCATTCGAATTTCGTTTACATGCATCTGAAAAATTTCAAATTTCATTAATTAAAACTTCACAAACACTTTTGCGAACGTTATTTACCTGACAACATTCATTTTTACTATTAGCATACAAAAATGATCCAATCCACGAACACATAGTATATAAGTTATAATTAGCAAATGATTTCTATAAAGCCAATTGTTTCCGATCAAATGAAAGGTAAACAAAAACATTGGGCACATTTTCAAGTGCTTTTCTATCACTTTCTGCCGTATTGTGATGAAAAAAAAAGTTCAAAGAGATCAAAAATACCTTTTTTAAAATTAGATATCATATTTTTTAAATTTTTAATTTCTTCAATTCATTTTTTTATAGAATTTATTGGATTTTTTGATTTAAAAATTTTTTTTTTAAAAATCTCACCTGAACCCTTCGATTTGCATCATTCACCACTTCTGATTGCATTTTCATCAATTTCTGATTTTCCTCGTCCAGCATTTTACACCGATGACGAACATGTTCGTACTGTAGTTGTGATGCCGAGTATTGTGGGGGTAATGACTGAAAATATGAAATTTTTTGTCGAAGTTTTCATTTCTTTAAAAAAATTTGAAAAACGCTCCAAATTTCAAATTTTTTGGAGTTTAAATTATAAATTGGAATTGAATTCGCAATAATCATAAATCTTCATAGTTTTTTACTAAACTTTGAAATTTCCTAATTAAAAACTAAAATTTTCACTGTTTTAGGAACTTTTGAAATTCTAGATAATAAAATTAAAAACGATAAAATATCAAATTCGATTCCTTTTATCTCCCAATTTTTTAAAAATTTCAACTCACACTTCTTGGCACTGGAACCGCATAAGACGGGCTGCTTTTCGGAGACCCTGATCCAGCTTCATGTACCAAAACTGTTGGATATCGGATGTTCGGTGACCGAGCTGAAAAATGCCAAAATTTTGAGGCGTTATATTGTCAAGATAAAGAATCCTGGCCGCTCGCTTAGCGGAGTGTCGTTGAGAATTTACTCGCAACGCGACCGCTCGCGTCGGAAGGAATTTGTACTTCTCGTGGAGTACTGGCATTTTAATTCGCAATTCTTCAGAAATCGTTGTTTTTAACCGTTTTTCTTCGTATTTTTTTGCATGCGAGTTTATTTTTACAGATCTGAACAAGGAAAAATGTGAATGAGCGTTTGAAAAAGGAGGATATGTTTGAAAAAGGTTTTTTGTGTTTTTTGGCCGTAAAAAACATATCCTCCTTTTTCAAACGCTCATTCACATTTTTCCTTGTTCAGATCTGTAAAAATAAACTCGCATGCAAAAAAAAAATACGAAGAAAAACGGTTAAAAACAACGATTTCTGAATAATTGCGAATTAAAATGCTAGTACTCCACGAGAAGTACAAATTCCTTCCGACGCGAGCGGTCGCGTTGCGAGTAAATTCTCAACGACACTCCGCTAAGCGAGCGGCCATGATTCTTTATCTTGACAATATTAATTTTGTGTTTTGTGAGGTGTTTTACGAATCTTTAACACTTCCCTACTAGGCAAGCCATTTCTCATTTTTGTTTTGAAACCGCAATGTTTTGAAAAAAAGCATAAATTGAGAAAATAGTAAACAAAAAAGCCTTACGTGAAGCTGATTTATTGGAATTTGAAGATATCGGCGACGAGACTGCCATTACCGTCGGATGACAAATTGGTTTTGCATAGTGAACTGTGGATTGACTACTATCCGACAAAGATGGCATTTTTTTCTAAAATGACCCATTTTAAATTTTATTTTAGATTGAAAAACACGTAAAATAAACAAAGGACAAATAATTTAATAATTGAAGAACAATTCATTTCTAAAATACAGTACACAATTTAAGGAATACAATTATTTTGAGTTTTATTGGGCGAGGTATGTGTTTTCATTAAATTTGACAAACTTTGATAAATTTTGAAAGTTAGCGATCGAAAAATTAATGGAATACTCTACCCAAGAACAAAATCACATTTAAATTCAGTTCAACGAGATTTTTCAAAAAAAAACGTGAAAAAAAGAAAAAGAAGGGGGCCACCCATCTAACACATGCACACTGTGTTAATCCGACAGGAAATCGAGTTTACTCTTCAGATTTTCGCGCATTTTCAATCATGAAAAGTGAGAAAAAGTAAGAGGAAAGTGGAAAGTATCAAGTGAAGCAGAGAGATGATTGTTGGAATATGATACATTGAGTACAATTTTCACGCATTTATTATGGAATGGGGGGGGGGGGGGGGGTGGAACGCTTGAAAGGGTTTTGGATTTGGGAAAGTGTCATGATGATTTTGGATTTTCGAATGAATTTGGAAAAATACTTTAATAGTAGATTTAAAAAACATCCAAAATTATATTTTAAAAATTAAAACTTCAAATTTCATCTTTTGATTTTAAGTTTTTACAAAAATATTTTCACCAAAAATTGCAGAAATAAATTTAAGAAAAAAAGATTCTAGAAGTCCAACCTTCTATTGTCTGGAACCGGAGTATTGTCCGAAATATTATGTTGTAATTTTTACAGCAATTTTTTTTAGACAATTTAATGTTGCTTTATCAAAAAAATGGTGTAATTCAGAATGTACGAAAATAAGAATTTAGCTTAAATATTCACGTTTATGAAAAATAAATTATATTGTTTTAATCTCTATTCGTTATAAAACGCAAAACTTTCTTCAGGAAATTAAAGAAAAAATACGAAAAAATTGAAAAAAAATTTTTTTTCCAAAAAATACAGTAATCACTTTAAAGGAACATGGCTATTTTTATTTTACGTTGTAAGGTTTTACAATTAAAAAAGGGGTATGTCCCTTTGAAGTGTTACGGTATTCAACAATTTCCAAAAATATTTTTTTATTTTTAGGCCGAAAAACTCAAATTTTGAGGTGAAATTATTAAAAACACATGTCACATTAAACTTGTTAGTTTTTCTATGTCTGTACAAATGAGCACCGAAATTTTCATCAGCATCTGTTTTCATTTTCGGCCTTCACGTTTTTTTTTTCCAAATGATTTATGAACACAAAGTCGGCTGAGTCAAAAGTTAGAAAACATTATGTTTTTTTTCTTCTCAAAACCATCGCGAAAAAAAGAAGAAGATCGTTTTCTTTGATGAACCCCCAAACAACAAAAAAGGCCATGAAAATAAAGTCGCGTTGATTTCCCGCAGGGAGACAAAAAAAGGGGAAAAATGGTTTAGCTGTGTTAACCTTGACGATGGACAAAAAAATGGATGGATGGGGGGTGAAACCGACTAATGGAGTCTTTTTTCGTAAAAGGGTATGATTTTTGTTTTGATATGAAAATTGACAAGTTGGATTTTGATGGGATATGAAAGGAGGTAACTGGTATTTGGGGGGAGCGACAGATGAAGAAGAAGGAAGATGAGTAAGTTTAGAACTAATAACGTAAGTGTTAAATAGTGATAAGATTAGATAAAGGAATGAAGATTGAAGACTAGGTTTAGCATATTTTATTTTCAAGGGTAGAACTTTGGAGGTTAATAAATTAGTCAAAGTAGCTCAAAAATCCTTGAAAGTTGGCGGAAATATTGAAAATGTACGAAATATTATGTTTACAAAATTGCATGCGCTTCTGAAAGATTTTATTCGAGTTATGAGTACGTTTTTGGGCCCGGATTGATAAAATTTGGTGCGGGGTTATATTCTCATCTTCTCAAAGGCAGTGTGCCAATTATTACAGTTTTGATTCTTCGAACTCATAATTCTTTGAAATTTAAAAACAAAACTTATTGTCAAGCTTAATTTTCTTGGCCGCTCATTTTCTGCTGCTTCACTGATAAAATCGTAGGCGTCGCGACCGCAACGCGTGTGACCAATTGAAAGACAATTGAATTTGAGCGCATTGCGTTCCATTAGTAGGGGTTTTGAAATTTAGACATATTGGGGAGAATCCGGGGATATTGAAACTAACAAAATTGTAAGTACAAGGCCAGAGAAAAATCACTTATCTTTTTTTGTACCCTAAAATTTCAAGCAGTTATAACTTACTTCAAAATTTTCAGAAATATATCAATTTTGAAATATTTTGAAGCTGAAATCTTTAATTTCGCGGTTTTGTCAAAATTTTGATGCTCCCATCTTTAAAATTGAAAATTTCTAACAAAATTAATGGCCATTCGAAAACTGTTGCATAGATTTTGTACCCAATTTTCAAGAGACCATAACTTTGCTCAACATTTGTGAATTTTGGACTATTTCAAAACTAACCATCTGAAATTTACAATGAATAAGAGAATGTCTGTTGGAAATTTGAAAAAAGTTGAGAAAAATTTGAAAAAAAGTTGAAAATTGTGATTTTGTCCAATTTCATGTCAATTTTTCAAAGTGCAACCGCTCTACACAGAAACAACCACCAACTGTGCTTTTAGGTCATTTCCATAAAAGCAATACAGAAGAAGAAAAATGTTCCCCCAAAAAAAGTAACAAAAACCTGAAGGCCACTCTCAGAAAATCGTATGTAAATAGAAATAGGGCACAAAAAAGTGACTGGCAAATTGGTGACATGGGGCGAAACAAAAATAGGCGGGGAACATTCATTGGATGCGTAATTTTGGAACATTTCGAATGGCTTAAGGTAATAATTACCTTTATGTGTGGTCTGCCTCGAAACTAAAACATATAATGTACACACGTAGTATTCGCATTTTCAAGCCGAATTGAAGAAAATAAAAAAAAGAATAAATAGTTATTGGCAGGTTTTGGAACAGGTTTATTATTAGTATAGATATTTATATATATTATATATATATTTTAATGATATCTAATTTGTTGGGCTATTATAAGGTAAAGAATACCAGTAAAATAAACATTAGAAACTTTACAGTTGAAAAAAGTAACCAATTTTTCGAAAAAAATATTTAAAGGAGGGCTTTACGAAGATAATAAATGCATTAATGCCCTTTAAATGAAAATAGACTTCATTCTCATTCGAAATCTGTTTTTAAAATTTTCTAAAACCACCTAGAAGCCGAGAAAATGAGCTTCAAAACAATGGCCTAGAAAAAGTTGGCCTAATTTTTCTTACGAGTTTTTTTCGTGTTTCGTCAATAAATAGTAATGCAGAATGCTTATATTAGTCCTTTTTTAAAATATTTTTCCATTTTTTTGGGTTCCTCACACAATAGCACCCGCGGACTAGTTTTTGACACTTTTTCTAGGCCACTGTTTCTAAGCTAATTTTCTCGGCTTCTAGGTGGTTTTAGAAAATTTTAAAAACAGATTTCGAATGAGAATGAAGTCTATTTTCATCCCAGATGCATTCATTAGCTCTGTAAAGTCCTCCTTTAATTTTATAGGGAAATATGACAAAAATTAAATGAAAAATTAATATGTTCGTTGGCTCATGCAGTTTTGAAACAGAAATGTTTTTTTGAAATTTCCAAAATTTATTTCGAAAATGTATTTTTTTTAAACTTTACTTTTACTGTTTCAAAAAAAACAAATAACATGAATTCAAACTCTAGAAACATTAATTTTTCTTGAACTACGCTAAATTTCTTTTTTTTTCGAAAATATTAGAAACTTGAAGGATCGAAAGATGAAAAATTGGATGTAGAGACCCATCAGCTGGTCATTTTCAAATGTCCGAAACATGACTAATGATGACAATGACTGCAGAAAAGAATATGACGAGTGGGGGGACAAGAGGAAAAAGATGAGCACTGAAGATTTATGAACTATGAAATTTTGTTTGAATTTTTAAATTATAGAGAAATTGTAAGAATTGAATGGTAGACTTATATTTAGATATTATTTTATTCAATTAAAACAATTATTTAATAAAAATAAGAAACAAATTCATTTAAATTGCCAAATAATTGAAAATCAAAAACTTTGGAAAACTTTAATCAAAACAGTTTTTAAAAAATTATATTTTTTGAAGCTTGGTGTCAAGAAGTAAATGTTAAAATCGTACAATTTAAAAATTTTTAATAATAAGTTCATTTTTAAAGTTACCATTTTTTGGAACGGAAATGTTTAGAATTTTTAAAAAAATCTTAAAGGAGGACTTTACGGTGCTAATAAATGTTTCTTAAATGAAAATAGACTTCATTCCAAATATGTTTATAAAATTTTCTAAAACCACCTAGAAGCTGAGAAAATGAGCTTCAAAACAATGGCCTAGAAAAAGTGTCCACCTGGCCGAACTTTTCCATATGAGCTTTTTTCGTGTTTCGTTAATAAATAGTTATGAAGGATGCCTATATTAGTCCCTTTTTTTATACATTTTTTTTCAGAAAACACACATTTTTTTTCGTTTTAATTCATGTTTTTTTTTTATTTTTAATGTCTGCGGACTAGTTTTCGCCGGTGGACACTTTTTCTAGGACATTGTTTTGAGGTGCGTTTTCTCAGCTTCTAGGTGGTTTTAGAAAATTTTAAAAACAGATTTGGAATGAGAATGAAGTCTATTTTCATCCCAGATGCATTAATTAGCGCCGTAAAGTCCTCCTTTAAAAAAAATCTTAAAACTCATCGGCAGTTTGAGAAAGATTTGTTCAAGTTCAAAATCTGAACATTTGCAAAAATCGAACTTGGATCAAACTCAATATCGCTGTATAAACCTATTTTACACCAGTCTTAGTTCATTCAGCGCATTGGGCTGAATTTTTTTGAAAACGTCGCTAAACAGCGCAAGCGTTATTTAAAAAATGGCATTTCCAATAAATTTCAAAACAATTTGCTGGAATTTTTCCCGTTAACTAAGAATGGTTTTTTAAATGATAACCTGACAGATTCATCTGATCATATTCAATTTTGAGCCAAGTTACAGCTCTGTTCGTTTTCTTTTGCAAATTTTCATATTTTGAGCTAAAAAAATCGTGCTGCTTAGACAATAAAATTAAAAAATTGAAACTCAAAAAAAAATTAATAAAGTTTAGGGTTATTAATCGAGCTTGAATCAAGCTTGTAAAGAAAACCTCCATCAATTGAATTCAAAGTTAGAAATTTCGATTTTAAAGTGAATGAAAAAAGTGTTTTTATTCTAATTTTGAACTTTTTTTTCAAGTTTTAAGGTATTTAATTAATTTTTAATTATTTTAAGTGGACATCGTTAAAATTTAAAGATATGGACGCATTTACTAACATCTCAAATTTTGATAAAGGTGCATAAATTCAAATTTTAAGAAATAAAAAAATGACGTGGCAATTTAGAATGAATTTCAGAAAGGTTTTTTTTTAAATAAAATAAACCCTTCACACAATACCAATCAAATTAATCCAAAACTTGGGTACTAATTCAACCCCCCCCCCCCCTACTTATTAGCTTCGAGACCAGTTTCAGTAAATGCAAAAATAATTGAAAAAAACCCATACTTTCAAAGTGTGATGGGTTTCATTATAAAAGATGTGTTTCACTTCATATTCCCCCTTTTTTTCAAATCAAAAGAATTTAGAAAAAAACTTTCAATTTTCTCCGTAACGTATTGGATGGCATGCTTATAATAAAACTGCATTTTACGATATTAATTGGATAATTATATGTATATATCCAACATAATTATTATGAATCTTCGTTCAAAACGTAGTATTAGTATGTATAAATTGGATTTTAAATGGCTACTTTGGAGGAAAATATAGCAAAAAGAGTGAAAAGTGGGGAAAAAACATTGAAGTGGGCATTTTGTTTGGGAATGACGTGGCAAATCAGTTTCACGCCAAAGATCTTGTACCGGTGACACCAAACCACAAAAAAGCAAAGTATTTACACCATGAAAAAATAACGGAACAGAACAAAAAGAAGGGAAATAAACGATAACATCAAAAAAAGGGCAGATGCAAAAAAGATACCAAAAATTTTCATGAAACGGTTTTCATGTAATGTGTCAGCTCTTAACTTTGTTTGGGGTTTTAAAGAAAATTGACGTGGCAAGAGACATTTTGCGATTTTAAAACGGTGGAAAAAAACGTGTTTTTTAAAGTTTTGGAATTTTTACAATTATTTGGACATGAAAATCGAATTTCATATTTAAAATTGATTTGGCCAAACAAATTTAAATTCTGAAAAAATGTTGCCAAGTTGGCAACCCAACAAAACAATCAATCAGAATTTTTGAAGGCATGCAGATTTTTTTAAATTGTAAAATAATGTTATTTAAAATGACATGGCAATTAGAATCTCGACGATGAAAATGGCGTGGCAATTCAAGTTTTGCAGATAATTGCACAATTGCAGAATTTAAAATTATTCAAAATATAATAAGATTTATTCTCGAAGTTAAAGGAGGGCATTTTCGGAGATAATAAATGTACCCTAAATGAAAATAGACTTCATTCTCATTCCAAATCTGTTTTTAAAATTTTTTTAAACCACCTAGAAGCTGAGAAAATGTGCTTCAAAACAATGGCCTAGAAAAAGTTGGCCTAACTTTTTCCTATGAGCTTTTTTTGTTAATAAATAGTTATGTAGAATGCTGATAATAGTATTTTTTAATGTTTTTTTTTTCATTTTTTTTTGGATTTTTCATACCCGCGGACTAGTTTTCGCCGGTGACCACCTTTTCTAGGCCATTGTTTTGACGTTACTTTTCTCGATTTCTAGGTGGTTTTAGAAAATTTTAAAAACTGATTTGGAATGAGAATGAAGTCTATTTTCATCCTAGATGCATTCATTAGCTCCGTAAAATCCTCCTTTAAAATTCATTCGGTGAATAAAATTTTAAATTCTGAAAAAAACCTTGTTGACAAATTGTCAACGCAATAAAAAATTAATCCGAATTTTTAAAAATGACGTGACAAACAGATTTTTTTGTTGTAAAATAATTTTGTTTAAAATAACATGGCAATTAGAATCTCGACGATGAAAATGACGTGGCAATTTAAGTTTTACAGATAATTGAAAAATTGCAGAATTTAAAATTATTTAAAAAATAATGAGAGAAGTTAGTCCATCAAAAATAGCAACAAAATAAGGTGCCATTTGAATTTCAAAAATAAAGACGAACAGTAAAAAATAGGAAAATTCAACGATAACCAATAAGTTTTTGTTTTTCAAAAAATATATAAATTGCCTCGAAAAAACAAATTAATCTTTCCCGTTTCTATTTTTTTTTCTCTTCGGTGGGCGTGGCTTGGCTTTGTGCCAACTGCAGTTGTCTAGCGGAGCGCAATTGAATATGTCATGATTTATATCTGATTTATTACAATTTATACCAAAAAATTGTTCCATTCGAAATTGTTCCGCCTTTTATGTGTTTTTTTCAGGTCATTTCCTTCTCATTTAAAACATTATGTTACTCTATGTTATATTACAATGCAAGATAATATGTTCTTAAAAATTTTAAAATAAAATTCCAAAAAAGTTCAAAAAATGGGTGTAAGATGGAAACGATTTTTGTTGTTGTACTTTGAAGACATTTTAGAAATACGAAGTGTATTATACATAGCCCCCCCCCCCCCCCCCCCCCATAATACACTTCTTTTTCTTTTTCGAAACAGCAAAATGAACATGAAAATACATTGGGTTTTGACTTGATGGCACCCCATTGGGATTTTATGTTTTACACCTTTTTGACGGCAACAACACAACAAGAAGGAAGAGACAAAGAATTTGAATAACCTTTGGGTGGATAATTTATTGGCTGCAAAAATTTTCAGAAAAGTTTTTTTTAGAAGTTTTTAGAGACGAAATATGTGAGTTGAGTTTTAAAAAAATGACAATTGTTTCGTTCCCTAGGTCACATATTGAAAGTCAACAAAAATGTTCCCCCGCGTTGCGCGGTTGCACCCGCTTTTTGCTGAAAACTTCGGAACACCATAACTCAGCTTAGAATGAGAATTGTGATTAAGTTTTTATATTTTTGGATAGCTCTCAACGTGCTCTACAACTTTGTAGTTGATATAAAAAGTCAAAACACAAAATTTAACAACGAAAGTTTGAAGAAAAGAAAATGGATTTCAGATTTTCAAAAATTTTCTGAAGAAACACCATACCAATACGATAATTTTATTTAATATTCTGAAAGAGGATGAAATTCTGCACACGAATCAAAAATAAACTCAAAAAAGAAGGGGTTTGAAATAGACAAAATAGTCTCATGAAAAAAATGTTTAAGAACTTTTAAGCTCAATATTTTCGAAATCCAGTGTTGCTAAAAACTTGCTTGAAAAATCTAGTCTTTAGAAATCCTCATAATTCCCAATGTTTGAACAAGAAATTTAAATTTTTCAGATGTTCACAAAAATAATCATTTTTCTAATTTTCGGATTTAGATTAAAGGCAGCTGGTCAGTTAACAGGATCCAAATTCAAGGGAAAAATGAAAATTCGAAGGGGGTCCCAAGAACAATACCAATATGTAGCCATATTCAAATAATTGTTTTTCGCGCCAATTTAGACCGCGTCTAAATTTAAATCTGGTAGACTCAAATTAACTAATCCACTGTCTTTAAAGATTTTCAAAATTGCGAGATTATCGATTTTTAAAAGATGAAGTTTTCACATTTATAGAGCAAATTTTCATTATTTCTTAAATAATTATGATTTTCTTAAATAATCGTCTGAAAATTAGAACCTCACAGTTTTGGATAAAATTGGAAGATCCAGAAATTAAGATAATCAATATTTCCAAAAAAAAATTTTTTTGAAATGGTTTTCTAGGTTTTCAAGAAACTTTTTTGAATTGCAGAAGATTTTTCTGTCTTTTAGGATTTCAAAAGTTTCAATTTCACTGAAATTTCAGACAAATGACTAAAACTTTCGAAATCGCCTAAAATTTTGGAAACAAGTTCTGGACACTGAAAATATTTTTTTTTTATTTGGACCACCACGATATTAAAGGAGGGCTTTACGCAGATTATAAATGAAGTCAACACGCAAAAAGTCATACTCATGTTATAAACGGGTTTGGAAAAAGGGACAACACGGAAGAACTTGTGTTTCTAGTCCGCGAAAGTTTGGTTTCCTAGGCCAACTATTAAATTCGTGCTTTTTTATTCATTTTTTGTTTTTTTTTTGCATTTAAAATGAAAAACAGAGCAAAAAATAAAATTTTGCAATTATTCAGTTTCTAAACAAATATAACACTTCCTAGTTTTTCACATTCTGAAAAAAAATTGTAGAAAACAACAAAAAGTACGGTTATAAAAACTAAAATTTAAAAAACAAGCATTCATCAGCTTGTTGTTTCATTTTAAATGCAAAAAAAACAAAAATAAATTTAAAAAATAAATAAAAACGCACAAATTTAATAGTTGGCCTAGGCAACCAAACATTCGCGGACTGGAAACACAAGTTCTTCCGCGGTGGCCCTTTTTTTCCAGGTGGCATGTTTTTTATGTTTTTTTTTCTTCTCTGAATTAAAAAAAAATTTTTAAACCCATTTATAACAGTGTAGAAAACAACGTGTGTCTTTTTTTGCTTATATTTATAATCTGCGCCCTCCTTTAACCAAAAAAAATTCAAATAACAAATATTGCAAACAAAAAATGTATAAAAATAGTAACAATAGTGTCCAGGGGGCTCTTCCCCTCCACTTCAAAACTAAAAAATGTAAATGTACATCCTACACTTATTCATTCGCGCGGAAGTAGGCATTTTCCACACTTTTCCTCTTCATCGCCTGCGAAAAACAATGAAAAAAACAATTCGAAAATGGTTTACCAACAATAACAAAGGAAAAGAGTAATAAAAGTTTGATTTTCTTTCTCGCAACCTTCATTATCATTCGAGAAAAGTGAACGACGGCTAATCATTTGAAACGAAACGAACAGTTGTCAATTTGCATACCAAAAAGCTGTCAACCAATCATCACTTTACACCATGGGGGACTGGGGGATCTAAAGCTGAAGACATGTTCAAATTCGCCACCAACTTGTTGTTATGTTGTCAACAATTAAGAAATGGATATTATGTTACATTTTGATATGGGGGGGGGGGGGGGGGGCGTACTTCTGTAATTCTGGAATTGTAAAAGAAAAAAACGATAAAATCCACTTCTGAAAATATATCTAATTTTTAAGAAAATTGAGAAGATCACATCACTGTACCATATTCCCTGCCGCAGGAACTGCTTTCAAAAAAAGCTGCTAAGCAACGGTATGATTTTTTTTTAATTTCAGAAATGTCGAATATTTCCAATTTTAAAATATTTAGTCAAGAAAATTATGAATTGTTAAGAAAAGTGTATGAACTCTGAATTTTTCCAAAAAAAATCAATATTTTTAAAAATTTTCGAATTTTCGAATTTCTGAAATTGGAAAACTTTCAACAATTTTTTTTTATTTCAGGAAATATATATCATTTTTAAATATCAATTTAAATTTGTAACTAACAGCCAACAAAATCTAAATTATATGATTTTCTGAAATATACGGTTCGTGACACTACACTGTTAATGGGGTAAACTTTAAATGAGTCTAAAAATTTTTTGAGTCGATGAAAATTCAAAATTTAAAGTGGAATTAGAATCTGCGTCTAATTCTCTTTCGATTGTTAATAAAATGACTGAAATCATATGTGTCAGTCTTGAGATATGATTTTCTGAAATATACGGTTCGTGACACTACACTGTTAATGGGGTAAACTTTAAATGAGTCTAAAAATTTTTTGAGTCGATGAAAATTCAAAATTTAAAGTGGAATTAGAATCTGCGTCTAATTCTCTTTCGATTGTTAATAAAATGACTGAAATCATATGTGTCAGTCTTGAGATATGATTTTCTGAAATATACGGTTCGTGACACTACACTGTTAATGGGGTAAACTTTAAATGAGTCTAAAAACCTTTTGAATCGATGAAAATTCAAAATTTAAAGTGGATTTAGAATCTACGTCGAATTCTCTTTCGATTGGTACTAAAATGACTGAAATCCTATGTGTCGTTCTTGAGATATGATTTTCTGAAATATACGGTTCGTGACACTACACTGTTAATGGGGTAAACTTTAAATGAGTCTAAAAACCTTTTGAATCGTTGAAAATTCAAAATTGAAAGTGGAATTAGAATCTACGTCGAATTCTCTTTCGATTGGTACTAAAATTCTACTAATAAATCCTACAATAAAATCTAAATTCCAAATATTTGGAGAAAATATAAGCTATTTAAAAAAAATGATCCAAAAAATCACTTCACAAGGAAAGTGCTCGAAACGTTTTTATATAGGTCACTAGAAAGAAAACTGGTAAACGATCTAACTGCTTTAAAAAATTGTTGAAAAAGCTGAAAACCTGAAAATTTTCAAAGATCGTACGTTCGCGAACTTTGAAAAGCTTTCAGCCTTTCATAACGAAAGATGTTCTGTCCCCAATTTTTTAATATGTGTTGAGAGTTTTTTTTTAAATTTTTATCATTATTTTTAAAGAAATGTTGTAATAAATTTTTAAATTGAAATATTTTTTACTGAGCGATATTTTCAGTGAGTTGTTGATTTCTGGAAAAATAGTTTCTGGATTGAGATAAATAAAAATGCAAACATACAGTTTTTTGAACAAACCTTCCAAATTTAAAGACAGGGTGATACTTAGAATGGAAGTATCTGAAGCGTTTCTGGCTATCATATATTTAATGAGAAAAAAACTTGGCTCAAGCTCCATAATGCTGGCTACCATTCTTAGTTGACTGGTCAAAACGAATTTGGTTGAAAATTTTGAAAATTCTACACGCGGTTTTACAAAAGTTGCGTTTTCAAAGAATTTCAACCAAATTTGCTGAAATTTTGTGGAAAAACTAAGAACGGTTTCTTTATGATAACCTGAAAGTTTCATCCATCAATATTGAGCTTGAGCCAAGTTACAGCTTTTGCAAAAAAACTTGAAAAAATTAAGCTCAAACTTCTAAAGACAGCAGTAAAGAAAACATTCCTGATTTATTCTTCTTCTTCTAAAAACTGTCTTTTTTTGAATTATTTATCTCAATCCAAAAAACATTACCCTGATTTAGAAACAAGACTATATACTGATGTTATTCGACGAATTCGAGTTTCCAGAAATCAATTAAAACATTTCTTTAAAAATCACGAAAACATAAAAAATCGGGGACATAACATTTGAAAAATGGTACATGCTTAATTTTCCATAAAACCTTTAAATTTCGAAAAAAATGTTCAATAAAATTGAGAATAAAAGTGATGATGATCCAATTGATGAGGGGACGGCGAACGGGATGAACTGCCATCGATGTTGGATTCAATGCTAGATGTCGGTTGTTGATGTTGTTGTTGGGCATGTGATGCAGAAGCTGCCATTTGTTTGATATTCAGCATTGTTTGAAGATCTGGCCGCGCTCTGGAAAAGACATCGATTGAGCATTCGGAATTTAGTTATGAGAATATTATGAAGTACTTGCTACTTCCAAATCTGGTTTGAGAAAATTCAACAGCGGTGAAGGTTTGACTCGAATGCGGCTTGTAGACAAATCGGTAGCGGTAGATCTGAAACATTTCGAAATACTGTATTTTTTTTTGAAAATTAAAAAAAACCTGCTGAAGCGGCAGCAAATTTGAATTCGATTCATCATATTCCTCCAGAGCAAGTGGGACATAACAACCATTCACAAGCTCAAGAACAGCTGAAAGCATTTTTTTTAAAATTTTGTGTCTTAAAATGTCATACCTACTTTTATCATTTGTCGGAAGTGGTTGCCTTCCTATAAGCAATGGTTGTCCAGCAGCTCCCAAGTTTGAATTCTTCTCCGCTTGCTTCACTGCACTTCGAGCAATATAATCTGGGATTGGGTGATATCTAAAAATAAATAATAATATTACTAATTGGACTTTAATTAGTTAATTAATTACTCTTCATCCGCATGAACACTTCCCTTCCAAATCGGCACTTCCGCTCCTTGATCGTTGACTTTCATGTAGACTTCTCCAGGATTGATGTAGATTTTCAGGTGTGCTGGAAACAAAAAGTAAAATGTAAATTTATTACGAAAATTAACATTCTTGTCCAATTTAATTTGAAGAAGAAAAAAGAGACACTCACATGGAATCCTCGACACCACTTCCTCATAATTCAAGCCCGCTTCTGTCGCCGCAGTTTGCACCATTTTCGCGGTCACATCACCCGACCTCATATTCAAAACCCGATCCTTTTCGCCGTTTTTTGGATCCGTTTCATCCCAATTACAACTCGCCACGTGTATCACAAGAAAATTGCCCAACTCGGCGAGAAAAATTCCCGTCTGAAAAACGAAGAAAAAAATGCACATCGAAATTCGAGCTCCCTACCGGTCTTCTAGGCTGAAATCCGTAAATATACCGTCCAATGTAGTTTACAACTTCTTTGATTTCGCTGTACATTTTTTTCTGCAAAAAAAAACTGAATGAATAAATGAAAAATATGTTAAATCTATGTGACCGCCTGTAAACTTCATGGGTGGTCCACGTGTGTGTGTGGTCCTTTAGGATTACTGTAGATTTCGATAGCGGGAATTTGAATTTTGAAGTTTTTTGATGGAATTGAAGAGGCTTTAGAGGGTTTTCTACTCAAATAATGAAATGGAAAAAATTATCAAATGAATAAATGTTATTTTTGAAAATAAAAAGCTCTGAAATGAAAGGAAAATATATTTTTCAACCATTAAAAGTATTTTCACCCTTTTTCTTCTTTGAAATCAAATTCCGTACGTCAAAATTGTTAAAATAATATTAAAATGAATGCAAAAAATCAGAAAAAAAATTTTTTCCACTTTTTCATAAAAATTACATAGGCTAAATTCGATCTTAGATTGTTCTCGTGAGGTAAAACAAACTTTATGTACACTGCGCCGCATTTTGACAAGGAAAACTGATAATTCTCGAGAAAAACGTCGAAATTATTGCTGTAGAGCGCGTTTACGCTCATATATTGAGTTTGAAATATTTTTAAAGTGTTCTGAGCTCAATTATTATAGAAAACTGACTTATTTTTTGAAAATTAATGGAAAATTGTCAATTTTTCATTATTTTCGTTTTGCTTATTACTTTCGGAGTAAATTAAAATTTAATTTCAAAAATGATCAGTTTTCCTTGTCATAATAAGTCGGAGTTTCCAAATCACTTCGTTTTTTAGACTTTGTTGCCATCGACACGTGCACCAAAAAAATGTCTTATCAATTAATCCTGTTGATGCTTTTCTTTTCTGATAAATTTCAAATTATACACATCAAAGTTTCCAATGATTCCTATAAATTTATTCCTTCTCGGTTTTGTCACATTTCCAACAACTGTCGCACAGTTTTTGGCTTCTGATCCAATCTGTAGCACTCATCTGAATAAATGCTATCGTTATTCTTACAATCGCACATCTTTCTCGGACGCAGAAGAGCAATGTGTGAATCTTGGTGGACATTTAACATCAATTCATAATCAGGAAGAGAATGATTATATCGCTTCAATTGGACATATGATTTTAGCCGAGACAAATTCGAACTTCTATTGGATCGGTGGAACAAATTCATCATCAGGCTGGAAATGGACTGATGGAACATCGTTTGATTATTCTTATTGGGCCTTGGACGAACCGGATCGTGGTTGTGCCACACAGACTGTTGAGAACAGCTGCTGGGTTTCATATTTCTGTGAAGCGAGCTTTCCATTCATTTGCTCAATTCCTCAGGTCGCATCTTCAACTAGTCCTTTACCAGTAACTGTAAAATGTGAGACTTCAGACAAAAGATAGTGTGCTACTTATACATTTTTTGAATTTTTAAATCAATGATTTTCACTCACAATAATAGAGATTATCTTCCAGCTTCAAGCAATCCAATAGTGTACTCAACTTCATATCCTGGTCGAAAATGTGCGCCATTCTGTGACGACGGGTGGATATATTTTGGTTTCACCGATTCTTGTTACAAAGTTTTTCATAACGCAATATGGGAAGAAGCTGAAGAGACCTGTATTTCCTACTCCTCTCATCTTACCTCAATTCATTCTGACAAAGAGAATATATTTGTCAATAGTGATTACAAATACTTTGAGAAACAAAGTTTTTATTGAATTTCAGACCTTGCCGCTACCGGAATCAAAGGTGGAACAAGCACCTCCCTTGCCTGGATTGGAATGCATCAAAAATCAAATGGAGAATGGGCTTGGACTGATGGATCGAGGGCTGATTACTTCAAATGGGCTCCTAAGCAGCCAGATAATCCGGGTGATGAACTTTGTGTTCAGGTATAATGAGAATCAATGTTTAGTTAATGGAACTATTGATTTTTCAGACAGCGCCAGATGTGGATGAACATTCTTGGTATGAAGAGTGGAATAATAACGCATGCACATCAGACATGAGGGCTTACATTTGTAAGAAAGCTTCGAACTATAATTAATTGGTTTAATTTTAAATTTTTGTATAAAATGCTTGTTTGTTTTTAAAGACAAAAACTTGATTTCAAGACATTTTTAAAGCTTCAAATTTAAAAATCGGAAGCATTCTGTAGTCTTGCACTATTGTACTTAGAATAAAACTTTTATATTGTTATTTTCCATGAAACATTGGTTAAAATCTTACTTTTTACATGTTTTAAATAATTATTATCACAACCACAAAGCTTAAAGCGTGAATCCCATCGAGTTATCCAAGTCCGTGATCTTCGAAGAATCCTTGTGGGGTTTCTTCCTCTTGAATCAAATCTTGAGCAGCAATCGCCTTCAGAACCTGCTTTTTGCTCGTTTCTTGGATTTCACCAGCTAGAAGGAATTCGTCCAGGATGAAGTAGGCCTTTTCAAAGTTGAATATAATGTCGAGTTCACAGACCTGAAAATGAGGAAATTATATTTTAAATAACTCCATTTAGAATTTTTAGAAAAACATACACTTCCAAAATATTTGTCCAACAACTCCACGTATCTATGGATAACCTCCAAGCAAATTAATTCATTATCTCCTTGTTCAATTGCACAGCAGAAGTAAAGAGAAGCGTACCTGAAATTAAAATTAAAATAACAATTATTTAGAAAGATATTTACCTTTTATAGACAACTTTCAAGTCTTTGTATTCCAAGAAAGCGCACATTTTCGGTTTTCTTGCCAAAATTTGAGTGATCAATTCACGACAAATCTTTTTCTTTTGCTGAAAATTTATAAAAATCAATAATTTTGTAATAAGATAAATTTACCTTGTCAGGGTAGGCAGTGTACCATTTTTGAAGGCGTAACTTGCCTTGACGACTGAAGAGAAGCATGTATTGAATCATTTTGACTGAAAAAATAATGTTATTCAATAAAAATCGATAGAAAATAAATAAAAGAAAGTCGAAATGTGTTTTGGAACGTTGCCAAGTTAAGTACGTTGCTACGTCTACAAACTTGTTCTGTGTTTAGCGGAAGTGCATCAGAGCACGTTTGCATTATCATCAAAATCATCGTCTTCAAAAGTGGTAAATTTCGCCTTCATTGCCAATTTTCTCGTATTTCATTCTAAAATCTCACCAATTTCAGAATATGGGACAACAACAGAGTGGTTTTGGCGGAAAAGGAAACGACCGCGGAGCTGGAGATGGTGATAAGAAGGAGAAAAAGGTTTAAAAAATTTTTTGAATGCTCATTTTCAAAATTAAATGCTTTTCAGAAGTATGAAGCTCCGATTCCTTCAAGAATTGGAAAGAAGAAGAAGGGATCTAAAGGACCCGATGCGGCTAGCAAACTTCCTGCAGGTAATTAATAGTTTTTTTTTGAATTTCAATCAATATGTAATTTCTATTTTTTAGTCACCCCACACGCTAGATGCCGCCTGAAGTTGTTGAAAAATGAACGAATCAAGGATTATCTGTTAATGGAACAAGAGTTCATTCAAAATCAAGAGAGACTGAAGCCACAAGAGGAGAGACAAGAGGAAGAGCGTACCAAAGTTGATGAGCTTCGTGGAACTCCAATGGCTGTTGGATCTTTGGAAGAAATTATCGATGATCAACACGCCATTGTTTCAACGGTAATTAATATTTCAATTGAAAAATGAAACGTTGAAAGAAAACCTAATTACAGAATGTTGGAAGCGAACACTATGTCAACATCATGTCATTCGTTGATAAAGAACAACTCGAGCCAGGATGTTCAGTTCTTCTCAACCACAAAAATCATGCAGTCATCGGAGTTTTATCCGACGACACTGATCCAATGGTATCTGTCATGAAACTCGAAAAAGCTCCACAAGAAACATACGCTGATGTTGGAGGGCTTGATCAACAAATTCAAGAAATCAAAGAAGCCGTTGAACTTCCATTAACCCATCCAGAATATTACGAAGAAATGGGTATTCGACCACCAAAAGGAGTTATCTTGTACGGATGTCCTGGAACCGGAAAGACTCTTTTGGCAAAAGCAGTCGCTAATCAAACATCTGCAACCTTCTTGAGAATTGTCGGGTCTGAATTGATTCAAAAATATCTGGGAGATGGGCCAAAGATGGTTAGAGAATTGTTTAGAGTTGCCGAAGAAAATGCGCCGGTAAGTTTATTTCAAAAAATAATAAATCTTGAGAGATGATGCCCATTTTCAGTCAATCGTCTTCATTGATGAAATCGATGCAGTCGGAACCAAACGTTACGACTCCAATTCTGGAGGAGAACGTGAAATCCAAAGAACTATGCTGGAGTTGCTGAATCAGTTGGATGGTTTTGATTCACGTGGAGATGTCAAGGTGTTGATGGCCACAAATAGAATCGAGTCTTTGGATCCAGCTCTTATTCGTCCGGGACGTATCGACAGAAAGATCGAGTTCCCACTCCCTGATGAGAAGACGAAACGAAGAATCTTCCAAGTAATTTAAAGATTCAAACTATTGATTTTTCTCTCTACATCCAAATTTTCCAGATTCACACATCTCGCATGACCCTTTCCGAAGATGTGAATCTTGAAGAGTTCATCACTGCTAAAGATGAATTGAGTGGTGCCGATATCAAGGCTATGTGCACGGAAGCCGGTCTCTTGGCTCTTCGTGAGCGTCGCATGCGTGTCACAATGGAAGATTTCCGGAAATCTAAGGAGAATGTCCTTTATCGTAAGAAGGAAGGAGCCCCAGAAGAACTTTACTTGTAATTTCGATTTCCCGATGACTTATTTATTTATTCTTTTTCTGGATTGTATTGCCACTTTTTTTCTTTGGACCCATCAAATAAAACGATTTCAATGTATAAAGTTTTGCGATGAAATTTTAATACCGCAAATCCGCGCAAGTGGATCATTTTTTTAAAACTTACAGTTTAAAGGAACATTGTCAGTGTAGAAGTGGCGAGTCTTGTTGCGAAATAGTCTACAGTAGTCTGTGAGCGGTTTGATGGAAATTTTGAATTTGCCATGCTTTTGCGAAAAACGTTTTCATATATAATAATTTGAGAAATGTGAAAATTCCAAATCGTTTATTTTTTTTTTACTAGATTTTCACGAATGTTGATTTCTTTCCAATTTGTATGCCATTTCTTGTAATCAAGTAGAGTCAAATTAAGTACGTTGTTTGTTTCATTCCTTGAAAAAATCGTAATTTCTTTATTTACAACATAACAATTTCAATTTCAGTTCAGGATGTTCTTCTCAAAAGAGTCACTCGTCAAGCAGGACGCAATCTTTTTTGTAATTTGGTAAGTTTTTAAAAAATTTCAGCGATTTGAAATCATTTCTTCCAGGAATTATGCACATCATCGGGAGAATAAAATCGAGAAGCGGCGGATTTTGGATCAAAATTTGCCGAAACTATGGTAAACTCTTTTTTTTAACGGAAAAATGGTGTTTATTCGAAATTTTTCAGTGAATCGATTGTGAAAATGATTCCAACATCGTCAAGTTTTAAAGAAAGCCACAACAAGTTGTCACTATATTTGTTGGCACAATTGTTATATGGAACAGTTTTAGTACATCGGAGGAAGTTGTTCTTTCTAGAGAGTAAGAGACACATTTCTTAAAGGTTTTTTTTTAGAAAAAAGGGTGTTTTTCCAGAAGATATGGAGATGCTTGCTGAACAAGTTAGAAGGAACAATTTGGTCGCCAGAAAAGTGAAAGAATATGAAAAAGAGTTGAGGAGAGCAGAGAAACGTTCAAAAGGGAGGCGTTCCGTGTTTCAAATTGGATTAGGATTGGATGAGGATTTGGACGTTGTGTTGGAGTGTGACGATACGGTATTTTCCGAAATTTCTACAAACAATTGATTTTATTTACAGTTAAATGCAGCTCCTTTCGATATCACGCTTCATGAACCATTTTTCATAGAATCTCAAGCAACATGGGCAAATGTTGCCTATGATAATCAAGAATCTTTATACGGTCCAATTGAAGAAGCAGGAGATTTTATCCATCATGATAAGCCAAGACCATTGGTTACTACATTCATTGAAGGATTCTCTTCGGATGATAGCAATAAACAAGAAAGTGTTGAAAAGATTAAAGATGTTGGAACGAAACATCCGAAAGAAGTTGAAAAACAAAAAACTTTTGAAGAAGCTGAACAACCAATGATTATCGAAGACCTGCCACCTCTTCCACCCCCAGAAGAGTTCCAGCCAGAGGAGACGAATTTTATAGCACCGGCTTTTGATTTCAATACAGTTTTCGGCGATTCGACAATTCAACCAATTGAGAAAGTCTCAGAAAATGTTCCGGATGTTCAACAAGATTATGCGGTTACAAAAATCATCGAAGCGGAGCCAGAAAAAATCCCAGAAGTTGAAAATGAAGCTTTCCAGAAAATCATCGAAGTGGCAGAAGGTGAACCTCCAGCGAAAAAGACGAAGGAAATAGAAAGAATCCGTGAAAAATCGACTTCAAGACCAGCCACACCTATGCTTCAGAATGTAACTGCTACTTTGATTCAAACGCCAGTGCCGGAGACCGATGATGAGGAAGATGAAGAGGTAATAAAGCAAAAATATTTAAAAATAAGAAGAATGGGAGAATTCATTTCTTCGCTTGAAATTTTCAGACTTGAAGTTTAGAGATTTCAAAATTGATATGTTCCTCGTTGATTTTTGTACAAATTTTTAAAAATTCTATAAATTGTTCAAGTGAAACATGGTGGAAGTAATTCTCCAGCTTCAGCCCTCTTGTCTGGTAAAAAAATCGATAATTTCAGTCGTTTCAAATTGCGTCACAAATCAAAACACCAAGTGTGATTGCAAAACCGAAAGCAGTGCGAAGAAGAATCCCGAAATATAGAGCAATCGATGATGAGATCCAAATCGCCGACGATGATATGAGGGAAATGAGGGACGATTATTCATCATTGATTCGTTCAACCGAGGAGTTGAAGGTGAAAATTCCGAATAAAAACATTTTGACTGTTGAACAACTGCTTGATCCGTCGCCGTTTTATCAATTCGGCAATAAATTCCCGAAACAACTTCGATGCTTATACGGTAGTACAAAATATGAAGCGATTGGTACAACGATTAGTGATGACGAAGAGAAGGAAGAAGAGAAAGTTGAGGATGAGGTAGAAGACGAGGAATTCGAATTGGAGGAAACAATTGAAAAGTTTGGAAGCACATTTTTACTTCCATCCCCACATCAAATGACACATTTTGAATTGGAACCTTTGCAATTGGACACGATTCAAGAACCAAATTTGACTAATCAATATCAGCCATTCGATTTTGAAGAAATCCCGCATCAGATGAATATTCAACCAATGGTGGAAGAACCTCCGATTCAACCGATAGAAGAGTTGCAACTTGAAGATCTTGAAGAACCGAGAAAACGGACAGGAAAGAGTAGTCTAGGAGTTATTTCAAAACGTAAATGATTTAGAAAAAAGGGATTAAAAAAAAAAGAAAGTTTGAATTTCCAGGCTCCCAAGTTGAAGAAGAATTGTACAAAGATTTTGGAATGGAGGAAATGTTCTTCAGCTCTGGACCACTGGTTAACACGAGGGCAACAATTCGGAATGAGCTTATCGCGTAAAATTTCTACATTCATTCATTTATAAAATATAATCAACGAAATTTTCAGATATGTTGAAGAATCCGCACCAGAATGGGCAAGTTTCAACGATTTTGCGGCGACTGGGTCGAGGAAACGGGCGGCTGTTGCGTTTCATGAAGTTTTAGGTGGGTTTTTGAGTGAATTTTAGGAAAAAAAGAAGAAAGGTTGATTTTATAAGGTTTGAACCGAAAATCCGAGCATTTTATGAATTAAAAAAAAATCAATATTTCAATTTATAGTTCTACAAATGAGAAAAAGCGGGTTAAAATCTGAAAATTACTCTGAGCATGCAACATTCAAAAAAATCAAATAAAAATTAATTTTCCAGCACTCATTGGCGAAGGAAAATTCAACGTCGAGCAAAAATCCAGCTACTCAATCATTCTTCTCCAAAACGTGACGGCTGATATGTCAACATTGAGCGTCGAACAGGATTCATAATAATTTTCAATTTTATTCTAGATTCTTTTGTTTTTGTTAATTTAGATGTTCTGTACAATTTTGTTTTTGTTCTTTCCCGTTTTCCTTGCTTTCGCATAATTTAACAACCTTGTAATAATCAATCTTTGCTTTATTTTAACGTAAACGTAAACTTGAAGAATCGCGAAAACGGACAGGAAAGAGTAGTCTAGGAGTGCCTTCAAAGTTCATTATCTATGGGATAATATTCTTTCTTTCATTCTAGAGAGTAACAGATTTCTTAAAGTTTTTTTTTTTAGCAAAAAGGGTTTCTGTTTTTCAGAAGATATGGAGATGCTTGCTGAACAAGTTAGAAGGAACGATTTGGTCGATGGAAAAGTGAAAGAATATGAAAAAGAGTTGAAGAGAGCAGGGAAACGTTCAAAAGGGAGGCGTTCCGTGTTTCAAATTGGATTAGGATTGGATGAGGATTTGGACGTTGTTTTGGAGTGTGACGATACGGTATTTTCCGAAAATTCTACAAACAATTGATTTTATTTACAGTTAAATGCAGCTCCTTTCGATATCACGCTTCATGAACCATTTTTCATAGAATCTCAAGCAACATGGACAAATGTTTCCGGTCCAATTGAAGAAGCTGGAGATTTTATCCATCGTTATAAGCCAAGAGAATTGGTTACTACATTCATTGAAGGATTCTCTTCGGATGATAGCAATAAACAAGAAAGTGTTGAAAAGATTAAAGATGTTGGAAAGAAGCTGAACAACCAATGATTATTGAAGACCTGCCACCTCTTCCACCCCCAGAAGAGTTCCAGCCAGAGGAGACGAATGTTTTAGCACCGGCTTTTGATTTCAATACAGTTTTCGGCGATTCGACAATTCAACCAATTGAAAAAGTCTCGGAAAAGATTCCGGATGTTCAACAAGATTATGCGGTAATAAAAGTCATCGACGCAGAGCCAGATAAAATCCCAGAAGTTGAAAGAACCTTGTAATAAGCTATTTTTTGCTCATCTCCTTCATTTACAAAAGTTCATCATCATAGAGAGAAAATGAAAAAAAATATGTTCGAAAACACTGTTTCCAACATCTTACAAAAATAAGTGATGATAATAAATAAGTATATGTTAAAAATGAAAAAAATGTAATGTTAGATGAGTGTGATCTTATCATCTGCAATCTTTGCAGCATTATCACTTTCCAGATGCTCGTAGCCTGCTTTCAGCTCATCGGCGGTGAATGGATTCGGTCCGGCTTGTATTTGGATACCTTAAAATTTTGTTATCTATTGGATAATATGTTTTCAAAACTTACTATTGGTAATAATTTGAAGATCGACCATATCGACTACCACACCCAAGTCATCGAAAGCCTTTCTCACATATTTCCTCAGCTCCGAATAACGATCGACGCCAATTGCTGCAGGACCAGTCTTCACTCGTTTTGCAATAAGATGAGTATCAGAGGTGGCAGTGTCCATCGATTCCTGACTATCGTCAGCCGCACGACGACGAACCCCTCGGCGAGGAGTTGCGGCAGTTGGGACGGATTCTGTTTCATCAGATGGTTCCTTGTCTTCATCCTATAAGAAATATTTCATTTTTTATAGAAATTGAGGACTTCTTGAAACTTTTGCAAAAAAAGATATTTTGTATGCGGATTGTTATTTTAAGATTCAAAAAAATGCTCGTCCTCTACAGAAACCTTAAAATAAAAAATCAATAGATAAACTCTAGTAAACTTAAAGAATGGGCTGAAAATCAAGCGAAACATTGATTTTAGCACAAATTTAGAGCATAAATACATACTTCGATATCTATGAGAGCTAACTACTGTTTCATATTCATCTAAATCTTTACAAACCTTGTCCGATTCCTCGTCATCACTTCTATGGTCATCAAACTCCATCCCTCCTCTCTTATTCTTCTCATATTCAACTCTGGCCTTTGGCTTCTCCTTGAAACTATCCTTTGACTCATCCTTGAAACTATCCTCTGCCTCCTCCTTGAAACTCGTAGAGAATCTGGAATTTTCACTTCGGCGAGGAGTGGAGGTGGTTGCGACTGATTCAGCTGTTTCTTTATCAACATCCTATAAAAAATAATTGATTTTTATAGAAATTGAGTACTTCTGTATGCGTTATTTTCAGATTAAAAAATTCTCGTCTTCTATAGAAACCTTAAAATCAAAAACCAATAGATAAACTGTAAAAATTAAAGAATGGGCTGAAAATCAAGCGAAACATTGATTTTAGTACAAATTTAGAGCATAACTGCATACTTCTTTAAGTCTCGAAACTCGAACTCTGGCATCTTCCGATATTTCGCTCGACGATCGTGACGATGATACCATTCCCAAGCAATTGTTGAAATCAGATGAAATTTTTGAAACCGTCTTGTAACTCTGCCGCAATCGTTTGAAAATGTTTTCGAAGCTCGTTCCAATTAATTCCGCCTTCTCAATAAGCTGCTTGTTCTCAGACGAGTCATCCTGAAATCAACAATATTGGCAAAACGGTTAAAAGAAGTAATAGAAATTTTACAAACATTTTCCTCTGCCAAATACTGCTCAAAGAAATCCTCATTAGATAGTTGGTCAACTTTCCTACGTAAATTGCCGGCTAATTTTTCGGCAATTTCAACAACACTCGTCAGAACATCAACCTGCTCTTTCAAATCGTTAATTTTTTGAACATCTTGGTGATCTGTCATAATTTTGCTGGAAATTTATGTTACTCAAAAATGTATGGAAACTTGATTTTTTTGAAAGAATAAGAAAAAAACGAGCCGAAAGAAGAAAAAGAAAAAAACGAGCTTTGTTCGAAATGTACGTATGAAGGAGAAAAAACTGCTTCAGAACAAGTTATTTTCTCAGAAAGAGAAACAAATTTAAATCCTAAAATTCCCGCCACTCGTTAAACATCGTTGCGAAACCACTGTGAGTGAGTGTGCAATGTTCCTTTAATGGGTTACCGTATTTCTTTATTTGCGTTTTCAAAATTTTTATTTAACGGTTATTCTCATTGTCAGTAAGGTGTTTATTCGCAACAAAAATTAAAATTTCTGACAAGCGAAGATTTTTTTTCCGAATTTAATTTTGGTATATGCAATGAAGCTAAGCCCTAATAATGAAAAAAAAGCTCTAGGTGTTGTTTTTCAGAGCTCAAAGCCTAAAAAATTTTAAAAATCGAAAAACAATCGTGAATTGTTGTATTTATCAGCAGAATCATAACTAAAAGCGCTAGTAGACTGGGAACTATTCAGGATTAACCAATTTTTAAAAAATAACCGAAATTTCAGATAAATAACGGTGATGCGATACAACGATAGCCGTCTACAACTATCGAATTCAAATGTGCCGGTGAAAGGAAACTTGAGACTAGAAGTTGCATTCATTCACATGTTGGAGCAATTCAGAAGGGCGTATATTATGGATCAAATAACTAGAGCAAGTTCGGTTTATGATAGTTTGGAAACGGAGTTATCGATTAATGATGAATCGGATATGTTGGCGGTAGTTGTACAGAAAATGTAGGGGATGTTTGGAACTTTAGAAAAATGTTAAAATGTGAATTTTAGCTTGACGAATTTGAAATACTGGCCAACGAATTAAGACCTTTTGGATTTGTCGTTGTCATTGTTGAAAGATTTGTCGTTGGGTTATACGGCGGTTAGGAAATTGTTTAGATTGAATGATGTGCAATTGTTGTTGAATAATCATACGGTTTGGAGCTTGAAATATGAGTTTGGGAAAGGTTCCTTCATAATTTTAGGCAGAAAATTTCACATTTTTGGGACCGACAATCGATTATCAAACTATGAAACAAAGAACAACATTTTATGAAGCATTGACAAGATTGTTGACTACTGATTATTCAGATGATGAAGATGCGGTTCAGAGGTTTTTAAGACCACTTTCAGGTTCATTAAAATGTATTTTAAAAAACTGAAATTGATTTTTTATTCTGCTTCAGAAACTGTTGAAGGGATTTGTCAGTGTATACAAAATAACTGCCAAGGAATCGAAGAGGAGCAATTGAAGAAAATCATTGTAGGACTTTGTCGGGATTTGAGAGGAGTTGCCATCGCGTCAACAACCAAAGTGATTTTTCAATTGCTTTTTGAATGGATGTTCGTATTAAAATGAGCAAATTTAAATTGGTTAATTGTTTGTTTTTAGGTATCCAGAAGTGTTTAGCATTCTTCAATTCTCGGTGGAGAAATGGGCACATTGTGCAGAAGTCACAACACCGATTCTTAGATTGTTGTCGGAATTGGTGCAGAATCGGCAACAGAGGTTGAAGTTCGAGATGAGCTCGTGCTCGGCGGTTCTTTTGTTCAAGGAGACGTCGAAGATTATTAGCATTTATGGTGAGAAGTTAGGAATTTAACAAAAAACATAAATATTGGTCAAAATTATGAATAATCAGATAATGTTTAGGTTGAAGAACATAATTTATCTAAACCGTTTCCATTTTTTTAAAAATCTAAATTCATTGAAGTATTTTCCGATTCAGATAATCATGAATATTCAAAAATTTATTTTAAAACCTATTTTATGTGAACAGCTTAATTTTTTTCGAAGACAGCTGCAGTAAATCGCTTATTTGTTCGATTTTCTGTTAAAATCTTGAAGACTTTTTTCCTGAATAGTTTTTAGATGTTCAGAAACCCTATTTATTTACAAAAAGGTGAGAGAGAGAGCTCAATCTTGTCCCCCCTGATATATATCCCCACATTTTTTTTGAACTTATCAAAATCAAGTCAAAGAAATTCTATTTTTTTTTCAGGAAATCGTCTTCTACAATTGCCAGAAGTTCCAAAAGACCGTGTCTACAAAGAAAGGTACAAGAACATTGGAATCATATTTTTGGTTTTGAAAAATGCGCTGATTGGGGACTACATGCCATTTGGTAGGTTTTTGTTCAAGTAAACCAACATATTAGCTGAAACTATAGGTTTATTCCGTCTTTATGGTGATTCGTGCCTTCAAAATGTGTTGTCAACATTTATCAAACTATTTGTCAGTATTCCACCGGAAGATTTTCATGTAAGTCGTGACAAATTGAAAATATTATCAGAAATTGTGCTTTTTTTGCAGTCATACACGAAAATTGCCCAAAACTACTACAATCTGCTGGAACACGTGGTACAGCATAACATGCCGTTTATTACGAACTTGGCGGTTGATATTTTCTGCATAATTGAAATCGATTGATACTGTCTTGACATCAGGTGGTAGGATAATTAATATTCTTAGTTGAAATTCAAATTTTGAAATATGTTTCAGACGCCGTTGTGATCACTTCAGCTTGTTCGTCACTCGACACAATTCTCAATTACTTGTACAAAAGATTGACTAGAAATCGGCCGCCAACTGTGAAAATTGGTGTAGACCCGGATGGTGATAATATTTTGTTGGCGATTAAAGAAAGGCCGGAAATTTTGGCGGATGTAAGCTTTTTGTTAGATTTTTGGAATATATATTTTTTTAATATGTTACAGATGCTTCAAACGGTGATAACTTCGATGATGTTTGGAGAGGTTGAATGCCAGTGGAGCTTATCGAGACCATTGTTCTGGTTGATTTTGATCCAGGAAGAAGTTTTCACGAATTTTAAGAGGGAGCTCATTTCACAACAGTTAGACAGGCGACTTTGAAATGGTAAATTTTCGAAAATTTTAATTGTTAAAGAAAATTCGACACTTAATTTTAAACTGGGTTTTTGCGGCCGATGCTTGAAATTTTGGATAAATTTTTCCGCTGATGATTGTTGATTACTTCTTGTCGTATTCGGTGCTGCACTGGGACAACAAGTAAATGTTGACGGCACCAACGACGTTACACAATCCTGAATAATTAAGGTTTTTTCTAAGTTTTAATGTAACGCTTTTCTTATCCGTTTTTTCTGCGATTTTGCATCGAAGAGAGAAATGTCTTGTGGATTGACTGAATTAAGTTTTTGGGGGTGATTTTCTTTCACATGTTTTGCATATATCCCGAGGCCGATGTTACAATGTTCCTTGTTTCTGCTTTTTCCACTCTTTCGTTTTTAGAAGGAGATTGCGCTGTATGTGCCGTTAGTGGTTCCCGTGGCGATGCTCAATGGTTGAGCTTCATAACATACGAGTGTCGTCGCAATAGTCTGATGGATGGGAATCACTATTTAATTTATTAAGGCTGCTCAACCGGTGTAATCTTTACAAAAATCCAATTAAAGAAATAATATGGTTTTATAATTTCTACTTATTTTTAAAGGGATTGTTTACTGATTTTGCAAACTTGAAGTGTGAAACCCGACAACAGCAGTTTTTGAAGTGGTACCCTGTCTGTCTTTTTCTTCTTTTTTGTCTTCAGTCTTTTTTCAGTCTTCAGTCTTTTTTATAGTACACTATCTTTAAGTTTTTTTTTGGAAATTAAAAAAAAATCATCGCATGTACTCACAGAAAGAGAAAATTTAACATTCTACAATTGACTTCGAATTTCACTATTCAGTTCTAAAAGTTTTGATAATTTTACATCAGGATTTTTTCAAAAAAATTCCCATTGAAGTTGTAAAGTAAAAACCGAGCTCGCGTCACTGCGTTACTTCGATGATATTTGGAGAGGTTAAATGCCAGTGGAGCTTGTCGAGACCATTGTTGGGGTTGATTTTGAAAAAGTTTTCACGAATTTGAAGGGAGAGCTCATTGCACAGCAGTCATCTGATAGACAGACGGACTTGGAAATGGTAGATTTTTGAAATTTTTAATTTTCTTTAAAGACAATGTGACACTTAATTTTAAACTAGGTTTTCTTGTCTTTTTGTTTATTCGTATTTATTGATTGATTGTTTCTGTTTCGGGTTTTTCCTCGTACCGATCCTGTTTTCCTAGATATCATCCGTTTTTCAAAAATTGGTTCCAATTTATTTTATTCCGTTTTGTTTTTGTCAAATTTTGAGAAATCTAAACTTGTAACATTTTCCTCGCTTTCTTAATTATTGTTTATTTGTCTGGATCTCTCGGTGTTTAATGAACCGCCCGATTCGTCTAGAAGATTATTCAAATAAATTACTATCACTGGCGAGACATTGGCTCTCCACCCTACTTTGACGACGGGAAACGCCCAAAGTAAGCATGTTGCGGATAGCGGCCGTACGTCTCTTAGTATATTCTTCGTCTTTACGCATTTTTCGTTGAAATCGTCGAATCAATTTCGATGTCTCTTTCCGTTCATCAGCAATGCGTCGTTTTTCCTGGAAACGTTGTATACAGTTACACAAGATGTTTTGAACTCTCTAGGGAAGTATATTTTTTTAAACCCGGAGAAGCCGAGAAGCCGAGATCTTAAACAATGGCCTAGAAAAAGTTGCCAACGACGAAAACTAATAAACTAGCAATATTACGTGAAGAATCCAGAAAAATAAGAAGAAAAAAAAATCAAAAAGCAACTTCCTATAATATTCCTAGTTTTCATCGCTGGAACTTTTTCTTGGTCATTGATTTGAAACTCGTTTTCACGGCTTCAAAAAGAAAAATTCCCAGCTTATTTTCTACCATTTCCTCAAGTTTCGTGCCATGTGGTTCGTATTTACAGAAACCATAGCCGTTTCAAGCAGCCGTCTTCATTGAGGTTCAGCACGAGTTTATTTTACAATTATGTGCTCTATTTCTCAGAAAACTTACTGTACATGATTCAAATGAAAATAATCTTAGACAATCATTGCCCTAAAACGTTTCATGTAAAAGGTTCATTCGTAGTGACATCATCATAGTCGAATACTTACCATCTCATGTTGATTTTCTATCATTTGTTGTTGAATTGATGCGTTCTAAAAACATTAGGATCTTCAAACAATCAGGCATCATTTACTACCTTAAGTTCGCAAAAACTGTAGAGTTCCGCAATTTGAAGCTTTTCTGCAATGGTTAGCTGCACCGTTGATATCAACTGTTCCTCAAAAGCTGGCATGAGACAAGGAGTATCATATCTAATAATCAATGATATAATACCTTCGATATTATCATCTAAAATACTTTTTTTCGTCTTGAGTTCATTTCTTCCGATGCATTAATTATCAAAACAGTGGTACAACGTACACTTCAATGGTAGTTTATGGCGATAAAATAATCGAAGAAAGGCGACAACATCATCAACTTTGGCATCTTTTATCTCCAATTTATCATTATTCATTCCATTGTTCAACATTTCACGAAGTACGGGAGAAATACTCATAAATGCCTGCAAATCGAAATACTTCATGACTTTCGTAAACAAGAGAGTTACCAATTTATCTACGTATAATTTGTAATCTTCAACCAGAACCACTACTTCTGAATCAATATTCTGAGGTGATGAAAAGTCATATATTGGATAAGTTCGGATTCCAATAGCTGACACTATTCGAACTTTGACAATGAAATTAAACTTTCTGGAAATTTTTCCATTTCCGCCAGGAAAACAATCTTTCGCATTCAAAGAGACGAAAAGCTCATTTCTCCTCTAGCTACTCCATAATTATTTTTCGCTTGAATCTCAACTTCAACACGACAAGACCATAAAGTTGATAATTCTGGCCCGAATAAACATTCAATCACACCTCTATAGAGAAAACATTTGTGTCGGTATTGACGTGGATTAGCAGTTATATCTAGACTCCTGAAAATTTCACATAAAAACAAAAAAAAGTAGAAAAACTTTACGAACCATATTTTTTGTCCAAATCTGTCAAATAAAAACTTTTGGTGAGTTTTATTTAAAAACTCAGAATATTCGTATTCACCTTCTCCGAGATTCCACTTTGCCATGCTAAAAGATATTATAATAGAAATTAAAAGTGAACAATAAACTTGAAAAATAGATATATAATCAATATGGAATAAAAAAGGGACCACATCTCTGGGAGAACTCATGGTTCGAGATGACCTCTTCCATAGGGAGCATTCTGACCATGTCTGCGTTTCCTAAAACAATAGGTATTTCTTCCAATAAATGGACCTCCCTCGATAATTACACAATCGGTATTTTATGTGCACAAGGGACCCTTCAAAGACTTTCTAGATTTCTAATATTTAAAAAAATCAATATTATTTGCAAGTATGCCGATAATCCTATTATATATTTGAGAATGTGTTGACCTAAGTAAAAAAATAAACGAAATATACTTGCCTTTTTTCCCGTAGTTTGATTGAAAATCAAGATTTTTTAGATCATTTCACGTTTTAAAATTCTACAAATATGATGGTAACAAAACAAAAAAGATACATAACTTGACAGGATTCCGTCTTTACATTTCTGGAGTGCTGAGGAGTGCCAGCAACTTGTATATTCAATGTCAGGAGCTCTTTCAAATTGTTTTATTGTTTCAGGAAAATTACCCAACCAAACTTGTTAGCTTTTTATTTATTCTTATTTATTTACTGATAGTTTATGATTCTAGTTTTTCGTCGTACCGATCCTGTTCCGTGAATTAATTAATTAGGAACATCATTTTCTTGACCGCATCTGATAGTGGAACGTATCATTCAGAGTCGTTGCATTCATCCTGACGAAAAAAATAAATGTTGAAAACGCCTGTATTTGTCCGGTGATCAACAGAACTTACTTAGTCAATCTGTTTTGAATATGCTTTTATTTAAAAAAACAAAAACACTTTATCGAGAAAGCAATCAGAAAAAATCGCCGGTTTTTTCTGCGGCATACTGATACCGCTTTCAAACGTTTTGCAAGTAAAAACAACAAAACAAGTTTATTAAAAGAACAGGGTTAGATTTTTACAAGTACATGCAATGATCTTTTGACAGTATTCATTAGATGCAATGATTTCGAACGCTTTATTCAAATAAAGGTCTATAGCCGAGGCATTGTCCTTCCTCCCTTTTAAGACACTTCCTCAAAGTACGCATGTTGCGGAAAGCTGCTCTACGTCTCTTATCATGTTCGTCTTCATCCATTTTTCGTTGGAATCGTCGAATCAATTTAGATGTCTCGTTCTGTTCATCAGCAATGCGTCGTTTTTCCTGAAACGTTGTTTTTCTTGAAATGTCTGGTATAATTTAATAATAATTAATAATTAATTTTTGTAAGCCTGTCTGGGTCGAAAAAATTTCCCAAAAACGTCTCATGCAAGAGGTTTATTCGTAGTGAATACTTACCATCTCATGTTGATTTTCTATCATTTTTTGTTGTAATAATGCTTTCTAAAAACATTAGGATCTTCAAGCAATCAGGCATCATTTACTATCTTAAGTTCGCAAAAACTGTAGAGTTCCGAAATGTTTTTTCATTCATTCCCCTCTTCTTTTCTCGTGATGAGAGGTGGCTCTAAAACTCAGCTTAAGCGTCCTAGCTCGTCTCCACCAAAATCTAGTAAAAAGCGAAAGGATGAGGATTTGCAATAACCTGATTTTGTACCGATTGCGCATTTCAAAGCAGTTGAAGACCGACTGGCAGCCCTGGAACAGTTGGTCAAAGATTTCATTCCTGATATATCAACCGAAGTTGATTTGCTTCTTAAGTCAACGGCAGAGTTCCGCAAACCCACGAAACATGACACATTTGACACATTGTGTCGCTATAACACATGTGTCATTTACCTTGTAGGGACACATGTTTCATGCGACACATGGAATTTTCAAGTGTCGCGACACATGTGTTGCGCAACACATGGCCGTGTAACGGGTGCTGTTGATGTCCAACCAATGATCGATGAATCTTCAAATCCTTCTGGTGAAGGCAAACCGTCCTACGCTGCAATTGTCATTGGTGGTGCTGTGTCCAGATCTCAAGCTGTAGTTGATATGATTGGAAAGAAGAAATTCAATGTTATTGAGAAACTCCTGGACTCAAATGATGAATCGCAGAATGATAAGGATACGTTATTATTTCCAAGTTATGCAAAACCATCAATATCTCTCCTGCTGTTTCTTCCTGCAGAATACGTTCCAAAGGACCATCTCGCCCACTCAAAGTTGAATTTATTGATGAAAACAATCGCAAATGAAAACAAATCATCCGTAATTTTGTCAAAACCATGAAGGCCGGTGAATTTGCTGATGACAACGTCAATCGTCCTCGTGCGAGACGTTATTTGACGATTGATGAACTCAAACTTTTGAAAGCGAATAGGAAATTTGCATATGACGAGAACAAGAAGGTAAACTGTGTCCGATTCTACATCCATGATATTCATATTCGTGAGCATTCCTCCCCTCGTCCTTTTTCCAATACTCTAAGCGACCCCCCAAATCAATAGTTTCTAAGGTTAATCTGAATACTTGTTCCGGTGATAGTTTATTTAATTGTATTCTAGCAAATGTTAGAAGTATTGCTTCTAGAAGTCGTATCCAAATGCTATATGATGAAATTAATTCCTTAAATATCAATTTAGCTTTCTTAACTGAAACTTTTTTATCCAACTCTTGCCCCGATTCTCTCTTTACTCACAACCTTTATCAAATATTTAGATTTGATCGTATACCTGAATTCTCTAAAAATCGGGTGGTGGCGTGGCAATAGTAGCCAGCAAATCTTTAAATTGTATTGAAATTGACACTAACATTGATTTTCATTATAAAAACCACCTTTGTGAAGTATATTGATGTTTTCCCTGATTTAAAAAGCCCAATATCGTTTCTTTCTTGTTTATAGGCCCCCTCATCTCAGAAACTTAAATACTGAAGCTCTTGTTGTACATTTAAACAGTTATCTTTCTAAAGACTCTCCCAACATTGTTCTTGGTGATTTTAATCTTCCAAAAATTAATTGGTACAATTGTTCTACTTATTGTGATGCATTATCTGCCTTTTCCTTCTCCAATGGCTTTACTCAAATTGTCGATTTTCCTACACGACATGGTAACAACACTTCTGATCCTTCACATCTATCAAATGTTAAATCCTCACTTCCCTTCCTTTCGTCTGATCACTTATCTATTACATTCAATTTAACACGAATTATCTGAGAGGCTCGAACAACTAGCGGAGGAGATGTCACAATAAAACAATTTTTGCTCTTTTTTTCTGCAGCATGCAGATTCCGCTTTCAACGTTTTGCAAGTAAAAAACAACAAAAAAAGTTTATTATAAAAAACAGGGTTCGATTTTTTACAAGTAGAAACAATGATATTTTTGCAATATTGATTAGATGCCCTAATTTCGGACGCTTTATTCAGATAAATAACTATAGCCGAGGCATTGTCCTTCCTCACTACTTTTAAGACACTCCCTCAAAGTAAGTGTGTTGCGGAAAGCGGCTCTACGTCTCTTAGCATATTCTTTGTCGTTATCCATTTTTCGTTGAAATCGTCGAATCAATTTAGATGTCTCGTTCTGTTCATCAGCAATGCGTCGTTTTTCCTGAAAACGTTGTAAACAGTTACACAAAATTTATAAAGCTCAATCTAGAAAACGTTTCCACCGAAAAATCCAGAAAAATAAGAAAAAATTTAAGAGACAATGTCTGAGTCGCGTTAAATCTAACACGTTTCGCACGTGCCACAAAACCTGTGAAGTGTCCGTTCGGGGGAGCTCCCCGTTTTGTCTTACAATTTTGACTGGCTATAACTTTTCTCATTTTTCGAACTACGAGCAGATATGTATATTATTAGAAAGCTCTCATTAAGTTATACAACTTTATTGTTAACAACAAAACGAAAAAAATTTTTTGAGTATGAAAATGTTGAAGATTGAAAATTTAATTTTGTTTTTCATAATTTTCAAATGAAAAACCCCTTTTCCGGTATGTAAATTTTACCAATTCCTGTAGAAATTGATTTTTTTCAATCGAATGAAAAATAGAAGATCAAAAACTGGGGGGACCGTAGTTTCAAATAATAGCCAAATATGAGAAAAAAATGACCAAAAATGCACGTTCAAATGAGCTGTAAATACCTTAAAATTGAGCTTTTTGTCTCAAATTTTGAACTTAAATCATAATTTTTATCTGTTTCTTCCAGTTCGCGACATTTTTACAGGAAAATCGAAAAAACCGTTTCTTGAACATTTTCGATGACTTTTTTGGTCAATTTTTGTTGAAAAAAATGTTTTACAAATGTTTTTTGATTTTTTTTTTTGCCGATTTTATATCGTAAACATCATAAATGGTTTATCTTTGTAAAAACAGAAGCATTCTTGAGCAAAAAACATTTTTGGCGTTGTTTTGCGCTAGAAAATAATCTTATGTTAAACAATTACTGGGTGACAATAATTTTACGACTATGTAGCCTATTTCTCAGTCAAACTTACTGTACATGACTGAAATTTTTAAGAGGGTAAGACAGTTTCATGTACTACGGGAAAGGACGTATAAAACAATTTCTGTAAGAAAATGATTTGAAAATGATGGAAACTGTAAAAAAATGAACTAGAAAATAATCTTATGGACATATTCAGTTTGAAAAAAATTCAAAAAATGCCGAGAAATTCAATGCAGAAATGACAGCGAAATACCGAGAAATCGCAATTTCTGGTATTTTTTGAACTAGTTTTCTTCGAGATCCGCACGATTAAATGTGTTTCCCTTTAAACAATGTTTTGAAAAAAAACATTTGCGTCAATTCATCATGGACATTTTAGCAAAAAATCAGTAGTGTGTCCAGACCCACACATGCCCAAAATATCTGATTTAGGCCCAAAAAGCCTGTCTGGGTCGAAAAAATTTCCCAAAAACGTCTCATGCAAGAGGTTTATTCGTAGTGAATACTTACCTTCTCAATCATTTGTTGTTGTATTAATTCTTTCTAAAAACATTAGGATCTTCAAACAATCAGGCATCATTTACTACCTTAAGTTCGCAAAAACTGTAGAGTTCCGCAATTTGAAGCTTTTCTGCAGTGGTTATCTGCACCGTTGATATCAACTGTTCCTCAAAAGCTGACATGAGACAAGGAGCATCATATCTAATTATCAATGATATAATACCGTCGACATTTTCATCTAAAACTGTTATTTTTTCTGAGTTCATTTCTCTCGATGCAATAATTATCAAACATTCGATAAAACGTACATTTCAATGGTAGTTTATGGCGATAAAATAATCGAATAAAGGCGACAACATCATCAACTTTGGCATCTTTTATCTCTAATTTATCATTGATTATTATATTGTTCAACATTTCACGAAGTACGGAAGAAAAACTCATAAATGCCTGCAAATCGAAATATTTCATGCATTTCGTAAACAAGAGAGTTACCAATTTATCAACGTATAATTTGTAATCTTCAACCAGAACCACTACTTCTGAATCAATATTCTGAGGTGATAAAAAGTCATACATTGGATGAGTTCGGATTCCAATAGCTGACACTATTCGAACTTTGACAAAGAAATTAAACTTTCTGGAAATGTTTCCATTTCCTCCAGGAAAACAATCTTTCGCATTCAATGTGATGAAAAGTTCATTATTCTTCACAAAACTATCGAAGAAAAGGATCTTCTTTTCTCCTCTAGCTACTCCATAATTATTTTTCGCTTGAATCTCAACTTCAACACGACAAGACCATAAAGTTGATAATTCTGGCCAGAATAAACATTCAATCGCACCTCTACAGTGAAACCATTTTTTGCTGGCTTCACATCGACTAGCTTTTAGCTTTAGTTTCCTGAAAATTTCGCATAAAAACAAAAAAAAAAGTGGAAAAATATAACGAACCACATTTTTTGTCCAAAGCTGTCAAATAAAAACATTTTATGAGTTTTATATAAACACTCAGAATATTCAAAATCACCTTCTCCGAGATTCCATGCCGTCATGCTATAAGATATTATAATTGAAATATAAAGTGAAGAATCAACTTGAAAAATAGATATATAATCAATATAGCATAAAAAGGGACCACATCTCTGAGAGAACTCATGGTTCGAGATGACCTCTTCCATAGGGAGCATTCTGACCATGTCTGCGTTTCCTAAAACAATATGTATTTCTTCCAATAAATGGACCTCCCTCGATAATTACACAATCGGTATTTTATGTGCACAAGGGACCCTTCAAAGACCTTCTAGATTTCTAATATCAAAAAAATCAATATTATTTCCATTTTCCAAGTATGCCGAGAATCTTATTATACATTTAAGTGGTTTACAAGATTCCGACGTTCCGACGATTCCGACGAGCTGGAGTGCTGAAATGACAACAATTGATAACATCTTCGACGTATATCAACATCTTAGATATGCAATAAGTCGGGAGCTCCCGAGCTTTCAAATTGTTTTATTGTTTCAGGAAAATTACACAACCAAACTTGTTAGCTTTTTATTTATTCTTATTTATTGATTGATTGTTTCTGTTTCGGGTTTTTCCTCGTACCGATCCTGTTTTCCTAGATATCATCCGTTATTCAAAAATTGGTTCCAATTTATTTTATTCCGTTTTGTTTTGTCAAATTTTGAGAAACTTGTAACATTTTCTTCACTTTCTTAATTATTGTTTATTTGTCTGGATCTCTCGATGTTTATTGAACCGCACGATTCGTCTAGAAGATTATTTTCAGATTCAATTTTAAAAAAACTTCCTACAATATTCTTTAAGTATGCAGTAAACTAAAAATACGGCTGATAAACACCCTTACAAAGATGGATGTAGCACTGGCATTCCACGACGTTTTGCTCTTTGTGCAAGGAGTAAAAAATAACTGTTGTATGTTTGTCCGGTGCTCAACAGAACTTACTTAGTCAATCTGTTTTGAAGATACTTTGATTTAAAAAAAACAACAACACTTTATCGAGAAATCAATCAGAAAAAATCGTCTGTTTTTTCTGCGGCATGCTGATTCCGCTTTCAAACGTTTTTCAAGTAAAAAACAACAAAACAAGTTTATTAAAAAAAACAGGGTTCGATTTTTATACGTAGATCTTATTACGGGGGGTGTCCTAATTTCATAGGATTTATTCAAATAAGTGGCTATCACGGCCGAGAGGTTGTATTACCTCCCTTCTTTTAAGAAAACAAGCCGTCATAAGAGGCCTGTAGGCGGAAGTGCGTTTCCGTTTTCTAACATATTCTTTGTCTTTATCAATTTTTCGTTGGAATCGTCGAATCAATTTAGATGTCTCGTTCTTTTCATCAGCAATCCGCCGTTTTTCCTGGAAACGTTGAATACAATTTCACGAAACTTTTAAAGCTCACTAAGGAATTATATTTAACCGAAGTAAAACAATGGCCTAGAAAACCGTCGAAAACTAATAAACTAGCAATATGATGTGGAGAATCGAGAAAAGTAAGAAACAATGAAATTAGAAAAACTTCCTACCGTATTCTTCAACACAGCAAGAATATGAAAAACACCCTTTAACTTCAAAATGTTTAATTTGAAAGGAGTAACGCCCCGCGGACTAGTTTTCATCCTTCGAACATTTTTAGCGGGGAATAATTTTAATGAAGGACTTCATAGAGCCAATTAATGTACCTTTGATATAAATTGAACTCATTCCAAGGTTTCCGTTTTAAACAGCTTCTACAAACGCGCAGAAACCGTGAAAACGAGCTTCAAAACAATGCCGTTTTTAATGAGGTTCAGCACAAATTAATTTTATGACTGTGTACCCTATTTCACTAAAACAATGATGTGAAAATGATGGAAACTGTAAAAAATGAACTAGAAAAAATGAATCTTAGAAAAATTATAGCCCAAAAACTACATGCGAGAGGTTCATTCGTAGTGACGTCATCATAGCAGAATACTTACCATCTCAAGTTGATTTTCTATCATTTGTTGTTGTATTAATTCTTTCTAAAAACATTAGGATCTTCAAACAATCAGGCATAATTTACTACCTTAAGTTCGCAAAAACTGTAGAGTTCCGCAATTTGAAGCTTTTCTGCAGTGGTTATCTGCACCGTTGATATCAACTGTTCCTCAAAAGCTGGCATGAGACAAGGAGCATCATATCTAATTATCAATGATATAATACCTTCGATATTTTCATCTAAAAACAGTTATTTTTGCTGAATTAATTTCTCAATAATTATCAAAAATTCGATACAACGTACATTTCAATGGTAGTTTCTGGCGATAAAATAATCGAATAAAGGCGACAACATCATCAACTTTGGCATCTTTTATCTCTAATTTATCATTGATTATTATATTGTTCAACATTTCACGAAGTACGGAAGAAAAACTCATAAATGCCTGCAAATCGAAATATTTCATGCCTTTCGTAAACAAGAGAGTTACCAATTTATCAACGTATAATTTTTGATCTCCAACCAGAACCACTACTTCTGAATCAATATTCTGAGGTGATGAAAAGGCATATATTGGATAAGTTCGGATTCCAATAGCTGACACTATTCGAATTTTGACAATGAAATTAAACTTTCTGGAAATTTTTCCATTTCCGCCAGGAAAACAATCTTTCGCATTCACTGGGACTACAAGCTCACTAATCTTTACAAAATTATCGAAAAAAAACATTTGCTTTTCTCCTCTAGCTACTCCATAATTGTTTTTCGCTTGAATCTCAACTTCAACATTACAAGACCATAAAGTTGATAATTCTGGCCAGAATAAACATTCAATCGCACCTCTACAGTGAAACCATTTGCTGCGGGCTTCATATGGAGTAGCATTTATATCTAGTTTCCTGAAAATTTCGCATAAAATTTTTTTTAAGTTGAAAAACATAACGAACCACATTTTTTGTCCAAAGCTGTCAAATAACAACAAATGATGAGTTTTATTTAAAAACTCAGAATATTCATATTCGCATTCTCCGAGATTCCACTTTGCCATGCTAAAAGATATTAAAATTGAAATATAAAGTGAAGAATCAACTTGAAAAATAGATATATAATCAATATGGAATAAAAAAGGGACCACATCTCTGGGAGAACTCATGGTTCGAGATGACCTCTTCCATAGGGAGCATTCTGACCGTGTCTGCGTTTCCTAAAACAATAGGTATTTCTTCCAATAAATGGACCTCCCTCGAAAATTACACAATCGGTATTTTATGTGCACAAGGGACCCTCTAAATACCTTCTAGATTTCTAATATTAAAAAATCAATATTATTTCCATTTTGCAAGTATGCCGATAATCTTATTATATATTTGAGAATGTGTGGAACTAAAAATAAACGAAATATACTTGCTTTTTTTACCGTCGTTTCATTCGCCTGGTTGCTCTGAAATATTTTTTTAAAAATTGAAAATTCTGTTCCATTCTTGCCCCCGTCATATTCGTTGTTCCTCCTGGCTGCGAAGATTGTGGAAATTGAGTTGTTTGATATTTTAAAGCGAAAACGATCTGTTGCATCATTATTTTTAGTCATTTCTTTCCCAGTCGGCTGCATTCCAGGAAAAATAATGGTATGTAATATCTAAATCGAAATTTTTCAATGAATCCATCTGTGAAACAGATTCCAACGTCGTCGAGTTTTAAAGAAACCCGTGTTCTTTCCTGCTTTCTTGTTTCCGCATAATTCAACAAATTTGTAATAAGAAATTTTTACTATGTTTCCAACATCTTACAAAAATAAGAGATCATAATAAGTATATGTTAAAAATGAAAAAAATGTAATGTTAGAAAATGTTAGATGAGTGTGATCTTATCATCTGCAATCATTGCAGCATTATCACTTTCCAGATGCTCGTAGCCTGCTTTCAGCTCATCGGCGGTGAATGGATTCGGTCCGGCTTGTTTTTGGATGCCTTAAAAATGTATTATCTATTGGATAATATGTTTTCAAAACTCACTATTGGTAATCATTTGAAGATCGACCATATCGTCTACCACACCCAAGTCATCGAAAGCCTTTCTCACATATTTCCTCAACTCCTTATAACGATCGACGCCAATTGCTGCAGGACCAGTCTTCACTCGTTTTGCAGTAGGTTGAGTATCGGACGTGGTGGTGTCCATCGATTCCTGACTATCGTCAGCCGCACGACGACGAACACCGCGGCGAGGAGTTGGGGCGGTTGGGACGGATTCCGTTTCATCAGCTGGTTCCTTGTCTTCATCCTATAAGAAATAATTCATTTTTTAAATAAAAAATTGAGGACTTCTTGAAACTTCTGTATGCGGATTGTTATTTTCAGATTCAAAAAAATTCTCGTCCTCTGCAGAAACCTTAAAATCAAAAACCAATAGATAAACTCTAGTAAACTTAAAGAATGGACTCAAAATCAAGTGAAAAATTGATTTTAGTACAAATTTAGAGCATAAATACATACTTCGATATCAATGAGAGCTAACTACTGTTTCATATTCATCTAAATCTTTACAAACCTTGTCCGATTCCTCGTCATCGCTTCTATGGTCATCAAACTCCATCCCTCCTCTCTTATTCTTCTCATATTCAACTCTGGCCTTTGGCTTCTCCTTGAAACACGCATAATGCAACAAATTGTACGCCTTTTCAGCATCATCCCTTTCAACATTCTTCGAGAATCTTGCCTTTGCAATTGCGGTCGACAAACGGATCAATGTCTCCAATTGACGGGCAGTAACAGGCATTGTCTGAAAATCAAAGATAATAGAACTAAATGGCAGAAATTGTACACAAACCCTCTCTTGATCTGTCTTTGAAATATCAAATGATCGAATTTCAGCATAAACTTCTGAAATGAATTCAGTTGCTTCGTTGGTGAGTTTTGGTTGAACATTTTTGGCCAAGTGGATGTATTTTCTCATGAAATCAATTGTGAGAATCTTGCGACTGAAAAATTGAAAAATTTTGATGTTTAGGAAAATATGATACAACAAAAACCTTTGCTCAATTCCAGCCCATGATGTGTTTTCCTCGTAAATCGAGTTGGATGCCTTCTTCGTTTCCATATTCAATGTACTAATAGTCTCAACACCACTTCCCATAGCCAACACGGTTCCGTCTGCTTCTCCCGGTGCTCGATAAGTATGCAATTTCAGAACATGACTGGCGACGTCACTGTCTCGATCAGCGTCATGTTCATCCAAGAGAACAAAGATCAAATCGAAACGAGAAAGCAACGAATCTTGCATTCCGATGTTTTCCATTGGAGATTTGAATGGGTTGTATCTTCCATAAACCGGATTGGCGGCCGCCAAAACAGAGCATCTGGCGTTCAATTTTGCATGAATTCCAGCTTTTGAGATTGTTACTCGACCTTGTTCCATGACTTCGTGAATTGCGGTTCGATCGATGTCAGACATCTGAAAATCAAGATTTGAGAGTAAATTTGTTCGCTTGCTTTTTCAGATTAAAAACTTAAATAATTAAAAATTAAATTAAATTTCTCTTATTTACCTTATCAAACTCATCGATACAAACAACTCCTCTATCCGCCAGAACCATAGCTCCGGCTTCAAGTCTCCTTTCTCCAGAATCAGCATCAGTCGTCACTGCAGCCGTCAAACCAACACCTGATGAACCTCTTCCAGTGGTTGTGATAGCTCTCGGAGCCATTTTCAAGACATACCGAAGTAATTGTGACTTTGCAACTGACGGATCACCGATCAACAAAACATTGATATCACCTCTCAGTCTACTCCCATTATCCAGAATTTTCTCCAGTCCACCGGAAAATTGAAAAAAAAAAGGTTACCTAGAATCGTACTTTATTCCCAAAAGCCACCAACTCGCGCTTACAATTAGAAATTCGATTCCGAGTGCCCTATTTTTTTGCATTTTTTGCAATTTTTCAATATTGTTTCGGTATATAAAATTGACATTTAAATAATTAGATTAAACAACATTTACAAAATGAGTACAGTCCGAATATCCTTTTTAATACCTGAAGATTTGAAAAACCGTAGAGTTGGGCAATGTGAAGCTTTTCTGCAAACGTTATCTGCATCGTTGATATCAAGATTTCTTCCAAAACTGGTATGAGACAAGGAGCATCATAACTCATGATCAATGATATTACTCCTTCCACATTTTCATCTAAAAACATATCTTTTAGTGAATTTATTAGGCTGTTTGGAAATAAAGTTATTTTTTCCAAGTCAAGTTTTGAGGCTCTGTTTCTCCCGAACTTTAAAGTTGCATCATATTATTTTTAAGTTATTCTTTAGGGTGATCCGATTTATTATTTTACAAGGGAAATCTATGGAGCGTTTCTCTCAGTTTTTGATGAGACATCGCTCATTTGAAAGAGAGTTTTACGCTGATAAAGAATCTGTTTTCAAAACCTTCTAAGGAAGTGCTTGAAAATGGTTTTTCGAGCTCAAAGTCTGAAAATTTGAATTTTTTACGGAGTTTCAATCAAACCATCACAATTTGATCAATAAATGTTGAGCTTGAGCCAAGTTACATTACAGCTCTTTAATAATAGATTTTTGCAAATTTTCAGATTTTGAGCTTGAAAAAACCATGTTCAAACCCTTACTTATCAGTTTTTGAAAACGGATTCTTTATCAGCGTAAAATGACCTTTCAATTGAGTCATGTCTCATTAAAAGCTGAGAGAAACGCTTCATGGACTTCTCTTTTTAGGTGTCTTTTCGTATAAACCTTTTATCACTAAAAATGAACATCTAGAATTGATGATTACTACTTGAAGTAGTCTACTTCAAACACTTAGTAAAGCTTACATTTTATGGGTGGTTTCTGAAGGCATAATAATCGAAGAAAGGCGACAACATCCGCAACTTTGGCATCTTTTATTTCGATTTCATTATTATTATTATTTATTTCATTGTTAATAATTTCGCGTAGCACTGGAGAAAAAGACAAAATAGCCTGGAAATTGAAAAATTTAAATATATTTCTAAAAATAGAAAGTACATATTTGTCAACGTATAATTGTTGATCTCCAACCAGAAATATCACTTCTGAATCAATATTCCGACGAGATGAAAAATCAAATAATGGGCGATTCTGCACTCCAACAAGTGAAACAATCCGAAAGTCGACAACGAAATGAAACTGTTCATCGCTGGGGTGCCAATCTTCCGCTTCAAATGAAATGCAAATTGGTTGCGTATTAAAAAAACGATCGAAAAAGAGTGTCGTTCCTCTTGCTGATGTTACTCCGTAATTATTTTCCACTTGAATTACAATTTCAGCATAACATGACCATAAATTTGATAATTTTGACTCGTATACACATTCAATAAAACCGGAACATGTCAAATATTTCTTAATTGGTGATCTTGTATTTATATCCATTTTCCTGAACAAGTTAAAGAACTTTAATCAAAATTGAATAATCTCACAAACCAAATTTTTTGGCCAAAGCCGTCAAATGAAAACAATTGATGAGGTTTCCGCAAAAATGAGGAATACGCAAGTCTACCTTCTCCAAAATTCCATGTCGTCATTCTGAAAAATTATATTTTAAATATTTAAGTTGACAGTCAACAAAAAAAAAAATGAGAGTTTATCAATATACATTGTAATAAATAGTACACGACTGCGTAAAACGCGCGCGAAAATATGTGCATGGAGTGCGCGTGATAAAAATAGCACCCCCTCCCCCAGTGCATCGGAATTAGGACGCGCGTTCAGACTAACAGGTATTCGTGCATGCCCACAAAATTTGGCGCATATGTGACAGATATGGCACATGCACGCCGAATTTTCGAGGAGATAAACGTATTCGACTCGCCCAAACATCGGCATGTGTAGTCTTAAAGGAGGACTTTACGGAAATAATAAATGTATCTTAAATGAAAAAAGACATCATTCTCATTCCAAATCTGTTTTAAAAATTTTCTAAAACCACTTAGAAGCTGAGAAAATGCCCCTCAAAACAATGACCTAGAAAAAATCTTTACATCACCGAGGAAAACTGAGACTAGCTTCCTGCTCAGGGAATTTTTCGCCGATCCGTCATTTCAATAGTAACTAGTTGAAATGACGGTCTGAACGCGCGTCCTAATTCCGATGCAAGGGTGCTCTGAAAATTGTTTAAAAAATATATAAATGTTAAAATTTACGAATTATATTCCAAGTTGAACCAATTTTCTGAAAAAAACTTAAATTGTCACTTCTATTCGAACCCGTAGGTATACTTCGACTTTTCGTGAAAATATATATTTTAAGAAAAAATTCTAGAAATATAATAATTTCTTTGAATCCGTGCCAAATTTTAAAAAGTTCTCTGATCCAACCACAGTGACGTATATTGATTTTCCAAAAACTTTCGTCTTCAATTCACTAGGAATCCTATTTTCGCGTCCTACGTTTTTTGGAAAGGACATAATGTACATGCGTAGGTATGTGTGTGTATAATAAAATGTGAAAATTATTACAATCCACAACTACCGTATACCTGAGATAGCCATGTGCCTTTAAATCCACGTTTTTTCGAGGTCATCCGTTTGATGGTTTGTAACTTTTGAATGGCTTTATCAATTTAAACAGGGCCAAAGCCGTCAAATGAATCGAAAAATATAAAGATGAAATTTTTGTGCATTAAGATATCATTTTTCGGATTCTACGCATTAAGAAACCTTTTTATCTTAAAATATACAAAAAAAATACGGTGAAAAAAAAAAGTTATACGACATAGAAAATTAGGGATCGCCCCATGCGCAAGGCTGTGTGTGTGGTGGAGGTGTGCTGCACCAAATGCAAAACTTTTATTTCCTGTAACTTTTGAACGGATTGACCAAATTAAACAATTTATAGCTTTTCTGAAAGGAAATTTCTTTTCGAAAATGTTTTTTTCCTTATCTCTATTTTTGATATTTCAAACACAAATTTTTATTTATTTTTTAAAGATATTATTAAAATTCACGGTTTTATCTTCAATTTGAGCTATAGATTGTTTAAATTGATAAAGCCATTCAAAAGTTACAAACCATCAAACTGATGACCTCGAAAAAGCGTGGATTTAAAGGCACATGGCTATCTCAGGTGTACGGTAGTTGTGAGTTGTAATATTTTCACATTTTATTATACACACACGTACCTACGCATATACATTATGTCCTTTCCAAAATAAAAAAAAGAAAATAGGATGCCTAGTCAGTAACTTTCTTGAAGTAATTGATTACAGAAATATTTGTTTTTATTGCCAACTCAATTATTCTTGATCATTGCGTTCGGAAGGCTGCTCAACCTCACAGCCGCTCCGCACGCACGCGACGCGGTGGCCTCCCACTCAACACTGAAATATTGGCGGGAAAATGAATTTTTCAAATTTTCCAGTGTGTGTGAGTGTCGGCAGCCGCGTCGCGTGCGTGCAGAGCGGCTGTGAGGTTGAGCAGCCTTCCGAGTGCAATGATCAAGAATAATTGAGTTGACAATACATATAACCGAAAAGTGTACGAAACGTTCCTGAAAGGAGCACTACTTAAAACAATTGGAAGAATGCACTGAGTCAGCGCAAATGGTCCTGATCTAAAAAGATTTTATTCAACCAATACCTGCCGTTAATTTTTTCTTAAATTGCTTATTTTTCTGAGTGCTAGTAAAAAAAACTGGGGAAAAAATTTATTAAAATTTTACTAATAGCAGCTTTTCATTATTCTCAAGGTTTCCTGGTGATAGGCGACTTTTTCCATTTTTTTAAAACATATTCTTTGTCGGTATCCACTTTCTCTAAAACTCTGTTTTTAAACTTCTCTAGATAACCTTATTTGTTTCAGGCCTCGACTAGTCCTATGTCATGTACCTATTCAGTTTGAAAAAAAAAATACAAAAAATGCCGAGAAATTCAATGCAGAAATTGCCGAGAAATTGTAATTTCTCTGCATTTCTCGGCATGTCTTTTTTTAGACCCAGGCGGTCTTTTTGGGTCTAAATCAGATATTTTGGGCCTCTAAGGGTCATTGGGACTAACTACTGATTTTTTGGTAAAATTTCCACAACGATAGACACAAAATCAAGCATATTCCATAAAATTGTTTAAAGGGACACACATTTAAAGGAGTGCTTTACGGAGATTATGAATGCGTCTGGGAAGAAAATAGGCCTCAGACTCATTCCAAATCTGTTTTTAAAATGTTCTAAAACCACCTAGAAGCCGAGAAAATGAGCTACAAAACAATGACCTAGAAAAAGTTTCCACCTGGCCGAACTTTTTCCTATGAGCTTTTTTCGTGTTTCGTTAATAAATACTTATGCAGAATGCTTATAGTAGTACTTTTTAATATTTTTCATCTTAATTTATGTTTTGTTTTTCATTTTTTTGGACTTTTCATGCCTGCGGACTAGTTTTCGCCGGTGGCCCCTTTTTCTAGGTCATTGTTTTGAAGCTCATTTTCTCGGCTTCTAGGTGGTTTTAGAAAATTTTAAAAACAGATTTGGAATGAGTCTGAAGCCTATTTTCATCCCAGGCGCATTCATAATCTCCGTAAAACCCTCCTTTAATCGTTTGGGTCTTGAAGAAAACCAGTTCAAAAAATGCAGAGAAATTGAAGTTTCTCCACATTTCTCTGCAATTTCTGCATTGAATTTCTCGGCATTTTTTGTATTTTTTTTCAAACTGAATAGGTCCATAAAAGACTTATCAAAATCTGCAATTCTAGAAAACCCAATTTCAGATTTTTCATCTAATAATTTATCAATTTTTAAAAAAATTCTTTGGAATTTTCTTCAATTTCCAGAAGCGGTTCCGACTCCACCGACGAACGTCTCCAAGAACGTCTCTGGACCTTCTCCGAAGAACTCTGTAAACAATATTTGTAAAAATAGCATTTTTAAACATTTTCATTTTTCCTTTTTGTAGTTTCCGCCCCAAAAACAGGTCCAAAAATGATGCTTTTGACAAAAAAAAATGAAATCTCAGCAACTCTTCGAAAATTGAATAGTTCCGCTAGAAAAACATGATTTTATTAAATAGAAAAACAATCAAATTATTATTCAAAATACTGTAAATGTAATTAAGTGCGTATGATTGTCTGAGGTATTGATATTCAAATATTACAATAAAAATTGAAGTTCATGAAATTATTTTTTACAAGAAACTGAAAATGTTGGACTAGAACAAAAATATATTAAACAATGTGCAATTTTGTGAAATTATTGATTAGTTTTCTCAACGGAGCAGCTTCTTACTGAACCTTTTGCTGAAATAAGAGTTGTTGTGGTAGCAGGTCTCACATGTTCCGAAGCAGAACGCATAAGAATTGAAGATGGTGGAGATGTGGAGCAAGAATCGTTGAAGTTTAGCTGAATAATAGTTTTCGTAAATAAATAAGGCTTTAGAAATAAAATTGTTTAAAAAGACCACCCACCAAACTCGAACAAGTCAATGGCCCAATTCTTGGCGGTAATTTTGCATCAAACTCCTCATTTTCATTTATCAAATCCGTACAAATCGTTTTTTCGCCTTCTTCCTCTATTCGGGAAAGTGCTCGAACTTCCAAATTTCCGATATCTGCAAAAAATGATAGTTTAAAGTAATAGAACACTTTTCTTTTAATTTTCAAATTTTAGATAACTATCGGTGACACTGTATTTTTTAAAACCCTTATAAGGTTAGAAAAATTAAAAATTTGAAATAAAAATTCCGAAAATTCAATAGATAGCGGCCCTTAGCGGCCCATAAAGCTCGATCTAGGCCTAAGGCTGTCCTGCCAGATTTTTATTTTTTTCGGCTTGTCGGCCCCATTGGTTTCACTAGGGATCGATAATTTTTCATGAACTTGTGTAAAGGGACACATCATTAATCGTTTAGGTCTTGAAGCGAAAATAACTGAAAAGGTCCAGAACTTCTGACTTTTTTTTTAGCCAAAATGAATTTTTATTAAAAACTCACCAATCTCATCGCCCATCACAAAAACACTCTCCCCATCAGTTCCAGAAGACGCGTAAGTGGTACATCCGGACGATGTCATCGACATAATCATATCAATTTTTGTCATCTGCTCATCAACACTTTTCTCATTTTTCTTCTGATCTTTCTCAATTTCTTCTGTATCCTCTTCATCAGCTGTCCAATTCCGTTCAATTATCGTCTTCTCATCACATTCTGATCCGATATTTGATGACGAATTCCAGAAGCTTTCCTGAAAATTAAAAAATAATAATAAGTTCAATTAAATTTTCAATTTTCAAAAATTTTTACATGATTCTGTGACATTTCCAAATGTTTTATCCGATTCTCCAACGATTGTATATATCCCAAAAGACGAGTTTTCTCCCGTTTCGATGCTTCTTTCCGTTCTTCATCTGAAATCGTCGACGAAATCATCGAATTTGCCATTTGTTCGGTAAGCCGGCGAAGTGTTGACTCCTTATGTTTATTAAAACAATAATCTTTCTCATCATTTGATCCACCAGATTGTTCCGAGCTTCCGCAGCCTGAAAATATGTTTTTTTCTAAAAAAAAACAAAAAACAACCATAAAAAGTATCTTACCCAAATCCTCACTACTTTCATCATCATCACTCCTCATACTCTGATTGTGTAAAATGTTCTGATGACTTTGATTATAATTCGACTGATGTGTCATCAAATACTGCCGCTGTTCATCCAAATACATGCACAATTGTCTCAGCTCATCACATTCTCGCTCTTTTTGACCAAATTTTTCGTCGAGATTTTGCATTTTTTGGTGATATGATTGAACTTCCTGAAATAATCCAGTATTAGTTGAATGAAGTTATGAATTTCGGGGATTTTCAAAATTTTCGAGCCTGAATTCCAAATGCTTACAACTTTTTTGGAAATTTCTCACTTTTCATGAATTTTGGTGCATTTTAAAGCTAAAAACCTACATTTTCAGCTTTTCAGCTTTAAAATGTACCAACACTCATGAAAATCGCAATATTTCACAAAAAGATATTCCAAATTAAAATTTTCCCCAAATTTCAAAAATTTTGAAACCGTAAATTCCAATGTTTCTATCTTTTCTTAAACTTTTTCAATTTTCAAGATTTTTGGTGCATTTTGAAGCGAAAAACCTGAATATTCAGAATCTGAGCATTAAAATGCACCAAAATTCACAAAAGTTGATCTTTTCTAAATTCCTAATCTTCAACTTCTCAAAAAAATTTCGCAAAAGTTGATAATTATGTGAATTTTCGTGCGTTTTAAGCCTAAATTCTACATTTTCTGAATATAAGCTTCAAAATTCACAATTCTTTAAAAAATGCCAAAAAAAAAGTACTTTAGGCTCAAAAAAATGAAGTTTTTTGGTGAATAAAGGTCCTAAGCTGCAACAATTTTAAAAAAAATCAATTTTTCAAATTTTCACCATAAGTTCTACTCAAAATTGCCATATTCTTAGTAGTTTAGTTTTTTAAATTCTCAATTTAATTTCAAAGCATTTCGATCCAATTTTTATAAGCTCCAAAACTAAAGAAAAGAATTTCTCGAATAAAAATCAAAATACTCACCTGTTTCATCAAACTACTCGTATATCTTCCAAACTTCTGCCATTCTCTCGCCAACCGTCTCGTCTTTTGTCGATCATCATCCAAAAAACAGCACAAATCCCTCAATTCCTTATTCACTGCCGTCTGCTTCTTATTCTCCTCTTTAAGCATTCGAATTTCGTTTACATGCATCTGAAAAATTTCAAATTTCATTAATTAAAACTTCACAAACACTTTTGCGAACGTTATTTACCTGACAACATTCATTTTTACTATTAGCATACAAAAATGATCCAATCCACGAACACATAGTATATAAGTTATAATTAGCAAATGATTTCTATAAAGCCAATTGTTTCCGATCAAATGAAAGGTAAACAAAAACATTGGGCACATTTTCAAGTGCTTTTCTATCACTTTCTGCCGTATTGTGATGAAAAAAAAAGTTCAAAGAGATCAAAAATACCTTTTTTAAAATTAGATATCATATTTTTTAAATTTTTAATTTCTTCAATTCATTTTTTTATAGAATTTATTGGATTTTTTGATTTAAAAATTTTTTTTTAAAAAATCTCACCTGAACCCTTCGATTTGCATCATTCACCACTTCTGATTGCATTTTCATCAATTTCTGATTTTCCTCGTCCAGCATTTTACACCGATGACGAACATGTTCGTACTGTAGTTGTGATGCCGAGTATTGTGGGGGTAATGACTGAAAATATGAAATTTTTTGTCGAAGTTTTCATTTCTTTAAAAAAATTTGAAAAACGCTCCAAATTTCAAATTTTTTGGAGTTTAAATTATAAATTGGAATTGAATTCGCAATAATCATAAATCTTCATAGTTTTTTACTAAACTTTGAAATTTCCTAATTAAAAACTAAAATTTTCACTGTTTTAGGAACTTTTGAAATTCTAGATAATAAAATTAAAAACGATAAAATATCAAATTCGATTCCTTTTATCTCCCAATTTTTTAAAAATTTCAACTCACACTTCTTGGCACTGGAACCGCATAAGACGGGCTGCTTTTCGGAGACCCTGATCCAGCTTCATGTACCAAAACTGTTGGATATCGGATGTTCGGTGACCGAGCTGAAAAATGCCAAAATTTTGAGGCGTTATATTGTCAAGATAAAGAATCCTGGCCGCTCGCTTAGCGGAGTGTCGTTGAGAATTTACTCGCAACGCGACCGCTCGCGTCGGAAGGAATTTGTACTTCTCGTGGAGTACTGGCATTTTAATTCGCAATTCTTCAGAAATCGTTGTTTTTAACCGTTTTTCTTCGTATTTTTTTGCATGCGAGTTTATTTTTACAGATCTGAACAAGGAAAAATGTGAATGAGCGTTTGAAAAAGGAGGATATGTTTGAAAAAGGTTTTTTGTGTTTTTTGGCCGTAAAAAACATATCCTCCTTTTTCAAACGCTCATTCACATTTTTCCTTGTTCAGATCTGTAAAAATAAACTCGCATGCAAAAAAAAAATACGAAGAAAAACGGTTAAAAACAACGATTTCTGAAGAATTGCGAATTAAAATGCTAGTACTCCACGAGAAGTACAAATTCCTTCCGACGCGAGCGGTCGCGTTGCGAGTAAATTCTCAACGACACTCGGCTAAGCGAGCGGCCATGATTCTTTATCTTGACAATATTAATTTTGTGTTTTGTGAGGTGTTTTACGAATCTTTAACACTTCCCTACTAGGCAAGCCATTTCTCATTTTTGTTTTGAAACCGCAATGTTTTGAAAAAAAGCATAAATTGAGAAAATAGTAAACAAAAAAGCCTTACGTGAAGCTGATTTATTGGAATTTGAAGATACCGGCGACGAGACTGCCATTACCGTCGGATGACAAATTGGTTTTGCATAGTGAACTGTGGATTGACTACTATCCGACAAAGATGGCATTTTTTTCTAAAATGACCCATTTTAAATTTTATTTTAGATTGAAAAACACGTAAAATAAACAAAGGATAAATAATTTAATAATTGAAGAACAATTCATTTCTAAAATACAGTACACAATTTAAGGAATACAATTATTTTGAGTTTTATTGGGCGAGGTATGTGTTTTCATCAAATTTGACAAACTTTGATAAATTTTGAAAGTTAGCGATCGAAAAATTAATTGAATACTCTACCCAAGAACAAAATCACATTTAAATTCAGTTCAACGAGATTTTTCAAAAAAAAAAGAAACGTGAAAAAAAGAAAAAGAAGGGGGCCACCCATCTAACACATGCACACTGTGTTAATCCGACAGGAAATCGAGTTTACTCTTCAGATTTTCGCGCATTTTCAATCATGAAAAGTGAGAAAAAGTAAGAGGAAAGTGGAAAGTATCAAGTGAAGCAGAGAGATGATTGTTGGAATATGATACATTGAGTACAATTTTCACGCATTTATTATGGAATGGGGGGGGGATGGAACGCTTGAAAGGGTTTTGGATTTGGGAAAGTGTCATGATGATTTTGGATTTTCGAATGAATTTGGAAAAATACTTTAATAGTAGATTTAAAAAACATCCAAAATTATATTTTAAAAATCAAGACTTCAAATTTCATCTTTTGATTTTAAGTTTTTAGAAAAATAATTTCACCAAAAATTGCAGAAATAAATTTAAGAAAAAAAGATTCTAGAAGTCCAACCTTCTATTGTCTGGAACCGGAGTATTGTCCGAAATATTATGTTGTAATTTTTACAGCAATTTTTTTAGACAATTAATGTTGCTTTATCAAATAAAACTTGTGTAATTCAGAATGTACGAAAATAAGAATTTAGCTTAAATATTCACGTTTCTGAAAAATAAAATATATTATTTGAATCTCTATTCGTTATAAAAGGCAAAACTTTCTTCAGGAAATTAAAGAAAAATTACAAAAAAAAATTTTTTTTTCAAAAAATACAGTAATCACTTTAAAGGAACATGGCTATTTTTATTTTTCGTTGTAAGGTTTTACAATTCAAAAAGGGGTATGTCCCTTTGAAGTGTTACGGTATTCAACAATTTCCAAAAATATTTTTTTAGCCGAAAAACTCAAATTTTGAGGTGAAATTATTAAAAACACATGTCACATTAAACTTGTTAGTTTTTCTATGTCTGTACAAATGAGCACCGAAATTTTCATCAGCATCTGTTTTCATTTTCGGCCTTCACGTTTTTTTTTCCAAATGATTTATGAACACAAAGTCGGCTGAGTCAAAAGTTAGAAAACATTATGTTTTTTTTTCTCAAAACCGTCGCGAAAAAAAAGGAAGATCGTTTTCTTTGATGAACCCCCAAACAACAAAAAAGGCCATGAAAATAAAGTCGCGTTGATTTCCCGCAGGGAGACAAAAAAGGGGAAAAAATGGTTTAGCTGTGTTAACCTTGACGATGGACAAAAAAATGGATGGATGGGGGGTGAAACCGACTAATGGAGTCTTTTTTCGTAAAAGGGTATGATTTTTGTTTTGATATGAAAATTGACAAGTTGGATTTTGATGGGATATGAAAGGAGGTAACTGGTATTTGGGGGGAGCGACAGATGAAGAAGAAGGAAGATGAGTAAGTTTAGAACTAATAACGTAAGTGTTAAATAGTGATAAGATTAGATAAAGGAATGAAGATTGAAGACTAGGTTTAGCATATTTTATTTTCAAGGGTAGAACTTTGGAGGTTAATAAATTAGTCAAAGTAGCTCAAAAATCCTTGAAAGTTGGCGGAAATATTGAAAATGTACGAAATATTATGTTTACAAAATTGCATGCGCTTCTGAAAGATTTTATTCGAGTTATGAGTACGTTTTTGGGCCCGGATTGATAAAATTTGGTGCGGGGTTATATTCTCATCTTCTCAAAGGCAGTGTGCCAATTATTACAGTTTTGATTCTTCGAACTCATAATTCTTTGAAATTTAAAAACAAAACTTATTGTCAAGCTTAATTTTCTTGGCCGCTCATTTTCTGCTGCTTCACTGATAAAATCGTAGGCGTCGCGACCGCAACGCGTGTGACCAATTGAAAGACAATTGAATTTGAGCGCATTGCGTTCCATTAGTAGGGGTTTTGAAATTTAGACATATTGGGGAGAATCCGGGGATATTGAAACTAACAAAATTGTAAGTACAAGGCCAGAGAAAAATCACTTATCTTTTTTTGTACCCTAAAATTTCAAGCAGTTATAACTTACTTCAAAATTTTCAGAAATATATCAATTTTGAAATATTTTGAAGCTGAAATCTTTAATTTCGCGGTTTTGTCAAAATTTTGATGCTCCCATCTTTAAAATTGAAAATTTCTAACAAAATTAATGGCCATTCGAAAACTGTTGCATAGATTTTGTACCCAATTTTCAAGAGACCATAACTTTGCTCAACATTTGTGAATTTTGGACTATTTCAAAACTAACCATCTGAAATTTACAATGAATAAGAGAATGTCTGTTGGAAATTTGAAAAAAGTTGAGAAAAATTTGAAAAAAAGTTGAAAATTGTGATTTTGTCCAATTTCATGTCAATTTTTCAAAGTGCAACCGCTCTACACAGAAACAACCACCAACTGTGCTTTTAGGTCATTTCCATAAAAGCAATACAGAAGAAGAAAAATGTTCCCCCAAAAAAAGTAACAAAAACCTGAAGGCCACTCTCAGAAAATCGTATGTAAATAGAAATAGGGCACAAAAAAGTGACTGGCAAATTGGTGACATGGGGCGAAACAAAAATAGGCGGGGAACATTCATTGGATGCGTAATTTTGGAACATTTCGAATGGCTTAAGGTAATAATTACCTTTATGTGTGGTCTGCCTCGAAACTAAAACATATAATGTACACACGTAGTATTCGCATTTTCAAGCCGAATTGAAGAAAATAAAAAAAAGAATAAATAGTTATTGGCAGGTTTTGGAACAGGTTTATTATTAGTATAGATATTTATATATATTATATATATATTTTAATGATATCTAATTTGTTGGGCTATTATAAGGTAAAGAATACCAGTAAAATAAACATTAGAAACTTTACAGTTGAAAAAAGTAACCAATTTTTCGAAAAAAATATTTAAAGGAGGGCTTTACGAAGATAATAAATGCATTAATGCCCTTTAAATGAAAATAGACTTCATTCTCATTCGAAATCTGTTTTTAAAATTTTCTAAAACCACCTAGAAGCCGAGAAAATGAGCTTCAAAACAATGGCCTAGAAAAAGTTGGCCTAATTTTTCTTACGAGTTTTTTTCGTGTTTCGTCAATAAATAGTAATGCAGAATGCTTATATTAGTCCTTTTTTAAAATATTTTTCCATTTTTTTGGGTTCCTCACACAATAGCACCCGCGGACTAGTTTTTGACACTTTTTCTAGGCCACTGTTTCTAAGCTAATTTTCTCGGCTTCTAGGTGGTTTTAGAAAATTTTAAAAACAGATTTCGAATGAGAATGAAGTCTATTTTCATCCCAGATGCATTCATTAGCTCTGTAAAGTCCTCCTTTAATTTTATAGGGAAATATGACAAAAATTAAATGAAAAATTAATATGTTCGTTGGCTCATGCAGTTTTGAAACAGAAATGTTTTTTTGAAATTTCCAAAATTTATTTCGAAAATGTATTTTTTTTAAACTTTACTTTTACTGTTTCAAAAAAAACAAATAACATGAATTCAAACTCTAGAAACATTAATTTTTCTTGAACTACGCTAAATTTCTTTTTTTTTCGAAAATATTAGAAACTTGAAGGATCGAAAGATGAAAAATTGGATGTAGAGACCCATCAGCTGGTCATTTTCAAATGTCCGAAACATGACTAATGATGACAATGACTGCAGAAAAGAATATGACGAGTGGGGGGACAAGAGGAAAAAGATGAGCACTGAAGATTTATGAACTATGAAATTTTGTTTGAATTTTTAAATTATAGAGAAATTGTAAGAATTGAATGGTAGACTTATATTTAGATATTATTTTATTCAATTAAAACAATTATTTAATAAAAATAAGAAACAAATTCATTTAAATTGCCAAATAATTGAAAATCAAAAACTTTGGAAAACTTTAATCAAAACAGTTTTTAAAAAATTATATTTTTTGAAGCTTGGTGTCAAGAAGTAAATGTTAAAATCGTACAATTTAAAAATTTTTAATAATAAGTTCATTTTTAAAGTTACCATTTTTTGGAACGGAAATGTTTAGAATTTTTAAAAAAATCTTAAAGGAGGACTTTACGGTGCTAATAAATGTTTCTTAAATGAAAATAGACTTCATTCCAAATATGTTTATAAAATTTTCTAAAACCACCTAGAAGCTGAGAAAATGAGCTTCAAAACAATGGCCTAGAAAAAGTGTCCACCTGGCCGAACTTTTCCATATGAGCTTTTTTCGTGTTTCGTTAATAAATAGTTATGAAGGATGCCTATATTAGTCCCTTTTTTTATACATTTTTTTTCAGAAAACACACATTTTTTTTCGTTTTAATTCATGTTTTTTTTTTATTTTTAATGTCTGCGGACTAGTTTTCGCCGGTGGACACTTTTTCTAGGACATTGTTTTGAGGTGCGTTTTCTCAGCTTCTAGGTGGTTTTAGAAAATTTTAAAAACAGATTTGGAATGAGAATGAAGTCTATTTTCATCCCAGATGCATTAATTAGCGCCGTAAAGTCCTCCTTTAAAAAAAATCTTAAAACTCATCGGCAGTTTGAGAAAGATTTGTTCAAGTTCAAAATCTGAACATTTGCAAAAATCGAACTTGGATCAAACTCAATATCGCTGTATAAACCTATTTTACACCAGTCTTAGTTCATTCAGCGCATTGGGCTGAATTTTTTTGAAAACGTCGCTAAACAGCGCAAGCGTTATTTAAAAAATGGCATTTCCAATAAATTTCAAAACAATTTGCTGGAATTTTTCCCGTTAACTAAGAATGGTTTTTTAAATGATAACCTGACAGATTCATCTGATCATATTCAATTTTGAGCCAAGTTACAGCTCTGTTCGTTTTCTTTTGCAAATTTTCATATTTTGAGCTAAAAAAATCGTGCTGCTTAGACAATAAAATTAAAAAATTGAAACTCAAAAAAAAATTAATAAAGTTTAGGGTTATTAATCGAGCTTGAATCAAGCTTGTAAAGAAAACCTCCATCAATTGAATTCAAAGTTAGAAATTTCGATTTTAAAGTGAATGAAAAAAGTGTTTTTATTCTAATTTTGAACTTTTTTTTCAAGTTTTAAGGTATTTAATTAATTTTTAATTATTTTAAGTGGACATCGTTAAAATTTAAAGATATGGACGCATTTACTAACATCTCAAATTTTGATAAAGGTGCATAAATTCAAATTTTAAGAAATAAAAAAATGACGTGGCAATTTAGAATGAATTTCAGAAAGGTTTTTTTTTAAATAAAATAAACCCTTCACACAATACCAATCAAATTAATCCAAAACTTGGGTACTAATTCAACCCCCCCCCCCCCCCTACTTATTAGCTTCGAGACCAGTTTCAGTAAATGCAAAAATAATTGAAAAAAACCCATACTTTCAAAGTGTGATGGGTTTCATTATAAAAGATGTGTTTCACTTCATATTCCCCCTTTTTTTCAAATCAAAAGAATTTAGAAAAAAACTTTCAATTTTCTCCGTAACGTATTGGATGGCATGCTTATAATAAAACTGCATTTTACGATATTAATTGGATAATTATATGTATATATCCAACATAATTATTATGAATCTTCGTTCAAAACGTAGTATTAGTATGTATAAATTGGATTTTAAATGGCTACTTTGGAGGAAAATATAGCAAAAAGAGTGAAAAGTGGGGAAAAAACATTGAAGTGGGCATTTTGTTTGGGAATGACGTGGCAAATCAGTTTCACGCCAAAGATCTTGTACCGGTGACACCAAACCACAAAAAAGCAAAGTATTTACACCATGAAAAAATAACGGAACAGAACAAAAAGAAGGGAAATAAACGATAACATCAAAAAAAGGGCAGATGCAAAAAAGATACCAAAAATTTTCATGAAACGGTTTTCATGTAATGTGTCAGCTCTTAACTTTGTTTGGGGTTTTAAAGAAAATTGACGTGGCAAGAGACATTTTGCGATTTTAAAACGGTGGAAAAAAACGTGTTTTTTAAAGTTTTGGAATTTTTACAATTATTTGGACATGAAAATCGAATTTCATATTTAAAATTGATTTGGCCAAACAAATTTAAATTCTGAAAAAATGTTGCCAAGTTGGCAACCCAACAAAACAATCAATCAGAATTTTTGAAGGCATGCAGATTTTTTTAAATTGTAAAATAATGTTATTTAAAATGACATGGCAATTAGAATCTCGACGATGAAAATGGCGTGGCAATTCAAGTTTTGCAGATAATTGCACAATTGCAGAATTTAAAATTATTCAAAATATAATAAGATTTATTCTCGAAGTTAAAGGAGGGCATTTTCGGAGATAATAAATGTACCCTAAATGAAAATAGACTTCATTCTCATTCCAAATCTGTTTTTAAAATTTTTTTAAACCACCTAGAAGCTGAGAAAATGTGCTTCAAAACAATGGCCTAGAAAAAGTTGGCCTAACTTTTTCCTATGAGCTTTTTTTGTTAATAAATAGTTATGTAGAATGCTGATAATAGTATTTTTTAATGTTTTTTTTTTCATTTTTTTTTGGATTTTTCATACCCGCGGACTAGTTTTCGCCGGTGACCACCTTTTCTAGGCCATTGTTTTGACGTTACTTTTCTCGATTTCTAGGTGGTTTTAGAAAATTTTAAAAACTGATTTGGAATGAGAATGAAGTCTATTTTCATCCTAGATGCATTCATTAGCTCCGTAAAATCCTCCTTTAAAATTCATTCGGTGAATAAAATTTTAAATTCTGAAAAAAACCTTGTTGACAAATTGTCAACGCAATAAAAAATTAATCCGAATTTTTAAAAATGACGTGACAAACAGATTTTTTTGTTGTAAAATAATTTTGTTTAAAATAACATGGCAATTAGAATCTCGACGATGAAAATGACGTGGCAATTTAAGTTTTACAGATAATTGAAAAATTGCAGAATTTAAAATTATTTAAAAAATAATGAGAGAAGTTAGTCCATCAAAAATAGCAACAAAATAAGGTGCCATTTGAATTTCAAAAATAAAGACGAACAGTAAAAAATAGGAAAATTCAACGATAACCAATAAGTTTTTGTTTTTCAAAAAATATATAAATTGCCTCGAAAAAACAAATTAATCTTTCCCGTTTCTATTTTTTTTTCTCTTCGGTGGGCGTGGCTTGGCTTTGTGCCAACTGCAGTTGTCTAGCGGAGCGCAATTGAATATGTCATGATTTATATCTGATTTATTACAATTTATACCAAAAAATTGTTCCATTCGAAATTGTTCCGCCTTTTATGTGTTTTTTTCAGGTCATTTCCTTCTCATTTAAAACATTATGTTACTCTATGTTATATTACAATGCAAGATAATATGTTCTTAAAAATTTTAAAATAAAATTCCAAAAAAGTTCAAAAAATGGGTGTAAGATGGAAACGATTTTTGTTGTTGTACTTTGAAGACATTTTAGAAATACGAAGTGTATTATACATAGCCCCCCCCCCCCCCCCCCCCCCCCCATAATACACTTCTTTTTCTTTTTCGAAACAGCAAAATGAACATGAAAATACATTGGGTTTTGACTTGATGGCACCCCATTGGGATTTTATGTTTTACACCTTTTTGACGGCAACAACACAACAAGAAGGAAGAGACAAAGAATTTGAATAACCTTTGGGTGGATAATTTATTGGCTGCAAAAATTTTCAGAAAAGTTTTTTTTAGAAGTTTTTAGAGACGAAATATGTGAGTTGAGTTTTAAAAAAATGACAATTGTTTCGTTCCCTAGGTCACATATTGAAAGTCAACAAAAATGTTCCCCCGCGTTGCGCGGTTGCACCCGCTTTTTGCTGAAAACTTCGGAACACCATAACTCAGCTTAGAATGAGAATTGTGATTAAGTTTTTATATTTTTGGATAGCTCTCAACGTGCTCTACAACTTTGTAGTTGATATAAAAAGTCAAAACACAAAATTTAACAACGAAAGTTTGAAGAAAAGAAAATGGATTTCAGATTTTCAAAAATTTTCTGAAGAAACACCATACCAATACGATAATTTTATTTAATATTCTGAAAGAGGATGAAATTCTGCACACGAATCAAAAATAAACTCAAAAAAGAAGGGGTTTGAAATAGACAAAATAGTCTCATGAAAAAAATGTTTAAGAACTTTTAAGCTCAATATTTTCGAAATCCAGTGTTGCTAAAAACTTGCTTGAAAAATCTAGTCTTTAGAAATCCTCATAATTCCCAATGTTTGAACAAGAAATTTAAATTTTTCAGATGTTCACAAAAATAATCATTTTTCTAATTTTCGGATTTAGATTAAAGGCAGCTGGTCAGTTAACAGGATCCAAATTCAAGGGAAAAATGAAAATTCGAAGGGGGTCCCAAGAACAATACCAATATGTAGCCATATTCAAATAATTGTTTTTCGCGCCAATTTAGACCGCGTCTAAATTTAAATCTGGTAGACTCAAATTAACTAATCCACTGTCTTTAAAGATTTTCAAAATTGCGAGATTATCGATTTTTAAAAGATGAAGTTTTCACATTTATAGAGCAAATTTTCATTATTTCTTAAATAATTATGATTTTCTTAAATAATCGTCTGAAAATTAGAACCTCACAGTTTTGGATAAAATTGGAAGATCCAGAAATTAAGATAATCAATATTTCCAAAAAAAAATTTTTTTGAAATGGTTTTCTAGGTTTTCAAGAAACTTTTTTGAATTGCAGAAGATTTTTCTGTCTTTTAGGATTTCAAAAGTTTCAATTTCACTGAAATTTCAGACAAATGACTAAAACTTTCGAAATCGCCTAAAATTTTGGAAACAAGTTCTGGACACTGAAAATATTTTTTTTTTATTTGGACCACCACGATATTAAAGGAGGGCTTTACGCAGATTATAAATGAAGTCAACACGCAAAAAGTCATACTCATGTTATAAACGGGTTTGGAAAAAGGGACAACACGGAAGAACTTGTGTTTCTAGTCCGCGAAAGTTTGGTTTCCTAGGCCAACTATTAAATTCGTGCTTTTTTATTCATTTTTTGTTTTTTTTTTGCATTTAAAATGAAAAACAGAGCAAAAAATAAAATTTTGCAATTATTCAGTTTCTAAACAAATATAACACTTCCTAGTTTTTCACATTCTGAAAAAAAATTGTAGAAAACAACAAAAAGTACGGTTATAAAAACTAAAATTTAAAAAACAAGCATTCATCAGCTTGTTGTTTCATTTTAAATGCAAAAAAAACAAAAATAAATTTAAAAAATAAATAAAAACGCACAAATTTAATAGTTGGCCTAGGCAACCAAACATTCGCGGACTGGAAACACAAGTTCTTCCGCGGTGGCCCTTTTTTTCCAGGTGGCATGTTTTTTATGTTTTTTTTTCTTCTCTGAATTAAAAAAAAATTTTTAAACCCATTTATAACAGTGTAGAAAACAACGTGTGTCTTTTTTTGCTTATATTTATAATCTGCGCCCTCCTTTAACCAAAAAAAATTCAAATAACAAATATTGCAAACAAAAAATGTATAAAAATAGTAACAATAGTGTCCAGGGGGCTCTTCCCCTCCACTTCAAAACTAAAAAATGTAAATGTACATCCTACACTTATTCATTCGCGCGGAAGTAGGCATTTTCCACACTTTTCCTCTTCATCGCCTGCGAAAAACAATGAAAAAAACAATTCGAAAATGGTTTACCAACAATAACAAAGGAAAAGAGTAATAAAAGTTTGATTTTCTTTCTCGCAACCTTCATTATCATTCGAGAAAAGTGAACGACGGCTAATCATTTGAAACGAAACGAACAGTTGTCAATTTGCATACCAAAAAGCTGTCAACCAATCATCACTTTACACCATGGGGGACTGGGGGATCTAAAGCTGAAGACATGTTCAAATTCGCCACCAACTTGTTGTTATGTTGTCAACAATTAAGAAATGGATATTATGTTACATTTTGATATGGGGGGGGGGGGGGGCGTACTTCTGTAATTCTGGAATTGTAAAAGAAAAAAACGATAAAATCCACTTCTGAAAATATATCTAATTTTTAAGAAAATTGAGAAGATCACATCACTGTACCATATTCCCTGCCGCAGGAACTGCTTTCAAAAAAAGCTGCTAAGCAACGGTATGATTTTTTTTTAATTTCAGAAATGTCGAATATTTCCAATTTTAAAATATTTAGTCAAGAAAATTATGAATTGTTAAGAAAAGTGTATGAACTCTGAATTTTTCCAAAAAAAATCAATATTTTTAAAAATTTTCGAATTTTCGAATTTCTGAAATTGGAAAACTTTCAACAATTTTTTTTTATTTCAGGAAATATATATCATTTTTAAATATCAATTTAAATTTGTAACTAACAGCCAACAAAATCTAAATTATATGATTTTCTGAAATATACGGTTCGTGACACTACACTGTTAATGGGGTAAACTTTAAATGAGTCTAAAAATTTTTTGAGTCGATGAAAATTCAAAATTTAAAGTGGAATTAGAATCTGCGTCTAATTCTCTTTCGATTGTTAATAAAATGACTGAAATCATATGTGTCAGTCTTGAGATATGATTTTCTGAAATATACGGTTCGTGACACTACACTGTTAATGGGGTAAACTTTAAATGAGTCTAAAAATTTTTTGAGTCGATGAAAATTCAAAATTTAAAGTGGAATTAGAATCTGCGTCTAATTCTCTTTCGATTGTTAATAAAATGACTGAAATCATATGTGTCAGTCTTGAGATATGATTTTCTGAAATATACGGTTCGTGACACTACACTGTTAATGGGGTAAACTTTAAATGAGTCTAAAAATTTTTTGAGTCGATGAAAATTCAAAATTTAAAGTGGAATTAGAATCTGCGTCTAATTCTCTTTCGATTGTTAATAAAATGACTGAAATCATATGTGTCAGTCTTGAGATATGATTTTCTGAAATATACGGTTCGTGACACTACACTGTTAATGGGGTAAACTTTAAATGAGTCTAAAAACCTTTTGAATCGATGAAAATTCAAAATTTAAAGTGGATTTAGAATCTACGTCGAATTCTCTTTCGATTGGTACTCAAATGACTGAAATCCTATGTGTCGTTCTTGAGATATGATTTTCTGAAATATACGGTTCGTGACACTACACTGTTAATGGGGTAAACTTTAAATGAGTCTAAAAACCTTTTGAATCGTTGAAAATTCAAAATTGAAAGTGGAATTAGAATCTACGTCGAATTCTCTTTCGATTGGTACTAAAATTCTACTAATAAATCCTACAATAAAATCTAAATTCCAAATATTTGGAGAAAATATAAGCTATTTAAAAAAAATGATCCAAAAAATCACTTCACAAGGAAAGTGCTCGAAACGTTTTTATATAGGTCACTAGAAAGAAAACTGGTAAACGATCTAACTGCTTTAAAAAATTGTTGAAAAAGCTGAAAACCTGAAAATTTTCAAAGATCGTACGTTCGCGAACTTTGAAAAGCTTTCAGCCTTTCATAACGAAAGATGTTCTGTCCCCAATTTTTTAATATGTGTTGAGAGTTTTTTTTTAAATTTTTATCATTATTTTTAAAGAAATGTTGTAATAAATTTTTAAATTGAAATATTTTTTACTGAGCGATATTTTCAGTGAGTTGTTGATTTCTGGAAAAATAGTTTCTGGATTGAGATAAATAAAAATGCAAACATACAGTTTTTTGAACAAACCTTCCAAATTTAAAGACAGGGTGATACTTAGAATGGAAGTATCTGAAGCGTTTCTGGCTATCATATATTTAATGAGAAAAAAACTTGGCTCAAGCTCCATAATGCTGGCTACCATTCTTAGTTGACTGGTCAAAACGAATTTGGTTGAAAATTTTGAAAATTCTACACGCGGTTTTACAAAAGTTGCGTTTTCAAAGAATTTCAACCAAATTTGCTGAAATTTTGTGGAAAAACTAAGAACGGTTTCTTTATGATAACCTGAAAGTTTCATCCATCAATATTGAGCTTGAGCCAAGTTACAGCTTTTGCAAAAAAACTTGAAAAAATTAAGCTCAAACTTCTAAAGACAGCAGTAAAGAAAACATTCCTGATTTATTCTTCTTCTTCTAAAAACTGTCTTTTTTTGAATTATTTATCTCAATCCAAAAAACATTACCCTGATTTAGAAACAAGACTATATACTGATGTTATTCGACGAATTCGAGTTTCCAGAAATCAATTAAAACATTTCTTTAAAAATCACGAAAACATAAAAAATCGGGGACATAACATTTGAAAAATGGTACATGCTTAATTTTCCATAAAACCTTTAAATTTCGAAAAAAATGTTCAATAAAATTGAGAATAAAAGTGATGATGATCCAATTGATGAGGGGACGGCGAACGGGATGAACTGCCATCGATGTTGGATTCAATGCTAGATGTCGGTTGTTGATGTTGTTGTTGGGCATGTGATGCAGAAGCTGCCATTTGTTTGATATTCAGCATTGTTTGAAGATCTGGCCGCGCTCTGGAAAAGACATCGATTGAGCATTCGGAATTTAGTTATGAGAATATTATGAAGTACTTGCTACTTCCAAATCTGGTTTGAGAAAATTCAACAGCGGTGAAGGTTTGACTCGAATGCGGCTTGTAGACAAATCGGTAGCGGTAGATCTGAAACATTTCGAAATACTGTATTTTTTTTTGAAAATTAAAAAAAACCTGCTGAAGCGGCAGCAAATTTGAATTCGATTCATCATATTCCTCCAGAGCAAGTGGGACATAACAACCATTCACAAGCTCAAGAACAGCTGAAAGCATTTTTTTTAAAATTTTGTGTCTTAAAATGTCATACCTACTTTTATCATTTGTCGGAAGTGGTTGCCTTCCTATAAGCAATGGTTGTCCAGCAGCTCCCAAGTTTGAATTCTTCTCCGCTTGCTTCACTGCACTTCGAGCAATATAATCTGGGATTGGGTGATATCTAAAAATAAATAATAATATTACTAATTGGACTTTAATTAGTTAATTAATTACTCTTCATCCGCATGAACACTTCCCTTCCAAATCGGCACTTCCGCTCCTTGATCGTTGACTTTCATGTAGACTTCTCCAGGATTGATGTAGATTTTCAGGTGTGCTGGAAACAAAAAGTAAAATGTAAATTTATTACGAAAATTAACATTCTTGTCCAATTTAATTTGAAGAAGAAAAAAGAGACACTCACATGGAATCCTCGACACCACTTCCTCATAATTCAAGCCCGCTTCTGTCGCCGCAGTTTGCACCATTTTCGCGGTCACATCACCCGACCTCATATTCAAAACCCGATCCTTTTCGCCGTTTTTTGGATCCGTTTCATCCCAATTACAACTCGCCACGTGTATCACAAGAAAATTGCCCAACTCGGCGAGAAAAATTCCCGTCTGAAAAACGAAGAAAAAAATGCACATCGAAATTCGAGCTCCCTACCGGTCTTCTAGGCTGAAATCCGTAAATATACCGTCCAATGTAGTTTACAACTTCTTTGATTTCGCTGTACATTTTTTTCTGCAAAAAAAAACTGAATGAATAAATGAAAAATATGTTAAATCTATGTGACCGCCTGTAAACTTCATGGGTGGTCCACGTGTGTGTGTGGTCCTTTAGGATTACTGTAGATTTCGATAGCGGGAATTTGAATTTTGAAGTTTTTTGATGGAATTGAAGAGGCTTTAGAGGGTTTTCTACTCAAATAATGAAATGGAAAAAATTATCAAATGAATAAATGTTATTTTTGAAAATAAAAAGCTCTGAAATGAAAGGAAAATATATTTTTCAACCATTAAAAGTATTTTCACCCTTTTTCTTCTTTGAAATCAAATTCCGTACGTCAAAATTGTTAAAATAATATTAAAATGAATGCAAAAAATCAGAAAAAAAATTTTTTCCACTTTTTCATAAAAATTACATAGGCTAAATTCGATCTTAGATTGTTCTCGTGAGGTAAAACAAACTTTATGTACACTGCGCCGCATTTTGACAAGGAAAACTGATAATTCTCGAGAAAAACGTCGAAATTATTGCTGTAGAGCGCGTTTACGCTCATATATTGAGTTTGAAATATTTTTAAAGTGTTCTGAGCTCAATTATTATAGAAAACTGACTTATTTTTTGAAAATTAATGGAAAATTGTCAATTTTTCATTATTTTCGTTTTGCTTATTACTTTCGGAGTAAATTAAAATTTAATTTCAAAAATGATCAGTTTTCCTTGTCATAATAAGTCGGAGTTTCCAAATCACTTCGTTTTTTAGACTTTGTTGCCATCGACACGTGCACCAAAAAAATGTCTTATCAATTAATCCTGTTGATGCTTTTCTTTTCTGATAAATTTCAAATTATACACATCAAAGTTTCCAATGATTCCTATAAATTTATTCCTTCTCGGTTTTGTCACATTTCCAACAACTGTCGCACAGTTTTTGGCTTCTGATCCAATCTGTAGCACTCATCTGAATAAATGCTATCGTTATTCTTACAATCGCACATCTTTCTCGGACGCAGAAGAGCAATGTGTGAATCTTGGTGGACATTTAACATCAATTCATAATCAGGAAGAGAATGATTATATCGCTTCAATTGGACATATGATTTTAGCCGAGACAAATTCGAACTTCTATTGGATCGGTGGAACAAATTCATCATCAGGCTGGAAATGGACTGATGGAACATCGTTTGATTATTCTTATTGGGCCTTGGACGAACCGGATCGTGGTTGTGCCACACAGACTGTTGAGAACAGCTGCTGGGTTTCATATTTCTGTGAAGCGAGCTTTCCATTCATTTGCTCAATTCCTCAGGTCGCATCTTCAACTAGTCCTTTACCAGTAACTGTAAAATGTGAGACTTCAGACAAAAGATAGTGTGCTACTTATACATTTTTTGAATTTTTAAATCAATGATTTTCACTCACAATAATAGAGATTATCTTCCAGCTTCAAGCAATCCAATAGTGTACTCAACTTCATATCCTGGTCGAAAATGTGCGCCATTCTGTGACGACGGGTGGATATATTTTGGTTTCACCGATTCTTGTTACAAAGTTTTTCATAACGCAATATGGGAAGAAGCTGAAGAGACCTGTATTTCCTACTCCTCTCATCTTACCTCAATTCATTCTGACAAAGAGAATATATTTGTCAATAGTGATTACAAATACTTTGAGAAACAAAGTTTTTATTGAATTTCAGACCTTGCCGCTACCGGAATCAAAGGTGGAACAAGCACCTCCCTTGCCTGGATTGGAATGCATCAAAAATCAAATGGAGAATGGGCTTGGACTGATGGATCGAGGGCTGATTACTTCAAATGGGCTCCTAAGCAGCCAGATAATCCGGGTGATGAACTTTGTGTTCAGGTATAATGAGAATCAATGTTTAGTTAATGGAACTATTGATTTTTCAGACAGCGCCAGATGTGGATGAACATTCTTGGTATGAAGAGTGGAATAATAACGCATGCACATCAGACATGAGGGCTTACATTTGTAAGAAAGCTTCGAACTATAATTAATTGGTTTAATTTTAAATTTTTGTATAAAATGCTTGTTTGTTTTTAAAGACAAAAACTTGATTTCAAGACATTTTTAAAGCTTCAAATTTAAAAATCGGAAGCATTCTGTAGTCTTGCACTATTGTACTTAGAATAAAACTTTTATATTGTTATTTTCCATGAAACATTGGTTAAAATCTTACTTTTTACATGTTTTAAATAATTATTATCACAACCACAAAGCTTAAAGCGTGAATCCCATCGAGTTATCCAAGTCCGTGATCTTCGAAGAATCCTTGTGGGGTTTCTTCCTCTTGAATCAAATCTTGAGCAGCAATCGCCTTCAGAACCTGCTTTTTGCTCGTTTCTTGGATTTCACCAGCTAGAAGGAATTCGTCCAGGATGAAGTAGGCCTTTTCAAAGTTGAATATAATGTCGAGTTCACAGACCTGAAAATGAGGAAATTATATTTTAAATAACTCCATTTAGAATTTTTAGAAAAACATACACTTCCAAAATATTTGTCCAACAACTCCACGTATCTATGGATAACCTCCAAGCAAATTAATTCATTATCTCCTTGTTCAATTGCACAGCAGAAGTAAAGAGAAGCGTACCTGAAATTAAAATTAAAATAACAATTATTTAGAAAGATATTTACCTTTTATAGACAACTTTCAAGTCTTTGTATTCCAAGAAAGCGCACATTTTCGGTTTTCTTGCCAAAATTTGAGTGATCAATTCACGACAAATCTTTTTCTTTTGCTGAAAATTTATAAAAATCAATAATTTTGTAATAAGATAAATTTACCTTGTCAGGGTAGGCAGTGTACCATTTTTGAAGGCGTAACTTGCCTTGACGACTGAAGAGAAGCATGTATTGAATCATTTTGACTGAAAAAATAATGTTATTCAATAAAAATCGATAGAAAATAAATAAAAGAAAGTCGAAATGTGTTTTGGAACGTTGCCAAGTTAAGTACGTTGCTACGTCTACAAACTTGTTCTGTGTTTAGCGGAAGTGCATCAGAGCACGTTTGCATTATCATCAAAATCATCGTCTTCAAAAGTGGTAAATTTCGCCTTCATTGCCAATTTTCTCGTATTTCATTCTAAAATCTCACCAATTTCAGAATATGGGACAACAACAGAGTGGTTTTGGCGGAAAAGGAAACGACCGCGGAGCTGGAGATGGTGATAAGAAGGAGAAAAAGGTTTAAAAAATTTTTTGAATGCTCATTTTCAAAATTAAATGCTTTTCAGAAGTATGAAGCTCCGATTCCTTCAAGAATTGGAAAGAAGAAGAAGGGATCTAAAGGACCCGATGCGGCTAGCAAACTTCCTGCAGGTAATTAATAGTTTTTTTTTGAATTTCAATCAATATGTAATTTCTATTTTTTAGTCACCCCACACGCTAGATGCCGCCTGAAGTTGTTGAAAAATGAACGAATCAAGGATTATCTGTTAATGGAACAAGAGTTCATTCAAAATCAAGAGAGACTGAAGCCACAAGAGGAGAGACAAGAGGAAGAGCGTACCAAAGTTGATGAGCTTCGTGGAACTCCAATGGCTGTTGGATCTTTGGAAGAAATTATCGATGATCAACACGCCATTGTTTCAACGGTAATTAATATTTCAATTGAAAAATGAAACGTTGAAAGAAAACCTAATTACAGAATGTTGGAAGCGAACACTATGTCAACATCATGTCATTCGTTGATAAAGAACAACTCGAGCCAGGATGTTCAGTTCTTCTCAACCACAAAAATCATGCAGTCATCGGAGTTTTATCCGACGACACTGATCCAATGGTATCTGTCATGAAACTCGAAAAAGCTCCACAAGAAACATACGCTGATGTTGGAGGGCTTGATCAACAAATTCAAGAAATCAAAGAAGCCGTTGAACTTCCATTAACCCATCCAGAATATTACGAAGAAATGGGTATTCGACCACCAAAAGGAGTTATCTTGTACGGATGTCCTGGAACCGGAAAGACTCTTTTGGCAAAAGCAGTCGCTAATCAAACATCTGCAACCTTCTTGAGAATTGTCGGGTCTGAATTGATTCAAAAATATCTGGGAGATGGGCCAAAGATGGTTAGAGAATTGTTTAGAGTTGCCGAAGAAAATGCGCCGGTAAGTTTATTTCAAAAAATAATAAATCTTGAGAGATGATGCCCATTTTCAGTCAATCGTCTTCATTGATGAAATCGATGCAGTCGGAACCAAACGTTACGACTCCAATTCTGGAGGAGAACGTGAAATCCAAAGAACTATGCTGGAGTTGCTGAATCAGTTGGATGGTTTTGATTCACGTGGAGATGTCAAGGTGTTGATGGCCACAAATAGAATCGAGTCTTTGGATCCAGCTCTTATTCGTCCGGGACGTATCGACAGAAAGATCGAGTTCCCACTCCCTGATGAGAAGACGAAACGAAGAATCTTCCAAGTAATTTAAAGATTCAAACTATTGATTTTTCTCTCTACATCCAAATTTTCCAGATTCACACATCTCGCATGACCCTTTCCGAAGATGTGAATCTTGAAGAGTTCATCACTGCTAAAGATGAATTGAGTGGTGCCGATATCAAGGCTATGTGCACGGAAGCCGGTCTCTTGGCTCTTCGTGAGCGTCGCATGCGTGTCACAATGGAAGATTTCCGGAAATCTAAGGAGAATGTCCTTTATCGTAAGAAGGAAGGAGCCCCAGAAGAACTTTACTTGTAATTTCGATTTCCCGATGACTTATTTATTTATTCTTTTTCTGGATTGTATTGCCACTTTTTTTCTTTGGACCCATCAAATAAAACGATTTCAATGTATAAAGTTTTGCGATGAAATTTTAATACCGCAAATCCGCGCAAGTGGATCATTTTTTTAAAACTTACAGTTTAAAGGAACATTGTCAGTGTAGAAGTGGCGAGTCTTGTTGCGAAATAGTCTACAGTAGTCTGTGAGCGGTTTGATGGAAATTTTGAATTTGCCATGCTTTTGCGAAAAACGTTTTCATATATAATAATTTGAGAAATGTGAAAATTCCAAATCGTTTATTTTTTTTTTACTAGATTTTCACGAATGTTGATTTCTTTCCAATTTGTATGCCATTTCTTGTAATCAAGTAGAGTCAAATTAAGTACGTTGTTTGTTTCATTCCTTGAAAAAATCGTAATTTCTTTATTTACAACATAACAATTTCAATTTCAGTTCAGGATGTTCTTCTCAAAAGAGTCACTCGTCAAGCAGGACGCAATCTTTTTTGTAATTTGGTAAGTTTTTAAAAAATTTCAGCGATTTGAAATCATTTCTTCCAGGAATTATGCACATCATCGGGAGAATAAAATCGAGAAGCGGCGGATTTTGGATCAAAATTTGCCGAAACTATGGTAAACTCTTTTTTTTAACGGAAAAATGGTGTTTATTCGAAATTTTTCAGTGAATCGATTGTGAAAATGATTCCAACATCGTCAAGTTTTAAAGAAAGCCACAACAAGTTGTCACTATATTTGTTGGCACAATTGTTATATGGAACAGTTTTAGTACATCGGAGGAAGTTGTTCTTTCTAGAGAGTAAGAGACACATTTCTTAAAGGTTTTTTTTTAGAAAAAAGGGTGTTTTTCCAGAAGATATGGAGATGCTTGCTGAACAAGTTAGAAGGAACAATTTGGTCGCCAGAAAAGTGAAAGAATATGAAAAAGAGTTGAGGAGAGCAGAGAAACGTTCAAAAGGGAGGCGTTCCGTGTTTCAAATTGGATTAGGATTGGATGAGGATTTGGACGTTGTGTTGGAGTGTGACGATACGGTATTTTCCGAAATTTCTACAAACAATTGATTTTATTTACAGTTAAATGCAGCTCCTTTCGATATCACGCTTCATGAACCATTTTTCATAGAATCTCAAGCAACATGGGCAAATGTTGCCTATGATAATCAAGAATCTTTATACGGTCCAATTGAAGAAGCAGGAGATTTTATCCATCATGATAAGCCAAGACCATTGGTTACTACATTCATTGAAGGATTCTCTTCGGATGATAGCAATAAACAAGAAAGTGTTGAAAAGATTAAAGATGTTGGAACGAAACATCCGAAAGAAGTTGAAAAACAAAAAACTTTTGAAGAAGCTGAACAACCAATGATTATCGAAGACCTGCCACCTCTTCCACCCCCAGAAGAGTTCCAGCCAGAGGAGACGAATTTTATAGCACCGGCTTTTGATTTCAATACAGTTTTCGGCGATTCGACAATTCAACCAATTGAGAAAGTCTCAGAAAATGTTCCGGATGTTCAACAAGATTATGCGGTTACAAAAATCATCGAAGCGGAGCCAGAAAAAATCCCAGAAGTTGAAAATGAAGCTTTCCAGAAAATCATCGAAGTGGCAGAAGGTGAACCTCCAGCGAAAAAGACGAAGGAAATAGAAAGAATCCGTGAAAAATCGACTTCAAGACCAGCCACACCTATGCTTCAGAATGTAACTGCTACTTTGATTCAAACGCCAGTGCCGGAGACCGATGATGAGGAAGATGAAGAGGTAATAAAGCAAAAATATTTAAAAATAAGAAGAATGGGAGAATTCATTTCTTCGCTTGAAATTTTCAGACTTGAAGTTTAGAGATTTCAAAATTGATATGTTCCTCGTTGATTTTTGTACAAATTTTTAAAAATTCTATAAATTGTTCAAGTGAAACATGGTGGAAGTAATTCTCCAGCTTCAGCCCTCTTGTCTGGTAAAAAAATCGATAATTTCAGTCGTTTCAAATTGCGTCACAAATCAAAACACCAAGTGTGATTGCAAAACCGAAAGCAGTGCGAAGAAGAATCCCGAAATATAGAGCAATCGATGATGAGATCCAAATCGCCGACGATGATATGAGGGAAATGAGGGACGATTATTCATCATTGATTCGTTCAACCGAGGAGTTGAAGGTGAAAATTCCGAATAAAAACATTTTGACTGTTGAACAACTGCTTGATCCGTCGCCGTTTTATCAATTCGGCAATAAATTCCCGAAACAACTTCGATGCTTATACGGTAGTACAAAATATGAAGCGATTGGTACAACGATTAGTGATGACGAAGAGAAGGAAGAAGAGAAAGTTGAGGATGAGGTAGAAGACGAGGAATTCGAATTGGAGGAAACAATTGAAAAGTTTGGAAGCACATTTTTACTTCCATCCCCACATCAAATGACACATTTTGAATTGGAACCTTTGCAATTGGACACGATTCAAGAACCAAATTTGACTAATCAATATCAGCCATTCGATTTTGAAGAAATCCCGCATCAGATGAATATTCAACCAATGGTGGAAGAACCTCCGATTCAACCGATAGAAGAGTTGCAACTTGAAGATCTTGAAGAACCGAGAAAACGGACAGGAAAGAGTAGTCTAGGAGTTATTTCAAAACGTAAATGATTTAGAAAAAAGGGATTAAAAAAAAAAGAAAGTTTGAATTTCCAGGCTCCCAAGTTGAAGAAGAATTGTACAAAGATTTTGGAATGGAGGAAATGTTCTTCAGCTCTGGACCACTGGTTAACACGAGGGCAACAATTCGGAATGAGCTTATCGCGTAAAATTTCTACATTCATTCATTTATAAAATATAATCAACGAAATTTTCAGATATGTTGAAGAATCCGCACCAGAATGGGCAAGTTTCAACGATTTTGCGGCGACTGGGTCGAGGAAACGGGCGGCTGTTGCGTTTCATGAAGTTTTAGGTGGGTTTTTGAGTGAATTTTAGGAAAAAAAGAAGAAAGGTTGATTTTATAAGGTTTGAACCGAAAATCCGAGCATTTTATGAATTAAAAAAAAATCAATATTTCAATTTATAGTTCTACAAATGAGAAAAAGCGGGTTAAAATCTGAAAATTACTCTGAGCATGCAACATTCAAAAAAATCAAATAAAAATTAATTTTCCAGCACTCATTGGCGAAGGAAAATTCAACGTCGAGCAAAAATCCAGCTACTCAATCATTCTTCTCCAAAACGTGACGGCTGATATGTCAACATTGAGCGTCGAACAGGATTCATAATAATTTTCAATTTTATTCTAGATTCTTTTGTTTTTGTTAATTTAGATGTTCTGTACAATTTTGTTTTTGTTCTTTCCCGTTTTCCTTGCTTTCGCATAATTTAACAACCTTGTAATAATCAATCTTTGCTTTATTTTAACGTAAACGTAAACTTGAAGAATCGCGAAAACGGACAGGAAAGAGTAGTCTAGGAGTGCCTTCAAAGTTCATTATCTATGGGATAATATTCTTTCTTTCATTCTAGAGAGTAACAGATTTCTTAAAGTTTTTTTTTTTAGCAAAAAGGGTTTCTGTTTTTCAGAAGATATGGAGATGCTTGCTGAACAAGTTAGAAGGAACGATTTGGTCGATGGAAAAGTGAAAGAATATGAAAAAGAGTTGAAGAGAGCAGGGAAACGTTCAAAAGGGAGGCGTTCCGTGTTTCAAATTGGATTAGGATTGGATGAGGATTTGGACGTTGTTTTGGAGTGTGACGATACGGTATTTTCCGAAAATTCTACAAACAATTGATTTTATTTACAGTTAAATGCAGCTCCTTTCGATATCACGCTTCATGAACCATTTTTCATAGAATCTCAAGCAACATGGACAAATGTTTCCGGTCCAATTGAAGAAGCTGGAGATTTTATCCATCGTTATAAGCCAAGAGAATTGGTTACTACATTCATTGAAGGATTCTCTTCGGATGATAGCAATAAACAAGAAAGTGTTGAAAAGATTAAAGATGTTGGAAAGAAGCTGAACAACCAATGATTATTGAAGACCTGCCACCTCTTCCACCCCCAGAAGAGTTCCAGCCAGAGGAGACGAATGTTTTAGCACCGGCTTTTGATTTCAATACAGTTTTCGGCGATTCGACAATTCAACCAATTGAAAAAGTCTCGGAAAAGATTCCGGATGTTCAACAAGATTATGCGGTAATAAAAGTCATCGACGCAGAGCCAGATAAAATCCCAGAAGTTGAAAGAACCTTGTAATAAGCTATTTTTTGCTCATCTCCTTCATTTACAAAAGTTCATCATCATAGAGAGAAAATGAAAAAAAATATGTTCGAAAACACTGTTTCCAACATCTTACAAAAATAAGTGATGATAATAAATAAGTATATGTTAAAAATGAAAAAAATGTAATGTTAGATGAGTGTGATCTTATCATCTGCAATCTTTGCAGCATTATCACTTTCCAGATGCTCGTAGCCTGCTTTCAGCTCATCGGCGGTGAATGGATTCGGTCCGGCTTGTATTTGGATACCTTAAAATTTTGTTATCTATTGGATAATATGTTTTCAAAACTTACTATTGGTAATAATTTGAAGATCGACCATATCGACTACCACACCCAAGTCATCGAAAGCCTTTCTCACATATTTCCTCAGCTCCGAATAACGATCGACGCCAATTGCTGCAGGACCAGTCTTCACTCGTTTTGCAATAAGATGAGTATCAGAGGTGGCAGTGTCCATCGATTCCTGACTATCGTCAGCCGCACGACGACGAACCCCTCGGCGAGGAGTTGCGGCAGTTGGGACGGATTCTGTTTCATCAGATGGTTCCTTGTCTTCATCCTATAAGAAATATTTCATTTTTTATAGAAATTGAGGACTTCTTGAAACTTTTGCAAAAAAAGATATTTTGTATGCGGATTGTTATTTTAAGATTCAAAAAAATGCTCGTCCTCTACAGAAACCTTAAAATAAAAAATCAATAGATAAACTCTAGTAAACTTAAAGAATGGGCTGAAAATCAAGCGAAACATTGATTTTAGCACAAATTTAGAGCATAAATACATACTTCGATATCTATGAGAGCTAACTACTGTTTCATATTCATCTAAATCTTTACAAACCTTGTCCGATTCCTCGTCATCACTTCTATGGTCATCAAACTCCATCCCTCCTCTCTTATTCTTCTCATATTCAACTCTGGCCTTTGGCTTCTCCTTGAAACTATCCTTTGACTCATCCTTGAAACTATCCTCTGCCTCCTCCTTGAAACTCGTAGAGAATCTGGAATTTTCACTTCGGCGAGGAGTGGAGGTGGTTGCGACTGATTCAGCTGTTTCTTTATCAACATCCTATAAAAAATAATTGATTTTTATAGAAATTGAGTACTTCTGTATGCGTTATTTTCAGATTAAAAAATTCTCGTCTTCTATAGAAACCTTAAAATCAAAAACCAATAGATAAACTGTAAAAATTAAAGAATGGGCTGAAAATCAAGCGAAACATTGATTTTAGTACAAATTTAGAGCATAACTGCATACTTCTTTAAGTCTCGAAACTCGAACTCTGGCATCTTCCGATATTTCGCTCGACGATCGTGACGATGATACCATTCCCAAGCAATTGTTGAAATCAGATGAAATTTTTGAAACCGTCTTGTAACTCTGCCGCAATCGTTTGAAAATGTTTTCGAAGCTCGTTCCAATTAATTCCGCCTTCTCAATAAGCTGCTTGTTCTCAGACGAGTCATCCTGAAATCAACAATATTGGCAAAACGGTTAAAAGAAGTAATAGAAATTTTACAAACATTTTCCTCTGCCAAATACTGCTCAAAGAAATCCTCATTAGATAGTTGGTCAACTTTCCTACGTAAATTGCCGGCTAATTTTTCGGCAATTTCAACAACACTCGTCAGAACATCAACCTGCTCTTTCAAATCGTTAATTTTTTGAACATCTTGGTGATCTGTCATAATTTTGCTGGAAATTTATGTTACTCAAAAATGTATGGAAACTTGATTTTTTTGAAAGAATAAGAAAAAAACGAGCCGAAAGAAGAAAAAGAAAAAAACGAGCTTTGTTCGAAATGTACGTATGAAGGAGAAAAAACTGCTTCAGAACAAGTTATTTTCTCAGAAAGAGAAACAAATTTAAATCCTAAAATTCCCGCCACTCGTTAAACATCGTTGCGAAACCACTGTGAGTGAGTGTGCAATGTTCCTTTAATGGGTTACCGTATTTCTTTATTTGCGTTTTCAAAATTTTTATTTAACGGTTATTCTCATTGTCAGTAAGGTGTTTATTCGCAACAAAAATTAAAATTTCTGACAAGCGAAGATTTTTTTTCCGAATTTAATTTTGGTATATGCAATGAAGCTAAGCCCTAATAATGAAAAAAAAGCTCTAGGTGTTGTTTTTCAGAGCTCAAAGCCTAAAAAATTTTAAAAATCGAAAAACAATCGTGAATTGTTGTATTTATCAGCAGAATCATAACTAAAAGCGCTAGTAGACTGGGAACTATTCAGGATTAACCAATTTTTAAAAAATAACCGAAATTTCAGATAAATAACGGTGATGCGATACAACGATAGCCGTCTACAACTATCGAATTCAAATGTGCCGGTGAAAGGAAACTTGAGACTAGAAGTTGCATTCATTCACATGTTGGAGCAATTCAGAAGGGCGTATATTATGGATCAAATAACTAGAGCAAGTTCGGTTTATGATAGTTTGGAAACGGAGTTATCGATTAATGATGAATCGGATATGTTGGCGGTAGTTGTACAGAAAATGTAGGGGATGTTTGGAACTTTAGAAAAATGTTAAAATGTGAATTTTAGCTTGACGAATTTGAAATACTGGCCAACGAATTAAGACCTTTTGGATTTGTCGTTGTCATTGTTGAAAGATTTGTCGTTGGGTTATACGGCGGTTAGGAAATTGTTTAGATTGAATGATGTGCAATTGTTGTTGAATAATCATACGGTTTGGAGCTTGAAATATGAGTTTGGGAAAGGTTCCTTCATAATTTTAGGCAGAAAATTTCACATTTTTGGGACCGACAATCGATTATCAAACTATGAAACAAAGAACAACATTTTATGAAGCATTGACAAGATTGTTGACTACTGATTATTCAGATGATGAAGATGCGGTTCAGAGGTTTTTAAGACCACTTTCAGGTTCATTAAAATGTATTTTAAAAAACTGAAATTGATTTTTTATTCTGCTTCAGAAACTGTTGAAGGGATTTGTCAGTGTATACAAAATAACTGCCAAGGAATCGAAGAGGAGCAATTGAAGAAAATCATTGTAGGACTTTGTCGGGATTTGAGAGGAGTTGCCATCGCGTCAACAACCAAAGTGATTTTTCAATTGCTTTTTGAATGGATGTTCGTATTAAAATGAGCAAATTTAAATTGGTTAATTGTTTGTTTTTAGGTATCCAGAAGTGTTTAGCATTCTTCAATTCTCGGTGGAGAAATGGGCACATTGTGCAGAAGTCACAACACCGATTCTTAGATTGTTGTCGGAATTGGTGCAGAATCGGCAACAGAGGTTGAAGTTCGAGATGAGCTCGTGCTCGGCGGTTCTTTTGTTCAAGGAGACGTCGAAGATTATTAGCATTTATGGTGAGAAGTTAGGAATTTAACAAAAAACATAAATATTGGTCAAAATTATGAATAATCAGATAATGTTTAGGTTGAAGAACATAATTTATCTAAACCGTTTCCATTTTTTTAAAAATCTAAATTCATTGAAGTATTTTCCGATTCAGATAATCATGAATATTCAAAAATTTATTTTAAAACCTATTTTATGTGAACAGCTTAATTTTTTTCGAAGACAGCTGCAGTAAATCGCTTATTTGTTCGATTTTCTGTTAAAATCTTGAAGACTTTTTTCCTGAATAGTTTTTAGATGTTCAGAAACCCTATTTATTTACAAAAAGGTGAGAGAGAGAGCTCAATCTTGTCCCCCCTGATATATATCCCCACATTTTTTTTGAACTTATCAAAATCAAGTCAAAGAAATTCTATTTTTTTTTCAGGAAATCGTCTTCTACAATTGCCAGAAGTTCCAAAAGACCGTGTCTACAAAGAAAGGTACAAGAACATTGGAATCATATTTTTGGTTTTGAAAAATGCGCTGATTGGGGACTACATGCCATTTGGTAGGTTTTTGTTCAAGTAAACCAACATATTAGCTGAAACTATAGGTTTATTCCGTCTTTATGGTGATTCGTGCCTTCAAAATGTGTTGTCAACATTTATCAAACTATTTGTCAGTATTCCACCGGAAGATTTTCATGTAAGTCGTGACAAATTGAAAATATTATCAGAAATTGTGCTTTTTTTGCAGTCATACACGAAAATTGCCCAAAACTACTACAATCTGCTGGAACACGTGGTACAGCATAACATGCCGTTTATTACGAACTTGGCGGTTGATATTTTCTGCATAATTGAAATCGATTGATACTGTCTTGACATCAGGTGGTAGGATAATTAATATTCTTAGTTGAAATTCAAATTTTGAAATATGTTTCAGACGCCGTTGTGATCACTTCAGCTTGTTCGTCACTCGACACAATTCTCAATTACTTGTACAAAAGATTGACTAGAAATCGGCCGCCAACTGTGAAAATTGGTGTAGACCCGGATGGTGATAATATTTTGTTGGCGATTAAAGAAAGGCCGGAAATTTTGGCGGATGTAAGCTTTTTGTTAGATTTTTGGAATATATATTTTTTTAATATGTTACAGATGCTTCAAACGGTGATAACTTCGATGATGTTTGGAGAGGTTGAATGCCAGTGGAGCTTATCGAGACCATTGTTCTGGTTGATTTTGATCCAGGAAGAAGTTTTCACGAATTTTAAGAGGGAGCTCATTTCACAACAGTTAGACAGGCGACTTTGAAATGGTAAATTTTCGAAAATTTTAATTGTTAAAGAAAATTCGACACTTAATTTTAAACTGGGTTTTTGCGGCCGATGCTTGAAATTTTGGATAAATTTTTCCGCTGATGATTGTTGATTACTTCTTGTCGTATTCGGTGCTGCACTGGGACAACAAGTAAATGTTGACGGCACCAACGACGTTACACAATCCTGAATAATTAAGGTTTTTTCTAACTAGGAATCCTATTTTCGCGTCAGACGTTTTTTGGAAAGTACATAATGTATATGCGTAGGTATGTGTGTGGATAATAAAATGTGAAAATATTACAACTCACAACTACCGTATACCTGAGATAGCCATGCGCCTTTAAATCCACGTTTTTTCGAGGTCATCCGTTTGGCGGTTTGTAACTTTTGAATGGCTTTATCAATTTAAACAATCTATAGCTCAAATTAAAGATAAAATCATGAATTTTAATAATATCGTAAAAAAATAAATAAAAATCAGTGTTTTATATATCAAAAATAGAGAAAAAGAAGAAACTTTTTTGAAAAAATAAAAAGATGGACTTCCTGTGTATTATGCTATCATTTTTCGGATTCTACGCATTAAAAAACCTTTGTATGCAAAAAAGGTAAAAAAAAATACGGTGGGAAAAAAAGTTATACGACATAGAAAACTAGGATCGCCCCATGCGCAAGGCTGTGTGTGTGGTGGAGGTGTGCTGCACCAAATGCAAAACTTTTATTTCGTGTAACTTTTGAACGGATTGACCAAATTAAACAATTTATAGCTTTTCTGAAAGGAAATTTCTTAAAGATGAGTCGCCATGTTAAAAAATTAGATAATTTACTTTTTTTCAATTGCGAATATGCAAATAACGTTTTCAAATGTGTTAAAAATTGAATCTTCCAAAGATTTTTTTGTTTTTCAATTGAAAAAAAGTAAATTATCTAATGTTTTAACATGGCGACTCATCTTTAAAAAATTTCCTTTCAGAAAAGCTATAAATTGTTTAATTTGGTCAATCCGTTCAAAAGTTACACGAAATAAAAGTTTTGCATTTGGTGCAGCACACCTCCACCACACACACAGCCTTGCGCATGGGGCGATCCTAGTTTTCTATGTCGTATAACTTTTTTTCCCACCGTATTTTTTTTTACCTTTTTTGCATACAAAGGTTTTTTAATGCGTAGAATCCGAAAAATGATAGCATAATACACAGGAAGTCCATCTTTTTATTTTTTCGAAAAAGTTTCTTCTTTTTCTCTATTTTTGATATATAAAATACTAATTTTTATTTATTTTTTTACAATATTATTAAAATTCATAATTTTATCTTTAATTTGAGCTATAGATTGTTTAAATTGATAAAGCCATTCAAAAGTTACAAACCGCCAAACGGATGACCTCGAAAAAACGTGGATTTAAAGGCGCATGGCTATCTCAGGTATACGGTAGTTGTGAGTTGTAATATTTTCACATTTTATTATCCACACACATACCTACGCATATACATTATGTACTTTCCAAAAAACGTCTGACGCGAAAATAGGATTCCTAGTAAGTTTTAATGTAACGCTTTTCTTATCCGTTTTTTCTGCGATTTTGCATCGAAGAGAGAAATGTCTTGTGGATTGACTGAATTAAGTTTTTGGGGGTGATTTTCTTTCACATGTTTTGCATATATCCCGAGGCCGATGTTACAATGTTCCTTGTTTCTGCTTTTTCCACTCTTTCGTTTTTAGAAGGAGATTGCGCTGTATGTGCCGTTAGTGGTTCCCGTGGCGATGCTCAATGGTTGAGCTTCATAACATACGAGTGTCGTCGCAATAGTCTGATGGATGGGAATCACTATTTAATTTATTAAGGCTGCTCAACCGGTGTAATCTTTACAAAAATCCAATTAAAGAAATAATATGGTTTTATAATTTCTACTTATTTTTAAAGGGATTGTTTACTGATTTTGCAAACTTGAAGTGTGAAACCCGACAACAGCAGTTTTTGAAGTGGTACCCTGTCTGTCTTTTTCTTCTTTTTTGTCTTCAGTCTTTTTTCAGTCTTCAGTCTTTTTTATAGTACACTATCTTTAAGTTTTTTTTTGGAAATTAAAAAAAAATCATCGCATGTACTCACAGAAAGAGAAAATTTAACATTCTACAATTGACTTCGAATTTCACTATTCAGTTCTAAAAGTTTTGATAATTTTACATCAGGATTTTTTCAAAAAAATTCCCATTGAAGTTGTAAAGTAAAAACCGAGCTCGCGTCACTGCGTTACTTCGATGATATTTGGAGAGGTTAAATGCCAGTGGAGCTTGTCGAGACCATTGTTGGGGTTGATTTTGAAAAAGTTTTCACGAATTTGAAGGGAGAGCTCATTGCACAGCAGTCATCTGATAGACAGACGGACTTGGAAATGGTAGATTTTTGAAATTTTTAATTTTCTTTAAAGACAATGTGACACTTAATTTTAAACTAGGTTTTCTTGTCTTTTTGTTTATTCGTATTTATTGATTGATTGTTTCTGTTTCGGGTTTTTCCTCGTACCGATCCTGTTTTCCTAGATATCATCCGTTTTTCAAAAATTGGTTCCAATTTATTTTATTCCGTTTTGTTTTTGTCAAATTTTGAGAAATCTAAACTTGTAACATTTTCCTCGCTTTCTTAATTATTGTTTATTTGTCTGGATCTCTCGGTGTTTAATGAACCGCCCGATTCGTCTAGAAGATTATTCAAATAAATTACTATCACTGGCGAGACATTGGCTCTCCACCCTACTTTGACGACGGGAAACGCCCAAAGTAAGCATGTTGCGGATAGCGGCCGTACGTCTCTTAGTATATTCTTCGTCTTTACGCATTTTTCGTTGAAATCGTCGAATCAATTTCGATGTCTCTTTCCGTTCATCAGCAATGCGTCGTTTTTCCTGGAAACGTTGTATACAGTTACACAAGATGTTTTGAACTCTCTAGGGAAGTATATTTTTTTAAACCCGGAGAAGCCGAGAAGCCGAGATCTTAAACAATGGCCTAGAAAAAGTTGCCAACGACGAAAACTAATAAACTAGCAATATTACGTGAAGAATCCAGAAAAATAAGAAGAAAAAAAAATCAAAAAGCAACTTCCTATAATATTCCTAGTTTTCATCGCTGGAACTTTTTCTTGGTCATTGATTTGAAACTCGTTTTCACGGCTTCAAAAAGAAAAATTCCCAGCTTATTTTCTACCATTTCCTCAAGTTTCGTGCCATGTGGTTCGTATTTACAGAAACCATAGCCGTTTCAAGCAGCCGTCTTCATTGAGGTTCAGCACGAGTTTATTTTACAATTATGTGCTCTATTTCTCAGAAAACTTACTGTACATGATTCAAATGAAAATAATCTTAGACAATCATTGCCCTAAAACGTTTCATGTAAAAGGTTCATTCGTAGTGACATCATCATAGTCGAATACTTACCATCTCATGTTGATTTTCTATCATTTGTTGTTGAATTGATGCGTTCTAAAAACATTAGGATCTTCAAACAATCAGGCATCATTTACTACCTTAAGTTCGCAAAAACTGTAGAGTTCCGCAATTTGAAGCTTTTCTGCAATGGTTAGCTGCACCGTTGATATCAACTGTTCCTCAAAAGCTGGCATGAGACAAGGAGTATCATATCTAATAATCAATGATATAATACCTTCGATATTATCATCTAAAATACTTTTTTTCGTCTTGAGTTCATTTCTTCCGATGCATTAATTATCAAAACAGTGGTACAACGTACACTTCAATGGTAGTTTATGGCGATAAAATAATCGAAGAAAGGCGACAACATCATCAACTTTGGCATCTTTTATCTCCAATTTATCATTATTCATTCCATTGTTCAACATTTCACGAAGTACGGGAGAAATACTCATAAATGCCTGCAAATCGAAATACTTCATGACTTTCGTAAACAAGAGAGTTACCAATTTATCTACGTATAATTTGTAATCTTCAACCAGAACCACTACTTCTGAATCAATATTCTGAGGTGATGAAAAGTCATATATTGGATAAGTTCGGATTCCAATAGCTGACACTATTCGAACTTTGACAATGAAATTAAACTTTCTGGAAATTTTTCCATTTCCGCCAGGAAAACAATCTTTCGCATTCAAAGAGACGAAAAGCTCATTTCTCCTCTAGCTACTCCATAATTATTTTTCGCTTGAATCTCAACTTCAACACGACAAGACCATAAAGTTGATAATTCTGGCCCGAATAAACATTCAATCACACCTCTATAGAGAAAACATTTGTGTCGGTATTGACGTGGATTAGCAGTTATATCTAGACTCCTGAAAATTTCACATAAAAACAAAAAAAAGTAGAAAAACTTTACGAACCATATTTTTTGTCCAAATCTGTCAAATAAAAACTTTTGGTGAGTTTTATTTAAAAACTCAGAATATTCGTATTCACCTTCTCCGAGATTCCACTTTGCCATGCTAAAAGATATTATAATAGAAATTAAAAGTGAACAATAAACTTGAAAAATAGATATATAATCAATATGGAATAAAAAAGGGACCACATCTCTGGGAGAACTCATGGTTCGAGATGACCTCTTCCATAGGGAGCATTCTGACCATGTCTGCGTTTCCTAAAACAATAGGTATTTCTTCCAATAAATGGACCTCCCTCGATAATTACACAATCGGTATTTTATGTGCACAAGGGACCCTTCAAAGACTTTCTAGATTTCTAATATTTAAAAAAATCAATATTATTTGCAAGTATGCCGATAATCCTATTATATATTTGAGAATGTGTTGACCTAAGTAAAAAAATAAACGAAATATACTTGCCTTTTTTCCCGTAGTTTGATTGAAAATCAAGATTTTTTAGATCATTTCACGTTTTAAAATTCTACAAATATGATGGTAACAAAACAAAAAAGATACATAACTTGACAGGATTCCGTCTTTACATTTCTGGAGTGCTGAGGAGTGCCAGCAACTTGTATATTCAATGTCAGGAGCTCTTTCAAATTGTTTTATTGTTTCAGGAAAATTACCCAACCAAACTTGTTAGCTTTTTATTTATTCTTATTTATTTACTGATAGTTTATGATTCTAGTTTTTCGTCGTACCGATCCTGTTCCGTGAATTAATTAATTAGGAACATCATTTTCTTGACCGCATCTGATAGTGGAACGTATCATTCAGAGTCGTTGCATTCATCCTGACGAAAAAAATAAATGTTGAAAACGCCTGTATTTGTCCGGTGATCAACAGAACTTACTTAGTCAATCTGTTTTGAATATGCTTTTATTTAAAAAAACAAAAACACTTTATCGAGAAAGCAATCAGAAAAAATCGCCGGTTTTTTCTGCGGCATACTGATACCGCTTTCAAACGTTTTGCAAGTAAAAACAACAAAACAAGTTTATTAAAAGAACAGGGTTAGATTTTTACAAGTACATGCAATGATCTTTTGACAGTATTCATTAGATGCAATGATTTCGAACGCTTTATTCAAATAAAGGTCTATAGCCGAGGCATTGTCCTTCCTCCCTTTTAAGACACTTCCTCAAAGTACGCATGTTGCGGAAAGCTGCTCTACGTCTCTTATCATGTTCGTCTTCATCCATTTTTCGTTGGAATCGTCGAATCAATTTAGATGTCTCGTTCTGTTCATCAGCAATGCGTCGTTTTTCCTGAAACGTTGTTTTTCTTGAAATGTCTGGTATAATTTAATAATAATTAATAATTAATTTTTGTAAGCCTGTCTGGGTCGAAAAAATTTCCCAAAAACGTCTCATGCAAGAGGTTTATTCGTAGTGAATACTTACCATCTCATGTTGATTTTCTATCATTTTTTGTTGTAATAATGCTTTCTAAAAACATTAGGATCTTCAAGCAATCAGGCATCATTTACTATCTTAAGTTCGCAAAAACTGTAGAGTTCCGAAATGTTTTTTCATTCATTCCCCTCTTCTTTTCTCGTGATGAGAGGTGGCTCTAAAACTCAGCTTAAGCGTCCTAGCTCGTCTCCACCAAAATCTAGTAAAAAGCGAAAGGATGAGGATTTGCAATAACCTGATTTTGTACCGATTGCGCATTTCAAAGCAGTTGAAGACCGACTGGCAGCCCTGGAACAGTTGGTCAAAGATTTCATTCCTGATATATCAACCGAAGTTGATTTGCTTCTTAAGTCAACGGCAGAGTTCCGCAAACCCACGAAACATGACACATTTGACACATTGTGTCGCTATAACACATGTGTCATTTACCTTGTAGGGACACATGTTTCATGCGACACATGGAATTTTCAAGTGTCGCGACACATGTGTTGCGCAACACATGGCCGTGTAACGGGTGCTGTTGATGTCCAACCAATGATCGATGAATCTTCAAATCCTTCTGGTGAAGGCAAACCGTCCTACGCTGCAATTGTCATTGGTGGTGCTGTGTCCAGATCTCAAGCTGTAGTTGATATGATTGGAAAGAAGAAATTCAATGTTATTGAGAAACTCCTGGACTCAAATGATGAATCGCAGAATGATAAGGATACGTTATTATTTCCAAGTTATGCAAAACCATCAATATCTCTCCTGCTGTTTCTTCCTGCAGAATACGTTCCAAAGGACCATCTCGCCCACTCAAAGTTGAATTTATTGATGAAAACAATCGCAAATGAAAACAAATCATCCGTAATTTTGTCAAAACCATGAAGGCCGGTGAATTTGCTGATGACAACGTCAATCGTCCTCGTGCGAGACGTTATTTGACGATTGATGAACTCAAACTTTTGAAAGCGAATAGGAAATTTGCATATGACGAGAACAAGAAGGTAAACTGTGTCCGATTCTACATCCATGATATTCATATTCGTGAGCATTCCTCCCCTCGTCCTTTTTCCAATACTCTAAGCGACCCCCCAAATCAATAGTTTCTAAGGTTAATCTGAATACTTGTTCCGGTGATAGTTTATTTAATTGTATTCTAGCAAATGTTAGAAGTATTGCTTCTAGAAGTCGTATCCAAATGCTATATGATGAAATTAATTCCTTAAATATCAATTTAGCTTTCTTAACTGAAACTTTTTTATCCAACTCTTGCCCCGATTCTCTCTTTACTCACAACCTTTATCAAATATTTAGATTTGATCGTATACCTGAATTCTCTAAAAATCGGGTGGTGGCGTGGCAATAGTAGCCAGCAAATCTTTAAATTGTATTGAAATTGACACTAACATTGATTTTCATTATAAAAACCACCTTTGTGAAGTATATTGATGTTTTCCCTGATTTAAAAAGCCCAATATCGTTTCTTTCTTGTTTATAGGCCCCCTCATCTCAGAAACTTAAATACTGAAGCTCTTGTTGTACATTTAAACAGTTATCTTTCTAAAGACTCTCCCAACATTGTTCTTGGTGATTTTAATCTTCCAAAAATTAATTGGTACAATTGTTCTACTTATTGTGATGCATTATCTGCCTTTTCCTTCTCCAATGGCTTTACTCAAATTGTCGATTTTCCTACACGACATGGTAACAACACTTCTGATCCTTCACATCTATCAAATGTTAAATCCTCACTTCCCTTCCTTTCGTCTGATCACTTATCTATTACATTCAATTTAACACGAATTATCTGAGAGGCTCGAACAACTAGCGGAGGAGATGTCACAATAAAACAATTTTTGCTCTTTTTTTCTGCAGCATGCAGATTCCGCTTTCAACGTTTTGCAAGTAAAAAACAACAAAAAAAGTTTATTATAAAAAACAGGGTTCGATTTTTTACAAGTAGAAACAATGATATTTTTGCAATATTGATTAGATGCCCTAATTTCGGACGCTTTATTCAGATAAATAACTATAGCCGAGGCATTGTCCTTCCTCACTACTTTTAAGACACTCCCTCAAAGTAAGTGTGTTGCGGAAAGCGGCTCTACGTCTCTTAGCATATTCTTTGTCGTTATCCATTTTTCGTTGAAATCGTCGAATCAATTTAGATGTCTCGTTCTGTTCATCAGCAATGCGTCGTTTTTCCTGAAAACGTTGTAAACAGTTACACAAAATTTATAAAGCTCAATCTAGAAAACGTTTCCACCGAAAAATCCAGAAAAATAAGAAAAAATTTAAGAGACAATGTCTGAGTCGCGTTAAATCTAACACGTTTCGCACGTGCCACAAAACCTGTGAAGTGTCCGTTCGGGGGAGCTCCCCGTTTTGTCTTACAATTTTGACTGGCTATAACTTTTCTCATTTTTCGAACTACGAGCAGATATGTATATTATTAGAAAGCTCTCATTAAGTTATACAACTTTATTGTTAACAACAAAACGAAAAAAATTTTTTGAGTATGAAAATGTTGAAGATTGAAAATTTAATTTTGTTTTTCATAATTTTCAAATGAAAAACCCCTTTTCCGGTATGTAAATTTTACCAATTCCTGTAGAAATTGATTTTTTTCAATCGAATGAAAAATAGAAGATCAAAAACTGGGGGGACCGTAGTTTCAAATAATAGCCAAATATGAGAAAAAAATGACCAAAAATGCACGTTCAAATGAGCTGTAAATACCTTAAAATTGAGCTTTTTGTCTCAAATTTTGAACTTAAATCATAATTTTTATCTGTTTCTTCCAGTTCGCGACATTTTTACAGGAAAATCGAAAAAACCGTTTCTTGAACATTTTCGATGACTTTTTTGGTCAATTTTTGTTGAAAAAAATGTTTTACAAATGTTTTTTGATTTTTTTTTTTGCCGATTTTATATCGTAAACATCATAAATGGTTTATCTTTGTAAAAACAGAAGCATTCTTGAGCAAAAAACATTTTTGGCGTTGTTTTGCGCTAGAAAATAATCTTATGTTAAACAATTACTGGGTGACAATAATTTTACGACTATGTAGCCTATTTCTCAGTCAAACTTACTGTACATGACTGAAATTTTTAAGAGGGTAAGACAGTTTCATGTACTACGGGAAAGGACGTATAAAACAATTTCTGTAAGAAAATGATTTGAAAATGATGGAAACTGTAAAAAAATGAACTAGAAAATAATCTTATGGACATATTCAGTTTGAAAAAAATTCAAAAAATGCCGAGAAATTCAATGCAGAAATGACAGCGAAATACCGAGAAATCGCAATTTCTGGTATTTTTTGAACTAGTTTTCTTCGAGATCCGCACGATTAAATGTGTTTCCCTTTAAACAATGTTTTGAAAAAAAACATTTGCGTCAATTCATCATGGACATTTTAGCAAAAAATCAGTAGTGTGTCCAGACCCACACATGCCCAAAATATCTGATTTAGGCCCAAAAAGCCTGTCTGGGTCGAAAAAATTTCCCAAAAACGTCTCATGCAAGAGGTTTATTCGTAGTGAATACTTACCTTCTCAATCATTTGTTGTTGTATTAATTCTTTCTAAAAACATTAGGATCTTCAAACAATCAGGCATCATTTACTACCTTAAGTTCGCAAAAACTGTAGAGTTCCGCAATTTGAAGCTTTTCTGCAGTGGTTATCTGCACCGTTGATATCAACTGTTCCTCAAAAGCTGACATGAGACAAGGAGCATCATATCTAATTATCAATGATATAATACCGTCGACATTTTCATCTAAAACTGTTATTTTTTCTGAGTTCATTTCTCTCGATGCAATAATTATCAAACATTCGATAAAACGTACATTTCAATGGTAGTTTATGGCGATAAAATAATCGAATAAAGGCGACAACATCATCAACTTTGGCATCTTTTATCTCTAATTTATCATTGATTATTATATTGTTCAACATTTCACGAAGTACGGAAGAAAAACTCATAAATGCCTGCAAATCGAAATATTTCATGCATTTCGTAAACAAGAGAGTTACCAATTTATCAACGTATAATTTGTAATCTTCAACCAGAACCACTACTTCTGAATCAATATTCTGAGGTGATAAAAAGTCATACATTGGATGAGTTCGGATTCCAATAGCTGACACTATTCGAACTTTGACAAAGAAATTAAACTTTCTGGAAATGTTTCCATTTCCTCCAGGAAAACAATCTTTCGCATTCAATGTGATGAAAAGTTCATTATTCTTCACAAAACTATCGAAGAAAAGGATCTTCTTTTCTCCTCTAGCTACTCCATAATTATTTTTCGCTTGAATCTCAACTTCAACACGACAAGACCATAAAGTTGATAATTCTGGCCAGAATAAACATTCAATCGCACCTCTACAGTGAAACCATTTTTTGCTGGCTTCACATCGACTAGCTTTTAGCTTTAGTTTCCTGAAAATTTCGCATAAAAACAAAAAAAAAAGTGGAAAAATATAACGAACCACATTTTTTGTCCAAAGCTGTCAAATAAAAACATTTTATGAGTTTTATATAAACACTCAGAATATTCAAAATCACCTTCTCCGAGATTCCATGCCGTCATGCTATAAGATATTATAATTGAAATATAAAGTGAAGAATCAACTTGAAAAATAGATATATAATCAATATAGCATAAAAAGGGACCACATCTCTGAGAGAACTCATGGTTCGAGATGACCTCTTCCATAGGGAGCATTCTGACCATGTCTGCGTTTCCTAAAACAATATGTATTTCTTCCAATAAATGGACCTCCCTCGATAATTACACAATCGGTATTTTATGTGCACAAGGGACCCTTCAAAGACCTTCTAGATTTCTAATATCAAAAAAATCAATATTATTTCCATTTTCCAAGTATGCCGAGAATCTTATTATACATTTAAGTGGTTTACAAGATTCCGACGTTCCGACGATTCCGACGAGCTGGAGTGCTGAAATGACAACAATTGATAACATCTTCGACGTATATCAACATCTTAGATATGCAATAAGTCGGGAGCTCCCGAGCTTTCAAATTGTTTTATTGTTTCAGGAAAATTACACAACCAAACTTGTTAGCTTTTTATTTATTCTTATTTATTGATTGATTGTTTCTGTTTCGGGTTTTTCCTCGTACCGATCCTGTTTTCCTAGATATCATCCGTTATTCAAAAATTGGTTCCAATTTATTTTATTCCGTTTTGTTTTGTCAAATTTTGAGAAACTTGTAACATTTTCTTCACTTTCTTAATTATTGTTTATTTGTCTGGATCTCTCGATGTTTATTGAACCGCACGATTCGTCTAGAAGATTATTTTCAGATTCAATTTTAAAAAAACTTCCTACAATATTCTTTAAGTATGCAGTAAACTAAAAATACGGCTGATAAACACCCTTACAAAGATGGATGTAGCACTGGCATTCCACGACGTTTTGCTCTTTGTGCAAGGAGTAAAAAATAACTGTTGTATGTTTGTCCGGTGCTCAACAGAACTTACTTAGTCAATCTGTTTTGAAGATACTTTGATTTAAAAAAAACAACAACACTTTATCGAGAAATCAATCAGAAAAAATCGTCTGTTTTTTCTGCGGCATGCTGATTCCGCTTTCAAACGTTTTTCAAGTAAAAAACAACAAAACAAGTTTATTAAAAAAAACAGGGTTCGATTTTTATACGTAGATCTTATTACGGGGGGTGTCCTAATTTCATAGGATTTATTCAAATAAGTGGCTATCACGGCCGAGAGGTTGTATTACCTCCCTTCTTTTAAGAAAACAAGCCGTCATAAGAGGCCTGTAGGCGGAAGTGCGTTTCCGTTTTCTAACATATTCTTTGTCTTTATCAATTTTTCGTTGGAATCGTCGAATCAATTTAGATGTCTCGTTCTTTTCATCAGCAATCCGCCGTTTTTCCTGGAAACGTTGAATACAATTTCACGAAACTTTTAAAGCTCACTAAGGAATTATATTTAACCGAAGTAAAACAATGGCCTAGAAAACCGTCGAAAACTAATAAACTAGCAATATGATGTGGAGAATCGAGAAAAGTAAGAAACAATGAAATTAGAAAAACTTCCTACCGTATTCTTCAACACAGCAAGAATATGAAAAACACCCTTTAACTTCAAAATGTTTAATTTGAAAGGAGTAACGCCCCGCGGACTAGTTTTCATCCTTCGAACATTTTTAGCGGGGAATAATTTTAATGAAGGACTTCATAGAGCCAATTAATGTACCTTTGATATAAATTGAACTCATTCCAAGGTTTCCGTTTTAAACAGCTTCTACAAACGCGCAGAAACCGTGAAAACGAGCTTCAAAACAATGCCGTTTTTAATGAGGTTCAGCACAAATTAATTTTATGACTGTGTACCCTATTTCACTAAAACAATGATGTGAAAATGATGGAAACTGTAAAAAATGAACTAGAAAAAATGAATCTTAGAAAAATTATAGCCCAAAAACTACATGCGAGAGGTTCATTCGTAGTGACGTCATCATAGCAGAATACTTACCATCTCAAGTTGATTTTCTATCATTTGTTGTTGTATTAATTCTTTCTAAAAACATTAGGATCTTCAAACAATCAGGCATAATTTACTACCTTAAGTTCGCAAAAACTGTAGAGTTCCGCAATTTGAAGCTTTTCTGCAGTGGTTATCTGCACCGTTGATATCAACTGTTCCTCAAAAGCTGGCATGAGACAAGGAGCATCATATCTAATTATCAATGATATAATACCTTCGATATTTTCATCTAAAAACAGTTATTTTTGCTGAATTAATTTCTCAATAATTATCAAAAATTCGATACAACGTACATTTCAATGGTAGTTTCTGGCGATAAAATAATCGAATAAAGGCGACAACATCATCAACTTTGGCATCTTTTATCTCTAATTTATCATTGATTATTATATTGTTCAACATTTCACGAAGTACGGAAGAAAAACTCATAAATGCCTGCAAATCGAAATATTTCATGCCTTTCGTAAACAAGAGAGTTACCAATTTATCAACGTATAATTTTTGATCTCCAACCAGAACCACTACTTCTGAATCAATATTCTGAGGTGATGAAAAGGCATATATTGGATAAGTTCGGATTCCAATAGCTGACACTATTCGAATTTTGACAATGAAATTAAACTTTCTGGAAATTTTTCCATTTCCGCCAGGAAAACAATCTTTCGCATTCACTGGGACTACAAGCTCACTAATCTTTACAAAATTATCGAAAAAAAACATTTGCTTTTCTCCTCTAGCTACTCCATAATTGTTTTTCGCTTGAATCTCAACTTCAACATTACAAGACCATAAAGTTGATAATTCTGGCCAGAATAAACATTCAATCGCACCTCTACAGTGAAACCATTTGCTGCGGGCTTCATATGGAGTAGCATTTATATCTAGTTTCCTGAAAATTTCGCATAAAATTTTTTTTAAGTTGAAAAACATAACGAACCACATTTTTTGTCCAAAGCTGTCAAATAACAACAAATGATGAGTTTTATTTAAAAACTCAGAATATTCATATTCGCATTCTCCGAGATTCCACTTTGCCATGCTAAAAGATATTAAAATTGAAATATAAAGTGAAGAATCAACTTGAAAAATAGATATATAATCAATATGGAATAAAAAAGGGACCACATCTCTGGGAGAACTCATGGTTCGAGATGACCTCTTCCATAGGGAGCATTCTGACCGTGTCTGCGTTTCCTAAAACAATAGGTATTTCTTCCAATAAATGGACCTCCCTCGAAAATTACACAATCGGTATTTTATGTGCACAAGGGACCCTCTAAATACCTTCTAGATTTCTAATATTAAAAAATCAATATTATTTCCATTTTGCAAGTATGCCGATAATCTTATTATATATTTGAGAATGTGTGGAACTAAAAATAAACGAAATATACTTGCTTTTTTTACCGTCGTTTCATTCGCCTGGTTGCTCTGAAATATTTTTTTAAAAATTGAAAATTCTGTTCCATTCTTGCCCCCGTCATATTCGTTGTTCCTCCTGGCTGCGAAGATTGTGGAAATTGAGTTGTTTGATATTTTAAAGCGAAAACGATCTGTTGCATCATTATTTTTAGTCATTTCTTTCCCAGTCGGCTGCATTCCAGGAAAAATAATGGTATGTAATATCTAAATCGAAATTTTTCAATGAATCCATCTGTGAAACAGATTCCAACGTCGTCGAGTTTTAAAGAAACCCGTGTTCTTTCCTGCTTTCTTGTTTCCGCATAATTCAACAAATTTGTAATAAGAAATTTTTACTATGTTTCCAACATCTTACAAAAATAAGAGATCATAATAAGTATATGTTAAAAATGAAAAAAATGTAATGTTAGAAAATGTTAGATGAGTGTGATCTTATCATCTGCAATCATTGCAGCATTATCACTTTCCAGATGCTCGTAGCCTGCTTTCAGCTCATCGGCGGTGAATGGATTCGGTCCGGCTTGTTTTTGGATGCCTTAAAAATGTATTATCTATTGGATAATATGTTTTCAAAACTCACTATTGGTAATCATTTGAAGATCGACCATATCGTCTACCACACCCAAGTCATCGAAAGCCTTTCTCACATATTTCCTCAACTCCTTATAACGATCGACGCCAATTGCTGCAGGACCAGTCTTCACTCGTTTTGCAGTAGGTTGAGTATCGGACGTGGTGGTGTCCATCGATTCCTGACTATCGTCAGCCGCACGACGACGAACAGCGCGGCGAGGAGTTGGGGCGGTTGGGACGGATTCCGTTTCATCAGCTGGTTCCTTGTCTTCATCCTATAAGAAATAATTCATTTTTTAAATAAAAAATTGAGGACTTCTTGAAACTTCTGTATGCGGATTGTTATTTTCAGATTCAAAAAAATTCTCGTCCTCTGCAGAAACCTTAAAATCAAAAACCAATAGATAAACTCTAGTAAACTTAAAGAATGGACTCAAAATCAAGTGAAAAATTGATTTTAGTACAAATTTAGAGCATAAATACATACTTCGATATCAATGAGAGCTAACTACTGTTTCATATTCATCTAAATCTTTACAAACCTTGTCCGATTCCTCGTCATCGCTTCTATGGTCATCAAACTCCATCCCTCCTCTCTTATTCTTCTCATATTCAACTCTGGCCTTTGGCTTCTCCTTGAAACACGCATAATGCAACAAATTGTACGCCTTTTCAGCATCATCCCTTTCAACATTCTTCGAGAATCTTGCCTTTGCAATTGCGGTCGACAAACGGATCAATGTCTCCAATTGACGGGCAGTAACAGGCATTGTCTGAAAATCAAAGATAATAGAACTAAATGGCAGAAATTGTACACAAACCCTCTCTTGATCTGTCTTTGAAATATCAAATGATCGAATTTCAGCATAAACTTCTGAAATGAATTCAGTTGCTTCGTTGGTGAGTTTTGGTTGAACATTTTTGGCCAAGTGGATGTATTTTCTCATGAAATCAATTGTGAGAATCTTGCGACTGAAAAATTGAAAAATTTTGATGTTTAGGAAAATATGATACAACAAAAACCTTTGCTCAATTCCAGCCCATGATGTGTTTTCCTCGTAAATCGAGTTGGATGCCTTCTTCGTTTCCATATTCAATGTACTAATAGTCTCAACACCACTTCCCATAGCCAACACGGTTCCGTCTGCTTCTCCCGGTGCTCGATAAGTATGCAATTTCAGAACATGACTGGCGACGTCACTGTCTCGATCAGCGTCATGTTCATCCAAGAGAACAAAGATCAAATCGAAACGAGAAAGCAACGAATCTTGCATTCCGATGTTTTCCATTGGAGATTTGAATGGGTTGTATCTTCCATAAACCGGATTGGCGGCCGCCAAAACAGAGCATCTGGCGTTCAATTTTGCATGAATTCCAGCTTTTGAGATTGTTACTCGACCTTGTTCCATGACTTCGTGAATTGCGGTTCGATCGATGTCAGACATCTGAAAATCAAGATTTGAGAGTAAATTTGTTCGCTTGCTTTTTCAGATTAAAAACTTAAATAATTAAAAATTAAATTAAATTTCTCTTATTTACCTTATCAAACTCATCGATACAAACAACTCCTCTATCCGCCAGAACCATAGCTCCGGCTTCAAGTCTCCTTTCTCCAGAATCAGCATCAGTCGTCACTGCAGCCGTCAAACCAACACCTGATGAACCTCTTCCAGTGGTTGTGATAGCTCTCGGAGCCATTTTCAAGACATACCGAAGTAATTGTGACTTTGCAACTGACGGATCACCGATCAACAAAACATTGATATCACCTCTCAGTCTACTCCCATTATCCAGAATTTTCTCCAGTCCACCGAGCAAAAGACACAAGAGAGCTTTCTTTGTTTCTTCGTGTCCACAAATGGATGGTGCTAAGGAGGACGACAAAAGTTCGAACACATTTTTTGATTTCGAGATCTTTCGGACATCTTTAACATCTTGTGGCTCGAAATTTGTAATCACTTCTTTTGAAAGCATTTGGATGTTGTTGACGATGATAATTGAGCGGAAAGAGCCAGTAGACATTCCATTTTGCTTGTTTGGAAGTACACGAAAAACGCCAATGATTCGAACACGATCTCCTGGTTTTACGCGATCAGCGAGGTCCAAATCAGCTACACAATCGACTGCACGTGGCAATTGACCAGCTGGTGCGGATTCTGGGAGTTCCTAAACTCATTTTTTTTCATTTTAAAAACAGTTCAAATGTATTTACCTGGATTGTAAATGATTGATGGTCCTTATAAACACTATGTCCAAATTCAGTTTCCAAAGGATTTTTATTCTCATCTTCTGTCGGGTATGAATTATTCGTGATCACCGTATCCAACATAGTGAAATCCGAAAACTTCTTCTCTAGAACCTTGTTTGTTGCCGGACAATAGTGAACAGAAGTCATCAACTTTTGGCGAACACTTGAACATTTTGTAACAATTCCCTCACAGCAAACCATATTTCCCAAATACGTAGATTTCAGAGAGCGAGGATTGACGTGACGTTCTCCAAATGTTCCTTCAAATCCGACGTGGAATCCTCTGGAAATTTAATTAATTTAGGTTGTTTAAAACATTTTTTTTAATATTTACGTGTTAACATTCGCTTGAACATCACTTCTTGAGATCGCCTCCATTAATGCCGATTGTAGACAATTGAGCTCAGAAACACTTTCATGAAGAAGTCTGAAAATTATTCATTCGTCACCAATTTAAATGTTTTTTTGTCTAAAAATACCCTTCAGCTCTTTCCGGCATTTTCTCACGAATCTCATCCAAATTCACAATCAACCGACTTTCACCATCATTCATCATTTTCACAATTTTCTGGCGATAATGATTCGTATCGGCTTGATTGTCCAAAAAATTCAAGTATTCTTGGGTGATTTCTTGCTTTCGGGCATCTTCCGCACGATCGATGAACACGCCGCCGAGTCCGTCCATTCTGAAAATATCGAAAAAATTGCAAAATTGTGCGAAAAATGACAAAAATGTCAAAAAAGATGAAAAGGAAGCTAAGCGCACCATTTTCGCGCACACACTCTATTTGAATGAGTGAGTTTGGCGGGCAATCAGGAATCGTACACAACGACGGAAAATTGCAGACCGTGCACTTGAAATGACGACAATCACCCTAGAATTATTTTAATGGTGACACGGTGTGTAAAAGTGAACGTACACCATGGTTGCGGACTTTCTTGCGGCAGCCTTGGTGGAGGCGGGGTTTGAATGCAAACAGTGCACAGTCTTCAACCCCGCCCCCTGTATTATTTTTCAGTTTTTATTTATTTATTTTTGTTTTTGATAGAAAAAACACATTTTAGTTATTTTTTTCGACGGAATTTGACTAAATAAATTATTTAGGGTGTTGAAGTTTCATTTAGAACAGATTTCACGCCAATTATCGTATTTTCACTGCTGTTTTCATTGGTTTTTAATTTTCTTTTGAAAAAATAATTAATTTACAGAATATACATCGAGAAGAATCATCAACATCACTGGAATTTTATCATCAAATGCTTCCACAATTGTTACGGAGATTTTATGACAAGGTAAACAAGAATAAAACACTGAATTCAATAATTATCTTCAGATATTTGGTTAAGGAAGAAACGTCGATAATTTTTCGATTATTTCGAATTCAGTTCATCATTTCTCGCATCCGCAACAGCCACTTCTTCTTGCATTTTACAAGATTCATCGGTAAAATTTATTAAATAGCAAATATTTCTGTATTCTAGCCAACATTTTTCAGAAAATCGATTAATGAAACAATGACGACGGATTCCAGCTGGTTTCGAATTGAAGAGCAAGTTCATTTTTTATTCGGTGAATTTTTGACAATATTGTTCCATTCCACAAATTATATCGTAGGTTAATTCTGTTCTTCCAGGATAGCCCATTCCGATAAGTACACGAAAGTAGCGCAGAACCTTCCGAGGACGACAAACAACCAATAAAGTAAGGAACAAGTAATATTTTTTGTACATAATTCAATAAATAATTGTTTTAAACTGAATAATAATGTTATTATATTCTCTTGCCTGGAATCGAGTATGACCGGTGAAAATAAAACGTTTTGAGAAAACTTGGTTCGAGCAGATTTGTCGTAATTTTTTGGGTAAAAAAATGCTTCTTTTTCTCTATTTTAAACATCCTTGTTCACGCGCATTATTTCAAAAAATTACAAATTATTACGAAAGTTTTGTTATGCTAAATTTGTGTTACCAATTAAAGACATTTTCCCGGCTTTGTGCTGTCAGTTCAAACTCAGTTTTTAAAAAATTTAACTCTTTTTTAAACGTGAGAAAAAATAAATATGTCCCTTTGTTTTTAATTAAAAATTAAGAAAGAATTCGCAGATTTTCGAGTAATTATTTATCAAATGTTTTCACGCTAATTTTTATTCAATTTTTGGAACTTTATTGGTAGAAAAATGGCCTTGATCATCCAATAACTTCATAAAAACGTTTATTGTTGGGAAAAAATTGTGACAACCAAAGAAAAGCAAGGAAAAATTTGGGTCATACCAGTGTACAAACTCAAAAAAGTTGAACCTTAAATCTGAATTTGTTTCGTTTGGGAAATTTTAAGTTATAGTCGAAAAAACAATGAGCGAGAATGTTCTCTTCTTCTAATTATCACAAAGTTAATGTTTTGATATTCTCTGATAGATTCCATTTTAAATGAAAGAATTTCGAAGGTAGGGTAAATTTTTGGGGGACAAATAGAGAGAAATGTTGTTTTAACTGCAAAATAAACATGAGATTTTCGTGGAAAAAGGTGGAAGTCTAAAAAAATTAAAATTTCTATTCAAAAAAAAGAGAATTATAAAGGACGAAGGTCTGCATCAGCCGAGTTTTGAAGTGGAGTCGGTGTGGTGACGAAATTGATGTTCGGTTGTCCGGATGGCGTCAAACCGGTTTTGTCGGACAAAAAGTCGCCACCATCGAAGAAGCTCGGGTCGTTGATAGAAGCCTGATCGTGGCCGAAGCGGAATGGTCTGAAAAAAAAAGATTTTTTAAAAGAAAATAAGGAAAGTCGGGCCTCTGCGCTACAAACATCTCGAATTATGAGATTCGGTTGTTTCGAAGCCCAGCGGCCTGTTTCGGCCGGACCGTCCCTGAAAAACTAAAATCTCTCACCTGCTCGGCGTGCTAATAATAGAACTGGTCGGCGTAAGCGACAAAAGTGTTGGCAATGCAGACGGTCTCTCAACATCGCCGACCGAAGAGGCCAGAGTCGTCAACATTCGGTCATTTTCCAATTTCGGGATTTTTGGCTCCGGTTCCAAGAATGTGTTGTTAGTGTTCCTGGTGATCGTATTTGTATTGGAGGGCACCGGCACAGCGGAAGACATAGGAACAGAGGGTGTAGCAGAAGTCGACGGAATCGAATATGTTGCAGTGCTTGTTGTTGGCGGAGGTGGGAGGAATGTTGGTTGAAGCATTGGTCTTTTCAAGGAAATCGGTGGAAGAGCCTATAAATTTTGAGAATTTACTAATATTTCTCTTTGTAGTCTTTAAATTAAAAAAAAATTTTACCCGAAAAAAAAGCTCATTTGAAGTCTCATCTAGACCTAACATGTAGAACTTCGATTAATAAAATTTAATGAGAGACAATTTGGGAAATTTGTGGTAATATCAGCTCTGAAGGTTTAAAGGAAGGCTTTACGAAGATAATAAATGTACCTTAAATGAAAACAGACTTCATTCTCATTCCAAATCTGTTTTTAAAATTTTCTAAAACCACCTAGAAGCCGAGAAAATGAGCCTCAAAACAATGGCCTAGAAAAAGTTTGCCAAACTTTTTTCTATGAGTTTTTTTTTGTGTTTCGTTTATAAATAGTTATGCATAATGCATATATTAGTCTTTTTTATGTTTTTTTTTCGATTTTTCATGCCTGCGGAGTAGTTTTCGTCAGTGGCCACTTTTTCTAGGCCATTGTTTTGAAGCTCATTTTCTCGGCTTCTAGATGGTTTTAGAAAATTTTAAAAACAGATTTTAAATGAGTATGAACTCTATTTTCATCCCAGACGCATTCATCAGCTCCTTGTTTGGAAAAAAACTTGAGTTTTTTTGGAAATTAATTTAAATCCATACCGGAGTTTTTAAGAGGACGGAATAAACGTCTATTTTTGTTAAAGAACTTTTTTCAGGGATATTGAATAAAATGTGAAACTGATAATTTTCCGGCCCAGATTCAACTTTTTTTTTTAATTTTTAAACGTTTATTTTATTTTATGTTTTCCTTCATTATTTCTTAGAAAGTTCTTCATTCTATGATTTTTAAAAAATACCTATTATCACATGAGAATTCTATTTTTTCGACTTTTTTTCACGTTGCTTTTCCGCTACGTAAATAAATTAAATTAAATTAAAACAGACGATTTTAAAACTTTTAAAAAAACGATATTAGCAAAATTAGTAATAAGAACTAACGTGGCCTAGAAAACCAAATGGGGGACTAGCTTTCTCCGTATCAAAAAACACATTTTCCTATTTTTCGGGTTTATGCTCTCTGTACATATTTTCTTTGACATTTTGTATTACCTTCAACTCATCAATAGTCGGCTTATAATCCTCAACCGGCGATGCTTGTTCACTTGAAGTACTCGACTGATTCGAAACCATCGACAACGCAGCAGATGCAGTTCTTGGCGGCATCGCTAAATCCATGTGCAAATGCATCGGTTGATGAATAGGCATCGGCGGCGGTCTCGGCGGTATCATCGGCATTTGTTGTCTTCTCTCATCCAATGACAATTTACAAACATGATTTTCATAGTAGCTCTTGTATTCGTCAAGCTGTTTTCGGAGCTGTTTCACTTCTTGCTCTTTTGAGTCGTTAATCTTCTTGACATGTGCGACTTGCTGAAAATTATCGATGTTTGAAGCTTTTCCTATTTCTTTTTGTTTTTCAAGTTGGGTTTGAATGTGATTATTAATCACGAAAGAAGCAGTTAAACCAAAAACCCCAATGTGTAAACAAACACCAAATCTCAAAAATCGTTAAATTTCCGAATAATTTCAGTTTTTTACAAATTGTCCGAGTTGTCAAGGGAACAAGAAGTCATTTCTGAAAAGTTTATAAAAATGAAACGTATTCTCAGGAAGTATTTCCAAAGTTATTACTTAAATTGCATAGAAAATTTCAGTTTTTTGAAGATTTTCTAATTTTATAATACTGAAATTCATTAATATGTGAAATTTAAGATCAAGACGAATACCTGAAATGAACAACATTTAACCAATTTTGTTTTTTTTTTCGCACTTACAGAATAAGAAAGTTGGAAATTTTGACATAATGAATACATTTGTCAAAATATAGTTTAGTACCTTTAAAGGCATCTTGTCAGTTAATACTATTGAAATTCAAGGCAAAAAATAAAAATGCGAATGGGAGCCCAGATGGTCCAAAGAACAATATCAATATGTTACCAAATTCAAATAATTGTGTTTCGCGCCAATTCCGACCGCGTTGCACGGACACCGACCGCGTCGCACGGACACGCGCGCATTCAAATTTTTATTTTTTCAACTTTGGACCGCTGCTATGACGCGTGTATTTATCGGTGTGATTTCGCATAAATTGCTTTCTACTAATGAGAACACGCTCTATTTTTTGAAACTAAGATCAGGTAGGGTCAAATTAACTGAACAGCTGTCTTTAAATTGTTTGTTTGCTAATTTTAAATTTTGGTATTAATAGACTCAGAATCACCTATAATTAACGGAATCAGCAAAACATTAGTTTAAATGCTTCATTTCACCAAAAACGGTCCTAGAAAACCCAAAAACACCCGTTTTGCACTGCCACCGCCTGTTTTCGGGAGCTGTTTCGGACCCGCGGGTGCCCGAAAAAAATTGTTTTTGGTGATTTGGAATAGATTGAAACAAAAATTGAAAATGAGTAAACAAAAACTTTAAAGGAGGGTGAAAATAGACCTCATATTCATTCTAAATCTATTTTTTAAAAATTTTCTAAAACCTCGTAAAAGTCATGAAAACTTGCTTCAAAACAATGGCCTAGAAAAAATTTTCACTGCCGAAAACTAGTCCGCGGGTATTATTACGTGAAGAATCCAGAAAAATTTAAAATCAAGCATAAGGTAAAAAAATATCATTTGAAAAAATTCGGCCACGTGGAAACCTTTTCTAGGCCATTGTACCTCAATATGCTCAGTCTAAAAAGTTACTGGAAAATGGTAAAATGCTGAAAATATCGATTGATTTAAAACAAAAAAAAACGGTTCAAGTTAACAAATTTTAATAATAATAATCAATTTTTTCAGACTGTTTTAATTAAAATATTTTAAACTTAAAATATTTTTTGTTTTTAATTAAATTGTTTTTTTTTCAGAAACTGACCTATCCTTGATTATTGTCAAGTTAAAAATTTTGGATCATTCATTTTATATTAAAAGACCGCAGCGCAACCGCTCGCATTTAAAAATAGCATGACCTTGTGAGAGACTTAGATTTTCTGGGTAGGTCAAAACCAACCTACATGATCAAGAATTTTTGAGTTGACAATATAAATGGGTTTCAAAATTTAAAAAAAAAGTTCATAGAAGAAGAAAAACGAAAAAAAACTAGCTACCTGCAAAAAAGTCTCCATCGTGGAAGAGGTTTTGATTTCTAGTCCGCGATAGTTCGGGTTCCTAGGCCACCAATTAAATTTGTGCATTTTATTCTTTTTTTTTTGTTTTTTTTTGCATTTAAAATGTAAAATGTAAAGTATTTATATCAGTTTTTTCATTTTTAAGGTTGTTAGCTCGTTTTTTTCCGTTTTTTCTTCCGTGAACTTTAAAAATTTTTTAAACCCTATAAGTATATAATTTTTCGGCAATTTAACGTCCTTTAAAGCTCGCGATATTTGTTTTTTCAAAGAATCTCAAATTCCCAAAAAAATCGATAAAAAATTCATTTCCCCCCCCCCCCCCCCCTCTCCCGACAAAACCCTACCTGCTGCAAATCACTCATCAAATCCACTCTCCTTTGACGACATCTCGCCGCCGCTTCCTTATTTCTCTGTCTTCTTTTGAGCCTCTTATCATCGTCATCATCCTCCAAATCCATCATCTGAAAATGATAACGATTTTTGTGTGTGTGTGTGTGTGTTGGGTGTGTACAATTGGGATTATCTAAGGCCTAATTTTCAAGTGTTGATTTTGATTTTCAAGTCCCCCACCCAAAAAATTGCAATTTTTCGAAAGCCCCCCACCCAACCCCCTTTATTTTTGATATTTGCTTTACAAGTGACTCATTTTCCGGTTACTGTATTTAAGTAAAAATGTAAGATTATCTTACCACATAACGCGCTGTGCCATTTTCAAATTGCCACGTCATTGTACGATTTCAAAATACAACTGTTATAGATTTATTAAAATAAAAATGAGTCAGAAAATAATGGGGGGAGAAAAACGAACGAAAAATCTCGAAAAAGGGAGGCAAGGGTGGGGGGGGGGGGATGATGATGAATATTGAGTCACCACCCCCCAAACGCTGTTTTGATGACTATGAATGAAGGCAAAAAAAAAAGAGTGTGTGGAATTATAGAAAAAAACGGAATGCTGCAAAGTAAAAATTCGATTTTTTTTGAGTCATCATTGAAAATGATTTGGAAAATGACATTGGGCCGGCCCCTCATTTCATCAAGGTGTGTGGTAGTCGTTCATACTTTTTTATTTTTTACAGTTGCTGTCATGTTGTTATTTTATCTTATTTTGCCAACTTTTCCAGATATGAGGACTTTATTTGGTTTCAGTTAATTTTTTTGAGCCTTTGTAAGTATATGTTATTTTAGAAGTGAATGCATTTCGTCTGCTTTCCTCTTGAAATATTACATTTCTTTCGAATCTTAAAGACAGTGTGCCACTTAATTAACTGATTTTATTATCAAAAATTAAAGCTTTCTCTCATTACTACAATGCAATTTATGCAAAATCATATTGAAAAACTGTCGACGAATAGAAGAAGTCTAAAGTTGCAAAAATGAACATTTGACTGCTCACCGGATGGTGAAAATTGGCGCGAAACAAAATTATTTGAATGTGACTACATACTAATATTGATTTTTCCTCTCAAATTTTGATCATGTTAACTGACACGCTATCTTTAAAGACATGGTTATTGTATCTTTAGTTTATGGAAAAGACCTCAATACCATTCACTAAAAAAGCGTCACCATGAAATTTCCAGATTTTTTTTTGCATATGACGTAAACCTATGCAGATCGGTTTAAGTTCAACATGCAAAATAGCCTAGTATGACGTCAGTAATTTCAATATCTACATTTATCATCAACCCCCCCCCCTTAAAAAAGCCTTTCGGGACATCGTAATTGGATTTTAAGGTACTTCAGTGAACAGGTCTTGTTTTTTTTTTTTCGAATTTAAGATTCTGGTTATCGATTCGATATATTCTTAAAGACTACGTGCTACTGAATTTTTGCTATTTTATAATTTCTCTGCAGTTTCAGAAGAAAAACAGGAAATTGAGTTTATTGCTCCGGATATGTATTATTTATAATATTTTACAAATTCGAATTTTCTGGAAATGCGGGTTTGCATTATGAAAAAGTGGCAAATTTCAGCAAATTTCGCTGAAAATCCATTTTAGCCCACTATGTTTTCTTTTACCTGATCTCTCGGCTTTCGGCCGGCTTGTGACTTCTTCGCCGAGTTGTTATATTGCACCATATGATTGGGTGCAAGAGCACAAAAGTCCGGAAATGGTGATCGAGCCGTTTGACTGTAGATCGGGAACGGACCTGCAAAATCATCGGGGGTGAGTAATAATTTTGTTTTGCATCAAAAAAGGAGGCAACAAATAAAATAAATATTTCGCAATGAAATATTGAAAAAAGGGTGGCTTTGGAGTGAGTCAGCAGACAAAAATGAATGCATTTCCCATTTGGGGAATAGGGGGGAAATGAAGGGGGGAACGGTTGGGGGGTTCTGATAAGAAATGAAAGGAAGGGTTTTTGTTTTTTTGGAGACTTTTCGAATTTGGATGAATATTTCGTTATAGTTTTAGGAAAATATACATATTTCACTTTAAAAAAATTTTTGTGCAAAAATTTCTAGAATCAATTGTGAAAAATATAATCAGATTGTTTCGAAGTGACTGTTTTTTATTTTTAAGCAAATTTTATTTATTTTTTCTTTTTATAACGACCCACATTTTCAAATGAGCTTTAATGTCGTTGATGAGTTTCTTCAAATTTACTGACAACTTACTTTTTTCAATTTTAAACTGAAATATATTATCCATTTTCTCAACATTTTCCTCATTTTTGTGCTTAGGATACTAATTTAAATTTAAATTTCATTACATTTTTGAAAAAATAATCTGAAAGCAACAAAAAATAGTTATATAAACCTTTAGAGATGAATTTTAGAGCCGAAAAAACGTTCTGAAAATTAGCAGTTTTTAATGATTTTCAGCAAAAATACGGAAATTTCATTTATTTTCCAGAAAAGCAGTACAATTCCGAACATTTTGGTATCAAAGACGTGAAATTTGGTTGGTTTTGAAAAAAGTTATAAACATTTGAAACTTTAGATCTATATTTCAAATATTCGTCAAAATCTAAAAATAATCAGATTTTTATGATTTTAAGCTTAAAACACCAGAATTTTATTAATTTTTCAGAAAACCAATACCACTCCCAACATTTAGGTACCAAATTCATGAAATTTGGATAATTTTGAAGCAAATTATAAAATTTTGAAAATTTAGATCTAAATTTCAAAAATTCATAACATTTCTGAAAATAATCGGATTTTTCTGAGTTTTAGCTTAAAATACAGGAATTTTATTCATTATTCAGAAAATCAGTACAATTTCCAACATTTTGGTACGAAAGTCGTGAAATTTGGATAATTTTGAAGCAAGTTATAAAATTTTGAAAATTTAGATCTAAATTTCAAAAATTCGTCAAAAATCTTTAAAAAATCGGTTTTTTATGATTTGCAGCTTAAAATACAGGAATTTTATTTATTTTCCAGAAAACCAGTACAATTTCCAACATTATGGTACCAAAATCATGAAATTTGGTTAATTTTGAAACAAGTTACAAAGTTTTGAAAATTTAAATCTAATTTTCAAATATTCGTAACATTTCTGAAAATTGTCACATTTTTATGATTTTTAGCTTAAAATGAAGTAAATTTATTCATTTTCCAGAAAACCAGTATAATTTCCAACATTTTGGTACCAAACTCATAAAATTTGGATAATTTTGAAACAAGTTACAAAGTTTTGAAAATTTAAATCTAATTTTCAAATATTCGTAACATTTCTGAAAATTGTCACATTTTTATGATTTTTAGCTTAAAATGAAGTAAATTTATTCATTTTCCAGAAAACCAGTATAATTTCCAACATTTTGGTACCAAACTCATAAAATTTGGATAATTTTGAAACAAGTTATAAAATTTTGAAACTTTAGAGCTAAATTTCAAAAACTTCAAAATCAGAAGATTTAAACACGACTGTTCTCTAAAAAATTTTTTAATTGAGGAGGCTCAAATTAATTTGATAAAATCATTTTTTATCAGCTTTTGAATGGACTCTTGAAATCCTAATTAAAAATAATTGACTGCTTTTCTACTCATTACAAATTATAGGATAATATTCTAGAATCAGTCATAAAACTTAAACAGATGAATTTTTAATAAAATAAATTTATGAAAAATCAAATCGAAATTAATCCTTACATTTCAACAAAAAAACTGATCACACCTGATTAAAAATATGAACTCTAAAAGTGTTGACTTGTGCCTTTTTCAAGCCTTTCTTAATATGAGCAGGCCTTAAATAGGCCTTAAAGAAGGCTTAAAAGCCTGGTTCTAAGCAAATTTAGGCTTCAATGGGATTATAGAAAAAGTTGAAGTTTAATGCTAAAAATTCGAAATTTAAAAATGTTTCCAATCAAAATTTTCAGGTAAATTATTGTGTGTCATAATCAAATTGAAAATTGAAATTCAAAATCAATCAAAAAACTTACTGAATCCCCCAGGATTGGTCAGCGGTGAATTGATGCTCGGCGACGCAAGATTGTCCGGTGTTGGAAACTGCAAATTGAATAATTATCGATTTTTCTTAAATTATTGATTTTTTTCTCGTCCTATCAACTTACACAAAACTCAAAACTATTATCATTACTCATCTCATAATACTGTTGGTTCCATTCAGAAACGTGACTCATAATTACAAGTAAAATACTCTAGAAAAAAATCAATAAACCAAAATTGCTACGGGCGGTCTAAATGAACAGTCACCACTCCCCAGCTGGGGTTTCGACGAGTATCTTCCCAATGGACCGCCCATATTTGGCCCCAAAACTTTCGGAAAAAAGGATTACGGTATTTTTGCTATTCTCTACTTAAATACATTGTGTTTGTTTTCCGGGGGGTATTTGATCAAAACTAGGTTTATGAACACTTGAAAATCGATAATAAAAATTTTGTTCGTTTCGCATTATGACAATCATAATTACCATCGTAAAATGATGGTGAAGTGGTAATTAACTTTTTTTTTTCAAGAATTCTTAATTGTTTAATTATCCTACTGATAATTGTGAACTTGATTTTGGATCTTGTTCCGTTAACACAAAGAGAAATCGTTTAGAATTTTAATAATTTCTAGAGTATTACTACTTATTTTAATTAGTTTCAAAAAAAATCCCAAACTACCGTAATCCTGAACTTTTATCTCTCCAGGTATGTACTGTAGAAACTGTTTTTTATAAATAGAATAAAATAACCTCAAAAATTCCAATTCTTTCTTATCATTTCCAATGATTACTGTAGAATAAATAAGAAAAGGTAATATAAATTCAATTAGACTTTGGGTTACTGTAGGCCTATCGGAATATCATCAGAAGTTTTGGATACTCGCTCCCAGGCATTCAGTTTCAGAAAAGGTTCGAGACTACTGTAACTACAGCTCAATCAAGGATTATATTTGGAATATCAATCCTTTTTAACTCCCCTTGGAAATAAATTATTTACCATAAAGTTTCTAATAAGACCCCCCCCCCCCCCCCTCCCTAATCCCATCTTCCAGGAACGATCCTCATGAAATACCGACACGTGTCTTTATGTGCTTAAGTATTATAGGATGTATCCAAAAGATGGGGCGGCTTGTTGCTTCTTCTTCTTCTCGGATTACGGTACCATCGATATATGTGTGTACACAAACAACTTTGATACGTTTGGCTGGTATCAAAGGGTGTTGTTGCCGACACCTTCATTTTTTAAATCTGATTTACAAATAAAGTGATCCGGAGAGAAAGTGGATGAGAAGTTTTTGGATCGGAAAGGAGGGAAAGGTGTAGCTAGCACGGGGGGGGGGGGGGGCTGAAGTATCGCAGAATTTAAAAATAGTTAAAGTTCGGGCATCTACTGAACATTTTTCTGAAAACAATTGAAAAAATTCGGTGTTTTAAGAAGTATGATAAAAAATTAGATAGCCTAGACCGCTTTAAAACTAATAGGAAATCTTGTGAAGATATTTTTAAAAAAAGTGAAAATGTTGACGAAAAAAATTATAGACAATAAATAATTAAAAGTATTTCAAAATTTCATAATACGAAATTACATTGAATTCCAAACTCATGGAAAATGGAACCTTTAAATTTCAAGGTTTAATTACCCAAGTTTGAGGTGATTTCACCAATTTCCCTGATGATGGTTTTAAAAACAGTGTGCCGGTTAAAAATTTCACCGTTGCGGCGACAAAATTTAAATTACCGCGTTTTGTGGATTTTCATGTGCGCTCCACTGAACAGCAGTCAGGTGTGTGCGCGGAAATTTGAATTTTTTAATTTTTTGTGTATTTATTTCGTTTTTGTCCGATTTTCAGCGTTTTTATTTGTTTAAAGTCGTTAATTATTTTCAATAAGTTTAAAACTAATTTTTCTTACAGGAACTAAACAGGATCCGTCATAAAATACGGAAAAAACTTTGATTTTCCTAATTTTCAACCCAATATGCACAAAAAACAACTCATCTACTCACTACAATTTCAATTTTTATAAAAATTAAATTAAAAACACCTGAAAAATGAACGTTTTTTAAATTTAAAAATTGTTTTTTTCATACACTTTCGTCAAAAACTGAAAAAACCAGAAATCCAAATAAATACCCGATCTCAAGTAAAGCCATTTTTCAGAAACTCTTATCAAACTTATCAGAAACTCTTATAATTTTAAATTCTTAGAAATTTAAAAAAAACTGAAATTAAATTATCAATGATCTAAAAAAATATATTTCAACAGCTTTTCAGTTGCCTGAATTTTCAAGGGCATCCCGAAATAGGACGACCAATTAGTTGGATTCCAATGCTCCCGAAAATAGCGTGGCCGAATTGAAAGTGCTTTTGTATAATTTTTTTAGTGGCTTATAAAAAGGTTTTAAAAATTGAAAAAAAGGATCACGAAATTTTAAATTTCAGCAAAAATAGATCAGAAGGGAATTTATTTTATTTGCTCTGTTTTTACAAAAATATAATTTTTGTAGACCTCCTCTTTACCTTGTAATGAAAGAATAAAAAAAACATTGATTAGTATTATTTTTCCTGAGCGGCGGGATATCCCGAAATTGGACAGCATATTGGTTTGATTCCTATTCTCCCGAAATAGTGCGATCGAATCGAAAGCGTTTTTTCTTAATTTTTTAAAGTGGCTAATTAACAGCTTCAAAAAATTGAAAATTAAAATCAGAAATATAGGTTAGAAAATGAGATTCAGCAAAAAGAAAACAGAAGTGATTTTTAGAGCTCTGTTTTTACAAAAATACAATTTTTGTAGACCGTCTCTTTATCTTAAAATGAAGAATTAAAACAATTTGTTTAGTATTATTCATATTTATAGAATTAAAATTGTTATATATATATATATATATATATATATATATATATATATATAAATATATATATATATAAATTATAATTTACAAACCTAATACAAAATTCAAAACTTTTATGGAAATTCCGATGAGTTTTTGTTTATTCTGTGGGAGATTTTGAAATTTCCAACATTGCAAAAAAACTAATCAGAAATTTGGATTTTTACAAAGGTGGTTCAAAAATATCGACCCCCCCCCCTTTAATTTATTTTTGGAAGCATAAGAAAAAACAACTAGGAAATTATTCAAATGATTCAAAAAAGGAATTCAAAAAAATTAAAAAAGGCAGATTATCTCAACTTTTAAAACATACCGGAAAAAATCCATCAGGTCCAAAAAAGAAAGGAAATTGCTGACAATTCCCACCACCGCCACCACCAACGGGATAAGGGGAGCTCTGAGCCGCAAATGGCCCACACGACGGCGGCGGCGGATAATACGGCGTGTCCGCTTGATGCCTCTCAACAATCACCGACTGCTGCTGTGGAGTTGGCGGCGGTGGCGGCTCTTGTGGTGAATTTGTCGATGAGCACGATGATTCAGTCGTCGCTCCATCATTATTTTGGTGGTTTTCAAAATATGCAGATGACGGTTGAAGAAACATTTTATTGATTCCAAATTCCTATTTATATAGCGTTTTGGTGAGTGATTGAATATGAGTGAGTGTTCCAATGAGTAACCACCCCAAATAAGTCACCACTATGAATATATATATATATTTATTAGAAATATATGCTTTCTGCTTCGTCACTTTGCGCTCCGTCAAACCAAAAACGGGCCCGCGAGAGTCGTTCCTACAGTAGAAGCTGAAGCTCCGCCCATTCCCAGAATGGGATGAGGGCGCCAGGAATGGCAAGACAACGGGGAAGGAAAGGGGGGAGTAAACATGTTTCAAAATTTTGAACTTTTGGTGGGAAAATGGCGGAGAAACTAGTTTTTGGACGTGGTGAATAATAAAAACTCGAGAAGCAGAGAGACCCCGACTTTTTTTTTCAAATTTCTGATCCCCATCAGTCCGAAGACCCCATGATCAAATTCCGACAATCAACGGCTTGTACAGGATCAATGCTCCAATTAACACAAAACCTGACACGTTGCCACGTCACCGGGTTCGACAAAATCATGTTCCACTGACAAAATGATTCGAGACCGCCCATTTAATCAAATGATTCAAAGGTTCTGAATCAGAACTGACTCAATAATTTAGGAACCACCCCACAGCGTTGGGCAAAAATTGTGATTTCGTTCTAAATTTTGCTTTTTTTCTAGTCTTCCGTTATTTTTTGTCGATGTGTCGTTCTTTTTTTGATTTTTAGCATGGTTCCTAAGAGCTTTGTTCAAAAATTCATCTTCAAACGTTAATTTTTAAAAATGCTCCTTATCACTGTGAAAAAGCCAAAAATTCTAATGCATTTTTAAAAAAGTTGGCAAATTGCCAAAAAGAAACTCATTCGAATTTTAAGAAATAAGAACCCATTATATTCAATTATTTCCCTTTTTACAAATTTTGAAAATTTTTGAACAGACCACCCATGACCACTTTTGGACCACCCTTGAAAATCACCGTCACTGAGAGTAATTTCAATTATTATCCCTAAACTCTCAAAATTTCTGAAAATAAGGTTTTTTCCCTCGAGTTTCAGAATTCAAAAACAGTTTTTTCTCTCCAGTTACAGTACCCCCCCCCCCCCCCCCCTCTTTTATATTGTCGTCTTTTTTCTTCTAAATACAAAAACGGAAAATAAATAACAATATATGTACATTTGTCTCTCTAAAAATGTCGCGAGCCAAAAAAAGCTTCAAACAAAAGAGCGTCTTCTTCTTCTGCTTCCCCCAGACCGCCCTTCTTTTCTCTTAACAAAAAAAAAACAAAATTATCATGACTAATATCGAAAAAATGCACCACCACAACTTTATTATATAGTTTTTTTTTTGTAAAAAGGGAATATGGAGACCTGCTGAAAATGTGCTTTTTTATCAAATCTTTGAAAATTTGGATAATTTTCAGCATTGTTAAATTTCAGAGGCGAATATTGAACTGCCACGTCATTAAACTTTGTGCACATTTTGATTAGGGTCGGTAAACTTTAGGATGACGTGGCATTTCAAATATAATTAAAATTTCATAATGCATTTTTTCCCCAAATCCTGGCACTTATTTTAATTTTTCAAATTCATTTAATTAACCAATTATCAAATTAATTACAACTACAGTAATTCGTCAAATTCTCGGTATCAAAATTTTAACACAATGTTCAATTTTCCCTGCAAAAAATGTCCATTTTTGGTCATAAAAATGACCACCCATAAAGTCCAAGAAAAAGTGATTATTTGCTCGTATTCACCAAAAAAAAGAATTTCAAAGCATGTCTATAACTCCCCAAAAATCCTTGCCAAATATTTGGGGAAAAATAAACAAAAATTTTTTTTTGAAAAATTGTTGAATGACAGAGTGTCATCATCATGAATGACACTATAATTTTTTTCTAGGTTTTCAAAAATTTTTGAATCACTATTTTCTCGGTGAGAAGTGAATACAGGGCCCAAATTATTCAAGAGCAATTTGAAAAATGTAAGATAAATACAAAACTTTCAAAATTTTAAAGAAATTCGGTTGCTCCAATTTATAGTCAACTCAAAAATTGTTGATCATGCAAGTTGGCTTTGACCTACCCAAAAAATCTAAGTCTCTCACACAGTCGTGCTATTTTTAAATGCGAGCGGTTGCGCTGCGGTCTTTTAGTAGAGAATGGATGATCCAAAATTTTAAATATTATTAATTTTCAGCTACGATCAACTTTAAAGGAGGGCTCCCATTCAAAATTTGATTTTTTTCCATGAATTTGGATCGTTTTAACTGACAAGGTGCCTTTAAGGGAGACCGTGTGCATGTTATAAATGTTGCTAATTCGATCTCAAATTCAATTTTATAGGGAAAAAATTAGCAAAAAAATAGAAAAGGGCACCCGGAATCGAACTTTGGTCTCAAAAACGTAAAATTTTCAACCAAAATGGAAGCCGGTATTGTCAACTCAATTATTCTTGATCATTGCGTTCGGAAGGCTGCTCAACCTCATAGCCGCTCCGCACGCACGCGACGCGGCTGCCGACACTCAACACACTGGAAAATTTGAATAATTAATTTTCCCGCCAATATTAGTGTGTTGAGTGGGAGGTCGCCGCGTCGCGTGCCTGCGGAGCGGCTGTGAGGTTGAGCAGCCTTCCGAACGCAATGATCAAGAATAATTGAGTTGACAATATATAAAATTGAATTTCAGATCGATCTCAGGGAATTATCGGCATCAAACGGCTCGCGTGCCGCCACTTCGGCTCGTAATCGGCACGCGTGCCTCGGCGGCTTGTAATCGGCACGCGCGCCGCATGATCGGCACGCGTGCCGATTACAAGCCGGAATGGCTGCAAAACGGCACGCGTGCCGCCACTTCGGCGCGAAACGGCATGCGTGCCGCCACTTCGGCTCGTAATCGGCACGCGTGCCGCTACGGCTCGTAATCGGCACGCGTGCTTGAATGTCAAATTTACACAATTCATTAACGACCCATCGAAGTGGCAAACCCTTATTTTTCTATCGTTTTTTTTTTCAAATTTTAATTATTTTCTGAACGTGTTTCATTTTAATTATTTTCTGAACGCGTTCTTATTTCAAAATATATCGTCAAGGAACCGAAATGCCTTAAAATTTTCACAGTTTCTTGGTAAGATTATCCAATTAAAAACTTTTGGAAAGTACTATAGTTTCATATTTGTTTCTCCACTTTATGGGACTCGAAAACGAACTCGGGCGTTGAACCGGGATCCCCACCGGGATTTGCAAGAGGCAATTTTCCAAACCAGCATCCCCACCGGGTAACCCGATTGGAAAATTAACTCTCGCAAATCCCGGTGGGGATCCCACCCAACACAAACTGATTTTGGAATAACGGGATTTTTTGATGTCGTCTAGAGAAAATAGTTGTAATAAAGAAAATTATTGAATATAAGAACCCTTCTGTACCACATTGCGATTGCATTCGTGGGACTTTTACAAATCGGGGTAACTTTGTATTTTTCGAAAAATTGCAGTCTCCCCCACCTTTTTGGTTCGGCCTAGGGCACGAATATAATATTTATACCCCCCTCTGCAACTTTATGGATAAGTAAACGCATAGAGCAGTGAACACAAAAAAACAAACCAACCCCAATTTGTGTCTCCGGACTACGCGGGTGAACACGCTTTTTGGAGAAAGCTTTGATACATGATAATACATGTTTTTTTTATACATGTTTTTCAAAAATTTCTAGTGGAAAACCATATCAACCCAAGAAATGTTTGTTTATTTTCTAAATAGGATGAGATTAGGTACTAGAATCAAAAATAAACTCGAAAAAGGAAAAACCTATCGTGCTGAAAATAGACAAAATACGTCAAATTTCATTTTGATAACAAAGGGGATGTTTAAGCTTGAGTTTATACCGAAAAAGGTTTCTGTTTTTAAAAGGTGAAGTATACATCTTAGTCCTGCATAATTAACATTTTTCAAAAGTTTTTTGGAAAAAATCCGGATATAACTACCGTATCCTCATTTCATTGGCCTAATTTTTTTTGTTTTTTAAGATTTGTAAAGTTTTTTAAAAAAGATGTTTACTTAATTTATTTCCCGAAAAGCGTTAAAAAAATCTTAACCATTATTTGTCTAAAGAATAAATTTTTTTAGGATTTTCGCTTCAATCTCGCATTTATCGGTTTCATTATTTATTTTTCGAACACTATAAGAAAGACATTAATAACAAAAAATAACTGAAGAAAATCAAACAAATCTTAATTTAATTGATTAAGCATGTTTTAATCTATCAGTTCTCAAAATTTGAGCCTATTCGGGTTACTAGAACAATAGTTATGATTTTCCAAGTACTCCTATATCTACTCTTAAGAAACTCTGGCGCAAGCGCACATATAAGCGCACTTTCCCCTCTCGCTCACATGTTCAGGTATAGTCAAGTGGTTCAACGTCTCGTCATCAAGCAAGCAGGAGGTCAAGTCGTCGCAGGTTCGGTTCCAGGATGTGTTTCTCGCTGCCATTGCTTCACACAACCACACTAAGCTACGAGAAATTGCTATGCTATCCCGTCGCAGGCGATAGATGATTTTTTTAAATTTTAAAAAAATATTTTTTCAACTAGCCTCTCGAGATACTTTTTGTTATTTTTTTCTCATTCTAAATTTTATAATTTTTCGGAAGGGGGGGGGGGAGCATATCCGAGCCGGTGTGCACTGATCATTTGATGTGCACTGATTCAAACAAATCACAAAATACAGTTTTTAAGTCTAATTTCAACTGCACGCCAATAAAATCCAGCAAGCGGCTCTTAAACGGCACGCGTGCCTCCAATTCGGCTCGTAAACGGCTCGCGTGCCTCCAAATCGGCTCGTAAACGGCTCGCGTGCCGAAACAGCGGCTCGTAAACGGCACGCGTGCCGCCCAATTCGGCACGCGTGCTTCGACGTGCCGTTTTGACACGGCACGCGAGCCGCTTTTTGGAGGCACGCGAGCCGTTTACGAGCCGTTATTCCCCTGAGATATAGCAACATTTTTAACCCGCGTATGGTCCCCCTTAAATTTGAAAACCATATTTTCAGAATTTTGAAATTTTTATCTAATTGTTATTATTTTTCTTAAAATTTTTGCATTCTAGCATTTTATTTTGGAAAATTTTGAAAAATCCAATACTCCTTTTTTTTTACTAATCTTTCAAATTTCTTCCAATGTCCACCATTTTCTCCCATTTCGCCCCTTTTAACCATGACCGCCAATGCAACCTTTTCACAAAACCGAAAAAATGAAATAGTATGGAAATCAGTGGAGAGGATAGAGAAATAGAGGGGGGGGGGGGGGGCAGCCATTTTTTTCATTCCAATTTGCACTTTTCCCTTTTTTGAATGAATGCTAAAACGTACGGGGGGGAGGGAGAGAGAACGGTTGGTGTGTACAAAAAAAAATGGCGATGACGTGATGCTTTTTCTTTCTTTTTTTGTGTTGGTTCTCGACCATTCGAAAATAGAAAAAATTTGAACGATACAGGTAAGACAAGAGAGTGAAAGAAGGGAGGAAGAAGCTGAGGGGTTTTAGAATAAATGAGTTTTGAAAATAAGATTAAATGCTTATGGATTTAAGATCAGTTAGAAATATTGATGATTGGAACTTTTGAACCTTTACAAAAAATTCGAAAACTCACAGAAATACCAACACGGACCACAATTTTATGCAAAGGTATTTAGCAAAAACAAAAAATTTTAATTTTAATGTAATTAGGATGAAAATAGAGAAAATACTCATTCCAAACATGTTTTTAAAATTTTCTAAAACCACCTCGAAGTCGAGAAAACAAGCTTCAAAACAATGGCCTAGAAAAAGCTGGCCGAACTTTCTCCTATTCGCTTTTTGTATGTTATATTAATAAATATTTATGAAAAATGCTTAAATTAGTTTATTTTAACTTAAGTTTTTATATTTTTCTGCATTCTTGGCGTAAAAATGCCAGCGGACTAGTTTTCACAAACTTTTTCTAGGCCATTGTTTTGAAGCTCGATTTCTCGACTTCTAGGTGGTTTTATAAAATTCTAAAAACAGATTTGGATTCAGTATGAGTTCTATTTTTTCTTAAAATATCCCCCTTGCTTTAGCTTTAGAAATTCTTTAGAAAAAAAGGCTAGTTGAACCGGAGTTAGGACCCCTCCTTTTTAGGATTTTTTTAATGCTCAAAAATTTTGGTACCATTAGATAGGAAATTTTTAGTAGATTTCAAAAAAATTTAAATTTCGAGATTCCCATAATTGATCGTGTAATTATGCTCAATTCAAATTTTGAATAAATATTTGGAAAAATAAAAAAATACTGGATTTTGAACCAAATTCAAAAATATAAGTTAAGTTTCGTATATAGGAAAAATCAATGCTCTTTTTAAGAATTTCGACTTTTTAAAAAAAATTTATTGGAATTCTTTGGAATTTATGGAACCAGGATTTTCGGAATTTTTTTCAGAAAACTTACATTTTCTAAAAACATTTAAATTATCAGTAAACTGCCCTATTTACGATATCATTCAGCATTTTGATCAAATTGAGAATACCTTTTTTAATTGGAACTTTGAGAAATTACAGAATTTTCAACTAAAATTACCAAATCAAATTTTCTCAGAAAAATTTGACGCAAAAACCCCGCATTTGCTCACCTTTGAAAAATCCATCAAAATCCCACTATTGATCGCCGAATTTTGAAAATTCGAAAAAATATTCAAAAGCGAATTTAGCATAATTAATTTTCGAATGAAGTAACTAACAACACAAGTAAATGAATATAGTGAGGGACAAAAAATTGGAATTTCTTCTTTTCTTTTTTGTTCTTTTATATTTATTTCAGAGAAAGAAAAAAAAAACGAGACACATTGTGCGGCCACAAAAACAAGCTCTCACATTTTGCACTTTTGTCCCTCTAGTTTTCGAGCAAAAAGTGCGTGTTTCCACGTATTTTGCCTATTTTTTGTGATTGTAATCATAATAATAATAATTAGTAGTATTTTTATTATTAGAAACTGACTGAAAATGAGCACATTAGTGAGAATTTAAAAAATTTTGTAGGTAGAATTTCCTATGGGATTTTTTAGGTGAAATAAGTACTTTGTTTTCATGGAATTTTTATTCTGAAATTCGTTGAGACAATTTTTTTTTTAATTTCCCAAAATTTCTCAAATTCTTAGAAATAGTGGAGACCAGGATGGTTTTTCAATTTTCGATTTAAAAAATATTTTTTTAAAGGAGGGTTTTACGGAGATTATGAATGCGCCTCGGATGAAAATAGGCTTCAGACTCATTCCAAATCTGTATTTAAAATGTTCTAAAACCACCTAGAACCCGAGAAAATGAGCTTCAAAGCAATGGCCTAGAAAAAAGGGCCACCGGCGAAAACTAGTCCGCAGGCGTGAAAAGTCCAAAAAAATGCAAAACAAAACATAAATTAAGATGAAAAAACATTTAAAAAGACTACTATAAGCATTCTGCATAACTATTTATTAACGAAACACGAAAAAAGCTCATAGGAAAAAGTTCGGCCAGGTGGCCCTTTTTTCTAGGCCATTGTTTTGATGCTTGTTTTCTCGGCTTTTAGGTGGTTTTAGAACATTTTAAAAACATATTTGGAATGAGAATGAAGTCTATTTTCTTCCCAGACGCATTCATAATCTCCGTAAAGCCCTCCTTTAAAGAATTTTTATCTGAAAATGCAAAAAAATTACTGTTTCACAAATTTTTGAAGAAAAAAATGTTTTGCAAGAAATTTGTTCAAATGACTCATCGATTTTAAGAGAACATCTGTAAATTTAGCGAAACTGAAATTCTGGAACACATACCAAGAAAAAATAAATAACATACTTTTATCTGAAATGTTTTTAAAAATACTTTTATCTGAAAATTTTTAAAAAATACTTTTATCTGAAAATTTTTTTTAAATGTTCTAAAACCACCTAGAAGACGAGAAAATTAAATTCAAAACAATGGCCTTTTAATTGTTGAGATATATGGCCGAGGACTAGAAAACCGAAAGGGACTAGTTCTCTACAACTTATGTGATTCTAGGCCACATGTTCGGGCCTCACCTTTTCATGATTTTTTGAAGAAAAATAATGTTTTAAAAAATATTTTAAATTAAAGAAATTAAATAATTTCGAAAAAATTAAATGATTTTCAGATAATGTCTGAAAATTTTGAAATTAAATTCCGGAAAAGAAAAAAAATCAAAGAAAACAATTTTTCTAATTTTTTTTAGAACTTTCCAACTATTTCAGAATGTGTGAAAATTTTTCATTTGTCATTTGTTCAGTTCATTTTCGAATTTTTCCATGCTTCATTGTTACTTATCATAAAATACCGTAATCCAATTTTCCCCCTTTAGCCCATCACTTTTTGCACTTTTTCTCATCTACTAATGAATCAATTGGGAATAATAATAATATTAATAAAAAACGATAATATCGGGTGCAGTCATTAGTTTAGGAAATTGCCCCCCGCTCCGCTCCCAGTCAACAATATTTTCAGTTTTTCAGACAAAAAGTGAGAAAGAATAATAAACGTACTCTTTTTTGTACTAGGTGAACTAATTCTCGTGATTAGATGATGATTGGTCGTTGTTGGATTTCTGAAAAAGTAATGTAATTTGTAGTATCTTTAATTGTATCGTTTAAAATAATCGATAAGCAATTCGAGCGTTAATTAAGCGTTGAATCAATGAAATAAGAAGAATTGCAATACTTTAAGCACTTGAAATCAAAACAAAAATTTTCAGCCAGTTCAATTATTTAAAAAATGATTTCTTTTTAAATTTTACATTTAAAAAACATTTAGTTTGAATTCAATTAAATAAATATATTTATTTAAAGGAGGGCTTTACGGAGCTAATGAATGCATCTGGGATGAAAATAGACTTCATAATCATTCCAAATCTGTTTTTAAAATTTTCTAAAACCACCTAGAAGCCGAGAAAATGAGCTTCAAAACAATGGCCGAGAAAAAGTGGTCACCGGCGAAAACTAGTCCGCAGGCATGAAAAATCCAAAATAAAGGAAATAACATAAAAAAGGACTAATATAAGCATTCTGCATAACTATTTATTAACGAAACACGAAAAAAGCTCATAGGAAAAAGTTCGGCCACGTGGGCACTATTTCTAGGCCATTGTTTTAAAGCTCATTTTCTCGGCTTCTAAGTGGTTTTAGAAAATTTTAAAAACAGATTTGGAATGAGAATGAAGTCTATTTTCATCCCAGATGCATTCATTAGCTCTGTAATTCCTTAATTTTATAGGGACTTATGACAAAAATTAAATGAAAAATTAATATCTTCGTTGGCTCAAAATCATTAAAAGCTATCCAAAAATTAGTTAATGCAGTTTTGAAACAGAATTTTTTTTTGTAATAGTCTGTTTTCATTTAAACTACATTTATTTTCTCGGAAGTCCTCCTTTAAATTTGCTGGAAAATGAAGAAAAAACAAAAAAAAATTATTTTCGCCCATAAATTTGCAAAATATAGCTAGAACAGATATTAAATTTGAGCGTGAATTAATTAATAATTTTAAACCGGAATGAAAAATTAAAAAATACAAAATTTCTAAAAAAAATTATAAAATGAATAAAAAAATCAAGTTTTTTTCCAGATTCTAAAGAAATTCTTTAAAAATTCAATATCAGGAAAAAATGTTGAAGCTTACAAAATACGCAAAATATCTTGTGGTACAGGTATTTTTAGAAAAGATCAAAAATTCCGAAACTCGATATTTTTAATACAAAAAAGTTGCTTGAAAACATTTGGGATTAACATGAAAACTCAAAAAACTGAAAATTTTCAAACTCGAGAAATTCTGAAACTGTAAATTTTAAAAATTTGTAACTTTTAGCGATTGTTTACAATTTTAGGTTTTCAGAATTTTTACTGTTTCAAAATTGAAATATTTGAATTTTTTTAAAAAAAATCTCGCAAATGAGCTTAAAAAAATCTTAAACTTGGGAAAAAATTAAAAAATTCTGAAAAAAAGAAAAAAATAAAGATTTTAGAAATATTCAGAACATTTTCATCTTGAAAAAATCAATCAAAATTAATTAAATATACTCTAAAAATCTCACGTGTTAACAATAACTGTGTCATCAATAGAAACGGAAATACGAAAAAAAATACGATTTCCCCAAAAAAAGTAAATAAAAAGATTATAAAATCAATCTTGGAAGATTATCCTAATCATTAAAGGAACACTACTTTTTTTTGTTCAAAAAAAAAAAAGAAATTGACCAACAAAAAAAGGAAATAGGCGAAGAATCAGGAAAGGAAAAAATGAGGGAAATTGGGGGGATGATAAGGAGAACCGATTCGACTTGTACGTACAAACATTGAAATTGTGAAGAAGAAGGAAATAGTGAAAAGAAAAAAGTTTAGTAAAATCAATGTGGTCAGGTTCTTTTTTTTTATTATTTGAACATTTCATTGTCGAACATTTACACCTTTTTTATTTGAAAAATACAAATATTTCCAAAAAAAATTGATTTTTCCCGGAATTTATAAGATTTTGAGTTCTAGGAAAGGAAAATGTCTCAATTGCGCTCTAGTGTTCAATAGAGCGCAATTGCAAACTTGAGAAAAATAACCATTTATTGCTGTTTTATATCTTTCGGTTGAAAATGGCAGTTTCAAAATTTTTTAAAAAATTTGATAACATTTTTTAGTAATCTGAAAATTAAGAAAACGCTTTAAAATAATATTCCTACAATTAGATTCAGAATTTCAAAAAAAATGTATAAAAATTTAAAGGAGGGCTTTACGGAGATAAGAAATGTAGCATAAATGAAAATAGACTTCATACTCATTCCAAATCTGTTTTTAAAATTTTCTAAAACCATCTAGAAGCCGAGAAAATGAGATTCAAAACAATGGCCTAGAAAAAGTGCGAAAACTAGTCCGCATGTCAGAAAAATTAAAAAAAAATGAAAAAAACATAACAAAGGACTAATATAAGCATTCTGCATAATTATCTACTAACGAAACACGAAAAAAAGCTCATAAGAAAAAGTTCGGCCAGGTGGACACTTTTTCTAGGCCATTGTTTTGAAGCCCATTTTCTCGGCTTCTTGGTGGTTTTAGAAAATTTTAAAAACAGATTTGAAATGAGAATGAAGTCTATTTTCATTTAAAGTACATTTATTATCTCCGTAAAGATGAAATAAATTATAAAACACAAAATGAGTAAAGAAACACTTTAAAGCAAAAAAATGTGTTTGAATTCTAATAATTCTGATAATTTTCGAATATTAAATTACATTTTTTAAATTGAATTTTTAATTACAATGTCTTTTCAATTTCTGGGAAAATTCCAGCTTTTTCGAAAAATCTTTGCAAGTCACTCTGCGTCTATTACTTTGACCGCAACGCGCCTGGCAAAATTCGCACGTGTTTTAAAATTTAACTCTTCTCGTCTGCTTCCATTTAAAATGATTTTGACAAAGATTACAAAATTGAGATGCAAACATTTTTTTGTTTAAAGTTTTCAAATATTTTGGATTTATTTTCCATTCAAAATCCAATTTTCTTTTTTAAAAACAATTCTTGATCGTTCTTTGGAACTTTATGTTTTAAAATTTTCAAAATAGAGATCAATTTTTCAGCGTAAATTAAGCGGATTCTAGTTTTTTTTCGAAATTAAGGAAAAAAATTACAAAAAAAAGAAACCGAAAAGATTGCTACAAAAAGTGCAAAAATCAAGAGAAAAACAAAACGAAAAACGATTTTTGAATTGTGAAAAATCATTTGAAAAATGACGAAATATATCCAAAAAAAAAACTTTGTCTCTATATTTCTCTATTTGTTAAATAAACGCGCCGGGGGCCGATAGGGGGGCGCTGAGTCATGCGATTTCTTGTCGTTTTTCAGCCGCTGGCAAGAGAGACGAAATAGTGTGAGAACGTGTGGAGATTTAGGAAACAGCGACAACTTTCAATTTGAGACGCAGAGAGATGAGAGAGCGTGGGAATGGTGAAGAGACGGCTAGAAGAGTGGGAAAAAGGGAATGGGCGCAGGAGGTGTTTGAACAAATGAAGAACAGGAAAAAGTGTTGATATAATAATAAATAGTTGAAATTGGAGAGGAAAGACTAAAGCATGATGTCATTCGGTACGGTTCAGCGAATAAGTTCAAATAAATTCATGAAATGGGTTTTTCACAAAAGCTATGAATTTCTCAGGAAATCAAAGAGCATCGTGTTAAATTTGTATCTGCATAGCGTTGAATTTGTACCTGTTATAAATATGAAAATCGAAAAATCAAAAGATCAGACCCTAGGTTGTAGAGGAATTTTAAAGACAAGTGGTTACTACTAAATAAGTTTATTTTTAAAAAAATTATTTAAAATTCAGAATTTAGCAATCAATTCAAAAACAAAACGTTTCCTGTTTGCGCGGATCAAAAAGTTGAAATTGGAATTTTTTTGAATAGTAGTTTTCAAGTCATGTCATTCGCTTGAAGACCCAAAGAATATGAATAAATTTAGACAATTTCATAGAAACACCTTGTTTTTTTGTTTATCTTTATGGAACACTATCAGGGATGAGCCCGAGTGGACCGAAGAGGCGAGAAATACCCTAAATACTCCAAAGAAAAACTGAAAAAATGTTATTTTCAAAATATTATTTTTGTGAGACCAACGCAGCCTTTCTGGGACTAAATGGGACGTTATGGTCCTTTTCAGGTTGTAATAATTACAAAAATCTAAAGTAATTATTAGAAGAATTAACTATTTTTTAAAAATCAGCTACTTCAGAAATAAATTATTGCAAAAATCTATTATTACAAGAATTAATTATTTTTAAAAAATAATTATTAAAAGAAGACATTATTTTTAAAAATAGTATAAAAATGAAGTATTTAAAAAATCAATTAATACAAAAATCAATTTTTTTGACAAGAATACACTATTTAAAAAATTAAATCAATTATTACAAAAATTATTTATTACACGAATTAATTAATTTGAAAAATTATTACAAGAAGAAATTAATAATTCAAAAAAAAGTGTTAAAAATCAATTATTTTCTTGGCAAGAATACATTTTTTAAAAACTATTTTCAAATAAATTTTTTAAAAACAAAGTATTTAAAAAATCTTACAAAATTAAATTTTTATTGGACAAGAATAAATTATCTAAATTTATTAATACAAGAATTAATTAATTTTAAATAATTATTAAAAGAATAAATTAATTTTAAAAAAAAGTATTTAACAATATGTTTCTTGACAAGAATAAAATATTTAAAAAATCAACTGCTATTGTCAAGATAAACATTTCTGGCCGCTCGTCTTGCGGAGTGTCGTTGGGAATTTCCTCGCAGCGCGACCGCAACGCGCAAGACCAGCTGAGAAATTTTAATTTGAGCGCGTTGCGGTCGCGTTGCGAGGAAATTCCCAACGACACTCAGCAAAACGAGCGGCCAGAAATTATTATCTTGACAATACAAAAAATTAATTATTATTTTACAAGAATAAAGTATTAAAAAATGTAGTATTATAAAAATCCATTATTATTTTACAAGAACCAATTTTTAAAAATAAAGCATTAAAAAAATCAACTGTTACAAAAATTAATTATTATATAAATCAATTATTATTTGACAAGTAAAAATTTTGTTTTTAAAAAAGTGTTTAAACAATCAATTGTTACAAAAATTAATTATTAATTTACAAGAATAAATTTTTAAAGAATCAATTATTATTTTTATAAATTATAAAAGTAAATTATATACTCTTATAGTCCAAGTCAACTTCCCAAAGCCAAAATCGATAAACCATATGGATATTTAATATTATATTATTAACTGACCACTGTCTTTAATTAATTTTTTGTTATGTTTAACTAATTCTTAAAATAAATTCAAAAATAATTTATTTCCAAAAAAAACCTCATAAATAGTTCAGGTTTTCTCAACATCAACAACAACTCGTCTCGTCTGAACTCCAATCGTCGTCATCCTTCCTTTTCTTCCATTCTTTCTCTGACGGAAGCAAATTCCATGCGGTTTTTCCAAAATTTCCGACTTCTCAATTGCACATATCGATTGAACAGCCTTCGTGTTGGAAGTGTCCGCAAATTCCAGTGGTTTGAGCGAGATTCTGAGGAACAATTCCTCTTTTTTCTTCGTCAAATAAATATCAGCAACACCGATATTCTTAACATCAATCGATTTGACGGCTTCCAGAATTTTTGTCTCAATCTGAAATAAAAATATAGCGGAAAATATTTGTCTCAATAGGGGACCTTTGAAATATCATTCCAATCCACTTTGATTTCAACTTCTTGCTGTTTTTCAGATGAATTTTCTGTGTTCATTTTATCGGATGAAAAATATGTGAAATGAGGGGAAGATGAGGGATATTTTTAAACGTGAATAAAGATTTAAAAAAAATATCGACTGTTCTTTTCATATACTCTGAGTTTTGAATAAATCTTTTCATATTCTCTGAGTAATGAATGCTCAAATTTTTGTTGTACGATTAATTGCTGAAAATTTTAAAGGAGGACTGTACGGAGATGATGAATGTGTCTGAGATGAAAATAGACTTCATTCTCATTCCAAATCTGTTTTTAAAATTTTCTGAATCCACCTAGAAGCCGAGTAAACGCGCCTCAAAACAATGGCCTAGAAAAAGCGACCACCTGCGAAAACTAGTCCGCAGGCATGAAAAATCCAAAAAAACATAAATTAAAACGAAAAACACGTTATAAAAAAGACTAATATAAGCATTCTGCATAAATATTTATTAGCGAAACACGAAAAACGCTCATAGGAAAAAGTTCGCCCACGTGACCACTTTTTCTAGGTCATTGTTTTGAGGCGTGTTTTCTCGGCTTCTAGGTGGTTTTAGAAAATTTAAAAAACCGATTTGGAATGAGAATGAAGTCTATTTTCATTTAAGGTTCATTTATTATCTCCGTAAAACCCTCCTTTAAAGGTGCAACTACTCTGAAACCCTAACATTTTCGTGCACTTTCTAGAACATTTCAAATGAATTTCGAATGTTTTTGTATGCGGATTGGGTTCTACTAGAACGTTCATAGAAAGACAAATTTTTCACAATTAAATAAGTACATCGTGAAAATAACTGACACCCTGTCTTTAATGGAGTACTCAAGGACATTAACACTAAAAATTGAAAATCTGTGTTTTGGTACGAGAAAAGTTATTCACCAAAAAATTGGGATTCTTTCTGATATTTGATGTTTTTGTTTTTGTTCAAATTTTTGAAACACATTTCAGACTTTGAGCCTAAATAATCACGGCGGGCTAAAGTGAACCGACGATGACTAAGAAAATTGAGTACTACAACTGAAAACTGAACGCAGAAAGCGAGCGTTTTTTGGGGCGTGACATATTTGCAATTGTGCGGCACGGTTACACAAAACGTGTTATATTCAGCTATTCAGGGACGCAATTTTGTAATTCGGAGTGAAAACAAAATAGATTTTGTCATTCTTCATGTTTTAATGCGTTGTACCTTTCATTCGAAATTTTTTGAATTTTAGCCTGTGTGCAATTTGTCGTAACGGTGTACACACACAAAGCGTTGTTCGTGATGACGATTTCGGTTCGCTTTATCCCACCGTGATAATAATTCAAAATTCAGCTGCTTCTAACTTGATAATGTCAGAAAATTATTAAAAATCCAACAACCGAAAACACCAAACTACAAAAAAAAAGCGCTCCCATAAAGCACAACGAAAAATCCCCCCGACAAACAACTCCTCTGATTTTTTGCCTTGCATGTTTCTTCACAATCAGATTTCATTTTTTATGCACTTCATTCATCAATATCCCTCCAAAAACTTCATTCAACCAAAAATAACAAACAAAAAGCGAGGCATTCTTCCGAATAATTCTCAAGTGCTCAAGCATCCACCCCATATCTTCTCACAATGGTATCGGTTTACCGTATTCCTGTTCAATTTCATCCCTCTGTGTTTCTTCATCCTATACACTATTTCCTTGGAACACGCCGCCAAAAAATGTTCGGTGTATTCAGTTACATCGTTCGTCTACGGCTTTTGATGGACATATCATTATTTTAATTTAAACTTTTATAATTGTAAAACTTATAACATTTTTATTTCTAAAAAAAACGATCGAAGACTGTTTGATCACTTTCAAGATCAAGAGCCCTTTTCCCGATTTCCGGTCGAATCAAAGCGAAGAGAAAAAATAACAATATCAATTTTTTAGCGGCAATGCAACATGTTTTAATTATTTTATTCCTATTTATTATATTTATTATTCAACATACATTGGGATGTGATATTGGATTAACACAGTTACGACATCGGGACACGTTGGAATTGATGAGATGTGTTCCAACATTACCGGTGAGTTTTTTTTTAAAGTCATCTGGATCGATAAAATTGAATTGAAACTGTGAATACTGAGTTTTGTTAAAATTATTCGAAATCAGATAATGGAATTATCAATTTTGGAGGTAACCAACGAACATTTAAAAAAATGGAATGAATTCCGGATGCATTCCCAAGTTAACCACGAGAAGAAATTTAATTCTGAATTAACTGGAGCTTATCTGAAAACGGGAAGTACCTGACGCGTTTCTGACTATTAATAGCTCACTTGGAAGAGAATTACTGTTTTCAAAAACTGGCAAGTCATAGTATGAGCATGATTTTTTGAGTCAGGAAATTTGCAAAAAGTCCAACTTTGAAGAGCTGTAACTTGGCTCAAACTCCATTTTGCTGAATGAACCTTTCAGGTTATGAAAAAGGTACCATTTTTAGCTTATGTGACAAATTACAGCAAATTTGGTTGAATTTTTCGAAAACGCTCCGTTTGTGAACAGATTAGGGTTAAAAAATGGCATTTTCAATAAATTTTAACCAAATTCGCTGAAATTTAGCATATCAACTAGATAGGTTTCTTTTTGATAACCTGGAAGTTTCATTCAGCGATATTGAGTCTGAGCCAAGTTACAGGTCTTCAAAATTCAATTTTTTTCAAATTTTTAGACTTTGAGCTTGAAAAACTCGTTCTGAAACTGATGCTTAGCAGTTTTCGAACGCGGTTCCTTCCTTAACTAGTGAAAAAATATCTTTTAACTGACTCAGGGAATTATCTTCGTAAAACGGCATGCGTGCCGCCAAATTCGGTACGCAAGCCGATTGCACGCCGGAAAGGCTCCGAAACGGCACCGGTGCCGCTAAATCGGCTCGAAAACATCGCGAGCCGCTTTTCTGAGGCATGCGAGACGTGTACAAGGCCCCTGAGGAGCTATTTGTATCCCATTAAAAACCTTCAGAAACGCTTCAGGTACTTTCGTTGTGAGTACATTCCCCAGGCACTTATGGTGTTAATTCATAGCGAATAAAAGAATTAATGAAGCTTCGATTTTTATTATTTTTCACCAGAATTCGAAATTTGAACCTGATTCTATTTTTTAATGTTTGTAATCCTTCCAGGGTCACCCAGATCCATGTATTATTCAAACAGAAGGTCGAATGAGTTTCTGTCAACCTGACGACAATTTCGATTATGTATGTTGCGGAACCGCCGAATTATTAGTCGAGCTTATTGGTGGACAGCAGAAGGTATAAACTTTATTTGACTTTTTGTGGTTTCGAATTGCTTAATTTTCAAAAATTTCAGCTTCTGGAAACTTGGCGATTTTATCCACGAGAAAATTATTATGACTATAATGTTCTAGTAAGAAGTTCAAAAGGTTTTCAAATATTCATCCCAGAAATGCAAAAAACCCCCTTTTTTCAGAACCTACGGATCCTGATGTTCAGATGATAGTAACAACCCCGAAGACCACAATTGCAACAAGGAAAAGACCACCCTTGAAGGTTTTAAGAAAATTCTTCGTGAAATATTGATTTCTTCTAGAATCGTCCTGTAATTCTGCAAATGCTCAGCGTACCATCCATGGCAAGGGGAAACTACACAAACTCTCGAAAGATGAGCACTAATTCGGTGCTCATTCGAGATGGCGCATGCGTTGTTGTTGTGGATACCGGGATGCCGTTTCAGAAGAAACAGATTGCTAAAAGTAGGTGCATGTCTGGGAGGTTTTCAAGGATCATGAAAACTAAAGACTGACATGAAAACAGACTTCATACTCATTCCAAATCTGTTTTCAAACTTTTCAAAAACCACCTAGAAGCCGAGAAAATGAGCTTCAAAACAATGACCTAGAAAAAGTGTTCCACCTGGCCGAACTTTTTCTAACGAGCTTTTTGCGTATTATTTTTACAAACATTTATGGGAAGTACTTAAATTAGTCCATTTTTAACTTTGAGCTTTTCAATTTTAGGATTTCTCACATAATAGCGCCCGCGGACTAGTTTTCGCAAACCTTTTCTAGGCCATTGTTTCGAAGCTTGTTTTATCAGCTTCTAGGTGGTTTTAGAAAATTTTAAAAACAGATTTGGAATGAGGATGAGTTCTATTTTCATGTAAGGAACATCTCTTGGAAGTCCAACCAAAATGCGAGTAAAAAAGTTCATTCAAAAATTTAAAGTAGTTATCAGATTCAAATAACACTTCTTAGCCGAACACCATAAATCATAACTCTTTTCCAGATATGCTCGCCTACGGTGCTCCATCTCGTAAAATCAACTTCGTTGTCGTAACCACATCCACTGCCATTTTCACCGGAAATCTCAACCTTTTCACAAATTCTCAAATTGTCATGGGTGACGCCACTATTTACAAGGATCAGGTGGTGTTTGAACGGCGGTTTGATAAGGTTCGAGAAAAGAAAACTTTGAAAAATGAGGTCACTAAACCTCACCTTCTTTCAGCATCCAATCCTCGAACTCTGCTCTCCGAACATTCTGATCCAATCCACTCCAGGTCCCACAACCAATTCGATAACCGTCATCGTTCGTAACGTCGATCGAATGGGAACTGTTGCAATCGGTGGCGCTTTGTTTCCAAATGGGAATGATCTCGAAAACGATGACAGTGAATCGATTTTCGACTCCAGGAAATTGAAAGAGTCAAGAGATCGGATTATTTGTGGGGTGAGGTTTTAAAAGGAGAATCCAGAAGATAATCCAAATTTTCAGGTGGATTGGATTGTTCCCGCCAGTTCCGCGCCTTTTAAAGTTAACAAATTAATGAAAAATTTATCAAGATGCTGAGAAGAAAGCGGGTTTTTGCATGTTTAAAATTGTTGTTTTTAAATCTTAATATATTTTTTTTAAAACTTTGTTGGAATAAATTTTGTAAAAGCTTTTCGTACGTGAAGCCATTTACAATAATAATAAATATTTTATGGAACATTTCTAAAAATCACGTGATCGATGCTTTATTTACTTGTATTCCTGGTGAGTTTCTTTTTTTTTCAGAAAAAACCATACATTTTTCTCAAAACTGTCGAAATTAAATTAAAAATAATGGTTTGAAGCTGAAAACTTTAACTGCGGCGTATTTTGACAAGGAAAACTGATCATTCTAGTGAGAATCGTCGAAATTATTTCTATAGAGCGCGTTTTCTCTCATACATTTAGTTTGAAAAGGTGTAAAACATTGTTCTGAGCTCAATCATTATAGAAAACTGGCTTATTTTCTGAAAATTTCGGAAAATTGACAATTTTTCACCTTACGCGTTTATTTTTTTATTTTGACCGTCAGTTGTGGTTCCCCGGACGGAATTTTAAAAAAATACTAAAAATATAAAATTTTTTTAGGTCCTCATATTTTTAATCCACTTGGGCTATAAATGAAGAAAAAAAGCAAATTCGAGGCTGCCCGAGGGTTGGTAGGCATAAGTGTTCGTTTCGGTAGAGCGTACTTGCCGCAAATGCAAAAATGTGTTTTAAAAAGTTTAAATTTCGTATTGTCCGAAGCGAAACGTAATTTTTTTTTGATTTTCCATACAAAATTAGTAAATTTTGAATTAGCCAATAAAAAATACTTGAAAATTTAGTTTTTGGGAATTTGTTGCAAGTACGCTCTAGCGAAATAAACACTCACTCTCGAAAAATCAGAAAGAAAGACCCATGTGGCTTAGAAAACCGAAAACGGGGGACTGTCTTCTGGAGACACTAAAGTATTAATTATAATTTCTTCCAGACCCTATTCACCATTTCCTTATGCTCCACTAACCGTGCTCGCGGTGCCAGAACCCCTCTCGACTTGGACCCCCACCTAGACCCCAACATTTCAAAAACCACAATTCCACCCGTTCCAAAATGGGATGCTGATTTTCCCGACATTTTAGAAGTTTGTTTCGAAATCAATTATTTCATTTCATTGCATAATAATTACATTAAATTGCAGATTTCTTCAAAAGTAACACAAAAAGCGAAATCCGAAGATTGCCGAGAATCGGCGATTGATATGTAAATATTCAAATTGAGCGGGGAATTTCAATAAATAAACAAGTAGATAAAAAGTTTGGCAAGAGAAAATATTAACAAAAATATTTACATAAACAAATTCGATTTAACTATCCTTTGCTTCAATCGACCAATGGTTCACAAATTGATGCATCAAAAATGATAAACGGTTTGGGAATTGATCAAAGCACTGAAAAAACCCTTCGTTTTCAAAAATAATCAATAAAACCAATTTAAATACCTGCGAACATTCCAAATTTCCATGCAACTTTAAATGCAAATCGTACGCTTCTTTATCGTCAAACCAAACAATTGCTTTTTCGTATTCACAAGCTGTACAATGAAGTTCTCTGAAAATATTATGAATATTTACAGATTTCTACATAAACCAAAGGGGAGAAACATACCGATTAATCTCATCCCCTCCTATTTTCATACTGTTTGCACACTTCCGGTACTCTGTCACTGTGACACCGTTGTCTGCTCTGAACATTGAGACAAATTCATCCGTGCTCATGTCCAGTAGATGATGCACTGATCTCAGATTTTCTTCTGTAAATTATTATATTTATTTCTAAAAGGATTATTTTGGATTTTATAAAAGCTAAAGTTGTTCCATCTTTAGAATGGTTTTCTTAAAATTCGAATAACTTTGTGCATAAAGTTGATAAGAATGATATTTTAAAAAATTAAAACACATCAAGATTTTTAGTTCTAGGATTCTCCCGCCTTTTAATCTCATAATATCGATCTACTTTTCTAATTATTCAGCCAAAAACCTACCATTCTGCTCAATCAACTTCTTACAATTCGCCAAAAACTGCTCATTAACCGGCTTCAGATCATCTCTACCACTCATCGCCACAACAACCCGTAAAAGTCCACCTTTTCGCAAAAACTCAATCCAACCATGTAGAAGAAGCTCCTGAAATTAACACGGATTAGACATAAAAAACGTGAAGAATTCTCACAAATCTACGCTTAATATGCGCCCTAGTCGCCCATTCAATCGTCGAAAGTGACGCCATTTTCATCGTCGACTCAACAATCCGTCCAATAACAATATTTTCAGCATGTGTCAGAATCTCTCTTTCCGCTGTTGACATCGCATTCGGCGAGATATAGCGTAACATTCTGTCTTTCACTTCTTTTGTCTGATCAATCAAATCGAAAAATTGATTTGGCGTCATCTGAAAAAATATCATTTATTGATTTTCCAACTCGAAATTTCGTTGTTACTCCAGCTTTAAAAACATCTGGCAGCGCGCACTTTCTTCGAAACTCGCTTGTGAAGAACGAGTAGTCCAACACTGTAAAAAATTGTTTTATTTTCTAAAAAATATGAATTAAAATAATCTTACGATGTGTATCCGATAGCTCTCCATCTTTTGGACTTTTTCCCAAGAAATCGATAAATTCTGGTGTGAAGTCACTCTTCCTATTCTTGATTTGGACACATGTTTCTGCAAAAAATTGATTTTTTCTCAATAGAATCCTTCTAAACACTTACTAAACGTCTTTCCTTCCATTTTCGTATCATCCTTTAAACAAAGCACCAGTTTACAAAATTGTTCAGGATCCGATGTAAAAATCGCTGAACATTGAAAATTTTCAGATAAAATCTTGCATATCTTAAAAAACCCACAATTTATCTGCTCAAACATTTTCTTCGACAACAACCAATCCATCGTTGCCATCTCCGGCGGTATGTATTTAATCTTTGGCGGTTCAATGTCAATTTCGTAGACGGGTTCGGGAAACGTACGCGGAATCTTGTAGGCCGCGTCAACCATCACACAATCCTCTTCTGGCTCTCTTTTCGGCTGCTTCATTGCTTTTTCCTTTTTCTTTCGTTTCATTGATTTTCGCGATTCGTCAGTGATTGGTGGCGGTGTCGCGAGCTCATCACGATTTGGTTTTTGATCATCTCTGCAAAAAAAATGCATCGCGTTTTATTTTTCAAAATTTAATTTCCAAAACCACTCACTCATCAATCGTAACTTCCGGCGGCGATTGCGGATCACCAAAAGAATGTGAAACCGACGCTCCCAACTTCCCTTGAAGCATCAAATCCTCAAAATCTCCAACAACCGATGAAGTCGTCGAATTGATTCCAGCTCCTCCACCACCACCACCACCACCACCCGCTGTGCCCAACAAGCGATTGACCGAAACATGCGTCGATGCTCTAGACATTGCATCATCACTGTCGTTTGCTGTTCCAACATTTCGACTCGACGTCGATTCCTCATCTCCTGCCAACTCTTCGGTACGACGATTTCTTGGCTTCGGATTATTCTTCGAGAGATATGAACGACGATGACGACTTGGGCGTGCCGCTGGCGGCGGTACTGCAAAATTCATTGTTAACCACATTGGAAATACATCCAGGTAAATCTTTATTTTGCAAAAAACATTAAATTTTGAAAAATTTTGGAATTTTTCACAAATTTTATCAAAAGAAATAGCATTTTTACAGCTAATTTTTTGTTATAGGCGGCCGAATTTTCTACTTTCCTTGAAAATTTGTTCATTTTCATTTTGGTGCATAAAATTGAATTTCAGAACGATTAAGCAACATTTATAATCAGCATATAGTCGTCCTTTAAAGGCAGTGTACCAATAATTGTATTGTCAACACAATTATTCTTGCTCATTGCGTTCGGAAGGCTGCTCAACCTCACAGCCGCTCCGCACGCACGCGACACGGTGACCTCCCACTCAACACACTGAAATATTGGCGGGAAAATGAATTTTTCAAATTTTCCAGTGTGTTGAGTGTCGGCAGCCGCGTCGCGTGCGTGCGGAGCGGCTGTGAGGTTGAGCAGCCTTCCGAACGCAATGATCAAGAATAATTGAGTTGATAATATCATAGCACATTTTTCGATTTGATTCTTCAATTCCAAAACTTTAACTTACAGAGCGAAGATCCACTACTAACTTCATCCTCATCATTCACACTCAATCTTGACTTCCTCTTCGTCGTCTCCTCCAATAGTTCCTCTTGAACTACTTCCCCCACTGCTGCCGCCGCCGCCGCCGTCTCCACCCTTTTATTCCTCTTCTTCACCGGTTGGCAATCCGCCACAAATCTATTCAAATCCGGTCGAACAAACTGATTCTCTTCCAATATAATCGACGGCGGTCGATTTCCTTGCTCATCAACTTCCACTGATTGTCGACTCGATCCTCCTGCGTCATCTTCAGCCAAGAATCGTTTGATACCTCGACGCCGCGGAAACGTATCAGTCTTCTGATTAGTAAATGCATGTAAATCTGGACGAGGAAAAAGATGCGGTTGAGCCGGTGGAATCGTCGTTTCAACCACTATTTCCGGCTGAATTACATTCACAACTGTCAATGGAGCATTCGACGAATCTGTGACGAAATATAATGATCCTCAGCAAAACCTTTCAAACCCCTACCTTCTTCCACACGTAGTCTCTTCTTCAAATAATCTTCCTTTCTTGGCCGTCCGCCTTTCTTCCTTTTCTTCGTCTCCCTTTCTTTACCCTTTTTCCTCATTTCCGATGTGCTCGGAACGTCTGTCGATTGAGTTTCATCGAAATGTGTAGAAGAAGAAGCAGATGTTGATGCAATCGATTCTGTCACAATTACCGATAATGCATCCGATGTTGATGCTCTTGGTTTCGCAACACGATCCAATAAATATGCAGAAGGTGCCGAAATTATCGAATGTGGTCGAGCTACAATAATAAGTCGTTTTTTTTAATGAAAAACGTGATTCGCTGATTTCCAAAATTCGAGAAAATGTAAACTTTAAATTTTGAAACAGAAACTTTTTTAAAACCTTGAAAATTGTAAGTTACTGTTCAAATTTCTCTGAAAACTCTGAAATTCTGCCTTTTGTTCAAAAAACCGATATTTTCAAAATTTTTCGAGTATTGGAAACTGAAAAACTGACATTTTCAGATGAAAAAAACATATTTTGAATTAAAAAAACTGAATTTTTCAAATTTTTCTAAAAACACTTACAATTCTTTTCCCAAAACTGATCCTCTGCACTTCTAACAATATCCGACCATGGATTATCGTCATCAACATCTTCTCCCACAATTCTTCTTGAAATCGGCAAATCAAATGAATATGGGAATGTCTGTTTAAAAAAACCAGGAGATTTTCTATTGAAACCTCGGCATTTAAAACCTTATTAACTTTCTCCAATTCCTTTCTCACGCTCTTTTCCACAATTTCGTCAACTGCTCCACTAGTTTCAGCGTGCTCAGCTTCTGAAATCTTCAAATTTCTATAAAAACGAGGCCATTAAAATCGCACCTTTCTCATTCAGAATGTCTTCCGAAATTTCAGCCACTTTAAGTCTGGATAGCTCTTCATCAAACTCTTCCTGAACATATGGCTCGTAGTCACATACGATTTCCTCTTCCAGATAATCAGGAGCATTTTCTGAAAATATTTGATATATTGAAAACTTGAATTTTTCAAACTGTTTTTTTTGGATTTCAACAACTTTTACTGTCAATATTCGTGATCATTGCTTTTTAGGGCTGCTCAACCTCACTGACGCTCCGCACGCACGCAACGCGGCTGCCGACACTAAATACACTGGAAAATTTGAAAATTCGTTTTCCTGCGAATTTTCCTGTGTGTTGAGTATCGGCAGCCGCGTTGCGTGCGTGCGAAGCGTCTGTGAGGTTGAGCAGCTCTCAAAACGCAATGATCGAGAATATTTTAGTTGACAATAACCCATTCCAAATTTATTCTGCGTATTTCTAACAAAACCATTATTTCAAAATAGCAAAAATTACCATCTGAACCTTTCCTCACAAATGTATCGATTATCAACTGATCCGCTTCTGCTCCACTTGCCAACGGCTTCTCGGCCCTCCTTTCCTCATCCTCTTTCGCCAATTCTTCTTTTTCTAAAAAAATTTTGATAACTTGTTATTTTTAAGCTTTAAAAAGTTAAAGCAAACCTCTCTGCCTATCCAGAAAATCACGAGTTTGTCTGTGTGACGACAGCGGGTTCGGGTTTTGGCGTGCCATTCTGACAAAAATATTATATTTTAGTCGATTTCCTATCATTATCTGCAATATCTAACAAATCAGGATTTAATCATTTAATTCGAGAAAAAACTCAAATCGTTAATTTTAAGCTAACAAAACCGGTTACGGTATGTCCCTTTAACACTAGTAAACGGGGGGGGGGGGGGGGGGTTTGTTTGTTTTAAATAAAATATTTTAATTTCTAGTTTAAAATCACCAACCTTTCATTATTTTCCACCGTATTCTTTTTCACTCTAGATCGAATAACGGTATTAAAGCGAATATTTCTTAGAAACTCTTGAATTTTCTTCTTCCGCTTTTCCCCTTCCACTTTTTCGTTTCTTCCGCGCTCTTCAACAGTGATTTCAATTTCTGCACAATTGTTTGGGACACTCTTTAAAAATTTCCGTTTTTTTTCACTATTTCAAAATTACAAACCTCCCAACCATCCTCTGTATCTTTATATTCAACACTGACCGGCACAGTGTCATCATAAACATCTATCGACATCGATTTGACCTCTGTCAATATTCCATTCTGAAAAAAATGGACTATTTAGAATTTTCCACAAAAAAAGGTCATAAATACCTCAAATCTAAAATGATCGTAAATTTTCTGCTCCTCATCATCACAGTAATCTTTTCCATCACCAATTAAACCCCACTGACGCATAGTGTTCTTCACATTTGGTTCCGGAATTTTCATTTCTTCTCTCATTTTTCGAATATGTTTTGCTCTGGCGATTTGTTGCGGTGTGTACTTCTTGGCAGGCTTTGGAACGGAGATGTTGTCCCATTGCCGCCGGATTTGAATGGGACGAGCTGAATTTGGTTTATTTCAGGATGATTTTTTAAAGAAAATTTCACAATTATTTAACATAATCAAGAAACGTACCATATTCTCTTGCGAATTTTGGATTATACTCATAACCTGGATGATTTGGAACAGGTATCATTCCTGGATCTTCAAAGTATGGATCGATAATATATTCTGAAAAAATTAAGTTTTTAAAAACTCCAGAAATAAGAAAACCCTTCACTTTTATCACCGAAACCCAATGTTCCATCTAAATACATTTGTCGAATAACTGGAACACATTCTTTCTGAATTTGTAGACCATATTTAACCGCATATCGACATTTTTTCTCTGGATCCCATGGTCGTCTGTAGAAGGTGTTTATAATATCAAAATATCTCTCTCGTTCATCAGGAGGTAATTGTGGATCCGAAGCGGCGGATGTGCTCTGAAAGAGTTTGAATTTTAAAATTTTAATAATTTTGCGAAAATTACTCACAGGTGTATCATCCCCCATCTTTTCATCAAACTTCTGAAATTTGGCACAACTCTGAAAAAACACATACTTTTTTAACAAAAAATTAAAGGAACAATCTAACCAAAGCAGGAGAAATTGCAAAACTTCAAATTTGCAAACATGTTTGTAAACTAATAAATATAAAAATGAGAAATTATCACGTTTTTTAAACAATTATTTTGTTTTAAATAAGTATAGATTTTTAGCTTAATTTAATTTAACACAGAAATCTCAGAAAAAGTGGTGAATTTCGTAAAATTTAAATTTTTGAAATTTCCAGCAAAAATATGTGATTTCAAAAAGTGCGAAAACTGCAAACGCGTCAGTGTAGTGGCCTTTGCGCATTTATCGTGAAGGCTTGGAAAAAATTTGGAAAACACAAAATACATTAAAAATTCGAAAAAATTAACCGATGAAACTGAAAATAGGTCTTTGGCTCAAGAAAGAAAGAAAGGTCTATTTCAGACAATTGTTAGCCCTAAAAATATGAAACATAAATTAATTTCGCTGAAATATGGACCCCCCCCCCCCCCCCCCATCTTTTAAAAGTTGCCCACATCGCGTGCATTTCTCCTATATTCACATCGGAAATTCACGAATAAGAAGTCAAACAAATTACTAATTCACCGGAAAACATGGAGAAAGCTGTTATAAGAATAATTTTATCAACTTTCAATAAAACTTCTTTTCTCTATTTTCACCTTGATTCTGGCTGAAAATGAGCCAAACATCCAGTGCTCGCGCTCAGACGTTAGGAGGACTTGTTTTTCGGATCTATGTAGGGATTTTTTATAGAATATTTGAAGGAATTGTTTTTAGACAATACGAGGATGGGTTAGACGGGCTCGCGATAGGCTCACAACATTTCGGAAAAATGATATCGACGAGGCGAATGCGACTGGAACAGTGGTGAAAGAAGTGGAGGAAAATCTGTCGAAAAATCGGTAAAAATGGGACAGTGTCTTTAAAACCATAAAAACCATTATAAAATAACAATATTTATTCTTCTGAATTTTCAGAAGCTTTATCTTCTTCACAATCGATGAAGGTTCAACTTTCTTCTACATCTGGACATGCCTTGTCTGCATCGTTTGCATGCACCCGCTCATATTTCTTGCATTATCAGTATTCAATAATATTCACCCATTTCTTCGTGCCACTTCCAAAATTTATTTTCTTTTTGATTTTATTTATTTGCTCGATTTGCTAATTCAAACGAGACTTGGTAAGAAAAAGGAAAAAGGCTTCCGAAAATTACTTTTTTTAGAATACGTCGAACATGGAGTGGCTATTAAAAACCATGTTAAACTTTTCCGACATCGAATCAAATCGTAATAAATTATATATTTTCTTTTTTTTTTCAAAAATTTTCAGAATTTATTTCATCCTCGACATTTTTTCAACAATTCCTCTTGATTATTTGAATCTTTTTGGTGAAAGCTTCTTCTTCTCCAGATTAAATCGTCTTTTGAAAGTAAGAGCAAAATTCTTCTTAAAAAAGGGCATACGGAGCTAATAAATGCGTCTGGGGCGAAAACAGACTTCATACTCATTCCAAATCTGTTTTTAAAATATTTTAAAACCACCTAGAAGCCGAGAAAACGCTTTCAAAACAATGACCTAGAAAAAGTGACCACCGACGAAAACTAGTCCGCAGGAATGAAAAATACAAAACAAACCAAAAGAGGGATTAATATAAGCATTCTGTATAACTATTTATTAACGAAACACGAAAAAAGCTCATAGGAAAAAGTTAAGCCAATTTTTTCTAGGCCATTGTTTTGAAGCTCATTTTCTCGGCTTCTAGGTGGTTTTTGAAAATTTTAAAAACAGATCTGGAATGAGAATGAAGTCTATTTTCATCCCAGGTAAAGCCCTCCTTTAAAGATCCAAAATTATATTATTTTATTTTCAGTGCTACCGACTCTTGAATTTCGCAGCCCTTGCTGAAATCCGAACCTCATCTCCTCATGGATTCCGTCTTCTGAAACTGATTTTCATTTGTTTTGTAATTTTTCATTGGAATGGTTGTCTTTATTTTCATATTAGCAAAGTTTACAAATTTCAAGGTTCTAAATACTATTTTCTCCCTTTTTCATAATTCAAAATTTCAGAAGCGTTCCTTGAAGATTGGATCTTCTCCTATGACAAAATAATAAATCCCGTTTTGGCAAAATGTGTGACTGACGTTCGAAAAGATCCAAATTTCTGTCATGCTGATGATTTTCTGATCACTGATTTGGAAGAGCACACTGTTCAGACGACGGTTACACGATTTATGAGCACTTGGGATAATAAGTAGGTTTTCAGAAAAATTGTGAAGGCAACCAGCTTGAATATTTTTAAAATTGTCTGAAAATATAGATAATAGATTTCAAAATGGAAACCTTTGTCACAATTTCCAATTTTCTAGAAATCGTGAAACTGCAAATTTTCTCAAAAATCAATTCAATTTTTGTCAAAATGATAAAAAATACCAAAAAACTCAGATTTTCAGCTTTAAAATGGTGGATTTTTAATTAAATTCCGACGATTTTGAAGAAAGTTATGGTATTTTAAAAATTGTATCCAAAAGAGTGACATGTAAAATTATCACAGTTTTCAAAAAAGTGGTTTATTTCTCTAGAACTTCGAAAATTAATTTTTTATTTTTTAAATTTCGAATCGAATAAAAATCGAGGAGTTTTTTAAAAATTAAAATCCCTAAAAACTCGCCTTAAAATTCCGATTTTCGGCTTTAAAAACGTGTATTTTAATGAATTACCGGTAAAAATTTTGGAGTTTCTCAAATTCAAATTCAGTTTGGATTCTACTTATTATCAAAATTGAGATTTCTATAAATATTCTGAAATTTCAGATTTTCAGTTTCAAAACATTATTTTTTAATGTAATTTCGAGAGTTTTGAGAAAAGTTATAGTTGATTAGATCCGAATGAAATTGCCGATTTTTTGAAATTTGAACTCTTCTCAAAATTGACTTTTTTATTTGTGAAAATATCTGTCAAAATAGGTATTTTTAGAGCCTGCTCCAAATGCTCCAAAGTTCACCAAAATGATTTGATTTTTTCCAATATCTATTTTTCCAGAACCAAAACAATAATATTCGCCGATTTCGTTCGCCAATACGCCCTCAGCTTCTATTGGAGTGCTCTGACACTTGTCACCCTTGGAGAGCAACCATCACCAGTCAACACGTTCCAAAATTTGTTCGAAATTTTCGACACACTCCTAGGTCTGATTATTTTTGCCGTGATTGTCGGAGACGTCGGTAACATGGTCACTGCGATTAATTTGAGAAAATCGGAATTTGAAAATGTTCTTGATGGTTGTAAGACATTTATGGTTTATAGGTGAGTAAGATTCGTTTAAAGACATGGTGTCAAAGATATTGATTCCAGAAAAGTTCCACTTCCTTTAAAAAAGAAAGCAGTTCAATACTTCAACTACGTTTGGACTGATGGCGGTGGTGCGAATGTTGATGAGGATGAAATCGCGGAATTTTTACCACCCCGTCTTTTTGGTGAAATTGCGGTGGAGATCCATATGGATACTTTGCAAAAAGTTAGATTATTTGAAGATTGTGACCCTCGACTTCTATATGAATTGATTTTGAAATTGAAGTTGAGAGTTTATAGGTAATTTTTTTAGAAATTCATTTTTTTTGTCCAAAAACCTTTTGATTTCAGTCCAATGGATTATATTTGTAAAAAGGGTGAAGTTGGAACAGAAATGTACATAGTCAAAGAAGGATCAGTGGAAGTTGTATCCGAAGACGGAACCAAAATCTTCGTCACATTGGGAGCTGGTACCGTTTTTGGCGAGCTATCAATCCTCAACATACCTGGGAACAAGAACAAAAACCTTAGAACCGCCTCGGTTCGTTCCAAAGGTTATTCCGATATGTATGTACTAGATAAAGAGGATTTGTGGGAAGCGCTGCGGGAGTACCCGCAAGCAAAGGATTCACTAATTGAGAAGGGAATAGAGATTTTGGCAAAGGATAATATGTTGGAAGAGAAAGTTGGTGAAGAGGATGAGGAAGAGTTTCAAGGACCGATTGAGGAAGTTTTGGAGAGATTGAAAGTAGAGTCGGAGAAGATTGAAAAAGAATTGGCGAACGCTGAAAATTGTATAAGGGTACATATCTTGAAGTTTTAATTTCAAATATTATAACAGACAAGCAGCAAGAAAGTCTTAAATTTCTTTTCCGATTCCATTTTTATTTATTTTCCAAATAACGGTTAAAAAATCGATTTTTAAAATTTTTTACAAAAAATAAATCAATTAGGATGTAGAAAATGCGCCCTATCGAAATAACGTAAACATGCGTGCTCCTTTAAAATAAATTACGGTATTTCGATAGAAAAGACTCCAATTGGAGATATCCAATAAAAATTAAAAATATTTATTTTTTCTAGAAATCGCATCAACAAATGAAGCACCGGATATTCGGCGTCGAAAGTGACCTTATCAATGAGCTAAATCGCAGAAAATTCAGGAAATTATAACATTTTCTTCGTATCTGTTTTCAACGCTTATTATTTTTTTTTCTCGTGACCAATAATTAAAAAATCTTTAGAGAATTTGTTTATTTTCTTCTTCTTCTTCTCTGCAAATAACATCACAAGTAAGTAGAGGAGGCAACCTTTTTTCTCTCAATTGTTTGTCTATTGAGTCATTCGTTGCACCAAAAAAATTCGTTTTTTTTCTTTTCTTCTCAAAACGCTACACATGTTTGTTCGTGGTGGGAAATCTCTTCTCGCCTCACTCATTGCATTTATCACTTGCATTCGGAGGCTACTTCTCCGTGCCGTCGATAGCTCAGTTGGTAGAGCGGAGGACTGTAGAGTTTGCGGGTATCCTTAGGTCACTGGTTCGAATCCGGTTCGACGGAATGGCTTTTTGCAAATTTTACTCTTATCATTTTTTATCGATTCCTCAGTTTTAATGATTGATTTTTGAAGTTTTAGAGTATTTCAGTCTCTGAAACCGTCTATCAGAAGCGTTAAACTGTAATATTAGCATCGTCCCTTTGTATGAGTTATTCTAATAACAATAAAAGAGTAGAAGAGCGGCAGAAAAGTGGATGCAATAGGCAACAAAAAAGTGGTTGTGGTGGAAAAGTGAAACGAGGCGAGACCGCGTTCAATATATTCCTACCTGCATTTTAAAAGGATCATTTTATTGAAGCATATGCGTGTTCTCTTTGGTCTCCTATTTTTTGTTATTGTATACAATAATTTTTTCTGTGATTCACACGCTTTTTTTTGCCTATTTACTTCCGTAGTTTTTTCTATTACTCTACTTTTCTTTGTTTACTCTTTTTTCTAGTTTTCTAGTCTCGTTTTCTTTGAAAAAGATTGTAGTCCTCAATTGACATTTTTTAAAATAGCGCCTTTTTCAGTGGTACTGTCTTATAAATGTGTGCAATTTTTCGGAGAAGTGTTTGCGGAAAAGATAGGCGGGAAAACGGTTTTCAAAATTTTATTTCACGCAAATGACGTTTTTTTTTAGCTTTTTCTTTTTTTATTGCGCAAAAACGCGTTAAATGCAAAAAAAAAACTTGCAGAAATCAAACAAACCGTTCAACACTTGTAGCCAAATCGCAAATTTTTTTATTAAATGATCATGCCAAAGTCTCACAATTTTTTTTGATTCACCACTTTTTTCTTTTCCTTTTTCATTGCCAACCTCTTCGAACCAGATCCTATCAAACTTCTCAGAAGGTGTGCGCCTCTCAACCCGTTTTCCCTTTATTTTCTCTTCTTCACACCCACCGGCACTGAATTACGTAATTTCGAACATTTTTTTCATTTTTTAAAAACTCATTTACGTTTTTTGAATGAACTTTACTCCGATTCCCATCATTCCAAACATTTTTGCAGCCAGGAAAATGGTATTGAAACCGAAAATCGAGGAAATGAAAAGAAATGTTATACTACACAAAGGACAAAGGTTTGTTTGAACTTTGATCAAATTAGATTTTATAAAACGAAACATTATTTGAAGGACACGTCTACCCGCTTCATCTTACAAAGCCCCAGAAGATGTGTCGATTTGGGAGATCATAAAACCGAACATAGGAAAAGATTTCTCTCGATTCACGGTGCCAGTTTTTATGAATGAACCATTGAGTTTTTTGCAAAGATTATCGGAAAATGTTCAATACAATTATTTGCTCGAAAAGGCTGCAAAATGTGAAAACGAGCTGGAAAGACTCGAATACATCTCGGCATTTGCCTTGGCGACTGTTTCATCAAATCATAAGAGAATGTCGAAACCCTTTAATCCGCTTCTCCTGGAGACTTTTGAGCTTGAAAGGTGAGATTTTTTGTGAAGTGAAAATTGCGAACTTTTATATCACGAAATATGATTTTTTTAATGTAAAAATTTTGAGAATATATTTTTTAAAAAAACTTCAACCGCCCGTATTATCATTGGAAAGTCATAAAAGAGCGGAAAACATCAAAAGCGTTTTGGTGTGATTTTTTAATCAATTTTTTTTGGCAATTTTCCAAATTTGTCCATTAAAACTAAATTTCAAAGACATTTTATAGATTATTTTAAAAAATTAAAATGCCCGAGAACAGTAATTTTAAACTTATGTATCTGAAAAATGTCCTACTGGAAACTCTTACATCATAAGTGTTTTTTGATCAACAATGTCCATTTCTATTATTCTTAAAGCCTAATTCAATAATTATACCGCTCAAAAACTTCCCGTCTCAACCCAACTTTCATTCCAGAAACGGCGTACGCTTCATCGCCGAACAAGTCTCCCATCATCCTCCAATTTCCGCAGTCTACGCCGAAAGTGATGAATTTTTCGTTGAAGTATGTTTTTAAAGTAATTCCATGCCATCATAATTGCATAATAACTTTCCAGGGAACCGTCGAACCGACACTCGGATTCTGGATGACTAAATTAACTGCCAATCCACATGCGCATTTGAAATTGACTTTTAAGAAGTGAGTGTCGGAAAAATTGTGGATTTAAATATACGAAACACAATTTTTTAGAACTGGTGACACGTATTCTTGGTCGGCACCAAAATGCACAATTTACAATGTGATTATGGGTAAAATGTACATGAATTTTGTAAGTTTTCTTAAGAAATAATAATATAATAAAATTCCAAAATTTTCAGACTAGTAATCTGAAAATCGAGTCGTCTGGAACATATGATGCTGTTTTGTCATTTGAAAGTAAAGGATATATGAGCAATAAGACTGGCGATGTACACGTTGAAGGACATATTTTTGAAGGAAAACAGAAAGTTAAGGCGCTTTATGGAAATTGGGCGTTATTTTTGGCGTCGTGTGATACTGATGATTTCAAGAATTGTAGAAAACAGTATGTTGAAATGTACAATGTAAGTTTTTTAAAAAATCTAAATGTGAATGGATAAGCTGAATATTATATTTAAAAAACGAATTTCTCATACTAAAAGGGGATAGAATCTCACGAATTTTAAAATTAATATTTCAATTGACAGTTAGTGACTATTTTAGAAGAAATAAGCCCCATTTTATTTAAAAAATTGATGAAACCGCAATTTTCAACCAAAGTTCAGTAACTATTCAAATAAAATTGTTATAATGTTCCAAACTTCGTACAACCGTGCCTTGTTTCCTAGAGATCCCGATTGTTTTGAAATTCAATCTAGTTGAACTGATATATTTAAAAAAAGAACAAATTCCGGTTGTTTTTCTATAAACCATACTCGTTATCATGAAATTCTGTCCTAAACTATATGTTGACCTAACAAAAACAAAGTGTTATCTATAAATAATTCCATAGCTGTTGACCAGTGCTCTAAAGAACGTCATCGGGACTCAAAGTTCGAAAATCGGGTGGGAACAATTGTCCCCATCAACAAATTGACCAAAAACCGGTTAGGGGTGCACTTTTCAGCAGAAATGCAGATTTTATCTTGAATTTTGGTTTTTCTAGACGTTTGAATGGCCCTTTTAAAAATGTAACCCTAAAAAATGATGTGATACTAATATACCCTTTAAATTTTGAGAAAATTTTAGAGAAACGAGATAAATTTTTTAAAAAACCAATTTTCAGGCTGTGATGAATGAAAAAGACAAGGCTCCACTGATACCTGGATCGAACATTTTGTGGATCGCTAATCAAGTGCCGAAATTGTTTGAGGAACAGTTTCATTTTACGAATTTTACACTTTCGCTTAATGAGATGTATGATGGAATGGCGGAAAAATTGGCGCCAACGGATTCGAGAAGACGTAAAGATATGAGAGCGTTGGAGCAGGGAGATAACGGTGATTTGAGAGATTTTTGATGAAAAAATTGAGATTTTCATTTTCAGAAGAAGCTGAGGATTATAAACAAAAGTATGAGCAAGAGCAGCGTGATCGTAGAAATAATGATGAAACTAGCGAACCATTGTGAGTATTTTTAAGTTGAAGTTATTTTTAAAAAATTTGGAAATTCTTAAAATGTGTTGAAAATACATACTTATTTCAAAATTTTCCGTACTCTAAAATTTTTTAAATGATAATTATCTAATTAAAAAAGCAAATGATGCTAATTGAGCTCAAAAACCCTAAACTTCAAAAAAATTGATAAACAGTGCAAAGAAAACAAATATCTCAAAAATTACACTATTTTTCCCAGGTGGTTCAGCTTCATCGACGGTCGCTGGAAATATGACGGGAACTACTGGGAAAGAGATTTCTCGAAATGTCTGAATCTCTTCGAAGCATCTGATAGTAATTCGAATTCGATTAAAAGTTTATAAGCACAAATCTAATTTTTCTAAAAACTAATTTTTTTTCAAGTCATTATTAATTCTTAATCAATTGTGTATTATTCTTGTCTAAATACCATCTCTTTTTTTTTTTGCCCTTATTTGTATTTACAATGTCATTCAATGTATCGCGGGTTTACTGCCTTTTTCTCTGAAAAAATGAAGAAGATTTTTAGAAAAGTTTGAAACTTTCCAATTTTGGAAATTGAAAGGGGAATGTAATGAACACCCCCCCCTTTCCGGAGACCCCCGGGTAATAGGTTTTTGAAGAGTCACTTGTGCAGTTTTGCACGAAAAACTTCTTTTTTGTTGGAAAATGGGGCGAATACTTTTCTTATTTCTTTTATTGATTGGTTTTTTGGAAGCGATTAATTTGGGTGGAAATAAAAGAAAAAGCCAAAAAATTGCGAATGGGAAGGATCATCGGGAGGAGATTGGTCTGGCAGTGGTTTATCAGGTAAGTTTTAACGTTTTCTGACCATTTTAAAACACCTTCAATCAATTTTAACCCTTGAAGCAAAAAAAAAAAAAAAGAAGACTTACGATGAGTTAAAGGCAAAGTGCCGTTTATTTTGTAAGTTTTTCAAAAAAAATTAATTTAAAGTCACAAATGCTGAAAATTTTCAATAAATTAAAGAATATAGGGGAATATGCATAGGTAAGAAAGATTTTTGAGAAGAATAGGTAACGAACTTTGAACGATTTTTTATTTAAAGGAAGACCTCACAGAGTTTAAAAATGTAGCTTAAATGAAAATAGACTAAATTCTCATTCCAAATCTGTTTTTTAAATTTTCTAAAACTACCTAGAAGCCGAGAAAATGAGCTTCAAAACAATGGCCTAGAAAAAGTTGCCAAAACTAGTCCGCGGACTTAATTGCAAGAAGACAAACTCAATATTGTTAGTTAGAAGTCCTCCTTTAAGCTATTTTTGTCATTATTCATAAATTGTGACTGAAAATCACATGTTAGAGAACAAATTTGGGAAATTATCGAAACTCGTATATTCTACGCTTCAAACGTTTTTAATGTTCTTTAAAGACAGTGGATCAGTTAATTGGTCCATACTCGATCTTACTTTCAAAAATCAGATTTTTTTCATTAATATAATGCAATTTATACGAAATCACAACCGATAAATACACGCGTCATAAATAACAGCGGTCCGAAAAGAGGAGACGAAAAAATGACCGCGATCTAAGGTTTTATGGTACTTTTAAAATTAAAAAAAATCTATATCGTCCCCTCAGGCCTCCTTTAAGAAGTATATATTTCTTTTTTTACGATAGGCTACAAGATTATTTCGTCCCATCGAAATGAAGTTATATTCCGAACATTGTGTGTACTTGACATTTTTTTTAAATTCCTTATTCTAACGCATCATTTGTCATACTGCCAGTAATAAAACCTTGGATAAGTAGCACCATGTCTTTAAGGAATGAATTGCTAAAATATGTTCATTACTTTAAAATTTACATATTGCATACCACTTTGATTTTCAGCACTACGCCGGAAGATCCAAATCTTATGACAAGGCGTTCAAAGAAGTGATTCGAGGTTTTAATGATGGTTCGACTGTTTCGTAAGAGATTTCTCGTGAAAAATAATAAGCTCCTATTTTCGTTTACAGGAGTCTTCGTCATCTCCACGATCGTTATGTATTCACTGGATATGATTGTGTTTTGCCAACTGGAACATTTTATGTCAAAGAAGTTATGGATTGTATTTGTAATAATATCACTGCTAACCATGTAAGTAACTTTTTCAAGTATTTCATTGAATTTAAGTAATTCCAATCCAAAATTGGAATCACTTGTGTTTTCAAAATTCATTGGATATCTCCACAGGTCGCCCTTATCATATTCGTGACAGTTTCCGAAAACTACGACTCAACGACAGCCGCCGAACAATATTTCCTAACCGCTGCCAGTTATACAGGAATTCCGATAATTGCATGGAATGCTGATAACTCGGGATTCACGTTTGAGAAAGACTTGACACCATATCGAATTATACAAATGGCGCCACCAATTGAGCATCAGATACGGTATGGAGGAAAAAGTGAAATTTCAGTCATATCTACTTTGCCGAAGCTTCTACATAAAATTCTAATTAGCTTTTTTCGAGTTGGCAAATTGCCAAAAAAATTGTTGAGAGGTTTTAATAATAGAATGTATTCAGAATAACCATACAAATCTAGCTAGACAAGAAAAAAACTCTCCAGAGGCCATTTTCATAAAATTTCACGATAAACGTAAATAAACGTAATGGTGCACTGGTCCTTCGCTGAAAGTGGGTGTCAAATTTTTTTCTGAAAATCTGAAATTTTGGTTACAGTCAACATTAGTTGAGGACATTCTGGAGCTAATAAATGCATCTGGGATGAAAATAGACTTCATACTCATTCCAAATCTGTTTTTAAAATTTTCTAAAACCATCTAGAAGCCGAGGAAACGCTTCTCAAAACAATGGCCTAGAAAAGTAGCCACCGGCGAAAACTAGTCCGCAGGCATGAAAAATCCAAAAAAAAAGAAAAAAAACATAAATTAGGATGAAAAACATTTTAAAAAAGGACCTATATTATTAACTATTTATTAACGAAACACGAAAAAGCTCTGTCAGGTGGACACTTTTTCTAGGTCATTGTTTTGAAGCTCATTTTCTCGGCTTCTAGGTGGTTTTAGAAAATTTTAAAAACAGATTTGGAATGAGAATGAAGTCTATTTTCATCCCAGGTACACTATATATAATAAAAACATAATACTACAATTGTAAATATAGTATCAATCAAAACGTATATTAAGCTGGAAAATGTGAGATTTACTAGCTATCATTTTTCTACTTTTAACATTTGTTTAATTAAGTTTTATTTCGATTTTTGAACGAAAAGTAAGTTTTCAATAAAAAAAGGAAAAAAATCACGATTCTTTCCAGCGCACAAATCGCCCTTCTCCAACGATATAATTGGCAAAAATTCGGTGTTCTCACATCTGAAATGGCTGGAAATGATCAGTTTGTTGCGGCGGTTCGAGATGAATTGGAAAAGTACTCGAATAAGTCGACAAAAATTGAAATGATCCATCATTGTCACATAAATACCAAAAATCAAACGGATATTGATTTCAAGCTGGTTGAGATGAAAAAGAATCAGGCGAAGATTATACTATTGTATGCGAATGAGGCACAAGCAATGACCATTTTTTCGGTTGGAGATTCCTTCGGATTATTTTAAAATTATTTTTTGAGGATTTTTAGCACGCTGATAAGCAAGGAATGATTGGTGAAAATTATCTATGGATTGGTACGCAATCTGTTAAAGCTACTCAAACAAATGTGAAAGGTGCTACACAAGCTGGAATGCTTTGCGTCACTTTTCATACAGGTAATTTAGACTAAAAGAAAAATCTTATTATTTTAATAAAACCAAAATATTTTTTAAAGAATCTAATCCGATGTTTGCCCTCAAAAACGACATCCTACCTCTAATTATTCAATTGGCTCCGAAGGTTAGTTTTTAGAGCTTCCTTAAAAAGTAGTGGCTTTCAGCTTTTCGGTGCTGGACTACGTCACAATGATACATTTCCGATGAAATCGAACGTTTCATGTAAGAGTGCTGATGGCGAACCGTATTGGCCAAATGGTGGGCCTATTTATGAGTGAGCTCATTTTTTGTTACATAATCCTAAACATCATAACTTTTAGACACATGAAAAGATCATTTGTGAAAGGAAACCCGTTTCATTTACATGATGGTCATGACTCATTCTTCTACACATTTGATCAAAATGGTCGTTTGAGAAATAGTGTACTTCAGATTATGAATTTGAGAAAGAATTCGAAAGGTGAAAAAAGGTGGGAGAAGGTGGGACTTTTCACGAATGGAGAATTAGAGATGGCGGATGTTCAATGGCCCGGTGCGAGAGCGAATCCTCCCCAAGGGACAGCGGACAAGTTTCATGTGAAGGTGGTCACGTTGCACGAACCCCCGTTTATTACAGTGTCGGATGTGGATCCGGATACGAATAAGTGTCCGGAGAATCAGGCTTCGATTTGTGATTGGGGTGATGTGGAATATACGGATGATGATGGGGTTAAGAAGTGAGGCTTAAGAAAATTGAGTGTTTCAACAATATTATATTAGAAATGTTTTAAAATATTGATTATGGACTGAACACAATTATTGGAAATGCTCAATTTCATGTGATTGAAACCTTCCGAATCAACTTAGGCCTTGTCTTTAACGCCAATTAAAGTTTTAATCCTTAAAATTTTAACTCTTTATCTTCAGAAAATTGATATTATCCCAGAAAAAGCTCTTTACTTTTCCTGAAGTTAGGGTTGCATTCAAGCAATATGAAAACACGATACAAGAATAAATTACATTTCAGGCAAAAAAGCTTTGTGTTCAATGGAAAATTCCAGAAACGTTTTGAGAAAAATAGAAGAAACCTTTTCAACTGATTAGAATTTAAAAATCCTTGCCAATTTCTTCTTCGCTGCGAGCAGAGTTAAATCTTTAAAAAAAAACCTAAAAACCAGAATCCTATGAATCTAGATAATGCGCTGTAGAAATGTCTTTGCCTGAAAATTTTCAGTTAAAGACAGCTGCCTAGTTAATTTTTTTTTTAAATACGTAAAATAATAAATTAAATCTCAGACAAAAAAAACTAACTTTTAAACTTTTGAATCCATGGCAAATTTCAAAAACAACTGTAGAAAAATATATTTAATTTTTCAACTGATTAGAATTTGTAAATTTATGTTTAAAAATCCTGAAAGCCTGTGAATTTTAATTTGTTGTGATAGTGTCATATCCTTTTTCACATTTTCTTTCCGACAGTTGTTTTTTTTTTTGATGAAACAGTAAATTCAGAAATCTAATACATTCAAAGTGAAATGTTCCTTTTCCAGAAATCGAACTCTCTGGAAATGTTGCTCTGGTTACTGTGTCGATCTGTTGAAAAAACTCGCCAACGATATGGGTTTCACGTACACTTTGTACAAAGTTCGCGACGAGAAATGGGGGCTGAAAACGGTATTTAGAATAACTTCTAAATAAGTATGTGTAATTTCAAACCCCTCAAAAATTTAGGAAAACGGCTGGAATGGTTTGATTGCTGATCTGATGCATAATAAGGCGGATATGTGTGTAACTTCTTTGAAAGTTTGACTACTATTACATTTCTGCAACTATTCGCAATATTTCAGCTGAATTCCGAACGAGCTCGTGACATAGACTTCTCTCTACCCTTCCTGGATACTGGAATTTCAATTATTGTCAAAATTCGAAGTGGTGTACTCTCACCAACCGCTTTTTTAGGTATGTACAATTGCATGTAGCACAAATTTAATGAAAAAGTTGTCTTTCAGAACCATTTGAGTATTCAACATGGGTTATTATCCTATTCGTTTGTATACATGTGGCTGCGGTGTCGATTTTCGTATTCGAATGGGTTTCACCGTATTCTTTTAACATGCAGAAATATCCACCTCCAGGCGAGTAGAAGATTTTTTTAAAAACTATGTCTTAAAGGCAGTGTATCGCTTCGGCTCGCCGAGTATCAGGCAAATTTTGTGACATTTCAAAAAATCATATCTCAAGATTGAAACACAGCATTTCAATAATTTTAGCACCATTCGATAGATAATTCGACGTAGATTCTAAATCTTTTAAAATTTTAAAATTTCATTAATTTAACAATTTTTTATGCTAACTAAGTTTAAGTTTTTGAAATTTTCTACATTGTGTCCAGAACAGTATGGGGTTCAAAAAATTATAACTCGAGACTGAAACGCAGTATTTCAATGATTTTAATACCATTCGATAGATAATTCGACGTAGATTCTAAATATATTTAAATTTTCAAATTTAATTAATTTTAAAAATTTTTTAGGCCCACTTTAAGTATTTTTTTAATTTTCAGTGTTGAAAAACCGAACCGATCCTGATCAGAGCAAACTTCAGAATAACTGACACTTTGCCTTTCTTTTTTCAGAACACAAATTCTCTCTCTTCCGTTCCTATTGGCTAGTCTGGGCAACATTATTCTCTGCAAGTGTCACAACTGACGTTCCAAAATCCACCGTCTCCCGTCTAATGGCCCTTGTTTGGGCGGCTTTTGGACTGACGTTCCTCGCAGTTTATACCGCAAATTTGGCAGCTTTCATGATCACTAGAGTGCAGTTTTATGATTTAAGTGGGATTCATGACCCAATGGTGAGTGATTTTTTAGGTCATTTTGGAAATCGATTGATGAACTGTCTTTTCAGCTGAATTATCCTCAGGATCAGAAACCTCCGTTTCGATTTGGTACAGTTGATGGCGGAAACACACATGAGACGATGAAACGGAATTGGCAGAAGTTTTGAAGAAAAAATAGGTCATAAAAATCAAAAATTGATTTCAGAATGCATGAATACGTAAAAGGCAATAATTTCTTCCGGATGAATATTTCAGCAGGTGTCGAAGCGGTCAAAAATGAGTAAACATAAATAGAAATGCGAACCAGCAATTAATTCATTTTCAGCGAACTCGACGCATTCATCTACGATGCCGTAGTCCTCGACTATTGGGCTGGAAAAGATGCGAATTGTGCTCTAATGACCGTGGGAAAATGGGCAAGTATGACAGGTTATGGAATAGGGTTTCCGAAGAATTCACCATACACCGCATTGGTCAATCAACACATGCTTCAATACCAACAGAAGGGAGATTTGGAAAGGCTACAGAATTTCTGGCTCACTGGCGCTTGTACACCGGATAGTCATAGTCAGACACAGTCAGCACCGTTAGGCATTGAGAACTTTTTGTCGGCGTTTGTGCTGTTAGCTGGTGGTATTGTAAGTTCTTTGTTATTTTTAAACTATATCGGAATATTCCTTTTTTTATAGACCACCAGAAAAATGTTAATTTTCAGATCGTCAGTGTCATAGTCCTTGGAATGGAGCATATTTATTGCTTGAAACTTCGAAAACCTCTTCAGAAGTTCGATCCAAACGGATGGTGTGGGATTATCAGTATGGTGAGCTTCTTTTTTTCTTAAAAAAATTTGAGAACTGAACGTTTAGAGGGAGACACGAAATAAATGGTTGAAAATTGATGAAAGTATAACTGTTTATAAATAAATGACAAAATGGAGGAAAAAATGCAAAAAACCCATTTCTCGGCCGGAGGGTAGGAAAAGTGTTTGGAGGCACAAGTGTTCGTGCGTTGAAAAAGTTAGGCCACGCACCCTGTAGAATCGTTTAGCCTGAAGCAACCCGAAAAATAAAATAAAATCATTAAATGGGAAATCGAATTCTACTTCGACTATTTTTTTCAACCATGGAAAATGCTTTATAAAAAATCGAACACATGTGCCCCCAAACACTTGGCCTACCCTCCTCGGCCGTCTGATTTTTTCGTTTTTCTTTTCTTTTCAGTTTTTTTTGAGAGAAAATTATACATAAAAGGGAACTTTAAAGGAGGGCTTTACGGAGATAATAAAAGCAACTTAAATGAAAATAGACTTCATTCTCATTCCAAATTTGTTTTAAAAATTTTCAAAAACCATCTAGAAGCCGAGAAAGCGCGTCTCAAAACAATGGCCTAGAAAAAGGGGACTCCTGGCCGAACTTTTTCCTATGAGCTTTTTTCGTGTTTCGTTAATGAATAGTTATGCAGAATGCTTATATTAGTCATTTTTTATGTTTTTTCATTTTAATTTATGTTTTTTTCATTCTTGTTTGGATTTTTCATGCCTGCGGACTAGTTTTCGCCGGTGACCCCTTTTTCTAGGCCATTGTTTTGAAGGCCATTGTTTTATTCATCCCAGATGCATTCAGTATCTCCGTAAAGCCCTCCTTTAAAAATTTTTTTTTCGAAAAAAATATCAGGCGGCCGAGAAAACCAAAAAGCGTGTCTTCGGCCATTAGGGTCATCAACTGTTTTATGGTGTTGTTTTTTTGCCATTTTCGAGTTTTTTTTTTCATTTAATTAACGAAAATCATGCTTTTATCATTTTCAACCATTTATTTCATCCCAACAGGCCCATTTAAGAGAAGTTTGAACTTTCTTGTGGGACCTTGAAGTTTTTGAAGTAATTCAATTTTTACTTTTCCCGAGTTGTGATGTCCTCAAAATTTGTTTTATATTCTGCGAATTACATTAAATCGTAGATATAAAAAATTTTTAAACAACCACATCTAATAACTTCTCGTCTATTTTCCAGGCAATGGGAAAATCCCTAACCTTCACCGAAGCTGTCGACCGTGTTCAAGAATGGCGATCTCGAACCCAATCCCTCGCCAGTACCAATTCCCCGCAATTGAAACGACGAAGATCCGCAAACTCGTAATTTTTCCCCGTCAGTTCTGAAAATTCTAGAATTTTCAGAAAACCATGTGAAAAATACGCACCCGCCGACCAGAAGCAACAAAATCGGCGCTTTTTACAAGTTGAGACCAATTTATAAAAAAAAGGCTCATTCTTTTTCATTTCTTAATAATAAAACAAATGTTTGCATTAAAAGAAAACATAAATATCATGCTTAAAATATTTTCTGGGTGGTAAATCGAGAATCGGAATATGTGATAATATAATTAACAACTAGATTGAATAGACTTTCGACAGAAAAAAACTCGTTACGGTATTTAAAATGAAAAAAATTGAGATCTTTCAAAGGATCGTAGAGTTATGGACTTTTGATATAATACAACAGGATTCAGAATCATTTTAAGATTCACTATCAGTATCATCGTTCGGTGCTCCATCTTGGAAGTGATCGACATAATTGTCCGGATAGTCATATTCATCTTCTGACGATGGTCCGTCAACGAAAAAGTGATCTTCGTCATCCGAACAGCCTGGTGGAATCTGAAATAACATTGCAATTTGAAATGGGCAAAAAAGCAGCGTAACGGTTTTTAGAGAATTTTGCAATTCAAATTAAATTAAAAAATACAAAACATCATCGATTAAAATTCTGTTTCGGAATAAACACCATGAAAAATTTTTAAAAATTCACAAAATGTTAATTTTTTCAAAAAATAAAATCTATATTTGGCCAATATTCATGGGAAATTGGTCAGAAAAAATCGAAATTTGTTTATAAACGGTCACCAAGTACTTTAATGAAACACTCACCACTTTGTATACCTTGTTTTTGTACGTGATTGTGGTATAAGTCTTGCCGTCCTGAAAAAAATTAAAATTTTATTTCAATTTTTACTTTTCCCAAAAAAACAAGGGATGAAGTGTTCTCCTTCGAAAAAAATAACTCACAACCGTGACTGTGTTTCCATTTGAGACATGACTAACTCCATTCGACGTTTCTGGCTCCTGTGGTTTCGGTTCAGTTCCAAAGACATCTACTTCATCTTCGTCTGATTCTGGACCATAGCTGGACAAAAGAAATTTGAGGAATGTTACCCGTAGAGCATAAAATGAAGTTTTCATGAAATTGAATGAGCTAACATAAAAATTTCAGAAATTTTAAGAATTTCTATTTTTTTTTTGAAGAATCCGCTACTTTCGCAAAATCTAAATTAATTTATGGTATTTTTGGGCTTATATTATCGTATTGTCAACTCAATTATTCTTGATCATTGCGTTCGGAAGGCTGCTCAACCTCAGCCGCTCCGCACGCACGCGACGCGGCTGCCGACACTCAACACTGGAAAATTTCAATAATTAATTTCCCGCCAATATTTCAGTGTTGAGTGGAAGGTCGCCGCGTCGCGTGCGTGCGGAGCGGCTGTGAGGTTGAGCAGCCTTCCGAGCGCAATGATCAAGAATAATTGAGTTGACAATAATTAAGTAGGTTGTAGTAAAAATTAGAGATTAACTATTGTTTTATTAGTTTTTAAAAATTTCTAATTTGATTTTTGAAGGATTATCGATTTCTCTAGAGTAAATGAACATGCGTTTTGTTTTTAATTTAATTTTAATAATAATAATAATCTTACATTGCCGGTTCTCCACCACCCTCGCGTTGCGACGCTGCTTTCGCTATTTTCTCGGAAAGCTGAAAAATCAATATATTTCTCTCTAAACTTCCTCAATTCCCTCACCTTCTGTACAACACTTTTGACCTCTTCCGACGCATTCTCCCCAACCAATGTGGTCACCTGTCCTTTCACCACAAATCGTTTCATTCCCTCATTCAACTCAGTCGCAAAAGTGACATACTCTTCAGTGTTTTCCGGAATATCGAAGAAAATTGTCTGAAAAAATTGATGATGATCCGAAATCGTTTTTATTTTGCGACCCACATGATTAACAACCGGAATCCGTCCATCATCACACATTGCAATATTGCACAACAAGTGTGGAATTGTACCATCTTGCCATTTTTCCAATTCCTTTTCCATCAAATTTTCATCTTCTTCCAGCATGTTTCTAAAGTCGTCTTCTTTTTTAATTTCTCGAAACTTAATGAAACTCACGATGTTATCAACGCAACTTCCAAATTCTTCGGAAACAAATAAACCGCCAAGAATCGGCAAACTTTGTCATTATTAACAAGGATCAATGTACGGTCTGAAATTAAACGTTTCTTGTCTTTTTTATTTTTTTAAAAAATCGTAAAAATATTATACCATTCCTGTCTTTTCTATCAATTTTCTCGAGTTCAGCTCGACATATCTCTCCCAACTTTTCAGCTTTAGCGATTGTTGCGCTGGAATAATCGCCGGTGGCTACCTGAAAATTTGATTTTTAAAAAATTAGATATTGAAATAATTGCGAAATATTCACCTCAACAACATGGTATTCAATTGTTGCCATTGCTTCTGAAATTAAAAAAAATTAGTGAAAAAAGTGGAAAATGATACAAAACAGAGACAAGGCTATGAATAACAACCAAGCTAGTTGCTCTACAGCTAGAAATAAGGTGGGTTGGTAGTGCTCTACATATAATTATCCCAGGATTTACACCAAACCCTAATTAGGACGACGAAAGGGGGAAATCGATTAGTAAAAACGCTCGACGGCTAGTAATAAGGTTGGTTGGTAAATCTCATCATATAATTATCCAGGATTTTCACTAAACCCTAATTATGACGAAAGGTGGAAATAGATTAGTGAAAAAGAAAATAATACACGTGGCATAGAAGAAAACACCGAAAAAATGTGCCTCAACTGCGCCGTATTTTACCGAGTGTTTTCGAAACAAAGCGTGTTGTGCTATGGCTTGAAAAGCGCGGGAATTCAAATTTGCGGTTTTATTTTCAAATTTTGGTGAAGTTCGGGCATTCTACACTGAAATACAATAGTTTCGATCTGAGCTCCAGGCCTATCCTTTAACACGCAAGCCATTGCGTCACCGATATATGATCCTTATCTGTGTGTGCCCACGTTTCGGGTGTATACCGTACACTCGGCGCAAAATACGCAATAGTACCGAAAACATTCGACAAAATACGGTGGAGTTGTATTTACCTCAGCAAAAAAAATTAACTTTACAGGGAGATTTAGCGAAAACGTGTACTTCTGTTGACGCAGATTAATAATAATACTTTTTTCGTATTTCCTGCCGACGTAAATATTTACGTCAGCAGGAAATACGATAAAATAAATACAATAAAATCCACATAAAATATTTTTAAAAATCTCAATTGATCATAAACCTCTAAAAACGGAATTAAATTTACAAGTATTGCATAAAAATGCGTTTTGTGCAATAAATACAAAATTGCTTCAACCAGGTCTCGCAACGAAAAAACAATCGAAAACATAACTCGTTTGAAATAAACCGTATACATTTTTTTTAAATGAAAATGCCACTTAAAAATAGTTTTTTTCGCGGCGAGACCCTGAAATTGATTTTTACTATTATTATCTCACAAATTCGGCTTCATAAACGTGAACTTCCCTATTTTGCGAAATAGTGTATGGTGAGGGATAATAAGACAACGCAACGCAACCCTTCCCATTGCCCTCACGCGTGGCGTGTCGATTTTTGGACACAGGTTTTTCACGTTTATATAACAGGATTTGTAAACAACTAATATAAAATAAACCTAACTTCATAAACTCGCCCTGAATTTAAAAAAAATGCCCAAACATGGAATGCCTTTCAAAATTTTCAAGAGTATTTATTTTTTCCGGGTCACGTAAATATTCAAGCGCGTATTTTCTGTTACAAACATCTTCGTTTTCACAAAAAGTTCGAATTTCAATTATTTTTTTGTTACAAAATAATCAACTTCCCTATAAAGTTTTACCACGATTCTTTTTCGATTAATAAATATTCTAACTAATTGATTTTTTTCCAATTAATTCATAGTAGTTTGAAAATGAAGAAATCACTACTGAAATTTTAAAAAACTTACAAACATAACTTAAATACCAAAAACTCGTGAAAAAACGAATAGTTCTAAATAAAAAGAAGACAATACTGGCTTTTATTTCACGAACTAAAAAATCTATGGAATTAAGTATTTCTAAACATCAAAACTTTACCGGAATTTTTTTAAAACACATATATTTAACGCGGAATGGGATGTATACCAGAAAATAAGATCAACATTAAAACTGGCAAATTAAAGTATTAGACCTGCTAAAAATTTTTAAAACTAGGTTATCAACAAATATTCGTCGGGGGGTGATTTACACACATTATTCACATTCTTGATAATCTTCCGAGTGTTCGTTCGTCATTTGATACACGGTGCTTGTCGACCCACCTTCTTCTCGTTCACGTTGTCGCTGGTTATTGTAGATGTTGACCAACTTCTCCATAAATTGTGGGCAAACTTGGTTGTATTTTCTGATAAGCTGGAACAAAATGTAAATTCTGTTAATTAAATAAAAGGTTTATCGGAAAATTTAAACATTTTTCAGTCTGGGTCACAGATCCGAATAAATTCAAATTATTGAAAAAAAAATGTTCACCGCCAAAATCTTCAGCAACATCTTTATATCCTTCGTCTCATCAAACAACACATGCACTTTCAATTTAACCGCATCTCTCGCAATCAATCGTTCCATCTCCTCTTCAAACAACGTCTGGAAAAATCTAGCCTCCGGTAAGCTGTGAAAAATCACAGCATCAACGATTCCTCGATTAATATCATGAATCGATTTAAAATCAACAACTATCACGTTATAGGTTTCGGTGCGAAATTCAAAGTTTATTATTTCCATCTGATCAATCGGATCTTTTCTCGTCAAAGTCGAAATGTTAAGCGATCTCTTCAATGATTTTAACTGAACGGTCACATAATTCGCCACCTCTGCAGTTGATGTAACTACCAATATTTTTTCAGACCGATTTTCTGAAATTATTTTTTATTAGTTTTTTCCCAAGATACTATAAAAGCTCTCACGATTTCTCTCCGCATTCGAACTTTGCCTTTTGCTCGCCAACTTCTCAATCAATTGCAGACATCGGTGGACTTTTTGCATTGGTGGCGTCATTAAAATACCTGCAGTCGAAAATTCGTCACAACTCGTGTCAGTCTCACTCTGTTGGAATTTGATAAGAACCAGCTCATTCCAGAAGTCCTCTCGTGAATGAATCAACTCCACTTGAATATATTCAAAAAGTTCTTTATATCTGTAATTTTTTGTTGATTTTTAAAATTGAGGATTGAATATCTTCAGGATACCCCAAAAGCTCCAACTCCACAAACATATCGCCTCTTGTTATCTCTTCACAGAACATAAGAGCCTTCGAAACTGAACACTTCCCACTGGCGTATGCGAAAAACATGAATCTAGTATGGCACGTCTATAAAAATTGACAGTTTTCAGAATTTTCCTGCTCAGAATACCAAAAATTTGACCAATGTTGATGCGGTTTGATGGAAAAATTCTTCATTTCTCGTGAGCTTTTCAACATTTTCCACCGCGATGAAACGCACAGATTCTTGAACTCTTTCTAGCTGTAAAAATGTATCCTTAGATTTTTTCTTATAAAATTCCACTTGCAATGTTCAATTCTCTAGCTTTTTCCAAATATTCACTCATCTCACGAGCTGTTCCAACAACAATATCAGCTCGATATTCATATTCCGGTGATTTCGGTACACTTTGCCCTTCTGTTGGCTCTCTTATGTCCGGCCTACCCAGTAATTTGACACCGATTGGATCTCGAAGTTCTGAAATTTTGAGCATTTTTTTTGAACATCTTCCTACAAAACATACTTAATTTCGCTTTATGAAGATCGGTGCACGTGGACTTAGCATTCACTTCATTTTCAGTGATGATTAACACTAGTGGCATTCGGAACCTCTGTTTGTTACACGATCTATGATATCTCACATATTCGATCATAGTTTTAGTGTAATAATGATATCCGTATTTGTGATTGGTGTGCATACAGAAAATGTGTTTATATCCTGTAACATAATCAAAAATGTGGAAAAGAGAACTGATCATATGTAAATACCTGGATATTCTGTTACAAATATTCTGATTTTTTCCCGAAATGATGTATTTTCTCCAGAATTTGGTCTGAAAAAAGTGTAATGTTTCTTGAAGTTGTTCGGTTTAAGCTTCAGCCCTTACACATGATTTACATAGTTTCCAAGGTTTTTAGCTGGTTCGACCAGCTCGATCCGATGACCAATTGGATATTTGTATGCTGGAAAAAATTGAAATTAATCGAATTTTTCCTTACAGTTTACTCACGATATCTTGAAATTTGTTCACCCCATTGTTTAGTGCGCTCTTTGAACTGAAAACCTTATAATAATTGTCTGAAAACAAAACTTTGAACTTCCTCACTTCTAAAGGACAAAAATCAGCCGCGGTTGCTAAACCAGGATGTTTAAGAAGATTCAAGTCGAAGACACCAGCGCTTTGTACTGAAATGTGAGTTTGTTGAAGAATCTAAAAATTTTTGAAACATTTTCAACGGAAAAATTCATATATTCCTACTTGTTCAACCATAATTTTAGCTAAAATTGATTAATACGGGACCAGCCGTTAAAAACATCTAATATCCTGTAAATATTACGCAATAAATTTTTTTGAAAACGTGTGTGTAAGCAGTTCACGATTATACTGATAAAAAACTGAAAATTCCTGATTTTAAAATTTTTATTTTGTTTGTCTACGCGATATAGCACACAGAATAAAGATGCAGAAGAGAGACTAACAGCGTTGCAAGCGCGCTCCACTGGTAGGTCTCGCAACGAACAATCAACTACAGTATACTTTAGCGGCGTTGTAGTGACATTTCTCTTTTTTTTTCCTTTTCCCAAAATTTTTCAGCAAATTTTTGGATGAATTCTCCACGTTTTTTTGATTTTTTGAGTAATTTTGAGAATAGTGGTATGATTTTGGTTGATCCTGATTCGACCGAAGCGTGATTTCAAACTTAACTCTAAGTTTTGACAATGTGATTCTCAATTTTACTCGGCTTCGAGAGGCTGAGGTATGTCCGTAACATGTCTCCTCTCATTTTCTTATTTTAATCTGATTTATTGAAGGAATGGGACGTCCAGAATTCAATCGTGGCGGTGGCAACGGTAATTTCTTTTTGAAATATTTCAAACTTTCGTTTTGAAAATTATGTTAATTAAAAAAAATAAATTTTCTATGTTTTTTGTCTAATTGTAATTTTTCAGGTTTCCGCGGAGGTCGTGGTGGTGACAGAGGTGGCGGTCGCGGAGGATTCCGTGGTGGTAGCGACCGTGGAGGTGGTGGATTCCGTGGAGGAAGAGGTGGATTCGGCGGAGGTGATCGTGGATTCGGCGGTGGTGATCGCGGTTTCGGCGGCGGTGACCGTGGTGGATTCAGAGGAGGAAGAGGCGGAGATCGGTAATTTTTTTTTGATCAAGGATGGAAAAAAAATACAAATCAATTTTAGCGGTGGCTTCGGCGGCCGTGGATCCCCGAGAGGCGGACGCGGTTCACCAAGGGGAGGAAGAGGATCTCCACGTGGTGGAAGAGGTGGAGCCGGAGGAATGCGCGGTGGAAGAACAGTTGTTGTCGAGCCACATCGTCTTGGAGGTATTTTTGACGCCTAAGCAGCTTTTCTATTTTTATTCAATTTAAGGAGTCTTCATCGTGAAAGGAAAGGAAGATGCACTTGCCACAAAGAATATGGTTGTTGGAGAGTCCGTCTACGGTGAGAAGAGAGTATCGGTTGATGATGGAGCTGGTTCCATTGAATACCGTGTCTGGAACCCATTCCGTTCCAAATTGGCTGCTTCTATTATGGGAGGATTGGAAGATACTCACATCAAGCCAGGAACCAAACTTCTGTATCTTGGAGCTGCTTCAGGAACTACTGTTTCTCATTGTTCAGATATTGTTGGACCTGTAAGTTATTATTTTATCGCTTTCAGTTTTATTCTATTTTCCTCCATTTTTAGGAAGGAATTGTTTACGCCGTTGAATTCTCGCACAGAAGTGGACGTGATTTGCTCGGTGTTGCCAAGAAAAGGTCAAATATTGTCCCAATTGTTGAAGATGCCAGACATCCACACAAATACAGAATGCTCGTCGGTATGGTTGACGTCATCTTCTCAGATGTTGCTCAGCCAGATCAAGCTCGTATTGTGGCTTTGAACGCACAAAACTTCCTTCGCAACGGTGGACATACAGTTATTTCTATCAAGGCTAACTGTATCGACAGTACTGCTGAGCCAGAAGCTGTTTTCGCTGGTGAAGTTAATAAACTCAAGGAAGAAAAGTTCAAACCACTCGAACAAGTCACCCTTGAGCCGTACGAAAGAGATCACGCTGTTGTCGTGGCAGTATACCGCCCAGTGAAGGGAAAGAAGGTTTGATCTCACTTTGTACAACTTGTTTTAATTGTTACATTGTTACATATTCCATATTAATGGTTAACTCATTGTTTTAATTGTTTACCAATAAAATTTGTTGAAGTTTTTATTTTACATGTTCTATTTTTAATCTTTCCCAGCTGGTTAGCTCCAGATGCTCTATCTTTACTTTAATTTGTATTATGTCTTCTTTCAAATTATGCATTTGTTCAGGGGTATGACGTCAACCGTCCAATCGGTACAGACCTTCGGTCGCAAGAAGACCGCAACTGCTGTTGCTCACTGCAAAAAGGGACAAGGCCTCATCAAGGTCAACGGCCGTCCACTTGAATTCTTGGAGCCACAGATCCTCCGCATCAAGCTTCAAGTGAGTTTGAAATTACTGAAACAATTTTTTATGAAAATGTTTAGGAGCCAATCCTTCTCGTCGGAAGAGAAAGATTCCAAGACGTCGACATCAGAATCCGTGTTAGCGGTGGAGGTCACGTTGCTCAAATCTACGCTGTCCGACAAGCTCTCGCCAAAGCTTTGGTATTTCAAACTTCTTTATCCATGCGTTATTAATGATATACTTTCAGGTCGCCTATTACCACAAGTACGTTGATGAACAAAGCAAGAGAGAATTGAAGGAAATCTTCGCCGGATACGACAAAAACTTGTTGGTCGCTGACCCAAGAAGACGCGAATCCAAGAAATTCGGAGGACCAGGAGCCCGCGCCCGTTACCAAAAGTCTTACCGTTAAATTTTGTTTTTGTTGCATTATAAAACTGTTACAAAAGTTTATAGAGATCATGTGCATAAAAAACAAGTGAAAAGGGGAACCGTCTCAAAATGTGAAACTTAAAAGAAGCATGTCAAGAACGAAAATAAATAAAATTCCGGCTATTAAATCTAAACGTGAGTGGCGTTGTCTTCTCGGTAAAGGGATGTCGACGGATACTGGAACGGTGCAAACACATTCGGTTTGAATTATGTTGATTCCAGTTCCGTTTATGGTACAAGTTGATCGCTTTAAACGAGACCTGCTGCATCGAAAATCACAACATGAATTGAAAGCACTACAAGATGAATAATCCGCCTGAAAAAATGCGAAATTATTATCTAAATTGAAACATCTAGAAATTACCTTTTCAATACATTCTTGTGTAAAAACCTTCGATTCCACGGAATATGCACCAATTGCGACGGTTGCTACCGCAAAGTGGATCAGTTTCATCGAGGGGGTCTAATTAATTCTCAACTGAAAAAAGTGGATTTATAACAAAAGATAAATATTAGTAAGTTTGCACAAAACGCATAAAATTTGACAGCATGCCATGTGGTAAATAATGTTTACATTTATCAGCAAACTGGTTCTTTGAGGTCTTTTCAAAAAATATCTACAAAATGCCATAAATAAATTGAGGTGTTCAAAAATGAAATTAAAATGATCGTAACCAGGTTAACTTCTCCTTTGTGATAAAAGTGGTAACCATGCGTTCGATCCAAACCGAACAAAAACCAGACAAGTGACATTGACCCAATAAACCAGATAAAACCTATTTAGTCAATGTTTTTTTTCATAATTCGAACGAAAATGGTATTTAAAAAGTTGACAACAACAAACAATACATGGCATTTTACACAAATGGTTGAAAATCGAGGGGATACAAAAAAATGACCTTTGTTTGAAAACTGACAGCAGCAGGTGACCCCCAACCCTTTTAAAAAAGAATAAAATGGAAATAATATCCAAGATGTAGAGATTTAGAGAAATGACAAGAAGGCAGTGAAGGTTGACAACGAAACAGATGGACTGGAAATGCAGGTTTCGTATGGTCAGTAACTTTTTTGTTCAAATTTTAGTGTGAAAATGGAAAAAAAACTGAAATTTGGATTTTTAGAGAATTTTTGACATGGTTATTGATTTCGGAAATGCCTCATACCATCAAAAATTCTGAAAATAAGGGTAATGAAATTATTTCCAAAGATGTTGATGTCAAAGATTATTTCGGAGCTCCATCAACAAGTTTGTTAAAGAATTGCACACGAATTTCGTTTTTTTTTTAAATTCTTCCTCTTCATTAACATTTTCGACACGTTTCTCATTTTTTCATCTGTTTTCCGTTTACAGAGAGTGTTATGAAAATTAATTTTTTACTTTCTACTTAAAACATGTGTAGGGTGACTTTACAGATCCAATGGTAACTAGATACTCAACCTGTTTTTTTAAATTTCAAACGGGCCGTCAAAAAAAAGAAGATTGAAAACAATGACAGTTTTGAATAATAAAATCTAGTCCGCGAACATTCGAGGACAAATTGCATAAAACATTAAAATGAACTAAATTAGGTTTTATTCACTACGATTCATCGAAAACAAGTTAGGCCGAAACCATTTAAAGGTGAACTTTACGGGGATAATAAACGTACCTTGAATAAAAATAGACTTCATTCTCATTTCAAATCTGTTTTTAAAATTTTCTAAAACCACCTAGAAGCCGAGAAAATGAGCTTCAAAACAATGGCCTAGAAAAAGTTTCCACCTGGCCGAACTTTTCCTAAGAGCTTTTCTCGTGTTTAGTTAATAAATACTTATGCAGAATGCTTATATTAGTCATTTTTTTAAATGTTTTTTTTTCATTTAAATTTATGTTTTTTCATGCCTGCGGACTAGTTTTCGTCGGTGGCCACTTTTTCTAGGCCATTATTTTGCAGCTTATTTTCTCGGCTTCTAAGTGGTTTTAGAAAATTTTAAAAACAGATTTGGAGTGAGAATGAAGTCTATTTTCATCCCAGGAGCATTACTTAGCTCCGTAAAGTCGTTCTTTAAACCCATTTCTCTCGTCTCCTATGTCTTTTTTAGAAATTTTAAAAACAAATTCGGATTAGTTACAAGTTCTATGTTCTTTTTCATCGAAAAGTCCTAATATGATTCCTCATTTAAATGATTTTAAATTTCTGAAATTTTCTCATGAAGTCTTATCAAAGGTTAAAGGCAGCGAGTCACCTATTCAAGCTTCATATTTCCAAAAAAATGATTTTTGAATCAAATGAAAATTGTCCTTTGAAGTCAACGGATATTAAAAACACACCTAGCCGAAAATTTTATCTTTGGAACTATCATAATATCGGGGAAATAAATGTGCGAGTTATCTCCAAAAACTATTGTTGTCTGCAATCTGAACAATTATCCTCTGGATGAGGCGCTTTCTCTGTCTTCGAGTTGACTGATCCAGACGGCTGAAAAATATTTTTTTAAAAAGAAAAACTGTCTTTAAAAGTACCTGAACTTTTGATAAAGAGCCATTCCCATAGTAGGAACACTCCATACTATTCTCACTAACAATTGTAGTCTCGTTATCGAATTCCACCGGATGACTATTTTTAAAAGCTTGTGGTAGTAACTTCCCTTGCCCTTTTGGTGTTGTTTTGATCCCTTTCAGCATCCTGACTTCTTCCTCCAATCCTCGAATTGTGTTCTTGTATCTTAACTCATCATCATCAAATTGATCGCAAATATTTTCCAGCCGTTCTTTCTGTCGTTTTGCTCTCGCCAAATTTGACTCCATTTCCATTAATCTGGTTTCCAACTCTACGGTGCGAGCTTCCAATTTCATGATGATGAAATCCTTTTCCTGAAAATTTCTTTAATTATTCATGCGGCTCAACTTGACCTTACCGATTTTGAATTCTTCGTTTGCAAATATTTCATCTGCTCACTTTTCTCCTTCAAATCATACTCTTTCTCATAATAAAGTTCTTGCAGATCTTCAAACGTTTTTCGAATAATTGCAATTTCGGTTTCAAAGAAACTCCTCTTCAGAACGTTTCTCAGTTTAGCCTCAAATTGATCCAGAGTTGATTCTTGTTCTACTACGATCCTTGCAAGACGTTCTTCTGTTTTTTGCATAATTTCTTTGTCCATATCTATCTGAAATTGATTTTTAAAGTGAAAATTATACAATTATTTATCATCATAATCACTCTTAAAACTTACAACATGTTCCAGAATTGCAATATCACTGCTGAAAAAAGATACAATTCAAAAAATTGGATTATTTAACTTACTCATCATCTGATGAAAGGTCGGCTGAAAATGCTCTCCTACTTCTCGGATCAGGTGTATTTCCAGCAGTTGCGTCTATCAATGAAGCATATGATTGCTCGTAGTTTCGCGGGGTTCTTGGTAAAATAATGTCGACAATTTCAATACTAGTATCCTGAAAAAGATTTTGTTTATAAACCAAGTTCTGAACATTGTAACAAACCTGATGGCTTTCACTTCCGACACTGTTATCCGTTACTTTTTGGTTCATTTTTTAAACGCACTACGTTAATTTTCCTTGTTCAGAAAAAAGAAAAATGAATAGGAAGTTAATTTAAAAAAATCTTGACTATAATCAAGACTCGTATGAATGAAACGTGATTGCTTAGGAATCAGGTATTTAAAAAAAGAATAGGTAAAAACCCCGAAAGACAAATATCGATTTTAGAAAGAAAAATACCTCCATAGTGGATTTATCAAACTTGAATATAGGTCAAAATACTAGATTCCCAACATTAGCGGATCATTTCGAGACTGGAATCCATACGTCTTAAAAAAATTTAAGGATTTTTTTGGGGCTTTAAAAAAAATTAAAATAGGACTATACAGAGATTAAAAATGTAATTGGTATGAAAATAGACTTCATTCTCATTCCAAATCTGTTTTCAAAATTTTCTAAAACCATCTAGAAGCCGAGAAAACGAGATTCAGAACAATGGCCTAAAAAAGTGTCCATACCTGGCCGAACTTTTTCATTTCATCTTTTTGCGTGCTTTATTGATAAATATGTATGGGGGAATACTGAAATTAGGTCATTTTAAATTATGATTTAGTATTGTTCTCCATTCGTGGCGTAATAATGCCAGCGGACTAGTTTTCGTAGCTTTTTCTAGGCCATTGTTTTGAAGCTCTTTTTCTCGACTTCTAAGTGGTTTTAAAAATTTTTAAAAACAGATTTGGAATGAGTACGAGTTATATTTTTATCACAGATACATTTATTGGCTCTGTAATTCCCTCGTTTAATATACAAAGGTTGAAATTGTTTTTAAAATACATTTCAACCCTTCCTAAAGGTTTTTCAAAGCATCTGAAAACGATTATAACGTCTCAAATCGAGTCCGACATTCCATGAAAATAATACACCAAAAATTATTATCATATAAAGAACTTTTTGTGATAATGGTGACATGGTCTTTGACCGCTCGATACATGTGCTTTTTTGAGGATTAAAACATATTTTCAGTGGTTTTGAGTCAAAGCCTTTGACGATAAGAAAATATACCTCCAGATTTTGATCAGAATCTGAACCAAAAAAATTATACCCGATGCTTCATTTTTTTTTCACTTTTAACATGATCAGACTACAATTATAATAATGACGTGCCTTTTTATCAGCACGTGTTTGTCTGAAAAACTTTCAAATTTTGCAAGAGCAGAACACATTGTCGAGAATTCTTTATCTATGGACACGAATAAAAAAGTGCAAGAAAGAATCAAAATTTTTCAAAAAGAATAAATTTTTAATTACAACCGGTATTTGGAATAAATGTAATTTCTATATATATATACAATTAATCGAGTTGGATTTCAAAATATCATAACTTCGAAGCTGGAGTAATTTCTTTAGAGGACGGGATAGTATGATATTTGATCATTTGGTACTGATCGGTAGCTGTCAGATCTTTTGTTTGGATATGTCCATAAGTCATGTAGACGATTTTTCCATCCGATGTTGGGATGAAAGAAGTCGGGCGGCCCCAAACCATGTTGTTGTATAAGATTAATTCATCAGCTGAAAAATAATGGAATTTACAAGCTTAGCGATGTTCCCTTCTCCCTAAAAACCCCCAACTTACAATGACTCCATGTACTGAACACATAATCAGCCTCCTTATTCTTATCCGCATTCATTTGCATCAAAAACGTCGCATAATTGACACCGGAACACGGCCATGGAAGTGGATTAAGACCACAATCGAGATAATTCAAACCGCATGAGTCGCCTGGCCATAATCCGTCCTGAAAAATGTATCAAATGAGTTTTTGGATTTTAATGATTTTTAACGCAACCTGTCTATTACAAGTTTTCTCGACTGTCGCCGAGCCACCTTCACAGTTGCAGAGCCCGAAATTTGCTCCGGAAATGCCAATGAGCACTTGGATTTTCTTATTGATTGGCAAACCGAGATCGCATTTTCCTGGAAAAAAATTTTATTTTTTAAAGAATTGTAATTTTTTAAAATCGACTCTAACTGATTCTCTAATTTTAAATGAGAACTATTATAAATAATCGATCTGAAATTGAAGGGAAAAAATTAGCAAAAAAGTAGTAAAGGACACCCGGTATCGAACTTGGCTGCCTGGTGGAAACTTTTATGTTTTTGAGACCAAAGTTCGATTCCGGGTGCCCTTTTCTACTTTTTTGCAAATTTTTAAAACTATCTTTCAGGTTTTTTTAAAAGAAAAACAGTCTTTAAAAGTAATTAAATTTACAGATAGTTAAAGCAACATTTATAACTTGGGCGTAGTCCTCCTTTAAAGACAGCACGTCAGAACTTTCAGTTAATTTTGGATCTCATTGTACTAATTAACGAAAGATCTAATTTTTGAAATTGAAAAGGTCAGGGAATTAACTGATACACTGTCTTTAATGTTTCAATTTTCCGGGAGCATCCTTTCTTCTATTTTCCCTTTTTAAAGCCATCTTCTCCAGAGTTCCCTCCTTACCATCTGATGCTTCAATTGTTCCTCCTTTGATTAATTTCCTGGCGATTGTCACTCCCATACTATGACTAACAATTGACACTTTCGCAGCTCCAGTGTACGCAATCACCGCTTCCACAAACTTTCTCATTCTTGTCATTGTCACGCAGTCGTGCGTTCTGAAACATTTCCAAAATCTCAAAATCCCGTGACACACCTTTTGACAAACCTTTTAGCAGCATTCGCTGCATTCGTATCCTGCCATGACGTGGCATAGAGTTCAGCTACCGTATACCCATGTGATAGGAAATATTCAATCGAATTCGACCATCCAGTTGCTTCGGAACTTTTATGTAACGCAGAGTCCGAATTTCCATGGATGAAAATGACAGGAACATTTGAAACCGTCGGAGAATTTGCAGTCTTTCCACCATAACTTCCCTGACTACCGTAATCCGATCGAACGAAATCATATGGTGAATAGGAATTGGCGGCGAGCCAAGTCTGGAAGTCCTCTGTCAAAGGCCCTGCGATGTCAGCACGAGCGAAAGATGCAAACACCGCCACCAATAAGGTAAAAATTAACATTTTTCAGCCAGATGGTAGAGGGAAGAAGGTAGAAGAAGTTTATAAACGCATCTGATAAGAGAAGAGGTAATTTCTTATCGTATTTTTTCTTTCATTGCACTGAAAAGCACATGGCACTCATTTGTTTCAAATGATGATTTTTGAGCAAGTACAATAGGCGGAATTCCAAGAGAAATCAGAACACAAAATGTGGTGTGGCCTCAAACGTGTTATTTGTTTGATTTTTTGAACAGGTTCGAATTTGTCAGTGACATACTTTTCACAATTATTAAAGGTTTGTCTTACCTACTCCTGATTTCCTATCGAATCGACGCTTTTTGAGCATACCAACCCAACCTTAAAGACAATGTGTTAGTTAATTTGATCCTACTTGATCTTAGTTTCAAAAATTAGAGCGTTCTCTCATTAGTACAATGCAATTTATGCGAAACCACACCGATAACACACATGCTTCATAGCAGCGGTCCAAAGTTTGAATGTGGCTACTTTGTTCTTTGGACCACCTGGGCTCCCATTCGAATATTCATTTTTTTGCCTTGAATTTGGATCGTGTTAACTGACTTTAAAACAAAAAATCCCAAAAAAAGTGCAAAAACATCGAAAAATTCGGAAATAATGGGGGAAAAATGAAATTTTGATCTCCACAGTAGACTTTACGTTCGAGGGACTAACTTCCCAAAGTTGGCGTCCATTTTTCTAGCATTTTTTGCGTGATGGGCGGACTTTTTTCCAAAATTATCATTGTTAATGGACCTATCTAGAAACTAAAACGCTGGAAAAATTCGCAAACAAATGCAAAAAATCTTGAAAAAATTGCAATTTTTCAGACGATTTAAGGGAAATATACGGTAATCGTTACGAGACCATCAAATGTTCTTACTCTTCGCTGCGAGACCCGGGGAACATTTCATCTGTGTGCGTCCATAATTGCGGAAAATGCTGTCAAGTGCCGTTGAATTTTTCGAAACTTTGGCGCAGTCCAAAAGCCACGCCCACTAAATAAAATCGAAACGGTTGAGGTTAAGCTTTTTTCGTTTTTTTCGAAGGAAATTCAACAAAAATCAATATTTTTTCTCAAAAAATTACCTAATTTATCTCAAAAAGCATAAATTTCGATTATTTCGGTGGGCGTGGTTTTGGACCCGTGCCAATGGCGACTGTCCAGTGGAGCGCAATTTAGAAACGCTTGTTTCTACAAATATTTTTATTTTGTTATTTGAAGGGGAAAGGGAGACGAAAATAATTAAAAATATTTTAAAAATCATGAAATTATCTCAAAAAAAAAAACAAAAAACAAACCGTCTTGTTTTTTATTCGGTGGGCATGGTTTTGAAAAAAAAAAGAAAACTTAAAGAGCAGGTTATAAATGTTGCTAAATCGATCTGAAATTCAGTTTTATACACCTAGTGAAAAATTTGCAAAAAAGTTGAAAAGGGCACCCGGAATCGAACTTGGCTGCCACTTTGGTGGAAGCTTTTACGTTTTCAAGACCAAAGTTCGATTCCAGGTGCCTTTATTTTCACATTTCTACGTTTTTGCAGTTTTTTCGATTAGAAATCATTTAAAAATACTAATTCGCTTCCGAGAATGTTTAAAAAAATGTTCCCATCTCCTTTTTTATGTGTGTTCTTTAGTTTTTCCCCACATAATGTTTTTTCAGTTGTTTTCTTTCCCTTGCATTCCGAAAACCAAAACTGCCTAACTAGCAAAAAAAAAATGAATAAGCTGTTGACGTATTGATTTCGAGAGCAAAAAACATGACTCTAATTGTGTTTATTTGTTTTTTTTCTAGTCGATTTCCTCCCCTATTTTTTCATTTGCGGAAAGAACATTCAAAAATGATGGATGGATGGATTGTTCTGCATTTTTTTCGCTTTTTGGAACAACGTGAGGAACATATGTAAAAAGAAGAGGAAAAAGAACTTTAAAAACATTGGGGTTTGATGTTTTTTTGAGTAGAAAATTGATGTTGCCACGTCAGTTTATGATGAGTTTTTGAGCTGGAATAAAAACACTTGACATCCTTGGTAGATTTAGAACATCAAAATTTTTGGTCAAGATCATGAAGATTCACTGAAAAAAGTTGGGTCTAAAAGTTTTACAAAATGCTAGGTACCCGGTAAATCGTGTTTAGAAAATAGAATTACACATCTAAATTTATGACACTCTAAAAAAGCGACCCAAGGAATGTAGTGTTATAAGGCATAGTTGTAAACATTGATTTTAATTGATTACTTTATGAATATTGTATAATGAATATATTTACTTTAATCAATAAAAATCATCGAAACGGAACGCATTTAGGTGACTGCACCAAACAAGGATCCACCCACAAACCGACGATGAAATTTGTGAACCATGACGTCAGATTGCGGAGTCTGTAAGAGGATGACTTTCAGAGCCAATAAATGTTCCTTAAATGAAAATAGACTTCATTCTCATTCCAAATTTGTTTTTAAAATTTTCTAAAACCAAATAGAAGCCAAAAAAAAACACGCTTCAAGCCAAGAAAACACGCATCATGGCCTAGAAAACGTTTCCACCTGGCCAAACTCTTTCCTTTTTTTGAGTTATATTGGCGAATATTTAATGAGAATGCCCGAACTAGCCCGTTTTAAATTATGTTTTTGGATTTTCAACATAATTCCCAGCGGACAAGGTTTCCTAGTTGGGAACCTTTTCTAGGCCAGTGTTTTGAAGCTCATTTTCTCGGCTTCTGGGTGGTTTTAGAAAGTTTTAAAAACAGATTTGGAATGAGAATGAAGTCTATTTTTACCCCGGTTCAATTCATTAGCACCGTAGAGTCTTTCATTAAAGCCCTTTATTCATAGTTTTCAGTTTTAGGCTCTTATTTTCTAGGAATGTAATTGAACAAAAGTGATTGTGTGAATTAGGTCCGAAATGGTGAAATGGGAGTATCACATTGAATAAAAAGTAAATTATTATAAACATCCTAATCTCCAAAGCTAAGACGGTAAATCGGATTGGGGGCTCTAGTGTTATAATATGTACCTTGAGAAATGTGCGTCAATCGTCACGTTTCTCAATTTTTAATGATTATTGAGTGCAATCGGAGTACCCAGATGTGCAATTGAGACACCCACATTAACTCATTCTGGCTACTTATTCTTGGTAGCTTGATGTGGCTACCTACATTTTCAACCCTTTAAAAGAGTGCAGATCTGAATAACCGTACAGTTTCCAATATTCTTTATCTCTTTAACTTGAATCGTAGGCTTTTGTTTAATATTTATCAGCTGTTTCAGATATAACATTCATTTTCATCTGCTAATCTTTTTTTCCATGTGTTCAAACGTCAAAGGTTTTGCACTTTTACTAAAAGTGGAACAGTTGGAAACCGGAATTTTTGGAGACCTTAAAGACAGTATGCCACTTATTTTAAACTTCATTTCTTCTCAACATATTCGCGAAACCTCTTTGAAATTCTTAGGAATGTGATCCTAACCACAATTTTTAGAAATCGAACACGACTCGATAAAAAATGGTTAAATAAATAAATAAGTATTCAGATCTTCATTTTTTCGTCGCTCATATCAACTGGCATGCTGCCTTTAAGGAAGTCACTGAAAACTTCGAAGACCTAAACGTTCTCTGGTAGCTCATCTTATTCCCATTTCCTCAAAACGGTGACCTTTCCTCTCTTCTGCTTGTTCCTTTTTGCTCCTCCAACATCTTCAGAACAAACCTATCTAAAACGACAACGACGACGTCTTACATTCAATCATCTCAAAGGCCTTTCCTTTTTTTTTTCGTTCCTCATCATCCGTTTTGTCAGCCTTCTTTTTCTATTTCTCTTTTTTCCCCCAATCGATTTAGTTCTGGCAAAGAGAGCCAGAGAAAAACGGGAAGGAAAAAACCTCGTCTGAGTAGGCTTTTGCTGTGCCCTCCCCCCGTCAAAGTTTTCTACTTTTTTTTTGCTACTTTGTTGTCGTTTTTTCTAGTTGTTCTTCTTTGAGCTTTTTTTTGTTGGAGGGCCAATTTGGGAGCAATTTGCAGGATTTTTTGCATGGGTGGAAACTTGGAAAATGCTAGGTTTTCTAGTGGTTTAGAGCTATTAAAGTCTACTTGAAATTATGAATTGAAGTACATTTTTCCAAGAAATTTTCTTAAATCCTAAATCTTTTTTTTATCCTTTAAAATTATAGGTTTTGGTTTTTAATTAGGATCTTTCTCTTCTAAAAATAATTTTTTATACATCTTCATTTGCACCAGGGGTGCCGCCGAAAAAGTTTTTGGCCGAAAAAAAATAAATTTTTTCGTCGGCCAGTAAAAAATGCCGAAAAAAAATAAATTTTTTCGTCAGCCAGGAAAAAATGACGAAAAAAAAAAATTTTTTTTTCGTTTTATTGGAAAAATACCGAAAAAAATTTTTTTCGGCGTTCCAAGTGATTAATGAATCATATTTCATCAGAAAAAAAAACGATTTTAAGGTTTTCTACCTTCATTCAGTTAAAAATTAGTAAAATAGTTGGAAATTTATGTTAAAAAATGGTATAGTTAAATTTAAAAATTTGTTTTCCGTAAGACGGAAACACCGAAAAAAATTGAAGATAGAAAACCGAAAAAAATAAAATAAAAATTTACGCGCTTCGCGCAACCCGAAATAAAAAAAACTTTTTCGGCGTAAAACACCCGAAAATCACGAAAACCGAAAAAAAATCGAAAAAAAACGGCAACCCTGATTTGCACAGTCATAATTATAGGTGCAAAAATCATTTTTGCAAGATTTTGCAAATATAAATCACCATTTTCTTTTGCATAATTGGATTAAAAAATTTTTAAACATTTTTCTGCTATTTTTTAAATTTTAAATTAAAATAACACAAAAATTTAAAATATTTACAAAAAAATAAAAATAATGACCGAAAAAATAAAACACAGGGACTAACTTTCGCAATCCCCGTCTTCCAGATAAAAAGTTTTACTTAATTATTTTGAGGACTTTGACCATTTCTGCATGACTTTCAAAAAGAAAACTCTGAAGGAAAAAACATTAAATCAGTTTTGAATGGAAAGACATCTGTCAATTTAATGGGTTTCGAATGTTCTAAGTGGAAGTGAAGCCAGACACAGAAATTCATTCGCTATTTTATTTTTTTTCGTTAGTTTTTAATATGATATTTAATAATAAAAACGTGTGATCCGAAGAATTTCTATTCAACTTTTCATTTTTCCTGCAATAATTTAGCAATCAAATTTTGTTTGCGTGTAAATTTTCATAAACTTCAGCAAAACGTGTACCTTGTGAAAATCTGATTTTACAAATATTATGGAAGAAAAATTAGAAAACAATTTGCGACCAAATTGTTTTCTAGTGGTATTTTAAAAAAAGACAAATACGAAAAATATAAATGCTTTTTTTAATCCGAAGAAAGTTAGTCCCCGCATTTTTTTTTGGTTTTCTAGGCTGTTTGACTTGAAAAATTTAACTGAGAAAGAAAAAAAAACCAAATTCTGCTAGAAAAGTTCAAAAATCGAGTACAGGCTAAAAGATTTTAAAACCATAAGATTTTTGAAAAAAAAACGATTTTCTGAGAACAAATATTTCGGAAAAAATATTATTAAATGTGGGTCATTTCTTTCAGGCTACATTCTTTCAGGCTATATTTGGCCTATATTACTTTCAGACTATATGTCTTTCAGGCTACATGTCTTTCAGGCTATAAAGTCTTTCAGGCTACATGTCTTTCAGGCTATTTTTTTCTTTCAGGCTAGTTTCTATTTTTTTTTCTTTCAGCCTATAAAGCGACAGTTTCTAATCTAGCTGATTTGAGTTATGACTAATAAGCCAAAAAAACGTTTCTTCGTTTGAAAATACCCAGTAAATCGTATTCTGAAAAACAAAAATAGCCTGAAAGACAAAAGTAGCCTGAAAGACAAAACTAGCCTGAAAGAAAAAATAGCCTGAAATACATGTAGCCTGAAAGCAAAAGATAGCCTGAAAGACATGTAGCCTGAAAGACATATAGCCTGAAAGTAATATAGGCCAAATATAGCCTGAAAGACTGTAGCCTGAAAGAAATGACCTAAATGTGGGCTTTACCGAGATAATAAATGTATCTTAAATGAAAATAAACTTCATACTCATTCCAAATATGTTTTTAAAATTTTCTAAAACCACCTAGAAGCCGAGAAAATGAGCTTCAAAACAATGGCCTAGAAAAAGTGGTCACTGACGAAAACTAGTCCGCAGGCATGAAAAATCCAAAAAAAATGAAAAACATTTTTAAAAAAGGGACTAATATAAGAATTCTGTATAACCATTTATTAACGAAACACGAAAAAAGCTCATAGGAAAAAGTTCGGCCAGGTGGACACATTTTCTAGGCCATTGTTTTGAAGCTAATTTTCTCGGCTTCTAGGTGGTTTTAGAAAATTTTAAAAACAGATTTGGAATGAGAATGAAGTCTATTTTCATTTAAGCTACATTTATTAGCTCCTTAAAGCTCTCCGTTACAATGATAATAGCGGCAGAGCGCACTTGTGTAATTTCCAATTTTTTGCTGAATGGTTTTAGCAATTTTCGGTTTTTTTTTCTAATTTTTATTGCAATTCCATTAAAAAATATCTAATGCGATTTGAAGAAAGCAAATTCATCCAAATTTGTAAATTCTTTTTTTCGAAAAACAACTGTTCAAATCAAAGAAAATATGAACTGTTGCAAACGCGCTCCACCGTACATTATAGTCTTTTTCTAAAAATAATATTGTCAAGATAATAATTTCTGGCCGCTCGTTTTGCGGAGTGTCGTTGGGAATTTACTCGCAGCGCGACCGCAACGCGCTCAAATTCAAATTTCTCAGTTGGTCTTGTGCGTAGCGGTCGCGTTGCGAGGAAATTTCCAACGACACTCCGCAAAACGAGCGGCCAGAAATTTTTATCTTGACAATATAATCTTTTAACCAAAATTCCGAAAATCTGCTCGAAAGTGCCCTAGTAATACAAAAGGGAGGACTTCAACGCGCCAAAAATGTATATTTTTCGTAGAGAATCAATTTTTCTTTTTTCGGAGATAATTTTTTCCCATTTTTTGGACAAGCATGTGAACTCCCAAACCAAAAAAAGATCATAAACTATTCAAATTTATGCTTCATCTTCCTCTCCTGAAATCTATTTTACATAAAACACCGATAAATTTTCAAATTTTCGGGATTCATTCATTCATTCATTCATTCATTTTCTCAAACGTTCGTTCAGCTTTTCTCGTCGGCTTTTCTCTTTGAAATCCGTATACGCAAAAAAAATTTTTTGGACCTCTTTTTTTTGCTGTTTTTTTCTGTTTCTCCTGTGCCGACGACCGATGTGAAATTCTATACCTCCTCCTCCTTCTCCCCTTCTCCTCTTCACGACGTCCTCATTTCTTCAGCCTTTTTTCTGTGGTTTTTTTTCGCTTTGAAAACTATTCGTTTTTTTTTGCTGGCCAAAAAGCTTCAAACGAACACATATAGAATATCAATTAGTCACGTATTTTTCAAGCTTAACGAAAATAAGAAAAAAATATGGATTGTGTTCTTTTTTTCTAGGAATAATTATGGGTGTCTGCATCAGAGTCGATGGTTTTGTTTTATTTTCGTTGTGAGAGCATTGTAATTAAATTTGATTGATGTCCCTTTAAACACAGTAATTTTCAAATTTCTAAAAAATTTGCTGGAAATATTAAAGATAGAGTGTCACTTATTTTAAAACAGTTTTTAATCATTATTATCAGCTCTAATACGTTTTTTGCATCTGTAACAATTTGTCTGCAATATTCCGTCACGACCCTTGCACAGGTTGTTGTAGCTCGGAAAATATGAATTTATGAATGCAAATTCGAATTTTTTTTAGAATTCGTAAAAAAATTCAATAAAAACGTTTTTCCCTAAGAAAAAAAACAGGAACTGGATTTCTCTAATCCCCCTCTCCTTTTTTTTTATACGAGTCTGAGGCTTTTTATGTTCCAGCTCAAAATTGAGCTGACACACTGGAATGACTTGTTCCGTCGTTTTTCCTATTCTCATTTTTATGGATTTCTTTAAAAACTAGATATTTGGAGCTCAAAATCAAAAACAAGAACATCACTATTGTCAAGTTAAAAACTTTGGATCATCCATTTTCTACTAAAAGACCGCAGCGCAGCCGCTCGCATTTAAAAATAGCATGACTTTGTGAGAGACTTAGATTTTCTGGGTAGGTCAAAAACAACTTGCATGATCAAGAATATTTGAGTTGATAATATAAAAGCCTTAAGGTGATCAAAAAACAAAGCGAATTTAGATTTTTAAAATTTCTTGTGTGAATATGGAAATTGAGTCAAATTTATAAGTGAAACATCTCTGTAACAGTGATTTTTTAAAGTTTTTCAGCAAAACATTTTGAAACATAATAATTGTAATTTTTTAGAGCAGAAATTTTCAAACTCTCTAAAATGTGCCAGTTTTCCAAAAAAAAAGAATCTTCTAAAAATCTAATTTCAGAATTACTTTGAAGTAAATGCTTATTTATCTACGGTATCTATAATCGGTATTACAATCAGCTATTGCCAACTTTAAATTTTTGGATCATCCATTTTCTACTAAAAGACCGCAGCGCAACCGCTCGCAGATAAAAATATCATGACTTTTGTGAGAGACTTAGATTTTCTGGGTAGGTCAAAACCAACTTGCATGATCAAGAATATTTGAGTTGACAATATCTTTTAGAATTGTTAAAATTTCAAGATATCATCATACTATAATGTCACCTCAAATATTCTTGATCATGCAAGTTAGTTTTGACCTACCCAGAAAATCTAAGTCTCTCACACACTCGTGCTATTTTTATCTGCGAACGGCTGCGCTGCGGTCGTTTAGTAGAAAATGGATGATCCAAAATTTTAAAGTTGACGATATAATTAAGCGTTAAGGGCGTGCGTGTGTTCGCAATATAGAATATTCTAGGAAATTCCAGAAGCTTCCAAAAAATTCCAGAAGTTTCCAAGACATTGCAGAAACTTTCAAATAATTCTAGAAGCTTCCAGAAAATTCCGAAATTTCCAAAGTGCTCTAGAAAATTCCAGAAGCTTCAAAAAAATCCAAAAGCTTCCAAAAAATTCTTAAAAAATTCCAGAAGCTTATTCTACGGCAGTAAACGGCTGGTTAAAGATATGGTGTTACTGAATCTATTCGGATTTCAGGAGCAAAATCCATATCACATGTCAAGTTCCATTAAGTTTTTAAGTGTCAAGTAAAAAAGGTTTCACCTTGCCTTTAAAGACAGCTGTTCAGCTAATTTGACCCTACCTGATTTTAATTTCAAAAATTAGAGCGTTCTCTAATTAGTACAATGCAATTTATGCGAAATCACACCGATAAATACACGCGTCATAGCAGCGGTCCAAAGTTGGAAAATTAAAAATTTGAATGCGCGCGTGTCCGTGCGACGCGGTCGGTGTCCGTGCAACGCGGTCGGAATTGGCGCGAAACAGAATTATTTGAATTTCGCAACATATTGTTATTGTTATCTCGACCGTCTGATCCCCCATTCGAATTTTTAGTTTTCGCCTTAAATTTGGGTCGTGTTAACTGACAAGCTGCCTTTAAGATCCTTTTTTTGTTTTTTGATACTCGGTTCCTTCCATAAATGCATCAACCTCAAAATAAGAAAAATTTCGTTCCATAACCATCAAAAATACATCAACCTCCCACTTCAACATCACTGTTCCGATCATAAACCAAATGCATCTCTAAAATAATTTTTCCTTTCCTTTTTCCCCACCATTTTTGGAATAATTCCAGTGCTCTTTTGCTCTTCACTCTCCTCTCTAAATATGCGTATATAGATTTTCAGGAGGATGTGAGCGGGGGAAAGAAAAAAAAAGGAAAGGGAAGGGAAAGGGGGAAAATCTATTTGAGCTGAGCCCACCACTAGTGTTTTGTGGCGGAGCATGATGTGAAATAAGGAATTTTAAGCATGCTCTGGCACATTTTTGAAAAAAATATATAGAATATATACATATTTACAGACATGGATTGGCATATCCGATTACTTTGTGTTTATGTATTTGTGAGTCGATGTTTGGTGTACCTAGGAATAATTGTGACTCATTTTTGGAGCAGTAGTTTTTTTCTCGATTTTTTTTAAATTTGGAAAGTGTTGTTTAAATTTTCTGATTTTTTCCACCAATGAGCTGAAACTGGCTATAAATTCCTTTTTTTTTTTTAATCTTAAATTCAAAATAATTTAAAGTTGATTTTCTGAAACCGCAAATTCCATTTTTTAAAATTACTTATTAAATTATGTTTGGTTCGGAGCTCTGAAATCGTGACTGAGTTTTCAAGGTTTTAAATTATTTTGAATAAATAATCTAGAAAGTGTTGCTTTTATCGATTTTTCGGTTTTTCGCAAATTTTGAATCACTTTTTTAAAATTGAAAATTGTATTTTCATAAAACAGAAGGAATTTCAGAAACAATCTGAAAATGTTGAAATATGAGAATTTTTCGTTTCAGAAAACTTTGTTTTTTTTTTTCGAGAAATTAAAGCAGGGTTTTACGGAGATAATAAATGTATCTTAAATGAAAATAGACTTCATTCTCATTCCAAATCTGTTTTTAACATTTTCTAAAACCACCTAGAAGCCGAGAAAATGAACTTCAAAACAATGGCCTAGAAAAATGGACCACCTGGCCGAACTTTTACCTGTTTTTGATTTTTCATGCCTGCGCCCGTTTTAAATTATGTTTTTGGATTTTTAACATAATTCCCGCGGGCTAGTTTTCGCCGGTGGAAACATTTTCTAGGCCATTGTTTTGAGGCGCGTTTTCTCGGCTTCTGGGTGGTTTTTGAAAATTTTAAACACAGATTTGGAATGCGTATTTTCTCTATTTTCATTCCAGATGCGTTCGTTATCTCCGTAAAGCCCTCCTGAAAAAACTTTGAATCCGAAAAAATTTATATCGTTATTAAGAACGCTCTGAAGCTCTAGAAATTCAATTATTTTTAGAAATTTCTAAAATTCCTCTATTTTTCAAAAAAAAAAATTCACTTGTAACACTAATTTTTCAGATTAATTGTATTTAGATTTACTGAAAACCTTTTTTCGAGTTGATTTCAGAATAATCGAAATTTTTTCGTTTTTGTTAGATTGAGAAACTGAAAATTTCTAACGGAGCATAAATTTCTTTTAACGTATTTCTGTCAGCTGAAATTTTTTAAAACAGATTTTCGAAATTTTCTCAGAAGCTCTAAAAATAAACTGAATATGCTGGCAAATTTTTATATACGAAAAAAAATCAATAATAAAAATATTATGTATATTTTTCTTAAATTTGTAAACTTTGCTTTTCTCCAGTTCTAATCACTCTCTTCTAACCTTTCCATCCATTTTTTTCAATTCAAAGAGACCCTTTTCTTATTTTCATTCCTAGAAAAAACCCCGCAGTAATGTTCTTCTAATCCGTTCATTCTATAATTCATTTTATAGGTTCATTTCATTTTATATTATCTTTCTCTCTATGTGTGTTTTTTATAGAAAAAGAAAGAAAAAAAAAGAGAAAATCCTTCATTTTCTCTTCTCAAATTTCCATCAGATCACTTGGTTTTCCATTTGTTTTCGATATATACTAATTGGTTATTTGATACTCTTTTTTCTTATTTTTTTTGTGTTGCCAAGTTTTCGTTTAGTGGATGTGGTGCTGGTTTTAAGCGAAATATCATGTTACTATTAAGAATTGATCTAGAAAAAATTAGAGGGTTTCCACGTCATTTTTATTTGGATTTGATACCATGTTTGTTTGATTTATCTTAAAAATCCACTGAAATTTTGACAACTAAACTCCTAAAAAACAAATTCCAAACGAACTACAAACTAATGACCTAGGTCTCGCACCCAACGAGAAGTTAGTCCCCGCTCGTATTTCTCTTCCCTGTTACACTGTAACTAATCTAAAAGTTCAAAATGTTTAAATTTTATTGTAAAATTTGCCGATTTTTTGTTTTGAAAAATAAAAAAAAACAAAGGATTTTTAAATTGATATTTTTCGTGTATTAAAATTTGCCTGAAAATTCACTGAAACAATTTTTTTTGAAATTTAGCGATGTTTCAGATTTTTTCATTTTTAGAGCTTTTTTCGAGAAAATTTCGAAAATCTGCGTAAAAAATTTCAGTTTACTTAAATATGTCTAAATTTCTATGAAAGAGCCTATTAAGAATTTCCAGTTTCTCAATATAAAACGAAGAAATATCGATTATTCTGAAAACCTCTCGAAAACCGGTTTTTATAATTTTTTTCAATAAATCTTACAATTGAAATATTTTTTTTAAAAATAAAATAATTTTTATTAGATTAGAAATTTCCAGAAGAAATACATTTTCAAGTTTTCAGAGCATTTTTCATAAATCTGGAAAATTTTACAATAAATTCTAAAAAAGTCTGGAAATTTATTTTGAAAAGCTCTATTTTTGGAATTCGACCTAACCAAATTAAACTTTCATCTTTCAATCTTCAAAGTTTCCAATTTCCCACAATTCAGCTCAATTTTTCTACGTCACAGAAAAAATTCTAATGAAACAAAAAAAAAACTAAGAGCAACAACAAAATAATAGCACAAAAAAACCCCGCCTCAAAGAAAGGTCATTCATTGATTCTGGAGGAGAAATACCTTCTCTTCGTCTCGTTTAATTTCACACTTTTTCTCATAGAATCAAAAAAAAGAAAGAAAAAGAAATGAGACGAAGGAGAAGCGCCAACCAATGGTTGGTGTGACGCTTCAGAAACCTCGAGCAAAAATACGTCGTCAATTTTTTTTCTTCTCTTTCTCGTACGCAAATGCGAAATGTTTACCGCTTCTATGAGGTTTTTTTTTGCATTTTTTATAACCAAAAAATTCAAAGTTTCAGTTCGGGTTTTTTTTCTTAAATTTCTGAAATTCATGTGGATCTTTAATTAGCCGACATTTGCATTCTAAAAATTTTTTTAGGTTTTTTTAAAAAATTTCATAAAATGGGGTCATCTCAAGCGATTTTTATGATTTTGGTACCAATCGATTGGAAATTTTTCGTGGATTCTAAAAACACTTGAAATTTTTAATTTACATATATCAATTTTCACAATTTTTGCGCTATTTAAAAAATGTCCAATTTTCAGCCAGAACCAAAAATTATTTTTTAAAGTTTTATCATCGGCCTGAAAATAGTACCAGTGGATTGGAACTATGACGTAGATTCTAAAAAAAATTTTGATAGTTTGAAAAATTAGCAGTTTTAAGAATTTCTAGGTTATTTTTTATTTAAATCATTCAATTTTAAATTTCAAAAAAAACTTTTTTTTAAATTGGATTTGACATGTCTTTAAAGATTCAATATTACTGGTAAGCACCAGATTTCAAAATTCCAAAATGACGTGGCAAAACCAGAAAAAAATTCTTTCGGAAAAATAGCATTAAAAAACCAAGTGCTGATCAAGTTTTTTCGACAAAATTAGAAAGCTAACGAAAATATGGGCCTCAGGGTCTAATCATTTTCCCTGGCACACTGTCTTTAAAGCAGGAAGCTACGGAGCTAATGAATGCATCTGGGGTGAAAATAGACTTCATACGAATTCCAAATCTGTTTTTTAAATTTTCTAAAATGACCTAGAAGTCGAGAAAATGAGCTTCAAAACAATGGCCTAAAAAAAGGGCCACCGGCGAAAACTAGTCCGCAGGCATGAAAAGTCCAAAAAAAATGAAAAACAAAACATAAATTAAGATGAAAAACATTGAAAAGGACTACTAGAAGCATTCTGCATAACTATTTTTTAACAAAACACGAAAAAAGCTCATAGGAAAAAGTTCGGCCAGGTGGACATGGTTTGAAGCTAGGCCACTGTTTTGAAGCTCATTTCCTCGGCTTCTAGGTGGTTTTAGAAAATTTTAAAAAGAGATTTGGAATGAGAATGAAGTCTATTTTCATTTAAGGTACATTTATTGGCTCTGTAAAGTCCTCTTTTAACGTGAAGTATTCAGATTTTTGGAATAAATCTGAGAATTGGATGAAATTTTAAATTTTTAACTAAAGCGCTTACTTTTATGATTTTTTCAAAAAAATAGTTTTCCAGAAAATCCTTAAAAAAATTTGCTTCCAATTTTTGCAACTTCGAAATTAGTACGTGCAACTCCTCACCTAATCCCGTTGACCTTTAAGTTTCCTGTTCCATTTCAACGCAACAAAAAATCGTCTTCTTTTCCGTCCGTCCTCTTCCAACAAAACATTTCTATTCCAGAATTTAAAATTCAGCAACAAAAAAAGTAAGAAAAAAAGAAGAACGAGAAAAAAAGGTGAAGAGCCACTTGTGGCTCTTCCAAGCTTCTTTTTTCGTTTTTTTTCTTCTTCTTAAAATTGAAAAAAAAAGAAAAACGAAAAAGTCTCTTGTTAATTTCCTGTCGTTTTGGTTTTGAGGAGCCTTCTCCTTCTTGGCTTTTTTGTTTTCTCAGGCAGAAAACAAGAAAGTTTGAAATTGTTTTTAATTGATTCCTTTTTGTCTGTATATGAAGAAGCGTTTTTAGCCGATTGTTCATGAAAATTTATTTTATACTGTTTCAAACATAATTTTTTTTCAATGATCATTTAAATTTGGGAGTTGCAAATTATTTCGTTGATGTTTTTCAGATTTGAAGCTCAAATTAAGCGTAAAGTAAGCGAAAGAGCGAAATAACAGATTTTGAAGATAATTCTCTGATGAGCTCTTTTCGAGCCAAATTGTGGATATCCACGGATCTTCACAAATCTGGAGAGCAAGTTGTTACCCTAGCAGAAAATGTAGGTTAAAGGAGAACTATACGCAGGTTATAAATGTTGCTAAATCGATCTGAAATTCAATTTTACATACCTAATCAAAAAATTTGCAAAAAAGTAGAAAAGGGCACCCGGAATCGAACTTTGGTCTCAAAAACGCGAAAGTTTCCACCAAAATGGTAGGAAAGTTCGATTCCGGGTTTAAAATTCCTCGAACTGATTTTTTCCATTTAATTCTTGAATCCTCAAATCCTATTTTTTCATTTGAATTCTTTGATACACTACGCAGACCGTGACGCTTAGAGTTAATTCAATTTTTAATATATATATATATAGTAATTGCTCTTTGACACTGAGCGTAGTAGATGCACCCGCATTGCGGCTGCGTTGCGTGTATAGCGAGGCACCTGTTTGATTTTGACACCGGAGTTCGAACCATACTGCCTCTTAAACTCGTCCAATAATTTTTTGCGGATAAGAACCAGTGGACACTTTTTGCCAGGAAAATACCAAAAATGTCCATGTCAGATGGTTCAATAATTTTTATGAACAATTTTCTGAAAAAAAGGCAAACAGTTCTCCCGGCTATAGTTGCGTACCGATAGTTTATATTTCTTGCTCAATCCAAAGTTCGGTCCGGTGGAAACTTTTTCTAGGCCATTGTTCTGAAGCTCGTTTTCTCGGTTTCTGTGAGGTTTTAGAAAATTCTAAAAACAGATTTGGAATGAGTTGGAGGTCTATTTTGACTCAAATTCGATTTTTCAACATAAGTTCGCGTTGCATGCAAAAATGGTATTTTTAAATTAGGACTACTAATTTGTTGACGGTCTCCTTAAAGACAGTTGTTCAGTTAATTTGACGCTACATTATCTTAGTTTTAAAAATTTGAGCGAATTTGGATCGTCTTAACTGGCAAGCTGCCTTTAAATATCTAAAATGTATTTATGGAAAGGTTGTGCATTTTTTAAATTTAAAATTTCAAGAAACTGCTATTCAATGCGAATTGCAACGCATAGTCGTTACTATATAATTTCTATAGATTTTACTATTTTCGTTGGTCACTTACTTTTTTTTCTTGCTCAAAAGAGTCCTCTTGTGCAAAAAATTATGAATTATTGTTTTCAGGTCACTCATCCCCCACCAAAACACCGAAACTATTTGGTGTTCAATTGTTGAAAAAACATTCTCAACCATCATTGCCCATCGTTAAGCTGGCGGTGATTCAGGGGGCGGGACACGTCGTCGTTGACCATCCATAAATTGAGGTTGTTGTTTTGTTGTGCATGTCCCGCCTCGTTTCTCGACGTGTTCTTTCCTTTTTTGGAACAACACCAACAACCTCTTCTTCTTCTTATTCGACTACTACTTCTTCTTTGAATATTGATTGTTTGGAAGAAGAGGTGATAGAAGAGGACGAAGTGAGGATACGGGAATCGGGGCATTTGTCAGATTTGAAACGGACCGGTCTGGCCGTTTTCCTGGTGCTTTTATTGTTGGCACAGATGGAAGGTGAGTAGATTTTATTACTTAAAACGATGTTTGATTCCAAAAAAATTGGTTGCGGAGTTTACCTACTTTCTATATATCATTTCCAAGTTATTTACATCAACTGGAAAACTATCAGAAAACATATGAATTTAAATTCACAGGAACAATTTCAGAGTTTTCTTGTAGATTCAATTTTGCGCCAATTCTGACCGCATCGCACGATCCGGCGCGCTTTCAAATTTTGATTTTTGCAACTTTGGACCGTTGCTATGTATTTATCGGTGTGATTCCGCATAAATTGCATTATACTAATGAGAGAACGCTCTATTTTTGAAACTGAAACCTGGAAGGTTCAAATAAACTGACCCACTGTCTTTAACGAAAATTTGAAGTTTTCTTTTAAAATTTAGGAATTTTCTGATAATTTTAATATTTTGAACTGAAATTCGTTGTTTGTTCAGACTAGAAAAATGACCCGTCGGAAGGAATTTTAACCTTTAAAAAAGGGATGCATTCCAAATAAAACTGCGTCATTTTGGATCCATTCGGAATCTCTCATCTTAAAGATAGGGCCCCATTTTTTAAAAAATAAATTCAATGAAAACTTAAAATTCTATTTTTAATTCAGTTTCATAAAATCTGACTCAAAAGCAAGAATGTATTTAAAAAAAACATCATAAATTAAAGAAGTCGAAACTTTTCCATTTTTCCAGGCGTATCCGGCATCGGATGTTTCGTATGCAGCTCATTCGACGGCGAGAACCGAGGATGCGAAGATCCGTTCAATTCCACAATGGATCTGAGCTCCAGAGATCGGGATGCGTCAGCGGTCGCCAATTACAATTATCCATGTTGGGCTTACAAAAAAGGACGACACGGGCTGTTTCCAGCTGATCATTGTATCAAAATTATTGGTTTTAGGGGTGCGTTTTTGTACTTCTCGTGGACAAGCGCTGAAAATATAATAAATATAATATTTTCAGCTGACAATGAATCAAAAACTCTGGTGATAAGAACATGCGCCCTAGATTCTGGAACATTAACCGCCGATACAGGTAATTATTTAAAAAAATATATTTTTCGACAAAAAATCCCCTTGTTTTCCAGAAATAGTTCGAATTTCGCACTGCGGTAGCTTCAAATACGAAGGTCATCAGTACAAAGGATGTGTTCAATCGTGTGATACAGACGGCTGTAATTCCACAACAAGTCTTCATCAATTTTCAGCAATTCTTCCCGTTTTTCTGATATTTTTCATGATTTTTAAGACAATTTTCAGATGATTTTTCTTCATAGACGTTTTTTTCTCTTCAATTTTAGACAATTTTCTCCCATTTTACGGGTATACAATCCGATTTTCTCTCAAAAAAGGTTTTTTTTTAAAGAATAAGTTTTTTTAGACGATATTTGTGGTTTTCATGTTGGAAAATATGTTTATTTAAAGGAGGGTTTTACGGAGATTATGAATGCATCTGGGATGAAAATAGGCTTCATACTCATTCCAAATCAGTTTTTAAAATTTTCTAAAACCACCTAGAAGCCGAGAAAATGAGCTTCAAAACAATGACCTAGAAAAAAGGGCCACCGGCGAAAACTAGTCCGCAGGCATGAAAAGTCCAAAAAAATGAAAAACAAAACATAAATTAAGATGAAAAAACATAAAAAAAGACTACTATAAGCATTCTGCATAACTATTTATTAACGAAACACGAAAAAAGCTCACAGGAAAAAGTTCGGCCAGGTGGCCCTTTTTTCTAGGCCATTGTTTTGAGGCGTGCTTTCTCGGCTTCTAAGTGGTTTTAGAAAATTTTAAATACAGATTTGAAATGAGTCTGAAGCCTATTTTCTTCCCAGACCCATTCATAATCTCCGTAAAGCCCTCCTTTAAAAAAAATTGTTTTTTTTGAAAATTACAGTGAAACAAATTTTCATTTAATATTTTACAACATGAATTGATCACAAATCGTTGGTTTTTTTTGAATTTTCGTAAAATACGACATTCTTCGTTAAATGTTCATTCCTATTTTCATTGTTTTAATCGATTTTTTTAAATAAATAAATTTTACAAATATTTTTTTCCTTAATTTCATTTCTAAATTGCTAACAATTTATAGAAAAATGGTCAACGATTATATTTGTAAACAAGAGGAAGAAAAAGCGAATCAATAATTTTTGAAGGTAATATAGAAGTTAAAAAAAAATTTTTTTTGACAGTTCATTTCCTTTTACGATAAGAAAAATAAATATTATTGTCAACTCAAATATTATTGATCATTGCGTTTTGAGGGCTGCTCAACCTCATTGACGCTCCGCACGCACGCACGCGGCTGCCGACACTCAACACACTGGAAACTTGCGTGCGTGCGTGCGTGCGGAGCGTCAGTCACGGTTGGGAAGCCCTCAAAACGGGATGATTAAGAATATTTAAGTTGACAACACCTTTTTTCACATAAAACCCTTAAAATTTCAACCTAAATTTTATAATATTCTGAAAAATATGTGGGCCTATTCAGAAATTTCTGAATAGGCCCACATAACTAAAAACGACGCAAAATTTTGCAAAAAATCCTTTTTTCACGTTTCCGCGTTGGTTATTTGCAACTTTTGCGTCGTTTTTAGTTTTTGAATACATAAAAACTGTTTACATCGTTTTTCAATTTAATTTCAAATGATAATTTTGTTCAACCAGCGTTGGTGAATAATCAAATTCTTTAAATGCCAATCAGGACAGGTTGGTGGCTTTTTTTTCTAAAAAATATCTCTATATTTATAGATTTTTACATTGCAGAAGAACGAAACAACTTAACAAATGAGTATCCATTGGAGACACGACAACAAGGTATTTTATTACTTTCTTGTTAGAAATTTTAAGAAGAAACAGTTGTTATGGGCCTATTCAGTTTGAAAAAAAAATACAAAAAATGTCGAGAAATTCAATGCAGAAATTGCAGAGAAATGACGAGAAATGACGAGAAATTGCAATTTCTCTGCATTTTTTGAATTGTAGTTTTCACGTGACTCGCTTCGAGACCCAAACGATTAAATATGTGTCCCTTTAAACAAATTGAGGAATTTTGAAGAAAAACTCTAGAATTCTCGTTTTTTTTAATAAAAAAATGTTTTTTATTTGTGCGTAGAGTACACAATACGGTTTTCTGCAGTCGGCGGACTAACTTTCATTGTTTTTTGTGTTTTTCGACCGCAATGACTGCGTCATTTCTCAGATTTTCGTTTATTTTCTAAAATGTTTTATTTTTTTATCTCGCTATAATCTGAATGCGTTTTTCTTGAATAATTGACATATGAAAAACATTTAACTATGTGGTTTTTTTGAGCAATGTTTATCCTATTTGTTTCGTGAAATATTTTCATTCTTTCTTGAACTACTTTTATTATTTTTTTTTTGGTTATTTAGAAAACATCCCATTATTATTTCAGAACGATGACCGAAAGTCGCCAATCGGGTATTCATGTGAATTGCAAGGATTCTTTTGGAAAACAAGAAGAGTATTGCGATTTTTTGATCAAAACAAAAACAAGAAATTGTGATTATCGTGCCGGTTTTCATGCAGCTGGTGAGCAACAGGATGAGAATTCAAAATCAAATGATCAGAGAAAAGTAAGTTAACATTTTGACTCAAACGTGTTTCGAGCAGATTGAAATTAAATGCTCACAATATAATTTTTAAAAAAATAACAAAAATAGTTTTCAAAAAAAAAAGAGGAAAAGAAAGCAAGTTTTGTTAGACGTTGTTAAAACAATGAAATAATCTCCTTTGTTTTTTTTTGCACACAATTTCTTTGAACATTTCAGAGTTTCTTTTTTGTTTCAGCTCGCTCAAACTGTTGTTAGACAATCAAAGGATCCTCAGAATAATGTAAATTATTCATCCAGTCGTCAAACGGGTATTCAGAGGAATAACAACAATCATGTGGGAAAACGAGATGACGATTGCGATTTCACGAATAAAGGGAAAAGGAGCAATTGTGATTATCGAGCCGCTGTTCATGCAAATTGTGAACAACCGGATGAGAATTTCATCTCTGATTGCAAGAGACAAGTAAGTTAACATTTTGACTCAAACGTATTTCGAGCAGATTGAAATTAAATGTTCGCAAAAATGTTTTTCAAATAATAAAAAGAGTTTTCAAAAAAAAAAACACGTTTTGTTAGACGTTGTTAAAATAATTAACTAATATTCTATGGTTGTTCAAAACATGAAAGCACAATTGTTTCAGATACAGATGCAAAAGGGGAACTTTCAACAAAGGGCCTGGAATGATGACACAAACCATTCACAAATCCTTGACGATTCGAATTTATTGGATTCTCGGAATAAGATTAACGTTGGTTCCTCGTCAAATTCTGAAGGTCTTAACCCAGGAAAAAGAAGAAATTCTACTGGATATCATCCATTCACAAATTTTGTAAGCAATTTTAAATTTTTTTCTTAGAAGTAAACAAGTTTATAATTTTTTACCTCACAATTATTCTGTGAAACTTTTCCAAAAAATTTTTTGTTTCTCACAATTTCTTTGAACATTTCAGAGTTTCTTTTTTGTTTCAGGTCAACCCAACTCTTCTTCAACAACCGAAGGATCGTCAGAATTTTCCGCAAACTCGCTCCGAAATTGATGTTGACGATGATTCGTGTTTAGGAGTCGAAGATTCGAATGATTCGGCAATTAGCAGACCGGGTCGAAAAAGAAAAATACCTGCAAATTCCGATTGGTCATTGGTATGTCAACCTTTTTCTAATTGTTTTTTCTTGTCAACAAAAATTCGTTCAGTACTCGCAAAATGATATTCGATCGTTTATTGATCATGTTGAAAGTTGTGATGCTTTATGGGATTCTACTCACCCGAATTTTCATAGGAAGGAAAAACGACAAGCTTCATGGTTGTTTATTGAGAAAGAATGTGCTTTTCTTGTGCAAGGAAGGTCTGGAGGTAAAAAAATTTTCGTTTACAGTTTTTGCAAAATTGATATTCAGGGAAAAATGCAAAGTGTCTTTTTGAACAACTGTATGCAGCCTATAAGAAGCAAAAAAAGCTATTGGAGCATAGGAGCGGTGATGGCGCTTTCTCAATCCCCATTGATTTTAAATACTTCAAAGACATGCAGTTTTTAGACCGAGATTTGTCGCAGAGAAGTGTGGAGAAGTGAGTTAAAACTTGAAATCAAAGAAATTAATCCAAAATAAATATTTCTTGAAAGGCTGCTGTGGAATGATTAATTTCCATTTTGTTTTCATCTTTTCGCGATTTTAAAAACGTTTTATTTTCAGCGAATACGTCTTTGGCGAGTCCGAATTTGAAATCAACAAAAAATCGAACAAGCTAGTGAAACAGACAGCAAAAACAGCTAAAGTTGAAAAAGGTGTGTGAGTTATGAAAAATGACAAAGTTCTCAGTGATCAGTTTCAGGTGGAGCAATAATTGCCTCTATCCAACAGCAGAATGAATCCCTCATCAAGCTGTTAACGGGACAAAAATTAGAAAGTGGAAATGATGCATCAGAATTTGATGAAGTCCTCCAAGTTATGAAGGAAACATTTAAGGGAAAAACAGAAATTCAAAAAATTGAGATGAAAGCAAAAATTGTGATGTTCATTGCGACTATGAAGGACAACAAAGAGACGACTTCGGAAATCAAGAGGAATGAGAAACAGTTTGTTCGAGAATCTGGAAAATCGTCACCACTTCATTATGCAAACTCTCAAAAATCACGCGCAAAGGAACCAACGCTTGCAGACTACTGCGTTTCCTCGGAGTCCGGTACCAGCTCCTCCAATGTACGTGAGTCAATTGATGATGACATGGAACTTGGATCGTTTTTCGAAGATCCTTTAGAATATAAGTCGTATTTTTAAGTTATTTTTACGTAGTGGCTACGAAGTTTTCGTAGCGTCCTTCTCGAGTAACTGAAAGCGCTTAGGAAAAACTTATCGATTTATCACGAAATTGTAATGGACCTATGCAGAAACTAAAAATGCTGCAAAAAATTGCAAACAAATGCAAATAATTCAATGCAGAAACTTGCAAGAAATGTCAAGAAATTGCAATTTTTTGCAGCCGATTTACGGGAACAATTCGGTAATCGTTGCGAGACCATCAATGAAAACGGCTCTTGACCGTGTTTTTGGACGCACACCTGTAAAATTTGAGAGGGTCTCGCAGCGAAGAGTAAGAACCTTTGATGGTCTCGCAACGATTACCGAATCTTTCCCTTAAATCGGCTGCAAAAAATTGAAATTTCTTGCAAGTTTCTGCATTGAATTTTTTGCATTTGTTTGCAATTTTTTGCAGCCGATTTAAGGGAAAGATTCGGTAATCGTTGCGAGACCATCAAAGGTTCTTACTCTTCGCTGCGAGACCCTCTCAAATTTTACAGGTGTGCGTCCAAAAACACGGTCAAGAGCCGTTTTCATTGATGGTCTCGCAACGATTACCGAATTGTTCCCGTAAATCGGCTGCAAAAAATTGCAATTTCTTGACATTTCTTGCAAGTTTCTGCATTGAATTATTTGCATTTGTTTGCAATTTTTTGCAGCATTTTTAGTTTCTGCATAGGTCCATTACAATTTCGTGATAAATCGATAAGTTTTTCCTAAGCGCTTTCAGTTACTCGAGAAGGACGCTACGAAAACTTCGTAGCCACTACGTAAAAATAACTTAAAAATACGACTTATATTCTAAAGGATCTTCGAAAAACGATCCAAGTTCCATGTCATCATCAATTGACTCACGTACATTGGAGGAGCTGGTACCGGACTCCGAGGAAACGCAGTAGTCTGCAAGCGTTGGTTCCTTTGCGCGTGATTTTTGAGAGTTTGCATAATGAAGTGGTGACGATTTTCCAGATTCTCGAACAAACTGTTTCTCATTCCTCTTGATTTCCGAAGTCGTCTCTTTGTTGTCCTTCATAGTCGCAATGAACATCACAATTTTTGCTTTCATCTCAATTTTTTGAATTTCTGTTTTTCCCTTAAATGTTTCCTTCATAACTTGGAGGACTTCATCAAATTCTGATGCATCATTTCCACTTTCTAATTTTTGTCCCGTTAACAGCTTGATGAGGGATTCATTCTGCTGTTGGATAGAGGCAATTATTGCTCCACCTGAAACTGATCACTGAGAACTTTGTCATTTTTCATAACTCACACACCTTTTTCAACTTTAGCTGTTTTTGCTGTCTGTTTCACTAGCTTGTTCGATTTTTTGTTGATTTCAAATTCGGACTCGCCAAAGACGTATTCGCTGAAAATAAAACGTTTTTAAAATCGCGAAAAGATGAAAACAAAATGGAAATTAATCATTCCACAGCAGCCTTTCAAGAAATATTTATTTTGGATTAATTTCTTTGATTTCAAGTTTTAACTCACTTCTCCACACTTCTCTGCGACAAATCTCGGTCTAAAAACTGCATGTCTTTGAAGTATTTAAAATCAATGGGGATTGAGAAAGCGCCATCACCGCTCCTATGCTCCAATAGCTTTTTTTGCTTCTTATAGGCTGCATACAGTTGTTCAAAAAGACACTTTGCATTTTTCCCTGAATATCAATTTTGCAAAAACTGTAAACGAAAATTTTTTTACCTCCAGACCTTCCTTGCACAAGAAAAGCACATTCTTTCTCAATAAACAACCATGAAGCTTGTCGTTTTTCCTTCCTATGAAAATTCGGGTGAGTAGAATCCCATAAAGCATCACAACTTTCAACATGATCAATAAACGATCGAATATCATTTTGCGAGTACTGAACGAATTTTTGTTGACAAGAAAAAACAATTAGAAAAAGGTTGACATACCAATGACCAATCGGAATTTGCAGGTATTTTTCTTTTTCGACCCGGTCTGCTAATTGCCGAATCATTCGAATCTTCGACTCCTAAACACGAATCATCGTCAACATCAATTTCGGAGCGAGTTTGCGGAAAATTCTGACGATCCTTCGGTTGTTGAAGAAGAGTTGGGTTGACCTGAAACAAAAAAGAAACTCTGAAATGTTCAAAGAAATTGTGAGAAACAAAAAATTTTTTGGAAAAGTTTCACAGAATAATTGTGAGGTAAAAAATTATAAACTTGTTTACTTCTAAGAAAAAAATTTAAAATTGCTTACAAAATTTGTGAATGGATGATATCCAGTAGAATTTCTTCTTTTTCCTGGGTTAAGACCTTCAGAATTTGACGAGGAACCAACGTTAATCTTATTCCGAGAATCCAATAAATTCGAATCGTCAAGGATTTGTGAATGGTTTGTGTCATCATTCCAGGCCCTTTGTTGAAAGTTCCCCTTTTGCATCTGTATCTGAAACAATTGTGCTTTCATGTTTTGAACAACCATAGAATATTAGTTAATTATTTTAACAACGTCTAACAAAACGTGTTTTTTTTTTTGAAAACTCTTTTTATTATTTGAAAAACATTTTTGCGAACATTTAATTTCAATCTGCTCGAAATACGTTTGAGTCAAAATGTTAACTTACTTGTCTCTTGCAATCAGAGATGAAATTCTCATCCGGTTGTTCACAATTTGCATGAACAGCGGCTCGATAATCACAATTGCTCCTTTTCCCTTTATTCGTGAAATCGCAATCGTCATCTCGTTTTCCCACATGATTGTTGTTATTCCTCTGAATACCCGTTTGACGACTGGATGAATAATTTACATTATTCTGAGGATCCTTTGATTGTCTAACAACAGTTTGAGCGAGCTGAAACAAAAAAGAAACTCTGAAATGTTCAAAGAAATTGTGTGCAAAAAAAAACAAAGGAGATTATTTCATTGTTTTAACAACGTCTAACAAAACTTGCTTTCTTTTCCTCTTTTTTTTTTGAAAACTATTTTTGTTATTTTTTTAAAAATTATATTGTGAGCATTTAATTTCAATCTGCTCGAAACACGTTTGAGTCAAAATGTTAACTTACTTTTCTCTGATCATTTGATTTTGAATTCTCATCCTGTTGCTCACCAGCTGCATGAAAACCGGCACGATAATCACAATTTCTTGTTTTTGTTTTGATCAAAAAATCGCAATACTCTTCTTGTTTTCCAAAAGAATCCTTGCAATTCACATGAATACCCGATTGGCGACTTTCGGTCATCGTTCTGAAATAATAATGGGATGTTTTCTAAATAACCAAAAAAAAAATAATAAAAGTAGTTCAAGAAAGAATGAAAATATTTCACGAAACAAATAGGATAAACATTGCTCAAAAAAACCACATAGTTAAATGTTTTTCATATGTCAATTATTCAAGAAAAACGCATTCAGATTATAGCGAGATAAAAAAATAAAACATTTTAGAAAATAAACGAAAATCTGAGAAATGACGCAGTCATTGCGGTCGAAAAACACAAAAAACAATGAAAGTTAGTCCGCCGACTGCAGAAAACCGTATTGTGTACTCTACGCACAAATAAAAAACATTTTTTTATTAATGGACCTATTCAGTTTGAAAAAAAAATACAAAAAATGTCGAGAAATTCAATGCAGAAATTGCAGAGAAATGTCGAGAAATGCAGAGAAACTTCAATTTCTCCGCATTGTTTGAACTGGTTTTCTTCGAGACCCAAACGATTTAATCTGTGTCCCTTTAAACAATTTTATGGAAAATGTTTGTTTTCGTGTCTATGATTGTGGAAATTATACAAAAAATTCAGTAGTGAGTCCCAATGGCCCTTAGATGCCCAAAATATCTGATTTATACCCAAAAAGACCGTCTGGGTCGAAAAAAAGACATGTCGAGAAATGCAGAGAAATTGCTATTTCTCTGCATTTCTCGACATTTCTCTGCAATTTCTGCATTGAATTTCTCGACATTTTTTGTATTTTTTTTTCAAACTGAATAGGTCCATAAAAAAAACGAGAATTCTAGAGTTTTTCTTCAAAATTCCTCAATTTGTTTAAAGGGACACATATTTAATCGTTTGGGTCTCGAAGCGAGTCACGTGAAAACTACAATTCAAAAAATGCAGAGAAATTGCAATTTCTCGTCATTTCTCGTCATTTCTCTGCAATTTCTGCATTGAATTTCTCGACATTTTTTGTATTTTTTTTTCAAACTGAATAGGCCCATTATCGAATCAAATTAAATTCGGAATTCAAACTTCCGCCCATTAAATACGGTTGTTATCATTTCGTTGTGAGACCTTATGCAGCAAGTTCGCGTCTGTTCCTTCACTGAAACATGTGTACTGTAATTTTCCTTTCTTTTGTTTTTTTTAAATTTTTGTTTCTTTTTTCGCAAAATTGTCGTTTTTCCTCACTTTTTCCAGTATTGTCACATTAATTTTTTGTTATTCTTTATTATACAAATTTTTAATTATTATCTTGTTTTCTTTTTATTTTCTCAAATCCTATTTAGAAGTCCATCACAGCCCCCTCGCCTGAATCATTATAACGTATCAAAAAACATTTGATAAAGTGCGCAATAGAAACAACATTATAGTCATATGTTCGAGAAAATTCGAGAAAATTAAAAAATCCTTTAAATATAAGTGGATTATGGTGTATTTCACGTTATGCTGCACATAGTACTCGCATCCGGATAGTCATCATTCCAATATGAGTCAATTGACAAATACAATCGGTGTTTACCTGTTTTTTTCCATCTAACGATCAATCGAAAAAAAATGGACAATGATGTTGTAATACCTACTTCTATCATTCCTACTTCTGATGTAGAAAAAAGTTCCACTTCTTCGAACCTTGTTTTAAAAGTTTGATTTACATGAAAATTTATTTAAAACACTCAAAAGAGAATTTTTTAAATTTTTTATTCGGTTATTATATCCGACGGACTAGTTTTCAAAAGAAGATATTACTCGGCCGTTTGATATTTTCGCTGTATTTGCAAAATCTTTGCATAAATCCTCTAACAAATTGTCGCATTCTGTTTGGATGTAGGTGTATCTACATCTTCAAAAAAAAATGTCTGAAAAAATAGCTCACAGTTTCGCTATTTAGGCGAAATGATCAATAAATGTGTGCAAGGAAGTTAGACGAAGTGAAGTTAGACGAAATAGCGACGAAAATAGAGAGAGAGGTGGCATTCTTCTTTCTGGCCCTCCGTCGTCTGCCGACCCTTATTTTGTTCTTGTTGTTTTTTTTTTGTTTTCATACTTTCAAGTTAAGCTAACTCGTGATTTTCCGAAGAAAAAATTAATAAATAAACTAGCTAAATTCTATTACGAAATCACAACGCTTCTTTGTGTGTTTTCATTTCGTTTATATGACACATTCCCACGCTACAGAGAAAATATCGATGCCCTCTGTTTCATAACATTGCTTGTTCCTTCTTCTGTCGAAGACACAATGTATTTATCGATCTTTCCATCCGATTTCTTTTGTAGGAATTTTCTGGAAAATTATGAAATCTTTAAGACGATTTCTTATGAAAATCCATCATCAAATCCGCAACTTTGAGATTTACTCCTTCTAAATATCAAAAATTTGTCATCCGAGACTTGCACGAAAGTTTGATTTTTTCGAAGAAACCTTAAAAGGCTTCTAATCTAGTCATTAGTAATGATAATATTAGTCATATATTATCACTTTTCAGAAGTATAAGCTTGAGTTTTGTATTACTTTGTTGTTGTTGTTGGTTTTCCCTAAAATGAACCTTTATTCAAAAAGGTTGTTATCTAATCTTGGTCATTGATTCAATTCGAGAACATGAGAATTTACGATATTCTTCGATGTTTTCACCCGTTTTTATGTTCACAACAGCTGAAATTAAGACGTTGTCAACAAAATAACTTTCGAGATGTTGTTCTTTAGTCGTTTTCTTTTTTTTTGTCAGCAACTTTTCCGCGCTGTCCTAAAATAGTTCTAAAATTAGGTGTTTGCTCTAAATAACTTTATTTCCAGAACTATCCGTTAATCTCAAAAAAAAGACTGATATCAAAAACAAGTCAGAATTTTCTAGAAAGGGACAAGATTAATCTGTGTTCAATATTTTATATTTATTCCACAAGAAAAGCTCAAAATCGGATTAGTCTCTTCTTTTAGGCCATTTGTGACGATCGTGTTCGTTTTGTTTTTCGTTGAGACACAAAATAGGGCTTTAAACAATGGACTATTGTTTATCACTTGGCTTTTCCACATGTTTTGATCATGAGTTTTTTCGTTTCTAAGGAAACGGAATGCAGAGAGAACTTCATTCATATGCAACAAGTTTCATTCATTTTCGATGTTTATTGATTATGGACATTATAGCCTTTTATGTGAATTTAATGAATTTTGACGACTTTCACATGATAAAAATGGCTTCTTTTTAAGCTGAATCTATGGATTTAACATTTTGCCAAAAAATTCTGGGGGCATGTGACTATTTGGGAAAATTTCAAAAGAAATCGGATTTTTTTTTTGAGGTTCATCTAATTTTTTAACCAAATTTATCTTTTATTTGTTGCTGATACGTAATAATCCATATCGTTTCATCCTGTTTTGAATCCACAAGAAATTATTGAATAACTCGATTTTCAAAACCATTCAATTTTCCCAAACAGTCAAGCCCATGTGAGAATTCGGGATAAAATCAATTCGAGAGAAATTGAACATTTTCAGGGGCGAAAAAACAACCTGGGATAAACTTTTTTTGCAAAAAAACGTTGATTTTGAATTTGAATCAATTCAATAATTTCAATGTATTTTTTTATTCTTTCTAGTTGCCACTTTTTGTCCTCTGGAAATCACAATTTCTCCAGAATCGATTTTCTATCGAATTGACACCTGTCCAAAAGTGGCAAATGAAATGAATGGAAAAATATCTTGAAATTGTTGTCTTGATTTTAGTCAAGGTTTTTTGATGCCAAAAAAAGTTTATCCCAGGTTGTTTTTTTCGCCCCTAAAATTTTTCAATTTGTCCCGAATTATCGTCTCTCGAATTGATCTTCCTAACGAATTGTCACTTGCCCTTCTGTTCAGAAAATCGGTAAAAAAGTGCTCTATTTTTTCGTGTAAAAATCATCAAATGTTATTCAGTGAATACCGAGATAATTGATGTTTACGACTTTAAAAAGCAGAACACAGCTTTAAAACTCAAGTTCTTAGAGGTTTCATTTTTGAAACATCAGCTTCCAACTCGGGCTGACGGTAACTTGATTCAGAATCCTGAATCAACAAAAAATCAGGTTTTACGCTAAATATAGTCAACTCAATTATTCTTGATCATTGCGTTCGGAAGGCTGCTCAACCTCACAGCCGCTCCGCACGCACGCGACGCGGCGACCTCCCACTCAACACTGAAATATTGGCGGGAACATTAATTATTCAAATTTTCCAGTGTGCTGAGTGTCTGCAGCCGCGTCGCGTGCGTGCTGTGAGGTTGAGCAGCCTTCCGAACGCAATGATCAAGAATAATTGAATAAGAATCTGTTGAATTCTTTAAATAATGAAATTAAATTTCGGATCTTTTCCGATTTTCGAATTTATTTATTGTTTCGATTTCTCAGAAATTGTTCTCTTTAAAATATTAATCATAAACCAGATTCAAAGAATCGATGGATTTTGTTTCCCAAGAGACCAATCCTCTTTTTTCAATAATCTCTGATTTGAAATTGCGAAATACTACAGACTAGTCTCGAAAAAACACTTCAGTTTTTTTCATCGTCTTGTCTGTTCTTTCATTGAATTTGTTACACTGTTAGCTTTATAATAAAAAAATTCTGATCAATTAATTAGCTTCCGCGTTTATCTTATCACAGACAGACAGAACAATTATTTCGTTCAATGTTTTCAACAACGTTCTCTTTTTTCCAGAAACGATGTCTTATCCGCAGCAACCGGGCTACAATCCAGCCTACCAGAATCCGTATCCACAAGGGCAGTACCAGCAAGGAGGACCAGGTGGAAATCAAGGAAATCAGCAACAAGGTAAGTATTTCTGAAACCGCGATTTTCACATTTATATTCGAAAATGTTTCAGCATTCTTCCCACCACCACCAATGCCAAATATGAACGTGTTCAACCAAGGTCACGTGGCTGAAAATGGAGATGGTGGTGATGGCAAATACACATTCCAGTTCACTGATAGAACGATTCGTGCCGCTTTTGTCAGAAAAGTTTTCTCGTTGGTTTTTATTATGGTGAGTGGGTTTTTTTTTTTTTGAAATATACGGAACAGAAAATCCTTTTTGAATCTTTATATATTTTTTAAAAACTTATCTGTGCGTTAGGGCGCGAAATTTTGTTTTCTTAAATTCAAAATTATAATTGCAGCTCGCAGTTGTTACCGGATTGACTGCTCTTCCATGGCTCCACGAGCCAACCATGAAAGCCATTCGATTAAATCGAGGATTGTATTTGGGAGGATAGTGAGTGTTTTAATTTTCATAATTCAGCTTTCAACCCTCTTTGTTTTTTCCAGTGTCGTCTTCTTTGTCACCTATTTGTCGCTTGTCTGCTGTGAAGGTGCTCGTCGCAAGTTCCCAGTCAACTTGATTGTTACCGCAGTTTTTGTAAGTCCTTGAAAATCGATATTTTCAGACAAAAAGTCTCATAATTTTCAGACACTTGCCACAGGAGTCATGACTATGGTTATGTGTGCTCATATGCACTTGGAAAGCATTCTTTTGGCTGCAATCGTTTGCACTGCTTGCACGTTGGTGATTGTTGCGGTTGCTTCTCAAACCAAGTTTGACTTGACTGCGTAAGAGCTTGATTTTTTGAGGAAAATTATGGAAATGGATTTTTTTCAGACATATGGGTATTGTGATGATCGTCTCACTTTGCTTCATGGTCTTCGCATTGATTTCAATGCTTGCGGTCCTCATCTTCAAGGTAAATTTTGAATTTTTATTTGAGAGTTGAAATCATGAAATGTATTTTTTTTTAAAACATCTAAGGTTTTTTCGAGAATTCTAAAGTTCTACAGATTTTCTAATGAATGAATCAGTTTTTATGAAAGTTTGAAAAATTAATTTTTATACCAAATTATTGTTTTTGATCGAAAATTGAATTTTTGATCGTTAAAGACAATGCACCATTAAATTTTATCATAAATTTCAATAATTCGAGCGTTCCTAGGAATTATCGGCTTTAATAGATGTCGTTTAATAGATGTCGTTAGAGACTTCAACTTTTATTTATTGATTTTCATTTTTGAAAAAAATTGTGAAATTAATTCCCACATTTCTTTCAGATTCGAATTATTCTTATCATCTATTCCGGCCTTGGTGCACTCTTGATGATGTTCTACTTGTTCCTCGATGTTCAGGTATACTTTAAAAATCGTATTTTCGTCAAAAGTCATCATAATTCTCACAGTTGATGATGGGAGGACGCAAACACGAATTGTCACCAGAAGACTACATTTTTGCTGCTGTTCAAATCTTTGTCGACATTGTTCAATTGTTCTGGTTCCTTTTGTCATTGATTGGAGGTTCAAAGTAAGTATTTTCAAGTTCTTATTAGTTTTAGAGAATTTAAGCGGGGTAAAAGTTCTCTAAAATTTTGCCAGAAATTCCAGGGATTAAACTCTGTGATGAATTCCAAATATGGAGTTTCGTTACTGCATATTCCGGTAAGCGGAACCGTGCCTTTGTTATTTTTTCTGTTACGAATGGATATTTTCAATACATTTTTCCTGAAAAGTTGTGTTTTTTCAGCAATTAAAACAACGTCACAAATCAACAATGGATCAAGCTTTTATTTTGATAAATATTCTGCACATTTTTCAATTTTTGAAAAAATATTCATTTTTCTTTTATATTTAAACCGTTCTTATAACTTCCCTGAATCACGACTGGTAGACATTTTATTGTTTAACGGTAGTATCTATGTATAAACAAAATATAACGATTTCTTAATTTTTTTCACTCTGGGATATGTCCCTCTCTCCTACCCATGTTTCGTACTATTGATAAATGTACTTCTTGCTTTGAACATTTTTTTCTCTGAGAATAAATTTTTTTGTTGGATACGGAATAAGGTTTTGTACATTTTTTCTTGGGCAAGATCCAAGCGTTGGTATTTTGGTTGAGTGTGGACTAGGTGGGTGTGTGCTCAAAGACTTCTCTTTAAGCGTAAGTTTTTCATGCACGCTTAAAAATTTGAATTTCGAAGGCAGTGTGAGATTTAATTCTTCTCAATGATTGATCTCTTTACTGTTTTGTGCGTGAGATGAAAATAGACTTCATTCTCATTCCAAATCTGTTTTTAAAATTTTCTAAAACCACCTAGAAGCCGAGAAAATGAGCTTCAAAACAATGGCCTAGAAAAAAGTGTCCACTGGCGAAAACTAGTCCGCAGACATGAAAAATCTAAAAAAAAACATAACTTAAAATGAAATAAACATTAAAAAATGATTAACATAGGTACTTATTTATTAACGAAACACGAAAAAAACTCATAGAAAAAAGATCGGCCACTTTTTCTAGGCCATTATTTTGCAGCTCATTTTCTCGGCTTCTAGGTGGTTTTAGAAAATTTTAAAAACAGATTTGGAATGAGAATGAAGTCTATTTTCATTTCGAAGTCTACATTTATTATCTCCGAAAAAGAGTTTAGAGAAATTCAATGCAGAAATTCAAATTGCAATTTCTCGGAAAATTTTCAAACTGAATAGGACAACAAGCATTTTGCTAATTGTTCTTTTCTTTGTCGCCCTAATTTGGGTTATTTCTTTTGTAGGTTCGGGTTTTACGGACCTCCTGTGTTCATTTGGGAACATACGTGATCTTTTTCCGCAGAGATAAACACAAAAAAAAAGTTTTCCATAAAATAGTTTAAAGGGACACACATTTAATCGTTTGGGACTTGAAAACTACAATTCAAAAAGCACCGAGAAATTGCAATTTCTCCGCATTAAATTTATCGGTATTTTGATTTTTTTTTTCAAGCTCAATAGGCCCATAAAACATTTTAAACTTTGGCCATGCCTTTTTTCCAACATACATAATTATAGAATTAAAAAAAAAAACAATTCTGTTTTGAAATCTTGAGATTAGAAAATCGTCGACGATTTCTTTTGCTTACAGAATTCTCACGGTGGGCCAAATTGAACCAATAAACCTCATTGCGGACTTGCAGTGTGTGTGAGCACGTTGACGACAAATCGCATACACACGCTCACGAAAAAATGCACAGAAAAATAGACGCCGGTGAAAATTTTTTTATTTTCGTTTTTCTTCAAACAAATCTTCATTTTCGCCTAACTAAAATTTGTGGAATAAATTGATTTCCAAAAGAAAATTCAAGCGAAAATAGGGGAAAACTGATAAAATAGCATTTTTTAGCAAAAAAACTCCGAATCAAGAATAAAAGTCTATTTTTATTTCAATCCTAATCTGTCTTATTTTTTTAACAGAAAAAATTGATTAAAAATGACGAAAATAAAGATTTATTTGAAGAAAAAGAAAAAAATTGATTATTTATCACCTCGAGAAGTTCTCTTAAAATTGAAGTGGGCCGCACAATTGCAAAAATGCCACGCCCACAAAACGCCCACTTTTTCTATGCACGAAAATAAATTGTCGTATTGAAATTCTCACGCAGTAATCGGTTCACGTTGTCTCACCGTTTCTAGAAATTTCAAAGAACAGTACTGATGAATTTCGGTGTCCAAAAATAAGAACAAAGCAACTGGCGTAATTTCTTGAATTATAATGTCGCAGTATCAAAGGTACACGTTAGGATATTTATTAGATGGGTAAAACAAAAAAAATTGTTTTAAAAAAACATGCAAGAATGCAAGAAAATTCAGTAAATGATAATTAACAAAAGAAAACTCATGAATTAAATTAATAGGCTATGTATTTTTAAAAGAGGGCTTTACGATGATTATAAACGAAGTTAAAACGCAAAAGAAAGACATACTTATGTTATAAATGGGCTTAAAATGTTCTTTTAATTCATAGATGAAGAAAAAAACAGAAAAACGAGCCACCGCGGAAGAAATTGTGTTTTTAGTCCGCGAAAGTTTGGTTTCCTATGCCACCTATTAAATTTGTGCGGTTTTATCCTTTTTTTTTAAATTTATCTTGTTTTTTTGAATTTAAAATGAAACAACGTTGTAATTTTGCATGAAAAACAAGCTTATGAATGTTTTTATTTTAAATTTTAGTTTTTATAATCGTACTTTTCGTTTTTTTCCACTATTTTTTTCAGAATGGGTGTTGTATTTGTTTAGAAACTAAATAACTGCAATTTTTTAAATATCACTTTTTGCTCTGTTTTTAATTTTAAAAGCAAAAAAACAAAAAAAAATTTAAAAAAGAATAAAAACGCAGAAATTTAATAGGTGGCCTTGGAAACCAAACTTTCGCGGACTAAAAACATACTAAAAGACCGCAACGCAACCGCTCGCATTTAAAAAATAGCACGACTGTGTGAGAGACTTAGCTTTTCTGGGTAGGTCGAAACCAACTAGCATGATCAAGAATATTTGAGTTGACAATATTATGATATGTTACCTTCTTAGATTCTGGAACATCATCTTCATCATCATCATCTAAAAGTTCACATAACTTCACAAGAAAAGCTTCCAATGATTTTTTTAACGCATTATCTTGACAGACTGTGTATTCGGATTCGTTTTCAAATAATGCTCTCTGCTCCTTCATAAATTTCACGGACTGTTCGATTCGTCTTACTGAAGAATGCTTCAATATTTCAGTCTGTAAACAAATGTTAGTACTTTCCCAGACCTTTTAAAGACTGTGTCTCACTCACCTGTAATTTCGACAATGCATACAATCCAGAATACCAAACATGATAATCAGAATAAATATGGGCTAAATTAATCAAAATATCTTCAAAATATGAAAGAATGGAATGAATTTCATATTTCTGAGCCAAAAAAAAGATGGCTTTTTGATCATAACCTGAAAATTTGTAAATTTTAAATAGATTTGAAAACAAGGAAAAAAGATACATCCGTCGAAATCGTTATGCAACAATTTGAGGAAATTTTGGAATGAATGATCGTCAAATCTGTCATCTTTTTCGATTTCCAATTCAGTCACTTCGTCGTTTGCTGTTAGCAGTTTCCGAAAGATTGGAGAAGAAAACATCAAGGCCTGCAAAGATTTGAATGAAACATTAGGAGCTGTCATTTTATCACAAAACATTAACGGTTCATACAGTAGTGCCCATTACTTTATTTACTTCTGGTTTTTTGGCGTATCAGTTGTCCTACTGGTCTACAAAAATTAGTCACTGCTTCTCAATCGGGCAAAAAAATATCAGAATGTTAAGAAAATAAATCATCATACTATATAATAAAGCGTTAAAAACAGGGTGCCGGTTAAAAATTTCGCCGCTGCGGCGATAAGATTTTAAATGGCCGCGTTTTATGGATTTTCATGTGCGCTCCACCGAACAGCAGTCAGGTGTGTGCGCGGGAGTTTGAATTTTTGAATTTTTTGTTTGTTTTTTTCAAATTTCTTTCGTTTTTGTCTGATTTTCAGCGTTTTTTTTTGCTAAACGTCGTTAATTATTTTTAATGAGTGTGGAATTAATTTTTCTTACAGGAACTAAAAGGGATCCTTCATAAAATACGGGGAAAACGTTGATTTTCCTAATTTTCATCCTAAAATGAAAATTTCGCCAGAATTTTGAAAAAAGATAGAATAGATGTACGTCTTGCAACGTTTTGCAACGTTTCGCAGGTATTCGAGTTATTATTTTTTGAAACCAATGAGAAATTTACAGATTTCATCAACACAATTCTTCACCGGCCCAAAAAAAAAAATCAATTTTCCGGAAAATGGATCGGTTAGGCATATAATTTAGATTTCTAAAAATGTCATTATCATTTTTAATAGTTTTTGTTTGTTTTTGAATTTTCTGTTTTTTTCTCAATTTTTTTTATTTTCCGGGTATATGATTAAAATTTGCTTCAAAATTGTTTGAAACTGGTCGCTACATTCTTTATTATGTTCTTCTACTGAAAAGAAACATTTTCCACCAAATAAAATAAAAAATAAGGGTTTTGAAAAAATTTTGAAAAATTCAAATGTTTGTGCTTCCCGCCAAAAAGCGTACGAAGCTTCCAGAAGGTTCAAAAAATTCCAGATTGTTCTAGAAAGTTCCAGAAGCTTCCAAAATCTTCTAGAAGCTTTCAGAAAATTCCTGAAAATAACAGAAGCTTCCAGAAAATCCGAGAAAATTCCAGAAAGTTCTAGAAAGTTCCAGAAGTTTCCAGAAAATTCAAATTGGTATTGTCAAGTTAAACATTTTGGATCATCTGTTTTCTGCTAGAAGACCGCAGCGAAGCCGCTCGCATTTAAAAATAGCACGACTGTGTGAGAGACTTAGATTTTCTGGGTAGATCAAAACCATCTTGCATGATCAAGAATATTTGAGTTGACAATAGGAAAATTGAAAAGCGCCGGAGACATTTTATTTTAGCTTCACTTACAAACTTATCCGCGTAGTATCGATGTTTTCCAAGAATTAAGCAAATTTCAGAATCAGAATTGGTTCGAGTTATGAATGAACGATGACGGGAAACATGTGGAAATCCAGTTGCTGATTTGATAAGCAGATTTAGATGAATTTGAATTTTTGAAAAACAAAATACTCCATTTCCAAGAGCTCTTAAATCTCCGACGTGTATCATATTTGCAATTGTGAACTTTATCGAATCCTTCTCAACACGATATTCCATTTTTTTCACAACTTCTTCGCCATTTTCTTTTCTTAATTTCATCTCAATTTCTGAATCGATTGACCATAAGTTTGATGATTCATAATTATAATCAAATTTAAAATCCATGGCTACATAAATGTGTCCGGTTATTTGACTTATAGCCCATATAGGTTTTACTCTCCTGGAAAAAAATTATCAAAAATATTTTACAGAGTTCAACGTACCATATACTGCAAGCATCTGAAGTATTAGTTGCGTAGGTTGGATGCAATCCATTCGCATATATATCGTATCCGAATGTGACTTCCTTCATTCTGCAAAGTATTATAATAATTTTTAATTATCATGAAAAATAAGAAAACAATGTCCAAATATTACCTGTCCAACGCCGTCCTTTTTTAGAATGATTGTATGTATGTATGTGAATATCGCCCTATTCTATTGTTCTTATTATTTTCCCAAATGGCGGGAACACCCGCATTATCGCAGTTAATCCTCCAGAATCATAATTCGTTGGTGTTACCTTTCGCACATTTTAAACAATTCAAGGTGTTGTGCAAATAAAAGTTTTTGGCAATAAACTCTTAGAACTCAGGAAATTTTTCGCACATCCGCGCATATAAAAGTAGCGGATCTGCGCATATGTAGGTAAGTGGCGGATCCGCTACTTTTGTTTTTTTTTTTTCAAACTTATGGTCAATCGATTCAGAAATTGAGATGAAATTAAGAAAAGAAAATGGCGAAGAAGTTGTGAAAAAATGGAATATCGTGTTGAGAAGGATTCGACGAAGTTCACAATTGCAAATATGATACACGTCGGAGATTTAAGACCTCTCGGAAATGGAGTATTTTGTTTTTCAAAAATTCAAATTCATCTGAATCTAAGTCTCTCACACAGTCGTGCTATTTTTTAAATGCGAGCGGTTTCGCTGCGGTCTTTTAGTATAAAATCGATGATCCAAAATTTTTAAGTTGACAATAATAATCTCTAATATCCAACCTTCTTGTTTTTTTTATCATTGTCATGCAATATCTTTCTTCTTACTAAACGAATAGTTCTGTGTGTACAAACATTTCTCATGAATAACTTTTTGTCCACCGATCTGTCCCATACTTGGGATATTGTCATGCATCTCGGAGCGCTTCACAAAAATACTGTTTGACTCTCGGGTTACTGTAGATACAGTATTCCAGGACATTTTCACTTTTTTTCAGAATGGTCGGATCGAGACCAGACTTTCAGGGTAACATCTTTGGAGTATTGTAAAGTCACTGTGAAAATTTGGTACGGATTACTGTAGTATTACGGTACTTACCTTAACCTAAAGTTAGCGCGTTTTTCTCTGCGTCTCTTCATTTTACACACTGTTTCTCTGATTTTTCGTTACCGCCGCAAAGCGGCGTTAAACGTCTGGTATTCCCTAATCTTTTACTCATTATTGATTTCTTAGAAAATGGAATACCAATTTCGACGATTTTTCAAGATTTATTGTTCTTTTTTCAAATAAAAATAAGAAATTGAGTCACTTCGATGGTTAATTTTCGTTAGATATTTTAATTATTGCATTTCTGAAATTTAAAAATACATGTTAAAGCCTATTAATTTAATTCATGATTTTTCTTTTGTTAATTATCATTTACTGAATTTTCTTGTATTCTTGCATGTTTTTGTTAAACAATTTTTTTTGTTTTACCCACCTAATAAATATCCTAACGTGTTCCTTTGATACTGCGACATTATAATTCAAGAAATTACGCCAGTTGCTTTGTTCTTATTTTTGGACACCTAAATTCATCAGTACTGTTCTTTGAAATTTCTCACGGTGAGACAACGTGAACCGATTACTGTGTGAGAATATAAATATCCTAGCGTGTTCCTTTGAAACTGCGACGTTAAAATTCAAGAAATATATGTTGCATATGGGCCAGGAACAATTCCGAAAATTTGTGACAGGCTCCGCCCAGTTTTGTAAGTAGGCAGAGTGGAAAAATAAAAGTGCTAAATTGTTTTCTCCGTGCATAGAAATCAAAAATTCAAAAATAATATGAAAGAACATTTGATATTGTCAAGATGAAAATTCCTGGTCGCTCGTTTTGCGTATCATCGTTGGGAACATCCTCGGAACGCGCTCCAATTTAAATTTCTCAGTTGGTCTTGCGCGTTACGAGGAAGTTCCATACGATGTTACGCAAAACGAGCGGCCAGGAATTTTCATCTTGACAATACTGATCATTTTTTCTTCATCATTTTTTCTTCAAATTCATAGGCTTCATTGTGAAAAAAATATCCGGTTTTTCAACTTTTCTTGAAAAATTCAGCATCGAAGTAATAATTTTCTATCAATTTTTTAAATATAAGCGATTATCATCATACTATATAATAAAGCGCTAAGGCCGTGCGTGTTTTCACATGCTAGAATGCATTTCTCATGAATAACTTTTTGACCCCTCGACCGATCTGTCCCATACTTGGGGTATCGTCATGCCTCTCGCAGCGCTTCACAAAAATACTGTTTGGATCTCGGATTACTGTAGGATTACTGTAGCTACAGTACACCAATTTTTTTCACATTTTTTTTAGAATGGTCGGATCGAGACCAAACTTTCATGGTGACATCTTTGGAATAATGTAAGGTCACTGTGAAAATTTGGTGCGGATTACGGTAGTTACCGTAACCTAATTAACGTTAGCGTTTTTCTATGTGTCTCTTCATTTTACACACTATTTCTCTCATTTTTCGTTCAGTAATCATCAACATACTTATAATAAAACGTTGGCCGTGCGTGTGTCCGCAATCTAGAACATTCCAGAAAAATTTTTAAAAATTCCAGAAACTTCCAAAAAATTTCAAAAAAATTCTATAAGCTTCCAGAAAATTCCAGAATGTATAAGAAAATTCCAGAACCTGCCAGAAGCTTCCAGAAAATTCCAGAAGCTTCCAGAAAATTCCAGAATGTTCTTGAAAATTTCAGAAAATTCCAGAACCTTCCAGAACCTTCCAGAACATTCCAAAAAATTCCAGAATGTTCAAGAAAATTCCAAAACCTGCCAGAAGCCTCCAGAAAATTCCAGAAGCTTCCAGAAAATTCCAGAATGTTCTAGAAATCTCCAGAAGCCTCCAGAAAATTCCAGAAGCTTCCAGAAGCTTCCAGAACATTCCAAAAAATTCCAGAATGTTCTAGAAAATTCCAGAATATTCTAGAAAATTCCAGAAGCTTCCAGGAATTCCAGAACATTCAAAAAAATTCCAGAACCTGCCAGAAGCCTCCAGAAAATTCCAGAATGTTCTAGAATCTTCCAGAAGGTTCCAGGAATTCCAGAATGTTCTAGAAATTTCCAGAAGCTTCCAGAAAATTCCAGAATGTTCTAGAAAATTCCAGAATGTTCTAGACGCTTCCAGAATGTTCTAGAAAATTCCAGAATGTTCTAGAAAATTCCAGAAGCTTCCAGAAAATTCCAGAATGTTCAAGACGCTTCCAGAATGTTCTAGAAAATTCCAGAAGCTTCCAGAAAATTCCAGAATGTTCTAGAAAATCATATCATCATCATCATCATCATAACAATATAATAAAGCGCTAAGGCCGTGCGTGTTTTCTCATTCTAGAATGCATTTCTCATGAATCACTTTTTGACCCCTCGACCGATCTGTCCCATACTTGGGGAATCGTCATGCCTCTCGGAGCGCTTCACAAAAATACTGTTTGGATCTCGGGTTACTGTAGGATTATTGTAGCTACAGTACTACAATTTTTTCACATTTTTTTCAAAATGAACGGATCGAGACCAAACTTTCATGGTAGCATCTTTGGAGTATTGTAAGGTCACTTTGAAAATTTGGTGCGGATTACGGTAGGATTACGGTAGTTATCGTAACCTAAAGTTAGCGTTTTTCTCTGTATCTCTTCATTTTACACACTATTTCTCTCATTTTTCGTTCAGTCATCATCAACATACTTATAATAAAACGTTGGCCGTGCGTGTGTCCGCAATCTAGAACATTCCAGAAAAGTATAGAAGATTCAAAAAAATTCCAAAATGGTCTAGAAAATTCCAGAAAATTTTTTAAAAATTCCCGAAACTTCCAAAATATTTTTTAAAAAAAAATCTAGAAGCTTTAAAAAATTCTAGAAGCTTTCAGAAAATTCTAGAATGTTCCAGAACTTTCCAGAACTTTCCAGAACCTTCCAGAAGCTTCCAGAAAACTCCAGCAATCTAGAAAAATGTGTTCTAAGGTGGTCAAAGAGTCCAGGGCCAATGAGACATTATAGGGCAGCTTGGGAGAGAGAGAGAGAGAGAAGTATTATGGTTCAATGTTCCTTTATACTAACGAAAATTTTAGAACGCAGAGCTCGCGAAGCGAGCTCACCAGCCGTTTACCGCCGCGAAGCGGAACTTTGATGTCTGTCTAGATCACCCATATTATCTAAGACTAAAACAAAAACAAAACACTAAAAGGGTGTCGGGAATCAATCCCGGAAAAGTACAGTGAGGTTATGGCAGAAAGCTGAAAACTTGAAGATTTCAGGATCAGAGAACTTCAGTAAGAAGATCAAGGATTGAGTTCTAAAAATCCTGAACAAAAACTCATAACTACAGGGTGTTCAATAAATACTGCAGGACGCTTCAGGCACAGAAATTTTTAAAACTACGATACGAAACTCTTTGAAACTCCGAATAAATTTAATACAAATATATTTGTATACAATTTATTGATAATTTTCCTACTCCCTTGGATTTGTTTTTGAATCGGAGTCACGTATTGTAACCGAGTTCAAGCCCTCTTTGCTCGCAGGTTTGAGTTTACATTTTTCAACGTTACTGACCGCCGAATTTTCATAAGAATCTGAAAATTGGTCGTATGAAAGTTCGTTTCTCACTTCAAACATATGTTAAACTTAAAAGTTTGTAAAATGAGAAACAATTTTTCCACAGGCACAGTTTTGGGGCCCTACTTTTTCTTTTGTCAATTTTGAATCCATCAAAAAGTGAACTTTTCTGCATAAAATTAGCTAATCTTAATCAAGAACCCTAATTTTTCAGTATGGAATGTAGCTAACTAGGGAAGTGCACTCTAGTGTACACGACTCTGAATTAAAGGTTTAGTGGAAATGAAAGGACCATAATACAATAGTAAACTGTGAGAATAAAAATTCTCAATGCGGCGGTTTTCCTCACTAACCCACGTGTGACGTCATCTCAGTCAAAACTCACTGTTGCAACAACAGTCATTTTTTGACAGCATGTAGCTTTGGAACCCCTGAACCAATTTTTATGTTTTATAGCTCATTAGAAGGAGAAAATGTTTTTCTTTCAGAATATAACATTATACATAGTTAAAACAAAAAACTGTCAACCGAGAATCAAAAAAACTGAACGTGTTTTAGTGATATGCAGAAAAATGACCTATATTGTTTTTTTGAAACCTAGAATTTTTTTGAATTTATGATTTTCGAATTCTACTGGATCACGTACGTATTACGGAAGTAAAGTTATGTGCGCTTGCCGTTGAGTTTAGAGAAATAAATAGCAAAAACCAAATTTTTTTCGTACTTTTCACTCATTATTTGTAGTCTTGTGATGGAAACAGCTTCCCAAACGTAGGAAAACTGTTCTTTTTTTCACGTTTTTCAATTTTTCGGGTATTTTTTTTTCGGATTTTATTCTTTTCGGTCTCGTGTTTAACAGAATTTTTGAGCATTTTATCAGAACATGTTGTGACATTGTTCGACAGAAACATGCAGAATTCCCACTTTCGAATAGGGAAAATTTTATATCAATTCTCAACTTGTTATATAACCGATCGGCCCGATATAAAGAGTTCGTCAAAGAAGCATTTTTCAAAGCTGGTATTCTCCGAAATCATCCAGAAGGTTACGATACACCTGCGACGTATTGCTTCAAGGAAAAATGCTTCTTTCACGAACTCTTTATATCGATCAGGCCGATCGGTTATATAAAAAGTTGAGAATTGATATCAAATTTTCCATCTTAGAAATTGGGAATTCTGCATGTTTCTGTTAAATAATGTCACAACATGTTCTGATAAAATGATTAAAATTTCTGTTAAACACGAGATCTAAAAGAATAAAATCCAAAAAAAAACACCCGAAAAGTTGAAAACCTGAAAAAAAGAACAGTATTCTTACGTTTGAGAAGCCGTTTCCATCACAAGACTAAATATAATGAGTGAAAAGTAAGACAAAAATTTGGTTTTTGCTATTTATTTCTCTAAACTCAACGGCAAGCGCACATAACTTTACTTCCGTAATACGTACGTGATCCAGTAGAATTCGAAAATCATAAATTCAAAAAAATTCTAGGTTTCAAAAAAAAAATATAGGTCATTTTTCTGCATATCACTAAAACACGTTCAGTTTTTTTGATTCTCGGTTGACAGTTTTTTGTTTTTAACTATGTATAATGTTATATTCTGAAAGAAAAACATTTTCTCCTTCTAATGAGCTATAAAACATAAAAATTGGTTCAGGGGTTCCAAAGCTACATGCTGTCAAAAAATGACTGTTGTTGCAACAGTGAGTTTTGACTGAGATGACGTCACACGTGGGTTAGTGAGGAAAACCGCCGCATTGAGAATTTTTATTCTCACAGTTTACTATTGTATTATGGTCCTTTCATTTCCACTAAACCTTTAATTCAGAGTCGTGTACACTAGAGTGCACTTCCCTAGTAAGGGAGAACGATAAAATAAATAAAACGATTCTAGATAATTTTCTATTTTGACAGTTTTTCCAACAAAAAACTGCAAATTTTATAGTTTTTCATCCTATGTCCAAAATAAGATAATTTCTTTACAGTGTGGTCATGGCGAAATAAATGGATTTGTGTTATTTTCAACTCGCTTCTACCAGAGCGGTTTATTCCGCCTTCAAATGTGATTTTTTGCGACACGAATCGGTCACAATATTTCCTGTACAAAGACAACATTACAAACAATATCCCCTGACATATCTGGTACGCACCAGACGCATCCCAATGAGATTGAGACACGTGTCAAAAGTTCCTGGTGCTTCTTTATTTTCTGAAAATTCAAGACAAAATAATGCAATATGTATGTAATTTGTACACACGGACCATATACATACAGATGAAAAACGGTTATCCGTATTTGGTACTTACGTACTTTTCAAGGTACGTACAAAATACGGGTTCTTAATGGATGGGATCCGTTTTCAATCCGTAATTAATAAGTTATGGATAAATTACGGATGGAAAGCGGATGATCCGTTACGGCTCTGTTTCGGACCCGCACGAAATCACCCGTGGTTGTAAATGTTTGGTGCCGCTTGCGTATTTTTTGCATTTTTTGAAATTTCTAATTAAAAAAGCGGAAATCTTTGAATTCGGTCCGAAACGAACATAAAATGGAAATAAAAAATTTTAAACGAAATTTGTGTACGTCGGAAAAATCGAACACCACAGTTTTCCATCTATTTATAGAAGGTTGTATTTACTTCGACGCACTGGAGTTGGCTAAGATTTGCCAAACTAATTTACAATAAATCTGTTATGAATTCCACAAAATTTTGATATCCATTCTTAAAGCTTGTGGCAAGTTATGACGTTTTAAATTTCCAATTTTTCTTCTTGATGCGCACTCGAGACAAATGTTTGCTTCTATAGATTTTCAAATATCAAGAAGAAGATGAAAATTAGATTGAAACCCAAATTCAGTAACGAATCCCTTTAATATCAGGTGAATTTGATAAGAAATACTGCTCACTCAATATTTCAGTCAACCACACATCCCAAACAGTTACCTTCCGCTAGTATACTCACTGGTCACATAGATCGTTCGATTTTGAACTGACGTAAATTTAAATTCACAGTAGTAAGTTGATGACATTATATTGTTCTTTTTTATTTATTAACAAATTGGTGTTAGATCCAATATTTCCCATTAATTTTTTTTTGTTTTTTGAGCAATCTTTAAAGATCACGTACGCTTGTAATTTGGTAATCCCTCAAAACGTTATTTTCAAGTGTGGATTTGACGACAATTTCTTTTCATCCATATCTTTTATTAATTCGCGTTTAATGTGGTTCGTTTTTTTTGTTTTTTTACAACTGTCCAATTTGGATATCCGAGATATTCTTCACTCTCAACTTTCCACAATATTTCTTCTATGTCGAACAAGATGATTGACAGGTGTTACAATAAAAGAAACTAGTAAACAATATGTCTCACTGTTTTCTTTTGTTTTATGCAACTTTTTAAAAAATTTAATTATCGTTTAGTCATTCATTTGCCATGATTTCCCTTATTCAAATTCAAATTATTATTATTATTTCTTTTTCTTCTCCCACTTACAATTCTTTTTAAAAATATTCCTGAGTATTATTTTCCATTTTCAGTTGTTTTTTTTTCTTCATTTTCCTGTCAATTTTGATTTTTTCATCGTTTTTCTCGTTTCCAAGATAAAAATGAAAAAACTTGTTTCTCTTAATTTTTGGTTTTAAAAAATAGATTTTTTTTTTCAAAAAACTAACAATTTGAATTCCCGCCCAGCTGAGTACTGTAGCAGTTTTTCCTGCTGTGGAAATTGTATCAATTTCTTTACGAGACACCCTCATTGCGTCCTTGTATGTTCCTTTAAGTCATTTTTTCAAAATGTTTTTAATTTTTTCCTTTTTTTTAAATTATTTTTCATTTTTGATATAATTTCCGCGGATATTTTCATAAATTGTCGACAAAATATTCTCTGCATGCAAGCCCCCACTTATTTTCTGTATTTCCATCGTTTATTTTTCAAATTGTCTCATTTTAAAAATATTTAAAAAAAAACCATTTTTCCAATCTGTGGCAAAAAAATTATGTATGTAATAAATTATCGTCTTTTCCTTCCTTAGTTTTTAATTCTTTTATTTTCATTTATTCACAACAAATTTGCTTTCATTCTTCATAATTTTTCAGGTAATCAAGTCTACAATTCAATGGACCACTATTTTGTCTCTCGCTTGACGTAGGTTTTTTTCTTAATATGTGAAGCATTTTGTTTTTGATTTGGATCACAATAATCAAATATTTCTAATACTGAGTAAAACTAAAATTTTTTCAAAAATCGCAAAACTTGCTCAAAATGAACAAAATTTCAATTTTATCAAACGAAATTCTTAAAAACTTGTGTTCAAATTTGTTACTATTCAAGTAAGGTTATCTTGCTGTCCAGAAAAAATTAATTATTGCAGAACACACCTTGAATTGGCATTTTTGTACAAAACGCCGGAAATTCAAAATGTTCTTGTTGAGAACTTCCCAGAAGGAGTGGATATCCAAAATATGAAAGCGTTTCGTTGGTTCGCCATTAGAAACAATCTGCAAGTTTTTATGTATAAGATTAACAATGTTATGTACGTTTTTCTGAAAAAAAAAGAAATTAAAAATGTTGTTTTCAGAATCGACACCAAATGCACTGTTTGTGGCCTTCATTGCAGCGGCAATATTTTGTGTAAAGATTGCAAGGTTGTTTCGAACTTTTGTAATTGAAAAAAAAACTGCATTCAGGATTTGTATCTAAAGAATATCAGATTTTGTACACTCGCCAGAGGAACCTGTGACTGCAAAGAATCCGGATGCTGCGAAAGATGCATTCTTGTTTTAAGTGGCATTTCGTTGACTGTAAGATTCTTCATTGTCAAGTTAAAAAAAAACAATTTCTCCCAGGTTGCCAATCGTCTCGGACTAACTTTTGGACGTCAGCCCATGCCTCGCGGTGAGGAACAAAAGAAGTGAGTATTTCGGGAAAAGTTTGAAGTTTTACCTTTTCGTGTAAATCATTCCAATTATTACGAAGTTTTTTGCAGATGGTATTTCACTTGGACTGCGTTTTTTGATTGGATATTCGACGCGTTTCGGCACCTGAACCATATGAACAGTAAGTTTTGTTTTAATATTTTCAAGTGATTTGCTAGATTTTTGAAAATTATTGCTACATTTGAAATTCTATGTAATTGACAACAATATTACAAATTAACATATTTTTCCAGCCTATGGCAATGCCATTATGTCCCAACAAGCTCAAAATGCACAAAACAGTTTTACATAGATTTCGTGAGTTTTGAGTTTTAAGGTATACAGCTGAAAGGTTTAAATTTTCAGAATTCTCGCCGTTATCCATCTTCAATCCCCAGTATCCATCTTCAATCTTATTTTTTTGTTTTTTGCGTTTCCGTCTTCAATCCCCCCGGTTAATTTTTGAACTTGAGTTGTTTGTTAATTCTTTAATTGAGTTGTTTGTTAATTCTTAAATTCTTTTAAAAAATTCGATCCACTCGTTCATTAAAGTTTTAAATCGGAATAAAATACGTTTTTATTTTCTACATTTCTCATTTTTAGTTTTAATACAATACGCACGTAAACTGAATCCCGGGTAATTTTTAAAAATCCAAAGTTCACGGGGGATTTTTTCTCAATTTAAATCTCCAATATTTTTCAGCGTTTTCCAATTTTTGACAAATAAATCAGAAAGGAGAATCAGTGTGCAAGAAGCAGATGCTAAATTTTTGGAATTTTCTGTTGTGTAAAAACTGCCAATTTATGTAAAATATTTCTCATTTTGGTGCTTTTCTTCAGACTTCTGAGTTGATATCAACTAAACGCGTTGATGCTATTTATCTTTGCCCCGCATTCCGTATTCTTATGAGTTTCCAGCAAATTTGATAGTAACTATATTACGATTACTATTTTTGAAGTACAGCAAACTCTGCTGAAAATTCTGAAGGTTTTATGACCCCCATACCGAGTCCGGTCCGGGTCGGTCGGAAAAACTATCTGTTGGAACCTTTCACTTTTTGTCAAAACATGCAAAAAAAGGCGTCGATTTCCAAAACTTGGACGCAAAATTTTATAGTTTGAGGTTATTCGAGAAGAGAACTATGCACGATTATTCCTATTGTTAATCAGTCGTTTCTCATTTCCTTCGGTCATTTTGATCACACATTCATGTTTCGAAGTGCATGTGAATCCCCAACGACAATCCGCTTCTACGTCACATTCGTGTCTTGAAATTTTCCGCTGTACCGTTAATCGTTCCGGTTCTAACAGCGACGCCGTTACAATTGCCACGATTGCTAGGAAGAAAATCTGAAAAATCAATAAATTATCGATTTATTTATAGAAAATGAAACTGTTTACCACCGCTTTCATCGCTCCACTAAACTATAATAACAAATCGGAGGCTTTTAAATGCAAAGTCAAAATTACAATCATAAAAACAGAATTACAATCGATATTTGTACTCTTGTACTAATATTAATTAAATTTTTTATTACTATTTATAAAGAATATAGGGATGCACAAAAAAGCTATAAAAATATGAATATTATACATGGCGTTATGTTACATGATAAATTTGAGTCGATGTTCTTTACATGTCACTTCCCCATACAGATTGATCGAGGTCGAGATCACTTTCGTTGGCGATGAGGCTCTGAAAAAAACATAAGATTTTGAAGGATCCATTATTTTTCAGGGGTATGAATAAAAAATACTGATAACGAACGTGACATTAGTCCAAACTTATCTAAAACCAATCTTAGATTTTTGATGGATTTTCCATGGATAAAATCAAAAAATTTGAAAACTAGAGGATTTCGAATTATTGGGCAATTAATTCAATTGAAACCCGAAAATCTGATTTTTTAAATATTTAACTTACATCATCCTCATCATCCACATCTTCTACCTCAAGACCGTCATCTTCACCTTCTCCATTAATCGATGACATCACCATCGAATTTTCAGAAGTGTTTCGACTCATATCAGAAGCTGAAAAATACGAATATATCTGTTATTTTTGTTCCAAAACAAAAAAAAACTAACGGCTTGAACCAGTCAGGAAAATATCCGCTGCAAATCTCTTCGAAACCGAATCATTCGGACTTGGAGTCAAATGCACGTCGCTTCTAGTTTCCGAATTTCTCAAAACGCTCTTTTCATTGAATCTTTGAAAATGCTCCATCATTGAGAATTCCGTGTTCTCCTTTAAGAATCAATATTTAGATAAATAACTTTTATTTCGTTTTTCTTATTTACCATTTCCTGATCACCACTGTCCAGAAGTTCGCGATTCTTACTCAATGGACTAAACATTCCGCCCATTATTGAACCATTATGCGTTGTTCCAGAATCCGCCGAAAATCCCAATGAACTCTCAAACGACGAATTTCCCATATTCCCTTCTGTTCCAACTCCCGGCGGCAACACACTCTCCTCAATTTGTTTTCGAATAGTTGTACTGAATGGTACAATTCCGGTGACTGAAGAATCGTTTCCAACAAGTGTGAAATCTAAAGAACGCATAACTTAACTGAAATCGGTTTTAGATCAAACCTGTCTCAATGGAAGCATGTTTTCTTGCTTGTTTTTGAACATTTCTAAACTTGGCAGCTTTCATAGGAGTTCGGAAATCATCAGTATTGTTCCGTTTCAAGGAGGAATGCAGTGTTTTTGGGAAGCCGAAATCATTTGCAACAAGTTCCAGTTGTCGGAGTGTGTATTCTTTGTTTCTCTGGAAAAAACATGAGTTTGAAAAAAAAACACGGCGAGCTTCTTGAAATAAACATACCGTGATTTTTTCATTCGCCAAACTCTTTCTCATAGCTGCAACTCTCAACTCCTTCGCATGCAATTGCTCGCGCTTAAACTCATAGTCTCGATTTTTCAGCATAATCTCGTGTTGGATTTTCAACATCTTCATCTTCTTCTCCTGAAGTTTCCCATTCTCACAATCCATTTGTTTCCTCGTTTTCCGTAATTCTTCCAGTCTCTGCTGTAGGTTCTCAATACTATCAATCGGCTCCGTTTGACGTCTGGAGCGTCGATATTTCTTCGTTGGAGCTTTTGCGAGCTCGTGACGAATTTCTGACAATTGTCGAAGAAGTGATTTGGTTTGCTCATTGTTGGAAAAGAGATCTGCCAAGTTTTTATCCTCTTTTTTAGCTTTTCTCATTTTCTGAAAATGTTCCACATAAAAATGATTTTTGCATTATTTTTCATATAAACCTCAAGGGTTGTTTTCAACTGTTCCACTTCTTTTTCCTTTTCTTCAAAACGCTGAGAACTTGGAGCTTCTTTATCCTTTTCTGAAGCTTCCAACTCTTTGACCTGAATGAATAAAATAACCGTTTAAAACGTGCAATGTAAAATTAATCACCTTCTCCAAAGCTTCACCCAACAATCCATTCGTTTCTTGAACATCTGCCTCCAATTTTTTCAATTGTTTTCCAACCTTTTCCGATTTTTCAGCCATCAACTTCTCAACAATTTTCGCTTTCGACAAAACCACTTCATTCAACTCGGCGGTGCTTTTTTCCATTCGAAACAAATCCTTGGAAACCATCTCCATTTGATTCCGAATTTCTACCGCTTTTACTTCCAACTGCGAATTTTCATCTTGTATTTTGTCGAGATATTCAGACAATTGCTTCTGAATTCTTCTAAGCTTCTTGTTCATTTGTGCAAAGGGAATGCCAAGAATTTTCTCCAACTGTTCAGTGTTCATTTGAGAAGTCGTCTCTTTCGCTGCTTCTTGTTTTAGCACCTTTATTTTGCCAAAAATTGATGTCACTGAAAGAAAACATGCTTAACTTCTAAGCAGCGTCATTATTTACCCCTTGTCATAGCATCGTCGATGAATTCTTCTGATTTTGAATATCTAGTCTTCAAATTGTTCGTTGTAGTCATCAGCTCTTTCATTGTTCGTTTATGCAGCTTCTCCAAATGATTTTGGCCACTGGGACCTGAAAAAAAGTAATTTAAATAAGATCAAGTATTATGGATTGTATTCAGAAAACCGTACATAAATTGAGAATCCGATCAATGACTTCTCGTTGCTTTTTCAAAAAGTCGCATTCTTTTTCGAACCGTAGGTTTCTGGAAAAAACAACGAATTTTTGAATAGAAATTTCAGAGTCAGATGTATACTTCAATGTCATGTCCTTGACAATTGAATCCATCTCTTTACCTGAAGTTTGCGCCATTGTAGCTGTAATTATTTGTATTTCTTTCGTAAAATTAAGAAAGAAAGTTCACAAACAACTTTTTTTTAAAAATTTACCACCTAAATGTGCAATATACTCCACATTTTCAATCAATTTATGAAAATTAACACAAAAACTGCTTCTAAGTGAAAGGTTTTCGTTGAAAATTATGCTGAAAAGTCAGATAATTGAATTTTAAATGTTTTTAAAAATCGGCAGTATTTTTTAAAAATCGGCACACCTTCTAAAAAACAAAGTGCAAACGCTTCACGTTATTTGAGAAATCGTTTGCGTTTTGTTTTTTGGAAGGTGTGTTGGCAAAATGCCAGTTTATGGAGCGCGTTTGGAATAGAAATGAGGCGACAGTATCTGATTTTTAAAAACATTTATGCTGAAGATAGCATTTAAAATTAAACTAACTTTGAAAGATAATGAGCACAAAAATGAAAAATTTAGATTTAATATCAAAAATCAATTTAAAGGCACATGAATTTAAAAAAAGGCGACAGTAGCCTTTTCAATATTCTGCTCCTTTAAATAACGGTATGAGAAAATACATTGTCTGATAAATATATTTGAAAAAGAAACAATTTGAACTTTTCATAGAAAATAAGATACATTTGTATTTTTCATTCATTTCGTATTCTAAAATTACTAGAGGCAATTAAACAAAATAAGCGTTCAAAAATACAAAAATAATGTTAAAAACGGTCTATTATGATTCATAAAAAGGCTTAAAACGAAAATAACAACTGGGGTATTACTTATACTACATGATTCATCTGATTTCTTAGTTTTTGATTTTAGATAATTTGGAAAAAAACCCTAAAGCAAAGATGTTTTTAAAAAGGTGGGGGCAACAATTTAGGACTACTTTTGAAATAGTCTTATATGCTTGCTTAATAAACAATGTTTAGAGAGAAATCAATGAATTAAGGATAATCGTGAGCGTGAAAAAGGCGAACAAATTTCTAGAAGTCAGAAATGTTATCATCGTCAACCAATGGCTTGCTCATTGCTTCATCCAAAAATCCAGTTGAGAGAAACGAAGTGTCAGACGTAATCGATGCTGTTTTTGAAGTCGATCCTCTTTTTTTGGTTCGTCCTACACGAGTAGACTCCAATTTTGGTGGTAGGGCAATTTTTCTCGGAATAGAAGATTTCTGAAATAAAAACCGTTTTAGTTGTCTCGTTTTTAGATATTTTCGGAATCAAACCTGGAGCTGACAATCACCGGCAGAAATATCAGTGATTCCGCTGCTTGGAACAGCCGTTGACGGACGGATAACTCTCGACGTTTCAAATGTACTCCTCGAAATTGTAATTTCTGTCGTCAAACAGTTCGGAGTGGTTTTTCCATTCACGTAGTATTTCTGGCCGCAATCTTTTTCCGAATTGTCAGCTGCATTACTGCGAACATACTGAAATAATAAAAATAAACAAAAGAAGAAGTCGAATTTATTGGAAAAGTTTAAAGTCCATAATGGAAAACTAAATATTCATGAATGTTACCTCTTGCTTTTGAATATCCGAAAACGCTCTCATTGCCAAAAATGGTGAAACTCGGTTTCCAGCAGATTTGTCAACTCTTGGCGGCAACTTTGTTTTCGTTATCACCTTTTCCGAAGTCTGCCCGCTTTCTTGCTCTTCGTCACCTCTCGACACTCCACCGAAACCAATCGAAGTATGCGGACGTAGTTGCACGTGTTCTCTTCTCATTCTCGGTTCTAATGGTTTTCTCATTCCCGGGAAACCTGAAAATCAATAAGCGATTTTTTAAATACCAAATCTGAATTCATTTTATGGCCGCTACAATTCTCTTACTATATATTTTGCGCTGCACAGACTCTCTTATTCCGGGCACTGTCTTTCGAGTATCTCTTATCAGCAAAAGCGTGTCTCTACTGTATCCACCCTCACATAACAATTCCTTACACTCTTCATCTGAATTTTTCGTAGTAGAGCCGTTGACACCATTTCCAACACTTGTTTTTTGTTCCACGAGCCAATTTCCCGCGCCAAATTTAACTGATTTCGATGTAAGCCTTGGCAATCCTGGCGGAAGATCAAGTTCATCTGAGAATCCATTGGTATCGTTGCGGTTGACACTAAGCCCTATAACTAATAAAAATTTCGCAAAATTTTTAAAAACAATTTTCTTGTTTGTTAAAACCTTCCAACTGTCTAGTAATATCCCCAATACCAGGACTTGAAGTCGATGTAGATTGTGCTGTCGTTGGGCGGCTGGCCATCAATCTCGCGCCGTATTTTTCAAACCAAACATCCTTGATCATAACCATCTACAAAAAACAAAACCATGAACTTTGCGGGACCACGAAGCCTACACTATCATTGCCTCTTTTCAGGAAACTTTCAAAACTGGTTATCAACAGCATCGGCCACGTTTTGCTGAACAATTGCGACGGATCAATGCGTTGTCCATAATCTTCTTCGTACTTATCAGACAAGTTTGCGATCTGATACCAAAAACGTTTAATCTTGTATATTTTCGTCATTCTTACATTTATTCCACTAGGTCTGCTCTTAATAAACATCTCTTGAACATTTTCGGTAAACTCTTTGAACGACGGAAGTGTACAACTTTTCGGGCGATCTTGATTAACCACGCAGCTTGTAGAAGGACCATCGGTGGTTGTCAGCACGGTGTTTGTTGTAATTTTTGACGTGACTTTGACGGTTTTCTTGGCAAACGCTGGAGGAGTAGTTGGTCGAGGAAACGACATCATGGAAGCCATTGAAGTCTTGGCCCGGAGCGGTGTTTGTACTGGCATTGGTGGCGGGGTGGGCTTTTTCGGTTGAATGATCATTGGACTTCTCTGTAAAAGGTGATTTTTTCGAAAGGCTAAAACAGTTAAAATAGTTTTACAGAAAATATATTTTTATGTAAGAATCTGAAGTAAAAAATGGCTTGAATTTCATTTTTCGAAAAAGTGCATTACTTACCTTTAATGGTATTTGTCTGAATGCCTGAGACGATGGTCGGTACGTTTGTCTCACACTCATAAAACCATAAGAAGCTCTCGAAAAAACCGCAGACGCTGGACGACGCTTCTTCTTTTTCTCCTTCTGTTTTGCAACCATTGCAACGATACCAGCTGTTTCGGCAGTTGCTCTGAAATTACTTCATCTGCGAAGAGTTCACTATTTTCAAACGCACACAGCCGAATAATGGGTGGCGGAGATTTGTTGAATTTTCTCGTGTGTTTCCATCGCATGACGCATGTCTCTGAAACCCGCTTTCGCGTATTCCGTTGAGTAGTCAATGAACAAGGTATCTCTGAAAATGTATTTAATTTTTTAAAATTAAAAATTTTATTTTTGTCACAAACTTAATCTTTTTCTCGATTTCTCTAGGAGTCGCTCCATTTTTGTATGCAATGAGCGTGGTATATGCATCCATCAGAATTGATTTTCGAATTCTCTCCGTTTTGACGGAGTCGTCTGCCATTTTGAGCTTTTTGACGTTATTCTGAAAAAAAATAATAAAAATGAAAGGAGGATAAAACCATCAACACAAAGAAACGTGTACTAACATCTACTTTTTGTTGATCGACAACTTGTACTCATTTATTCGCGCCAAATATTTGTCTAAAAATATTTTTAGGTCTAAATTTAAATTTGAAGTAAATCTCAAACGCTATAATTTGTTTTAAACGTACCGCCCGGAAAAGCGAACATGTAATGTTTTAAATTAACAAAATTCGTTTAGCATTTGCGATTTTCGATGTCACGTTGTTCATCATTTCATTTTTCGTGTAATTTTCATGGAAAACTTACCAAAAATTAAAGCGTCAATGAAGAATGAAAGAAAAAATGCTTTTTCTCAGCGACTTTCGAAAAATGATTGAAAAATAAGCTAATACTAATACCGTTTCTCTTTTTAAGTAAGATTTCTAATTGAAAAGTTTTAAAATAACACCAAATTTAAAAAATAAATTTTAAACTTGAAAAAAAACTCATTCTTCTGAAAAAAAAGCTGAAATCATCCAAAAAATCGATTTAAAGGCACAGCAGCGCGCATCCAATATCGCTTCAAATCCCATTCAAGTTTTAGCATGTTTCTTTAAGGTACGGTAACTCTAAAATATAATTCAGGTCTAAAATAATTTTTTTTCACCAAGTAATTTTCAGGATTCTCCGAATAATGCTTCTTCCGTCGACCATATCAAATCCACCGGAACTTTTTTTGTCAAACTATAGAAAAAATCTCTGACCCGACACAAATCCCTCTCCGCCATCAATCAACAAATCTTTGCTTTTCCCCTTCTGATTGAAAACATGGATATGGGGGAGAGGCACGGTGGGAAAAAAGCTACGCGCAACAGTTGAAATAGCGTCCTAACTGCGAAAAAAGGAGGGCGGGGCTTAATTCAAATTTTCGCAATCTTGCCGCGCACTTTTTTGGCTATTTCTTTTTTATCCGACAAAAAACCAATAAAAACAATAATTTTCGGATTTTTCGCAAAAACTAATTTTTTTTCTTATTTTCAATCAATACACTTTTTTTGGCATGTCTTTTTACCCCTTTTCCAATCAGAATTCATTGAAAAAAACGAAAATCTGATTTTTCCATTGAAAAAAACGATCTTCACTGAAATTTTTTTTTGTAATTTAATCAAAGAACTTTCTTAAAAATTCAAACATGAATCGGTTATACATTAATTATAACTATATATGATATAACGAATGATATAAATACAATATAATGAATATACAATGAAGTTTTTTTTTTCAAAAAATTAATATAATTTTTTAAAAATACATTAATCACATTCCTTCTTCGGCTGTTTTGCTATTTCAATCAATAGAAATCATTCAAATAATCAAAAATTGCAATTTATTGATTTCGCTGAGTTAGCGTCTATCGAACTTGAGTGGTGGACTAGAAATTTAAATTTCCGCGCTAACGTGTGGCCTAGGTTTCCACTTTTCTGTGCGCTGCAGAAAACTAGTCCAGGACAGTTTTGCGTAGCTTTTTTCCCACCGTGAGAGGTCGGATTAAGTTTGTGCAGTGACCACCGCCTGTTGCCTTTTACGCTCCCTGACGACCCATCTGTCATCATTCACTTCTTCATATTCTCCGTATTTCCGCCTTTTGAACCCCGTTACAAAAATATTCAGATTTGTTATTATTGTGAATAAACGGTCAGCGAAGGTGTATTGTATTGTATTGAGAAGATCGGCGGGGAGGCGGGCATAAGCATGCAATTTTAATCGTTTCGGAATTTAGGGCGCCTTTCGAACGACGACAAATGTCGCCCCTCCAAGTGGTTGGGTGTGTTTGGTGATGTCTTCCTTCTTCCCCCCGTGTCTTCGTTGACTTTTACTGTTTTTGTCAAAAACTTCCCCACTTTACCCTCATTTTCTCTTTGATTTTCGAGAAAGTGACAGATGAGTCGGTATTTCCTTGATTTTTGCCAATTTTCTAATTTTCCCCATCCCAAATCTTTCAGGAACGTTCATTCTTGTCGTTTATTCTATATATATATGAATTGGTTTGTCGACATTTCTCGAGAATCTTTGGTTCGTGAATCTGAAGTCAAGTTTGGCTGAAAATTCTGAATTTTCGGCAAAATTTGAACGGATACAAAGAATTGAATTCTAACTAATTCCCAGCCATTTTTTTGTCGAGACCTTGAATCGTATTAGAAACAGTTTCACATTACTTTGTATTAATTAGGAATTCAGCGTACAACTATTTTATTAAAAATATGTATCAACTAGTTATTTACCACTTATTCCAAAGTAGTTGGCAAGTTATTAGGACTATAGCTTTATTGCTAGTTACCTAATTTTCTACTAGTAAGATCCATTTGCTTAGATTTAAATACTGTTCGTTCAATTCAATTCCAAACGCGCATCACTGTTTTCGCAAGTTTGTATGGCTTTTTCCATGTCCGTACCTAAAAAATATTATTTTTTGAGTCATAAATTAATTTTTTGTACCAATTATGAAAAATTATTTTTTTTGTCCGTGCACCAGAACACACAAAAAAACCGAGATTTGTTAGAAGAGCGCGTTTGGAATTGGTTTTTGCTACAGTATTTAAATAAGATCCATATTCTTCGATGTTCCCATAATTCGTTGAAAAGTTTAAAGGCAGCTTGTCATTTAACACGATCAAAATTTTATGCAAAAATTCAAAATTCGAATGGGAGCCCAGGTGGTCCAAAGAACAATGCCAATATGTAGCCAAATTCAAATAATTGTGTTTCGCGCCAATGCCGACCGCGTTGCACGGACACCGACCGCGTCGCACGGACACGCGGCAATTCAAAATTTTATTTTTGCAACTTTGGACGGCTGCTATGACGCGTGTATTTATCGGTGTGCTTTCGCATAAATTGCAATGTACTAATTAGAGTACGCTCTAATTTTTGAAACTAAGAACAGGTAGGGTCAAATTAACTGAACATCTGTCTTTAAGCAAATTAAAGACAGGGGGCCACATATTTCTGGAGTCCTTTCAAATATTCGCATTTTAAGTTTCCGTTTAAAAAAAAATTCAATTTGGGCAACGTTGTCAAATTTTTGAAAGTTTTTTTATAGATACATTGGCTAACCATTTTTAATTGTCAGGGTTTAAATAAGTGTCGCCCTATCCTTTAAATATTTTAGTAAATCAGCAGTAGTGAATAAGTTCAACTGATTGCCAGAGTTTTTCGATAATTGATAATAGTAGTCACGTTCTGAAGTTCATCCTTGAACAATTTGAAGCCTTTGCGGTTTCTAAAATTAACGGAAAAGCTTATTATCTCTATAAAGTCAGCTCAGGATTTAATATTTGCCCAAGTAACCAACGTTCAAATTCTGAATCTTCGAAGCTCTATCCAGTTTTTTTTTAAATTCTGATGCATTTTCTTGACACTCTCTGCCATTATTTCAAAATTTGAAAAAACTAATTACAAGTTTCAAAATCAAGCTTAGATAGAGCTTTGAAATTACAGGATGAAGATCAAAATAGGTAAGGTTAGATGGAAACTATAATTGTCCGGGACTGTCCGCATGGCAAGTCCTGGACAACCTAGGAACGTACCTATACATAGCGTTTCCTGAGGTCACTCTCACTAAGTAAGGGTTGTACATACTATCCAATAATCAGTCTATGTGCAAAAATTGAGCATTCATCGTTTTTTAAAAATACAACTTCGACACCCAAGCTGCAAGTGTATTTCAGAAAAATGCAATAATATTGCTTGCTAACTTCTACTAAATAAAGCTTATATTTTGAATTTTTGGAATTTTTTAAAAATCAATCATTGACGACGTTCCAGTTAATATAATCCAAAAGGGTTATATAACTGACACATTGCCTTTAAGCTTCCGAATTTTATGATTTGTTTTTTTCCTCGTTATCTCACGCTTCCCTTTTTTTAAGAGCTCAATGGTTTATTTTTCACCTCAGTTGATTTTCAATTCTACCGTTTTCTTTTCAGATGTCCCAAGGAGACTCCAAACATCAAAAATCGTCAATATCACAGTTATTCCCACTTCTATTCTATTCGAAATCCCTCCTCTATCTACCTCTCTTCCTCCTAATTTCCCATTTTCCTTCACACTGTTCAGGCGATTCAAATCCGAAAACCAAGTGTTCACTTGAATGCTACGCACTTTGCATGCAGTCCGGAACGGTAGGCAAAAATCAACAACACTTTAATGGAAATTCAGAGGCGAATTAAAGAGTGAGAGGGAAAAAAATCACTTATGTAATAACTTGACCAAGAAAAATTGGCATCTTATGGCATCCGCTATACTTGAAGTGGTGTAGGATGACGAGGGATGATTTCTTCTTCAAGATTTACGCAATTTCCAAAGGATTATCTCTTGTAAACTAAACTGGCAATGCTTATTTTTGGATCGGGTTTTAGCTTGAAAAGTAGAATGTGAACATTTTTAAAGCGTTTTGAATAAAAAAATGTTCATGTTTTTTTTAGAAAACGTGAATTTCAAAAATTAGAGATATTTTTAAAATATTCAAAAAATATTCTGGAAGCAAAATTTTCGATTTCATGTTCTTAAAAAATTCGAAAAAATTTTCGTTAAAAATACCAAAATAAAAATCTGAAATTCTATATTTTCAGCAAAATTTCCAATTTTTTTTTAAACTTGAAGAAGCTCCACTTTTTTTTGTAAAAGTTCGCAGATTCGAGGAAAAAAAAGGTTTTAAAGTAAAAATTTTCAAAAAAATTAAAAGTTTCAAATTTTTTCTAGAAAATTTACTTGAAACTTAACCTGAGCGACGTAGCCTTATGCTGAAAATATGCCTCAGTTTTAGCAAAAATCTAAAATTCTCTGAAAATTCAATGAACACTTTCAGATTATTGGAAATGTCAAATGCTTCGTTTGTCTTAAAAAATTGAAAAAAATTTCAATTTTACAAATTTTTGATTAAAGGGGGGCTGAGAGGACGAAATAAATGGTTTAAAAATGATAAAAGTATGATTGTTTATAAATAAATGAAAAAAAATCCAAAAAAAACCATAAGTGTAGATGTCCCTAATGGCCGAAGAAACGCTTTTTGGTTTTCTAGGCCGTTTGTCTTTTCTCGGCCGTCTGATTTTTTTTGAAATTTATTTTTTTTAATACTCTTCATGCATAATTTTCTCTAAAGACACTGAAAAGAAAAGAAAAACAAGAAAAAATAAAATTTCAAAAAAAAAATCAGACGGCCGAGAAAACCAAAAAGCGTTTCTTCGGCCACTAGGGTGATCTACGATTTTATCGTTTTTCTTGGATTTTTTTCATTTATTTATAAACAATCATACTTTAATCATTTTTAAACCAATTATTTCTTCCCCTCAGGCTCTCTTTAAAATTTGCTAAATTTAAAAATTCGTTTTTTTGTACTTTTTATTTAGATAAAGCTTAGTTTCGGAAGTTCGAAACAAGAAAGAAAACCATCAGTTATTTTCATAGCAATTGTTCAAAATGCTCATTTTGAAACCGTAATCTTTTTTTTTTTCAAAAATTTTCAATAAAAACCAAATAAATGTACATATTCAGGTCGTTCTTAATTTCACCGCTCATTTTTTATGATTATCGCAACCTAATTTTTCCTCTGCTTTTTTTTCCAATTGGAATAAGAGAGAGGGCGATGAAATGAAATGCTAAACAAGAGAAAAAACAACAACACGCGGTGGTTTGAACTCATTAGCGAGGATCCACCTGTAAAATGAAATGAACGGCGGAAAATGCGGACACAAAACAATGTTGTGTTTATGTAGGCATTTTCGTTTTTCCTCATCGTTTCGAAAAGGTCAAATTAGATGAAAAGACAGAGGAAAATATATATGTATAGATGTTTTCGTAAGGATATGAAATCTTGGATGGGGGATTTCTGGAAAATGTACTCCACTTCATGTATTCTTTTGAATAATTCCAAAACCCCCTCCAAATCGATTCTGATGAAATTTAGTACAATATATTAAAAAGAATCATGGAAATCGGAGCATTTTTAACAAAGTTATGAGCTTTTGAAGATTGGGCGTGTTTCTTGTGTTCACTGCGAGAGAGCGTCAAATAAGGGTCTCGTCGTGAACACGAGAAAATTCGAAAATTTTCAAAATATCGTAACTTCGTTCAAATTTGTTGGATTTTAATGATTTTAATATTATTTTGTTGAAAATCTCATCAGCTTTCACAATAATAGTGCAATTTTCAACAAAAATGTGATTTTCAGAAGAATAATCGTGATTTTTGTTTGAAGTCCGAATGCAATTCGAAGAGGAATGCTATTGTCAAGCTGAATTTTCTTGGCAGCACATTTTCGGCTGCTCCACTGATAACATCGAAGGCGTCGCGACCGCAACGCATGAGACCAACTGAGAAATTTGAATTTTGTGGTCGCGTCGCTATCAACTTCTGATCTGCCAAGAAAATTTAGCTCGACGGAATAATAGAAAAAATTACATTTTGAATCATATTAAGGGCTAATTTAAATTTTCAAAACCTGTTAAAGACAGTGGGTCAGTTAACTTGACCATACCAGATTTCAATTTCAAAAATTAGAGCATATTTCCTTTAAATTTGTTCAAAATTCCTCAATTTTCATGATTTTTTAATGAAATTCTAGAGAAATTTTACAAAAATCACAAAAAAAATGGAAACTGATGTTATTTCTGAATCTTGAATCTATTTTCAAAAAAACATCTAAAACTCTCGCTTCTTCGTAATTGGCAAATTGCCACGTCAATTTCAGTTGATTTTGAAAATTCCTACATCATAAATTAATTCAGAATATTATTTGTAAATTTTTTTGAAAGTTTAGCCTAAATAATATTTTAAGTATGTACACTTCAGAAAAAAAATCTGAAATTATTTCGAAACTTTCAAAATCTCTCTCCAAAATTGCCATTCAAACCAAACTTTCAATTCCGCATAAATCAAATTGCCACTTCATCCCCCCTTCCTGTCTCATAAATCAATCTTTATGAACTTTCGAAAAAGAAAGCCACCAAAACAAATTATATACGCATATACACATTTCTTCCACTTATCCGGTTGTATTGGTGGTCATCAGACGAAAAGTAAATTTCAAATTCTCCCCTCAACAAATAAATTACCTCAAAAGTGGAAAAAACCTGGAGAACAGATCAGGAAAACAAATACAAGGAATGACATGCTTCACTGAACCTTGTACAACAAATTGCGTTCAATTTTTCTATGGTTTATGCATAGGGGGATTTTATTTTCTCATTTTCCAGGCAACGGCCTCAATTTGCAATTGTGTTCTACCAAAGGACTCGAAAAATTGCACAATTTTTGATGAGCAAGTTCGCAGTGGTAAAAATGAAAAAAAAAAAAAACAATATCGATCGCAATTTTTTCAGCGATAATATCTCCAACACTTCCGAAAATGCGTTCAGAATATGTGGATGCTCATATGATTAAAGTTTCCATTGATCCGCATCCAAGAGCGTTTGCGTTCATTTTTGAGTATTCTGCCATTTCTACAGAGCCTCATGAATGGATATTTGCGGTGAGAATTTGAAAAATTTCATCTTTAAATATAAATGAAATGAAAATTAGGAAGAAAAACCTAAGTTGACCAACCAAAAAAATCAAGGACTAACCTTTTCATACCAAAAAACGAAGTTTTTCTAGGCCATTGTTTTGAAGCTCGTTTTCTCGGCTTCTAGGTGGTTTTAGAATATTTTAAGAACAGATTTGGAATGAGAATGAAGTCTATTTTCATTTAAGATACATTTATTATCTCCGTAAAGCCCTCCTTTAATGAAAAGTGAAGAAAATGCTTCAAGTTTATCAGAATCGGATATTCTAGAGCAAATTTGATACCTCCCCAGTTCGACGTATTTGCGGCCCTGTAACATGTCTTGGACCTTCGAAATATTACACGAAACTTTGGACACTATTGCAGTTTTATATGACGAATATATAAAACCACAAAATCAGAATTCGCAAGAGTGTTAAGTATTGTTCAAAAACGCGAAAAACTACAATTTTCTTCAAAAAATCTTTAAAAAAAACTTAAATTTTCTTCAAAACATTTTTTCGTCATGAAGGAGTCTGGATAGAAAATTGGACTGTGCAGATGAAATGATCAGTAAAGCATTGTCTTTCATAATCCGTTTGAATTTTCAATTTTTGTTCGCCAGAACAAAAGTTTTGCCTCGAATTTTGACATCTTGTCGCACTTGCAAAAGTGGGCGGAGCCTAATAAAATGTTGACTAAATGTTCAGGGCCCAATGCATTAAATAATGCCCGAATTAAAAAAAAATTTTATTGTGAAAACAAAATTCAATTAATAACAAACATTTCAGTTTAAAATAAGTTTTACGGGAATTTTTTAAATCTCAACGCGTCAAATTGTGAAAAATCGATTTTTTTTGAAATTTTTATTTTTCTACGACAAACATCTTTTTTTTTGCTCAGGGAGCCTCCGAAAAACCCGAGACAACATTCACAATACTTGACCCATGCAGAGATTATCAATTCCGCGTTCTAATTGTTCTTAGAAGCACCAATCCACTGAACATTATTGAAATTATAAGACCGCAACCAATTCCAGTAAAATTGCCACCATTTGTATTGCTTCAGCCGCAGGTAATCTCAACAGAAAAGACTCCAAAATAATCGAATATTCCAGATAAACATTGAATTACCGCCAAGTTTCCCATCCAACTCATCAACCGATCTAAAAATGTACATCAAATGGTCGCTTCCAAATGGTTACACAGATGGTGATATTTATGGATACGAGTCTCCGGCACTTTATCCGATTCAGTGTAGTACACCAGAAGCCGAACTCCCACAGCCTAGAATCGAGATTCTTAAAGGTGGCGGCCGATTGGCGGTCTCGCTTCCTTCTTCTGTTTTGGAGGCTCGGTGTCGAATGTGGGTTGAAGTTCGGATGCTACCGAGATGTGTTCGGTTGGAGCCTTTTAATATTCAGAAGAATATTGAGATCGATTGCTCGAAAAATCCAGATATGGATGTTTGTAGTAAAGGTTGGGTATTTTTACATTTCAATGGTTACAACCATCGGCTCAATTTCCAGACTCCAATCCAGTCTGTTTCGAAAACGTGGAAATCTCTGGCGAAAAAGGAAAAGCTAGAATAAGCTGGGAGAAACCTTCAAAATCCCCACCTCCAATATATTATCATGTTCGTTATGGTCCAGCTCACACAAAAGGAGTCGCACCATTCATTTCATGGCAACTGGCTGCAAAACGTGAAGTCCGAGTCGATGGCTCATTGACGACGTTCACATTAGACGTGCCAGAAGATGAAGACTTCGGAGTGCAGGTTTGCGCAATTTTGTCGAAGAAAAGGAAGAGACCGAAATTCGGAGTTGTTCATGTGATCCCTTTCCAGTGTTCCAGTTGCAAACCAACTCGTGAGTTATATTTTTTGGAAAGTTAATCATTAAAAAGAATAATCTGAAATATTAATTAAAAAAATTTCGTAATTAGGGTCGATTTTAAAATTGCAGAATTTTCAATCAAAAATTTAAAGGGAATTTCATCTAGTTAAAAACAGAGTGCCAGTTATTTTTTTTACTTAAGAATCTCGTTTAGTTCCTGTAAGAAAAATTAATTTGACACTCTTTAAAAATAATTAAAGACGACGTTAAGCAAAAAAAAAAGCTGGGAATCGGACAGAAACGAAATAAATTTTAGAAAAACACACAAAAAATTCAAATTTCCGCCCACACTCCCGACTGCTGTTCAGTGGAGCGCACATGAAAATTGATAAAGCGCGGTAATTTAAAAGCATGTCGCTGCAGCGGTGAAATTTTTAACTGACACCCTGTCTTTAAGATCTTATCGATTAAAATGTATGCGACCAAAGGGTATAGCAATTTTTTAAAGGGTATACAATTTTGTGAAGCAGCAAAAAAACTTTATGAAATTTTGAATCAATTGAAAATTATGTTAAAGGCAGGGTGTCACATAATTTCAATGTTTTTATTTTTGATGTGTTCTTTTTGGTTAAAAAAAAAGATTCTAAATCTTCCAGAATCCTCATCCCCTGACCGTTGTGACGACTGTGCCGCTATTGTCGGCTCCACTGTCCTCGAACGCGATTGGCTCACTTCCAAAAAGCCTCTTGACCCTTCTTCAATCCCTACTGTAAGCACTTCGATTTAGTTTTCAAGATATTTATAATTTTCAGAAGGCCACCATCTATCGAATGGAAACTGATTTAAAAGTTGATGGGTCTCGAAGCGAAAAGCATTCAGTTCTAAATTCTGGCACGGTATTTATTCTAATCATTTGTTTTTTGGTAAACTAATTGATAACACATTTCTAGCGTCACGCAACCGATTCACCAATTGAGTTAGAAAAAGCTGAAGAAATATTAGAACCATCTACTACAATACTAACTACTAAAAGTACTACGGTGGCCAAGAAAAAAACGACTATAGCACCGACTACAACAACTACAACTCCCATAACAACTACAGTAATCCCGACGACTACTGTAGAAGAAAGCACGACAACAGAAATGGTGTCGAAGAATAGAAAACTATTGAGCGCTGAAGTCGACAAATCGATTGAAAATTTGGAAAAGGTGATATTGGATACGGTTAATGGGAATCTGGAGAAAAGCGATGTAAACACGACGATGGAGATTGATGAACAGATGGAACGAAGGCTGGAAGAAGCGGCGAAACAATTGCAGGATACGGTGAGAAATTGAAATATTTTGGATTTTGTTCATGAATTTTGTTTTTATTTTTTTAACATTCAAAACTTTAGGAAAAAAGGAGCAATTCGATATGATAATAATTTTGAAGTTTTTAAATTTTTTTAAAGTTTCAAAAATTACGGTTTCAGAAGTTTAAAAAAAATCGAAAATTTAATATAAAACCTGCTTGATTTGTATTTTACAACTAATTTTCAGTTCCAGAAATATCTTTTCCACTCGACGAAATTTAGATTTTTTCCATAAATGTATTGTCAACTCAAAAATTCCTGATCATTACGGTTTGATGGCTGCCCAACCTCCCTGACGCTCCGCACGCACGCAACGCGGCTGCCAACACCCAACACACTGGAAAATTCGCGGGAAAATGAAGTTTCAAATTTTCCAGTATGTTGAATGTCGGTAGCCGCCGCGTTAGTGCATTCCGAGCGTCAGTGCCGTCGAGCAGCCCTCAAAACGCAATGATCAAGAATATTTGAGTTTAGAGTAAATAAATAAATAACTTTTAAAAAATTACTGTTTCAAAAATAATTTAAAATTCAAAAATTATTTGAGAATTTATTATTGGACTCGCGACTAACCTCATCTCATATAAGAATCATAATATAAATAAAATTAATTTAAAACCCATTTTTCGCAGCTCACAAATCTCGTCGCAAACTCATCAAGTGATATTCGACATCACGAAAAAGCGAAAAAATGCCTAACCAGTGATGGAGTCGTCTGCGAGTTTGGTTGTGAAGATCGGAAAACGTGAGATAGATTTTTCTTCATTTTAAGTTTAAATAAAAAGTTTTCAGATGCATTTGCCCATCTGAAACTCATGCCAGGTTGATCAGCGGTGTTTGCGCTAGTCGTGACACCATGCTACATACAATTTGTTTCCCAAGAAAGGAAATAAATGCCACATGGGATGCGGAAACTGGAAATATTTTGGTAATTTTTGACTTAAAGACAAGTAAAGACCAGATAATTTGATTTTAGACTAAGAGATACAAATATCAAAAAAATTCCTTCAAATCCTAGTGGTTCACTGCCTTTAAAGGAGGGCTTTACGCAGATTATGAATGCGCCTGGGATGAAAATAGACTTAATTCTCATTCCAAATCTGTTTTTAAAATTTTCTAAAACCACCTAGAAGCCGAGAAAACGCGCCTTAAAACAATGGCCTAGAAAAAAGGGCCACCTGGCCGAACTTTTTCCTATAATCTTTTTTCGTGTTTCGTTAGTAAATAGTCATGCAGAATGCTTATAGTAGTTTTTTAAAATGTTTTTCATATGAATTTATGTTTTTCTTCATTTTTTTTGGACTTTTCATGTCTGAGGACTAGTTTTCGCAGGTGGCCCGTTTTTCTAGGCCATTGTTTTGAGGCGCATTTTCTCGGCAGCTAGGTGGTTTTAGAAAATTTTAAAAACAGATTTGGAATGAGTCTAAAGCCTATTTTCATCCCGAGCGCATTCATAATCTCCGTAAAGCCCTCCTTTAAGAATTGTTTTGATGTTTCAGGTCCGCCGAAGTGATGCTCTTTATCATATTGAAAATGCAGAGTATGTTGATAAATTGTTTGTTGAGTTTGGGAAAGTAAGTTATAATTCTAAAAATTTCTGAAAATACGAATTTCTTTAAAAATTTTGTAAAAATGAATAAGAATTTTCTAAAAAATTAAAAATTTGCATTTTCAATGAAATCGTCTGGTTTTTCAACGCAGATTTTATTCCATAATATGGATATTATCAAAAATACAAAATTACAGTTTCAAGCATATTTTTAAGGTTTTAATTAAAGATATTTGGTGATTTGTGTCTGTCGAACGTTTGGGTCCAAAAATAATTATTTCAAAATTTTTCAGGTTGATATATCTGAAACACCATCAAATGAGACAAAAATCGAATTCATTGATTCGAAGTCTCGTTCGAAAATCGTGGTCCAGATCCAAACGGTCCTCAAATCTTCGGTATTTTCAACCGAGCCATTCATTTTCCATGTGAACCAATCAATCGATATCAACAATTTCTATGGAATGAGGTTTTGTGTCTTCAATTCGTCACAAATTCGGGTGGGATTTTTTTTTTTAATGGAAGACCGTTAAAACCCATTGATTTTTTCCAGCATCCTCACACTTACAATTGGGACGATGTAAGCCGTTTTGAGAAAAATCAGCAAATCGCTGAAGTTATTCAACTATCACCTGTGAGATTCACAAACAAATTACAAAGTTTCGTCATTATCGGAAACGGAGCAGGTGGACAATCGTATTGGAATACGGTGGTTACCGTTGCCAAAATCGCGATTTTGGTGGCTTTGGTAAAGAAAAATATTCAAAAGCAAATCGCCTCTAAATTATGATGTTCCAGGGTATTGCAATGTTTGTGCTCGTATACTTAAATTGCACCAAAATCAAGACATTATATGATAGAAAGAGAACCCATTATTTCCGGCCTTTTTACATTGATCCATCGGTAAGTTATTCTTAAAGGACGCAGGTTATAAATGTTACTAAGTAAATCGATCTAAAATTCAATTTTATATACCTAGTGAAAAAAATTACAAAAAAGTCGAAAAGAACATCCGGAATCGAATTTTGGCAATTTTAACGTTTTAACCAAAGTTCGATCCCGGGTGCCCTTTTCTACTTTTTTGCAAAATTTTTTCAGGTATATAAAATTGAATTTCAGAAATCGATTTAGCAACATTTATTACCTGCTTATAGTCCTCCTTTAAAGATGGCAGTCTTGTAAATTTAAAACTGAAAATTAATAATATTTAAAATTAAGAATTCGTTAACAAATTTACAACCAAAATAGAGAAATTTGTAATTGACAAACTGAAAGTCTTAATTTCAGAATTTCAGGGCAAAGTTTTCAAAATTGAGAAAAGTCATAATTTTTTTGACATCTAAATATGTTGTCGAGAATTTTGAAATGTGGAACAATTTTTTTTTCAAATTTTGAAAGTTTCTGTGGAAATCTTGTACAATTTCCTGAAATTTAACCTGCTTAAAGTGTTTGTTTATTGATTTTCAATTTTTGTTTTAATCTATTCAGAAACACCTATTATTAATGAATTTGTCAAAAAAAAATTTTTTTCGGGCGCCCGTGGGTCCAAAACAGCTCCCGGAAAAGTGCGGAAAACAGGCGGTGTCAGTGCAAAGCGGGAGGTGCCACCACCCGTTTTTGGGTTTTTGAGGGACCGTTTTGCTCAAAATTAAGATTTTGAACTGAATTTTTTTGTTGATTCCGTTAATAATAGGTGATTCTGAGTCGATTAAAACAAAAATTGAAAATCAGTAAACAGACACTTTAACATAACCTGCTTATAGTCCTCCTTTAAGGACCTCAATTTTTGTCGAATTTAACTTTTTCTCAAAACACAACATTCCATAACAAATTTATAAACCTTTTTTTCCTTTCGAGTCTTCGTGAAGAACATTTTTTATTGACATCTTTTTCCAAAATGTATGTTTCGCGCTTCTTTTAGGTAATTATACCCACATTATCGATTAGTTAATCAGTTTCCTATGATTTCAAATATTTTCTGAAGATTTATATTGATTTTCTAAATTTTTCTGAAAATTTTCTGAAAATCGAATATTTTTTAAAACCTCTAATAAATAGAGATATCTTATGAAATAACTTCGTACTGAAAATCTATGAATTCCATGAAATTCGAAATTTTTTCTGAATCCCCGGAAAGTCCGAGAATTTTCAATTTTTCAGATCCATCTCGCCAACCCAGCCAACCGAACCAGTGGCCTAAAACGCGAACCATCTCGTGGTTACTACGACGTCCGCAACTCCCATCTAATTATGTAATTAACTTAGCTCCGCCCCCTTAAACAGGGGGCGGAGCCTCACTCAAATCATTCAGCTTTATTTCCTCAAATTGTGCAAGGTTTCTCATTTACATTTGTGATTTTGATTCACCAAAAAACTTCAATTATGACGAGTACACTTATTTTTTTTAAATTGAACAAATTGCCACCACAAATAAATGTATTATTAAATAGGAAAAACAAATTCCCAAAAGATACAATTTCTTGAAGCGAAAATGTACTGACATGGTCATGGAATATTCAATTGCTTGTTGTTTTTGTCTTCATGGAACGAGGACATGAGGTGGAGGCGTGTATGAAATATTTTCTCAAAGATTTGAAGGAAAACATAGACTTTGTTTTGTTTTTTTTTAATTAAAGGAGGACTTTAGAGATCCTATGAATACCTCACTCCAAATCAGTTTTTAAAATTTTGTAGAAATACGTTGAAGCCGAGAAAACGGGCCTCAAAACAATGGCCTAGAAAAACAGGCCACAGGCGAAAACTAGTCCGCCGGTATTATTACTTGAAAACTCCAATAAAATGTAAAAATATTAATTAAAATTAATCAATTTATGCGTTTTTCCTAAATTTCGAATAACATAGCACGTAAAAAAGCTCAGAGGAAAAGTTCAGCCAGGTGGACACTTTTTCTAGGCCATTGTTTTGAAGCTCATTTTCTCGGCTTCTAGGTGGTTTTAGAAAATTTTAAAAACAGATTTGGAATGAGTATGAATTCTATTTTAATCCCAAAAGAATTCATTAGCTCTGTAAAGCTCTCCTTTAAGATACGAATGATTTCATTTTGAAGTAATCCAGCTGTTGTTAATCTGAACATCATAGGTATTAACTTCCTTAATTTGTTTTTTATCGGATTCGTGACGTTGATATGATGACTATAGTTTGAATTTTGTTCAGATGTCCACGTTTTCTGATAAATATTTTAATTATTATAAAAAATAATTTTCAAAATTAATTTTTTGTATGGTTAAACAAGCATTTTTCCAATATTCCGAACGATCGAAGAAAAACAATTTTGAAGCAATTTCAGAGAATTTTAAAATACAATTTTACATAGTATTTTTCGGAATTATGTGAAATTTGAAATTCTCAGAATTTTAGCTAAAAATTGAAGATGATTGTGTCGAAACGTGAGAAAACAATTATTTTTCAAAATAATTCCAGAATAATTATGGAAACTTCCGCGATAACCTATCCGGGTCATGAATTTTTGCCAGTAAATACTATTTTTTTGATTTGAAATTGATTTTTCATGCAACTTATTTATAAAATTTTCCATTTTCAAGATTTTCCTTCTACAAAAAAATGATGTCTTACATTTCTCTCCATCTTCTGATCTTAAAGACATGGTGCCACTATTTTGTGACTTTTTAAAACGTTCTATTTTCAGACCTATCAAACAAAATAATTTCAGATGACATCGTACTACTCCAATTCCCTTATTTTCGCCATTTTTTATCCAAGTAGAGTTGAAAAACCAAATTGTAATTAGCCAATTCCAAACTTCTTTTTTCTTCTTTTACGTATTTTAGCCAAACAAAAAAGCTAAAAATAAAATTGAAAATAAAACTCATGAGATGACGGAAATGAGAGGAGTTGAGCAGAAAAATATTTGGAAAAAGCATAAAAAATAAAGCTGAAAATAACTAATGTGAATAATATAAAATAGAAATTGAATAAAAATGGAGCCATGTTTTTTGTGCTGTTCGGGCCACAATTTTCCTTTTTTTTTCTCCATTCTGGAGTAGACAAATTCTCCAGATTCACAAGCACAAAATATCACGAGATTTCTACATTTCCCACGACATTTTCAAAGCACTTTAAGAACAAAATTTTGTTTTCAAAGTCCTTGTTTGAATTATTTAATCTTCGTTGTTTTCTTATAATAACGTCTGGAACTTCTTCAAGGAAAATCATTAGAATATTTATTTTTCGATTAATTTCAATTATATGTAGCATTCGAAAATATACTTCCAAAGTTCCCGAAATACGTCATATTCAGAAATCATCCATTCGTTTCAAGACATCAAATTTCGCTCCGTCAGAAATTCAAGACCACCTTATTTTATATTTTAGTGGAAGGAAGCCTTATGTTAGTAATTTGATATGAGCTCTTTAAAAATGTGGGGCTTCGATAATTTTTCCAAATTTTTGAGATGTTCATTTTTTTTCAAAATTGAAGGGTTTCTTTAACCAATACTTCGTTTTTTTTTAAATTTTTGGATTGTATGAATGTTTCACTAAAAAGATGTGTGTTGAATTTCCATTTTAATTTTCCTTAGAAAAAAATTGAAGACAGGGTTTTATTCGTGTCGGGAATAAGGAAACCCAAATATATTCTGGCGGAAAACCAACGTATTGGATTTTTTCGTGTTTTTGTGTAAAACAATAATTAATTATTATTATTACTTTATGTTTTTCACCATCTCTTTTACAGTTTAAACGTTAAAAATAGGGAAACACAAATATATGTTTTTTTCCCGCGAGCACATGATTTCATTGGAGCGCACATTCTTTCATTCAAAAGAACCCCCAATTTAAAATTGTATCATTTTCGCTGAAAATTTTAGCAAAATGTTTCACTGACCCCACCCCTCTTTTAAAGGAGGGCTTTACGGAGATAATGAATGCATCTGGGATGAAAATAGACTTCATTCTCATTCCAAATATGTATTTAAAATTTTCTAAAACCACCTAGAAGCCGAGAAAATTAGCTTCAATACAATGGCCTAGAAAAAGTGTCCACCAAACTAGTCCGCGTGCGCTGTTATGTGAGGAATCCAGAAAAACGAAAAACCATAAATTAAAAAGGACTAATAAAAGCATTCTGCATAACTATTTATTAACGAAACACGAAAAAAGCTCATAGGAAAAAGTTCGGCCATGCGGACACTTTTTCTAGGCCATTGCTCTTTCTCGACTTCTAGGTGGTTTTAGAAAATTTTAAAAACAGATTTGGAATGAGAATGAAGTCTATTTTCATTTAAAGACAGCTGTTCAGTTAATTTGACCTTAACTAATTTTAGTTTCGAAAATTAGAGCGTTTTCTCATTAGTACAATGCAATTTATGCGAAATCACACCGATCAATACACGCGTCATAGCAGCGGTCCAAAGTTCAAAGAATCAAAATTTGAATTCCCGCGTGTCCGTGCGACGCGGTCATTGTCCGTGCAACGCGGTCGGAATTGGCGCGAAACACAATTATTTGAATGTAGCTACATATTGGTGTTGTTCTTTGGACCACTTGGGCACTCGTTCGAATTTTGGTTTTTTGCCTTAAATTATGATCGTGTTAACTGACCAGCCGCCTTTAACGTACATTTATTATCCCCGTAAAGCCCTCCTTTAAATCTTGTTTTCGAAAATAAAAGTGCTGAGGAACTCATGAATCCCTAGTTTTCCTTTAGTTGCAAAAATTTGATTAAATACTGATTTTGTAAAACTTTTTTCTCTGATTCTGGAAAATCTGGAATTATTTCCATTTTTTCATCGTGCCAAAATTCTCCGTTTATTTAGAGCTCTGATTTCTAAGATCTGATAAAAAATTTAACCGTTTTTAATAAGAAACCAATTAAATTTTAAGTAAAGATCAAGAGCACATTCCAAACCGCCCCCCCCCCAAATTCGTTCACTCTTTCCATACCCTTCCATGTTGTTTTTTTTTCGTTCTTCTCTTTTCCTCCCCTAAAAACATCCCCCCGAAAATCGATATGTATGTCGTCGTCGTCGTTTGTGCTCCATGTGAGCACACATCACCACTCTTATATATATTTTTTTTTCATTCGTTTTACTTTTCTTCAATTCATTTTCTTTCCGTCGAATGCATGAATGACATGTGCATGCAACACTAGCATATACAGAGTTATTATTATTATTTTCATGATTACTTATTCTGCCTCGGTTGATACATATCAAATTCTGTACTTTTAGTCAAAGGATTATAGCTTCTTTTTTTCTTTTTTTGAAAAAAAGCTATAATGTTTTGATTAGATTTTTTTTGAAAGAATTTTTATCCCAGACGTAAATATTTATACTAATTTTTTTTGAGCTGTACATTATTCATGTTTCTGAATTAGAATTGTGAGAAAATTTGAGTAATTTCAGATTTTTTAAAGAAAAAAAAAAAGTTTTTTCTTGTAATTTGTGAAAATTAGACGCTTTCCGTCAATTACCCATCTGCCATTCAGTCCAGAACCATATGAGGTCGATAAATCATATCTCAAGATAGACCCGTAGGATTTTTATCATTTTGGTACCAATCGATAGAAAATTTCCCGTAGATTCTAAAAATACTTGAAATCTTGAATTTTTATTGATTTAAAACATTTTTAAAGACAAATGAAAATTCCAAAAATTTACCGTTTCAAAATTTTCCCATTTTGTGTAAAATCCATTATTTGATGCTCCAGGAAATTTCTTACACTTCAAAATTTACAAAAATTTCTCCGAAGAGCTAAAAAAATTGATTTCAGATGAATAAGAATATGATTATCTACCAATTTAGAGCAAAAATCACATTTTTTTTAAGTCGAAAAAATAAGAAAACCCGATAAAAATTAAAAATTTTAAAATTACGAATATGGATAATGGAGGAAGAGATGCAATCTAGATTTCTAGGCCATTTTTGCGTTTCTCCTGATCATTGAATTCTCTTTATAAAATTTCTTTACGAAAATCAAATGTAGACATTTCCAAAGAAATATCAATTTTAGTTTCTTAGCCATCTTTCGGTATTTTTCCTTAGAAGCCCTAGAAACCCAGATTGTATTTCTTCGGCCATATATTCGCTTTTTTTTAATTTTTATCGGGTTTTCTTGATTTTTCGACTAAAAATTGTTTTCTATCGTTTTCTATTCATTGTTAGATAATCAAATCGTATTATTATTCATCTGAAATTAATTTCTGAGCTCCCCGGAGCTTCCCTTTAATTTTTTCGCAATTCATGTGAACTATGTTTCGGAGGGTTCCAATTTTTGAAATTCTGAAATTCTCAATTTCAACAATGAGAATATTCCATATGAAAATTATTAACTATGATCACCCCCCCCCCCCCCCCATAATTTTGCTACATTTTCAGTCATTTCTATCTAGAATTGTTCTAGAACATTACATGAATTCTAAGTATTGACGAATGGAAGATAAGTGGTATACAATTATCGACGCGCGCCGCCGCGCATTCTTGCGTCTTTAATTGAATCCCTTGACAATTTATTCGTTTTGTTATTGAGTTTTGTTTTGTTAGGTTTACTTTCGAGAGTATCAGTCTGGTTTTTGGTTATCTGCAAAACATTGTCTTAATTTATGATTCAATTCTTCAGTCTCGGAAATACTTGATTGTCTGCAATTTCCAGACAAGGTGAATCATCTGAAAAAGATGAACATTTTTATTGTTGTTTGCTAGGATGTCTCATAAATCAACATTTTTCTCATTTTCTCTATAAATCCCAATTTCCAACCAGAAATTGGATGGAAATATGTAAATTGTGCCATCCAGAAAAAAATAGGATTCTGTTTTTTCCCCTAAATTTATTCAGATTCACACGAATTGACATGAATCTGAAAAGGACATCTTACCCATTTTTCGTAGGCTTTTTTTTCAATCTTTTGATTTTTTTCTTAGGATCGTTAATTTTTGGGAGCTCCCGCGACTTAGCTAACCGATTTTACCGAAAAATGGGTGGCCAACAAAAAATATTGTTTTCAGATACAAAAATCACAACGTTTTTCATTATTGATTTTTTATTGAAATTTTGAATTATGTGTAACGCTCTTAAGTTTTTTTTCAGAGTTTTGGAAGAACCTAAAAATCGGTTGAAAATGATTTCAAACTAATTTTTAAAACCGTTCATAAATCCTCGTGGCCTAGGAAACTGGGACTAACTTTCTTTGGTGCGGAATAATTTTTAAGGAATTACGGTGCTAATAAATGTACCTTAAATTAAAATAGACTTCATTCTCATTCCAAATCTGTTTTTAAAATTTTCTAAAACCGCTTACAAGCCTAGAAAATGAGCTTCAAAACAATGGCCTAGGATAAGTTTTCACCTGGCCGAACTTTTTCATTTGATCTTTTTGCGTGTTTTAAAAATAAATAAATATTTATGGGAGTTATATTAGCCCTTTTCTTACATTTTAATTTATGTTTTTAATTTTTTTGGATTCTTGATGCTCGCGGACTAGTTTCCGCCGGTGGATACTTTTTCTAGGCCATTATTTTGAAGCTCATTTTCTCGGCTTCTAGGTGGTTTTAGAAAATTTTAAAAACAGATTTGGAATGAGTATGACGTCTATTTTCATCTCAGACGCATTCATTAGCTCCGTAAAGTCCTCCTTTAATGAAATTCTTCGAGTTTTTGCAAGTTTTCATGTAAATTACATATTATCTAGAAAGCCTCTAATTTGGACGTTTTCACATATCATTCCGATAATTTCTAGAAAAAAAACTAAAATCCATCAATTTCTTTTTCTATTTTGCTTCTTGAGCTCATCCACTTCTCATCATTTAATTGATCAAATTTCCGGTCTGCTTCTTCATCTTCATCACAAGTTCTCTTTCGGGAATAACATAAATTCGTTTTATTAAATAGTTAGTTTAAATATCAAAATAACATTTTTTGCAGATCCCGTATGTCATGACTGGATTTCGTCTGGGTAGCAACAAAAAGGAGAAATTGTCTCCTTCGGGAGGCGTACCGAAGCCTTCTGCATTGGTCGATGAGGTATTTTTTTTTTCGAGTGCTCACTAAATGGTTTTTTAGATAAAACTAGAATATAAAATGAGTTTTTTTTTTAAATTTTCGATCCAAAAATTAGAAAAAAAGAGGTTTCTGACTATTTCTATTCAGGCGTGCTCGCTGGGCTCCCGCTTATTATGTTCATTGTTCCAAAAATCATGTTATTTTTAAGTTTTTTTTCTAAACAACAGTTAAAGACACTATGCCACTTCTATATTTTTAACTCCAATTTTTTAAACAAATTCCGGAAATTTAATTTTAAAAAAACTGCTTTTAAATCTTCAAAAAATTGGAAGTTTAGGTATCTGCTCCGCGCAATTTCGGCATCAAGAACTATTTGCATCAATTCTATTTGACACCAACTTCGGAGGACCTGGAATCGAACGCATGGTTCGTTTTTCTTTAAAAACATTATTGTGCTGAAATTTTGAGTTTTTGAGCAGGTGAATTCTCTGCTAATTTGATATTATCCTCTGCTCAAAACTGACACAATTCATTTTTTTTTATTAATTCCCTCCACAACGTCAATTTCACTGAATCCCTCCGAAATTCAGGTATCTTCTTCCGCCACCACCCGCTCAACGCCGCGGCTTGATGATCTGTCGAATTTGCACGTTAATCGGTCTTTTTCTTCTGATTTCTGGCGCTGTTGCCATCGTTGTTGGGTACACGTGGAAAGATGAACGACATATCGAAGAGTCATTGGAGAGATTCGTTATTTATCGGGTATGAAATATATTTTTGCTGAAGTTCTGAAACAGTAATTTGTTTAAATTAAAAAATCAAAAAAAAACATTTTTGAAAATTAACAAAATGTGAAATGATTTGAATAGAATTAACTCTTTGAGGGCTTCTTGTTGAAATTTGAAATGTGGAAGTAGGACTTTACGGAGAAAATAAAAGTACCTTAAATGAAAATAGACTTCATTCGCATTCCAAATCTGTTTTTAAAATGTTCTAAAACCAACTAGAAGCCGAGAAAACGTCCCTCAAAACAATGGCCTAGAAAAAGTTTTCACCTAGCCGAAATTTCCCCAGTGAGATTTTTTCGTTAATAAATAGTTATGCAGAATGCTTATATTAGTATTTTCATTTTTTTTTTTGGATTTTTCGTGCCTAGGGACTAGTTTTCGCCGGTGGCCCCTTTTTCTAGGCCATTATTTTAAGACGCGTTTCCTCGGCTTCCAGGTGGTTTTGGAAAATTTTAAAAACAGATTTGGAATGAGAATGAAGTCTATTTTCATCCCAGAATCATTAATTAGCTCGGAAAAGTCCACCTTTAAATTTGAATTCATAAATCGAGAATCATCTGACAGTTCTAATAACTCGATTCTCTATTTATAATCCTAGTTTTCAAGCTATGTATTTTAGAAAATGTTTAAACATATTTTTACAAGAAAACGACACAATTTAAATTTAGGACGACGACGGAGCGTTGTACTTCCCAAGTGACAAACTTCAGCTCATTCTCCAAGATCCAATGAGATTGTGGAAGACTTGTGGTAATCCTGACCCTTCATCTTAACACCATATCTAACCTTTCGCTTTTCCCAGGATTCTGTCTATTCGCCTCCGGAGCCGTTCTTCTCGCCATCTCTCTAATGATTCCAACGTTGGCAGCGTGCGTCGGCACCCGTCGATTCGCCGCCTTCGCCTCTGGAGACAACTCGCCGAATGAGCCGCCAGTTAGAGTTTTCCCACACTCGACACCTGCTGTTGGAAGGTACGTACTGATATTGCGCCGAGAATTTTTCAGAAGCTTTCTATTATTTAAAATCTCCGGAATTTCAAATATTTTCTGAACATTTCGTGATTTTAACATTTTTTAAAATTCCTTTAAAATTTCTAAAAATTCCCAATATTTCTGAAAATCTAACAATGTTTCAGAAATTTCCAAAAATCATGTAATTTTCTCAATTCCTTCTAAAAATCGAAAAATAATCGATAATTTTCACAAAATTCCATAAAAAGCACTTTCCTTTTCTAGTGTGCAATTTGTCGTGGCGGTGAATGCACACATTGAACACAAATCTCTGAAAATCCTCCGACAAAACCATATTTCAATAAAAAATGCATTTTTCCAGCGGTCCCGTACCAGTAATGGAAGAAATCGCCAAAGTTCAACCGTCCGAGCGACGTCAATCGCCGTCAACCTCCCCGGATCTTCTTGAACAATAACTTCATCCCTTAATTGATCTCTAATTAGTTTTTTTTATTAATTTTAATCCCCTCTTCCTCTTTTTTTCCCTTTCCCGCAATTATCGTTCTATGCACAACAAGAGAGCACACAAGAATCGAGAGACACAGAGAAACGAGAGCCAAATCAAAAATTGAGAAAACTGAATTTAACATCAATCGTCATCATCATTACATCAAATCGTCGTCATATTTTCCCTTTTCTATTTGTTTCCTTTTTTTAACTTCCGAAAAAATCAATAAATCAATATTGTTGCAAAAAAGTAAACATTGGGAAGGATGTTGGAATCATCAGAAGATTCAATAAATTACACGAAAGTGACAGATAAAACATGATTTTCAATAATAGTAGATAAAAACAATTAATAAAAAAAAAGAAATGAATAATAAATAAACTCAACCAAGAAGACAAACCTTGGAATTTTCAGATAAAAATTTCGACAATTGTGTATTTAACCATAACAAATTCACAGAATGCTTAAGTGGTCTTCGTCGATATTTGCGGAGTTTATAGTGAGATACGAGACGACGACGTTCAGATCTGAAATTCGGGGCGAACTTTATTTTGATCTGATATTTCTAAAAATTTCATTTTTTTTCTCAAATTTTAAATCTCTTAAATTCCAATTAAAATTAAAAGGCAGCGATTTGGTTAAAGGAGAAGAATAGCGGGTTTCATGCAATTTTACTTTAAAAATGAGAATTTTACAGAAATTAAATAAAAACTATTGTAGAGTGATGGCAGAACTTAAAGATATGGTGCTATTTTATAATGGTTTCCCAATATTGAATATTTTTGGTGATGAGTTTAAAAAGGGACTTAAAGGAGGGTTTTATGGAGATAATGAATGCGTCCGTGATGAAAATAGACTTTGGACTCATTCCAAATCTCTATTTAATATTTTCTAAACCCACCTAGAAATGAGCTTCAAAACAATGGCCTAGAAAAAGTGTCCACTGGCGAAAACTAGTCCGCAGGCATGAAAAATCCAAAAAAAACATAAAGTAAGATGAAAAAACATTAAAAAGGACTAATAGAAGGAAAAAAGCTCATAGGAAAAAGTTCGGCCAGGTTGAAACTTTTTCTAGGCCATTGTTTTGAAGGCGTGTTTTCTGGGCTTCTAGTTGGTTTTAGAAAATTTTAAAAACAGATTTGGAATGAGAATTAAGTCTATTTTCATGGGGTCCTCCTTTAAAGACATTATGAAGCTCAATTTCAATATCAAAATTTTGGTTTTGACCTACTCAGAAAATCTAAGTCACTCAAAACGTGATGCTATTTTTACCTGCGAGTGGTTGCGTAGAAAATTAATGATCCAAAATTTGACAATAAAATAAAAGAGTTGACAATAAAATAAAAGAAATTCAAAAATTAGAAAGAAACCCCGATGTGGCCTAGAAAACCAATTGCTGGGGGACTAGCTTTCTTCGGGCCAGATAATATTTTTAATTTTCGTTTTTTTTAATTACTCAGCGAATTACTCATTTTTGGTCACAAAAATTAGTTTTTATTACCATTCGGTAGAAAATAAAATTTTCATTCATCCTAGATACATTTATTTTACTGTTTACCGTAATTAAACCCATTTCCTCCCCCAATACAAACCAAAAATTGTGCCTTTTCATGCCATCACCTTACAATACTTCAACCACAAAAATAATAATAATTTCCCTAATAAATAACAGAGGGACAACATATAAATGAATATATAAATAGATTGCATGTAGAAAAGATCTGGAGAAGCTTGTCCATAAATATTTTGTTTTTCTACGAATTCTCCAGACCTCCAAAACATGCAAAAACATAACAATTTTCTTACTTTAACTGCGGCCCCGCATAAAACCTCAATCCATGAAGCTTGAGCTCAGTGTAAACCGAATCCGCATTGACACTCGGCTGTGGAACCGTGACTGAAGCCACAACGTGAACCGGAACAACCGGTGGCGTCAAATTCGCACCTTGTGAAATCGGTACAACATAGGAATGAGAATTCGAAGACGTTGGACAATTCACAAACGTCTCTCCACGCATTATCGCGTTATTGACAGCTACGAGAGTGTTCGCCACCACTGGATTATAATTCTGACAATTCGGAATCATCTGACGTGTCGGCTGAAGCATCAAAATACCGCCGTTCGATGGCTGCTGCTGCAATAGTGCCTGTGGTGCATCGACGAAACAAAAAAGCAAACACACCACAAAAATTCATGCAAAAAGAACAAAGCAAAAAGCATGAAGTAATGTACATATTTATTAATTAGATATCACTGCAATTTCAGTTCTTTTTCGGATTTTTAAAACAATAGTAATACTTAAATTTTAAAATTCTCATAAGAAACAACATATATACTGCAAAAATAAGATATTATGGATCTTTAGTTTTTTTTTAAATCATAAAATAAAGAAAAATCTGACAAAAGATCCATAAATACATGTATAAAAATTGTAAAGAGAAAAACAAGGATGTTAGCTATAGATGTCTCTTCATACCTTTTGCAATTTTGCAGCCGGTTCACCAACAACATTTCCGGCGGCTGGCCGTTTTCCAGCAGCAGCAGCGGCAGAGATCAACTTAAAAACGTCAATTTTTATCCCATTAATTTTAAAATTTCGGGTGGTCCCGCAGTTTAAAAAAACGTAACAAAACAACTTACATGCTGCAAATGAATCATTCCTTTATTGAAGTCAGCCTCATTAAATCTTGCAGCCTTTTCAGGACCAATCAAATTCCGGGCGGTATCGATAAGTGTGCTTCGATCGGTGATGGCAACTGGAAAAATCAATAAATTATTTAAAAAATCGTGACTTCAAAATATTTTACCTTGTTTCAAAATAGCTTCGAGATCAATGTTTGAAAATGGTTTTCTCGCCAAGCGCTTTGAATTAAACGCACGTTTCGGCAAAATTCGTCGCACAACTCGTCGGCAAATTGTTGTATAGAATACAATGTTTGGCTTGCTGGCAGGCTGAAAATTAAGGGGTTAAAGAATGATTTCAAAATTTTTAAAAATATATATCCATAAATTTTTCACAAATTCACTGGATTTCTCAATAAAAAGGTGGAAACTTTCCAATTAGGGCAATTTCTTTCAAAATATATGTTTTTTTCAGAAATTTGAAAAATACGAGAACGCAAGTTTCACCAAAAGTTTTAAATTATAAAAATTTCCGCCTAGACGATATTTTCGGAAAATTCCGAACCTTAGATAAATCACCTAAACTTGTTATTTAAAAAAAATATATTGCCAAACTTTTTTTTTAATTTTTCACTGTTACAGAATTTTTTATAATCTTTTCATAAAATTTTAAAATTTTAGTATCGCTATCACTTTGATCTCAAATACAAATAGAAGATTTTTGAACAACAACAAAAAATTACCTTCGGCGCTGCCGAATACGGAATTCCAAGCTTAACCGACAATTGTTTCATCTGAACCTCAGAAATCTGCCCCTTTTTCAGAGCATTCTTTGCAGCGTTGTATAAAGCTTCGTTACTAATTGCTTGTCCCTGAAACAAAAAAAACGATTAAATCATAAAATCGAATGAATTAAATACCCCCAAAGCCAATTTCGCCGTTTGATTGTTATTCGCAATCGGTGCCGTGGTTCTCATTTGTCCACCTCCTAGAGCATTCAAGTTTAACGGTTTATCACTTCCATTTTGAATATTTGCTGTCGCTGTTGCGGGTGGAGCCGCTGCCGCCTTCTTCTTGTCATAAAGCTCTGGAAAAATGTATATTTCAAACATTTCTTTTATTTTCCAATCTTACCAAGTTCGTGTTTTCTTTCCAGCCCTCCAAACCTCTTCCATTTCGTCCAGCACGCTTGGCATAATCTTGTCGTACCTTTGCCACCCCAAGAGAACCAATTCTGCGACTCTTCTGCTGAGCAATTCTCACAAGTTACTTCACTTTTCGACATTGATTGTGTCATATTATAATTTCCAATAACTGCAGGTTGTGTCTTGTTATAACTTGGAATGTAGACTTGTTTGAGTTTCGTATCTGCTTCCGCTTGTTTCATCTTTTTCCTTTCTGTGTATCGATTTGAAGCTTTGTATTGATAATAATATTCAACAATATCGCGAATCGATTTCCATGGAAGCTGAAATTCGACCTCTCTTTGAAAAAATATTTAATTTCTTGTAAATACTCACATAATCCGCTCTAATATCACTAAAATCCTTTCCGCACTTTTCCAACGCTTCATCGAACAAATTCGCTTCCGGTGTCGACCATTCCTCCATCTGATCACGACACAACAAAGGCCCGCCTAGTGTTTGTGTCTGATTTCCCGTCGCCTTGTCAGTTTCCAATGGATAATGCTGCTTATTCGCTGTTGGCACGAGGAATTTCACCGCTTTTCCGACATCATATTCAGCATGATGGAGAAGTGACATCGCGTGAAGAATAGTGACGTCTCTTGAAGCGCAAGACGCTGCGACGTGGAGTGTTGGAATTTTCGAAGTGGATGATGAATCGAGAGCGCGAGCAAATGTTCCAACCGCTCTTGCAATGATCAAGAATTGATCAATGTCCCGTTCTGTGAGATTATGGTGTGGGTGATACACCTGAACATCTCTATCTGCTTCATCTTGAGGGGAACGTGTCACTGTTGTCTTCGGTTTCACTTCTTCCTCTTCGTCGATTTTCAATGCTCTGGAAAATTGTAATTCGATTCTTTATTTCAAAAAAAAACTCGTAGTCTTTTTGAGTCATTTGAACAACGTTTGTTTGCTTTTGTGAGAATATATATAAAAATACTTTAAAAAAGGCTTCAAGAATGAATATATATCACTGAATTCAGCGCTGGAAATGAACATGTATCTTATTTCAAACAAAACTATGTTTAGAAACATCGATTGGGGTAAATTACAATTTTATTTTATAAAAATTGAATAATTTTCAATTTTCGGCCTCTTATCATGGTGGGATACAGTTAACCGAAATCGTCATCACGAACAACGCTTTGTGTGCGGTTCACCTTTACGACAAATTGCACACAAGTGAAAATTCAAAAAATATTTTCGAATGGGATTTTACAAGGCATTTTATAAATCCGAGAAAAAACCATACCCATTCTCCTCGTCATCACTTTGCTCCATTTTCTCATCTCCATTCTCCTCAACCTTCTTCACCGTTCCTTCCTCTCCAAACTCGTCAACAACCGCCTGATACTTCTCTCCAACACGAATTGCTCCTTTATCCGCCAACAGCGTCTGATTGATCGGATCATAAACCAGTGAATAGAAGAACAAATCATCGGTTTCCAAGTACGGCGAACAATTCTCCACTTCTCCGAGCAGTGTAACCCGACATTTTCCGCGAATCTGATGGGCTGGCAGAATCTCCGACTGACGTGAGAGAAATATTTCTCTTTGTCGAAGCTTGAGTCTATTCTCATCTGAAACGCTGTCAGCTCCAATTGGAAGTCCTCCAGTCCCCCAATCGATCGTTTTTGTAGCCTCCGCTTCTGTATTTGCTTTTTCAGTCGTCGATGCTGATTCCTTCTTTGGCTCTGAAAATATTTGTTATTCTTGATACCCAGAAAAACACGCTTTTACCATCTTTCTGCTCCCCATTGGTTTCCTCACTCTTCACCTCCTCTTTGTTAGTTTCTACTTCTTCTACTTTCCCTTCCTCATCGCCATCTTCCTTCTTAACCCCATCTTCTGCGGCAACCACAAATCCGCGAGCACTGAAATTCTCCGGCTTCTTTTTGTCTACCTCATAGTCTGAAAAGTGGGCTGTATGAAATGTTTCCAGGAAAATGTTAGAAGTGCTTACAATTATCAAATCTTCTTTGTGCCTGGTCTGCGATTTTCAGCAAGCTCACTGGAACATCACGCCGTCTCATGTACAATACAACGCGGGCTTCTACTCCGTTTTGAGTCTGAAAATTGAAGGTTATAATTAGAAACTTCAAAAATCCAGCTGGATATCCAGTCGTCGGGTGAAAAATAGAAATGTTGCAGTATATATTTAAAAAATTAAATTTATTGGCCAAGATTAGTTAGAAAATCGTTTGAAACGCAAAGGAAAGTAACTTGTTATGCTTTTTAGGTTAAGAATTATCATTTTTCAGTTAAAATTCCCTTTTTTTTATAATTTTGGTGATAAATAAATTGAATTGAGTTTCAAATCGATTAGATATCATCCAAACAGGCATTCTGTATAACATTCTTCTTTGATCGTGATTAATCTATCGAAAATTAGGCACTTTATGTATATTTCAAACATTTTTAATCCATTTCTGTGAATCTATAAATTTTTGAGCTTTTTCTATTATTCTAACCTCAACATTTATCAGTTCTCCCCCAATTTTACGTTTTTTTCCAAAACTAACCCTGTTCAACTCATCAATTCTTCGAATCTGATACGGTGAATCTGGAGCATTAGGATCTTCAAAATATACAAAGTCACCAACACGATAAGTGTTGGCAGCAGGTCCCGACGATGTCATATTTCAAGCTTCGATTTCAGATAACAAGATGTTGAGCGTTACCCGTGCACAGATCTGGAAAAAATTTCAAACTTCGTATTTTTTTTTTCGAAAGACATGTTTTATTTTAAAATTTCCCGAAAAAAAAGTGCACAACACCTTGAAGTACTTCAAACGGCTGAAAATATTCAAAAAAAAAGTAAGACAAAATTAAAGATAGACGCTAAACACACGAGGAGACGCGAAAATAAAAAGTGAACGCTGTAGTGAGTGTGTGGCGGTGAGAAATCAGAGGTGAAAGAGTTTGTAGATTTGAGAGGTGAGAGAGAGATTGGGGGAAATTGTGAAAATAAGGGACGCGTATATACATATCTCACAACAAACGCACTCTCTCGCACGTTCTCTATCTTCAAGTAACATACTTTTGGTTCAAAATTTTGTCAATGGAGCATGATTGCCCGGTTTTCTCAAAAGGATGGTACAGGGAGCTCTGACCGGAGAGACTCTCTAGAGAGTAAAGCTTAACATTTTTGAAGTTAACCCCGTACTTGTGGGCCGAAATTAAAGAATCCTGAACGATTTTGTGAAGTTTTATCGATTGTTAAGTATTTAAAAAAATACAATAAAATTTATAGGTTCTAAAAGGAAAAAGACTAACCTTGAAAATAAGTTGATCAAAATTGGTACGAATTACTTATTCGAAGTGATTTGCAATGATTTAGAAGAATAAATGATCTCACGTGAGGAAATGTTAAGAAAGAAAAAAATAAGTTTTTCTTTAATTAGACGATTTATTTTAATAAAATATTATTTTGGAAAATGGTGTTTTTTATGTGGCGTGGGACAAAATGTGGCAAACGATGGATTCCAAAAGAACCTTGCACAGCTGTGTCCTGTTCACAGGTTTTCAAATGTTGAAAAAGTAATGCAAAAAAAAAATCAAAGCGCGAAAAACCAGAACCCGGAATCGAACATGGCTCAAACTTTGATATTGTCAACGTAAAATTTTTGTATCACTCAAGGTAGTTTTGATCTACCGAAAAAATCGAAGTCTCTCACATAGTCATGCTATTTTTACCTGCGAGCGGTTGCGCTGCGGTCTTTTAGTAGAAAATGGACGATCCATAATTTTTAAGTTGATAATATTGTCAACTTAAAAATTTTGGATCATCCATTTTCTACTGAAAGACCGCAGCGCAACCGCTCGCAGGTAAAAAATAGCATGACTGTGTGAGATACTTAGATTTTCTGGGTAGGTCAAAAAAAACTTGCACTATCAAGAATATATGAGTTGACAATAGTTTTTGAGACCCAAAGTTCGAAACCTACTTTTTCTTTTGTTTTTCATTATACTGAGGCTTTGACAAGGAAAGCTGATCATTTTTGAAAAAAAAATGGCCAAAAAGAAAAAAATAAACATAAAAAGTGAAAAAATGTCAATTTTCCACTAATTTTCAAAAATAAGTCAGTTTTCTAAAATGATTGAGTTCAGAACAATGTTTTACAACTTTTCAAACTCAATACATGAGATAAAACACGCTCTATAGAGATAATTTCGATTTTTTTCACGAGAATGATCAGTTCTTATCAAAATACGAAGCAGTTCTAAATATTTATATAAATATCAGTAAATAAAATCAAATTTGACCAATACAGCAAGACTTGTAACCTGATTTGGGTCCTTCTTTAAAATGAATTTGCAGTTTTTTGATAAATCCAAGAAAAATCAAAAATCCTTATTAGTTCCAGACGCCTCAAGATCTAGTTAAATAAACTTGTTTTGAAAAAAAAAGTAAAAATCGAGATAAAAAAGCTTGAAATTTTGCCATTAGAGAATTCAGCTTCACCGAAATTTAAATAAACTTTTGAAGCCCAGCATTTTTTCTAAAAAGAAAAATTCCATTCCTGTTTCAAAAACTAGGCATCGAGAAAAAAAAACGCTCTGAAAGAACAGCTGGCCTTTGGCTGCCCCCCTTATTTTCTTCTTTTGTGAATGAGTGTGTCCAAAACGGAATTAAAATTGGCCGCATGAGTTGTATGAACACAGCAAAAAATCGATGAAGAACCGGAGGAGGGAGATTTATGCGATGTTTGGTCGAGTGGCGAGAAAACTGGAAAAATAAATTTGAGGGGAATTATAAATAGGAAAAGTTCCAAAGCGAGCATACTCTATGATAAACGATCGATATTTTGAGAATTGGAATTTTTGATAAATAATTCAACGGTGGGATGTCTAACAAAGAATAATGTTTTAGAGGAAATAGACAGCATAACGAAAAAGGGAAAGAAAATGGCGAAGTTTTGAAAATTATTTTATGACTCACAGCGCTTTTCTTTTCTTTTCTCAATGAAAGAAACTATGGTATTTTTAATCGATTTAAAAAATTTTAAAAACTAAAAAAACTGACATATTTTTTGAAAATTAACGGAAAATTGACAATTTTCACTTTTTACGTAAATTTTCTCTTTTTGACCATTATTTTCGATTGGACAAGCAAGGCATGTTTTTCACTACGCGCGGGGTATACGAGTTAATTTTTTCCCGCCGCTGCGATCAATCACGCCAACACAATTTTTGACTGACGCACTTGTGGATTTCTAGTTTTCTGGATTACCCTAGGGTAATTCTTGAAATAAATGTTTTGAATGGGTTCTCACACCTATCTCGTGCAAATTTAAAAGTAAAAGCAGGTATTTCCAATGGTTTAAAGCATAGATTGAACCAAAAATATATTTCTTTGAAGATCACGCATCACAGATCGCGTATTCCCAGCTAATTTTTATGTCAAAACATTCTAAATTGTCTTTTCTTCAAATTGTATTCGGCACTTTTTCGATTTTTTGACTTTTAGGAAAGTTATTTACAAAAATGTCTCAAAATCGAGTTTTTTCAGTACTAAATTTCATTCAAAGATCACGAGAACACCAATAAAGTTGAGACGCTAATGGACCTATGCAGAAACTAAAATTGCTGCAAAAAATTGCAAACAAATGCAAAAAATTCAATGCAGAAACTTGCAAAAAATTGCAAGAAATGTCAAGAAATTGCAATTTTTTGCAGCCGATTTACGGGAAAAATACGGTAATCGTTGCGAGACCATCAATGAAAACGGCTCTTGACCGTATTTTTGGACGCACACCTGTGAAATTTGTGAGGGTCTCGCGGCGAAGAGTAAGAACCTTTGATGGTCTCGCAACGATTACCGTATTTTTACCGTAAATCGGCTGCAAAAAATTGCAATTTCTTGACATTTCTTGCAATTTTTTGCAAGTTTCTGCATTGAATTTTTTGCATTTGTTTGCAATTTTTTGCAGCAATTTTAGTTTCTGCATAGGTCCATAAAATTTTTTTGTGAGGTGCACAATGAGCAAGGGTAAAGTTTGTATTCGGCAGAATTTTGAAAAAAGCCCTCAGAAGCTAATTAAAAATTTTTGAAATTTTTCTAGTTATAAATTTCAATTTTTAGGCTTCAAAATTTTTTGATCTCGAACTTTTAACTCGTATATTTTTTTTTCTATTGAGGAGGTAGTAAAAAACATGCCGTGCAATTGATGGCTTCTGAAATAGTCAAAAAAAATCCTCTACCGGAGTGAATTCAAATTTAATTTTAAAATCAGTTTTCCGTGTCAAAACACGTCGCAGTCACTCAAATTAGTCTTATTGTCAACTCAAATATTCTTGATCATGCAAGTTGTTTTTGACCTACCCAGAAAATCTAAGTCTCTCACAAAGTCGTGCTATTTTTAAATGCGAGCGGTTGCGCTGCGGTCTTTCAGCAGAAAATGGATGATCCAAAATTTTTAACTTTACAATAAATTTTGACAAAACTCGAATTCTCCACTACCAATTCTCAGAAAAACTAAAATTTCCGTGAAATTCTCAAAATTATTATTTTTAAATTATAGAAATCACGAATATTCGCAAATTTTACTGAAAAAAGCAAAAATTCGAAAAAAATAATTTTTCCACGAGAAGTTCAACTTTCTGCGTTTTCTAGTCCCCCAAAAATTATTCGGCGGCAATTCAAATCTTAAAAATAAAATAAAACAATTTCAATTTTTATTATAGCACAAACCAAAATCGAAAAACTACGGGGAAACATAAGAAAAATTATTTAACTACAAAAAAGTGAAATAACGGAAAGTGAAATGTTCAAGAAAACAAAGAATTTTAAACTACAATTTAATTTTTAATGAAAAAGAAGAGGATTAAAGCACCAAATTACACTGCTTACTAAATTTTTTTAGTAGAATATTTCTTACAGGGAAAACAATTTAATTTTTCAAAAATAAGCAAGTTTAATACTGTTGTTCATCATGAAAGCTAGAAACCAGTCACATAAGGTCACCAGAAATTTAATTTTAAGAAAAAAGCTCAAAAACGCATTAATCATCAGGATATGCTCCCAAGAATTCTGGTTTCGTTGATTTTCTATTGGAGAACTTTGAAAGGGAGTACATTGAATACTTCTTCTCACCAGTGACTTCCTGAAAAACATTCGAATTCAAATGAAACTCAAAAATTTCCCAAATTACCCGATCGATGGTCAAAAACGGCGGAGTCGATGCTTCTGGCATTGGAGTTCCAGTTGGAACAGTGGTGAATGTCTCCAAGAACATCAAGTGTTCACCATTGGCTTGTGGTGGAAGGGGATCCTTGTAAATGTCCAAATTGTAATATTGGTTACCGACCATGAAACAGCGACGGATCTTGAAAATACTCGCACGGCTGGTGTCCTTCATACTATAGTATTGAGCGGTTTCACGGGTGAGCACGTTCATTCTGCAATTTTTTAAAATTTTATTCGTTTCGCGAGCTTTTGCGGGAGTTCCCGGAAAATTTAAAAATGCGACAAAAACTCACTTCGTCTCCACAACATCTCCACTCTCCTTAAAATATTCCCTCTTCGTATAAGTATAAGTACTTCTTCCATTCTGCGTACGCCTTCTAAATCTTGGCTGAATACATGGATCATCTGACAGCAGATAAAAGTGCTCCAGCTCAAACTCCTCGTATTTTCCAAAGTTCTTGAAATCAATATTGGCGACCAACCATTTACGCTTCCTAAAATCATAATTCATCAAAAAATCAATCAGTAATCAAAATATCTCTTACTGTGAATCAGTCGCCAATCTATCACCGGAACGAATTCCAGTTCGATCACAAACCACTTGAATCAGCTTGTTAACCTTATCCTCAAAATTCGTCGTGTTCTTATTATCAATAATATCCATGTATGGATGCCCAATCCAAACTGATCTTGTCCGTTTATCCAATTCCAACGCGGCAGCCAATCCTTCGCTTCTCGCATTGTTGTTCGCCAACGTGTAGTATTTCTCAGCACCTTCTGCTGCGGTCACCAAATGAGCAACCTGGTCATATCTCCCGCATTTCAGATCGAATTCGTTGTAGTTCAATTCGGCCAACATCCGTTCCCAGTCACCCTTAAAAAAATGAAATAAATTCAGAAAACTAAGAATAGCTCCAAAAAATGGAATCGTTATCTACTTCGTTATAATGATAATAATCAAAATTTTATTATATTTCTTCAAAAAACCAACCTTTGTCGAATAAGCCGACGGATCCATACATCCTCTATCACAGATAATCAAAACATTGCGATCAGTAATTGCATTAGCTTGATTGAAAAATGTCTGAATTCCCATTTATCATTTGTATTTCAAAAAATTAAATTTACATTCTCAATCTGATGCATCGTCGCCAACAAATCCCGTTGAAAAATGTACGATTGCTCACTATCGAGCTCCGAAAATTTCACCCTTCCGCCGAGCAAAATGGTGGCTGTTTCTGGCACCGTGAACACCTTCCATCCAAGCGATTCGAAAAATGTGGCAAGTCGAACCTGCAAAATTTAGAACTTCAATTTTCTCACTTCCAGTTGTTTTTCGATTTTTGCTCTCATCAGAAAGTAGAAAACTTAATATTTTTAAAAAACATCTCTTCTATTTGTTGGTGCTAAATATAATGCGAAAAGATGATAACAAAAAAAAAACAACTGCACGGTGGAGGCGGTTGTTTTTCGGATTGGAACACATGGAACCGATTTTAAAATACGTTGTTTTTCAAAAAAAAAAATTAAATGATGAAAAACACATTTCTATCAGAACTTTTAAACTCAAAATTAGAATTTTTGAATTTAAAGGAGGGCATTATGGAAATAATGAATGTATCTTAAATGAAAATAGACTTCATTCTCATTCCAAATCAGTTTTTAAAAATTTCTAAGACCACGTAGAAGTTGAGAAAATGAGCTTCAAAACAATGGCCTAGAAACTTTTCTCCGGAAGTCCCTTTTTCTAGGCCATTGTTTTGAAGCTCATTTTCTCGGCTTCTAGGTGGTTTTAGAAAATTTTAAAAACAGATTTGGAATGAGAATGAAGTCTATTTTCATCCCAGACGCATTCATTAGCTCCGTAAAGCCCTCCTTTGAAAAAATTTCAATTTCAGCTATTGTCAAGCTGTAATTTGAAATTTTCAATTATTTATAAATAACGACGAGCTCACCTGGATCAACTAGTATAAAGGGAATTACTTTGAATTATTTTATGTCTTAATAAAGAGCTATCTCAACGAGAGAAAATGGTTCGGAAAAAAAATGATAAATTTCTGAAACGTAATTTTGTCAGGCACAAAAAACAGAAGTTTTATAAACTGCAATTTCTAATCTTCCAACAAAACCTTTTGTATTTTTTTTTGATATTTTCTAGATCCAATTTTTAAGTTAGAGAAAAAAAAGGTTTCTATATTGTATGATAAAGCTATCCGCTTCTTTTTAAAACATTTCAACAATTTTCTTAAAATTCCCATTTTTCCTTAGTATTATCACCTGCGCTGTCGTTTTTCCACCACATGGTCCTCCAGTGAGCACAACTTTGTAGATCTGAAAAAATCCACAATTTTTTGATAACTAAATTTCGCTTCTTTCTTTTTTTCAATTTTTTTACCTAACTGATAAAATTTCCTTTTTCAAACAAAAATTCAAATGTTCTAAATTAATACTCTACCTAATTCATTACATTATGTCATCGGAGATAACATTTTCAACATGCTGTACGTAAATACCACATGACTTCGAAAAAAATGTATATTGTTTAGTTTATCGCGGAGATCATAAATTATCACCGAAAAACCCATTTTTTCGCGATAAATCATTTAAAAAATGTTTTGTCAGCACTCCCCGTAAATATGTTATCAAATTAAAACATGGAAGTATGTAACAACCAGTGTTCCACGAATGAGATAAACATGTTTTTAAAATAGTCTCTCGGCGTGAAATTGGAACAACCGGACCGGACCGATGGGTTCAAACCGGAAGTACCGTAGTCTTAGGTTTTTGATAAATTAAACGGAGATCAAGGGAATACTGTAGGAATGTTCAAAAAATGTAAAATATGGCCAAAATTTACCAATTTTCAGCATAAATTCACTATAAGCTAATTATAATACATTTAAATATTTGAAAACAATTAGATGTGAGATTTAAAACACACTTTCCCGTATATCACAGATCTGGAGAAACTTTCGCAATTTTCCTCAAACAAAAAATCAATAAATTCATATACACGGGGTTTTTTTTACTACGGAGAGTGGACACGAGTGAGATAGAGCGCACTTTGAGCGCACACACACTCTCTCTGAAGAAAACGCAATAGTCTAGTGGTCTCGTTGTGTGTTCGCGGTAAGAAAGCCGCTGGATCGGTCCCCCCTGAATAAATAAATTGAAATATACATTTTGCTTTTTCTTTTCTGAGATAATATGGAGTATGAGAATGTGTGAAAAAAGCAAATTTACTGAAAAGGAATAGGATTATTGGAAAAATTGCGATGCAACTCAAAAAAATGCTAAATGCTAACTTTTATCCCTCTAAGGAATACTTATCCGAACACCGAAACTTCCGAAATTACTTTCAAAAAGCGTGTAAATATCTAACCTTCAACTTTACAGTTTCAAAAATTTCAAAACTTCCGTCGTAATTTTTAAAAACTTCAAAAACTCTCAAAAATTAGCAAATTTAGTGTTAAAATTTCAAACCTCTAAGACTTTTTACATACCTATTAGATCGCACTAGTTCTTTTTTTAGAACATGCCTACACATCATAAAAAAAAGGTTACAGTGGTGAAAAAACATAAACATTTGTAAAAGTACAGGAAAATGTTCAAAATGTTAGTCCCAGTTCAAAAATAAATGGCAGAAGACAATATGGAAGAATTTTTGCACAATAGTTAGGCCGCAATCTGTAAGCGCGCTCTATCGATGAGGGTCCATTTTTTCAGTGCTAGCGGTAGTAAAAAAAACCCCGTGATATATCCAAAAGAAATTACCAAAACTTTCTCCAGTGAAAAATCTTTTACTCAAAAACCTTTCTCTTCTTCGCCACCGGACACGTGTCTCGATTGATGCTCTTTCGGCTCGGCGCCATCGTTCTTCGACAAATCTCCGATGATGCGAACATTCGACGCGTCGCCGGTGTCGAGCTCATCATCATCGCTGCCGTCGATGAGGCGGTTGCACCTCCCGCTGGTGTCGCGTTGACAACCATCGGTTGTACCACTTGAGCTGGTCCAGCGGTGCGAGCCGGCGGCATGATGATGCTTCTACAGTTGGAATATGTAATTGTGATAACAAAAAACGACAAAATAAATCAAAAGAGCTCAAAAAATCAACGAGTGAAGAAATCTGAGTGGTATGTCGAATAGGTGGGACTAATATCAGATTATCCCCAATGATTATATAAAATTTGAAAAAAAAACGTCTTTAGCAAAATTGAGAACGAATTGAGAATGAAAATGAAATGAAGCCAAACAAATTTTACAACAAGAAAAAACACGTTTTTCACGTAAAAAATTTTCGAATCGTGCTAGAAATTTCAATTTTCTCAAATTATTCAAAAAATCAAAGGTCTACGTTTCCAAGCTCAAAGTTTAATGACTTAAACCTAATTTTTAACTTCCAACTTACAGCTGAACAATTTTTGCTGAAAAATTCTCTTAGAAACTTTATGATTAACTTTTTGTTTGCTTAAATTTTATTTTCGAGCTACGAAAATTCAAAAAACGGCCGCTTTTATTCATTTTTCGGCAAATGGGCGTGTATATTCAAGTTCGAATAAAACTTAATAACAACTCAACCAGAAAATCAAGGACAATCCTTAGACCTTAGATAACAACACTTCCTCTGTCTTAAACGACCAAAGTTTGCTTAAAACAAATTCAATTAACTCATCAAAACGACTGCCAAAAATGCGTAGAGTGGAAAAAAAACGGCGAAACAACATCATCTCAACTTGATTGATAATAGGATGAAGATAGATAGAGAAAAGAACATAACAGGAAGAAGAAAACGAAGATCGGCCCGAGTTTTGTCGCTGACATTCTCAATTCCACCATCGGTGTGGCGGCGCCAAGTGAAAAAAAGCGGCGACAGCTGTTAACTTTTTCTCTTTCTCGCGTTTACTTATTTTTTTTGCGAAATACGACAAAAAATATACATCAACCACCACCAACTGATGCCTCTTCCAGTTTTGAGGGTGTTTAGAGTATTTTTAATGAAAATTTCGATTCAAAAAATGAGTCACAAGCCAAAAAAACAACGAAAGATGTTCATTGAAAATCTGATTAAGGGATTGGTATCCAAAAATTGGATTTAAGCCTCCATCATCGTTTTTAGAAGCGTGAGAATGGCAAAAAAATGGATACTGTAGCAACAAGCTTCAAATGACCGATTTTTGGACAAAATTCGACAAATTCTAAAAATATCCTATATCCAGAATCGAGTAGCATGATTCGCAGTTCAATTAGATAATTTCAGCGCAAGGAAAACTTTTTAAGGGCCTAAATGAAAAGCCGACAGTATGCTTATTTGTAACAATTTGAGTCAAAGCTAAGTACCATAGTTCTGGCATGAAATTCCCGAACTTCAGGTCCTAGATGAGGAAAAGTCAGAAAAATCACGAATTCTTCTGAAAACCTTCGAAAACTAGCCTAAAAGGTGTTTTTTTATGACTCGAAAATAATAACTTCAATGAGTTCGGAAGTAGGAAGTCCCATTCAAACGTACGAGTATAATGCCAAACGTTTTTAATCTAAATCAATGGAAAATATTCCGAATATCTAAAAAAATCGAAATTGATGAACAATCCAATGCTAATGAATCTGAACAAGCACCTCGTTTCTACTATTTCGTGATATTTTCTAAAAAGACGTTCAAATATCTAACTACAGAGAAAAAGAAAACAAATGCCGAACCAACAACACTCTAGCTTGAAAAGATCACGTTCTCAAAAAACTTCTGCAAAAACTTAACTCAACTAGAAAATGTTCAAACAATGAGCTCATGAAAACTGCACAGAGTTCAAAAAACCTAACGCAACACAACAAAAAAAACCAGAAACCAAGTACTCCAATACCTAATCAAAACCGCTTCTCAAACAGCTGCAAATAAACCAAACCCTCGTTAAATATACACATACAATCAACTTCTTAACATTATCAATTAACAAACAAATATAAAAATCGGGTACACACAAGAAGTGGGCGGGAACTAAAACTGCCGGAACAAAAAATGCTCTTTGCCAAAATGCTCGTCGAACATGCCATGTGATCTTGAAGAAAAACGTGAAAAACCCGAAAAAAAGATCTACTAAGGCCGCAAAAATTGCGTCAAAAGACCAAATGACAATTGTGAACGCGACCAAATGCTTCTCTCTCTTCTTTTTGATCCGAAAGAATTTTATTTCATTGAAACAAAATCTCTCACTTCCAATATCCTTCTCCAATAATTCGTCATCGACCTTTTGCCAATTCTAGCGCCAACTTCACATGCAAAATGACCACCAGGGCGGGGAAAAAAGGATGAACCTTTGGATCGAGAGAAAAGTCAAAAAATATAAAAATTACGACCAAAATTAGCGAGATGATGTGTTGGAGAACATTTCAACAGTTTCATTTCGGTCGTAAATAAAACAGAAAGTGATAAGACATGCCAAATTACAACCATTAGTGGCCAGCACCTCACTGTTGCAAACTGACCATTGCAATTCGTTATTTTTCGAGTGATTGATAATATCACCGTCGTTAGAAAGGAACCTCATAATACTTAAATTTCTAAATACCTATAATTCGGTTTCTCACACCTATCAGAATTCGAAAAATCTCGAAAATTTGCAAAAATCACATCTTAAAGGCAGGGTGTCCACAAAAATTCGAAATTTCTGTTTCAATCTATAAAAAACTTCAATTTCCAATTTTTTTTGGTCCGAAAATAACTGGCCCCTTGTCTTTAACTCGCAAACGTTTGAACAAAGTACATTCCTTTTGAAGAAATATTTTCGGAATGACAAAAATTCAAAAATAACAAAAAATTTTCAAGTGATCATTCACAATAACACTTATTTTCAAAAAATAACAACTAAAGAGTAACTTTTCACCTCCACTATTTTGTTTGTGGAAAATTCAAACAAAAAACAACATTACTGTTGATTTAACATCAAAGTGCATGCAGTAAAATACATGTTCTTCCGTTGGTGGCAAAGGAAAAAAGGGAAGAAGAGATAAAATAAAGAATGATGGATTTGTTTTGTTTCGGTCACTAGTTTATGATTTCTACGATTTCTTTACCACTTGTTGGTACACACATTTATCCGCATTCGGTTTTTGAACTTCTGCTGAAAAATGGTCAAAAACTTGGTTTACACAACAAATTTCTGAAAATACTCGATTTTTATAGAACGCAAGACAAATTATGTAAATCCGAGTATTTTTTTATCCGTCATGCAAAATTTATGAAAAAGAATGTGTGAAAAGCCTGGGTGTTCTTTGATAAATCAACGCGAACAGAAATATTCTTTAAAAATATGATTTATGAAGGGAACACCTAAGAGAGTAGCTTCCACAACAACGCTGGAGCATGTGACAATTCCGGGAAAATCGAATTCCGGAGAATACAGTTTGGGAGATGGACAATTTGGGAGAAATTGTGATTTTCGGATGTCAAAAGGTAGCAACCGTTGAATTTATTGAATTGATTTTCAGTTCAAAGTCACCGTTTTTGTCTGAAACCAATATATCCCAGGTTGTAATTTTCGCCCTTCCAAATTCTCAATTTCTCTCGAACTCTATTATGAGAATAGAGTAACTGAAAATCAATTCAATAAATTCAACGGTTGCTGCCTTTTGACATCCGAAAATCACAATTTCTCCTGAATTCTCCATCTTCCAAAATGTATTCTCCCGAATTGTCATGTACTCCAAAACCGGGAATTTGTTGAGAAAAAACTCTAAAAAAGCGACGATTTTTGGACATATTGGTGAAGGCATCTACCCATTTTCAAATCACGATAGAATCTGGAACTTCTTTGCCAGTATTTACAAAAGATGGGAAATATTGGAGTCTATATGCAGTTGAGGAACCTCATATACCTTATATTTATGAATGCACGAAGAAGATATTTTTTAAAAGTCCTATGACTTTTTAGATATTTTCATTATGCATAAACGCCCGCTTTTCCTATTTCAGAGTTCAGCTTGTTACAGATAGGGAAACAACGAATTAGTTAAAGTCATTGTGCTCATGGAGCTTTAAATAACACCTAAGATACGCTTTTGATCAAAATTTTCAACCCAACAGTTGTCCTAGGGGTTCTATAGATGATCACCCCGTCCCGAACAATGTCGAAATTATCCAGTTAAATTTATTGTCCAAGTTTCCGTGAATGCTGAACAGATTTATGTTCCCAACGTTCACAAATGATCAAGTTTTCTCCGGTGAAAAGCTAAGAACATTGTTCATTAACACAGGTGGGATAATTCCATTTCCAAATTTCAAAGTTAAGGCTCAGGCTTCAGCCCGATATGACCTAGAATTCCGTGGACTAACTGCCGCGGACTAACTTTCGTCTGAATTTATTTTTTCGATTTTTTACGAAATTTTTTTCGATTATTAATTTTTTTCAAATTTTCTTGTGAATTTATTTATTTATTTTTATTCACTTACCTTATTTTTCTCCTTATCACTCTCCGCACTCAAATCCTTCTCCAACTCTGGCTTGGTTTTCCCATCGACTTCCGCCTTTTCAACACTACTTCCACCAACTGTTTTATTCATCTTCTTCCTCAAGCGAGCCGCTGGTTGACGCCGTTGTTTTGTGGCACAAGGCGAACCTGAAAATTACACCCGTTTTGTTGATAATTTTTATGAAAATTTCAAAAATGTTACAAAAAAAGCAAAGTTCTGTGAAAAAAATCGATGACCTAGTGCATATGTGACCAGCTGAAGAACACCGGTTGTGAGCATTGAACGAAACGAGTTGGGGGGTTAGTCGGGGAATTTCGTTCACACTAGGTTTCTGCGAATTAAAAATAATGTTTTTTTGGGAAGCATATATAGCTTGAAACTTTGACTCTAAATAATGAGAGGTAAAGTGCGCTCTAATCGACTACCGTAATTCTTTAAAGGGACAGCGTATAAATAAAAACGGGTTTTTGATGTTCTGGCAAATATTTGCAAATTTAAAACGAAAATTTTGTGAATAATTCCAAAATATATAGATTTATAACCACAAAAACTCGAACATTATGAACCGGGGTGTAAAAATTAAAATTGCCTTCATTATTTGGTTTAGTTTCACTGAAATAAAAAGCTACAAATGAATTGAAGCATGCAATGTTGATTATGCGCAAGATTCAAGCTTTCCGAAGGGATTTTGCAAATGAAAACAATTTTTAAAATGTTCCTATTCTAAAAATATGCACATTTCCTCTATTTTATATCAAAATGCGAGCAACTATTACACAAATTCTTAAATTTTCCCAAAGAATGTCACATTTCCATCCCAAAACCACTGTACACAGTTTTTTGTACAAAAATCTTTTCAAAACATCTGTCGTTCTGATCTTTGTGAAAAATTTAGGAAAGAAACGATTTTCTCTGACAAAAATATTACGAAGAATTTGAAAATTTGGAACTTTTTCCTCAAGCTCATTTCTATCACGTTCAAAACCGCCGAAGATGATGTGAGTGACAGCTGACAATGAAAAATAGGAAAAGGAGAAGAAAAAAGAAGGTAATTTGACCCCCCCTTCGTATGTGGTGCAAATGGACAATGTGTACGCTTTCTTATTGACGAAGAAAAAGTTTCAAAAAGAAGAGCGGAGGTTTTATTGAACTTTATGACACGGTTGTGGGCATTTTTGCGTGAGAGTTTTGCTTCGGAATGAAATATAACTTTTTAGAAACTGTCATTTATTGATTTTCACACATTTTCCGGTTTAAAATTAATTATATTCTAATGGACCTATTCAGTTTGAAAAAAAAATCAAAAAATACCGAGAAATTGCAATTTCACGGCATTTCGTTGTCATTCCTGCATTGAATTTCTGGGTATTTTTTTGAATTTTTTCAAACTGAATAGATCCTTAAATTCCTAACAATTTCAGATGTATTTCTAACTTTCTGATAAATTTCAAAGATCCAGAAAATCCTAGTTTTTCATTGAATTTTGAAATTTATTTAATTTTTGCGAAAAATAACTTTACCAGTTTTTAAAAATGAATTTTCAATAAATCTAACAATACAAAAAACATTTAAAAAAAAAAGCTTATTGAAGAAATACATTTCACGAATATAAAATTTGGAATATTTTATTGATCCGAGGTTTTAACAACTGTTAAATATATAGAATGAGTCATATTTGTGACGTTTTCCAATAAAAAAGACTATAAACGTTTCAAAAAACACATATTTGAAGAAAAGCAAAATTTAAAGGAATGTACAAGGAATTTATTTTATTTTACTTATTTCTTATACGAAAACATAATAGAAAATAATTTGTAATCAATCATAAAAAAAACAAAAACGAACAGAAAAAGCAATGAGAAATTGCGCAAAAAGTGCACCAACAACAGTAAAAAGACGGGCCAGACAGCCGAACTTTGTGCAAACACCAGATGTTCCTTTTTCTTTGAAGATAAAGTTTTTATTCCGAATTTTTTGAATTATTCACTAAATTTTGAAAAAAAAGCAAATTGATGATCTCAATGAGCTGTGGGGAACGGATCGAGAACAAATGCAAACAGAAAAAAATGAAAAACTGTGGAAAGCGGTCAATAAAATAAAACAAATTGCGGATTTTTTGTTTTATTTATCAATTAAAAAAAAAGGAAATTTTGCCAATTCTCAAAGAGTTATAAAAAAAAGAGCAAGTTGCTAGGCGACTAAGACGTTAATATTTTATTAGATGTGTTTTTTCTCCCATTTTCACATGAAAGGATTATTTCCGGGGTTTCTTTTCACGAAAAAGCGTTAAAATTTAAAATAAATATTAAAAATACCTCCTACTACAATCCCTCTACTTCTCGCCAGCTTCAAGTCGAGTCGACGATTCGAAAACCGTCCTGAAAATTTGAAAATAAAAATTCTCCCAAAAAATTATCTTTAAAATTAAATCAGCCGAGAAAAAACATGTCGTCACGAGGAAATGAATACCTACTGCGCGGCCTCCATCCTTTTTTCCGTTTTTATCATCAAAAATCTTGAAAAAACTCATTAATTATCCTACCGCCTCGGCTGTCACCCCCAAAAACTTTCATTTTTTGGCAAAATTGGAATAAAAAATGTGTTCTCAAGGTAAACAAAGTAACGGCGATTTGTTCTATTTGAATTGTTACGTCAAAAATTTTTTTTTCTTTTGAAAAAGCGAAAAAAACAAAAATAAATGAATAAAAATAAATAAAAAAATAAATGGCACCCATTTGGTGCAATTTCTCGCCGGATCTGGTGTTTGCGGGCCATGCTCACCGTAGTCTTTTTTGTGCACACGAAAAAAACATGAGAAAAAGCTGCGAATGGCAAAAATACGGGGTTGTTGGAAAGGAGCCAGAAACGCGCGAGGGGTGCAAAAACACGCACAGCAATAAAACAAAATATAGGCGAAGAGTTAGAGACGCAGAAAAAAGAAGAAATTATGGTTTTTTTTGTATTAAATAGGATTTTTTCAAAGAGACCTATTTAGTTCATTTAAAGGGATTCTTTACTGATTTTAGGTTTCAATTTCATTTTCGTCTTCTTCTTGACCTTTGAAAACCTATACAAAATTTTTTTTTGCGAAATTTACTTATCTATAGTACTCAAACAAAAAGAGCAGGTGGAAAAATTCGCCTGTTATTTTTTTTTTGAATTTTGGAGAGCTGTATCTTCTCGTACCGTTTTCGAAACAGATTTAGCAGCACCGGTGCCGTTTCGGAGCCTTTCCGGCGTGCAATCGGCGTGCTTGCCGGTTACAAGCAGCCACGGAATGCGATTCCGAATTGGCGGCACGCGAGCCGTTTGATGCCGATAATTCTCCTGAGTGAGCTCTAACAACGCGACTTGTTAGAGTAAAAATAAGTGACATCATGTCTTTAACCATTCAGGTTCTTTTCAGACCCAATTTCCTGCCTTGTTTTTGCCTATTAAATTTTTGAGTTAACTCAATAAGTTTGTATTTATCGGTGTGATTTCGCATAAATTGCATTGTACTAATGAGACAACGCTCTAATTTTTGAAACTAAGACCAGGTAGGGTCAAATTAACTGACCCACTGTCTTTAATTAGCGGTTGTCGCATTGACAAACTTCATGAGTTCTTGTCGCATTTACAAACACCATATACTTTGAATAATATACAATATTTAATTTTTGAAAAAAAACTAAATGTTTCCTAAATGAAAACAACTCCCGAACTAACACCAAAATTAGGCGGATGCGCTTAAAAATCAGCGTTGAAACCGAATTTTATATTGCGAAAACTCTAAATTGTTAGAAATGTGATTTTATTCAATATTTTTGCACCGTTCGTCATGATACATGTCTTTGACATGCAAATTGGGTTATTCATTCGTCCGTGGGAAAAATATTCAAAACTGCAATATATTCGAAAACTATATATATTTTTTTATACTTTTTAGATGAAGGGGGCGATATATTCGAACGTCCAATAGTTCGTTCTTCAATTTTCGTCAAGTATTTGCTTTTCAATTTCTCCGACCAATATCCCATTCTCCGCGAAGAGTATCAGCGGCATTCGACAAGGGAGCTTCCGTCCGGTTCCATGGTGTACTCAGACAATGGGGGAACTGGTTTTTTATCAGTTTTCCGACTAGTCGGCTAACTAGTAATGAACTAGTCGGCAACTCATAATGAACTAGTCGGCAACTGATAAAAAAGCAGTCGAATTTCATAAATTCGATTCATGCAAAAAATCGTAAAAACGCCATTGAAGCTTTATTATAACAATATTTATTAAATAATACAAAAAAGAACACGGTTCAAGGATAAAAAAAAATAAAAAAATATATAACAAAAAAAAACGAAACCAAATACTTAGTAAATGTCGAGGTAGTCCTGGGATTCATTCTCAGTCATTGTTTTCCAGTTCTTTCGAACGCGATTCTTCTCGCTTCGGTCTTAAAGACAGGGTGCCAGTTAAAAATTTCGCCGCTGCGGCGATAAGATTTTAAATTACCGCGTGTTTTGAATTTTCATGTGCGCTCCAATGAACAGCAGTCATGTGTGTGCGCGGTAATTTGAATTTTTGAATTTTTTGTGTGTTTTTTTCAAATTTCTTTCGGTTTTGTCCGATTTTTAGCGTTTTTTTTTGCTGAAAGTCATTAATTATTTTTAATAAGTGTCAAATTAATTTTTCTTACAGGAACTGACCTGGATCCCTCATAAAACGCGGGAAAAGCGTTGATTTTCCCAATTTTCATCCAAAAATGAAAATTTCGCTATATTTTTGAAAGCAGATAGAATATACGTACGTTTAGCAAATAAATTATTATTTCACAGGTATTCTAGTTTATTTTTTTTGAAACCGACGAAACATTTACAGATTTCATGGACACAATTCATCAGCGACCCAAAAAAATCAGTTTTCCGAAAAATTGATCAGTTTGACATATCATTTTAGATTTCTAAAAATGTCATTATCGTTTTTTAACAGTTTTTGTTTGTTTTTGAGTTTTTTGAATTTTTCTTATTTTTCGGGTATTTGAATAAAATTTGCCTCAAAATTGTTTGAATCTGGTCGCAACATACTTTACTTATGTTATTCTACTGAAAAGAAACATTTTCCACTAAAAAAATTAAAAAATAACAGTTTTGAAAAAAATGTAAAAAATTCAAATTGTTGTGCTTCCCGCCAAAAAGCGTACGTGAGCGTACGGCGGGAATTCAAAAATAATTTTTTTCGTCTTCCGGACGGAACTACAAAATTGTTTTTTTTCGTCGGGATTTCGCATGGAATATACTAGAATGTCGGTAGAAAGATGAATTTTTCACAATTAAATCCATATGGGGTAAAAATAACTGGCACCCTGTCTTTAAACATAAAAAATTAAGTACATGAAAAATGTAATGAAAAGATATGAAAACTTACTTGCTGTGGTGAAATGATTAATCCTCTACGTTCAACTCCAGTGAATCCATCGTCACATCGTCACATCCAAAAAACAGACCAAGACAACTCTGTAATTTTTCAATACTGATTCATATCATGTTTCTAAATATTAACCTTTTTAAATAATAGAAAACATCCGGCTTCATTGTCGTCAAGCCTCTTGCATTCAAACCCTTTCGATATTTTAAATATTTTAGCACTGTTGACGAATAGCCCTGGAATTTGAATTACTTCGCAACGTTTTGTTTCATTTTGATGATGGCAAGTGAAAAATCGAAAAATTTACCTGTTTAAGGACGTAAAATATCACTCATGAGATCATCGTTATGGTTGTTTCCAACCGACGAGTAGGGCCTTTCATTCGGGTTTGTAGATAACCTGAATATACTATAATAGCTACCTGAATATACTTTTTTAAGCAAAAAAAAAAACTACCTGTTGAATAAAACATCAGTTTCAGCTAATTAATCGCGATTTACAACATCTGCAAAGGTTTAAATATATATTTATATAATAAAAGTCCAAAAGTAAAAAAATAATAAAATTTAAAAATATTAAATAAAAATGTTCGACTGGTTTTTTGTCAGTTACTGCTAAAAAAGCAGTTCTCCTTTTGATTTGGACTGGTTTTTTACCAGTACTGCCAAAAAAGCAGTTTTACTTTCGATTTCGACTGGTTTTTTACCAGTACTGCCAAAAAAGCAGTCGAAATGGCCTCGAACTGATAAAAAAGCAGTTCCCCCATTGTCTGAGTAGCGGTTAGCACTCAGGACTTTGAATCCTGCGACCCGAGTTCAAATCTCGGTGGAACCTATCGCTTTTGCTGCATTTTGTTCTCTCTTGAAATATATTTATTTTTAAAAAAATTTCAATAAAAGTGAGATCAAAACTCGTTATATACAAATATTCAAAGATAGGTACTGTTTATAATTATACAGTTGTTTCAATTTTCATTCCAATCATCCTCTTCATGCTCTCATCATCCGACGGTGATTTTCTGCAACAAATTTAACGATTATCAAATAATTCTCCTCTCCAACAGCTGTTAATGAGTCAGTTTTCTAAACCTCTCTCAAAGGATCCTATTCCCAGTCAAAAGGGGCCACAAGTCACAAGAAACTGGGAAGATAGAACATGGAAAAGATTCGAGACGCAGACATGCATATTTTTTGCAGAAAAGAACAAGAAAAAATCGCTCCCAAAAACTATGTTTTCCTATCTCATCATCATTCTTCTTATTTAAGTGTTTTGTTTTTGAAATCAGTGTTTTTTTCAAAAAAAAAAAGAAATATGAATTTCTTCACAATCTTTTCCCTTTTTTTCGTGGCTATCATTTGCACCGTTCAATGGTAAGTTATCAAGGATTCCATTTAAAAAAACGTTTTGAGAATTTTCAGCATTCTACCAGAAAATGGCCTCCATTTGCTTTCACCATTCCCAAAAGATTTCGATACATTTGATGACGAGGATCGTCAGATGGTTCAAAATCCAATTATTCGACCAATGAGGGTTACGGCTTAATTTTTCTACATTTGGGTACTTTTTCAATACAATAAATGCTTTATCTCTCCAAATTTCAAATTATGGGGAGCATCCGAAGAATTTGTTTTGGTTTCCCGCACCAGACATATCTCAACTGATTTCTGATTCTTGAACATCATGTTTTTACAAAAGTTCAATGATAACAAGTAAAAACAAAACATTTATTTTTTTGTAAAGGTCAGCTGGAGATAAGTAAAACACAATCTTGTTCAAGAAAACTTGTTCTTTGGGTTCGCCAGAACATTTTTTTGGGAATTCCGATAATTGAATGAAATTAATGAAATTCATAAGAATTTCAAAAGTATGAGTGAACATGATTTGAAACTTGAAACTTGAAACATAAATAATTGGAATCAACCATAAAAAGAAATTCGTCGAATTTGATGTTTTTTTTGAAACAGTAAGTTGATTAACTGAACATCAAATGTTTTAATGAGATTATGTATGTCTGACGTAATTTTAAATACAATTTCTGAAAATTGTGGCCTTAAAGGCAGCGTGATACTAAATATTAAATCTATAATAACTTAATTCCAAAAATATTATAAATAAAGCGCAAATCATAAGAAAAAAACACCTTTGGGTTAATAAAGAGATACCCTGTCTTTAAAAGCAGTGTGCCACTTGTTTTTTACCAATTATCGCTTTCTCGATACAATTTTAAGAATTTCAGTGGTCTTTCGAAAATCTAGATACTTGGTCCCATCGTTATACAGAAAAATGTTTACTTTTTCGGTTTCACTTCACTACCGGAACATTGTCTTTAAGAAAAATATGCTGCTTTTTCAATCACGTGTTTTTTAACTTTAAGTTTCAAAGTTCAAGGAGTCTTCAATAATACAGGATTAAATTATTTTGTGGACTCCTTAAAAATCAAATTTTAAAAACTCACATCAATCGCCGATTATCTTCCATAGAGTTCATGGAATCAGTAGTTGTTGTATCGAGTGAAGGCATCAAAACCTCATCAAAAATCGAATTGCTCAATCTTGCCCAGGTTCTTCGTTTCTTCTCCAAACTTTCTTCACAATGTGAAATTGTCGATTGTGAATTGGTTGTAGTGTTTGATGGGTTGTTATTGTTCTCCTGAAAAATATCAATATTGTTCTCGTGGACAATATTTTAAATATAAAAGTGTTAAAATCATACTTCATCAATCTGCTCAATCTCTGTATGTCCTTTGATATCTTTCTGATCACTTTTCGGCCCGCGCAATTTCACAAAATCCTGCCCTGCTAGACGAATATCAGTAGCATACTGTAATTTTTATTTATATTTTTCGATGCTTCAAATTTTCCCAAAAATTAAAAAAAACTTGAGAGAAACTCACATCCAATGGTTCTTCTTCTGTTGGAGATTCGATGACAACACAGTTATATTCCCGTGCTTTTCGATTTTTCTGCAACACTCGGTGGATTTCGTCGACATAGTTTTCGGGAAGCTTTTCAATGCTGTATTTTCTTCTGAAAACATGGAGAATTGTGAACTTTAAGAGAATATTCGAAAATTTATTGGGAATGTTGTTGAACTAGAATTTTGGCATTTTACAAGATATTCGGTACATTGAAATACCCAGTGGTGCAATCCCTGAGGGCTTTTAGGAACTGAATTGTTTTCCCCTCAGAACAAGTGATAGCATGAATTATACCGATTTTGAAAAAGCTGGTGAACTTCTAGTCAAAAGTTTTATAAAATCGGCATGTCGTAATTTTAGCTAATAATACTGGCTCTTCGAAGCAGAATTTCAGAATTATCAAAGGAGGACTTCAAGGAGCTAATAAATGTTTCTTAAAGGAAAATAGACTTCATTCTCATTTCAAATCTGTTTTTAAAATTTTCTAAGACCAGCTAGAAGCCGAGAAAATGAGCTTCAAAACAATGGCCTAGAAAAATGGGCCACCGGCGAAAACTAGTCCGCGGGCGCTATTACGCGAGGAATCCAAATACTTGAAAAGCCCAAAGTTAAAAATGGACTAATTCTAGTACTCCCCATAAATGTTTTTTAAAATAATACGCAAAAGCCTCATAGGAAGAAGTTCGGCCAGGTGGACACTTTTTCTAGGCAATTGTTTTGAGGTTCGTTTTCTCGGCTTCTAGGTGGTTTTAGAAAATTTTAAAAACAGATTTGGAATCAGAATGAACTCTATTCTTATTTCAGGTTCATTTATTATCTCCGTAAAGTCCTCCTTTAAAATTTCGATTCCCAACATTAATTAAAAAAAAAAACTTTAACTCACTCTCTTTGTTGAAACATCTCCCAACATGTCGATAAACAATTACAAATAACTATCAAAATCGCTAAAACCAGTCCGAATCCGAGGCAAAATGCCAGAATTTCCACAGCTGTTAAACCGATTAGACCCATTATTACGGTAAATTAGAACATTATTCTGACGATTTTTTTCCTGAAATCTTCACTAAATTTTATTGAAAATATTTGAATATGAAACGCTTTGAAAATTTAAAGTAGGATAATATATATTTGGAATTATTTAAAAACAACGAAAAAGTAAAACAAAATTTCAACAAAAATGTTGAAACTCTAAAGTGAACTCAAACATTTTGCCAAATATTCGTATACATAGTGTGCAAACAACAAAAAAAATAGTACTCCAAAAATAAGGGAGCATTTTACAGAATAGTCTCCAAAATTGACCAAAATTATGTGAAATGTCATTTGTTTGAGTTTGACAAATAGTTCTGAGAGAGAAAATAAGTTGAACATGATCTCGAATACGAAAACCTAGATTTTCGTAAATTACATGCAATTGTTCAAAAATCGTTACCATTCCCACGAGTTTTAACCGAAAGCTGACTTTTTTGCCATGATGTTTTGGAGCAGATAACAAAATGCGGAACTAGGAAGCGTGGCAGTAGCAGAATTGGATGTAAACCTTGATAAGAATATTTTTTTTCTTAAAAACGAGGTTATAGCCAGAAAAAAAAGCTCCAAAAGATGAATCCAATTTTTGCCGTTTTCCAGGCGCTATTTTTGACTCATTGAGTACTTAATCCTCACTGGCGGATACGTAAAAGTGGCTGCATGCGGAGTACCCATAGTGTACTTTGGTACCAACTACTACCGAGTTTGCAAACCCCTAGAACACTTTCGAATTTCGGCCACCCTGCACACTACCCAAAAATTAACCACCCTGCACACTACCCAAAAAACCACCGGCGATAACTAGTCCGCGAGCATGAAAAATCCAAAAACGTTTAAAAAAAAAAAGGACTATATAAATGCATTCTGTATAAATATTTATTAACGAAACACGAAAAAAGTTCGTTCAGGTGGAAACTTTTTCTAGGCCATTGTTTTGATGATCATTTTCTCTGCTTCTAGGCGGTTTTAGAAAATTTTAAAAACAGATTTGGAATGAGAATGAAGTCTATTTTCATTTAACGTATATTTATTATCTCCGTAAAGACTTCCTTTAAATCATTTTTTGAATTAAAAACAATGTTGGTGAATTTTTTTGAAATTATAAGTTTCATAATATAAAATAACAAGAATCCGAAAATAATTGGTTTTTTCGTTTTATTAAAACATTTTTGAAGTTTTTTCGAGATTGAAATAAACCTCGTACTCATGAAAAATCGTTTTCTTCCAATGTTCTACAAAAAAAGCTAAAAAAAGAGGTTAGCTTAATTTTGCTTAATTAAATAAAAAGGTTAATTATTCAAGGGGTCAAACTGAAAATCAAAAAAATTAAATCAATTTATCAGAATTAAAGACAATGTACCAGTTTAGATGAAACTGTTAAAATTCAAACACATCCTCAGCAAAACGTGAACTACTGAAATATGACGAGATCTGTCGTCGCTAGAAGCTTATTACAATAATTTTTTACCAAAAATTCTCTTAAAAATGTTTCAAAAAACTGAAAAACAAGTTTCAATTCAATCAATTCAGTAGATACCCAATTGTAAAAGAAATAGAGAACCAAACAAAAAAAATCGAAAGCGGAAAAAGGTAATACATATTAATTGACAATAATTGGATTATTCCGTATCATTAACGACAACTATTTCAACAATAAAAACCTATTTGTTTTTTTTTTGCTAAAACTGAAAATCCTCGACAATAACGGATAGACAAAATTCGATTTTCTATCCACAACATCTTCTAAAGCAACAAAATTTGATTTGCATTTAATTCGACGAGCAACACGGACGCTTCATTTTCGCACGGCTTTCGGAAACATCAGAGATAAGTAGAGATAATATTAAAAATTATGCAAAATCCAAACTTTTTGAAAGAAGAAAACAAAAAACATAGACAAATCCAATAAAAATGCGAATAACCTTACTTTTTGTGTAAATTATAGTATATAAATTTACATTCAAGTGCATTGACTCATAGTAAGAGTCAAGGACAATGATAGTCGGAAACTAATTCCAAACTGGTTCGTTCATCAATCTTCATTTCTTTTCCGACCGCAAAGTGGAATTTTATGTTTATTGTTATTCACTATCTATCTTATTTATTTTACTTTCGTTGCCTACATCATCTCACTCAATTTCTATACGCTTTTTTAAAAATCATTTAAAGTCACCTTACCTTTAAAGAATCTGAATCAGAGAAAAACGAAATTTTAGCAAAATTAAATATAATACAACATAAGAAATTTATAAATCTTGAAAACAACTTTAAAAACTAAAAAACTATCTTTCGAAGAAATGTGTGACCTAAAAACTTAAAAAATGAACGTTCGAGGTGAGAAGGAAGGAAACTTGATATATTCATAGACTAAAAAATTTTGAAAGTTGAGAAAAATTTGAGATATCAACAATGATACAATAGAAAAGTGTCGAAAAGCGTACTTTGCAAAAGAAACAAGTGTCAAAAGAATGATCTAGCATTGCAAAACTATAGAAAAAAAAACAACAAAAAAGATGAAAAATTAGTGAACGCTTTTCGATGCAAAAAAAACAACCCGGGAGCTACCGACAAAAACAAATTCGTGTTCCAAAAACTAAACAAAAGAAAAATGAAAGAATTTCGAAAAGAAGAAGTAAGTGGCAGATGGTCGTCCCAATCGGACATTTGCCATCTTTATGGTCTAAGATGAAAATTGTGTAGTATTTTGTGACACAAACAGAATGGATGGAACGATTGAGGGACAGATGATATTCATTTTATGAGAATTATTTACGACTTTTGAAATTTGTTAGAAATGGGGGGAAGAGTTAATACAGACATATTTATGGATAGCTTTTTGACAAGTATGCAATAAATCGAAGTTAAAATAAATCTTAAAAAAAGAAAAAAACTATTCACAGTATGGTTATCGGGTTAAATTTGAAATTAAATGAGAAAACTATACGTTTGGCCTATTTCTGGCTCGCAACACTCTTGGCTGTTGGTCGACGTTTTGCTCTTGATTCGATGATTTCTTGCATGTGCATCTGGCGGATTCCTCTAACAGCTTCTTGTTTTCAGTCTCCGCGACTGTTAACTTCTGACGAATATTGTTCAGATATGAAATCTGAAAAAAAAAGTTTAAAGGAGGGCTTTACGGAGATTATGAATGCGCCTGGGAAGAAAATAGGCTTCATACTCATTCCAAATCTGTTTTTAAAATTTTCTAAAACCGCCTAAAAGCCGAGAAAACAAACATCAAAATAATGGCCTAGAAAAAAGGGCCACCTGGCCGAACTTTTTCCTATGAGCTTTTTTCGTGTTTCGTTAATAAATAGTTATGCAGAATGCTTATAGTAGTCCTTTTTAATGTTTTTTTCATCTTAATTTATGTTTTGTTTTTCAATTTTTTGGACTTTTCACGCCTGCGGACTAGTTTTCGCCGGTGGCCCTTTTTTCTAGGCCATTGTTTTGAGGCGTGTTTTCTCGGCTTGTAGGTGGTTTTAGAAAATTTTAAATACGGATTTGGAATGAGTCTGAAGCCTATTTTCATCCCAGGCGCATTCATAATCTCCGTAAAACCCTCCTTTAAAGTGTTTGTTGACTGATTTTCAATTGTTGTTTTAATCTATTCAGAAACACCAATTATTAATGAATTTGTCAAAAAAATTTTTTTCGGGCGCCCTTGGGTCCAAAACAGCTCCCGCAAAAGTGCGGAAAGCAGGCGGTGGCAGTGCAAAGCGGGCGGTGCCACTACTCGTTTTTGGGTTTTTGAGGGACCGTTTTGCTCAAAATTAAGCTTTTGAACTGAATTTTTTTGAAGATTCCGTTAATAATAGGCGATTCTGAGTCGATTAAAGCAAAAATTGAAAATCAGTAAACAGACACTTTAAACTAAAAAAAAACTATTGCGAATAATTTACTTTTTGACCGCGGTTTGAGTGCCCAGCCATCTCCTTAATTGTGGCCGAGTCATCTTCGTGTTGCTTCTCGAGCACTTCAATCCGCTGGGCTGCTTGTCGAAGTTTCCGCTCTGATGATTTTTCCAACGATTTCTTTTCTTCAGAGAATTCGATCTTCAGCTGCTCTTCTCTTTCAGCGAGCTCCTTCCTGTTCTGCATGCGATAACTTCTAAAAAACGTCAAACTACTATGGTTCTTTAATAAAAAACACTTACTTGATGGCTTCATCCATTTTGAGGTTGAAATTTGTGTTCCATTCCACCTTTTCGTCTTCCAACTTCTTCCGAATGCTTTGCAGCTTTTCCTTATCGGCAACATGAGCTGCTTCCGCTTCTTGAAGCTGTCGTTGGAACCTGCTTCTTGCATTGGACATGTCCAATTGATGATCGGCAAAACGTTTCCGCGAGTCGTCTTTCAATTCTTCGTTTTGTTTCTTCAATTGTTTTGCATTTTAACTATACATTACTTAAATATTTGGAAAATACCTGAAGAAGGCGGTTATGATTCGCGAAATCTTCCAGCTTCAACTTCAATCTTTCATAATCGCTGGAAACCCGCTCATGATCGTTCACCACCGTTCTTACGTGCTGGCTCTTGCTCTCAATCACATCTTCCAAATGTTTAATAGCAGTATCCTGTAAGATTCGGAAACTAAATTTTAAAAAAGCCAATTCATCCGTACCTTTTGAGACAACTGCTCAACAAGCTTCCGATTCGCAGCTGTAATTTCCAAAACCAGTTTGGAATTCGAGTCGTTCTCGAGTTTCACGCGTTTCAGATCTTCATCCTTCTTACTGAACTTATCTTGTAGCTCGATTTCGATATTTCTCTTGCTCTCAATCACATCTTCCAAATGTTGAACAGCAGTATCCTGCAAGATTAGGAAATCTAAAATTAAAAAAAAGGCTAATTCATGCGTACCTTTTGAGACGTCTGCTCAACAAGCTTCCTATTCGCAGCGGTAATTTCCAAAACCAGTTTGTCGCTCTCGAGTTTCACGCGTTTCAGATCTTCATCCTTCTTACTTAACTTATCTTGTAACTCGTTTTCGAAAGTTTCATTCCTTTGATCTTGCTCATTCAATTGATTCAATAGATCTTGCTTTTCTTTACGAAGAATATCGATGAATTGCTGTTGCTCGTCAATTTCCTTGTTGAAGCTATCTATTTCAGCTTTCCGAGCACTGTCGGCCATTTTTAGAGCGGTGTCTTTCTCATTCAGCCTCATAAACAGCATTTCGATCTCTTTCGCTCCTTTCGTGATTTTGAGTTCGAGCTCTTCGACGTCCTCCTGCCGACGCTTCAATTCTTCATTTAGACGGTAGTTTCTGAAAAATTTCGTTTAAAGCCTTTTAAAATGTAACAAAAACTCTTACTCATTCTCGAGATCATTCGCTTCTTTAGAGTGCTTCTTCTCCTTTTCCAACAGTTGTTTCCTCAAACCGGCGATTTTTCCGTCAGAAAGTTCGAAGGCTCGTTGAATTTCTTCTTTTTCGGCGAACAAAATGCGGTATTCCTCTCTCAACTGCTGAATTTCTTCTTCTTTCGCACTAACTTCAGCTGCCGCCTGTTCTTCATTTTCTTTAATACGAGACGGTGATGGGTGATACAGGGTTTCTCGCCTTGAATTCCTTGAACTTTTTCGTTTTGAAGATGGTGTTCTCATCAGCGAAAGAGACATTGTCTCGTTGAGCTGATCGGTGGCGTATTTCGAACGATAATCAGCCAGTTCATGTTTCGTCTTCTCGAGCTCATCTCCTCGTTGTTCGAACTCCAAAGAGAGCTGAAAACAAAATATCAATGTTGAAAATTAAGAAAATATATATTACCAATTCATACTTTTCGATTAATTCATCCAAACGAAGTTGCAAAATGTCTGGCCTCTCGCTGATTGACATTCTACTGACACCGTCTGACAAAGATGGAAGTTTCTTCAATTCGGGGTTATCCGAAATTGCCATCTTGTATTTGGTTCGAACTTCTTGATTGTCATATCTCAGTTGACTGATGACATCGTGCAATTTCTCCACTTCTGCATCCTTTGCGCGATCTCTCTTCGTCGTTTCATCCTTCCATCTACGTTCATTATCGTCTATTTGACGTCTGAGCTGTCGAATCGTGTCCTTGTAGCCTTCCTCTTGATCGCTGCTCATTTCCTCGTTCTTCTGGACGTTATTCTTGATCATTGAGCAAGCTGAGGCAAATGCAAGTGTCGATGCTGTTTCCAGTGCGTATCTGATAAAATAAATCATTTTTTACAAGTATAATGTCTTAACAACCAACTTCTTGTCTGGATGCATATTGACAATGACCACTGTTCTCGAGTTTCCTCCCAAGGAGTTCTTGAGGATGTGCGTCAAGGGAGACTCCCTGAGTGGAACGAATTCGCCACTTTGCGATGAAAGAATCCTGATACATCGTCCAAGTACAGACAGTGACCCATTGATCTTGGTCGCTTCCTTTAGTCTCTCACCAGCCGCTTTTGTCTGGGATTGGCGTTCTGAACCGGCCAAGTCGACAAGGTTCAAAGTAGAACGTCTGATCGTTGACATCGACCCGTTCATTTCTTCACTTTGAATCTGAAAATCACAATATTAGTCTTATTTGCAGTTTTTTTTCAATTCTATTACCTTCAAAATCAACATTGCATGCGATCTCGATGAATCTCGATTCATCGCTGTCTGCCCCGTTTTTCTAGACTCCCATCCAATCTTGACCACCTGCATCAGATCCGAATAGCATTCCACGGTCTCCGAAGAAGCACCCGACAACATAATATCTGCTCCGTTGTCTCTTAGAGTAATCTTCGTTTGTCCACCATTCAGCAAGTCGTATATTTTGTCGTTGTAGAGCTCGACAAACTCGACAGTCACCATGAAGGTGAATTTCAGGCATTCCTGTAAAAATAAAATGTGAAAAATAATTTACGAAACTGAATTACCTCAGCTTTTTTCTCCAGCTCTGAGAACAAATGCTCAATTGATCGAGGAATGAGCCCTTTCGAATCAGGGTCCGACCAGCGTGATCCAGGTCCGAGCATCGTATGCGTTTTTCCGGATCCTGTTTGCCCATACGCGAAGATTGTGCCATTGATTCCTTCGGTACATTCTTCGACGAGTTTTTTTGCAACTACCGAGAACACCTCCTCCTGCGATGATTCTGATTCGAAGACTCGGTGCAGGTCGTATGTTTTGTCTTCTTTGCCATCAACCCCGCTCATTTTCACGCAATTCTTTCCGTGAACTCTTATAGCGGTGGCCATTTCGCCGCTCGCCGATGGCCGAAATCTGCCAAACACCTTGATGAAGTTGCTCATCTGGAAAAAACTCAATTAAAGTTGAAAATATTCAAAAAATACGAGAAGAATACACGAATATTCATAAATTAAATGTTGCCGCTTGAAAAATGAGATGGAGCGCACATGCAACACAATTCCTCTCAATGAGATGCAGAGTTTGGTGAAGTGTCGCGAAAGTGCATGGATACATTGGATAATGAAATTATAAAAGAGAAAATATTATGTTATGGATTTAAAGAAGGACTTCTTGCTGGTTACAAATGTTGTTTAGTCTATCTACAATTTTTTGTCCCGTTCTTAACGTTTCGATAATAAATAAGAAAGCTTTGATACATCTTCAAAACAAAAGTAAATTGAAAGGAGAACTAAATAAAAACAAGGAACACACCTTTAAAAAAGTAAGAGAAATAGGTTAGTTTTCTTCGAATTTTTAAGCGGTATTCCATTTTCGAAGCGTTTTCAGAGGTCTTTTACCCTCGTTGAGCTTTAAAAATTAGATTAAATGAAAAAATTAACAAGATTCCTAAAATTTAGTAATTTACTGTAAATATAAGCAACGAAAGACACTTTGATGCAAAAAACCAAAAATCTTTCGCGGTTCGCTGTTTCGCGCGCTTAAATTCGCGGTGAGGGGAAGCTCAACATTCCTTGTGATGTTCCTTTTAAACCGTACTCTCTTGTAAAAAAAATAAATACAAAATCGTATTTTTTCTTAACTTTTTCGAAGAATTTGATGGAAAACGTTTAAAATCAGTTTGCTAATAATAGAAAGCCCTTAAAGGTCGAGATTGGAACAACAAATCGGCGGAAATGTCTGGAAAAATGGAAAATCAAACGACGGAACCGAAAATTTATATTATTCGAAAACAAAAACAATATTTATTCATTGCTCTCTAACCCTTAACTTTTCAAGCTCGTTCGAAAACCCTTGACTCTTTGCATTTTTTTCCCACGATGAATGGTCTATGAAAAAACGTCTTCCTTTACTAATTTCTGGGCTTTTCTTTATTTTATAACTTTTCTTATGAAGTTTTTGTGAAGTACAGTTTTTCGAAAAACTCTAAAATCGTTCTAACTCAAAAAAGATGTTTGTTTAAAAAAAAATCTATTATTAAAAAGAATATAGAATATCCCGATAAATTTCCCACAAAGTAGCACATAAACACATTGAAAATCCAGTAAAATCTTTTCAATAATTCCACATAAAACTCGAATTAAAAATTAGTTCATGAATGACAAACATTTTCTTCAACCCGCGCTTTATTTTCAACAAAACTCCCACTTTTTCTTTCGATTTACAATTTGGTAGCTTGTTTCAAGAAAACGTTTTAAAAATTTTCGAAACATCTGGAATAATACTTTTTGATTGACCTTTTCACTTTATTTTATTGGTGTCTATTTGTTTTTTTTATTTGCATAGGGAGATGCAAAAATTTATTTTTACTATTTATTTTCTGTTTTCAAAAAATATTGAGAAGGTTAGACTAAATTCCTCTTAAATATCAGATAAGTAAGCTATACTTCGTTCTTTATTTGGATAATCAAAAATCTGTTTTTCGTTTGGAGAGAAATTGACTTTTTTTCCAAGAAAAACAATAGTTTAGTACTTTTTCTATATTTAATTCTGCTTTCGGCTTCCTTAGAACTTAAACTATAAATTGCACCGATTTAAAGAAATTTTTTAAAACGGAATTTACAGTTTTTTTTTGAATTTTTTACCTTTACAAGATGGTTTAGGTTTTCTAGTTTCAGAGAGTTTAAAAAATTTCAGATTTTTACACTCTTGCAATTTCGAAAATTAAAAAATGTTTCCGATTTTTTATCTAAATATTTTTTTGATTTTTTATCTAAAAAATCGGAATATGGCATTGATTTCTCAATTTCTCCGGTTTTTTGGAGAATTCCAAAATTTTTACTTTTTTTATGTACCTATGCAGAAACTAAAAATGCTGCAAAAAATTGCAATTTTTTGCAGCCGATTTACCGGAAATCTACGGTAATCGTTGCGAGACCATCAAAGGTTATTACTCTTCGCTGTGGGACCCTCACAAGATTCACAGGTGTGCGTCCAAAATACGGTGAAGAGCCGTTTTTCTTTGATGGTCTGCAACGATTACCGTATATTTCTGCAAAAAATTGCAATTTATTGTCATTTCTTGCAATTTTTTGCAAGTCTCTGCAGCAATTTTAGTTTCTGGATAGGTCCATTATTATCTGGGAACTACAACATTTTCATCAAAGTTGCTTTTTTAAAAATTTGTTTTCATAAACCAGCCTCCAGTTTTAAAGGAGGGCGTTACGGGGCTAATGAATGCATCTGGGATGAAAATAGAATTCATTCTCATTTTAAATCTGTTTTTAAAATTTTCTAAAACCACCTAGAAGACGAGAAAATGAGCTTCAAAACCTAGAAAAAGTGGCCACCGGCGAAAACTAGTCCGCAGGCATGAAAAATCCAAAAAAATGAATAAAAAGGACTAATATAAGCATTCTGCATAACTATTTATTAACGAAACACGAAAAAAGCTCATAGGAAAAAGTTCGGCCAGGTGGACACTTTTTCTAGGCCATTGTTTTGAAGCTCATTTTCTCGGCTTCTAGATGGTTTTAGAAAATTTTAAAAACAGATTTGGAATGAGAATAACGTCTATTTTCATTTAAGGTTCATTTATTATCTCCGTAAAGCCCTTTTACAATAAATTTCCCTTTCTTTTGTCGAAAAATCCCTAAAATTTCTGCAAATCTCTTAAGCCAATGATAAGCCCCATGTGCTTCGTTTCAGCGATAGCGGATAATTTAAAGAACACTTAAATCTAAAAATATTAATTTTTTATCCTTTGCTGACGAAAATCTGATTTTTGAAACTTATAGAATGTTTTTTGAAAGGATTTATGTTATATTAATTAAGTTGAGATTTTCAAAAGGTTTCACAACTAGATCTTAGATCCTTTAAGAATTTTTAGAAAGCTTTCTAATTATATTTTTTTCCAGTATTGTACTTGTAATTCAAGTTTTTCACTCCCTCCGAAAAAAAACACAAACTTCCAACAACATTGATTTTTCTTTTCAAAACTCGGAAAACACCCACTATAATTGCGGCAATTCAAAACTCTTTTCCAAGGTTTTGAACTCCTTCAAGTTCGCAAAATAAAAATATTATTATAGTTATTTTCAATGCTTTGAATCCACTTATCCATTATTATTTTCTGTCAAGAAGGTCTTCATTTTCAGTATCTATCTCATTTCCAGAATTTCCCTAGTTTTAATATTCACTAATCCCTGCTGCCATACATTTCAAATGTCGAACAGCAAAAACGCACAAAAAATTGTTTATACTGCAGTGTCCACTTTCACTTTTTTCTCGAGACAAAAAGTTTCAAAGTTGTTCATTAATTTTCTTATGAATATGCTTGTTGATAGGATTTTCAAAGGACACCAAAAAGAGAGCTCAGAAAACGTTCAATAAGAAAAAAAAACGAAAATCTTAAAAGTCTCGAGTTTATTAGTTCTTTCAAAATAAATTTACAAAAATCACGTTTGAATGTTTTTATATATTTATGAGAACTCACATTTTTTTTAAATTCCACAATTTGCGTTGGGCACAGCATGGTCAGACCAAATCAGACATTTTGATCCAAATTTAACTCCGTTCTTAACTTTTCTTTGAACTTGAAAAATGATAAATTTGGATTAAAAAATAAACACGTTTCACGTTGTTGATTTTAAGTTCTTGACTTGACTTAGTTCTTGAAAATCTGTATGTATTTTTGTAAATGGAAAACGTACTGGGAAATTAAAGGCAGTGGATCAGTTAAGTTGACCCTACCAGATTTTGGCGCGAAACATAATTATTTAAACGTGGCTACATATTTGTATTGTTCTTTGGACCACCTGGGCACCCATTCGAATTTTGATTTTTTGCCTTGAGTTTGGATCGTGTTAGCTGACCAGCTGCTTTTCTGAAGTATCCGTGATTTCTTCGACTCTTTCTGGTCTCTTTCCACACTTAAATACAGCAAAAAACTAAAAATATTAACTTTTAAGATATGAACTAGTTTGTTTTTCATTTCAATTTTCTGTTATTGATGTTAAAAAGAGCATAAGAAGGCGATATTTTTCTAATAAAAGTTCAGGGTGCACCCCGCAATGAGGCTTGAACCTGAGTCCGCGATTCATAATACTGACTGCCCTTTTATTATTCAGTATTCACTAATCTTCTGAATTTAAAGCATAGTTCAAGGTTATGTTTCTCGCTCAACTGATCTTCCCGCGAATGTAAAGATGTACTGTAGAAATAAGCCAAAAAACGCGCTCCACGGAACACACTTCTGTTTTGAACTGTTACGGTGCGCGTTTGGTCCAACAGATACAACGAATTCATGGATAAAACATAATATTTCACAGGAAACTTTACAAAAACCTGCAAGTCCCGCTACAATGAACCCTACACACTATTTGCCTATTTTTCACTGACCGTTACCGTTTATCTCGCGACGATTTTTTCCATCATTGGAAAAAGGTGCACATTTACATTTCGTGATCTTGTTCATACCCTGGTCTTAAAGACAACGTACCACTTGTTTTCTTTAAGCCTGCAATTCAACGATTTTTGATTCACTGAAATAAATTATAAAGTCAACCAAAACAAACTTTGATATTGCAAATTCATGACCATGAGTATGTGATAAAATGCGTGTAACCCAATTATTTGAATTTTGATACTTAAATTCAATCAAAACATGTGAATAATTATGATAACAAACACTTTTTAAGTTCAAAAGTTATTCAAGCCATAATTCTTCTCTCCTACATTTCATCTGGGTTCCTTTTTATTGCTCCACCCCGAAATCCTCAATTATTCGTTTTCATATTTATCTATTTGAATATCACCCTTATTATTATTTCAAATACTCAGTTGACTAGCCATTTGATAAACTTCCATATATCTTTTCTGACTTTTCTGCGTCACAGTCATATGAAAGTAATATGCATATAAAATTCGAAAATGCACATTTCTGCTACTTTCAAAATTCTGCAAAATGTCGATAAAGAGCTTTTTTTTCAAAATTAAATCCCCACATATTGTTTGCATCTATTCTTGTAGTGTTGCCGATGAACCCATTTTATATATACCCGTCACAAAAAATATCAGATTTCAATCATCCATTTTTGTTTGTTTTTTGGAATCCCCGGGATCAAATACTCTATCCAAAGATCCATAGTAACGTTCCTGAAGATTCAGTCTAATTAAAAATATTATTCGATTCTCGGAAAAATGTAATAATTAGTTGTTATTTTCTGATAAATTTATATTATTTGTAGATTTTAGATTTTTTGTTATATAAAATACCGGATTAAATATTTATAAATGAATGTGTAATTTTTAATCTATTACAGTTTTTAAAAAACTTAAAAAATGTGACTTAAAATTAAAAAAAAAAGATTTTTGATTTGAGGATTTTACAGATTTTCCAAAAGGATTTGCGAGCTGTTTAAAAAAGGCTAGGATTTAAAAAGGCTTAGAAATTTTTACACATGTTTACAGTTTGAAAATAGGGCAGAAAACGCCTTGTTTAGTCAATTTTTTCTTTGACATTCAGTTTTTTTGTATTTTCAGCCGAAAACCCGTGTTTTTAGTATAATTTTAAAAAATCAGGGTTCCCAATATATATTTCTTAAATTTGAACATTTCTGAAAATGATCTCAGCCTGATTTTTTGGAAATATGGTAAGATTAAGCATTTTTTGACAAGTTGGAAGAAGAACACCGAAATTTCAAGTTTATTTTACAGAAAAATTCAAATTTTTAATTTTTAATATTTTTTTTCACAATTTTCCGTTTTATTCTTAAGTTACGTTATGATTCTTGCGGGTTCTAGTTATTATGTTTATTCAGTTTTTTGTACATTACTTTTTTTTCTCTTTCGTTAAATATGTTCCGGTGAATAAATAATCAATCAGAATCTAACACATTTTTTACAGCTACGTATTTTGCCCAACTCTAGTAAATTTTTTAGGATTTTTTTGTTTTCACTG